>CM057347.1:496277633-497522833 GCA_030015575.1 Agapanthus africanus | reverse complement strand
AAAACCCGAAAGGGCGCAACTTCGTTAAAAGACACTTATAGGGTCCTCTCGACCTTGTAAGGAGAAACCACCTGCGTGAGATCCTTACGACTCACAAAGGAGCAGCACACTTAGGGATCCTCACGATTCCTAAGGAGAAAATACACTACGAGATCCTCACGACTCGTAAGGAGAACTCTCTTATGGGACCCTCACGGCTCATAAGATTTGAAAGTCTTAAGTTACAGAAACCTGAACCTGTTCTTAAGCAAATCCTCCACAACCTCCGATACTGCCCTACAAGAGGCTCCATGCTGACCCTTGTATACAATCCACGGGCGCGAATAAACATTTCCCCAGCAAAGTCCAATCCTTGTAGGTCTCCTCGACCCATAAGGAGAAAGCCCTCTTGTAGGATCCTTACGACTTACAAAGGAGCACACACTTAGGAACCCTCACGATCCCTAAGGAGAAAATACACCTGCAAGATCCTCACGACTTGTAGGGAGAAATACCTTTGTGAGACCCTTACGGCTCATGAAGTCAAAAGCCTTGGTTGACAGGACCCTTAACCCTGTTTGCTGAACCACCTTTGTTCATCATCGACAAAGGCAAATGATGATTCGCTCCTGGCAACATTCCAGTTGTAGCGGTGCTGATGCCGAAATCAGTGCCTAAAATCCAGGCTTGCAACGAGAAAGTTAGCAAGCCACACATGCCTGCAAAATAGCCGAAATGATGGGGCAACTTGCAATAAAAAGCAGCAAGTAAAAGTGAAGGCATAAAAAAATAGCCGAAATGATTGGCACCGCGAAAAATAGCCGAAATGATTGGGCAATCGCGATCTTCGCGATATAAAAAAAGCTGAAATGATAGAGCATCGCGGAAAAAGAAATAAAATTGAAATCCTCGCCCTACAGGTGATGCTGCATCTATCCCTGTATACAATCCAGGGACGCAAACAAAGAAGGGATCATACTCCTTCCTCAGGTCTCATCATAAGGAGAAGCCAAATCTCGACGGTTCACAGATAGCCTAGAGATCATCTCGTCGTTCGACAGACACAATATCAAGCGAAACAGAACAGCGGCAACCCCCAGTTCCATGGCTCGGTGATATACACATCACCAAAAGTCAAACCTCCAGTCCGTGAAATGCGGATACAATCAACAAAACTTCCTGGTTACGTGGAAAGCGGATAACGTCACTCTTTGACCCCGTGGAAAACGTCCAGAGCGGATCCTGGTCCTCGCAGAGCATGGCAGTGAACCCGTGCGAAGCATCCAGAGCGGAGCCTAGTCCTCGCCTAACGCGGCAGTGAACCCGTGTGAAGCATCTAGTGCAAACTTCCTGGTTACGTGGAAAGCGGATAACGTCACTCTTTGACCCCGTGGAAAACGTCCAGAGCGGATCCTGGTCCTCGCAGAGCATGGCAGTGAACCCGTACGAAGCATCCAGAGCGGAGCCTAGTCCTCGCCTAACGCGGCAGTGAACCCGTGTGAAGCATCTAGTGCAAACTTCCTGGTTACGTGGAAAGCGGATAACGTCACTCTTTGACCCCATGGAAAACGTCCAGAGCGGATCCTGGTCCTCGCAGAGCATGGCAGTGAACCCGTGCGAAGCATCCAGAGCGGAGCCTAGTCCTCGCCTAACGCGGCAGTGAACCCGTGTGAAGCATCTAGTGCAAACTTCCTGGTTACGTGGAAAGCGGATAACGTCACTCTTTGACCCCGTGGAAAACGTCCAGAGCGGATCCTGGTCCTCGCAGAGCATGGCAGTGAACCCGTGCGAAGCATCCAGAGCGAAGCCTAGTCCTCGCCTAAACGCGGCAGTGAACCCGTGTGAAGCATCTAGTGCAAACTTCCTGGTTACGTGGAAAGCGGATAACGTCACTCTTTGACCCCGTGGAAAACGTCCAGAGCGGATCCTGGTCCTCGCAGAGCATGGCAGTGAACCCGTGCGAAGTATCCAGAGCGGAGCCTAGTCCTCGCCTAAACGCGGCAGTGAACCCGTGTGAAGCATCTAGTGCAAACTTCCTGGTTACGTGGAAAGCGGATAACGTCACTCTTTGATCCCGTGGAAAACGTCCAGAGCGGATCCTGGTCCTCGCAGAGCATGGCAATGAACCCGTGCGAAGCATCCAGAGCGGAGCCTAGTCCTCGCCTAACGCGGCAGTGAACCCGTGTGAAGCATCTAGTGCAAACTTCCTGGTTACGTGGAAAGCGGATAACGTCACTCTTTGACCCCGTGGAAAACGTCCAGAGCGGATCCTGGTCCTCGCAGAGCATGGCAGTGAACCCGTGCGAAGCATCCAGAGCGGAGCCTAGTCCTCACCTAACGCGGCAGTGAACCCGTGTGAAGCATCTAGTGCAAACTTCCTGGTTACATGGAACACGGATAACGTCACTCTTTGACCCCGTGGAAAACGTCCAGAGCGGAGCCTGGTCCTCGCCAAGCACGGCAGTGAACCCGTGTGAAGCATCCAGAGCAAATACCGGACTGTGGAGTCCTTAAAATCCACGGACTATGACGTCCTTAACCTCGACCGCGATGTCTTAAAACTAACGATCAACCCCCGATTCCCTACGGAGCCTGCCTTGGTTTAAGGGTACATCTCTTCACTCCTTTGATACCTGGCGTTGTAATTCCTCAACGTCTTCAAAGAGGTGACGGGTCCCTGCAACCAAACATCGGACTGTGGAGTCCCTAAATCCACGGACTATGAGGTCCTTAACCTTGACCGTGATGTCTTAAAACTAACATCGGACTGTGGAGTCCCTAAATCCACGGACTATGAGGTCCTTAACCTTGACCGTGATGTCTTAAAACTAACATCGGACTGTGGAGTCCCTAAATCCACGGACTATGAGGTCCTTAACCTTGACCGTGATGTCTTAAAACTAACATCGGACTGTGGAGTCCTTAAATCCACGGACTATGAGGTCCTTAACCTTGACCGTGACGTCTTTAAACTACGATACCTTGAGAGATCCCTAACCCCGTGAAACACGGATAAGGGTGATCACATCCGGCACTTGCAGGCCCTCACGACCCGTAAGAAATGAAAACTCTCTTGTGAGATCCTTACGACTCTCAAGGGAAAACCCGCTTAAGGATCCTCACGATCTTTAAGAAGAACTCACACCTATGGGATCCTCTCGACCTATAGGGAGAAAGACTCCTTATGAGATCCTCATGGCTCATAAGATGCAAAGGCCTCAGGAAGCAGATCCTAACCCTGAATCCTAAGCCACGGCCGTCCTGCAAGAAGGTTAAGATAGAATGAAAATGGGACACATCACTGAGAGGAAAATTGTATCTTTTATTCATAAACCAAAATGGATACAAAATACAATTCAAAACAAAAAAAGAGATACTCTTATTCATGAGTATGTACAAAAAAAAAGGAGAAAAGATACAAGTCCTCAAGCCGGCGGGCGGTGCAATAATTTCACCAGCTCGTCATTCTGTTGCTGAGCCACGGCTTCATGACGCAAAATTTCTAGAAGACGAGCCTCTGCCTGAGCCTGTTGGGCCTGATATGAGGCAAGCCGGGCCTCAAGCTCTTTTTCAGTGGCCTTATGAGCCTCAACCCTCTCGCGAGTAAACGTGGCAGCTTTATCAAGAGACACCACCTCTTTGATGGACTCCTGAAGCACCCGCCATAGCTCATACGCTTTGTTGGCTTTGGCTGTAAGGCTGGCCTGAAGCTCGCTCAACGCCTTGGAGGCTAGCTCCCTCTCCGAGAACTTGCGGCCGAGTCTCTTCTCGCACGACGTCATGTTGGCCGCATGTCGTGCTATCAAACCTCGCAACTCTGCCTTTGCAGCCACGGCCTCCGAGGAAAGGCGAGAACACTCGAGGGCGTACAAACAAGCCTCCACCTTCCTACAGAACTCAACCCAAACCCGCACCACCTCCTCGCTATGATAGGTGGCGAGGAAAGGGAGGGAGCCGTTAGCCTCAGCGGCAAATGCTTCGGCCGTCGTCGTACTACCAGCGCGGAGCTCCTCGATGAAGGAAGATAGGGAGACAAGGCTCAATTGGGCCAATCGTTCTGAGGCCCGCAGAGCGTAAGGACCGGGCGGCATCACGATGCGCGATTCCAGAGCCATGGAAACTGGCAAGGCTGTTCAAGTTTGGCAAACGTTAGTAAAACTCTTAAACGTGGAACCAACGGGACTATAATAAAATGTCGCTCACCGACAGTCATGCAAGTAGGAGCTGAAGGTTCCCCTGGCCCTTCAACGACCTCAACCTCATCATCGGCTTCTAAAACTATAAGAGACATCAACGTTATTTCGCAAAATAGTAACAATACTATGGTAAAAAAATGGCGAATGACGCTAACCTTGCCCAGAGGAAAGGACAATACGCTGACGGGGGATCGCCTGCGGAGCTGCCATCTCCAACAAACGCTGAAATGATTGGCGAGGCGACAGATCCGCGATCGTGGCCGCCAAGCCGCGCAATTCTGAGAAAGATAAAAGAGTTCAAACTATGAAGGGGCTGCTAAATTAAAACGCAGAGGGATACCTTCAACACTCCTCCCATTCTGAGCCGGGGGGATAGCAGCCTCAACGGTCTCCGCCATGGCCTCAGGCTCCAACAAAGGGAGAGTAGTCCCGACTACCTCGCTTCCAGCCTTCGGGCCACCCTCAGCAAGAGTCATTGGGATAGCGGCCTCCAGGAGAGCATCCCCCAAAGGGGCAGGCACTCCCTGATCAAGAACCGCCGTTGGAGGTTCTATCATGAGAAGAGCAGCCTCGCCAACCCTCTCCACATCCGGCAAAGCGTCATTAAGAACTTCGGCGGGCGTCAGCTTTAATGGGCCAGTAGGGAGCTCCCCCAACGTCGAAGATTCTGCATGATTCAAACAAAAATAATGATACATATCCACGAGTATAAATAATCGACAAAATTACAGGATAAGCACAACATACCTATACGCAAAGAAGCCCTCAACATGGCTTCTTCAAGCCGCTTCTCCTTCTCAAGGAGGTAAGCTCGTCGAGGTTCAAGGGTAGACTCATGACCGCCGGTCCACAAAAAGAGTGCATCAGCTGCGTCTTCTGTAGCGGCCTGCTTCAAGGCCCTTTCCCCCCATTCCTCCAAAGGGCCGATAAAACGCCGCCGAATCCACGAGGGGTCTTCGTAGAAAATTACTGCAGGATAAGACTTCTTCGGAACCTTAGCGTTATGAGACGCGTCTTTTGAGCGCCGTATGGCCTCGGCCAACTGTGCAGCCTCCTCGTCAGCTGAGCTCGGGAAGAGAAGCCCTGCGTCTGACCCTTGCAGGGCCAATGGCTCGTCTTCAAGGATAGGCTCAGACTCCACCACAGAGTCAAGCGGGGCAGTAGCCGCTTTCTTCCGCCGTTTAGACCCGGAGCCAGTCACCGAGGATGACCGTTTCCTCCCTCGCGAAGCCTTAGGGCGACGCTAGCCCACATCGCCTTCAACGCCCTCGTCCCTGTTACTCTCACTCGGTGCCACAATCAGGGACGATATCGCCGTCGTCGACGCCACTGGGGGCGGTGCCGCCACCGGCGGAGGTGCTACTACTGGAGCCCGTCTACCCCGCGATCGGGAACCCAAGGGCATACCAGCTGTCGGAGTAAGGTCTACCCCGGACTCCCCTGGAATGAGCGCGGTGCCGATCTCCCTCAAAGGAAAGCGGACTGGAACCCTCGGTCGTAACTCAACCCCGGGAGCTAGAGGAGGGGCATCGTGGCCAAGAAGCACCCTCCTTTCCTCGATAATGATTGGGTTGACCCGATGAAGATACCAACCCGTAAACGCGCCCACGCATCGAGGCATGTACTCGGCCTCAGGGACCATGAAATGAGAACCGGTGTTCAGCCTCATGAAATGATGAGTGGCATCGCGAACAGCATCGAGCGAAGGGATCGGGGCCACTATAAAAGCTTCGAAAGGAACGCCCTGGTCGTATCCAAGCTGTCGGGCAAATCGATGCGGATTATACCGCATGAAAAGAGCCGCACTGTCCTGGCGAAACACCAAGTAGCCCGGTCTAATTGAATACAAATGCGTGGCCTCTCGGGGCTTCAGAGAAGGCGCGTCGTCCTTTGACTGGTCCCAAAGTTGCTGGACGGGACCCGAAGGAGAAGACAGAACCCGATCGTTAAAAACTAACCCGCCGGCGGTGGCGTGAGGGGAAATCAGCACCCGAATAGCCCCAAATTGAGTTGGATCGGCAGTAGAAGCACCCACCAGTCGCATGAGTCGCGGGAAGGTATAGGCATCGTAAAAAGCGGGACTCTGATGCATAGCAAAAGACCCCAGCACGTGCATTTCGATCCACGACGTGAAATAATGAAGCGAAAAGTTCACTACGTCCACGCCAGGCGTAGAGGTATTAGCTGCGGTGCCCAATCCATTATAGAGGTGCGCCAAGGCCGGGATGCCGATGGCCAACCGCGTCCCCTCAGCAATACGATGAGCCGGGTAGATGACCGAGGCTCTCATGAAGCGGCGATGCATCGGGATAACGAACCAGCTAAGCCAAACACTGATAAACCCCACAAAAAATGTTTCCTCATCCATACCGGGTGCTGCAACGGACTCAAAAGGCATCGGCGACACGATGGGGATATAATATTGCGGCAGGTCCGATTCAGCAGTCGGTAGCCTCTTCGGACCAAACCCAAAGGGGTCTCTGATGTTAGCAAACTTCGGAGCAGTCTTCGATACGGCGTCCTCACGAAGGAAACGAGCAATGAAGCTCTTGAAAGTAACGCCCTGCTCCTCGGACTCGGTGAACAATCTGTCGAAGACGCCTAGGGCCTTAATTAAACTGAGGCGCTTGTGGCGAATAGCATTCTCAGCGGACAGGCCATCAACTGGGGCGGACTCGGGCTCAAAAACGTACTCGTCAGGAGGCAACAACTCCTCATACATATTGCCCCTTATCGGCAGCCCCGAGATATCATAGAATTCGGCCAGAGAAATCGAAACCTCTCGATCTCCCAGAATGAAAGTATTAGTGGGAAGATTCCACTGGTTCAAAAACGCCTTGACCCACCAGGCATGCGGGGACTTGTAATGGAATAGCGACGCGTATATGGCCTGATAAAGCCCGACTTTCTGCAACCGCGCACGATGGGCAAAAAGGATGTAGCGAGCCCAGAGAAGATAGCCTGTGGGATGCCGGGGAGTGAGCCCTATCTTATAAATTTGCCCCCATGGGTGGGCCTCACCCTGGCAGATATGCCGCCCCAAGATGTCTATGGCCGGAATCGGATGGTTCGGAATACCGGTCGTCGAAGGCTCAAGCCTCCCCGTTGGAGTCCAGTTGGGCATTTCTACAGCAAAAGCTGTCCTTGGAGGATCCATCGGTAAAAAGGGGAAAGTAGGCTCCGTTGGCACCGCGCAGAGAAAACTCCGACGACCCTGAATAATCTGACTATACCAAGACCCCCATTGAAGAAGGTTGGTACAGTTCGGGTCATGCGCCCGAATCATTGCCATCGCTTCCTCATCAGATGGTGACTGAGGAAAAGCAGCCTCCGAGCGAGAAAAGGGAAAGCGTGGAGCAGAAGCCATCACACCTGAAACCCAATAAAGGAAGACCGTTAAAAGGAAAGTCAGCAGTGTACATTCATGCATGAACATGAAGACTAGTTAAAGAAAGCAAAAGCAGGGTTTTCTGGGACCATTGACCACAAAACATATGGGCCCCACAGAATCCGGATGACGGCGCATTAATAATAAGGCCAAAACGTTGCAATAAGACAAAGGGAATGTCCTCATTTAATAAAAGGTGGTAACCATGCAAATTCCCCTCAACGAGATCTGTCTAGGGCTCTACAGCGAACCCAACAAAATCAAGGGAATTAAATTCCCACAGAGGGCATCATTACAAAATCCCCATCGCATTAATGGCAGAAGAACCGCCTTGGGCCAAGAGACCCCAGAGATTCTCTGTATGAAGAAATCGAGTTCTTCGTTGGAATTTAATTCCTTATTAAAGAAAGGGAATTAAATTCCCAGAAATATTTCGAATGGAATTAAATTCCATGGGTTTGAACCGCCATCATCGTCTCCCTAAGGGATAATCTAAACCCTAAAAGGATCTACAGTTTGAAGATTAAATAGTTTTATGCTCTCATGGAAAAATATGAAGAAGAAGGGTAAAAACCCTTGTTTTGGATTTAAAATCCAGAGAAATATGAAGGTCCATCGTTGTCCAAGAACATTACCTGAGGAAAAAGGATCCTTGCCGAACAGAGTTAAACTCTGCAGACTGTTTTAAGACAGAGAACTAAGCCCTGGAAAAGGAGAATTAAATTCTCAGAAAAAGTTCTCAGAAGAAGAAGATGAACAAGGTGAAGGCTCCTGTGAAGAGACAGAGCTATTTATAGAAGACAATGAAAACATTTCGTCTCCCCAGATCCCTAGAGGAATCCAACGGTCACAAGAGGTGACAGCGTTGCACTCACGTGCAGACACGTGAGAACAACGCTGTGGGGGCTTTTGTTTCCTGATTTAAAAATCAGGAAAGCTTCTGGGAAAAGCTTCAGAGGAGGGTCACGTGCTTACACGTGACTAGCGGTCACGTGTTGGCACGTGACACCTAAAAAGCATCATCAAGTCGAGTTCAGTCTCCTGACTACGCTGAAGGAAATGGGCTTCAGAAAGAGTCACGTGCTCCCACGTGACCAGGGTCACGTGGCGACACGTGACGTTTAAATACAAGCGTCAAAGACACAAGTTCTCTGATAAAGTCGAGAAAAAGGCTTCGGAAGAGGTCACGTGCTCACACGTGACCAAGGGTCACGTGGTAGCACGTGACGGCTAAGCAGCAGAAGAAAGCAGTGTGCACAAGAAAGAGGAAGGCTCATTCCAAAGGGGGTCACGTGTCCACACGTGACCATGGGTCACGTGGTCACACGTGACCGGCTTTCAAAGCCCAGTTTTGACGACAGAATTAAATTCTGAAGGAAATTTGAATCCTTCCAAAGAAAGTTATTATCTGGGACCAATCAAATTAAAGATCCAGAGATAATTGAATATCGTCTATCTGTGGAAAAATCTCGGGTTTGGAAAGATTTCCCCCTTAAATCTAACCAAAATAACAAACGAGAATCTCTGGATTTAAAATCCAATGGTGAATAAAATTCACCTGATAATCCAAAGGCCCAAAATGAATGATGGACGCAAATCAAATCTTTCAATGAAGATTCGTCAAAAACCGATTGATGCGGCTGCCTCTCCTATAAATAGGAGCCAAGAGACACAAAAGAGATAGATACATACGCAGAGAAAAAAGGAGAAAGGAGAAGAGCTTTGATACTTTGAAAAGACTCAGATCTTCTGCAAAAACCCTAGGTAAGAAAGGGAAAGGCGTTTGAAAGAAAGAGAATTTAATTCTCAACAGAGTTTAACTCTGATAATATAAAAAACAGAAGAACATATTTCTTCTCTCTTTGATAGAGGATCTGCAAAGTGCACATCTCCCCTTAGGTTGAGAATTTAATTCTCAATGGGTTGAGATCCTGCCATGCAGATCCAAAACATAGAGAAGGAATGCAAGCTCGAGAATTTAATTCTCACAGAACTATAGGAATTTAATTCCTCCAAAATAAAGTTAGGGCTCGACCCTATATCACGGGAATTTAATTCCTTCAGAACTAAAAAGAAACAGGATTTAATCCTAATTAAAAAACCCAGTTCTGTTGAAACATCGGGAATTTAATTCCCTTAATCATAATTTAACAGAGGATGGGAGTTTAAACTCCTTAAAAACTTTTATTAGGGTTTAACCCTATTCAGCCCCTCGCATATACGAGGAATTTAATTCCTACAGAAAATTCAGAGTTAAACTCTGTTCGAGAAAAACAAAGTCTTCGAAAGGAAGTAGGAATTTAATTCCTCTGAAAATCTACAGCTCGAGGAATTTAATTCCTGAAAAAGATTAACAAAGCCTCCAAACAAAATACATGAAGACAGGGTCACGTGCCACCACGTGACCCCCCCAAGAGATATACAAAAGCCCCTTTGAGGCAGCACCCCACGTGACACACGTGGCCCTTGGCAGAAGCTCTAATACACAAGAATTTGAACGCCCATCACGTGATGGCACGTGATGCTCTGAAAGACGCAATAACTTCAGCAGGACAAACGAAGGGAGGGCGCTCTCACGTGCCGCCACGTGACCCCTCTCGCCTTAGTGTTTAACACTAAATTAAAACTCTCAAACCCAGTGTTAAAACACTGTCGGGCCTTAGCATTCAATGCTGATTAAAAAGCTTTATTTACAGTGTTCAACACTGATCTGTTTTAGTGTTTAACACTAATTTGAAAAGCCTTGTTGCTGGTGTTTAACATCAATTATCTCTTAGTGTTAAACACTAACTTGACAACCACATTCCCAGTGTTCAATACTGACTGCTCTGTAGTGCTTAACACTAGGCTTTGGCCCAATTGGCCTAAATGGATAGAGGCAAAGCCTCTCCTGAGTTGGACTTAGCCCAAGATGGCCATAAGTCCTCAAATCACATTGAACTGAGCACATCTGCTCTTTCAACCAGCTCATTGGTTCAAGGGTACATCTCTGAACTCCTCTGATATTTGTCGTTGTAATCCTTCAACGTCTTCAGAGAGGTGACGGGTCCCGACAACCACACATTGATACGGACTGAGGGGTCCTTAAACTCATACAAATTCCTGGTTACGTGGAACGTGGATAACGTCACTCTTTGACCCCACGGAAAACGCCCAGAGCGGAGCCTGGTCCTCGCTAAGCACGGCAGTGAACCCGCGTGAAGCATCCAGAGCACATACCGGACTGTGGGGTCCTTAAACCCATGGACTACGACGTCCTTAACCTTGACCGAGATGTCTTAAAACTAACAACGGACTGTGGGGTCCTTAAACCCATGGACTACGACGTCCTTAACCTCGACCGAGATGTCTTAAAACTAACAATGGACCGCAATGTCCTTAAACTACCCATGGACCGCAACGTCCTTAAACTACCAATGGACCGCAACGTCCTTAAACTACCAATGGACCGCAACGTTCTTAAACTACCCATGGACCGCAACGTCCTTAAACTAGAACAATAGAGCCCCGTATGCTCTTTTGTCGGATCTAAACGGTCCCGTTTAAGTTGATCTTAGCCTCAAAAATGGCTAACGTGTCCTTAAACCTTTAAACAGACTGGACTACAAATCCCCCAAATTAACTCCGGCTCGAGGGTACATCTCTGAACTCCTCTGACATCCGTCGTTGTAATCCTTCAACGTCGTCAGAGAGGTGATGGGTCCCGACGGCCATACATACGATGGACCACTATGTCCCTAAACTGGAACATTAGAGTCCAAACACTCTTTTGTCGGATCTAAATGATCCCGTTAAGTTGATCTTAGTCGCAAAGCTAGACTAACGTATCCTTAACGAACGTTTGAGTTGATCTTAGCCTCGAGTATGGCTGACGTATCCTCAAACTAAACCCCCCCCCCAAACCCAAATTTAAGATAATGCGGATTTGGACTAGTCCATGCCCTACGGGTGACGACATAACCTAGTCTCCGTAAACGATCCACGGGCAATAAAATAAACACCCACGACACGAAGTGACCATCTGGAGAAGGAGAAAGTTGTTACCACAGCGCGGTAGCGTAATTAACTGCAGGGGCTTGCGCCTGCAGGGAAGAGCGTCCCCCACAATCAAAAACCCCTCAAACGAGGGGGAATCTGACGAAGTCTGCTACATCGGACGCATCCGCCTAAACCTTCGATACACGGTGCCATAAATCAACTTGGCATCTTCGGAGAGGTGGACGGATAGCACCAATTAGCATCTGCCCCGAACCTCAGGCATAGACGTCCCCACGTCTCGGCCGCCGTTCGGAGGGGAACAGACCCCATCTTCTTCATAATCTTGTGTCCATGTTCTCCCCTGATTCTTTGATTCTCAAGAACAAGATCTTCCCGATGAGAATTAAATTCTCAACTTGTGGGATACATGTCTTGTGGATCACAGATCTAGAGAAAGAACTAAGTTCTTTTCAAGGGTTTTACCCTTACATAGGTAAAGGAGATATTTTGATCTTTGTTTTTTTTCTTTGCCTAGGGTTTGAGAGAAAGAAGGTATTCTTCTTTGAGATAATTAAATTTTCTGTTATTTTGAGAGCCTTCTGTATTTTTACAGAAATTTCTGGGGGGGACTCCTCTCCTTTTTTTCTCCTCTCTCCCTTTCATCTTTTTACTCCTATTTACAGGAGAAGGAAAAGAATCAATTTGTTAAGAAAATCTCTCATTGAGAGATCATGATTGATTTCATAATCAATCAAATTGATCTTTTAGGTCAACCGGTGAATTTTATTCTTTTAGGTCAACCGGTGAATTTTATTCACCGTTAGGTTTTTAATCCAAAAGATCTCTGTTTCACAGAGAAGATTTCTTGTTTGTTCTAATAAAATTAGAAAAATATTTTCCTATGACAGAATTTTATTCTATCATATGAATATCTTGTTAATTTAACAAGATTAGGAAGATATTTTCATAACATAGAATTCTATCATATGAATATCTTGTTGGTTTAATAAGATTAGGAAGATATTTTCCTAATATAGATTTTTATTCTATCAAAAGATTAGGAAGATATTTTTCTAATATAGAATTTAATTCTGTTATATGAATATCTTGTTATTTTAACAAGATTAGGAAGATATTTTCCTAATATAGATTTTTATTCTATCACAAGATTAGGAAGATATTTTCCTAATATATAATTTTATTCTATCTGATAGAGAAGATCATTATTATTTGTTTATCAAGATTAGGAAAATATTTTCCTAAGATAGAATTTTATTCTATCAGATGATCGATGGGTTATTTTATAATCACCGTTGGATATTTGATCCAAGGGTCCTCTGTTTAACAGAGAAGATCTTTCTAGTTTGAGAAAGATCAGTAAAATATTTTCCACATAGAATTTAATTCTATTAGATGGATTAATTGGTGATATTTTATCACAATTGGATTTTAAATCCAAGATTCTCTATTAGAGAAAGATCTTTCCATGTTAGAAAGATCAGGGAAAATATTTCCCAAAAATAGAATTTAATTCTATATAGAATTCAATTCTATTCTTAAAGAGCATTTTAGATTGCGGCGCTCACGTGCTTTGCATGTGAACGCTATTAAAAGAATGCGGCAAAAGAACTCACGTGTTTAACACATGACCCCTAGTGTGGGTTTTAGCCTATTTATTTTCAGCGCTCATATGCTTTGTAAATGAGTACTTACGTGTTTAACACGTGAGGCCTGTTTAGCCTTTGGTTATTTATGTTCAGTGCTCATATGCTTTGCAGATGAGCGCTCACGTGTTTAACACGTTCGGCCAGTTTGGCCTTTAGGTTTATTTTATTCGGCGCTCATATGCTTTAGATATGGGCGTTCACGTGTTTAACACGTGAGACCATTTTGGCCCTTAGTTATTTGTTCTCAGTGCTTATATGTTTTGCATATAAGCGCCCACGTGTTTAACACGTGATTCCAAACTATGAGAATTCTTTTTCTCTTTCTTTTCTCTCCCCTTTTTTTAATAAGGGAACAAATAGCTCTTAGCCAAAAAAATTTGGCGGGAACAAATGCCCCTACTAGTTTGCCCATGTAAGTATATACGCGGGTGAAATAGTGCAAAGTTATGCATGACCATAGAATTGATGGCTTAGGAGACAAGTTTATGATCCTTGTAGCCTAAGCCTTTTTTCATCTTCATGAGCCGTTAAGGTCTCAAGAAGGTTTTTCTCCCTATGAGACTTGAGGATCTCATAGGTGCATATTCTCCTTGGGAATCGTAGGGATTCCTAAGTGTCTTTCACCTTCGTGAGTCGTAAATATCTCACGCAGGTAATTTCTCCTTACAGGTCGAGAGGACCCGTAAGTGACATTTTCTCTTCATCGATAAATGTTGCCCGTGGATAGTATACAAGAGACAGTTTGGATCTTCATGTAGGCCAGCGATGGCTTATGAAGCAGATCCGTCGTCTAAGGTTTTTCAACTTTATGAGCCGTGAGGGTCTCATAAAGATATTTCTCCATGCGAGTCGAGAGGATCTCGTAGGTGTATTTTCTCCTTAGAAGTCGTGAGGACTCCTAAGTGCGTTTTCTCTCGAGAGTCGTAAGGATCTCACAAGTGAATTTTCCCCTTACGAGCCGAGATCACTCGTAAGTGGTTTTTCCTCCTTATCGGTATGCGACTTTGGAGAATGTGGCCCGTGGATAGCATACAAGAGTCAGTTTGGACCTACTTGTAGGGCAGAGAAGTTTCTTTTTTTTAATTTTTTTATTTTTCCGCTATACTCTATTATTTCAGCTCTTTATATCGCGAAAGTCGCAATTGCCCAATCATTTCGGTTATGTCATTTTTTATTTTTACTCGCTATTTTTTTAATTGCAAGTTGCCTAAACATTTCGTCTGTTTTTTTTTTTACTCGCTGAACAAAGGTAGCTTAGCAAACTGGGTTAGGATCCTGTCGACTAGGGCATTTGACTTTATGAGCCGTAAGGGTCTCATAAAGGTATTTCTTCCTATGAGTCATGAGGATCTCATAGGTGTATTTTCTCTTTAGGAATCATGGGGTTCCTAAGTGATATTTTTCCTTGTAAATCGTAAGGATCTTATAAGAGTGTTTTCTTCTTATAAGTCGAGCGGATTTACAGGTGATGTTCACCATACGGGGATATTTCTCGCCATTGGTGGAACTTGGTGGGGAATTGTTTATTTATGCCGGTGGATTGTATACAAGAGTCGATATTAGACTTCTTGTAGGGTAACTTGGGGGATATGACTGCTTAAGGACAGGTTTTGATTCCTGCAACTTAAGGCTTTTAAATTCTATGAGCTGTGAGGGTCTCATAGGGGGAATTAACCTTATGAGTCATGAGGATCTCGTAAGTGTATTTTCACCTTAAAAATCGTGTGGATTTCTAAGTGTGTTGCTCCTTTGTGAGTCGTAAGGATCTCATGCAGGTATTTTCTCCTCACAAAATCGAAAGAACCCCGCAAGTGTATTTTATTTTATTTTTACGAGATTGCGCCCTTCCGGGTTTTCACAAGCTCGCCGGTAGTCCTACTGTTTTTACTCACGGCGCCTTTCGGGTTTCCATCTGTGCCCATTTCGCTTGTGGACGTACCATTTTTTGCGAACGGTGAAACTCTCGAAAGTAGCTTCATCGCAGGTGACCCATCTGTTTGCGGATGGGACTTGAGGGTGGCTTCATCACTGAAGTAGCTATGTTGCCAGTGGGACTTGAGTTGCAACCTTCACCGTTAGGACTTTGATTGCAATATAGATCTCAAGGGAGCATATCGTCGTATTTGGGGCGATGCACTAGTTTAAGGGCATTACGGTCCATTATCGCCATATTTGAGGCGACGCACTAGTTTAGGGACGTCTCTGTCCATTATCGCCGTATTTGAGACGACGCACCGTGTTTGAGACAGTGCATTAGTTTAGGGACGTTTCGGTCCACTTTTAGTTTAGGGACTTTTTGTTCCATTATCGCCGTGTTTGGAGCGAAATGCTAGTTTAGGGACGTTCCGGTCCACTTTTAGTTTAGGGACTTCTCGGTCCACTATTTATCATTTGGTCGGGGAGTTGCATAACTCATTCCTTCCATTCCTTGCTTACCGAGGCACTTATTCCTGTCCTTTAGTTGTATGGACATCTCACACCTCAAGCTATTTTCACCTCTTAGACTGCTTCTTTTATTATCACAGCAATCGGGTTGTTTTTGCGGGAAATACCGGGCATTTTACTCGGCACCTGCCCCCTGTTCATCAATGTTTCTTTCTAATGTTGATGAAGTATCTTCACATATGAAAGAACGAGATATCACGTCACTCTTTCTGCTAAGTTTTCTTCCTTAGAAGAATGAACTTGACTTGGGGACTTTTCCCCTCATCATCTGATTCGGAGGGGGACATTGATTCCACATCCCTTCCATGGTTTTGGTTCAAATGGGCTATTCCACTCAATTGCAGGAACCGCTTGTAGTTCCCTTGATATCCTTTTTGTTCTTTGAAGAAAGGACCATCTCACGTAGAGATTCTTCCTGGCCGGTGAGGAATATTCCTCCTGTGTATATTTCAGGGGGAAGCGAGTACCCACGCCGTTTCTATTTTGGCGACATGTTGCTTCAGTGGCACTCATTTTTGTTAAGCGTTGGCGACAAACACCACTTTGCCTTTGCTTTTCATTCATCTTCATCGGATGAGGAAGGGTCTTGACCCATCTGATCCAGTCGAGCCATTTTATTCATGAGCTCTTGGAAAGTCGTCGGCTTGAAGATGGCCATATATATAAACACCTTTGAATTTGGGTCAAGAGTGGCTATGAATATTCCCACGACTGAAGCTTCGTCGATGCGTTGCTCGCATTTTGACCAGAGATTTCGCCATCGGGTAACATATTGAACCCAGGCCTCGTTCGGTCCAACCCTTTCGTTGACCAACGCTGCAACAGTAGTGCGTTTATCTGCACTAGCGAATCTTTGACAGAAAATCTTATCCATCTCATCGAATGTCTTTACAGAATCATTTGGGAGTTTCGCATACCATTCGAAAGTGATGCTTGTCAGACTGCTGACGAACTGTCGAAGGAGCAGTATATCATTTCCTTTGGTGTTTCCACACATTGACTTAAACCGCGCGATGTGCTGGCAAGAATTCTTGGTTCCTTTGTATATGTGGAACGTTTGAAGTATATATTCTGGCGGGTACTGTATTTGATCGTAGCACGCCGGATACGGTCAACCAGTCTTGATTGACCTATTTGAGGCTTCACTAGCATAGTGAGCTTTAATTTGCTGAGTGATGTATGCGTCCATCTTTTCCTTTGGGATCATTTCCTCCTCAGCCGTTGATAAGGCTTGTATAGGACTTGAAATGCCACTCTTATCTTTCATAGCCACTACCGGCAGTTCATCTGCCAGTGATTCTGAATGGACCATCATTCCAGCCATGTTCTGGATCAGAATGGCCATCTGGTTCATTTTAGTGGACATTTCTGCCGCTTCTTTATCTCTCTTTTTGAGAGCGCGCTTTAAGAAATCAATATTTGACTCCTTCCCTACTCTTTCTTCATGTGCGTCCTCGGGATTTTCTTTAGACGATGGATTAGCGAGTGCTGCCGCCTGAGCAAGCATCTCATGCAGCTTTTCACGTTGCAGTTGAGCATTTGTTAGAGACGAAGTATGTGGTCCGTGACTAGTGGAAGCACGAATTTTGTCTGTGTAGTTCATTAGATAGACTGTGTGAACTACCATTTCCCCAGGCTTGGGGCGTTTGGATTTTTGGCCTTTGGAGTTTGCCTCCGGCACTCAAACTTTATCTGGCCTCTTTTTTTTTTTTGAGAAGTTGCTTTGGGAGAAGCCATCATATCAAGATCCGCCTTGGGATGGGCCCCCTTGTATTTGGAAGGGGAGTTATCAGAGTCTGGCTGACGTTTAGGGAAAGAGCTGTGGATGATGACAGAGTTCCTCACTTGCTTCCATACCTTATATATAGATGAGGAAAGTTTTCTCAAAGAGCGAGCTGGCCTCTGCTTTCTTTGGATCTTCACGGGCTGCAGATATTTCTACAATACGGTAGTGGGAGAAATTTGACTGACCCTTCGCAGCCGTTCGAAACTATTCCCGGTTGGAACAACAACATTCGCCATTGGAGTTGAAGCGAGTGGAGTCAACACGAACAGAGAACTACCCCTAGCTTGTTTTGTATGATGCCGATATCGACGTTTATCGACCTTAGGATTTTGCTGAGCTTGACCCCTGTTTTATTTGAGAGCTTGAATATTCTGCCCCCTGCATCGACCTTGGTCTTTGAAAGGTACCGTTGTTTGGAGACCGATTCCATCGGTAAAGCTGTAGTTTGAGGAGCCAGCCTGTGGAAGACAAACTTCTTCTGGGCTTCCTCTTTCGACGTTGAGGCACCGAGGGTAGGAGATGGGAGCATAGACCCAAATGTAAGCCCATTGATTTCTTGAAGAGCCGGATTGCAGAGATTTGAGGCGGCAAGTGACCCATACTTGACTCCGCTAGATGTGACAGGGCCTGAGTTGCGGTGAGTGGAAGCAAACGCCATTATGGAAAGAGACGAAATGCTGCTTCAGTATCTCATCACCCAAGGGCAACTACAAACATGCATACAGCGATTATTTGATCGCGGAAAAACACGACATACGAAGTGTGGAGTGGAAAGAGAAAGAGGTCTCACCAGGCGTGCCAAAATTTGTTCACCGCCGAAAGACCGGATTGAGACGCAGATGGCGTCTAGCCTGAATTTGGGGGCAGATACTATTTGGACTTATCCATCCACCTTTCCAAAGATACCAAGTTGATTTATGGCACCGTATATCAGAGATTTGGATAAATGCGACCGTTGTAGCAGACTTTATTAAATTCCCCCTCATTTGTGAGGGGTTTTTGATTGTGGGGACGCTTTTCCCTACAGGTGCAAGCCCCTGTAGTTAATTACTTTACCATGTTGCGATAACCTGTAACGACTCTGTTTCAGTGTACAGAAAATTTGTTTAAAAGTTAATGTACAAATGGAGTATTTGCAATTCTGTGTATGCTATAAGTATTTGAATTGCTTTTGAACAGCAAGAAAGCACTTGTAGCTCATTGGTAAAGCCTTGCACTGCTGTGACGTAGCTGCTGTGTTCAAATCCCCCAGCCATATTTATTTTTTGTTGATTTTCTTTTAAACTTTTAGAAGCTCAAAAGTTTACACGTGCGAAACACGTAAAATGAAAAGTTACAAAGTAAACAAACATGTGGGAAATGATATACCAAGCGACAAGGACACATGGCAGAGATCCACACCCCAACCATCGGATTTGGACCAGCGAGATTACCTATGGGGCCAGCGCCGCCGGCCCCCCCTAAGGTAATGCTCTGGAATTTTTCCCCTGGCACCCTTTGGCCTACCCCACTACCCCCATATTGTTTAATTTCTCTACAATTATCCAGAGAGTGATAATTCCTCTCTTAAATCCATTTTTAATGCACATTTTAATTCCATTCTTCATTACCCTAAACCCTAATTCTATCCTATAAATACCCCCTACACCATATGTCATGCCCCGCTTCCCAAAAGAAGGTGAAGGATGACGTGGTATGGTCCGCAACCTAACTGTATTGAAGGTGGTCTATTCAATATAGTTACGTTAAGCGTATGAAAATTTAACATGCAGGATGTGTACCAAAACAAAAATAATAAAAGCGAAAGACATATATTTCCATTAACCAAATTTTATTACATCCTAAAAGAAAGAGTAAAATAAACCAAGTAGTTTAATTACATCAAGGAGGCAAAAGCCATAAACATGTGGGCAACAATAAAAATTAAAACTAGCCAATCTTCCGTTGTCAAGTCTGCATAATCTTCATTAGTTGGCTCTACACCTTGATCCTCGTCATAATACTCACTCTCATCTAACGGACATTCCAAAGATAGAGAAAGAAAAGGAAAGTCCGTCAGCGAGTTATACTCGGGTAGGATTGCCTCATAAGGAAGTAAAGGTATAGAAACGAGCAAGTATGTATATAAGTATGATGCATATATGTAGATACGGTGTATATGGGTATGAGGGTATGAGGTGTATACAAATAAGACATGTTAACAGAGATATATGTGAATATGTGTATGTTATATGAGGTGCAGGTTAGGTAAAGATTCAAGTCGAGTCAAATGAATATTCAGTCTAAGAGTTAGATCAGATTAAACCAGGTGTGTATTGATGGAATTGACTTGTGGACATACTCGTATCCTTGAGGTATCCCATAACTAGCTGGAAGCAGTATGAGCTGGTGCTCGTGCCTGGGGTGGCAATCAATGCGGTAGCGTGAACATCCCCGAAAGGTGTCCCATGACTACGATGGAGATTTGTCTAGCGTGAATATCACTCAAGTGCACAGGTATTTCCACCCTTTAGTTCCATAATAAACAACAAGTCTAAACTGGTAAAATATCCACATCCAAGATACTGAATAACTCGTGTTTCATAAAGAAAGGTAGATAAGGTAACAGGTGGGTATAGCACAAGATGTGAGTTTAGTGTTGAGTATCAATAGGTATTGTAAACGTTTTAGTTTGTCAAAAAAGGGTCCGGATACTCGCGATTATTCCGTTGTGGCCACGGAACAACAACTGGGGACGTGAAATGTACCGTTTCACTTCCCGGGATCATGATCGAGCAGTAGGGGAATCCGAGTTCCGAATCTCCTTGCCTAATCAAACTACTCATCCCTGTAGTTCATTGTAAAGGTTTTGACGAATTAGAGTTAGTGCGTATACATCTAGAAATGGAATTTCCACATTGTATGTCATCCACATTTTGGATCATTCGCCCTCAAATAGAGTTAGTATTCGCCTGAATGTCGGGTTAGTAGTTGTCCACACATTGAACCATTCACCCCCAAAGTAGGGTTAGTATTCGCCCGAATATCGGGTTAGTAGTCGTCCACACATTGGACTGTTCACCCTGCCTGCAGGGATCTTATATATAAGTATTTCATACCTAGGTCTGCGCATTCTAACCCTAACCGTATCATGTATTCTTGATGTCATAAACTTGTAATCAAAAAGTTGATCTCATTTAATATGGTCTTCTACAACCACCCATTTTATCTTGTTATCTTTTTTTTAAGTTAGTAAGGTGCCTCATATCATTTTATAGAAAGCTTAGCTAATAAAGGATGATAGTGTTTAATTATATTTATTGTTTATAAAAAAACCATGATATTTGGAATATTTATTATTTTAGAAACTCATAGTATTTTACTGAAAAAATATCCTTTTAATAAAAGGTTATGGTATTTATTTGAAAATTATCTTTTAATAAATTTTTAGATATTCTTTTGGAAAATATCATTTATAAGGGTTATGGTCTTTGTTTAAAATTGTCTTTTAGTAAAGGTAAAGGTATTTAACTGAAATTATCTTTTTTTAAGGATAGATTGAGGTATTTTATTGTAATATAATAATTTTATGAAATTATAGTGTTTTAAGTTTGAGGTAACGTTTTAGAAAATACGTTCGTGTTGGCAACCGCTGCACATGGACGACAGAATTTGTATCCTTTTCAGGACGATTGCCTATCAACCATGAGGTACTTACGTAAAACATTACAATATTATTAGGGTAATCTATTAGAGGTGCTATTCTACAAGAACAACTCCGCGTTGACAACCGCTGCACATGGGCGGCAGGATTTGTGTCCTTTTTAAGGACGGTTATCTAGTAACCACGGGATGATTCGGATAAAACATTCCCCTATTAGGGTAACTCATTAAACTTTAGTTAACATTCTATGAAGAATTAATATAAAAATATCCTTTCGAGTGAAAGGGGTTAAGTTGGAAAAACCATATGCCGTTATTTAGATTTAGTGTTATCCCCTTTCAAAAGGTAAGGGGGTTTAACAAAACTAAAGTAGTTAGTGGATAAAGTGTAAGTAAAATATATATATCGTATTTAAAACATTTATTCCAAATATCTTATCTCATATGGATATTTTAAACAAATACAACATTTTAATAAAACGAGGGTATTTTGTGGAAGTAACCTATTTCGAGATCATATTGGAAGTATGGGTAAGTGTGGGTATGTAAGGGGTAGGTTATAAAATTGAGCATATCATATTCTATGTAGTATGAGAGTGCAATATTTTTACATATAGGAGTGATTAAAGAAGCCATTTTAAATATGGGTTAATATTATCATCATTAAGAGGTACCAAAAATAGGCATGCAGAAATATTTTTAACATCATTTTAATATGAGATTGCGGATTAGGACTTGAAACCAAGATCATTATGAGAAAGAAGGCGAGATGCAAGTGGAGAGAGGCGGAGCCTACCTTTGGTTAGACTTGGATGTAGATGAGTCGAAACGTAGGCTCGTACAAAATCCCTAATAGCTCAGTGCTCGGATTTTTCCTTAATGCTTGGGTGGAACCGTAGCATCGGCATCGTCGATACGAAGACGTGGGTATTTTTTTTCAGAATTGTTGGAATTCTGAGGTGTGAGAAATCAATGTTTGAAGGTATCTATTTATAAGGTTTTTTCACCAACCATAAAATCCAAGAAATCCGTTAAAATCCTCAAAATTCCGCGCCGAAATGATTGCAGAATCATCAGCTGATGATTCCCGAATGATTGCCGCCGCCGCCTCTTCACCTCAGCTGTTGGATCAAGATCCAACGGCCGAGATCGCACAGCCACGCTGCCGCCACGCGCCACGCGTCTGCGTTGTGGGGATCACGCGTTTTCGCGTGGTCCCCACCACGTGGGCGCCGCCGGCAGGCTCTGGGCCGTTGGATCTTTGCATCTAACGGTCCAGGTTAAAGGGATTAAAATATATATATATTTTAAATAAATAAAAATACTAAACTGTTTATTATTTAAAAATTGAATTTGGTTTTAAAAAAATGTTAAAAATAGCTAAAAATACGGGAAAATTATGGAAAAATTTCAGAAAATATATTTTATTGTTATCTTTAGTAAAAAAATAATTTTGGCCTAAAACTAAATAATATATCCATATTTTGTGTTTGCTAGTTATTATAATTATTTAAAAATCTATTTTATTCTAGGAGTTTTTTTATTACGAAATAATTATTTTAATCGATAATAAAAATATGTAAATTGTTTTAAGGCATTATAAAATTTTATTAAAACATTTCAAGTCTAGAAAAATAGAAATAAATTTTAGAAAATTCCTTTAATCATATTTCAATGCTTTGAAAATTATTAACATTACTTTAAAAATATTCTTCTATCAACGAAACACGTAAATAATTATTTGATACTAGAAATTTAAATACAATATATTTTATTAGGTATTAGAAAACACGGTCGTTACAATTTACCCTCCTTAAAATAATTTCGTCCTCGAAATTTCAGAAGGTAGGTCAAGGAAAGAAAAAAATCATCAAGAAGGGATTATCGTGGTTAAAAATTTTGGGTCTCGCTTTCTCGTCCCGTTTTCTCGCTTCCGTGTATGTCTGCCTAGTAGTTCTTTCTCCACACAAGTCTAGCCAGCTGGAGTGTCTTGTCCCTCAAGGTTTCATTCTTCTAGTATCCCGACTGGTTGCTGCTCGTAGGTTACGCCAACATTTCCGTAATCTCGGAACGATCAAAAGTTTGACTAGGGTCGCCAACATACCATCTTAACTATGAGATATAAAAGTATTATGCACACCCTCCAAAGAAAATAGCAAAGCTAGTCTATACACAAACCCACCATCTCCTTCCAAGATGTTAAACGGCCGATGAGTCGTGGGCTAAGCCTTCCGCGCACTCTTCATTGTATCACCATCTCCACTTTTTCTACAATTATCTCAATCTAACAAATTCTCCATCTACAGGATCGTCCCAACCGATCGGCACTTCTCCTATATAAAACTTGACCCCTCTCTTCCTCTTCATGTGTTTCGACCATCCGTGTCCACACGTTCTTCTTATAGTAGTGTCTCTATATATTCAAGATGAACATCACAATCGCCAGATCTAGATCTGGACAGGATAGTTGCGTCTACAAGTATTTAGTTGTCTTGACGCATATGCAACTATATCGCCGCGCTGATACATCGCACCACCAAGTCCCTTCTCTGAAATATCGTAGTGGATGTTAAAACTTCCGAGTCTATTGAGTATGGCAAGGATAGGTGCAATAGTTACGATATTCCCTCCTTAGAATAATTTCATATTTGAAATTTTCAAAGGGGTAGCCACTAATGTGCACGGAAATCAGTAAGGTTGTCAGGAATCCTCTTTGCTGCATGTGTCGCTCCTGAGAGTTGGTGTATCACTTGACGCATGGAAAGTCTCTGAAAGGTTTAGGTATAACGAGTCAGAAAATGTAAAATCAGTAGTTGCTTCCGGATAGAAAAGTTCGGAAGTTGAAGGAAGGTTGTGAATTAATGGAAAACTTGAGAGATATAACATAAAGAAAACTGGTCGAAACTACGAAAACTAAAAGAATTATGATGAGTCTAACTAAGATTTTCATCGAAGGATAAATAAGTATGGTATCGAAAAGAAAGGTTGAAAAAGAAAAGAGTACCTCTGCTGTCTTGCCATGTGGTATCAGTCTTCTCGGCTGTCATGGTGAAGGTCTGGCGTTTGGGTCCATTCCGCTGCGCTTGCTAAAAAACACGCTCCTGTGATGGCAAGAGTGGTCCCTTTGGTGATGCCCCTTGACCGGTTTGTTTAGTGGCGGAAAGTGTCTGGTTTCCCTGTGTTGGTGTCCCATAATTAGCCGGCTTGTTGAAGGGGCCTAATTGTCTCCCTCTCTGAGGAAAGTCCCTAATGGCATGATCCGGAGACCCACAGACTATGCAAAGTTTGTTCAAAATGCGACAGTCTCTCATGTAGTGTCCGGTCTTACCACAATGGTTGCATATACCGGCCGGTTTTCTGAAGATAGTTGGTCCTGCTTGTCTCTTGGGTTGTTGTCTCCCGTTGAATTTGGAAGGTAATCCCTCAAGAATTTGATTGGCTGGTCGCTTAATGCCAGACAAACGGTCATCCTTCCTCATGCGTCTCTGAAGGTCTTCAAAGTTTCGTTCCGCCTCTAAGATTTCATCATAAGTTGATAAGGTAGCAGAAGACATGGAGGACTGCGTCTTCAGATCCAACCCTTGTCGGAATCTCTTAGCATATAGTTCCGGGGTTGCCACCAGGTGATGCGCGAACCGACTTAACCTTGCGAACTCCGAAGCGTACTCATCCACCGACTTATCCCACATGCTCCCTTGTTGGAATTGTATAAACTCTCTTTCCAACCTTAGGTGTGCTACGACTGGGAAGTATTGAGTATCGAAACGTTGTTTGAACGTTTCCCAGTCGATGGGCTCTTTCAGTCTACTTTCCTCAGCCTCCCACCATATTCTGGCATTATCCGTGAGTTATAGTTTAGAGATATTTACCTACGCGTCCTTCGAAATTTGAGCGGCACTGAGATCATTGACCGTTCCTTTGAGCCATTCTTCAGCTTCTAAAGGAGTTTCTTTCCCGAAAAGGTCTTAGGGCGGAGTGATCTGAACTGCTTCACTCCCGACGAATCTGGAGGAACTGGGGCTAGTGCCTTACTTAAAATCTCTGCTTGTTGCCACCTACTTTCTCGTAGCTCCTGATGAAGGGCAGCTGTCTACTGCTGCTGTTTCTCCAGTTGTCATTGCATCATTTGTAGCATAGCTGCTTGCTGAGCAGCGGCTTCATTGACTCCATTTTCCCTTCTGTTGTGGTTATGGTGTCGTCCGCCATTGATGATCTGAATCAGAATAGGTTAGGTTACAAACGGCTGATGTGAGACAAGATAATAACTTGGATGGAAGAACAACAATTAATGCAAGAGAAAAACTAAGAAGAAGAGCAAGAGACACAGGAGAGATTTTTGCTCGAAACTAAGATTTTATTATCCAACTTCAATAATGAGAGTACAACCGAAAAGTAAGGACATGCCCCTACCGTTCTACATCGTTTTATTCGGCCAAAAGAAAAAGGAAAAGTCTTATTAATCTCGATTATGGGAGTTTAACAAGTTGCGATAGGCTCTCGCACTAAGAAAGGTACGGCCATTCCCACCGTGTCTTGCGGGGGCAACTGCCTGAGTTTCTTCGGCCTCGATTTCGTCTTCACTCGAAGCTTCGACCTTCGACTCATTCTTGGCAGGAGCCTCGTTCTCGGTTTCCACCTCTATAGGGCCTTCTTCTTCTGCAGGAGCCTCCCTATCAGGATCATATTCCGTAGGATTCTCATCCGCCGTGGTAGCCACTTTTTCTGTCCCTTCCTCTATATGCTCCTGTTCCATGGGATCTTCTTCTTCGTTTTCAAAGTCATTGGCCATCATAGGCTCCGGAGTTGCAGCATCGACTTCTTCGTCTTCTGAGTCGCTGTCGGAAACAACCGCCTAAGATTCTACGACTTCGTCGTCTGAATCTTCAGATGTATCTTCAAAAGTAATACTGGACATGTCATCCTCGTCGGAAATATTTGCCATGACCTGAAAGGAAGGCTATGGTCAGGGTACAAAATGTCAAGGAAGGAACAAGGGACATAGGAAAATTATGAAATCGGTATAAATGGATGAGATTCAAATATAATAAGTCGGTTAACAGTTTCATTTTAGTACACAAGAGGACCTGGATGGGCCACCACTAAAACCTGTCACGCCCCACTTCCCAAAAGAAGGTGAAGGATGACGTGGTATGGTCCGCAACCTAATTGTATTGAAGGTGGTCTATTCAATACAGTTATGTTAAGCGTATGAAAATTTAACATGCAGGATGTGTAACAAAACAAAAATAATAAAAACGAAAGGCATGTATTTCCATTAACCAAATTTTATTAAATCCCAAAAGAAAGAGTAAAATAAACCAAGTAGTTTAATTACATCGAGAAGGAAAAAGCCCTAAACATGTGGGCAACAACAAAAATTAAAACTAGCTAATCTTTCGTCGTCAAGTCTGCATAATCTTCATTAGTTGGCTCCACATCTTGATCCTCGTCATAATGCTCATTCTCATCCGACGGACATTCCAAAGATAGAGGAAGAAAAGGAAAGTTCGTCAGCGAGTTATACTCGGGTAGGATTACCTCGTAAAGAAGTAAAGTGTAACAACCCTAATTTTCCTATACAAGTTTTTACAAAAAAAAATTCAAAAATCCATAAAGGTGTATTTATTGCCTGAGCACAAGACTTAAGTAATTAAT
This sequence comes from Agapanthus africanus, assembly GCA_030015575.1. Classification (NCBI taxonomy): domain Eukaryota; kingdom Viridiplantae; phylum Streptophyta; class Magnoliopsida; order Asparagales; family Amaryllidaceae; genus Agapanthus; species Agapanthus africanus. Next base: position 497,496,097 of record CM057347.1, on the reverse strand, counting down.
TAGCAATTTAATTACAAGAAGGAGCTTGTAGCTCATTGGTAATACCTTGCACTGCTGAACCAAGCCACCAGAGTTCAAATCCCATGCCCCACATTTTTTTTAATATTTATTTTGTTTTAAATTTTATAGAAGCCCAACAGTCCACCTGAGATAACTCCCAAACTTTGGAATGAACCTGAAAAACTGAAAGTACCAGTGCCTACCCCATGAGACCCCCCACCTCCCTAGGCCGTGACTCGGCCCGACTCGGGCCGGCGCCGCCGGCCGGACAACCGAGCCGCCAACTAAGAATTTGTGCCTTTTGGCATTCCCATACTCCCTGCATACTTTAATTTCTGAGATCGTTTCCAGAGAGCTATGAATACCTCAATTGCTCTAATTTTTATTGATTTTTACATTTCTTTTTACAATTTTTAATTAAAAACCCTACATCTACCCTAACCCTATAAATACACCCCTACCCTCTCACCCCAAAATTCTGAGCCCACTCTCTCAAAATTTTAAGAATCGTGTGTACTTTGAAAACGAGCGAAAGGCGAAGCTCCAGCAAAATCTACGGCAAACTTCCGACGATCGTTTTAGGAACTACCGGCGAGGACGCAACACATCGGCGATTCCCCTACTTCTATTTCACTCTCTTGTGTGACCTAAAACCCGTAAGTCCTATTTTCTATCTCTCTTTTCTATTCTAAAAATACGAAATTACAAAACCCGACGGAATCGGCACAAATCCGATTTCCGATTCGGTTTTCTTATAAACTTCACTTCTCGTTATTTCAATTATGTTTAAACACTCTCATGTTGACTATTAATCATTAATCAACTAAATTGATCAAGTTTAAATTCATAAAATGATAGCTATTTCCATTTATCGTATTTTTCACTTAAATACCACATTGTTTCAATTATACATTTAACTCCATTAAACTTGCTATACCTTTAAGTAGATCACGAGGTAACGACCTACCTCCTCACACACTCATATGCAAACATAACACGATACCTCGAGAACTTAGAATACGGGAAAACAAACATTTTTCATTTAAATACCCTTTACTTAATAAAAACCAATTCTAAAAGGTTTAGTATTGATACATCTTTATAAATAAATAACTTTTGAACTAATAAAAAATATCTAGACTCAGCCAATTAAGGACTGTCACATTCATTAGGACAGAGCAAGGTTATGGGCATTCAGTCGTTTATCTAAACCTGACTTTGTGGTGCCTAAGCTAGACAAGTGAGAAAGGTAACTTTTAAAGGCCCGTCTCACGGTGATTCGTGAGCGGATCCCTCCTTTCTTCACTTGTACTTACCTGGCCACGATTGGCGGTGAAGAGGCGATTTGAGAGATATCTCACAACTTGTCGCCAACTAGGAGCAGTCAAGTCGACTCAGGAGACCCTAGAACATAGAATACGGGAAATTTGACATCTTTACAAATAAATACCATAATTAATAAAACCGTTTTTCCTTAATGATTAGTATTTATACAAATCTTTGCAAAGCGCCGCTACAACACATTTGGGGAACCCGTTCGGGATGGTGTGGATTATCGCACATCCTCGGGCTTAGTAGTGCGAAATTCAGACCTCCGCAAAGAGCATTCGGTCTCGAAACATTTAAAATACGACATCTTAAGAAAACGAGATTTCTAGAATATTATAGATATATACAAAAATTATTTTCATATAAATATATATGTAACATAAAAATATCTATTTTGAAGTATTATAAATATTCCACCTTTTCTACAATATCATAAGAACCAATTTTACACTAAAATACCATGAATTCCATGCAAAACCAATATTACAAATAAATGCCTTTATTTATGAAATTAGGATATTTTCCCTAGAAATATCATAATATAAAATCCGCATTCATTACAACTCTAAAGACGAATAATAAATACTTGGGGTGTATTTTGAAAAGTATATAAAAGTATTTTTACATAAAAACCCTCTCAAGTTCTATAAATTACCCTAAGGACCCTAGTAAACATAGGTTTAAGCGGGACCAGTCTCTTGAGCCTCAGGGAGCCGGAGATATAGGTGCTTTCCTATCTAAGGTAGAAAACTTAACAACGGTGTTATCAATACGGTAATCGTCTTTGAAAAAGACACAAATCCTGCCGCGCATGTGCAGCGGTTACCGATAATATCAAAACAATCAGGACTTCAATTTAATTTTCTAATTGTCTGACTCAGGTTTGAGTCTCATTATAATCTGACTTGAATATGATTCAAGTACAATCTACAATCTACAATCTGCAATATTACAATCCAACATGAATCCATGAATCAATCTATACAACTTGACTGAACCGAACCATGGATATACTTTCCATTTACATGATTCTACGGTTACATCCGTTTACTGATATCATAGTTTCGGTCAGTCAATCAATTATAAAATTTACAATACAAATAAGACATCTCGGGGTTTAAGGGGTAGATTGGTACGGAAGGTGTTAGAAGTGGCACGAGACAATAAGACTTAATACACCTAACATGAATCCAGTTGCTGTTGTACCGTGGCATAAACGGTCCCTTGTACTATATTTGCTTCTAGTCTCTGGCATATAGAGACTCCTCTCGTATACACTGGCATTCTTCTGTACCAAGCTACAAACAACAGCGTTAACACAATATTATAACAATATACTAAAACTTTAAAAGCTACATTCTCATTCTGTCTATTCTATTCTTTCTTATCTTTGGGACTTATCGAGCGATCTGTTCGCTGACGACATTCTCTTTCTTTCTTCTTTGAATGTCGTCAGGTGATCTGGACACGTCAGAGATTGAGCCCACTGCTGAAGACTTGGACCATTTCAGTGAAGACCCCGAGCTCTAGTTCATTGTACACATTTCATTTCAGTATTTCCATTTCTGTTATGTCATTGTTTAGGCATTGCCTTTTATCAGTTGTATTTACTTTTCATGCATTGTACAAAAGAATGTTAATAAATAAAGTTGTTGTTCAGTTTATATCTCTTGTCTCTTGTGCTTTACTTTTATATTGCTTAGATACGCTTAGCGTATTTACTTCAGAGTAAATACGTAGCGGCCTCGTCGCGTCCCCTTCGCCGTACACCGGGAAGCGGGGCGTGACATAAAGGTATAGAAACGAGCAAGTATGTATATAAGTATGATGCATATGTGCTGATATGATGTATATGGGTATGATGGTATGAGGTGTATACAAATAAGACATGTTAACAGAGGTATATATGAATATGAGTATGTTGTATGAGTTGTAGGTCAGGTAAAGGTTCAAGTCGAGTCAAACGGATATTCAGTCTAAGAGTTAGATCAGATTAAACCAGGTGTGTATTGATGGAATTGATTGGAGGACATACTCATATCCTTGAGGTATCCCATAACTAGCTGGAAGCAGTATGAGCTGGCGCTCGTGCATGGGGTGACAATCAATGCGGTAGCGTGAACATCCCCGAAAGGTGTCCCATGACTACGATGGAGTTTTGTCTAGCGTGAATATCACTCAAGTGCACAGGTATTTCCACCCTTCAGTTCCATAATAAACAACAAGTCTAAACTAGTAAAATATCCACATCCAAGATACTGAATAACTCGTGTCTCATAAAGAAAGGTAAATAAGGTAACATGTGGGTATAGCACATGATGTGAGTTTAGTGTTGAGTATCAATAGGTATTGTAAACGTTTTAGTTCGTTCAAACAAGAGTCTGGATACTCGCGATTACTCCGTTGTGGCCATGGAACAACAACTGAGGAAGCGAAATATACCGTTTCACTTCCCGGGATCATGATCGAGGAGTAGGGTAATCCGAGTTCCGAATCCCCTTGCCTAATCAAACTACCCATCCCCGTGGTTCAGTATAAAGGTCTTGACGAATTAGAGTTAGTACGTATACATCTAGGCATGGAATTTCCACATTGTATATCATCCACATTTTGGATCATTCGCCCTCAAATAGGGTTAGTATTTGCCTGAATATCGGGTTAGTAGTTGTCTACATATTGGATCATTCACCACTAAAGTAGGGTTAGTATTCGCCCGAATATCGGGTTAGTAGTCGTCCACACATTGGATTGTTCACCCTGCCTGCAGGGATCATCATATATAAGTATTCCATAGCTAGGTCCACGCATTCTAACCCTAATCGTATCATGTGTCATGTATGTCATAAACTTGTAATCAAAAAGTTAATCTCGTTTAATATGGCTTTCCACAACCACCCATTTTATCTTGTTTCTTTTTTGAAGTTAGTAAGGTGCCTCATATCATTTTATAGAAAGCTTAGCTAATAAAGGATGATAGTGTTTAATTATATTTATTGTTTATGAGAAAACCATAATGTTTAGAATATTTATTATTTTAGAAACCCATAGTATTTTACTGAGAAAATATCATTTTAATAAAAGGTTATGGTATTTATTTGAAAATTATCTTTTAATAAAGTTTTAGATATTCTTTTGGAAAATATCATTTATAAGGGTTATGGACTTTGTTGAAAATAGCCTTTTAGTAAAGGTAAAGGTATTTAACTGAAATTATCTCTTTTTAGAATGGATTGAGGTATTTTATTGTAATATAACAATTTTATGAAATTATAGTGTTTTAAGTTTGAGGAAACGTTTTAGAAAATACGTTCGTGTTGGCAACCGCTGCACATGGACGACAGGATTTGGGTCCTTTTTAGGGACGATTTCCTATCAACCACGAGCTACTTACGTAAAACATTACAATATTATTAGGGTAATCTATTATAGGTGCTATTCTATAAGAACAACTCCGCGTTGACAACCGCTGCACATGGGCGGCAGGATTTGTGTCCTTTTCAAGAACGATTGTCTAGTAACCACGGGGTGATTCAGGTAAAACATTCCCCTATTAGGGTAACTCATTAAAGTTTAGTTAACATTCTAAGAAGAATTAATATAAAAATATCCTTTTGAGTGAAAGGGGCTAAGTTGGAAAAAGCATATGCCGTTATTTAGATTTAGTGTTATCCCCTTTCAAAAGGTAAGGTGATTTAACAAAACTAAAGTGATTGGTGGATAAAGTGTAAGTAAAATATATATATATATATCGTATCTAAAACATTTATTCCAAATATCTTATCTCATATGGATATTTTAAACAAATACAACATTTTAATAAAACGAGGGTATTTTGTGGAAGTAACCTATTTCGAGATCATATTGGTAGTATGTGTATGTAAGGGGTATGTAAGGGATGAATTGAAACTCCGTGGGTTATAACATTAAGTATATCACATTCCTTGTAGTATGAGGGTGCAATATTTTTGCATATACGAGTGATTAAAGAAGCCATTTTAAATATGGGTTAATATTATCATCATTAAGAGGTACCAAAAATAGGCATGCAGAAATATTTTTAACATCATTTTAATATGAGATTGGGGATTAGGACTTGAAACCAAGATCATTATGCGAAAGAAGGCGAGAGGCAAGTGGAGAGAGACGGATCCTACCTTTGGTTAGAGTTGGATGTAGATGAGTCGAAACGTAGGCTCGTACTAAATCCTTAATAGCTCAGTGCTCAGATTTTTCCTTAATGCTTGGGTGGAACCGCAGCGTCGGCGTCGTCGATGCTTGGGTGGAACCGCAGCGTCGGCGTCGTCGATATGAAGGCGTGGGTATTTTTTTCAGAATTTTTGGAGTTCTGAGGTGTGAGAAATCAATGTTTGAAAGTATCTATTTATAGGGTTTTTTCACCGACCATAATATCCAAGAAATCTGTTAAAATCCTCAAAAATCCGCGCCGAAATGATTGCAGAATCATCAGCTGATGATTCCCGAATGATTGTCGCCGCCGCCTCTTCACCTCAGCTGTTGGATCAAAGATCCAACGGCCGAGATCGCGCCGCCACGCGCCACGCTTCTGCGTTGTGGGGATCACGCGTTTTCGCGTGGTCCCCACCACATGGGCGCCGCCGACAGGCTCTGGGCCGTTGGATCTTTGCATCCAACGGTCCAGGTTAAAGGGATTAATATATATATATATATATATATTTTAAATAAATAAAAATACTAAACTGTTTGTTATTTAAAAATTGAATTTGGTTTTTAAAAAAATGTTAAAAATAGTTAAAAATACGGTAAAATTATGGAAAATTTTCAGAAAATATATTTTATTATTATATTTAGTATAAAAATAATTTTGTGCTAAAACTAAATAATATATCCATATCTTTGGTGTTTGCTAGTTATTATAATTATTTAAAAATCTATTTTATTCTAGGAATTTTTTTATATTACGAAATAATTATTTTAATCGTTAATAAAAATATGTAAATTGTTTTAAGGCATTATAAAATTTTATTAAAACATTTTAAGCCAAGAAAAATATAAATAAATTTTAGAAAATTCCTTTAATCATATTTCAATGCTTTGAAAATTATTAACATTACTTTAAAATTATTCTTCTATCAACGAAACACGTAAAAAATTATTTGATACTAGAATTTGAAATAAAATATATTTTATTAGGTATTAGAAAACACGGTCGTTACACCATAGTCATCTCCATTCTGAAAATTATCACAAAAACTCTGTAAAATTTCCAAGTCCAAAGTTGCACAAGTGGAGTTAGCAAAGGTCGAAGTTCCGGCGACGTTTCGGGAAGAATCCGGCAACGAAATGACTCCCCGAAGATCCCAAAATCTCCCTCTACCTCCTCTCTCTAATTCCAACCTGTATGTCCCCTCTCCCCTTCTCAATCTCCTGTCTAAAACTTCCACTTTTCAAAACTCATCGGATTCAGAGTTATTCCGACTATCGATTCTCTTTTCATTAAAAACTCAAATTTTTCTTAAACAACAAATTACCATCTCTTCTTATATTGTTTAACAAACATAAAACATCATTCAAAATAAGTTTCAATTCAAAATAATATATATTGCAACTTCTATTTCAATTTTACGGTAAAATACCATCATATTTATATATGACATTACTTATTCATTTTACCCATATTACCTTTAGAAAACTCATGAGGTAATGACCTACCTCATCACAACACACATCTTGACATAGAACGATGACTTTTGGAACATTAGTTTGTGGGAAAATACGAGTTTACAATAAAATACCCTAAACAATCAAAAACGGTTTTTTTCAAGAGTGTATTATTTAATTCCTTACAAATGCGTCTCTACAACCCATTTTGGGGAACCCCGATCGGGATGGTACGGGTTATCGCACATCCTCGGGTTTAGTAGAGCTAGATGCAGACCTCTTCACGAGCATTCGATCTCGATGGAATTTTTACTTTAATTTTTAAGAAAAATGTGATTTCTATTTAATAAATAAGTTCTATTTTATTATATATATCTATTATCAAAATATCTACTTTAAGTATACAATATATATTCCATGTTTTCTAACTCAAAGGAATCATAAATTTCATGAAACTACCATTACAAATCAATACAATTCCATTATTACACTAAAATACCATATACAATGAAATCTAGGTTATATCCTCTAGAATATTTCACTTTATAAAAATTACAATTATGAAAACCCTAAAGACGATAATTAAATACTTGAGGTATATTTTGAAAATATATCAAAACTATTTTTCATAAAACCCCTTCAAGTTAAATAAATTTACAATAAGGACCCTAGTAAACATAGGTTTAAGCGGGACCGGTTCTCTTGAGCCTCAGAGAGCCGGAGAATATGGATGCTTGCCTATCTAAGGTAGACAACCTAAAAATGGTGTTATCAATATGGTAATTGTCTTGAAAAAATACACAAATCCTGCCGTCCATGTGCAGCTGTTACCGATAACATTAAAACTAATTCAGGACTTCAATTTGTTTTAAAGTGTCTGACCCAGACGGAGTCTCAGTCTAATATGAAATAAATCTATCCTTGAATATGAATCAAGTATAACTCCATTTCAACATGAATCCATTTATACCAGAATTCAATCTATATCAACATAACTCGACCGAACCGAACCATGGATATACTCTGATTACATGACTGTCCATTTATATCCATTCTGTTTACATGATATCATGGTTTCAGAAAGTCTTCCATCTATAAAACAAAACAATACAATCAATACAAAAGACATTACGGGGTTTTAAAGGGGTAGACTGGTACGGAATGTGTTAGAAGTGGCACGAGATGGTCACTTTAATACACCTAACTTGAATATCCATTGCTGTTGTACCGTGGCTTAACGGTTCCTTGTGCTCCGTATACCTTAGTCTCCGGAATAGTGGGACTCCTCTCGTATACACTGGCATATTCTGTACCAAGCTACAAACAACTGCGTTAACATAACAAACTCACCAGTAATATTCTCATATTTGTCTATTCTTACCTATTTTTGGGACTTACCGAGCGATTGTTCGCTGACGACATTCATTTTCTTCTTTCTTTGGAATGTTGTCAGGTGGATCGGACTCTCTGGAGGTCGAGACCAGTACTGAAGACTTGGAGCAGTTCGCCATTGACCTAGAGCTCTAGATACTTGTATATATTTTCTTTTCAGTTCATGCCATTGTTTAGGCATTGCTTTCCATTCCTGTATTTACATTTTCAGTTGTACTTGTAAAGAAATGTTAATATATAAAAGTTGATGTTCATTTACATTCATGTCTCTTGTGTATATTTTACATTATATTGCTTAGTTACGCTTAGCATGTTTACTTCTGAGTAAATACGTAGCGGGCATCGTCATGTCTCCTTACCGTACACTGGGAAGCGGGGCGTGACATAACCACTTTCTCCTACTCCGGAAGTTCACTTCGTGCCGTGTTTATTTTTGTTTATTTTGGTTACCCGTGGATTGTATAAGAAGACTAATTTATGTCGTCATCCATAGGGCGCGGATTAATTCAAATCCGTATATTTTTAGATTTGGGTTTGGGTCAAGGATTTGCTTGACGGGATCCACGTTGGTAGCTTGGTTTGCCAACGGGAATGAACTTAGAACGCATTTCTCACATTTGTGAGGTCCATCCGTTCATAGGATATTAGGGTTTGATCTAAGGATCGTTAGTCATATTTGAGATTAAGATCAACTTAGAAACAAATGAGCATATGTGCTCAATTATTTTAATTTAAGGACATCGGTCTAACATCGCCATGTTTGAGGTGAATATTAGTTTAAGAAAGTTTCGGTCCATCATTCATCTTGCGCGCACGTTTATTTGTTACGTGACGGAGTGAATGATGGTGATATGGAACGCGGCCAATTTGGAGTGCGATCCGATTTGAGATGTGCACATCAATTTGGAAGTGCATTAATGTATGATGTATCATTCCCTATCTTGATAAAATATTATATCAAGTTGGGATGAGAAAAGAGTTGTTGGTTGCCGGGACCGCCACATCTCTGAAGATGTTGAGGAATTACAACGATATATATCAAAGGTGTGGAAAGATATACCATTGAACTAAATCTCGTATTTGAGGGAAAAGATCATGTTGGATCATCTAAGAATCATATGTCTTGTTTGAGACTAAGATTAATTTAGAAGGTATGGGATAAAGATCGTTAGTCATGTATGGGACTAAGATCAGTTTGGATATCGGTTTGGATATCATGAATATAAGCTTAGCCAATTTGAGCTAAAATTGGGTTTCTGTAACACCCAGCAGTGCTAAGCACCCAGCTGCATATAGCGCTCACGTGTGTTTCATATAAGGCATTAAAATAGCACTAAGCATTAGTCTTTTTTTTTCTGGCGCTCACACATATTTCACGTGAGGCGCTGAGCATCTGGCGCTAACGTGTGTTTCACGTGAGGCACTCAGTTTTGGCTTCTTTTGATCGCCTTGCTCACGTGTGTTTCATGTGAGGCGCTAAGTTTAGGTTTCTTTTGAACCTTTCGCTCACGTGTATTTCACGTGAGGCGCTATGTAACTTGGCCTTGGGTGTCCACGTGCTTTTCACTTGAGGCGCTGAGTTCTTTTGGAGATTTAATCTTTGTTGATATTTTTAGAGAATTTAAATCTCTGTTAATGGTATTTTGACCATTAACGATCACCAAGATCACTATTTTGAAGATCTGGAATCATGTTCTTTTAAGAACTAAGTTCTTGATTTATGATGGAACTAAGTTCATGGAGTATAGAACTTATTCTTCTTTCTTTTCAACCTTGTTCTTTTATCTATATTTTTCTGTTCACGTTTTCAGAGAGGCTAAACCTCTGTTAATGGTTTTTTGACCATTAACAATCACCAAGATCACTATTTTGAGTATCTTGGATCGGTTTTTTTAAAGAACTAAGTTCTTGATTTGTAGGAACTAAATTCCTAGAGTATTATGGACTCCATCTTTTTCATGTTCTTGTGTCCATGTTCTCCTATGAATTTTTGATTCTCAAGAACAAGAACTTCCCGATAAGAATTAAATTCTCAACTTGTGGAAGACTTGTCTTGTGGATCTCAGATCCAGAAAAAGAACTAAGTTCTTTTAAAGGGTTAAACCTTTATATAGGTAAAGAAGATATTTTGATCTCTGTTTTTTCTTTGCCTAAGATTTAAGAGAAAGGAGGTCTTCTTCTTTGAGAGAATTAAATTCTCTGTTATTTTGAGAGCCTTCTGTATTTTTACAGAAACTTATGGGGTGGTCACCTGTCCTTTTTCCTCTTCTCTCTCCCTTTCATCTTTTTGCTCCTATCTATAGGAGAAGAAAAAGAATCAATTTGTTAAGAAAATCTCTCATTGAGAGATCATGATTGATTTCATAATCAATCAAATTGATCTTTTAAGTCAACCGGTGAATTTTATTCACCGTTGGATTTTTAATCCAAAAGCTCTTTGTTTAACAGAGAAGATTTCTTGTTTGTTCTAATAAGATTAGGAAGATGTTTTCATAAGATAGAATTTTATTCTATCATATCAATATCTTGTTAATTTAACAAGATTAGAAAGATATTTTCCTAACATAGAATTTTATTCTATCATATGAATATCTTGTTAGTTTAAAAAGATTAGGAAGATATTTTCCTAATATATATTTTTATTCTATCACAAGATTAGGAAGATATTTTCCTAATATAGAATTTAATTATTTTATATGAATATCTTATTAGTTTAACAAGATTAGGAAGATATTTTCCTAATATAGAATTTTATTCTATCTAACAAAGAAGATCATTCTTATTTATTTATCAAGATTAGGAAAATATTTTCCTAAGATGGAATTTTATTCTATCATATGATCGATGGGTGATTTTATAATCACCGTTGGATCTTTGATTCAAGGGTTCTTTGTTTAACAGAGAAGATCTTTCTAGTTTAAGAAAGATCAGGAAAATGTTTTCCACATATAATTTAATTCTATCAGATGGTTTAATTGGTGATATTTTATCACAATTGGATTTTAAATCCAAGATTCTTTGTTAGAGAAAGATCTTTCCATGTTAGAAAGATCAAGGAAAATATTTCCCAAAAATAGAATTTAATTCTATTCTTAGAGAGCATTTTACATTGCGGTGCTCACGTGCTTTACATGTGAGCGCTGCCAAAAGAATGCGGCAAAAGAACTCACATGTTTAACACGTGACCCCCAGTATAGGTTTTAGCCTATTTATTTTCAGCGCTCATATGCTTTGTATATGAGCACTTACGTGTTTAACACGTGAGGCCTGTTTGGCCTTTGGTTATTTATGTTCAGTGCTCATATGTTTTGCATATGAGCGCTCACGAGTTTAACACGTGAGGCCAGTTTGGCCTTTAAGTTTATTTTATTCAGCGCTCATATATTTTAGATATGATCGCTCACGTGTTTAACACGTGAGGCCAGTTTAGCCCTTAGTTATTTGTTTTCGGCGCTTATATGCTTTGCATATAAGCGCCCACGTGTTTAACACGTGATTCCAAACTATGAGAATTCGTTTCCTCTTTCTTTTCTTTCTCCTTTCTTTTATAAGAGAACAAATAGCTCTTAGCCAAAAAAATTTGGCGAGAACAACCTTCATAAGAGATAAAGCACATGCTTCAGTATACCTCGAAATCCAAGAGCAAGCATAAACTACATCGATTTTGTTCGTGAAGAAACGACATACAAAGGGTGGAGTGGAAAGAGAATAATAGTCTCACCGGACGTATCAGAATCTGTTTACCACCAAAGACCGGCTGAGACGAACCGGGATGAAACATCTTGCCTGAATTTAGGGGCAGATGCATAGGTCTGATTCATCCACCTCTCTGAAGACACTAAGTTAATTTATAGCGTCATATATCGAAGATTTAGGAGGATGCGACCGATGTAGCAGACTTCAGATTCTCTCTCACGGATAAGAGGTTTATTGATTGCGGGAACGCATTTTTCTGCAAGCGCAAGCTCCTGCAATTAATTAGGTTATCGCAAACGATAACAACTTTCTGCACCCCTGTCACGCCCCGCTTCCCAATAGACGGAAACGGTGACGTGGCGGGCCGCAACGTATTTACTAAGAAATAAATACGTTAAGCATAATTAAGCAATATACATATAATGCACAAGAATAACAAGAGATATAAAATAAACAGCAACTTTTATTAACATTTATTTTTACAATACAACTGCTTTGAAAAGGAAATATACAATGATATAAAGCAATGTCTAAACAGTGGCATACAAACTGAAAGTAAGTACAAGAGAGCTAAAAGTCTGTCTGGACAGTGAACTGGTCCAAGTCCTCCTGGCTAGGCTCGGTCTCCTGAGAGTCTGGTCCTCCTGACGAACATTCCAAAGAAAGAAAAGACAGGAATGTCGTCAGTGAACCAGCGCTCGGTAAATCCTAAAAGAAAGAATAGAACATAACAAGTAATGAGAATTGAACTGGTAAGTTGTACAAGTATATGATTGTTATTCTAACGTAGTTGTTTGTAACTTGGTACAAAAGGTATTTGTTTATACGAGAGGAGTCCATCTTACCCCGTGGACTATGATACCATGTAGTACAAGGCCCTGTCAAAACTCACAGGACAACGGTACGAGAGTTCATGTAGGTTTCTTTTAAGTGACCATCTCGTGCCACGCTATACATTCCGTACCAATCTACCCCGTTATCCCCACGTAATATATTGTATAGGTTATATTTACAAGTCTTGCCGAAACCATGGATACAAGTTGTTTAAGTAGTCAGGTTCAGAATGTAATCTTGTAGTCATGTCAAGTTATAGCCATAGTTCGGTCAAATCAAGTCAAGCATTCAGGTTTGATATTGAAGTTTGAATTCAGGTATTCAGGTTCATGTTCAAGTATACATGTTAAACTTTGGATTCATATTTGAATTGGACTCTGATTTGAGTTCGGATTCAGTTTTGAGTTAGACTCAGACCGAGTCAGACATTTGTAACTGATTTAGATTTTGAATTAGGTTTGGGAATTATTGATAACTATTGCACATAGACAGCAGGATTTGTGTCTTTTTCCAAGACAATTACCATTGATAACTCTGTTAAGTTTTCTACCTTAAATAAGCAAGCATTCACTTTCTCCGGCTTTCTGGGGCTCAAGAGAATTAATTCCGCTTAAACCTATATTTATTAAAGTCCTTAAATATTGTTTTATATAACTCGATGGGGTTTTATGAAAAATATTTTTAATAAAATTTCAAAATAAACCTCAAGAATTTGTTTATATTATTTAGGGTTTTCATGGATGTGAATTTTAAGGATTTGAGGTATTTTAGTGATAATTTCTTAACTTGGAAAGTTCTTGGTATTTTATTGTAAAACTTGTCTTTTGTTGGTATCTTGATGGTATTTTGGTGAAACCTATATTTCTTTCATTTAAGAAAAATGTAAGTTTATTATATTTTGAAAATATATGGATTTATAATATTTATATAATTATTAAAAATTAAATTTTATTTAAGTAGAAAATTGTGTTTTTCTTAAAACCGTATTTAAAGCATTTTGAGACCGAATGCTCCGTGAGGTGATCTACATCTCGCTCTATTAGCTCAAGAATGTACGATAATCTGTACCATCCAATAGCGGGTCCCCTAAAAAGGGTTTTAGAGGCATGATCGCAAAGGAATTTAAAATACAATTTAAAAGAAAACCGGTTTTTATAGTAAATGGTATTTTCTCGTAATAATGTATTCATAAAAAAAATCACATAAAGAGATATCGTGCTATGGAACCATGTGTATGTGAGGAGGAGGTCGTTACCCCATGAAATTTTCCTAAAGGTATTCTTTTAACAACTAAAAGAGATGCTATTTAAAGTTCATGGTATTTTAATGAAAAACTTAAGTTGAAGTTATTTTTCATGGAATTCTAGTTTAAAATTTATTATAAACATTTATAATTAATATGATAAATATTGTGTAAAATTTGGTTGAACAATATGTAAGAAAGAGGGGAGTTTTTAGGGTTGAGAAGATAGATATCGGTATTAACTCCAGTTACCGATATTCGTTTTAAAAAGAATTTTTAAAGAAGAGGAAGGAAGATTGGAAGGGACTTACTAGTTGATTAACTTAAAGAAAAATAGAAGAGGAAGGGTTGAACTTCGTGACATCGTGGAATCGTCTAAATTTGTTTCGATTCTCACCGGAAGTTGATCGCTTGCTAACACCTCTTTTACTCTACTTGTACATAAGAAATTTTGAGAGTTTTGGCTAGAATTTTCAGAATGATGAAGGGATTGGGCATGGGGTAGTATTTATAGTGGAGAATTAGGGTTTTGGAATAAAAATGGTGAATTAAAATGCATTAAAAAGATGATAAATGGTGAATTAAAATGCATTAAAAAGATGATAAATGGTGAATTGAATGGTCTCTGTTTGATTGCAGGGCAATCAAACAGTGCAGGGGAGTTAGGGGTAGGGGAAAAGTCAAGTGTGCAAAGCCCCGGGAAAATTTGCCACGGTTCACCCGTCGGTGCTGGCCTTCTGAGGCTTTTGGCTGGTCGATCTAGGGGGTGGGGTCATTGGATTTGTGCCATATGTAATACTCAGTGTTTAACCCTTTTGCACATGTTTGATTTTTCTGACTTTTCATTTTTGTGTGTATTGCACGTGTAAACTTTTGGGATTCCAAAAAGTTAAAAAAATCAGAAAAAAATAATGTGTATGATAGGGATCAAACACAGGGGCTACGTCATAGCAGTGCAAGGGCTTTACCAGTGAGGTACAAGTGGCTTCTTGCTGTTATTTAACAAAATTTACTTATAACTCAATCTCAGGCTGTATAACTCATTTCTGTACATTAAACTGGAAAATTCCGTACAGTAAATTCAGAGTCGTTACAACTCTAGGTTTTTAGCATCGTGTGTCGTGTTTTGGTTTTGGTTTTTGTTTATTTTGGGTTGCCCTTGGATTGTGTACGGAGACTAATTTATGTCGTCGCCCGTAGGACGCAGATTAGTCTAAATCCATACTTATATTTTCATGATTTGAGTCTATGTCAGTATCTTGGTTTGGCAATGAGAGTGAACTTAAGACGCATTTCTCACATTTGTGAGGTCCATCCGTTAAGATGAGAGCAGAAGCCATGTCTAAGGATTGTTAGTCTCATTTAAGAACAAAGATCAAACTGTAACGACTCTGAAACCCCTTTACAAAAATTTACTGGTTTAATGTATAAAAAGGGTATTTCAGCCTGATTAGGAGTTATAAGTTATTTTTGTTCAATAAAAACAAGAAACAACTTGTAGCTCACTGGTAAAAGCTCTACACTGCTGTGACATAGCCTGTGTGTTCGATTCCCATCAGTCTCAATTATTTTTAATATTTTTCTTTTTAACTTTTCGGAAGCTCAAGAGTTGCACGTGCCATACACGGAGAATTGAAAAGTTTCAGAAAAATCAAATGGGATAAATGAGAAGTAAACTCAGAGTTAAACACGTGGCACGCTGTTTTCCCCACTTTCCCGCCGCCGATGGTCACAATTGCCCCATTCGACTCCGTTCTTTGCACACACCCCTTCAGCTCCCCTCTACTCCTCTGCACTGTTTGATTTTCCGGCAATTAAACAGAGACTATTCAAATCCCTAATTAACACCAATTTTAATTCTTTTTATTCAAAATTTTAATTCCCATACCTTAAATTCTTCGCTATAAATACCACCCTATGCCCTAGCTCTCCCCCATTCTGAAATTTCTATCAAAATTCTCTAAGTACCAAGCGGAGTTAAGCAACCAAGTGGAGTAGCAAACCAAATCTCGACGACCGGAGCATTTCTCGACGAAACCGCGACACTACGAAGGCCATTTTCCTTTTCCTTACTCTTTTCTCAATGATCTAAAACCGGTAAGTCTCTTTTCTCTCTTTCTTTTCATCTCAAAAACCAATCTATAAAACAATATCGGCAAGTGGAGTTATCTCGTTTAATTCTATTCTAAACAACTTTTGTCACATTCACCAAGGTTAATTGTTAATTTTCAACCTCTAAATATCATCTTAACATGTTGTTCATCTAGTTACCTTTTTATGAAATTAGAAATTCAAATGAAATACGCCTATAACGATCTTTTTTAGAAAATACCATGAACTTTAATATAATCTTTATTTTGATAACTAGCGTATATACCTTTAGAACCTTCACGGGGTAACGACCTACCCCACATGCACACTATGGTTTCATAACACGATATTCTAAATATATGGTCAATTCAAAAAATAGGTTTTATATTAAAATACCATATTTTTACAAAAATGGTTTCTTTTATCAATATTTTTACCTCCTTTTGCAATTGCCTCTACAACCCTCGTTAGGAGATCTGCTAATGGATGGTGCAGATTATCGCACATCCTTGAAATAGTAGAGCGAGATGCAGAACTCCTCATGGAGTACGGTATCGAAAGGAAATAAAAATACGGTTTTTAAGAAATAAGAATTTTCTAAACAAAACTAAACTTTGGAAAATTATATAAAACTATGAATCCATATTTTCAAAAAAAAAAATTTTTAAAGAATATTTTTAAAATGAAATATTAAAGTTTTAAATGAAAATACAATCAAGTTTCCAAAAGAGATAGTTTTCATTAAAATACCACAAACTTTTAAAAACTAGGTTTTATCACTAAAATACCATTAAAATTAAAATACATCTTCATAAAACCCTAAATATTATAAAGCACCCTCGAGGTTTATTTTTAAACAATATTAAAATATTTTTCATAAAACCCCTTCGAGAAATGCAAACAATATAAATACAATGTAAATAGCAATAACAAATATTTAAGGACTCTAGATTAATATAGGTTTAAACGGTATCAATTCTCTTAAGCCCCGGGGAGCCGGAGAAAGTGAGTGCCTGCTTATTCAGGTTAGACAACTTAACGGAGTTATCAATGGCAATTGTCTTAGAAAAAGACACAAATCCTTGTTCCCCTCCGAACGGCGGCCCGGACGTCGGGTCCGTGCCTGAGGTTCGGGGCAGATGCTATTTGGTTTTATCTGTCTATCTCTCCGAAGATGCCAAGTTGATTTATGGCACCGTGTATCGGAGGTTTAGACGGATGCGGCCGATGTAGCAGACTTTGTCAGATTCCCCCTCAGGGTGAGGGGTTTTTGATTGTGGGGACGCTCTTCCCTGCAGGCGCAAGCCCCTGCAGTTAATTACGCTATCGCGTTACGATAACAACTTTCTCCTTCTCCAGAATTTCACTTCGTGTCGTATATGTTTATTTTGTTTGTGGTTGCCCGTGGATTGTATACGGAGACTTAGTGATGTCGTCGCCCGTAGGACGTGGATTAGTCCAAATCCGTGTTTGCTTAGATTTGGGTTTGGTGTGTTTTTTTTTTTAGTTTAAGAATGCATTAGTCGCATTGCGGCTAAGATCAACTTAAACCTTCGTTAAGGATACATTAGTCATGTCTTGGACTAAGATCGACTTAACATAGTGATTTGATTTAATTATCTGGCCATCGGGACTCGTCACCTCTCTGACGTCGTTGAGGGATTACAACGACAGGCGTCAGAGGGGTTCAGAGATGTACCCTTGAACCAAAGTTGATTTCGGGTTTTATTGTTCATTTAGAGATCTAAGGACGCATTAACCGCAGCTGGGGCTAAGATCAACTTAGACGGGACCGTTTAGATCCGGCGAAAGAGCGTTCGGGCTCGATTGCGCTAGTTTAGGGACGTTTCGGTCCGATGCCAGTTTAGGGACGTAGTGGTTCATTATTAGTTTAAGGACATTTCGGTCCATCGCCAGTTTAAGGATGTGGTGGTCCGTTATTAGTTTAGGGACGTTTCGGTCCGTCGCCAGTTTAAGGACGTAGTGGTCCATATTCCAGTTTAGGGACGTGGTGGTCCGACCTTAGTTTAGGGACGTTTCGGTCCGATATTAGTTTAGGGACGTTTCGGTCCAATATTAGTTTAGGGACGTTTCGGTCCAATTTTTTTTAATGAGTGGTCGTTGGGACCCGTCACCTCTTTGACGTCGTTGAGGAATTACAACGACGGATGTCAAAGGAGTTCGGAGATATACCCTCGAACCGGATGTAAATTGATTAAGAAGAGCAACTTTGCTCGGTCAATTTAATTTAAGGACTTATGGCCAAAATTGGGCTAAGTCCAGTTGAAATGTTCAACATTTTATTTGCTTGGGCATTGCATTTTTATTTTTATTTTTATTTGGGCCTTGCCCAGAAAGGATGCAGAGCATCAATTTGTTTTGGGCTCTGCCCCTTTAGGAATGATGCAAGGCATCAATTTTATTTGGGCTCTGCCCTTGTATCAATTTATTTGGGCTCTGCCATTTATTTTGTCCTGTCAGGTCATTTTGATTTGGGCCTGGCCCAAAGCACCAAGAATCTTTTGGATTCAAGAAAATGAGTGCAGAGCACTTTTTAATGATCTAAATTTAGATCAAAGAAGAGAAAAGAAAATCTTTTCTTTCTTTCTGTCTCAGAGAACCAGAGGTTCATAGCAAGTGCAAGGCACTATTTTTTTTATTTATTTATTTATCTGAGAACCAGAGGTTCATAGCAAGTGCAAGGCACTATTTTTTATTATTTTATTTATTTATTTCTTTTCTCTTTTCAGAAATTCTACCTTTTTTTTGTTTCTTCTTCTGTGTTCTTGATTAATCTTCAAGAGCTCTCTTTTTTCTCAGAAGTTGATGCCCTTTTGAATGAGGTCTGGGGTCTTATTTATAGTGCCCACAAAGTTGTTGGATTTGTTAACAAAATCTTTCCTGAATGATTTTGGGAATTTTCCCACCATTGGATCAGAGATCCAAGGGTCCCTGTTTTACAGGAGAACAGAAAAGATTTACTTAAATTTTCATTCAGTTGCTGCGCAACTCACCAGCGCGTGACACGTGTCGCGCATCCGTGCGCTTGCGCAACTGCGCAGACACGTGTCGCGCATCAGAGCGCTTGCGCAGTTGCGATTGCGCAACTGCGCAGACACGTGTCGCGCATCAGAGCGCAACTGCGCAGACACGTGTCGCGCATCCGTGCGCTTGCGCAGACACGTGTCGCGCATCCGTGCGTTTGCGCAGTTGCGATTGCGCAACTGCGCAGACACGTGTCGCGCATCCGTGCGCTTGCGCAGACACGTGTCGCGCATCCGTGCGCTTGCGCAGTTGCGATTGCGCAACTGCGCAGACACGTGTCGCGCTGCCGTGCATTTGCGCAGTTAAGTCTTAATTATGTTTTCTGAAGAGCCTTGCTCTGATGGGACGCACTGTCTCGGGCGTTACGCTGCCGAATCAGCTTCTGCCATGTGGCAAATTGCGCGCTGCGCACGGAAACCGAAGCGTTGCTTCAAATTTTGAATTTTCAAAATTAAGTAGAGCCTTGCTCTGATTGGGGGAAACAGATGCCCCCCCACCGTTGCGCTCACGTGGCGCGCGCGTGAGTGCAACGGTGGCAAGATCCTGACCGTCGGATCGACGGGTCAGGTGAACAGGCGCAGGCGCCTATAAATAGGACCCTTGGTCCTTGGTAATTTTTACCATTCTCAAGAATTTTTACCCAGAGCCTTGCTCTTGCTTAAAACTTTTAGAGCCTTGCTCTTGTGATTTCCTTAAGAACTTCCAAGTTCTAACTTCAGAACCATTATAGGTAAAATTAATTTAATTCAATTTAAATTAAACTTAATTAACAGAGCCTTGCTCTTATAGATCTTTGATCTAAAGGAAACCCCTTTGGGGTTTCTTCAACAGAGCCTTGCTCTTATAGATCTTTGATCTAAAGGAAACCCTTTTGGTTTTTTTTTATTCACAGAGCCTTGCTCTCAAAAATTTGCAGAGACTCTGTTCTTAGGTTTTAACCCATGAACAGAGCCCTGCTCACAGATCAACTAGAAAACTTTTTAAAAGTTTCCATGGATCTTTAAGATCCCAAAATTTTAATTCTTAGGAGTTATAAATTTTTATTACTGCTACAGAGCTAGGCTCTTTTTTTTTTAAGAAGTTTTATTCTTTTGAAACAGGAGTTTGACAAATGTCACTCCGTGACAGAGCTTTGCTCTAAAAAGAGGAGATTTTCTCCTTGTCTCTAGAGATTCCCCCCTCCAATGAGGATATTCTCTTGGGGGGTCTTTTTGTTGACTGACAGCCTCATCCAATGATGGGACTGTCTTATCAAATGATGCACCGTCATCTTGATTTTGTGGGTCCCCCTTTGGTCCCCTACCCACTGCATTGTAGTGTGATGTAGGCCTTTGAAATGTGAAGCATTGGAACACTAATAGTTATTATATATATTTTTTTTTACAGGAAACATGTCTGAAGATTTGTCTTTCCCTTTTGTTCGCTCAGAAGGAGGGTTCCTACATGCACCAGTGGACCGGGTGGTGTTTGCTCTGATCAAAGATCACGATCCTGAGTGCAAGAGACTTCACCTATGGGGAAGGTGGTATAGCCAGATAATTCAAGGCCGTCGCAGTTTTAGCTCCGCCTCGCCTTCCGAACCTATAGTTACGCTCTCCTATGCGGACAAACCCCCGGTGGAGTATGCCGTGGAGGTTAAAAACTGGAATTCAGACGACCTCCTCCAGCCTACAATCGGCGCTATTCCGGTGCAGCCGCCGCCGGCCATAGATATATTGGGAAGGCGAATCTGTCAGGGTGAAGCACGCCCTTGGGGACAGGCTTACAACATTGGACTGAATCCGCGACCGCTTGCTGGATACCTGCCATGGGCCCGGTACATTTTAGCGGCGAAAAGAACTCATCTGACGAAGATTGGTTTATACTCCGCCGTCTACGTCTCGCTTTTCGAGTATCCTACTCCTCCGACGTGGTGGACAAAGGCTTTCATTGAACAATGGAACATCCCCACACATACTTTCCTGACAGCGGATAGGGAAGTTTCCATTTCTCTGGAGGAATTCGTTGAGCTTTCAGGTTTACCGGCGAGGGGGGAGCATTATGAAGAGCTGCTTCCTCCTGACGAGTACGTCTTTGCCACCAAGCAGATGGTATGCGATCTAACTCCGGAAAACGCCATTCAGCATCAGCATCCGGGCCTGGTGAAGGTGTTGGAGATTTACGAGGAGCTCCATTTGGAATTGGGCGACCGAGGCGTTAGTTTCGCGGACTTCATTGCTCGTTTTATTCGCCCGAAATTTTTATCAGAGCAGGGTGAGAAGTTCGCCCAACTTACTGATCCTTTTGGTTTCGGCCTGGACCGCCTACCTTCATCGGACATTGATCAGCGAAGTTTTTACCTTCCCGGCACCGCCAGCGTCCCTTTCTCAGAGATCGCCGTTCCTGGCATAGATGAGGAGACCTTCTTCATAGGGTTCTTAGGTCTGTGGCTATGCAGCTTCGCGCTTCCCATGCACCCACGCCTCATGCGGTCTTCTGTCTTCTACCCGGCGCATCGAATGGTAGCTGGTCTGCAGTTATCAGTGGGGATCACTGGGTTGGCTTACCTCTACCATGGACTTAGCGTAGCGGCGGACGCTAGTGAGCCTGGGGTACAGCCTGCTAACTTCCCGATGCACTACTTCACTTCTTGGATGGAGCTGCATGTTCGAGGAGTGTTTGGTGCCCACAAAACTCCTCCGTTCTTTGAGAGATTCAAACTTCCGAGAATCATGCGATTGGTTGGGGCTTCCATCGTGTTTTCACCTCCGCGGGAGTCTAGGGGACTGCTTCTGCGTTCGCATCTAGTCGGGGCGAAGACCTCTTTTGTGGATAAGGTCATCACCATAGGTTCCGAGACCACTAAGTCGGTGGTGTCGCTGCGTGATGACTTTAAGGGCGGTGTTTCCGTGTTGAAGGCTCGAGAAATCCTCCACCTTTATTCCATTCGGCCGGGCTACTTGGTATTTAGGCAAAATGAAACGGCCCTCTTCATGAGGTATAACCCGCATCGATTTGCCCGGCAATCGAGTTACAACCAAGGGGTCCCGTTGGAAGCCTTCTTGGGAACACCTGCAGTCGGCCTAGAGGGGGTACGGAATGCGATGCATCACTTCATCCGGCTGAATACAGGCTCCTACTTTTTCATCAGTGAGCCCAGCTGTACCCCTAAGATACTCAATTCGTATGTAGCCTGGTACGCGCACGCGATGGGCCCGATCATCTTGATGGAGAAACGCCTACTGGTCGATCGTAGGGCTGCGCCCCCCGGCGGCGATCGCAAGGCTCCTTTGCAGCCCAGGGTTCAGGTTATCCCTCCGACGAAAGAGGCCGGAGTTGATCGACCGCGCGTGTTGGCCCCTCCGTGTGGATTGCCACTATCTGCTACGGTGGATGCGCCAACGGCACCCCGCGCTCCGACCAAGGCGGTTAAAGCGACATTGCCCGAGTCGGGTGCAGGAGCGGACATCGGGACTCGCCGCCCGAAAGTGACTACCGAAACTGGCAAGCGCAAAGCTGCTCCGAGTGGGTCTAAGGCTGGTAAACAAAAGAAGAAGAAGTCCACCTTATCCCTTGACGCGATCCTTAACTTAGAGCCCGCGAATCATCCTGCCGAGACCATATGCGAGTACGGCAGCAATGAGGGTTTTGTGGTGGATCCTGAGGACACCAATCTAGCTGCCGCCATTGCAGCTTCGGAGCGATCGGCAAGGCCCGAAGCAACGTTGAGCAGACTCGCTGAGTCAGGTAATCATCAGCCTTTGTCATTTTATCCCACTTTTTATTATTATCTTTAGCTAATATTTGCCTCATTTTCAACAGGTGTTTCTACTGAAGAGGCCATTGCTGCCTCTCTGGAGACCTTCCAGGAGGAGGAGAAGAAGCGTACCCTAGCAAGCGTTGGTATGTTTTATCCCTTTCTCTTTTATACGGAAAGTTCGTTATCTTTTTATGATAGTCGACCTGACCTTCTCTTGTTTCTTTATAGGAGTTGTATTAATCGGTGCAAGGACCCTTCCCAAGCCCGTCATCGACGTCCCAGCTCCGTCGAAGCTGCCGCAAGAACCTCGGCTTGATGCAACAACGAGGGATGCTCTGAAAAATCTGGAGGCATCCCTCTACACGGATGAGGAGACTTCGCTCAAGGAAGCCCTGATTGCATCTGTCTCATCGGCTCGAGAGGAGCGGAAGCAGTCCAGACGCGAAGCTAAGGCGCGCAGAGCTGCTCTGGCCGCAGGAGCGGGCCCTAGCACTGTTCCTCACGCTAGTACTCCTTCTGAAGAGCCCCCTGTGGCCCTGTCTACTGCTCGTCGGCAAGTTGCGCGCGCGGTTCGGAGTGCCAATGATAAATCCGCTTCAGGTAGTACTCCTTTCAGAGCCTTGTTGTATGACTTGTAAAACTATTGGCTTATACATATCTCATTTTGCAGGGTCAAGTCCAACTGAGGGGGAGGCGGAGACAACCGTCGAACCCAAGGGAGTGGAGGAAGCGGTACTCGCCGAACCCGAACCGACAGTGGACAACTTTGTCGAGGTCATGGGGCCTGGAGCCGAGATTGAGGAACCTACCGCGGAGAAGGTCATTGATGCCGCACCCGAAGTGGCGGCAGATGAGATGATTGTCTCAACCGAGCCGAAGGCGGTAGAGGGCGAGGTACTTGAGGCTGGGGACCTCGTGGTGCCGATGGACGGGGCAGCTGTAATCGCTGATCCTGAGGGAGCAGCAGGTGAGGCGGCCATGATTCCTGAAGACGAGCTAGGCGCTCCTTCTCAGGAATCTGGCAATGTTCCTATTTTGGCTCTCCCTGCCTACGATCTCCCGCCACCTGTAGAGCTTGAGAGCATAACAACGGTTCCCCTTGAATCGGGTGATGAAGCTACAGGCGGTGGCCTTCCGTCAGTGGAGGAAGGGACTGCCTCCGTTTCTGCGGGCAGTTCGTCAGGTAAAATTTTTGAGTCACCAGCGTTTCCCTTTTTTTGTATGTATCTTGTGATCTCTTCTAACAAGCTTGTTCTTGCAGGTGCGGCCAGTACTGATGCTCCATTGCTCGAGGGGGCACCGTCAACTACTGCTTTGGCAGTAGTCACTTCCCCGTCTTCCCTTATACCGTCACGGATGTTGGAAGGTATGGATTTACGACTCATGCATTAATCTTTCAAAAATGCGGCTTTTGTACTAACGTTACACTATTGTGCTTTTGCAGGAGTGCTTTTTGATCATTTATATCAAGTGTTGCCCCCGCACTTCTCTTTCCCATCCGAACTCGCTTCTCCCTCTAGTGGCGCCGGTAATATCTTTATTTACCCCTTTTTTTTTAGCAATGGGATGATTTCTGACTTTTCCTTTTCTTTATTGCAGTGCCACAAATCGAAGGAGGGGATGCAAGCCTTGTCGCGCTACCGGCCCTTCCGGCTTTGCCGTCCGCTGTACCTGGTATAGTAAATTTCCTTTTGGTAACCCTTCAACATATTTTGAACCATCGTTTAACCCTGTTTTTGTCCCCTTTTTTTTTTAGCAATGGGATGATTTCTGACTTTTCCTTTTCTTTATTGCAGTGCCACAAATCGAAGGAGGGGATGCAAGCCTTGTCGCGCTACCGGCCCTTCCGGCTTTACCGTCCGCTGTACCTGGTATAGTAAATTTCTTTTTGGTAACCCTTCAACATATTTTGAACCATCGTTTAACCCTGTTTTTGTTTTGCAGCTATTGTTCCGGCTCCGGTCCCCTTCGAGGCTCGCGTCCTTTTACCGGCAGGCCCCTTTTTGAGACGTCCGTCTTCAAAGGGTGCGGTGATGAGTCTAGGCATGTTGAGCGGGTATATTGAAGAGCTCAGCATGGACGCTCTCCCTTCTGCTGTCGATTTCGCTGTGGATGTTAACCCAATGTTAGCGGCGCTCGTAACTTTTCACGACGAAGGCGTCGTTGAATCTTGGGTTAACCACTGCAGGGAGATCAAGGCCTGTCTGTACCGGTTGGAGTTGACGCGTCCTTCTCCCGAAGTTCTAGCTCTGAGCACCCAACGCACAACTTGGCTCGAGCAAAGCACTTCGCACTCCCGCCACTTGGAGCAAGAAGCAGCTCGAAGACTAAGGGAATGCCAAAAGACCTCAAACGAAACGGCCCATCTGCGCGCTGAGGTTGAGGCAAACGCTGCCCAAGTGAAGACTATCTTTGAGGGTCTCCTGGGGCGCATCTCCCACGGGCTAAACTTAAAGCGGAAGCTTGACGTGGCTGAGCGCAATGTCCCCAGTCGGGAGGCCGCTTATCAAGCCGTGAGGGAGCAACTTGCATTGGTCTTGCGGCAACGAGCCCAAGTGGAGGCAGAGTTGACGGTGGCGGCCGAGTAGGAGAAGGCGTGGAAGGAGATATGCAAGCGATTGCTAGATTTGTGCAAAACGCTCCCTTCCGAGTAGCTGCCCTTGTATCAATACACTTGTAATTAAAATTTTTTTTTTTGAATAAGATGTACACATTCTTTATTCTTTTATACGATTCGCCATGTACTTGATTGAATTGATAAATAAAGATACACATTTTTTGCTTGCAATGTCTTGTATCATTTCTTTGCTTTCTCCCTTCTCTTATTATCAGCATATTGTTCTGATAAACATGACTGACAGGTAATAGAGTAAGCGGCTTGTTTTTTCTTCGAGAGGTAGTGATGGCTTATGCCGCAGGTTCGGATCTGCTGCCTAAGACTTTTCAACATTATGAGCCGTGAGGGTCTCATAGAGACTTTTCTCCCTACGGATCGAGAGGATCTCGTAAGTGGATTTTCTCCTTAGGAATCGTGGGGATTCCCAAGTGTGGTTTTCTTTCATAAGTCGAAAGGATCTTATGGGAGAATTTCTCCCTCTTACGAGTCGAGAGGGCTCGTAAGCGGTTGTTTCCCTCTTTGTCGAGAATCGACTTCAGAGAGTGAGACCCGTGAATAGTATGCAAGAGACCATTTAGGATTGACTTGCAGGGTCCCATTGCCCTCTTACGAGTCGAGAGGGCTCGTAAGCGGTTGTTTCCCTCTTTGTCGAAAATCGACTTTAGAGAGTGAGACCCGTGGATAGTATGCAAGAGACCATTTAGGATTGACTTGCAGGGTCCCATTGCCCTCTTACGAGTCGAGAGGGCTCGTAAGCGGTTGTTTCCCTCTTTGTCGAAAATCGACTTTAGAGAGTGAGACCCGTGAATAGTATGCAAGAGACCATTTAGGATTGACTTGCAGGGTCCCATTGTTTCAGGAAGCAAGTTTTTGAATCCTTACTGCCCGAGATGTGAGTCAAAGAAGCTCTCGTCACGGAGTGTTTGTATCCATGAGTTGAGAAGTTTTGCGAGGGATTATTTGTTTCCCAAGCGCCAAGGATTATTTGTGTCCTTGGGGTTTGAAACGAGTCGATGGTTCCCACGGAGGCGCTGGTGGCTCTGCGAGTCGACACGGATCAGAAGGCTCTCGTCAAGGAGTGTTTGTATCCGTGAGTCGAGGATTTTTGCGAGGGAATATTTGTTTCCCAAGCGCCAAGGATTATTTGTGTCCTTGGGGTTTGAAACGAGTCGATGGTTCCCACGGAGGCGCTGGTGGCTCTGCGAGTCGACGCGGATCAGAAGGCTCTCGTCAAGGAGTGTTTGTATCCGTGAGTTGAGAAGTTTTTTTGTCGAAGTCATTGGCTTCTTCGGTTGAAATGGACCGTTGAGGTTTGGCTTCGTCGTTTGACGGAATCCGCTGGGGAAGTATGGTTCCTTCTTTGTTTATGCCCTCGGATTGTATACAGGGACCGATGTGATCTTAACTGTAGGGCCAAAATTTTATCATTTCTTCTTTTTATTTTATTTCATTTCCGCGATGCTCTATCATTTCAGCTTTTATATCGCGAAGGTCGCGATGGCCCAATCATTTCGGCTATTTTTCGCGGTGCCCAATCAATTCGGCTATTTATTTTATCTTTACTCGTTGCTTTTTATTACGAGTTGCCCAATCATTTCGGCTATTTCTTCATGCATATATTTTTACTTGCTGCTTTTTTTATTGCAAGTCGCCCCATCATTTCGGCTATTTCGTATGCATGTGCGGCCTACTGGTATTTCGCCGTAAACCTGAATTTGGACACCGATTTCGGCATCAGCACCGCTACAACTGGGATATTGCCAGGAGCGAATCATCATTTGCCTCTGTCGTTGTCAAACAAAGGAGGCTTAGCGACCAGGGTCAAGGTCCCGTCGACTAAGGCTTTTGACTTCATGAGCCGTAAGGGTCTCACAAAGTTATTTCTCCCTGCAAGTCGTGAGGATCTTATAGGTGTATTTTCTCCTTAGGAATCGTGAGGGTTCCTAAGTGTATGTTCCCATGTAAATCGTAAGGATCTTACAAAAGGATTTTCTCCTTGTAAGTCGAGAGGACTTACAAGTGTTGTTTGCTGTACAAGCATATCCCTAGTCACGGATGGGACTTTGTTAGGGAAATATTTATTCGTGCCCGTGGATTGTATACAAGGGTCATTATGAGCCGCTTGTAGGGCAATATTGGAAGTTTGTGGGGGTTTGCTTAAGCACAGGTTTAGGTCTCTGTGACTTAAGACTTTCAAATCATATGAGCCGTGAGGGTCCCATAAGAGAGTTCTCCTTACGAGTCGTGAGGATCTCGCAAGCGTATTTTATCCTTAGGAATCGTGGGGATCCCTAAGTGTGTTGCTCCCTTGTGAGTCGTAAGGATCTCACGCGGGTGGTTTTCTCCTTACAGGGTCGTGAGGACCCTATAAGTGTCTTTTAACGAGGTTGCGCCCTTTTGGGTTTTCACAAGCACTCGCCGGTAGTCCTGCTGTTTTTACTCACGGAGCCCTTTCGGGTTTTCATCCGTGCCCATTTTGCTTATGGACATACCGTTTTTTTTTATTTTATTTTTATCTTTTTTTTTTTTTTTGGCGTCAGCCTAAAGATGCTGCGGTAGTAGTTTAAAGACGTTTCGGTCTGCTATTAGTTTAAAGACATTTCGGTCCGGCGTTGAGAGGGCTGGCTACTGCTTATAAAGCTTGGGCTTAGGAAGACAGCGAGCGGACATAGTCGTCGTCATCTGCCATTGACCTAGGCTGTGGCTCATTAAGCGTAGTATTTCTTTAAGAAGCGACCGTTTATTGGTCTGAAAGGCCTTTCACCGTGCATGTCCATGAGTAGATAGGCCCCACCCTGGTAGACCTTATCAATGATGTACGGTCCTTCATAGTTTGGCTCAAACTTTCCCCGCTTGGCGCGATTGGGGATCATGGGCCTTTTGACCACTAGCACGAGTTCGCCTTGATGGAACGTCCTCGGTCGGGTCAATCTTTCGTATGAGCGCGTCATCTTTGCTTTATAAGCCTCCAGATTTTGTTGCACTATGAGCCGTGTTCCTTCAAGGGCGTCAAGCTCCTCAAGCCGGAGGTGAGCATTTTCTTCATCCGTCAGCTCGTAGTGAACTGCCACTCGCAAAGAGGGTAATTCTATTTCGAGAGGGAGTACTGCTTCCGTCCCAAACACCAACGCGTATGGCGTTGTTTTTGTGGCTGTCTTGAACGTAGTTCGATACGCCCAAAGAGCTTCTTGCAGCCTCTCGTGCCAGTCTTTCTTATTTCGGGATACTGTTTTCTTTATGATCTTCGTCAAGGTCTTGTTGAAGGCCTCAGCTAGACCGTTAGCTCGCGGATTATAAACTGAGGAATATCGCCAGTCTATATTATGCTGCTGTGCGAAGCGGCTAATTTTATGGCTTCGGTAGGCTGGCCCGTTATCGGAGACGATCCGTCGCGGAGTTCCAAACCGATATATGACATGCGTCCTAAAGAAATGGAGGATATTCTCCGTTTTTACTTCCCTCAATGGTATCGCCTCTGCCCATTTGGAGAAGTAATCAGTCGTCGCCAATATGAATCGATGTCCCTTTGACGATGCTGGTTCGATAGGACCGACTATGTCAGTTCCCCACATTTCGAATGGCCAACTAGCTACTGTTGGGTGTAGTGGATTTGGATATTGGTGGATGAAGTCCCCATGAATTTGGCATGAGTGGCATTGCTTCGCATACTCGATGCAGTCCTGAATCATCGTGGGCCAGTAGTAGCCCATCCGTTTTATTTTTAGCTTCATCTTAGGGCCTGCCTGATGAGAACCGCAGATTCCGTCATGAACTTCCTGAACGACTCTTTCCGCTTCGTCTGGTCCTAAGCATCTCAGCCACAGAGAATCAAATGACCTCTTGTATAGAGTATCATTGACGAAGGCGAAAGACAGAGCTCGTTTCGTGAGCTGATGTCTTGCGGACGCATCTTCAGGCATTTGGCGGGACTTGAAGTAGTCTATAAGGACTTCCCTCCAATCCTCAACTTTCTCGTGGTCTTTTATTTGTAGGGTTGTTCGTTCAGTCACTTCCTTCTCTTCGGGTGATTCCGAAGGTATTTCTGCGGGGGTGAGCACTCGACGGCTTTGTACCACGATTCTAACGTCGTCGAGGTTCCCGTCAGCCAGTTCTTTAGCAAGTTTGGCTAGTGCGTCCGCTTTGCTGTTTTCTGCGCGCGGTATACTTTCCAATGTGTAGGAGGGAATTTGGGTTAGTAGTTGTTGCACTTTTTCACCGTATTTTACCAATTCCGGTTTGCATGTTTGGTAATCGCCGTTCACTTGACTGACGACTAGTTGGGAGTCCCCATATATGAGGAGGCTCTCAATTCCCATATCGATGGCGATCTCGAGGCCTGCTATCAAAGCCTCATATTCAGCCTCATTATTCGTTCTCGGCTCTGTCAAGGAGAAGGCGAAGCGCATTATCCCTCCTTGTGGAGTCACGAAGATGAGTCCCACTCCCGATTTGATCATTGGCGTACTTTGTTTGTGCTTTTTCATGGAAGATGCTCCATCGAAATAAAGCTCCCAACGGCTATCACCACTGTCGATTGTGTCAAACGCGTGTCTGTCTGGCAAATCGCAATTTAAAGGAGAGTCGGCAGGTATGGGATGCTCAGCAAGGAAGTCGGCGATGGCCTGGCCTTTTACTGCCTTGAGAGGTTGATATGTTATCGAAAATTCCATCAAGAGCAGGGCCCATTTAGCGAGTCGCCCTGTCAATATGGCTTTTGACATTAAATATTTGAGAGGGTCCACCTTTGAAATCAGACGGACCTCGTGCGCCAACGCATAGTGCCTAAGCTTTGTTATTGCGAAGATCAACGCCAGGCAGTTTTTTCAATGGGAGAGTAATTGCTTTCTGCCCCCAGCAGAACTCGACTTAGGTAGTAGAGTGCTCTTTCTTTCCCTTGGTCGTTCTCTTGTGCCCATAATGCGCCTAAGGAACCTTCGAGGGCGGTTGTATAAAGAATGAGAGGCTTCCTCTTAACCGGAGCAGCCAGCACGGGTGGGTTCTGCAGGTATTGTTTGATCTCATCCAGTGCGCCTTGGCATTTTCGGTCCCAAACGAATGGGGTTCCTTTCTTCATCAGGTGACTATAGGGACGGCACTTTCCTGAAAGGTTGGCTATAAATCGCCGTATGTATGCGAGTTTCCCTTGGAGGGACCGCAGCTGTTTGAGAGTCCTCGGCGGAGGCATTTCCATGATCGCTTTAATCTTTGACGGATCTATTTCAATACCTCGGTGTCGAACAACGAATCCCAGGAATTTGCCCGAGGAAACTCCAAATGCACATTTAAGAGGATTCATCTTCAAGTTTTATTGCCGAAGACGTTGAAATACGGTCTTCAAATGCTCGAGATGTTCGTCGTATGATTTGCTTTTAACCACGAGATCGTCGATATAGCATTCAACGATTTCGTGTATAAGATCGTCGAAGATTTTTGTCATAGCCCTCTGATAAGTAGCACCGGCGTTCTTTAAACCGAAGGGCATCACTTTATAACAAAATATACCAAGGGGAGTCCTGAAGGCTGTGTGCTTCTGATCTTCAGAATGCATTTTTATTTGATTATATCCCGACGAGCCGTCCATGAAGGAGAAAACCTCATGAGTGGATGTATTGTCTATCATTAGCTCGGTAACTGGCACTGGGAAATCATCTTTCGGGCAAGCTTTATTAAGATCCCGGAAGTCTACGCACACGCGCACTGTCCCATTTTTCTTCATCACCGGGACGATGTTGGCGATCCATTCAGGGTATTGAACTTCCTGGATGAAGCCAGAGTCTATCAGCTTTTTGACTTCGGCGTTGATGCTCATCTCAAGCTCGAGTCGCATTCTTCTTGGCGCTTGTTTGACTGGCTTGATGTCCGGGGATATCGCCAATTTGTGTACGGCAATTTCTGGATCTAGTCCCGGCATCTCGGAATAGTTCCACGCGAAGCAATCTTTATGCTGTAGAAGCACATCCTTTAACGCGGCCACCCTTTCTTCAAATAGCAGCTCGCTGATGAATGTCGGTCGCGGGTCATTTGCCGTCCCCAACTCGATTTTCTTGAGATTGTCTGCAGTGGTATGGATTCCATCCTCCAGTTCTTTCGGAGATGGGGGAAATTCTGAGATCACCTCATCGCTGCCGCTTTCAAAGCACCAAGGGAAGCTGTTCATGTCCTCGGACCCTTCTTTTAATATTGTTATCACATGGCAGGTGCGAGTTTTCTGCCAATCCCAATGCGGAGTTGGTTTTATTCTTGTATTTTTGGGTTCGTGCTTTTGCGGTGGCGCTACCTTCCAACTGTCAGACAATGCGAATTTGCCAAGCTGATATTGGTCCTCAACCCAATTCTTAAAGGTGAAGCAATCTTCGAGCGGATGCCCTACTACTCGATGGTAAAAGCAATACTTTGGGTTGGAGATTTCGCCTGCTTGCTCAGGGTGTTTAGACTCTGGCAGAGTAAGCATCTGATATTTTAGAGCAAGATCAAGTATTTTCCTTGTTTTGTTCTGAGGAAATGAGTATGCTCGACCCATTTTCTTCATGATGGCTAGGTCAATAACGCTCGACTCTCGGATGCGTGGCTTCTTAGCTTTGCTTTGTGGTTGTCGAGCGCTTCTCTTGCCTTTCAACTTGTTTCTGCTTTCGCGTCGGACCTTTTTCATAGCAGGTTGACAAGGGGTGGCATTTTCGTCCTTCATCGCCTGCTGAAGGAGGCGCCGTGTCTTGGCTTTCTCATAGATCGCCATTTCACGATCGTGATCATCTCGGGCTTCTTGACTGGCATCCCTTGTAGGTTT
The DNA here is from genome assembly GCA_030015575.1 of Agapanthus africanus. Lineage (NCBI taxonomy): Eukaryota > Viridiplantae > Streptophyta > Magnoliopsida > Asparagales > Amaryllidaceae > Agapanthus > Agapanthus africanus. The sequence goes on along the minus strand of CM057347.1, from coordinate 497,463,687 downwards.
GCTCATTTGGCCTTCAGACGATGGGTTGGGAGGTCTCGCATCGGGAACTTTTGCTGATTCAGGATTAGCGTCTTCCCATTGAGCGTCCGCTTCTTCATCAAAGTCATACATGGCATAGCAGCTGTTTATTAGTTCCCGTTTCTTTGAGCGAACATACCCGAGCCCTTTTGTTTCTGTTCTCCCGTTAGGCAGTTTGCACTGAGTCCCGGGAACGTTCCAGACCTTGTCATAGAATTTGGCTTTCCTAGCGGTCTGTGTGAAGGACATCCCTTGGCGTTTCAGCAGTTTCTTCAAACCTTGGGTATAATATCTGGGAAGACGGATAGGTTGGAGCCTGTCGAGCGTGGGATCCGCGCCATGCCAAATTTCTTTTTCCACCTTGTTTTCTTCAGAACGGTAGAATAGGATTGCCTTCTCACCTTTTCGTCCGGGAGGGATATAAAACGTCCGCAATTCTTCTACGCTGTTGGTGTCGAATGCATCCAGTTCTTTGTAATGTTCAAGCGGCACCATGGTTATCTGCAGACTTTGCTCTTCATCAGCGGAAACCTGTATTGAAGGCCGAGCAGGGAATACAGCATGAACTTCATCCTCTGAATCACTGCCGAAGATCAATGAAGGAACGGATGGTCCTGATCTAGTGGACTGGGACGGACCTAAATAAATTATCTCCTCCTCCTCCTCGGTGTCACTGCCGAATACAGGGATGGTGGCGTTAGTTTTGTTCTCCGGTTTGTGACACCTTTCCGTGTCTTCGAAACTCGGCAAGAAGTATTTAGCATCTTCATATTTGCGAACTTCGTTTACGGAAAACGGATTCAACTCTCCTGCCACAGTGTACTCGAGACCATCCCTGGAATACTTCATGCATTGATGCTGTGTAGAAGGGACAATATTGTACTCGTGTAGCCATGGTCGGCCAAGCAGAGCATTGTAGCACGTCTTGGCGTCTATAACATGGAATTTGATGTCTGTGACGAGCACCCCGAAGCGTAGCGTCAATATCACGGATCCAAGAGTCTTTGAAGATTGAGAGTCGAAACCGGAGATGGTGATTTTGTCCCGGGCGAGGTGTTGGACACTCATGCAAATCTCTTTTAACACTCGCACATTGAGTAAATTGACAGACGACCCGTTGTCGACCAAGATTTTGCCTATCTTTATGTCATGGCAGTATCCTGAGACATAAAGGGGACGATTGTGTTCACATGTCCCGAGGAGAAGGTCTTCATCGCCGAAAGCAACGTCAGCTGTGTGCACTTCTTCTAATTCGTCTTTCATCTTTTCTTCGGCTAGGAAGGCCTGGAACTGGTCCGGATCTTGTAGCGCCTTAATCAAAGAGTCTCTTGCCTCCTTCGATAGTAATAAGGCATCAAGGATGCTGAGCTGAGAGGGCAATTTCCTTAGATGTGCCAGGACGTTGTAATCCACTTTATTTCTTTTCGGCGGGTTTCCGGCGTTTAGCTCTTCCAGAACTTGGTCATCTAGAACGATGTCTTCAGGGATCTTCTCCTTCCCTTTATCTTTTCTATTCGAGGGTCCGAGGTTCTTTTCAGGCAATGTCCGATTCCGCAGTCGGATATTTTCGCAAACCACTGGCTCCTCTTCTTTCCCCGAAGTTGACTCTTTAAAGAGAGGGGCAAGTTCTAGCTCCTCGTCAGAGTCGCTCCCAAATGTAGGCACTTGTGACCCGGTAGTATTAATCATGTGACAACTGCCGGCAGTTCTTTCAAACTCTTTGGTCATGTTACTTTGCTCCCGACGCATTTTACGCTTTTCCCGTTTAAAGCGTTGTTGATTAGCGACGTATCCTTGCCACCATCTATCGAAAGCTTTGCAATCTTGGGTGGAATGCGAGACTTTCTGATGATATAAGCAATAAGAGGGGTGCATTTCTACCATGCCAGCGACTTTTTCCTCAGAGGGTGGCAGCTTCATGCCCATCGATATGGCCTTAGCAAACTTCTTTTTTATCTTGAATTGGCTTTTGTCAGCGGTGGAGGCATTTTGCTCTAGCGGGATCATCTGAGCTCCTTCCTCAAGTCGCTGGCGCTTGGCCCTCTCGAATATAGCCGTTTCGCGTTCCTGATCAACTTTACTTTTTAGTCGAGCTTCACTAAGAAATGCGTCAATCATTTCAACTGGTAACTCCGGAACCCTTGACTCATTATTTGCCCCCGGCGCTTCAGTGCCAGAAGTTCCTTCATCGTTCGTGGTCATGTGGGAGATCATATGACAGCTCGCCACATACTCCTCGGATTCATCCGATGAACTCTCTCCATCATCTTCTTTTTGAAAGACGTGATCAAGGAAATCTTGGAGCGTGATGGGAGTCCGCGCCTTTTGGTTGTACTCCTCCAGTGCGTCGATTTGCTTCTGTAAGTCCGTGCGCTTGTCGCCAGGCTTCACGGGCTTCTTAGATTTCTTCTTCTTCTTTTTCGAAGATTTTGACGGCTGACTATGAGCGCTTGAACTACCACCATCGGTCTTCCGAGTCGGACGTGGCTTCAACATCCCCTCAATAACCTGCGGTTCCAAGGGGTTCTTCCACTTGACCGCTGGACAGGTCTGAAGATCATTTAACATTCTCCTCGTTTTGGCTGATAATACAACCTCCCAAGGAGTTTCTTCAATGACGGAACATGTTGCCCCCGGCGTATTCGTTCCCTTATAGGTGTGGGGCTGTGGAGGGTTCACCTTCCATTTGTCAGATAGCGCAAATTTGCCCTGACGGTACTGATTCTCCAGCCAATTTTTGAAGACGTAACAGTCTTCGATTGGATGTCCTAGCACTCTATGATAAGGGCAGTAGTTAGAATCGTTGACGTCACTTGGTTGCGATGGGCGTTTTGGATCTGGCAGGTTTATGAGCCTGTTGCGCAATGCCAGCTCAAATAGCCTCCTTGTTTTATCACGGGGGAAGGAGTAAGCACGTCCCATCCTGTCCTCAAGGGGTACGTATGGGCGCGTGTTGTTTGGACGAGCAACCGGTTTTGAGTCGTTCGGTTGTTGCTGAGCATTAGCGACGATGATCGCTTTTCCCTTTCCTTTATCGTTTCGGGAGTCCGGCTTCGGAAGAGGGGGTTTATGGCCCATCTGGTCCATCTGCGCCAATTTGTCGATCAAAGCCTGGAAGGAAGTCGGCTTGAAAAACATCATAAACTGCGAATTGGTTGCTTGTGGATCGAGGGTTCCAACAAACATTCCCACCGCAGGGGCTTCTTCTATGCGCTGTTCACACTTAGACCACAGATTACGCCATCGTATAGCGTACTGAATCCACGTCTCGCCGGGTTTTACCCTGGCATTAATCAGCGCCGTCATCGGGGTACGCTCGCTGGCACTTGCAAAGCGTTGGGTGAAGAGCAGCTCCATCTCCGCAAAGGTTTTAACAGAGTCGTTAGGTAACTCGGAATACCATTCGAAAGCCGTATCTGATAGGCTTCCAACAAACTGGCGCAGCAAAAGCTTGTCGTCGCCGCCGGTGTTACCACAAAGTGCCCTGAACTGGGCAACATGTTGATGGGGATTGCCAGTCCCTTTATAAACGTGAAACTTAGGAATTGTGTAACCCGGCGGGTACTTGATTTGGTCATACCAGCCCGGATATGGCCGTCCTGTTTTTACAACGTGGCCGGCTGCTTCGGCCGCGTGATGAACCTTTATCTGCTGGGCTATATATTCGTCCAGATCAGTTTTAGAGATTGTGTCCTCTCTAGCCGTTGATAGAACGGGTTGAGGGTTTGATGTTTCTCCTTTATCATCCCCAAGGACGATCGGGGGTTCTTCAGTTAGGGAATCTGGTTGTATCATCATCCCTATCATATCCTGGAAGAGGAGGCCCATACGCTGTATATTGGCTGGTTGTTCAGCAGCCTCTTTGTCCCTCTTTTCTAGTATTCGGCGGAGGAACTCAGCGTCGGTCTCTTCCTCTTGACGTTCATCTAAGGACGTCTCAGGATTCTCTTTTGGCCCTGTGAGTGCAGCCATTGTAGTCATCATCTCCTGGAGCTTTTGTTGTTGCTCCTGGGACTTGGTCACTGATCGGGTAAGCGGTCGGTGACCCGTGGAAGTACGACTTTCTTCCTTCCCCGAAGCCATATAGACTGTATGCACTGTTATGCCCCCTGACTTGGGGCGTTTAGGTTCATCACTTTTAGACTTTGTCAACGCCACGGGAGCTTTCTCCGGCCTCTTCCTTTTATGGACCATTGAGGTGGAAGGAGCCGTTGGAGCGGGCATCTTGGCATTTGTTGCCCCCTGTTGTTTAACGGGGCGGTTCTTGTCTTTTTCCGCCTTTGCCCTTTTCTGGCGCCGGAAGTGATCTGAGTCAATCACGGAGTCCTGAACCCTCCGCCAAACTTTATAAATCTTCGACGACAGCCGTTGAGAGGGCTGTTCCTGTTTTGCCTCCGGAGCTTTCTCCACAGGCGGAGGAGATCTTTTCAAGGTAGCAACCGGAGAGTTCTTCCTCACCTTCTTCAGCAATTCGAAGCTGTTCCCAGTTGGAACAGCAGCGTTGACCTCCACCACTGGAGCAGGTGGGGTTAGCCCTGAGGGGGAGTTGCCCCCTGCTTTCTTTACCCGTTGCCAATGGCGACGTCGCGCACGACGAGCCGTTGGGATTGGCTCGGAAACCGAGATAGTTTCTTGTTGCCCCCCGTTTGAGTGTAGGAGAACTGCTGATGTCAGCCTGTCGAAGACTGACGCCTTCTGACCAGCTGGGGGAGGAGTGGGAACCGTCAATCTTGTGAAGACCGACTTTCTAATGGGAGAAGCCGCTTTAACGACTTCCGAAGCAGCGGCCGTTGCCCTCTTTGGGATAGCCACTTTATAATTCTGACCCAGCCTGGTGAAAACGGCGGCTGTCGGTTTAGTAGTGGGAGACCCATTGACGGGGGTCGGGGCAGCAGTGAGCCGGTCGAACACCGACTTTTTGTTTGCTTCTGGTGCAGAGATCGGCACAGAGAAGTTGGTAGGTGGGACCATGGTCCCGAAGAACAGGCCGGTGGTGGCCTGGGTCACCTGGTCTACCGGCAGAGTCAGGAAGGAGGCCGCTTGGGGCCCGTATGTTACACCTCTCGGTGAGGTGGAACGTCCGCTGCAATGGCATTTCGAGCAGTTGGTGCAGTTGGTGGCCATTGAATCTTGAGTTCTGCACCAGACAAAAGACTAAATCTTAGCAACTTGAAATCCGAGGACAACCATTTAACAAACCGTGATTGGTTCGCGAAGACGACACACGAAGTGTGGAGTGGAAAGAGGAAAAGGTCCCACCGGGCGTGCCAGAATCTGTTCCCCTCCGAACGGCGGCCCGGACGTCGGGTCCGTGCCTGAGGTTCGGGGCAGATGCTATTTGGTTTTATCCGTCTATCTCTCCGAAGATGCCAAGTTGATTTATGACACCGTGTATCGGAGGTTTAGACGGATGCGGCCGATGTAGCAGACTTTGTCAGATTCCCCCTCAGGGTGAGGGGTTTTTGATTGTGGGGACGCTCTTCCCTGCAGGCGCAAGCCCCTGCAGTTAATTACGCTATCGCGTTGCGATAACAACTTTCTCCTTCTCCAGAATTTCACTTCGTGTCGTATATGTTTATTTTGTTTGTGGTTGCCCGTGGATTGTATACGGAGACTTAGTGATGTCGTCGCCCGTAGGACGTGGATTAGTCCAAATCCGTGTTTGCTTAGATTTGGGTTTGGTGTGTTTTTTTTTTTTAGTTTAAGGATGCATTAGTCGCATTGCGGCTAAGATCAACTTAAACCTTCGTTAAGGATACATTAGTCATGTCTTGGACTAAGATCGACTTAACATAGTGATTTGATTTAATTATCTGGCCATCGGGACTCGTCACCTCTCTGACGTCGTTGAGGGATTACAACGACAGGCATCAGAGGGGTTCAGAGATGTACCCTTGAACCAAAGTTGATTTCGGGTTTTATTGTTCATTTAGAGATCTAAGGACGCATTAACCGCAGCTGGGGCTAAGATCAACTTAGACGGGACAGTTTAGATCCGGCGAAAGAGCGTTCGGGCTCGATTGCGCTAGTTTAGGGACGTTTCGGTCCGATGCCAGTTTAGGGACGTAGTGGTCCATTATTAGTTTAAGGACATTTCGGTCCATCGCCAGTTTAGGGACGTGGTGGTCCGTTATTAGTTTAGGGACGTTTCGGTCCGTCGCCAGTTTAAGGACGTAGTGGTCCATATTCCAGTTTAGGGACGTGGTGGTCCGACCTTAGTTTAGGGACGTTTCGGTCCAGCATTAGTTTAGGGACGTTTCGGTCCAATATTAGTTTAGGGACGTTTCGGTCCAATTTTTTTTAATGAGTGGTCGTTGGGACCCGTCACCTCTTTGACGTCGTTGAGGAATTACAACGACGGATGTCAAAGGAGTTCGGAGATGTACCCTCGAACCGGATGTAAATTGATTAAGAAGAGCAACTTTGCTCGGTCAATTTAATTTAAGGACTTATGGCCAAAATTGGGCTAAGTCCAGTTGAAATGTTCAACATTTTATTTGCTTGGGCATTGCATTTTTATTTTATTTTTATTTGGGCCTTGCCCAGAAAGGATGCAGAGCATCAATTTGTTTTGGGCTCTGCCCCTTTAGGAATGATGCAAGGCATCAATTTTATTTGGGCTCTGCCCTTGTATCAATTTATTTGGGCTCTGCCATTTATTTTGGCCTGTCAGGTCATTTTGATTTGGGCCTGACCCAAAGCACCAAGAATCTTTTGGATTCAAGAAAATGAGTGCAGAGCACTTTTTAATGATCTAAATTTAGATCAAAGAAGAGAAAAGAAAATCTTTTCTTTCTTTCTGTCTCAGAGAACCAGAGGTTCATAGCAAGTGCAAGGCACTATTTTTTTTATTTATTTATTTATCTGAGAACCAGAGGTTCATAGCAAGTGCAAGGCACTATTTTTTATTATTTTATTTATTTATTTCTTTTCTCTTTTCAGAAATTCTACCTTTTTTTTTGTTTCTTCTTCTGTGTTCTTGATTAATCTTCAAGAGCTCTCTTTTTTCTCAGAAGTTGATGCCCTTTTGAATGAGGTCTGGGGTCTTATTTATAGTGCCCACAAAGTTGTTGGATTTGTTAACAAAATCTTTCCTGAATGATTTTGGGAATTTTCCCACCTTTGGATCAGAGATCCAAGGGTCCCTGTTTTACAGGAGAACAGAAAATATTTACTTAAATTTTCATTCAGTTGCTGCGCAACTCACCAGCGCGTGACACGTGTCGCGCATCCGTGCGCTTGCGCAGTTGCGATTGCGCAACTGCGCAGACACGTGTCGCGCATCCGTGCGCTTGCGCAGACACGTGTCGCGCATCCGTGCGCTTGCGCAGTTGCGATTGCGCAACTGCGCAGACACGTGTCGCGCATCAGAGCGCTTGCGCAGTTGCGATTGCGCAACTGCGCAGACACGTGTCGCGCAACTGCGCAGACACGTGTCGCGCTACCGTGCATTTGCGCAGTTAAGTCTTAATTATGTTTTCTGAAGAGCCTTGCTCTGATGGGACGCACTGTCTCGGGCGTTACGCTGCCGAATCAGCTTCTGCCATGTGGCAAATTGCGCGCTGCGCACGGAAACCGAAGCGTTGCTTTAAATTTTGAATTTTCAAAATTAAGTAGAGCCTTGCTCTGATTGGGGGAAACAATCCTGTCGTCCATGTGCAGCATTTGCCGATTTCTCCCGAACTTAAGATTTCAACAGTTAAATCCATTCACAAGAAATATCTATAACTTGAATCCAAACTTGAATCTAAACTCGAACTCGAATCCAAACTCGAACTCTAATCCAACTCGAACCTAAACTTGAACGTGATCTCGAACTCAATCTACTCGACTAATTTGACTCGACCCAAGATTGCAATTTACTTGACTCGCACTTTACTCGACTCGCTCGACTTCATTATTCACCTTTTACAATCTATGGTTTCGATCAAGTCATGTTATAACCAATCAAATCTACTAAGGCTATCTTACAGTTATAATAGATATTATACTCGGGGTGTTTGGGATAGTTTTTTGTGTGAATCCAACAGAACTTCAGGAGTCCCGTATTAATCTATTTTTTTCATTTACTTGAATCTCAATCGGGTCGACTCCTCCATAGCTTGGAGTCCCGATGCTAATACAGGAAATGGGCCCGTGTTTCCTTGCTCCTGGGGCCCCGCTCTTGAGCTCGTGAATATTTCTACGGTTGCATTGACATTCACACTTGGAACTTAACATTAATATAATGACCATATAGAGACTTATAGATATATATACCCATATTCAGATCTATGAACTTTTGCTGGTCATTTACATCATTTTCTTTATTATATATTTGTTACTTTTCACTCTTATTCTACTTTTGGGACTTACCGAGCGCTAGTTCACTGACGGGTGATTGAATGTTTTTCCGGTGTGTATATAAGAAAATGTATAGAAATCACAACCAAAGAAATTTTTGACCGCAATCAATAACGGTGTCGTATGTAGCGCGTTAGCGAGTGTGGATCGTCCACAGGGAAAGTGAGATCCGTTCGAATTTGAATTAGATGAATTGAAAATTAAAAAGAAAAGAAAAGACAATTCAATTCAAGGTTTAAAAGTGAATTTCAAGAATTATTAAAATATAGATCTAATAACAAGAAAACATTAAAAATCAAGAATCAAGAATTGATGATTTCCAATCGAATTAGGTTTCAAGAATCGAAGTGAGGCTCGTAGGAATCGATCAAATCTATAAACGTGATGAAAACTATTGATTACGTTTTCTTATCCATTAATGATTTGATACTAGATCGATGATGATCAACGAGAATTAGGGATTTCTTGCGGAAACTAGGGTTTCATCATCTATCCCTTGTCCTTTCGTTGATTTCATTCACATTCTAGCCTCTAGTAAATTCAAGAATCGATCGTGGATCACTAATTAAAAGCGAACACAATCAAGAAAGTATCGCTCGAAACTAGGTTGTCGATTCTTCAATTTACTAAAGTTTACAAAACTCATAGGACTTAAGAATCGTTTCAAGATTTGTAACATCATCATCTATTGATTCTCTCGACTCCTTCACGAGCGGAGTTTTACTCAAACATCATAACAAGAAACACAATCAAGAATTGAGATCTAATCATGATGCAAGAATGTAAAGAAAGCAAGATAAAGAATTTCACCTTTTATTTATCAACAATTTTGTTACAATTCTCTCAAGATCTACAATGAGGAAAGAACTCGATCGTCGATTTGGCTTCGCTCGTCTTCGTGAGTCGCGGATCGTCTTGGATCACTTGCTCGGTTGAAGATCGGCTTCGCTCCTAAAAGATTGAAGGCTTCTTGCTTGAATTGTACTCGGGGATCTTGAATTTGGCTTTGGTGATTGGATTAGGGTTAGGGTTTGAATGTCACAAGTTGTGTCACTCAACTTGTGGGTGAATTGATGGAAGGATCAACAAGCTCTTTTTTGAACAACCCAAAACCCTAGATCAAGGTTTCCTTTTATAACCATCTCAATCTTAGATCTAGAATTCAAATTTCAAATTTCCCTCTAAAAGTTTGTTAGAGAGAGGCTTCTAGAAGAAGTTTGTTGGAGGGAATATTCTAGAATAAGTGTCATGCCCCGCTTCCCAGAGCACTCTAAGATGGGCACGTGACATAACCAACCATGCTACCTGTGGATAGAAAAAATCCTTCCACGGTCACATTACGGCTGTAGAGATATCAAGAAACAGGAAAGTAAACTAAACGATCTAGTACATGTCCATGAGCCAGAATAAATGAGTCAAGAAATGATAATATGCGGAAGCAAAAGATACAATAAAAGAAACACCTGGAAAGTAAAACTGCATACTGACAGGATCTTCACCGCTCGGTCTAACAGCGGCAATACTCCTGATCAGTCTGCAACAAAGGTAGAGGATCTGGGCCATGCAAAACCCAGAAGTTAGCGCGTCATAACATCAAGCAATAATATATAAACAGGGTAGCGAGTCATGCAAGTATAATCATAAATGGTAAAGCAAGTGTAACGGCAATATAAATCAGGGCAGTGAAGGGTAGTGTGCAGTGAGTAAACTGAACTAGTCTATTGGGTTATCTACTCTCAAGTCTTTGAAATCAATTTGATGACTCATCGATGTAACTCAATAGTATCCCGTGCATGCCCGGGACCACGGTCTAAGACTCTCGGGCTGAAACCGAGACGTGCCGCAAGGCACTAAAACGAAAAGGGTAAAGACGAACGATGTCGCAGTATCATCCCGAGGCGGGCCTAGCCTCAAAAAACTGATCAGTATAAGCAAGCAACTGTCGAGTTACAAGTCAGGATTTCATCATTGATTTCCCCATACCCCCAAGTTATATGTGTTCAAGTCAGGTATTAAGTTATCGAGAACTAATGCCAACTCAGGATCAGGTGGGTGTAGGTTTGTCTGGATAGACAACAGGAACGGTCCGTAAGGACTACATGTCAGGTTTGTTGGCATTAGACTCAAGATCAGGTAACAAGTAAAGCCATGGTACATCAGGTCAGGTCAAGTGGTGTATTTAGGTGTCATGTCATGTCAATAGTGTACGGTACCATTTCGGGCCAAGTAATATGTGTAGCAAGTCACGTCATGGTGTACAAGATATCATGTGGGTGCTCATAATCAACTAGTATAATCATGGTTACAAATAAACAAGCATGGTTATTATTAGAACGGTAAACTAGCACATGTAATATGATATGCGAATAAGTACAGATTAAACTACTTGGATGCACGGTTATCAGTTTGGGTTTAAGGGATAGTTTTAACATTTCATGAATGCAGTATAACAAATGTGGATGATAAAATCATATTAAGATGTACTAAAACATCATGCAATTGAAAATGAATTAGGCTATATGTATGCAACCGGTCATCCGATAGGGTATAAGCTACAAAAGGGTATTATGGCTAAGCAACAATTGTGATTATGAGATCTAACATATAAATGTAGTTATTAGGTTTAGTAAACTAGATGTAACAGTTAGGTTTTCAGTTCTAGATCTGAAATATGTAAACAGAACATCGTGTTATTAACTTGGAACTCAAGGCTTTTAGATTCTATCTATAGATTTAATAAGAAAATAGATAAATTAATATAGGAATAGTGTGAATAGCATGTAGCAAGTTTTCACTTACCTCGACGGATCGCGATACGGGAAACGAAACGTCTCACATCGGCGAGAAAAGTCGCAATGCGCGCACGGTACATGGAATGAGTCCAAACAACGAACAGTGAAAACACACGGATCAAATGTCCTCGCTGGGTCGTCGGGATGGTCGCCGTTGCGGCCAACTCCGGCGATCTGCCAAACTAGCTCCTTTAGCCTTGCTAAAACCTCCATGCTTTGTTTAATAGTTGCCCGAATAGCTTCATCAGCAACACTTTCTTCATTAACAATGCTATCCACTTCCACTACCTCAAAGCTTTCACCTTTTGCAGTATCAACCCTAAAGACCTCATTTTGCAAGCAACCTTGTTAAAACCAAGCCTACTTCTTCCACAAACTGCAGCAAGATGAGGCCATTTCCAGCAACTTGATGTTGGGATTAAAAAGGGAAGAAACCCAGGTGATGCCATTAGATCCCCAAATGCAAACCTCAGGAATAACAAGCCTTGAAGAATTTCATGAAACTTTCATAAACAAACCCAAAAGGATGATGTAGACTCTGGGAAACAAAGCGATAGCGACGGTCTCTACATTGCTGCTTAGGTGGGGTTGCAGTGACGACGAAGTCTCGTAGAAGAATGATGATAACGAGGGCAATAGGTTTGGATATAAGGAAGATGAGTGCTCGGGTGTGAGAAGGTGGAAATGACGGTGATGCGGCTGGTGAAGGCGTTGTAGGTTGTGTTTGTGGCAATGGTGTGGCGAGCTTGAAGAAAGAAGAAGGAGAAGACGGCGGCTCTTAAGGCGAGGGTGGTCTCGGGAAGGAGGTGATAGTTGTGTGCAGGGTTAGTGGGTGCAGGCGAGGTGTTGGGGAGAGGGAGAAGGGAGATGAGGACGAGGAGGAGGAGAACGAAGACGAGGGGCGGAGGCGATGTCGGGGAGAAGGAGGCAGAGGAGGTGGGTAGGGCTAGGTTGAGTTCATCGTGGGTTTTCTCGCGCCGAGCTCCGGTTTAAAAGAGAAGAGAGGAAGAAGAAGAAGGGAGGTGACGCGGCTCCGTTCACCACGAGAGGAGAGAGGGAGAGATCGCGAGAGGAGAGAGATAGAGAGAGAGGAGAAAGAAATTTGGAGCGTTGTGGAGGAGAGAGGAAGAGGGGAGAGAGAGAGAGAGAGAGAGAGAGAGAGAAAAGGAAAAGGCAAACAGCGCGCGAGAGAGAGAGGGGGGGGAGCGCTCGTGGGCCCAATGACAAGAAGGAAGACTTTAGATTGGCTGAGGGAAAGAAAGAATAAAAAAATTAGAAAAGATTTTCCAACTAAAAGATTTCTCAATTCCCAGTTTAATAACAGTAAAATCTAAGAAGTAAATAAAAATAAAATAATTAGTTTGAATTTAGGCGGACTACAAAATATATCAGAAATGCATCCGGGTCAGATCCAAAATTTTGAATTTGAAGTATGAAAATTATTAGCCGGCTTCAAAATTTAAAATGAAAGATTTTATGACAGAAATGCATACCCCCAAGAACGGACGCACGCACGTGCGCGTAGCAATCCAAACACGTCCGTTTCACTGAACGGGACGAGAACGCGATGCAAGGACGCTACCACAGGGTTAGGGGTATCAAGCAGGCCGTGCAATGTATTTTAATAAATATTTTCAATGACTAAAAGTTATATGTTAAAACATGCGATGCCAGATGAAATGCCGATATGCAGTTTATACTAGATGCACGTGTCAATGCAACGAGTCAGGGCAACCTATAAATATAAATCAAACAAGTTCAAGCAAGCGGGTCGGGTCGAATGCAAAGAAATATGTAAAATACCATTCTCACCCAAACACGCTAAATCAAGTAAAGACCATGGATAGATAAATACGGAAACTGGAATTGGTATAAGTGAACTCGGGTGTTACATTATACCCAACTACAAAAGAATTTCGTCCTCGAAATTCCAAGAACAAGATAGGATAAACAAACAAGAAATCTCAAGAATAGATGTGGAAACTTTTGCCGAATTTCATCTTCTCGTTCCCAAGTTGGTTCTCCATGCAAGCGATTACTCCAAGAAACAAGCACAAGAGGGATAACTTTGTTCATAAGAACATTTTCTTTTCGATCCACAATTTACATCGGTCGCTCCTCAAAGGTTAAATCTTCTCGTACAGTCAGTTTCGAATGATCCAACGCATGTATTTCATCTCGAGCATACCTACGAAGTTGAGGTACGAGAAACACGTCACGACCATTCGCCAGGGATTGTGGTAACGCCAAACGATAAGCCACTTCTCCAATACGTTCCAAGATTTCGAAAGGTCCAACGAATCGAGGACTAAGCTTTCCTCGACTTCCGAAACGGATAACCCTTCTAGTTGGTGATATCTTCAAATTTCCGAATCACCAACCCCGAATTCCAGAAATCTCCTCAATGTATCTGCCCAACTCTTCTGTCGGTCTTGTGCTGCTTCCATATGATTTCGGATAGTATTAACCTTCTTACTTGTCTGCACAACCAAAACTGATCCCCATAATTTTCGTTCACTGATATCGTCCCAACAAACAAGTGAACGACACTTGCGACCATATAATGCTTCGAATGGAGCCATCTGAATAGTCGCCTGAAAGCTGTTATTGTAAGAAAAACTCTACCAAATGTAGATGATCCTCCCATGAACCCTTGAAGTCCAACATGCAAGCTCTCAACATGTCTTCAAGAGTTTGGATCGTTCTCCGATTGGCCATCTGTCTGAGAGTGATAAGTTATACCAAACTTCAAACTAGTCCCCAAACCTTCCTGTAAATTCCTCCAAAAGTGCGATAAGAATCGGGTGTCACGATCGGACACGATGCTCACCGGCACTCCACGTAATCTTACAATCCCCCTGCATGTACCGTTCTGCTAAAACTTTTGTTGATTTACCAACTCGAAAGGGATGAAATGAGCTGTCTTGGTCAAACCGTCAACGATCCCCCAAACTACATTGTTGCCTTTCGGACTCCTTGGTAGAGCCGTCACGAAATTCATGGTTATATGTTCCCACTTCCATTGAGGGATCGGAAGTGGTTGCAATAAACCAGCAAACCGTTGATATTCAGCCTTAACTTGCTGACACACCAAGCACTTTGCTACAAAGCGGTAATCTCCCGTTTCAAGCCTTTCCACCAGAATTGCTGTCGTAGAACTCGGTACATCTTTGTGCCTCCTGGTTGTACGGAACACGCGGAATTGTGTGCCCCCTTCATAATTTCTTCATGGATATCTTCCTTTAGCACACAAAAACGGTTACCACAAACACCTTCATGAGTCAATAAGTCCGTTCGAATGTCAGCTTCAACCTGTTCTCGAAACTTTTGCACTCTGGAGTCCTTCAATTGTACTGCCTTAATATCCTCGATCAACGACGACTGTACTTGCAGTTGCATCAACTGTCCTGAAGAATGCGGTAGCACAACTTCCAAATCGAATCTTCGAAAGTCTTCACTAAGTTTCTTCTGTGTAGTCAACATTTGAATTGCTGGCAACCGACTAAGTGCATCCGGTACAACATTAACCTTTCCCGGATGGTACTTACGATCGAAATTGTAGTCAGCCATCAGCATCCACCATCTTCGCTGCCTCATGTTAAGCTCTTCTGTGTGAATACCTACTTTGGGCTTTTATGATCGGTGAATACTTCGACCCCTTTCGCCCAAAAGTAGCGTCTCCAAGCCTTCAAAGTGAATATCACCGCCGCAAGCTCCAAGGCATGAGTTGGGTAATTCTCCTCATGGATCTTCAACTGTCTCGACGCGTAAACTACAACCTTCCCATGCTGCATCAAACACATCCCAAATCCTTTCCCAGATGCGTCGCTGTGAATCACCAATCCTCCGGAACCATCTGGTACGGTCAAAATAAGAGCGGTTGTCCGTCCTTGCCTCAACGCCTCAAGGCTGACACACATTTATCCGTCCACGCCAATGGTACTTCCTTGCACGTAAGCTTGGTCAAGGTTCATCCAAACGAGCAAAATTCTCCACCAACCTTCTATGTATCCTGCAAGTCCAAGAAAACTTCTGATCTCTACAACGTTCTTCGGAATCGGCCAATCTTGAAATGCTGCAATCTTTCCCTGGATAAACGGTGATTCCATCTCTGGCTACGATATGCCCCAAAACTTTACTTCTTCAAGCCAAACTCGCACTTGCTCATCTCTGCATACAATTTTTCTTGCATCAATATCTGCAATGCGATCTTCAAGTGTTCCGCGTGCTCTTCAATATTCTCTTGAGTAAATTAGAATATCATCAACGAATACCACTATAAACTGGTCTGAGAATGGTGAAAAGATTCGGTTCATCAAGTCCATAAATATCGCCGGTGCGTTCGTTACTCTGAAGGGCATCACTAAATACTCGTAATGTCCATACTGAGTTCAGAACGCAGTCTTGCAAGTATCTTCTGATTGAACTCGGACCTGATGATATCCGGATCACAAATCCAGCTTCGAGAATACCCTCGCGCCACCAAGCTTCTCAAATAATTCGCCAATGCGAGGGATCGAATGCTTGTTCTTAATAGTTACCCGGTTTAATTCTCGATAATCGATACTCATCCTCCTGGTAACATCCTCTTCTTTACTAGAAGAACTGGAGCTCCCCAAGATGAGCTACTGCTGCGAATCCACTCCTTCTCTAGCAATTCGGTAACCTGCTTCTTGACTTCTTCCAACCCCTACTGGTGCCACTGGCTAGTACGCCTTTGAGATTGGCGCTGCACCAGGAAAAAAATCAATCACGAACTCCACATCTCGTTTTGCGGTAAACCCGAGATGTCCTCGAACACGTCCATGAAATCTCGAACAACAGCTGGCGCTTCTTCCTTAATAACTTCCATCGACGAAGAATACTGTTTGTTGACCTAGCCCTAAACTCGACTGGCCCGACAGAACTGCTTCCTCCAGCAAAATAAACTCCGGATGTTCGGCAATCTGGAAAATCACTTTCCTTTCCTTACAATCAATATGAGCATGGAAAGTGTCGCGAAAATCCATTCCCAAGACGACAACAAACAAGGGAATGCACCAGGATTGAATAATCCTAATGCGGGGAAAAACAAGAACAAGTAAGATACCGAGATGACTTCATCCGAAGTCAAGATACTGAAGAGGGTTAAACACGGTAAACATGATTCAAGATGGCGATGAAACAATAACTGGTAGGCGATGAAACAATAACTGGTAAGCAATGAAACCGAGGGAAGCAAGGTAGTATAACGATCATGGAACAAGGAAGTGAATCAAGACCAGGACTCCAAGTTACTTAAATAGAGTACCGCATTGTAACCATGCTGCAGTTCATGGGTACAATTACATAAATCCACCCAAGTCGCCCAAATCCTAGTATCAGAATCAAGAAGCAGGGAGAAACAATGGTGAATCCAAAAGATTTCAAGCCGAGATGCAAAGTTGTTTGGATATCGTCAAGGCAAAGGATACAAGAAAGATATGATTCAAGAATCACGATAACAAGATGGCAGGACATGTTCCTAATCACGAGTATTATAATTCGTGTATTGGGCCCAATACCCAACTATAAAAGAATCAAACCCGATTAACATATATCCCATGGCTCTGATACCAAAAGAACCATGTCACGCCTCGCTTCCTAGAGTACGCTAAGATGGGCACGTGACATAGCCAGCCATGCTACCTGTGGATAGGAAAAATCCTTCTACAGTCACATTACGGCTGTAGAGATATCAAAAAATAGGAAAGTAAACTAAACTATCTAGTACATGTCCATGAGCCAGAATAAATGAGTCAAGAAATGATAATATGCGGAAGCAAAAGATACAATAAAAGAAACACCTGGAAAGTAAAACTGCATACCGACAGGATCTTCACCGTTCGGTCTAACAGCGGCAATACTCCTGATCAGTCTGCAACAAAGGTAGAGGATCTGGGCCATACAAAACCCAGACGTCAGCGCGTCATAACATCAAGCAATAATATATAAATAGGGTAGCGAGTCATGCAAGTATAATCATAAATGGTAAAGCAGGTGTAACAGCAATATAAATCAGGACAGTGAAGGGTAGTGTGCAGTGAGTAAACTGAACTAGTCTATTGGGTTATCTACTCTCAAGTCTTTGAAATTAATTTGATGAATCATCGATGTAACTCAATAGTATCCCGTGCATGCCCAGGACCACGGTCTAAGACTCTCGGGCTGAAACCGAGACGTGCCGCAAGGCACTAAAAGGAAAAGCGTAAAGACGAACGATGTCAGCAGCATCGTCCCGAGGCGGGCCTAGCCTCTAAAAACTGATCAGTATAAGCAAGCAACTGTCGAGTTACAAGTCAGGATTTCATCATTGATTTCCCCATACCTTCAAGTTATATGTGTTCAAGTCACGTATTAAGTTATCGAGAACTAATGCCAACTCAGGATCAGGTGGGTGTAGGTTTATCTGGATAGACAACATGAACGGTCCGTAAGGATTACATGTCAGGTTTGTTGGCATTAGACTCAAGATCAGGTAACAGGTAAAGCCATAGTATATCAGGTCAAGTCAAGTGGTGTATTTAGGTGTCATGTCATGTCAATAGTGTACGGTACCATTTCGGGCCAAGTAATATGTGTAGCAAGTCACGTCATGGTGTACAAGATATCATGTGGGTGCTCATAATCAACTGGCATAATCATGGTTACAAATAAACAAGCATGGTTATTATCAGAACGGTAAACTAGCACATGTAATATGATATGCGAATAAGTACAGATTAAACTACTTGGATGCACGGTTATCAGTTTGGGTTTAAGGGATAGTTTTAACATTTCATGAATGCAGTATAACTGTCACGCCCTGCTTCCCAGAGTACGCAAGATTGGGCACGTGACATAGCCAACCATGCTACCTGTGGGTAGGAAGTATCCATCCACAGTCACATTACGGCTGTAGAGATATCAAGAACAAGATAAATAAACTATCTAACACATGTCCAAATCTATAATAACAAGAGTCAATGGAAAATAAGTGCGGAAGCAAATGATCCAATACAATAAATAGAAAAGTATGTCCCATAATGCGGGCTCACATCTGGAAATGAAATGCAATAAATAAACTAATCACTACAGAACTCACAAATCAGCCTGCTGGCTGAAGTACTCCTGCTCGGTCGGCGACAGTGGTAAAGAATCTGGGCCATGCAAAACCCAGACATCAGCGCGTCATGTCAACCAATAATATAATATGAACAAGGTAATAAGCAATGCAGGGATAAACATGAATAAAGCAATAATAAGAAACAACAGTGCAGGGTAATGTGCAGTGGGTAACTAAACTGTTCTATCGGGTTTTCTATTTTAAAGTCTTTGAAATCAATTGATGACTCGTCGATGTAACTCAATAGTATCCCGTGCATGCCCGGGACCACGGTCAAGACCCTCGGGGCTGAATCCGAGACGTGCCGCTAGGCAGTAACAGGTAGCAGGATGGGCGAGTGATGTCAGCATCATCACTCCGGGGCTGGCCGAGCCCGTAAGACTGATCAGAACAGGTATCGAACTGTTGAGTTACAAGTCGGTTTCACCTTTGATTTCCCCATACCCCCAAGTTATGTATGTCAGGTCAGGTATTCAGTAATCAAGAACTAATGCCAACACAGGATCAGGTAAAAGCAGGTTTGTCTGGATAGACAACAGGAATGGTCCATGAGGATCCCAAGTCAGGTTTGTTGGCATTAGGCATGAGATCAGGTAACAGGTCAGGTCATGGTACATCAGGTTGAGTCTGTAGTAAAGGGTACCATGTCCGGTGCATCGGCATGTATATATGTCATGTGTATCAAGGTCAGGTCAATATGTAACGCAATCGAGGGTGTGCTCCTAACAGGTATATAATCCAATAAGGAATAACAGCAGGAAATAAAGTAAACAACAATAACAGTTCATTTAATCACAATGGTGCATTAATATGGTGCAGTTGTATTATCATATTAACAGGTTCGAGCACCCTTGGGGTGCAATAATCACAAAGTAGTGCAATATCAATCTCAGAGAGTAATGAAGCTATGTGTGTACGGCTATCGTCCTTTAAATAGCAAATGATTAACTGGTAATTTTGTTATTAGGGTTACAGTGACAAAATACGGTTTAGGTTACAGTATCATGATATATATCATATTTCGTCCAAATGAGAAAAGTAACAACACTAGTTAATCTTTTGCAGGTTTTATGAGTCAAGCACACTTAATTAGTATAACATAGCATGTAGCAAGTAATACTTGCCTCGACGGTTTCGCAAACCGGAAAACACGAACGTAACGTCGGCGGAAAACACGCGACGGATGCACGGGTCACGGGTCGAGTCCAAACAACGAACAGCGGGACCACACGGACTGGAGTACCTTACTGGAAAGTCGGGTCAAGCCGTCGGCACGGCCGGAATCCGGCGAAATGTCAAAACAGCGACGAAGTTAGCAAAAATACGATGCATGAACAACGATCGACCAGCGAGGGGGTAAAACGAAGGGAGAAGGTAAAGAGAAGCTTACAGGGATAGTGAGGGTAGCAACCGCGACGGGTTCGACGGCGATGGGGCGCCGGCGAGGAATAGGGAACGCGGCAGCAGTGCTGGAGGTGGCTGGATTGGGTTGTGCTGTGAGTAGGGGGAGGTAAAGGCCTGGTTTGGGTTACAGGGGGAGAGGAGGTGGTCGGCGGTGGCGCAGGTGACGACAACGAGGGTCGACGGCGGCTTTTCCGGCGACTGGAGAAGGTGCTAGGGTTCGAGCGTCGGGTTCTGTTGCAGCGCCGGCGAGGGAAGGAGGAGGAAGGTGGAGAGGTCGGGAAGAGGGCGAAGGGGAGATGCTGGCGTCGTCGGCGATGGGAGGCGGCGGTGACGGCAGCACAGCGGGTGCAGGTGGCGGTGGCGTCGGCTGCAGGCGCTGGAAGGAAGGAAGAGAGGAGGAAGGAGGTGGTCGAGGCTGCGGAGGCAAGGGTGACGGTGGTGGTGTCGTCGGCGCGGGTGCTGCGGCGGCGACGGGCACGACGAGGCTAGGGTTCTGCGATGGGGGTTCATGGGGTTTTCTCATGACGGAAAGAAACGAAGACGAGGGAAATATAAGAATAGAGAGAGGGAGAGATTATAGGAGGAGAGAGAGAGACTTAAGGTGGGGCCCACGAGTTTTAAGCCTCGCGATTGGCTGGGAGAAATTCGTGGAGGTTAGGGAAAAAATTAAATAGAGATTTAAAAGATTTGTTTAGTTAAACTGTACAGAGAATATATTATATAGTTTTAGATTATTAAATTAAATTGGGATTTTGGCGCTAAATGCAACATTTCCAAATCGCGCCCGGGTTGCGCCCAAATATTTGAAATTCAAATAATAGGATTTTAAGCGAGTTCCAAATTTTAAAATGAGATGTCTTGTGATTAAAATGCATGCCCCCAAGTCGGACACTTGCACGCACGCGCAGCCGTCCAAACTCGCCCGTTTCTCCGAACGGGATGAAATCTCGACACGCGGACGCTACCACGCGACTAGTGGTGACGAGTAGGCCAATATAGATATTTTTAATTTCATTTTAGGTGTTAAAATTTGTTATAGACAAAAATGACTTAGCCGGTTAAAATTTAGCAACAAGCACCAAACAAGCAAGACAAATGAAATGAGCAATGTCAACCACTCAACCAGTAACAGAATTAGTATTATTGGGCTCGGGTATTACATCATACCCAACTACAAAAAGAATTTCGTCCTCGAAATTCCAAGAATATAAAGTAGATAACTACAGGAAAAGGTGAGGAAACTTCTGCCGGATCTCGTCTTCTCGCTCCCAAGTGGATTCTCCATGCGATCGAATACCCCAAGAAACTAGCACAAGAGGGATAACCTTGTTCTTAAGAACCTTTTCTCTTCGATCCTTGATTTCAACCGGTCGCTCCTCAAAAGTTAGGTCCTCCCGTATAGTCAACTCCGAATGATCCAAGACGTGGGTTTCACCTCGAACATACCTCCGTAGTTGAGATGCATGAATCACATCGTGCACACCTACCAAGGACTGTGGTAACGCCAAACGGTACGCTACCTCTCCAACACGTTCCAATATCTCGAAGGGTCCAACGAATCGAGGACTAAGCTTTCCTCGACTCCCAAAGCGAATCACTTCTCTAGTCGGTGATATCTTCAAGAATACCAAATCACCCACGGCGAACTCTAGAGGTCTTCTTGACGCGTCAGCCCAACTTTTCTGTCTGTCTTGAGCTGCCTTCATATGCTTTGTGATTGTATTCACCTTCTCGACTGTCTGTACTACCAAATCTGGCCCTAGTAACATTCGTTCACCAACATCATCCCAACAAACAGGTGAACGGCACTTACGACCATACAACGCTTCAAACGGAGCCATCTGAATAGTCGCTTGGAAGCTATTGTTGTACGAAAACTCCTCCAAGTGTAGGTGATCCTCCCAAGAACCTTTGAAGTCCAACATGCATGCTCTCAACATATCTTCAAGAGTCTGGATCGTTCTCTCCGATTGTCCATCAGTTTGAGGATGATAAGCTGTGCTAAACTTCAATCGAGTCCCTAAACTTTCTTGTAAACTCCTCCAGAAGTGCGACAAGAACCTGTAAGTCTACGTTAGCGCCCCGGCAGTCTACAGACGCCAAAATGCAGAACAAAACTTTTAAACTGGCGCTATCGTATACTTTAACCCGGATCTGCCATTATTGCTAAACTAACAAACTATAAAGAGTGTAGAAAGGTTGTACCGAACGATCCGAGTCCTTCGTTCTTCAACCATCATCCCACGCTCCGTTGCGGCTGCTCCGATCTCGTCGATCTCCGAAATCCTTGTCGAGGTGGCACCACGTCGACGATTCTTTAAACGGGCTCCCGCCTCTGACTCGAGGCAACTCGATCGTCAAGTTTGCTAAAAGAGACGACCAAGAATGATGTAGAGAATGAGTAGATGACTTTGTCTCACTTCGTCCAAGTCCGTGGACGATCGGTAAATGAAGTTGCCATTTTAATCGGGTGATGGAAATGAAAGAAGCAATGAAATTTCCATGCACACAAAACCATAGTGTTTTCACTCCAAAAATGAAAATCAATCACACACTTCTCACAAGGGTGGCCGGCCATATATATTGAAGGAGGGAGGTGACCGTAGGAGGAGGGAGGTGACCATATCACAAATATCATGAAGAAATATCCTAAGGAAAACAAAATAGCATTATGAACATGATGACTCATATTATGGAACCAATTAGAATAAACCTAGTCACCTTATCATCAATGACTCACCAAGCCTCATCATCACTTCTAGAAGCTTCTAGAATGATGACTCACCCCATCTGAAGAAAAGATAAATCCGTCTTTAACAGAATGTTAAAAGACGGCTGATAGAAAACTGGAAACTGGCAACTTCCAAAAGTGATCCTGAAACGACTTTCAGGATAACCCCGAAACTGTATAAATATACCCGCATTTGTATTACGACCGAATACAAATGCAACTGAGACAAAGATATTATACCTACTCAATATAATACTCGGATCCGGCTTAAACCAAAGCCGACCAGTATCATCTGCCTGAAAAATAACACGTGCGTAAACGCACGTGCATTTTCCGAACCCTGCCATAAAACCATACGGCCTCTACAACGTTTCGCCCGAACTTGAGAAACTGTCTGTGGGGGACTCTAATGACTCGTCAGTACCCTGGCAGTGGGTTTAACCACAAACCGTCAGCGGCACTAGCAATGCGTAACGGTTGCCCACGGACTGACCTCAAGGGTGGCCGAGGAGCGAACTCAAGGGAGACCGATGAGCGAACTCCTCCGAAAACCCTACTGAGCCTAACAGTGACAATATATATACAGTCCGGTCCGTTCGTCAATGAGTATCGCATATCTGCCTAGGGGGCTAGTAACGTCAGACCCCCAATAGCAGTATAAGTCGTGTCGGAGTGAAGCCCAATTACACCCTGAGATACTACTGGAGTACCTACCAGTAAATCTCCTGCCATGGCCATGGACTTTGTGTAATGGCTCTCCTAGACACAGCACGACCTCGCCCCCAATACCGGGAGAGACGAATCCCCTGCCGATCCGCTCACGTGCCTCCATATGGCTCGGGACTGTACCCAAAAGCTACCTGTTTGCACGACTCCTTTGAGCCGTGGTAGGGTAGAAATCAAAGCACAGTGGGAACTCACACGAGACAAATGACGACCTCAGGTCGATGAACTAACCTGTACACATGTCACCAGGGAACTGCTATCTGACGATAGGTATAGTACTA
This sequence comes from Agapanthus africanus, assembly GCA_030015575.1. Classification (NCBI taxonomy): domain Eukaryota; kingdom Viridiplantae; phylum Streptophyta; class Magnoliopsida; order Asparagales; family Amaryllidaceae; genus Agapanthus; species Agapanthus africanus. The sequence goes on along the minus strand of CM057347.1, from coordinate 497,440,269 downwards.
ACTAGCAGATTCCCGGCGAGTCCTGTCCGGTGTACTCATAACCCAATGAGCACCTGTATACATCTTAGGTGATCCAACTGACACCAGTGGCTTGTGAGACCGGCCACCGCCCCTCGTCGGGGTCTCGACTGTATACACTAATCTACTCCGGAGTATCGATGCCCTGTCTCGAAACTCCCACGACTAGGGACCATAATTAAGGATATGCATATAAACTACCCAACTCTCACGTATATGATTGCCATCATACTGTTGGTAGTAAAGCAAGATCCTAAGGGCTCTATCAAAGTATAACATGCAATCAGTCACCTGAACATGTACACGACTGATAAAGGCAAACCAGATAGCATACTATCATCTCGAGTAAGACTGTGCTACCGGGATAGGTCCTCCGCAATCATTGCAATCACGTACCTGCGATCCAATAATTGACTATGAGGGCACTATCTCCAACAATCTCCCACTTGCACTCAAGGCTAATATTGCGATGTCGACTACTCACAGCCCGTGTGAAACCGAACATCCAACTCCTCTACTAATCAGTTTCACAAAGCCCATTTGTAAAACTATTGTGTTTGAGAAATAGCCTCGGTGAGTGGATCCGCCTAGAAGTTTCTTTCTGTATCTCTCTTAATCTCAAGTTCGCGGAGAAAGCCATCTCCCGAATTGAGTAGTACCTGTCTTAGAATATGTCTAGATATCTGATGGGACCTTAGTTCATAAATGAACTCCATATCCAAACTTCTTAGACTGTATGGATCACTGAACCTAATCTGTATCCTGCACCATGCCACCCACAGTATCCTCTGGAACCACCTGTCCATAATACTGTCCCTCGTCAGAGTGAAAACTAAAACTCTGACAATCACTCTGTCATCCATGTCACCTTTGAAGCCTGGAATGATAACCGTCTCCCGAAATAGGCTGCCGTTATCAAATCCGTAGAACATGTACTAATGTTCTAAAACTGCTTCCTTATGTTTCTCCAGGATTGGATTAATACAAACTTATTGCATCTAGTGCAAAAACAACATCTGGTGTGGTACTTGACATCTCATGATTGACTCAATTGCCTAAGTAAGTGATCTGCCAATCATGCACATCCCTCTCCCCTTTAGTCTATACGACACCTTTAGAGAGGGTGACTCCATTACCTGCAGGTACACTACCATGCTAGGAGTCAACTATTCTAAAAACCATTAGAATATCTGTCAAAGTACCCACATTGGGAAACCACCCAAATCTAGATCTAAAACCATAGATCCAAAAACCAGAATGTCTAATATTATATCCATGTCCTGTCTGGAGAAACAACTGTATGACGACCACAGTTCAACCGATCGTAGTATAGGAATTTTACTTCCCACTCTGTGTATGTCATCCAGATACCATGACATCACACCCTACTGCCTTCTTAACTGATCCATCCCCTATTCTGATTGAAGTCAAAACCATGACTGTCATATCAAAATTAGATGATCTATCTCCGCTATAACTGCTCAAGTCTATAAATAGATATAAGCTACTTGCTCACTATGCTTCCGATGCTCCCACTGACTACGACAACCCTCCTACCGGGTCTCATAGCCTGGAACAACAGTAGTGTCAAGTCTGGGTAGATAAGAACCTCCCTGTCACCGTCCTTGAGGCTACCGAAGTACCTCTCGGGTGTCTGAGGTTACCCACCAAATCTGCGGAGTGGCTATTGGAATGTCAAACCTGATTGAATATATAGGTCCTATTAAATTTTCCGTAATCGTTCGCGGTTCTGGAATCACTTCCAGTTCTACCATACTCCCACTACTGTTTTCTGAAAAAGTCCATTTTTACTAAAACTGTGGCGAGTCAAGAACAATATCACTATTGATCTTCCAAATGGTAGAATATCAACCCTCGTCATAGCCAGGGTCAACCCACAAACAGCCATTACAGAAACGTGCCCTGAGTTATCCAGAGTCTGGTTTTAAGCATAAGCTGGACAACTCCCCGTACCTTAATTTCTTTTAAGGTACGATCCATTCTATATCCAATACAGAAAATTTGGCACTTATTCAATTGGAACCATATTCAAATCATGCAGCTGTCTCCAGTGCATATCAACTTAATGGAAAGAGGCTAATCAGCATTACTCAACTTAGGAAACCATCCAATTATGAGTAACCTGAAAGAAAAACACGTTTCTCAAAACCATCACTATCATCTGAATACCAATCACAAGAATCTACATCTTCGATCTCTTTGAAGAATCCCGATACTTGTGATACCTGGTTCTCTACTTCATTCTTATACCTACAACTTCTCAAAACTTAGACCTTGTATTTCTACGAAACACTCGTCTAAATACTAGAGAAGTTATAAGTAAACAGAACATAGTACGAGGACCTACCCCTTTGTCTTGATGGACACTTGGACAACATACAATACTCTGTATAAGTCCGCTGAGTTGAACAACTCAAAACCTGTGCGTCGTAGGTAGAAAACTGTACCCTGGCGATTTCCTCAAATATCACCAATTACAACGAATTTCGATATAATGAGGATGATCACCTAATTCCCAATATCTTACTCCCACTCATCATCTGTAAAACTATACAGATATGAGAATGAAACCTGGTAAATACATACCCTTGGAGTAAGTGTCTAATCGGGAAAACAGTTTTTCTTTAACAATGCACTGAAACATGAAAATGTTTCGTAGGGGTATCCTGGTATTCATAGTAATGCCTCTTCCATAATCCAATTCATGACTTCAACCGTATATTTTATTGCCATCTCTCCAAATTCCTTTATTTGTCTTTAGTCGTTACCTTCTGTACACCATCGTTAGGCTAAATGGTTTTCTTCCTTCCCTACCGTTCGGCACCAGCCTATGGTTTGGAAGAAGACTATCCAGTAAGCATAATAGGTGTACCCTCCTAAACCAAGGAGTACTCGCAACTGAGAGAAGGTGATGATAAAAGACAACTGAATAATACCTTATTCTTTTAAAGGTGAAATAGGAGTGGCGATGAAGTACGCGGTTTTGGTCGTGAATGATATCAGTCGCAATTTACTTTGCCCTCTTTCTAATCCATTTATTTTTTCTTTACATATTACCTTCTGCACACCCTACTTAGGCTAATTGGTTTTCTTCATTCCCTACCTTTCGGCACCAGCCTATGGTTTGGAATAAGACTATCCAATAAGCGTAATAGGTGTACTCTCCTAAACCAAGGAGCTCTCGCAACCTGAGAGAAGGTGATAATAAAAGACAACTGAATAAACCAATTCTATTTCTCCTGAACCTGGATCCATCCTCGAAGAAGTCCCTTCAAGTTCGTATATAACCATACGATGGATCTATCCAATGGAAGTGGATATCCGTAGTAATACGGGTGTTCTGAGAAATGCAAAGGGTAAAAGAAGGAGTGGCAATGACTTATGCAACTCAGACAATCCAAAAGCCAGTATTTTTAAGAAGGTTCGGTCAACCTGGTCACTGAGTCATAGTCTAGGGTCGGTCAAAGGTCGCTGCCAAAGAGAGAGAGAGAAAAGAAACACTCTGCGTGCACTCTAACCTAGATCAGAATGGTCATAGCTTTATCTAATCCGGAAACCTCCCACTGTCCTGTCAAATTCTCCTCCAAACCTAAAGAAGAATCAATCGGGATCACCCGAAGAGTAAACCAACTCATCAGTGGGAATCGGGATCCAACTCTCATCGCATGATAACGTGACGGAATCCACTCGCGTTATCACACTCCAGAAGGTATGCGCATACTTGGCAAGTTTCAGTTTCTTTAGAAACTCCCGATATTGTTTTTGCCCCATGCTCTTATGATCGTGACTAAGGGCCAGCCCACCATAAGTCACATGTCAAGTTCTTCCCATCATTATCTTGTTAATTTGAACCCACCCGTACTCGCCCTTGACTAAGGGCCAACAAGGCTGTACGACTTTCCCAAACCAACGCATCTATCTATGCAACATATGAACACCCCAGCAGCTACCAATCACTATGTCCTAGCTAAGGGCTAGACCAACATAGCTTGAATACTACTGACCATTCAAATGAAATTACGGAAGGCTACGGCTGGTTTTTGGCGAAAAACCTTTAACGTAGTGAACTTGATATCGCTGAAGGAACCTGATAGCTTTTTAAAATATAGTGGCGAAAACCTTTTGCTAAAGAGGTCACTCCCGGTAAAGGGATCTCGGCTCTTTCCTCGTGGAATGAGGTGCAGGATATTCCACTGAATACCACGATGCAAAGCAACATGTAATCGACTATAGTGAAGTTATTACCCTGACGCAAACTTCTGCCCAAGGGGTCAGTCCCGGTGAAGGGATATCGGCCCTTGCCCCGTCGAATGAGGTGCAGGATATTCCACTGAATACCGCTATGCATAACAAAAGAAAACGTCTTTGCAATAACACTTTTTAAATTTGTTCCAACAACTGTAAACAGGTTTGTTTTACTTTGCGTTGATCAAAATCAACACAGTCCCATCATTCAATCACACCAGAAAAGAACGAAAATAAAATGTACGTATATGCCATCCGCATTCGTCACTGGGTCCCGTCATCACCCGTTAGGTTACATAACTAACGACAGAGCGGGGACTGGACTAGCGCGGGTGTAAAACATATACAACATCTAATAGTATATAAACCAATATACATAATCGCTCCAGGCGTGATAGTATGCAACATTACAGAAAAGTAATAAGCATCACAGAACAATACAGATAATCTGGGATCCCCGGGTTTCACAGAGCCGCTGCTGAAACCCGACGTTCCCCTGTCATGTGGATAGCCTGTGCAATGAAACCTAGACCCCTACGGGTGCGGCAAGTTACCCGCCAAAACCTGAAGCGAGGCAGCCCCCTAAAGCATAGTGAATGGACCACCCAGCACTTCACAGAATCCGGTAATCTTGGGCACCCCTCCTTGGGTCAACCTGTACCCCCTACGAGTGCGGCGAATAGTCTGCCAATTCTAGAGTGGGACCCCTCTGCCTCTCAAAGCCATGAGATGCGGACCCGTTGCCCTCCCGAACCCGGCTATCCGTGCACTCCGTCGCGGGGCAAAACCTAGTACAGTAATGAAAAATAGTACAATAGGTACATCAACCGCAACCTGGTCGTGCCCCAAAAGAATATTATACAACAGGCAGTGACGGCAGTCCACAAGTTGGACGCTCGCCCCGCAATATCAAATGTACAAATAAACACAAACTGTACTACCATTGCACACTGCTATCCACCACGACAAATCCGCAACATTACAGCACAACACAGAACATCAACGCGAATGTCACATTCGCAAACCCGTCTAAAAGAACTATAGTAATCAGACGCGGTTTACCGATCAAATGACATTCCCGGTCGGAGATATAATGTAAGCACTGTAAACTAACGTGTTTAAATTTCGATCGACCAAATATCAAGAAGTGGGCCCCACGCAAATCTGTAGAACAGTAATAAAACCTGGGCCCAAACTATATTAACCAAAAACCCCAAAATCCAAAAAGAACCCACTGGAAAAAATTTGGGAGCACGTGCTCCCCACGTGGCCGCGGATGCGCGGCCAAACCATGGGTTTGGCCGCGCTTCCGCGCCTCCTTGGATGAATCACGAGCCCAAATTTCTTCGTGGTTCTTAGAAATGCCTGCACGGATTTTTAAGATATACAGAATTCAATTTTGACACCGTTTAAAATCAACAGAAACTGTCAAGCAAGGATTTTGTGATTTTTGATTTCCGGTCGGATCGATGTTTTAAACGCGTTAGCACAAGTTAGTATAGCAAAATGGTGAGGCTCTGATACCACTGTAAGTCTACGTTAGCGCCCCGGCAGTCTACAGACGCCAAAATGCGGAACAAAACTTTTAAACTGGCGCTATCGTATACTTTAACCCGGATCTGCCATTATTGCTAAACTAACAAACTATAAAGAGTGTAGAAAGGTTGTACCGAACGATCCGAGTCCTTCGTTCTTCAACCATCATCCCACGCTCCGTTGCGGCTGCTCCGATCTCGTCGATCTCCGAAATCCTTGTCGAGGTGGCACCACGTCGACGATTCTTTAAACGGGCTCCCGCCTCTGACTCGAGGCAACTCGATCGTCAAGTTTGCTAAAAGAGACGACCAAGAATGATGTAGAGAATGAGTAGATGACTTTGTCTCACTTCGTCCAAGTCCGTGGACGATCGGTAAATGAAGTTGCCATTTTAATCGGGTGATGGAAATGAAAGAAGCAATGAAATTTCCATGCACACAAAACCATAGTGTTTTCACTCCAAAAATGAAAATCAATCACACACTTCTCACAAGGGTGGCCGGCCATATATATTGAAGGAGGGAGGTGACCGTAGGAGGAGGGAGGTGACCATATCACAAATATCATGAAGAAATATCCTAAGGAAAACAAAATAGCATTATGAACATGATGACTCATATTATGGAACCAATTAGAATAAACCTAGTCACCTTATCATCAATGACTCACCAAGCCTCATCATCACTTCTAGAAGCTTCTAGAATGATGACTCACCCCATCTGAAGAAAAGATAAATCCGTCTTTAACAGAATGTTAAAAGACGGCTGATAGAAAACTGGAAACTGGCAACTTCCAAAAGTGATCCTGAAACGACTTTCAGGATAACCCCGAAACTGTATAAATATACCCGCATTTGTATTACGACCGAATACAAATGCAACTGAGACAAAAATATTATACCTACTCAATATAATACTCGGATCCGGCTTAAACCAAAGCCGACCAGTATCATCTGCCCGAAAAATAACACGTGCGTAAACGCACGTGCATTTTCCGAACCCTGCCATAAAACCATACGGCCTCTACAACGTTTCGCCCGAACTTGGGAAACTGTCTGTGGGGGACTCTAATGACTCGTCAGTACCCTGGCAGTGGGTTTAACCACAAACCGTCAGCGGCACTAGCAATGCGTAACGGTTGCCCACGGACTGACCTCAAGGGTGGCCGAGGAGCGAACTCAAGGGAGACCGATGAGCGAACTCCTCCGAAAACCCTACTGAGCCTAACAGTGACAATATATATACAGTCCGGTCCGTTCGTCAATGAGTATCGCATATCTGCCTAGGGGGCTAGTAACGTCAGACCCCCAATAGCAGTATAAGTCGTGTCGGAGTGAAGCCCAATTACACCCTGAGATACTACTGGAGTACCTACCAGTAAATCTCCTGCCATGGCCATGGACTTTGTGTAATGGCTCTCCTAGACACAGCACGACCTCGCCCCCAATACCGGGAGAGACGAATCCCCTGCCGATCCGCTCACGTGCCTCCATATGGCTCGGGACTGTACCCAAAAGCTACCTGTTTGCACGACTCCTTTGAGCCGTGGTAGGGTAGAAATCAAAGCACAGTGGGAACTCACACGAGACAAATGACGACCTCAGGTCGATGAACTAACCTGTACACATGTCACCAGGGAACTGCTATCTGACGATAGGTATAGTACTAACTAGCAGATTCCCGGCGAGTCCTGTCCGGTGTACTCATAACCCAATGAGCACCTGTATACATCTTAGGTGATCCAACTGACACCAGTGGCTTGTGAGACCGGCCACCGCCCCTCGTCGGGGTCTCGACTGTATACACTAATCTACTCCGGAGTATCGATGCCCTGTCTCGAAACTCCCACGACTAGGGACCACAATTAAGGATATGCATATAAACTACCCAACTCTCACGTATATGATCGCCATCATACTGTTAGTAGTAAAGCAAGATCCTAAGGGCTCTATCAAAGTGTAACATGCAATCAGTCACCTGAACATGTACACGACTGATAAAGGCAAACCAGATAGCATACTATCATCTCGAGTAAGACTGTGCTACCGGGATAGGTCCTCCGCAATCATTGCAATCACGTACCTGCGATCCAATAATTGACTATGAGGGCACTATCTCCAACAGAACCGAGTGTCCCGATCGGACACGATGCTCACCGGTACTCCATGCAATCTTACAACCTCCTGCATGTACCGCTCTGCCAAAGTCTCCGTCGATTGACCAACCCGAAAAGGAATAAAGTGAACTGCCTTGGTCAAACGATCGACAATCACCCATACTGCATTGTTGCCCTTTGGACTCTGCGGTAAAGTCGTCACGAAATCCATGGTTATATGTTCCCACTTCCACTGAGGAATCGGAAGTGGTTGCAACAAACCAGCAACCCTTTGGTGTTCAGCCTTGACTTGCTGACATACCAAGCACTTAGCCACGAAGCGAGCGATCTCCCGTTTCATACCTTCCCACCAGAAGTGCTGTCGAATATCTCGGCACATCTTTGCACCTCCCGGATGTACAGAGTAAGCTGAACTGTGTGCTTCCTTCATAAGCTCTTCACGCACATCCCCCTTTGGCACACACACACGGCTACCATACCTCAACGAACCATCATCATGGACCAGTAAATCTGTTCGCAGTCCGGCTTCAACCTGCTCACGAAACTTTTGCAGTCTAGGATCCTGCGATTGTGCCGCTTTAATCTTCTCAACTAAGGACGACTGTACTTGCAACTGCATCAACTGTCCCGTAGCATGTGGTAGCACAACCTCCAAGTCAAATCTTCGAAAATCCGCAATGATCTCCCTCTGTGTAGTCAATACCTGAATCGCTGGTAACCGACTAAGCGCATCCGGCACGACGTTAACCTTTCCCGGATGGTACTTAAGATCAAGGTCGTAGTCGGCCATCAGCTCTAACCATCTGCGTTGCCTCATGTTCAACTCCTTCTGAGTGAACACATACTTCAAACTCTTGTGATCTGTAAAAACTTCGACTCTCTCGCCCAAAAGGTAGTGTCCCCAAATCTTCAAGGCGAAGATCACAGCCGCAAGCTCCAAGCCATGAGTCGGATAATTCTTCTCATGAGTCTTCAGTTGTCTTGATGCGTAAGCTACGACCTTCCCATTCTGCATCAAACACATCCCAATCCTTTTCCAGATGCGTCGTTGTGAATCACCAGTCCTCCTGAATTGTCTGGTATGGTCAGGATAGGGGCGGTTATCAGCTTCTGCTTCAACGTCTCGAAGGCCAATGGACATCCATCCGTCCAAATAAAAGGTACTTCCTTGCGCGTAAGCTTGGTCAACGGTTCTGCCAAACGAGCGAAGTTCTCCACAAATCTCCTGTAGTATCCGGCCAAACCAAGGAAACTTCTTATCTCAGCCACATTTCTTGGGATAGGCCAATCTCGAACCGCTGCAATCTTTTCGGGATCGACGGCGATTCCTTCGCCCGACACAACATGCCCCAGAAACTTCACTTCTTCCAGCCAGAATTCGCACTTACTCATCTTCGCATACAATTTCTCCTGTCTTAGCGTCTGCAGTGCGATCTTCAAATGCTCAGCATGCTCTTTCGAGCTCTTCGAGTAAACCAGAATGTCGTCAATGAATACCACAATAAACTGGTCCAAGAATGGTGAAAAGATTCTGTTCATCAAATCCATGAATATTGCCGGCGCATTCGTTACTCCGAAGGGAATCACTAGATACTCGAAATGTCCATACCGAGTTCGAAACGCCGCCTTGCAAATATCTTCTGCTTTCACTCGGACCTGATGATATCCGGATCGCAAATCCAGTTTCGAGAATACTCTCGCGCCACTAAGCTGCTCAAAAAGTTCTCCAATGCGAGGGATCGGGTACTTGTTCTTAATAGTCACCCGGTTCAATTCTCGATAATCAATGCACATCCTTCTCGTGCCATCCTTCTTCTTTACTAAAAGAACTGGAGCTCCCCAAGGCGAGTTGCTGGTTCGAATCCAACCCTTCTCAAGTAATTCACCAACTTGCTTCTTAACTTCTTCCAATTCCACTGGTGCCATCGGATAATATGATTTCGATACTGGCGCTGCACCAGGAATAAGGTCAATCGCGAACTCCACGTCTCGTTTCGGCGGTAAGCCCGATATATCTTTACTACGTCCATGAAATCGTGAACCACCACCGGTTCTTCACAACCATCAACTTCCATAGCTGCAAGAACACTGCGTGTCGGCCTAGCCCTAAACTCGATTGGCCCGACAGAACTGTCTCCTTACCGCAACTGCTGTCTGCATCGCTGGCTACGAAAGGTCCAGCGAAACTTCTGAGTCTCGTCCAATCTGCTGCATGTACGTCTACGGTTGCTCCATTCTGCCCTAGTCTGATGAACTTCTCTTCCGTTTCCTCCCGTGCAGTCCGCGGGAAGAATTTCTCCAGGAAACTCTTAGAGAAATCCGCCCAACTGATTGGCTTGGGCAAGCGGGTCTCCTTCGCAAGCCACCACTCTCGGGCGTAATGCACTAGCTGACTACGCACCACATCAACTCCTTTGTCCTTTGGAATCTGTGCCGCAATCAGCAAATTCTCCGTGCCGACTCGCCACTGCGCGGCTGGCAACGGCTCCTTTAAACCAGTAAATGTAGATGGACCCAAAAATCTGAAATCTGCTACAGTCCCTACTCGGTCAACTGGTCTAGTTCCAACCTCGTTCACAGACTGCTGAACGATCTGCAAACCTTCCTGAAACGAGTCCGCTTGCTGTTGGATCAGCTCGGTCTGTTTCTTTGATTTCCAGCATTCCTCTTATCACTCCAAGCATGGCGGCTTCGTTCACACGCCTCTGGTACGTCTTCAACTTCTTACCTGTCATAATCCTGAACTCAAAACAACCAACATTAGCATGAGATAGATTCTAATATAGATCAAGGCTAGAACTCCAAGATACTTAAATAGAGTACCGCATTATAACTATGCCGCGGTATCATAGCCACAATTATTTAACTCCACTCAAGTCGCCCAAGTCCTAGGGATAACAAGAAATCAGGTTTTCGAGTCGACAATGCAAAGTAAGTTTGCACGCCGTAAAAGATATAATCAGGAAGAATGTGATTCAAGAATGGTAAAACGGTCAAGGTGGCAGGACATGTTTCCTAAGCACGGGTATTCTGATCCGTGTATCGAGTACAATACCCAACTACAAAAAGAATCAACCCAACTAACCTATGGCTCTGATACCAAAAGAACCATGTCACGTCCCGCTTCCCAGAGTACGCAAGATTGGGCACGTGACATAGCCAACCATGCTACCTGTGGGTAGGAAGTATCCATCCACAGTCACATTACGGCTGTAGAGATATCAAGAACAAGATAAATAAACTATCTAACACATGTCCAAATCCATAATAACAAGAGTCAATGGAAAATAAGTGCGGAGGCAAATGATCCAATACAATAAATAGAAAAGTACGTCCCATAATGCGGGCTCACATCTGGAAATGAAATGCAATAAATAAACTAATCACTACAGAACTCACAAATCAGCCTGCTGGCTGAAGTACTCCTGCTCGGTCGGCGACAGTGGTAAAGAATCTGGGCCATGCAAAACCCAGACATCAGCGCGTCATGTCAACCAATAATATAATATGAACAAGGTAATAAGCAATGCAGGGATAAACATGAATAAAGCAATAATATGAAATAACAGTGCAGGGTAATGTGCAGTGGGTAACTAAACTGTTCTATCGGGTTTTCTATTCTAAAGTCTTTGAAATCAATTGATGACTCGTCGATGTAACTCAATAGTATCCCGTGCATGCCCGGGACCACGGTCAAGACCCTCGGGGCTGAATCCGAGACGTGCCGCTAGGCAGTAACAGGTAGCAGGATGGGCGAGTGATGTCAGCATCATCACTCCGGGGCTGGCCGAGCCCGTAAGACTGATCAGAACATGTATCGAACTGTTGAGTTACAAGTCGGTTTCACCTTTGATTTCCCCATACCCCCAAGTTATGTATGTCTGGTCAGGTATTCAGTAATCAAGAACTAATGCCAACACAGGATCAGGTAAAAGCAGGTTTGTCTGGATAGACAACAGGAATGGTCCATGAGGACCCCAAGTCAGGTTTGTTGGCATTAGGCATGAGATCAGGTAACAGGTCAGGTCATGGTACATCAGGTTGAGTCTGTAGTAAAGGGTACCATGTCCGGTGCATCGGCATGTATATATGTCATGTGTATCAAGGTCAGGTCAATATGTAACGCAGTCAAGGGTGTGCTCCTAACAGGTATATAATCCAATAAGGAATAACAGCAGGAAATAAAGTAAACAACAATAACAGTTCATTTAATCACAATGGTGCATTAATATGGTGCAGTTGTATTATCATATTAACAGGTTCGAGCATCCTTGGGGTGCAACAATCACAAGGTAGTGCAATATCAATCTCAGAGAGTAATGAAGCTATGTGTGTACGGCTATCGTCCTTTAAATAGCAAATGATTAACTGGTAATTTTGTTATTAGGGTTACAGTGACAAAATACGGTTTAGGTTACAGTATCATGATATATATCATATTTCGTCCAAATGAGAAAAGTAACAACACTAGTTAATCTTTTGCATGTTTTATGAGTCAAGCACGCTTAATTAGTATAACATAGCATGTAGCAAGTAATACTTGCCTCGACGGTTTCGCAAACCGGAAAACACGAACGTAACGTCGGCGGAAAACACGCGACGGATGCACGGGTCACGGGTCGAGTCCAAACAACGAACAGCGGGACCACACGGACTGGAGTACCTTGCTGGAAAGTCGGGTCAAGCCGTCGGCACGGCCGGAATCCGGCGAAATGTCAAAACAGCGACGAAGTTAGCAAAAATACGATGCTTGAACAACGATCGACCAGCGAGGGGGTAAAACGAAGGGAGAAGGTAAAGAGAAGCTTACAGGGATAGTGAGGGTGGCAACCGTGACGGGTTCGACGGCGATGGGGCGCCGGCGAGGAACAGGGAACGCGGCAGCAGTGCTGGAGGTGGCTGGATTGGGTTGTGCTGTGAGTAGGGGGAGGTAAAGGCCTGGTTTGGGTTGCAGGGGGAGAGGAGGTGGTCGGCGGTGGCGCAGGCGATGACAACGAGGGTCGACGGCGGCTTTTCCGGCGACTGGAGAAGGTGCTAGGGTTCGGGCGTCGGGTTCTGTTGCAGCGCCGGCGAGGGAAGGAGGAGGAAGGTGGAGAGGTCGGGAAGAAGGCGAAGGGGAGATGCTGGCGTCGTCGGCGATGGGAGGCGGCAGCGACGGCAGCACAGCGGGTGCAGGTGGCGGTGGCGTCGGCTGCAGGCGCTGAAAGGAAGGAAGAGAGGAGGAAGGAGGTGGTCGAGGCTGCGGAGGCAAGGGTGACGGTGGTGGTGTCGTCGGCGCGGGGGCTGCGGCGGCGACGGGCACGACGAGGCTAGGGTTTTGCGATGGGGGTTCGTGGGGTTTTCTCGTGACGGAAAGAAACGAAGACAAGGGAAATATAAGAATAGAGAGAGGGAGAGATTATAGGAGGAGAGAGAGAGACTTAAGGTGGGGGCCCACGAGTTTTAACCCTCGCGATTGGCTGGGAGAAATTCATGGAGGTTAGGGAAAAAATTAAATAGAGATTTAAAAGATTTGTTTAGTTAAACTGTACAGAGAATATATTATATAGTTTTAGATTATTAAATTAAATTGGGATTTTGGCGCTAAATGCAACATTTCCAAATCGCGCCCGGGTTACGCTCAAATATTTGAAATTCAAATAATAGGATTTTAAGCGAGTTCCAAATTTTAAAATGAGATGTCTTGTGATTAAAATGCATGCCCCCAAGTCGGACACTTACACGCGCGTGTAGCCGTCCAAACTCGCCCATTTCACCAAACGGGATGAAATCTCAACGCGCGGACGCTACCACGCGACTAGTGGTGACGAGTAGGCCAATATGGATATTTTTAATTTAATTTTAGGTGTTAAAATTTGTTATAGACAAAAATGACTTAGCCGGTTAAAATTTAGCAACAAGCACCAAACAAGCAAGACAAATGAAATGAGCAATGTCAACCACTCAACCAGTAACAGAATTAGTATTATTGGGCTCGGGTGTTACAATAACAAATGTGGATGATAAAATCATATTAAGATGTACTAAAACATCTAGAGATGCAATTGAAAATGAATTAGGCTATATGTATGCAACCGGTCGTCCGATAGGGTATAAGCTACAAAAGGTTATTATGGCTAAGCAACAATTGTGATTATGAGATCTAACATATAAATGTGGTTATTAGGTTTAGTAAACTAGATGTAACAGTTAGGTTTCCAGTTCTAGATCTGAAATATGTAAACGGAACATCGTGTTGTTAACTTGGAACTCAAGGCTTTTAGTTTCTATTTATAGATTTAATAAGAAAATTGATAAATTAATATAGGAATAGTGTGAATAGCATGTAGCAAGTTTTTACTTGCCTCGACGGATCGTGATACGGGAAACGGAACGTCTCATGTCGGCGAGAAAAGTCTCAACGCGCGCACGGTACACGGAATGAGTCCAAACAACGAACAGTGGAAACACACGGATCAAATGTCCTCGCTGGGTCGTCGGGACGGTCGCCGTTGCGGCCAACTCCGGCGATCTACCAAACTAGCTCCTTTAGCCTTGCTAAAACCTCCATGCTTTGTTTAATAGTTGCCCGAATAGCTTCATCAGCAACACTTTCTTCATTAACAATGCTATCCCATTCCACTACCTCAAAGCTTTCACCTTTTACAGTAGCAACCCTAAAGACCTCATTTTGCAAGCAACCCCGTTAAAACCAAGCCAATTCTTCCACAAACTGCAGCAAAATGAGGCCATTTCCAGCAACTTGATGTTGGGATTAAAAAGGGAAGAAACCCAGGTGATGCCATTAGATCCCCAAATGCAAACCTCAGGAATGACAAGCCATGAAGAATTTCATGAAACTTTCACAAACAAACCCAAAAGGATGATGTAGACTCTGGAAAACAAGGCGATAGCGACGGTCTCTGCATTGCTGCTCAGGTGGGGTTGCAGTGACGATGAAGTCTCGGAGAAGAAGGATGATAACGAGGGCAATATGTTTGGATATAAGGAAGATGAGTGCTCGGGTGTGAGAAGGTGGAAATGACGGTGATGTGGCTGGTGAAGGCGATGTAGGTTGTGTTTGTGGCGATGGTGTGGCGAGCTTGAAGAAAGAAGAAGGAGAAGACGGCGGCTCTTAAGGAGAGGGTGGTCTCGGGAAGGAGGTGATGGTTGTGCGCAGGGTTAGTGGGTGCAGGCGAGGTGTTGGGGAGAGGGAGAAAGGAGATGAGGACGAGGAGGAGGAGAATGAAGACGAGGGGCGGAGGCGATGTCGGGGAGAAGGAGGCAGAGGAGGTGGCTAGGGCTAGGTTGAGTTCGTCGTGGGTTTTCTCGTGCCGAGCTCCGGTTTAAAAGTGAAGAGAGGAAGAAAAAGAAGGGAGGTGACAGTAGTAATGCAGGAGGTGACGCGACTCCGTTCACCGCGAGAGGAGAGAGAGAGAGATCGCGAGAGGAGAGAGATAGAGAGAGAGGAGAAAGAAATTTAGAGCGTTGTGGAGGAGAGAAGAAGAGAAAAGAGAGAGAGAGAGAGAAAAGGAAAAGGCAAACAGCGCGCGCGAGAGAGAGAGAGAGAGGCGCTCGTGGGCCCAATGACAAGAAGGAAGACTTCAGATTGGCTGAGGGAAAGAAAGAATAAAAAATTTAGAAAAGATTTTCCAACTAAAAGATTTCTCAATTCCCAGTTTAATAACAGTAAAATCTAAGAAGTAAATAAAAATAAAATAATTAGTTTGAATTTAGGCGGACTACAAAATATATCAGAAATGCGCCCGAGTCGGGTCCAAAATTTTGAATTTGAAGTATGAAAATTATTAGCCGGCTTCAAAATTTAAAATGAAAGATTTTATGACAGAAATGCATACCCCCAAGAACGGACGCACGCACGTGCGCGTAGCCATCCAAACACATTCGTTTCACTGAACGGGACGAGAACGAGATTCAAAGATGTTTCCACAGGGTTAGGGGTATCAAGCAGGCCGTGCAATGTATTTTAATAAATATTTTCAATGACTAAAAGTTATATGTTAAAACATGCGATGCCAGATGAAATGTCGATATGCAGTTTATACTAGGTGTACGTGTCAATGCAATGAGTCAGGGCAACCTATAAATATAAATCAAACAAGTTCAAGCAAGCGGGTCAGGTCGAATGCAAAGTAATATGTAAAATACCATTCGCACCCAAACACGCTAAATCAAGAAAAGACCATGGATAGATAAATACGGAAACTGGAATTGGTATAAGTGAACTCGGATGTTACAATAAGGTATATTCTAGGTTGAGTTTGTTAGGCCGAGCCTTCTGGATGAAGCCACGTGGTGTTTCTGGAATCTTCTGGAAGCTAAGGCCGTTACATGAAACACATGGGTGAAATTTGTCATGCTGAGGTCATCAATGCACCGCGGATCCGTGGCGGGAAGGGGCTATTGGCCGCGGATCCGCGGCCCTTTGAAGCATTCATTGCTTGAAACTTGTTGTGCTGCTTTATGTTGGCCTTTTAAAACTTTTCTGATATGTTGAATCTTATAATTCTCTTTAGTTCACTGCCAGATCACAAGTCTTGGACTTGGCGTATTTTTCTCTGCATTTTTGACAATTTCGGCTCTTTTCCTGCAATTTCCTGCACAGATTCTCAAGACAAGTGTTGCGCTATACAAAGATTATGCGATGCAATGATAAACACTCAATTTCCCTCAAAATGTCGGTTTTAAAGTATAACACAAGTTATTTAGTATTTTACAGCTGTTTTGCTAATATGTGCTATATTCATACCGAACACCTATAGATGATTGCAGATAGTAGGGAAATTGATGTGTTAAAAATGCAATATTTTCGACTGATCAACGGGCATTCCACTGACCTTTGTTTTCTTGGAATGTTTGTCAGATACGGTCAAGACTGAGGAAGTGGGAGCTACCGAGGAGGTTTATGACCAGATCGCCGCTCAGGATTAGCTTAACTTCTTTTTTCTTTCAGTTTATGTATGCCACATGTTTAGGTATTTCCCTCTTTGTATTTACTTTTCAGTTAAAACTCATTGTTCTTGTAAATATTTCAAGTTGAATGTAAATAAATATATTTATTGAAAATTTTATAGTCTCCATTTATTCTTGCATTTGTGTATTATTGTTTCAATACGCTTAGTATATTTATTTAGGGAATGACCTTTTCTGAATAAATATGACGCGGGCTTGCCACCTCATCGTTTCCGTCTACTAGGAAGTGGGGTGTGACACAAACTTAGAAGGTTTTGGGTCAAACATTTGCTTGACGGGGTCCACGTTGGTAACATGGTTTGCCAACGGAAGTGAACTCAGGTTGCATTTCTCACATTTGTGAGGTCTATCCGTTCACGGGAAACTTAGGTTTTATCTTAGGATCGCTAGTCTTATTTGAGACTAAGATCGACTTAGATATTTTGAGCATATGGGCTCGATTAATTTTAAGATCAATGAAGCTTAAGCTTCAGGACTTAGCCGATTTGGGGCTAAGAATTGGGTCTGTTTGACACCAACATACTTGGCGCATATAAGCTTGACGCATGGCTTACGGCTCAAGTATCGGCTCACGGCTCGGGCGCACACTCACGTGCATATCATATGGTGCACGATGGGAACATCGGCTTGGCGCGGCTTAAGAGCACGTGCATATCACGTGGCGCTGGCGCTGCCTACCATTCTTGATGCTTGGCGCATGCATGTGTATTTCATGTGGTGCAACCCAACGTAGAGCTTAAGCTCTGGTGCAACTTTCTTGGCGCTTGCGCACGGTTTTGGTGCACAGCGCTGCGCATGAATTTAGCGCATTCTCACGTGCATATCACATGAATTTAGCGCATTCTCACGTGCATATCACATGGTGTGGCTGGAGTTTTAGATTTTAATCTATGTCTTCTTCCAGAAATGTTAACCTTTCAAAGTATCATGAAGCTTAAGCTTCTATTTAATGGTGTCTTGGCCATTAAAACCATCAAGATCAGATTTCTATGATCTTGGGTCCTTGTTCATGATTCTTAGTGGGTCAATTGGGTCCTGTGAAGCTTAAGCTTCGTGTTCATGGCGATCTTGATGGTCTTGCATCTTTTTGGTAGAGGGATACTTTGGTTTTCCTTCAAATCTCAGATCTTAAGATCGAAAATCTTTCCATGAGAGCTTAAGTTCTCGACAAGGAGGAAATTTGACTTAAGGATATTTGATCTAGAGGAAGAACTTAAGTTCTTTTTGAAGATTAAGCATCTTTTTCTAATGGAGATTAATCTCCTTACCTAAGGTTTTGAGGAATGAGAAGAACTTGCATAGGCTTAAGTCCATTTTCTTCACCTTGTAAGGGGGTCTTTCTCGCTATGGAGATTAATCTCTCCTCCTTCTGTTTAGGGCAGAGGAGATTGTTAATTAAGTTTGAAAGAATCTCTCATTGAGAGATCTCAAATTGATCTTAAGATCAATCGATGATGCTTAAGTATCGTTGGATCATTGATCCAAAGAGATTTCTTGCTAATAAGAAAATATCTTTCTGTTTAAGAAAAATAGAAGAAATATTTCCCCAAATAGAGCTTAAGCTTTGATTGAAGAATGCGCTTCAACCAAACATGTGCTTGCGCCACGTGCTTTGCACGTGGTGCACTTGCACATGGGATTGGCGGCTTGCACCGCGTGCTTTGCATGTAGTGTGCATGCGCAGCCCAGCTTGACGCTTTCACCTCAGTGTTTTTTGTCTTGATGAAGCTTAAGTTTTGAGTGACAAATTTTGGCGAAAACACTACATATGCTAGGATAGCGGTACACAAGTTGTACATGATGGATAATTTTTATTATTGTGCATCGCTTGAACTCTAGTTTCGATTCATACTTATTTACTATCCATAATGTACATGTTTATCCATGTCTTAGTTGTTTCACCGGTTATGCATGCGATTTCTATCTTGTTATGCGAATTCTACTCTCGAGTTGGCAACCCACTCCCTGTAACGACCCTAAATTTCGTGTACCATGTAGGAGATCTTAAGACTACATGGGGTACCAGTTTGCATCGTCTCCGACCGGAACACCGGATTTTGATCCCAGTTTTGCAGAGTCTTCAAGCCAGCCTGGGCACGAGTCTAAGTTTCAGCACTGCTTACCATCCTTAGATGGACGAACAATCTGAGCGGACCATTTAGATCCTAGAAGGTATACTTAGGGCCTGTATGCTAGACTTTGGAGGATCGTTGGAAGATTACCAACACCTCGTCAAGTTTGCATACAAACAACAGTTACCAGGCCAGTATCGAGATGGCCCCTTTTGCAGCATTTTACGGTCGGAAGTGTAGTTCTTCTCTGAGTTGGGACGATGTGGGAGATAGAGAACTCCTGAGGCCAGAAATGATCGTTGCGACAGTTGATATAGTGCGCACGATCAGGGAAAAGATGCGTATAACCCAGAACAAACAGAAGTATTGGTCAGATGCGAAGTGCCGACACTTGGATTTCCGGCCTGGAGATCATGTGTTCCTCAAGATCTCTCCAAATATAGGAGTGATTCGATTTGGCAGGCGTGGAAAACTCAGCCCACGATACATCGGACCATTCAATATTTTGGAACGGGTAGAAGATGTGGCTTATCGTTTGGCTATACCTCCGTCGTTGGAAGGAGTGCATAACGTATTACACATATCTCAGTTACGCCGTTACGTGAGTGACCCCAGTCACGTACTTGACCACTTAGAGTTTACCGTGCAGACTGATCTGACTTGCGAGCAGCAGCCAGTCGAGATCTTGGATCGGAAAGAAAGACTGTTGCGGAATAAAGTGGTTAAGTTGGTCCGATTTATATGGAGAAGGGATTCACAGGGAGAATCCACCTGGGAACGCGAGGAGGATATGCATACATGATACCCTCATCTATTTAAAGAGTAGTTCCCTATGTAAATTTCGAGATCGAATTTTTTTTAAGAAGAGTAGGATGTAACGACCCTAAATTTCGTGTACTCTTTTGTAAATATCGTTATTAATAAATTGCCTTTTCTTTTCAAGAACTAAATCATATTTAAACTCTTGAAAACTTGTGTGAGACAGCCCACAATAGTGTAAGCCGGCTCATGTATCGGTTCCAATGATCATGCTTTCTTTGTCCCCTTGAGCCAGCTCGAAAAAAACCCTGAACCATCTCAACCCTTTCTTGAAACGATATGTTTTTCCGCTGTCTGCATGAGACGGCTCAAGCTACTCTTGAGCCGGCTCATGCCTCGTTCGAAGCTGAAACATCCCAGACACCCATTTGATGAATTCCTTGGCCTCATAACTGTTCGTTCCTCTATTAAAACCACCATTTCATTTCTTTAAACTACCAATTAAATTCTGATAATCTCAAACCCATTCAATTCCCCATTAAATTTCATTTTTATGGCCCTTAAATCTCTTTTAATTCCTCAATCTTAAAATTCTCTCTCTCTCTCTCTCACACACACACATTTTTCCTTTAACTATAAAACTTATTTCTCCCCTGAACAATATTCTTTGAAATCCTACTCCAAGAATCTCTACAACCCAATCGAAGATTCCTTCATCTAGATGTTGTAGCTTCGATCAAATTCTCTTCTCTTTAAAACGGCAGTTTGGTTGTTATACTGAACCACGACATGGATAAGTTCCCATCCTCCCCTCGATCTCTCTCTTTGTCTACTTCTCTTTCTTTTCCTTGCCTGGACTCCTCTACAAAACCGTTGCTCTTGCCCCGTAAAAATCCGTAATGAATTATGGCTTTAAATGCGTAGATTTAGTTACACATGAGTTGGTTAGAATTAATTGTTATTCTCATTCATATATATATATATATATATATATATATATATATATATATATATATATATAATTTTGCCTATCATGTTAATGATAACTCATACATGCCATAGACATTGAAAATATACATATTTGATACTACGGAATGAGTTTAAACAAAAGTTGTATCTAAACAAAAGTTGTATCGATATGAAAATATAATTGAACTATAAGTCCGATTGTCTGAACGAACAGGCTTTGAGCCGGTTCAAAATAACCTGAGCTGTCTCATACACTCAGAGAGTTAAAACCCACCTTTTGACATGTCATGAGCCGTTTCAAGTTTGAACTTAAGCCGTCTCAAGATCAAGTCAAACCGGCTTAACATAACATGAGCCATCTCATGGTAACTGGGAGAAAAACATGACATTCCAGTGATTGTAGAGCCGTTTCAATTCTTATTGAGCCGTCTCAAATTGTTGGCGAGCCATCTCAAGAACATTTTAAGCAATCTCTTACACCCAGAGATCCAAAACATAATTGTAGATAACTTGTGAGTCGTCTCAAGTATACTTGAGCCATCTTAAACTGATATTCACACTAAATCAATATCTGACATGTGATTTAATCTGATATACATCTACCTTGTTTGTTTTACTACATCATACATGTCTCATCTCATGCTATGTATTTTCAACCCGCGTCATAAACGGACGATTAGTTTCTATTTCACTTGTTATTTTCAGTATGCCTCATGCTTAAGGCTTCCTTATTATTGTAATCGATTTGAGACATCTTGTTTTCAGTTTAAAAATCCATGGAACTATAAATGTAATAATTTTAGTTGTTGGAATTTCATTATCATGTTTATTCTTGCTTTATGTTATATTACTTATTACGCTTAGTGTATTTGTTTTGATAAACGACCTTATCGAAATAAATACGTTGCGGGTTTGTCGTGTACCTGTTACCTCTCTTTGGGAAGCAGGGAATGACACCCTCGTTGTGCCATAGTTTCTTGCAGGTTTGGTCTCTTGGATCGATAGCGAGAGCTTTGAGTGTGATTGCATCTTTATTTTTGAGCTAGGTGGGTTAGAATTCATTTCGGCATTTGCTTTATATCTATTTTGTACTTAAAAGTACTCCATCAACCAAGTTTAGTGTATTATCCGAGACTTTAGAAGTTGTATTGTTGTTGTAGTCGAACTCATGTGGAGTCGGTTTGACTGTATTTATATATAGTGTTTATAGTTTTCCGCTTATTGTTCTTCGTCTTGGGCGTCGTATATTATTGTGTGGATTGTGTCTCCGTCGTGTAGGCGTCGAGCTAGGTCCTATGTGGGGATGCATTTATTTATTGTTATTGTACATGAATTTTATTCAAAATTTATAAATGAGGTGTTGTCCGTTTGAAAAACGTTAATTCTATACAAAACAAACTTTACTTCAATTTATAAAATCTTTTCCTAAAACTTCACATCTATTTTTCTTATATATATGGTATAGATTCATGATTTTTTGCTTACTTGGGTTATGGTGGGTTCCATTGGACTTCACGCGATCCATATGCTAGTTAAGTGCCTTTTTGGGTCATGACACATGCAAGGAAGATGAGCAAAAAATAAGAGCACACAACACTAATATTTAACGTGGTTTGACCAACGGCCTACATCCATGGGGCAAACATGAGAATCTCTTTATTAATGATCAAGAATACCGATACATTTTATATTCTCTCTCATCTCGTTCATATCTCAACGCTCATACAAACACAAAGACTGTTTTTAGTAAATCCCTCCACCTTCATGTATGGATGACTGCCCTTCTCCTTTTCCTTCGTCTTTTCATACAAACACAAAGACTACTCTTATGGAAAATCTCTCACTCTTTGCATTTGCCTTCGTCTCCTCTTTCTCTTTCTCATTCTCATGTTTGGCCACTTTTCTTTGATGAGATCCTTCTCTGGTTATAGCACAAAATAACAGAACTCCTACTTCAATTAGGATCTCATCAAATCTCCAAAACAATCTCTAACAAATCTTTAAAAAAATCTTCAAATAATTCTCCAAACAAAATTTTCCTAATTAAGCTCCTGAAAAATCTCTTATAAATCTTCCAATAATTCTTCAAATAAATCTTCAACAAATTCTCCTAATTAATCTTTAAAACGAATCTTTTCAAAACAGCCCAGAATTCAGCCTAAGACTATTTGAGCCGGTTCAAGATTGTCCCGGACCGTCTCTTGCATCCAGAGAACAAATACTAATTCCAAACGATCTGTGAGCCGGCTCAACTCATTTTAAGCCGTCTCATACACATGAAAGTCGAGAATACAAGGCAAAATCAACAAATCTCTATTTTGAGCCATTTTCAATCTCTTCTTTTCAACAAAGCTCCACCTTGATCCGAACTTCCTCCATGCCATCTTCTGTTTACCGCCGTAGCAAAATTAATCTTCTCCATCGGATTTTTGAACCAACACTTTCGAAATTACAATCTAAGAAGATGGGCAGCGGACACAAGTGTCGTCACCCATCTTAAACTTAGACCGTAGAATCGAGGACTTTTCGGTTCCCTACGCTTTGATACCGGTTTGTTAGGATTTTCGCTAGGCATGAAAGGAAGACGAGCAAAAATAAGAACACGCAACATCGATATTTAACGTGGTTCGACCAACGGCCTACATCCACAGGGTAAACATGAGAATTTCTTTATTAATGATTAAGAATACCGACACATTTTATATTCTCTCTCATCTCGCTCATATCTCAACGTTTATACAAACACAAAAACTACTCTTGGTAAATCTCTTCACTTTCATTTATGGATAGCCACCCTTCATCTTTGTTTTCGTCTCTTCATACAAACACAAAGATTACTCTTCTAGTGAATCTCTCACCCTTCGCCTTTTCCTTCGTCTCCTCTTTCTTTCTTTTTCTCATGTTTGGCCATTTTTCTCTGATAAGACTCTTTTCTATTTACCGCACAAAATAATAGAACTCCTACTCTACTTAGGATCTCATCAAATCTGCAAAATAGTCTCTAACAAATTTTCAATTAATTCTCCAAACAAATTTTCCTAATTAAGCTTCTGAAAGATCTCTTATAAATTCTCCAACAACTCTTCAAATAAATTTTCAACAAATTCTCTCAATTAATCTTCAAAACGAAACTTTCCAAAACAGCTCAGAATTCGGCCTGATCGAGATGATTTGAGTTGGCTCCGATTGTCCTGAGCCGTCTCTTACATCCAGAGAACAAATGTTAATTCCAAACGACTTGGGAGCTGGCTCAACCCATTTTAAGCTATTTCACACACACGAGGATCGAGAACACAAGACAAACTCAACAGTAGGTTTTTGTGAATTTGGTGGGATGATTTCTAATCATAGATTGGGAGGTTGAAGAATTAGAATTATGATTGTTAGGCTAGATGTTTGAGAGTGAAATATAGTTTGAAGTTGAATGGTTTGATGAATCATGAGAAAGTGGGAATGACATATCGGAATGTGCGAAAGTCTTGCACATGAGACATTGTGGTGGTTTCCAATCATAAATGATTGGTTGTAGGGAAATATTGCTTTTGTGATGGAGAGTAATTTCTTTCGGAAGTAATCTATCCGGCTTTACTTTAATATAAACACGAGTAAATTCCATACGTGTAGCTTTAGATGTAAGCCCGCCCATGAGTAGAGGAGACCAAATAAAACTGCCCAGTTTAGCATGAACCAAGATGACAACATTGTTATCCATTAGCTAAACCTGACATGAGAATATTTGCAAAATGATCTACATGTACGAAGTAACAGAGCCCACACCCAATTAGTGAGGGGCCCAATGTAAAAAGAGTTGTGGGCTGTGGGTGCATGTGAAATTGTCTACCTGGATAAGATGTCAGAATGATATGGGTGATGGGTCTTGGTTCATGCATAAAACCCCCTTCTCAATTTTGCTAATAAATAAATCTTTTCGAATAAAATTTGTAAACATTAAAAAAATCAAACCTTGATCTTTTATTTCAAAAATAGAAATTTTTTTTACAGGTTTTCCCCGCTTTAGTTCATGAACAACGCAAACGAGATCATCATGGCTAGAAACATCGCCCAATTGAATACTAAAGCCGCCACAATTATATATATGGTTGGGTCTTAGCTAGGAATAAAGTGCAATATTATTGTTTCTTCTTTTCACTAACTTCGTTTTCTTAATTTTTTGGCGGGCATGATTATGATTTTGATCGTGACAACGAACATGGGGTGTTTGCCAAAAGTTAATATGCCTTTTTTGTGCTTTTGATTTTTGATGATAAGCTTCCCTCATGTAACATGCATTAGTTCATTCAATTGAGGTATATGATCATATTATTGGATCCAGCTTACAAGGATATGGGATGATGTGCACAAACTTCTCTTTATTTGTTACAATAAATTTCATTTGCTAATTCCATCCATAATCGAGAGAGATTAATGTAACACGAAGTTAGTGAAATTTTCCATTTAACTAATTTGAATGGAGATTTTGAGAAGGTGAATTTGCAACACCCATTGAACTTTTTGTAATCTGTAACATTTCATTTCATATATTTAATGAACTATTTTTATAATTATTTTGTGGTGGTCGCTTTGATCCTAACAATATTTCTGAAGAAATATATACACCGGCAATATGTATTTTGATAATTTATACCGTTCATTTTAATCTTTGCAATCCCTATTATAGCGGTGCCAGATCAGACGCACATTGTTTCGTTAACGGCAAATTAAAGTGATGGATCTAAGCAATTTGCCTTATATTACAATCATTGCTTTATATATATATATATATATATATATATATGCATTTCCCTTTAGAATGCATTATTGAGGGATATAATAGCTAGATCTAATGGGCCTTGTTATATATGTTTATATCATTTATTATTAGCGGTTATCGGATGTCGGTTATCGGATGTCGGACCTCTATTCTATGTGTTTGCATCTTATATTTATTTGCTTGTTTGTCATTCTGCATCCACACATAGATGTTTTACAGCCTTTCTATTCCTGTCATGTGTCATGTTGCGATGAGAATAGTAGCAGCTGCAAATCGAGAAAGAGTTGGCCGTCTTTCTTCCTATTAAGTACTCTATGAGGAATTAAGTAGCCACTTGATTTTGTTGTGGATTTTTAGTTATGCATGGATTGGTATTTATAGGATCAATTTAGCTGCAGCATTCAAAATTATGGTACGAATCGTCTGACTTGCTCCTTTTTGTTCTTTTTTCTTAAACTTTTACTTGAGAATACAAACATTGAAGCTGCAAGTTTCAAAACTCGAATAGTTTGGACTTGTTAGGTGAATTAACCAAAATTTAGTAGTGAGCATGGTTAATTATTTATTCTGGCAACTACAAATGTAGATATAGCTTGATCGAGACATTGCTAGCTTCATTTGGTTTGTAACATCATCTAGCTTCTCATCGCCTTATTGCCTAAGTAATATAATGACTTAATAGCACTAATTAATAGCGCAAAACACGCATGTAGTATATACCTTGAGTAGGAACTATAGCAATGTATTAGAGAAAAGGCCCTCTCAAATTCATCGGCCAAAACTCTCGAATTCATCGGCTAACAAGACAAATAAACTCTAAAGTTGAATTGGAGAATTGTTTTGGATTGTTCAATGTTGAATTTGACCGTGTTTAAGAGTTTTGGCCCATGAGCCGAGTGTTGTAAAAAATAAAATATATATATTATATTCTGGATTATTTGGTTTGGAGATCAGATGGTGGAATGACAAAACTTAATTGCATGAGTCGAGGATCATTCTATCCTTAAGAAAATATTTGCATCCTATACTGCAACGAGTTACAACAAATTTACCTTCCTAGATAAAACATGCTCCAGAATAATTCTGTTGTTAAGTATTTATTTGCAGAAAAATTACTTAACCAGAACCACATTAGAACACAGAAAAAAACAGAAGAGAAAAAAAGAATGAGATGAGAAAATTCTCTTGGAGTTATTGTTCTTGAGAGTAACCCGGACCTTCTATTTATAGGTCTTGGATTACCTTTTCGGACTTGAATCAAAGGGCGCATCCAATATCCTTTCGAACTTGAATCAAAAGGCACATCCGGTGCCCTTTCGGTTCGAACCGAATCTGACTGTATTTTTTCATTTGAATCTGCGACTATTCGGATGCTCGCACCCGTTGGTCCAAACCGAACCAGTCATATTCGCACATAGAATGAACTGTTGCGATCATTCGAGTCCAATCCGACTCATTCTCTCTCATATTTCTTAACCACTAGGCTATATAAGCCTTGTTGAAAGAAACATCTAATATATGACCATATACTAGATAAATTAAATATTTAGAAATTTAGAAAATTCCAACAATTTCCCCCCATTTTCTAAATTATTTAAGTTTCTTAAATAAGCTTTCTGTGTCCTTTGCTATAGATCAATAAAAATAGCCGTAGCTTTGAATTTTTACGTAGTTTAACTATATCATGCTTTATCAAGGTACAGAGTAACCATAGTTTTGAACTAAGGACCCTTTAGTGACAAACTAGACATAGTAAACATATAGTTTACCCAGTGTATGTTCTTTTAAAAACCCCGCACATTTAATGGCCTTGTGCACCATCTTAGGTTTCATAAGTGTTTTTAAAGACAAGTTTTCAATCTTTGCTGAAACAGTCTCACTTTCCACACTTATATAGGTGAATCTAAACTAAATCCACTTGTATGATCTAGATGTTGCATAGATTCATTAAGGAAATAATTTCCAACCTCTGTTATTCTCCATACGAGCTTGCACTTTTCTTGAGATGGTCTTGATAATAGAATATAACATGTATTTTCTAATTAGTAACAGAATATTTGAAGATTGGTGAATTCCCCTTGGGGATTAACCTTGCATTCATTTGTAATTATAGATGTACACGAGATATACAGGAGGATATTTAGGAGATAATCTCTCATATTTACATGTATAGCCTAATTATAGCTACCTAATTAGTAATAGAATATTAGCATATATTTTCTAATTAGTAATAGAATATTAACATATATTTTCTATTATCACACCCCCGCAGGCAGAGCGGGAGGAGGTCGGACGCTCAGGCTGGAGCGAAAATCGGTGAAGAGTGAAGTAGAAAGTCCTTTGGTGAAGATGTCGGCATATTGTGAGCTGGAAGGGACGTGGTGAACCCGGATGTGGCCTAAAGCTACCTTTTCACGAACAAAGTGAATATCGATCTCAATATGTTTCGTACGCTGGTGTTGCACCGGATTAGTGGATAGGTAGACAGCACTAACATTGTCACAATATACAAGGGTCGCATGAGTAAGTGGGCAATGAAGTTCCAAAAGCAAGTTGCGGAGCCAACAAGTCTCTGCAACGGCATTGGCAACCCCACAATATTCAGCTTCAGCACTGGAACGAGAGACAGTAGCTTGACGCTTTGAGGACCAAGAGAGAAGATTATCACCCAGGAACACACAGTAACCGGAGGTAGAGCGGCATGTGTCGGGGCACCCACTCCAATCCACATCAGAGTAAGCAGTTAGTCTGGTGGCAGTGGACGGATATAGGTGTAGGCCATGATCCACTGTGCCACGAACATAGCGCAAGATGCGTTTGAGAGCGTTGAAGTGAGGCTCCCGAGGATCATGCATGTAGAGACACACTTGCTGGACACCGTAGGAGAGATCAGGCCATGTAAATGTGAGGTACTGTAGAGCGCCGACAAGGCTACGGTAGAGTGATGGGTCCTGAACCGGTGTACCAGAGGGGCCAAGTTTGGACTTAGTGTCCACTGGAGTCGCACATGGCTTGCAATTAGCTATGTTGGCGCGATCAAGTATTTCAAGGGCATATTTCTGCTGTGACAGAAAGAGACCATCCTTTGTGTGAGTTGTTGCGATCCCAAGGAAATAATGGAGGGGGGCCAGGTCAGTCATGGCGAACTCGGAGTTGAGGGACGCAATAATCCGCCGTAGTAGAGCATCTGACGAAGCCGTGAGGACGATGTCGTCCACATAGAGTAAAAGAAATGCTAGGTCGCCCCCATGACGGTAAATGAAGAGAGAAGTATCTGACAGACTGTTGCGGAACCCAATGCGCGCCACATACTCGACAAACCGCTGGTACCAGGCACGGGGTGCCTGTTTAAGACCATAGAGGGATTTACGGAGGCGACAGACATGGTCGGGATGAACAAGATCAATAAAACCCGGTGGTTGATGCATATAGACCGTTTCATGTAAGGCTCCATGAAGGAAGGCGTTTTTCACGTCTAACTGATGTATAGGCCAGGAGCGTGATAAGGCAAGGCTGAGTACAGTGCGGATAGTAGCTGGTTTGACCACCGGACTGAAAGTGTCGTCACAGTCAACTCCCGGCCGTTGGCCCTTGCCGTTGGCAACCAGGCGAGCCTTGTGTCGCTCAAGTGACCCATCAGAGTGAAGCTTGTGCTTGTACAATCACATAGACCGAACTACATTCACCCCAGGTGGGCGAGGCTCCAGAACCCAAGTTCTATTTTTAATAAGAACATCATATTCAGCCTGCATAGCTGCACGCTAGTGAGGATCCTTAAGGGCTTGGATATGAGAGCGGGGAATAGGGGAGGGAGTGGATATGTGGAGGTTGAGTTTTTGAATTGGTTTGGATATCCCGTGCTGTGCACGGGTGACCATGGGATGCGAGGGGGGTGGAAAGGGAGGGGGAGTTAGAGGTGAGGTCGTGGATGCCGTTGAAGGGGAGGTTGAGGCTGTGGAGTTTGTGGAGTGGGATGGTGGGGTGGTGGAGGCTGTGGGGCTAGTGGGGGGCACCCTGTAGTGTG
Source organism: Agapanthus africanus (assembly GCA_030015575.1). Lineage (NCBI taxonomy): Eukaryota > Viridiplantae > Streptophyta > Magnoliopsida > Asparagales > Amaryllidaceae > Agapanthus > Agapanthus africanus. Next base: position 497,410,766 of record CM057347.1, on the reverse strand, counting down.
AGGGGTTGTATTGATGTTTGGGACAACGGGCGACTCTAGGAGACGATGTGAGATATGTGACGGTTCGGAGGAGACGTCGAGGAAGTTGTATGTGCTGGACGGAGTAAGAGATAGAGAGTTAAACGGGGAAACGGACTCGTCGAAGGTGACATGACGAGAAATGATGATTTTTCTAGTGGTGAGATTAAGGCATCGGAAATCCCGATGATTAGTCGGATAGCCGAGGAAGACATATATGTTAATATTCTATTACTAATTAGAAAATATATGTTAATATTCTATTACTAATTAGAAAATATATGTTAATATTCTATTACTAATTAGGTAGTTATAATTAGGCTATACATGTAAATAGGAGAGATTATCTCCTAAATATCCTCCTGTATATCTCCTAAACATATATTTTCTATTATCAGGTCTTGGTAATTAGTTATTTCCAAGCATGTAAGTGCATAACTCTGGTTACAATATGTGATTTTCCATTGAATCATAAGACTAGATATTACTCCAGTGAATGGTTAGGTTCCACACATACACTACCTTTTATTCTAAAAGTTTTAAATCCATATCTCTCGAAGTCTTCTATATTACATCCCTGCCTAGACCTTTTGTAAAAGGATCTGCCAAATTTCCCCTTTCACTTTACATAGTTAATAGTCACAATTCATTTTTCAATTTGTTCCCTTACATAATTATGCCATATACTTATATGTCTTGACTTTCCATTATACACCTTATTATACGCTCGTGATAATGCAGGTTCATTATCACCTGAGATCAAAATAACAGACATTGGTTTAAACCATAAAAGAATCTCCAATAGTAAATCCCTAAGTCATTCTGTTTCTTTTATTGTTGTTGCCAAAATAATAAATTCATATTCCATAATTGAATGTGAAATCAAAGTTTGTTTTTTTGAACCCTAAGAAACTGCTCCTCAACCTAAGATAAAAATCCACCCACTTGTAGACTTTGATTCACCAGAATTTGTTATCCAATTTGCATCTGTGTACCTTTCTAATATTGCAGGATATGCACTATAACTTAATGCATAGTTTATTGTACCTTTTAAATACTTAAGTACTCGTGAGACTGCATCCGAATGAAATTGTCCAGGATTATGAGTAAATTAACTTAAAACTCCTATTGCAAAAGCTATATCTGGTCGGGTACAGTGCATTGCAGATATAAGACTACTTATAAAACCAGCATATTCTAGTTGTGAAACACTCCTTCTTTCATTATTGGTTATCTTGATAGAAGGATAATATGGTGTTGAAACTGTTTTACAATTTTCATGATTGAATTTCTTTAGTATTTTTTCCCTATAATGAGATTGAGATAATGAAATTGAACCTGAGAATTTTATAATTTTGATATCCAAAATTACATTTGCTTTTCCCATATCTTTCATATCAAAATATGAAGAAAGAATTTCTTTATTTCTACAGCTATCTTTTCATCACTATCAAAGATTAGCATGTCATCTACATATAAACAAATTATAACATATTTTCTTTGTTTTACCCTAGAATATACACGCTTGTCGGATTCATTTACCTTAAAACCATTAGCAATAATATTTTTATCAAATTTTTCATGCCAGTGTTTAGGTGCTTATTTTAGACCATATAAAGATTTGACAAGTTTACAAACTTTGTTTTCTTGACCTTTCAAAACAAAGCCTTCTGGTTGTTTCATATAAATTTCTTTTTCTAAATCACCATTTAGAAAGGCAGTCTTAATATCCATTTGGTGTATAATTAATTTATATATAGATGCTAAAGCAATTAATACTCTTATGATACTAATTCTAGTTACTGGTGTATAAGTGTCAAAGTAACTAATGCCATCTTTTTTACTAAAACCTTTAGCTACAGGTCTAGCTTTGAATTTGTCAATAGAACTATCAGGATTAAGTTTACGTATAAATATCCATTTAGAATCAATGGATTTACAACCATGGGGTAAATCTACTAAAAACCAAGTCTTATTTACTAGAATAAAATTTATTTCATCATTTATAGTTTCTTGCCAAAAAGCACAATCCCTAAAATTCATGGCTTCTCTATATGTCATAGGATCATTCTCAGTATTATAAATGCATATATTATCATCATATTTAATATCATATTTGATAATAGAAAATATATGTTAATATTCTATTACTAATTAGAAAATATATGTTAATATTCTATTACTAATTAGGTAGCTATAATTAGGCTATACATGTAAATAGGAGAGATTATCTCCTAAATATCCTCTTGTATATCTCTTGTACATCTATAATTACAAATGAATGCAAGGTTAATCCCCAAGAGGAATTCACCAATCTTCATGATATCAGAGCCAACAAAGCTCTAATCTCTTCTTTTCTCCCTCCTATTCTCTCCCTCATGGCCGGTCATTACTCTACCTCTCCTCCTCCTCCTCCTGCCACCGAAAAACCTTACGGCATCACCAACATCAAATCCTACATCCCTCTTATCCTAGAGCTCGACGAACTCAACTATGATGCCTGGAGAGAGCTATTTGAGACCCATTGCGTCAGCTTTGGCGTTCTTGGTCACGTTGATGGTACAACCACAGCCTCCGGGCCTACCGATAATGAATGGAAACGACTCGACGGTTTGGTGAAACTGTGCATCTACGGTACTATCAGCAAATCCCTCCTCCAAATGATCTTGAAGAAAGGTGTCACCGCTCGCGATCTCTGGTTTAGTCTCGAGAATCTGTTTCGTGATAACAAGGATGCTAGAGCCATCCAACTCGACAATGATCTCCGTAATATCGAGATGGGTGATCTTTCGGTCACCGCCTATTGCCAACGTCTTAAAACTCTCTCTGATCTGCTGTCCAACATCGACGTGATAGTTCCCGAAAAGAATCTCGTCACCTACATGGTTAACGGCCTCCCCGAGAAGTTTGAGCAAATTGGAAATATCATCCGGCATCACAACCCCTTCCCTTCCTTCCTTCAAGCCTGATCCATGCTCCTCCTGGAGGAACAACGTCTCTCCAAAACCCGCAAACATGAAGCCTCTCATACTGACCATCCATCCTCTCCTACGATCCTTTACACTGCTGCACCGACCACTCAGTCCTCCAACAGCAACTTCGCCCGCCGTAACAACGGTCATCCTGGCCGGAACTACAACCGCAACCGTCAGCAGTCCAACCAAGCATCACTGCGCCAGCCCTCGGCCCAGCATCCGACACCCAAGCCTTATGCCTGGGGCCCGTACTTCTGGCCTCCAAACTGGCCCGCTGCACCTCCTACTGCCAACCCGTGGCCCGGCCACTCTGCTGCAAAGCTACGCCCTACTACCGCGCCTGGACTACTCGGCCCCAGCTTACGTCCATCATCCCAACAGGCTCTTTCGGTCTCCGTTCCTCCGCCATGGACCTGGTTCGCGCCTGCGCCTGTCGATCAGCCCACTGCCTCGGTTGTGCCCACTACTTCTCTTCCTCAGGCCTTACACACCCTGGCCCTTCACGACAATGCAGGATGGTATATGGACACGGGAGCCTCCGCCCACTTGACATCCGACGTAAGTAACTTACATTCTGTTTTTAATAATAGTATCATACAGTCCGTACTTGTTGGTGATGGATCCTCAATCCCTATTACTCACATGGGCCATGGACATTTACCCAATCCCCACCGTCCCCTTTCACTACAGAATGTGCTTATCTCACCCAAAATTATTAAAAATCTCATTTCCGTGCGTCAATTTACCAAAGACAATAATTGTACTGTTGAATTTGAACCTCATGGTTTTTCTGTGAAGGATCTCCAGACACAGCAAACTATCCATCGGTGTGATAGCACTGGTGATCTCTATCCCGTCACCACTAACTCCACTGCCGCTCCACCTCTCGCCCTCCTCACCTCCAGTCCCTCCACATGGCACAGACGTTTGGGTCATCCGGACGACACTGTTCTTCAATCTCTAGTGTCTCATGGTTTTATTTCTTGTAATAAAGACAAAACTCAAAAGTTATGTCATGCGTGTCAATTAGGAAAACACGTTAGGCTTCCGTTTTATCGTTCAGATTCTATTGTTGAGTCCCCATTTGATATTGTTCATTTGGATTTATGGACTTCACTTATTTCCAGTATTAGTGGCATTAAATACTACGTTATCTTTTTGGATCACTTCTCAAAATTCTTGTGGGTCTATCCCTTACTGCGTAAATCTGATTTCTTTTCAAAATTCTTACATTTTCGTGTTTATGTCCACACTCAATTTAATCGGGAAATAAAAGCCTTTCAGTGTGACCACGGTGGTGAATTTGATAACACTCCCCTTCATGATCTCTTTGCTGCTAATGGTATGCTTGTTCGTTTTTCGTGCCCTCATACCTCCCAACAAAACGGCAAGTCAGAAAGGATGATACGGTGTAACACCCGAGCCCAATAATACTATTTCTACTACTGGTTAAGTGTTAGACAATGCTCATTTCAATTATCTTGTTTGTTTGGTGCTTGTTGCTAAATGTTTAACCGGCTAAGTCATTTTGCCTATAAAAAATTTTAACACCTAAAATGAAAAATAAAATATCCGTGTTGGCCTACTCATCACCACTAGTCGCGTGGTAGCGTCCGCGCGTCAAGATTTCATCCCGTTCGGTGAAACGGGCGAGTTTGGACGGCTACGCGCGCGTGCAAGTGTCCGACTTGGGGGCATGCATTTTAATCATAAGACATCTTATTTTAAAATTTGGAACCTGCTTAAAATCCTATTATTTGAATTTGAAACATTTGGGCGCAACCCGGGCGCGATTTGGAAATGTTTCATTTAGCGCCAAAATCCCAATTTAATAATATATTTAAAACCATAATATATATACATAAATCTTACTGTTTGTTAAATCCTTTAATTTTAATCTTCAAAGATTTCGTGCGCAGCCAATCACGAGAGGGTTAATTCTCGTGGGCCCGCCTCCTCCTCTCTCTCTCTATCTCTCATAAATCTTTTCCCCATCTCTTTCTCTCTCTGTCTCTAATCTCTCTCTCTCTCCTAAAATCTCTCTCTCTCTCTTTTCTCTCTTTCACTTTCTTTCTCTTTCTCTCTCGCTTGCCGATTGTAGCCTCAGGCGATGAGGAGGCTGTCCACATTGTTCCCATCTCGCAAAATTCAATCCAAAGCCTCAACCTCTTCTCCCATTGCCCCAATTAATAACAGCAAGAACAAAATCTCAGAGATCTCTTTATCTTCCTCCTCAAAATCAAAGGCCAAATCAAAGGGCAAGAGATCCTCGCTATGGTCTGTGTATCTTATCATTTCCTCTCGATTGCCCAAGACTTATGTTGGGGTCACCACCAACTTTGCTCGCCGTTTGAAACAGCACAATGGTGAATTAAATGGTGGAGCTAAAGCATCTTTGGTAGGAAGCCCATAGAATCTTGCATGCATAGTTCGAGGATTCACCGACCGAAGTGAAGCTTGCTGGTTTGAATACAAATGGAAGAGCATCTCCCGTAAAATGCCTCAGAAGAAAAGCAAGGAGGAGGATTCTTCAAATTCATTATTGCAGCACCGTGAAGCTTCTTTAACAAAAGTAAAAGCATCATTAAATTGCAGCCATTTACAAATCGACGGGCAGCTGAGCTCCTCTTGATTATTTACCATATGCATAAGTTGCTGGCACACTTCTCAGGTACCAATTTCAAGGTACTAAGGCATGCGCCTAAGTGAAGTCTTAAAGAAAAAAAAAAACCAAAAATGAAAGCTTCTGCTATTAACTTCATTTACCATATTTTGGACTCCTTACATAAGTTCAATAAAAGTATCAAGCCAGTAAAAAGATCGCCAGAGCCGTGACGATGTCGACGATCCCGACGACCCAACGAGCGTACCTGACCCGTGTGATCCCTTTGTGCGTTGTTTGGATTCGTTCCGTGTATCGTGCGCGCATCGTGATTTTTACCGCCGACGTGTGACGTTCCGTGTACCCGTTTCTTGATCTGTCGAGGCAAGTATTACTTGCTACATGCTATGTTATACAAATTAAGTGTGTTTGACTCATAAAACTTGCAAATATTAACTAAATATAGTTACTTTTCTCATTTGGACGAAATGTGATATGCATCATAATACTGCCATCTAAATTGTACTTTGCCACTATAACTTTAATAACGACTACCTGCTAATCATTTTACTATTTAGAGGATGATAATCGCACACTTATATCTTTATTACCTGTTGTTATTGATATTGCGCTACCCTGTGATTAGTGCACCACAAGGGTGCTCGAACCTGTTAATATAATACAACTGCACCTTATTCATGTGCCATTGTGATTAAGTGAACCGTTATTGTTAATTACTTTATTCTTGCTGCTGTTTATTATTTGATTGTATACCTGTTGTGAGCACATACTCGATTGCACTACATATTGACCTGACCCTGCTACACATGATATATATATACTTACCGACTCAACCTGTTGTACCACGACCTGACTTGTTACATGATCCCATTGCCTAATGCCGACAAACCTGACTTGGGGTCCTCATGGACCACTCCTGTTGTCTATCCAGACAAACCTGACTTGGGGTCCTCATGGACCACTCCTGTTGTCTATCCAGACAAACCTGACCTGTTACCTGATCCTGTGTCGGCATTAGTCCTTGATTATTGAATACCTGACCTGACATACATAACTTGGGGGTATGGGGAAATCAAAGGTGAAACCGACTTGTAACTCAACAGTTCGATACCTGTTCTGATCAGTCTTACGGGCTTGGCCAGCCCCGGAGTGATGATGCTGACATCACTCGCCCATCCTGCTACCTATTACTGCTTAGCGGCACGTCTCGGATTCAGCCCCGAGGATCTTGACCGTGGTCCCGGGCACGCACGGGATACTATTGAGTTACATCGACGAGTCATCAATTGATTTCAAAGACTTTAGGGTAGAAACCTGATAGGACAGTTTAGTTACCGCTGCACTGTTATTTCATAGTACTGCTTTATTCATGTTCATACCTGCATTGCTTATTACCATGTTCATATTATTATTGGTTGACATGACGCGCTGACGTCTGGGTTTTGCATGGCCCAGATTCCTTACCACCGTCGACGACCGAGCAGGAGTACTTCAGCCAGCAGGCTGATCTGTGAGTTCCTTAGTGATTAGTTCATTTATTTCATTTCATTTCCAGATGTGAGCCCGCATTATGGGACGTACTATTTATTTATTGTATTGGATCATTTGCTTCCGCACTTATTGTTTATTGACTCTTGTTATTATGGATTTGGACATGTGTTAGATTAGTTTATTATCTTGTTCTTGATATCTCTACAACCGTAATGTGACTGTGGATGGATACTTCCTACCCACAGGTAGCATGGTTGGCTATGTTACGTGTCCAATCTTGCGTACTCTGGGAAGCGGGGCGTGACATACGGACTATTAACAATATTGTCCGCACTCTTCTCATTCAAGCCCACCTTCCTCCTCGGTATTGGGTAGAAGCCCTCCACATGGCTACACACCTTCTCAATCTCCTCCCATCCACCTCAATACAAAATGACATTCCTTTCTCTAAACTCTTCCAAAATCCTGTCTCATACTCTCATCTTCGAGTTTTCGGGTGCCTATGCTATCCCCATCTCTCACCTCCTCATAAACTAGCCTCACGGTCTACCCCATGTGTCTTCCTCAGCTATCTGACTAATCATCGGGGTTTCTGATGCCTTGATCTCACCACTAGAAAAATCATCATTTCTCGTCATGTCACCTTCGACGAGTCCGTCTTCCCGTTTAACTCTCTATCTCCTACTCCGTCCACCAAATACAACTTCCTCGACGTCTCCTCCGAACCGTCACATATCTCACGTCGTCTCCTAGAGTCGTCCATTGTCCCCAACATCAATACAACCCCTCATACTACGGGAGTACCCACCACTAGCCCCACGGCCTCTACCACCCCACCATCCCACTCCATGAACTCCACAACCTCAACCTCCCCTTCAACGGCATCCACGACTTCACCTCCAACTCCCCCTCCCCCTCCACCTCCCTCGCATCCCATGGTCACCCGTGCACAGCACGGGATATCCAAACCAATTCAAAAACTCAACCTCCACATATCCACTCCCTCCCCTATTCCCCGCTCTCATATCCAAGCCCTCAAGGATCCTCACTGGCGTGCAGCTATGCAGGCTGAATATGATGCTCTTATTAAAAATGGAACTTGGGTTCTGGAGCCTCGCCCACCTGGGGTGAATGTAGTTCAGTCTATATGGTTGTACAAGCACAAGCTTCACTCTGATGGGTCACTTGAGCGACACAAGGCTCGCTTGGTTGCCAACGGTAAGAGCTAACGGCCAGGAGTTGACTGTGACGACACTTTCAGTTCGGTGGTCAAACCAGCTACTATTCGCACTGTACTCAGCCTTGCCTTATCACACTCCTGGCCTATACATCAGTTAGACGTGAAAAACGCCTTCCTTCATGGAGCCATACATGAAACGGTCTATATGCATCAACCACGGGTTTTATTGATCTTGTTCATCCCGACCATGTCTGTCGCCTCCGTAAATCCCTCTATGGTCTTAAACAGGCACCCCGTGTCTGGTACCAGCTGTTTGCCGAGTATGTGGCACGCATTGGGTTCCGCAACAGTCTGTCAGATACTTCTCTCTTCATTTACCGTCATGGGGGCGACCTAGCATTTCTCTTACTCTATATGGACAACATCGTCCTCACGGCTTCGTCAGATGCTCTACTACGGTGGATTATTGCGTCCCTCAACTCCGAGTTTGCCATGACTGACCTGGGCCCATCCATTATTTCCTTGGAATCACGGCAACTCGCACAAAGGATGGTCTCTTTTTGTCACAGCAGAAATATGCCCTTGAAATACTTGATCGCGCCAACATGGATAATAGCAAGCCGTGTGCGACTCTAGTGGACACTAAGTACAAACTTGGTCCCTCTGGTACACCGGTTCAGGACCCATCACTCTACCGTAGCCTTGTCGGCGCTCTACAATACCTCACATTTACCCTGCTTGATCTCTCCTACGGTGTTCAGCAAGTGTGTCTCTACATACATGATCCTCGGGAGCCTCACTTCAACGCTCTCAAACGCATCTTGCGCTATGTTCGTGGCACAGTGGATCATGGCCTGCACCTATATCCGTCCACCGCCACCGGACTAACTGCTTACTCTGATGCGGATTGGAGTGGGTGCCCCGACACACGCCGCTCTACCTCCGGTTACTGTGTGTTCCTGGGTGATAATCTTCTCTCTTGGTCCTCAAAGCGTCAAGCTACTGTCTCTCGCTCCAGTGCTGAAGCCGAATATCGTGGGGTTGCCAATGCCATTGCTGAGACTTGTTGGCTCCGCAACCTGCTTTTGGAACTTCATTGCCCACTTACTCATGCGACTCTTGTATATTGTGACAATGTTAGTGCTGTCTACCTATCCACTAATCCGGTGCAACACCAGCATACGAAACATATTGAGATCGATATTCACTTTGTTCGTGAAAAGGTAGCTTTGGGCTACGTCCGGGTTCACCACGTCCCTTCCAACTCACAATATGCCGACATCTTCACCAAGGGACTTCCTACTTCACTCTTCACTGATTTTCGCTCCAGCCTGAGCGTCCAACCTCCTCCCGCTCCGCCTGTGGGGGTATGATAATAGAAAATATATGTTAATATTCTATTACTAATTAGAAAATATATGTTAATATTCTATTACTAATTAGGTAGCTATAATTAGGCTATACATGTAAATATGAGAGATTATCTCCTAAATATCCTCCTGTATATCTCTTGTACATCTATAATTACAAATGAATGCAAGGTTAATCCCCAAGGGGAATTCACCAATCTTCAATATTCAGTGGAAGATAAAATATGAAGATTGGTGAGTTGGAAGGGACGTGGTGAACCATTTCTACTAAAATCCTATTTTTTCTTTCTGCTATTCAATTTTGTTGTAGATTATATGGAGCAGTGACTTGATAGATAATACCATGATTTTCACAAAAATCACTAAACTCATTAGACATATATTCTCCTCCTTTATCAGATCTATGAATTTTAATTTTTATGTCTCATTGATTTTTCACTTCAGCTTTATATGCTTTGAACTTATCTAAAATCTCATCCTTAGTCTATAACAAATAAGCATGACTATACTTAGAAAAATCATCTATAAATGTAATAAATTAAGTATCTTTTACCTCCTCTTCTAGTTAATATTCCATTTAATTCACATATGTCATATATTAATTAATTCTAATAAGTTGGATTTTCATTCTATTTTAGTAAAAGGCTTTCTAGCAAATTTTCCTTTAATGCATATTTGACATTTATTATTACTAGCAGTCAAGCATTCAGGAATTAAACCTGGTTTGGACATAGTTTTCAAACATTGCCATCGGTTACATAACCCTTTCCAACATACACACCGCCCTTAGAAAGAATAATATTATCACTCTCAAATAGGACTTTAAAACCCTACTTATTTAAAAGACTTATTGACACTAAATTCTTCTATATTTCTGGCACATGAAGAACACCATTTATAGTCAGCTTCTTTCTGGAAGTAAGGCGAAAAATCACTTTGCCTTTTCCTTTGATCCTAGCCGTTGAAGAGTAACCCATATAGAGTTCCTCATCACCATCAACTTCTTCGTAGGTCTTAAATAGGCTCCAGCTATGTGTAATATGCTTTATAGCTCCTGAATCTATCCACCATTCCACATCGTTTCCAGCAATGTTTGCCTCGGTAACTACTGCTGCAAACTCATCGCTGACCATGTTGACTTGATCTTCCTTTTGTTTCAGAAAAACCCTATACTGATTTTTGAAGTATCCAGTTTTGCCATACTTCCAGCAAGCACTCTTAGGTTTTCCTTATTTCTGCCTTTTATTATTATTAAATTTGTTGTTGTTGCCTTTGTTTTCGATTTTCCTCTTTAGGACTCTCTTTTAAGATGTATTTTCAACAAAAAGAGTTTTTGAAGAATTATCTTGCATTTCTAGTTTATCTAGATCGCAAGAATTTTCTTCCACTTGAAGAAACTTTATTAACTCTTGCATTGTAATGTCATCTTTTTTATGTTTAAGATCTTTACGAGTGTCCTTCCATGAGATTGGTAATTTTGAAATAATGAAAAACACTTGTAAAGATTCTTCAAAAGAGTGACTCTCAGCAACAATTTGATTCATAATAATTTGCAGTTTATGAACTTGAGAAATGATAGGCTTATTAGGACCCGTTTTAAATTCATCAAGCTTACCGATCAGGAAATTCTTGTTGCCAACCTTCTCTGTCTTGTAACGAGAATCCAGATCTTACCAAATTTGTCTTACTGTATACTCCATTGACTTTTGCAAGTACACATTGTAAAGAGTGTTGGACGGTCCGTTGAGAATGCAGCCTTTGCATGTAAAGTCATCTTGTTCCCATTTGCTACGAGTATTGAAATCCGCTATAGTTTTATCATCCTTTTCTACCGGTCGTTCCTCCTTCAAAACATGTGTCACTTTACGAGCCACGAGAAAAAAATACATCTTTCCCTTCCAATGCCTCAAATGAGTGTCTTCGAACTTGTTAAGTTTCCCGAGTTCTTTGGTTGTCGAAAACTCCGCTGCCTCGGCCGCCATCTTGACAAATATTGCTTTAAGATTGTTGTAAAAAATAAAATATATATTATATTTTGGTTATTTGGTTTGGAGATAAGATAGCAGAGAGACAAAACTTGATTGTCTGAATCGAGAATCACTCTATCCTTAAGACAATATTTACATCCTGTACTGCAACGAGTTACAACAAATTTGCCTCCGAAGATAAAAACAAGCTCTAGAATAATTCTGTTGTCAAGTATTTATTTGCAGCAAAATTACTTAACCAGAACTATATGAGAACATAGAAAAGAACAGAAGAGAAAAAGAGAGTAAGATGAAGAAATTCTCTTGGAATTATTGTTTTTGAGAGTAACCCGGACCTTCTATTTATAGGTCTTGGATTACTTTTTCGGACTTGAATCCAAGGGCATATCCAGTGCCCTTTCGGACTTGAATCAAAGAGCACATCCGGTGCTTTTTTTGGTTCGAACCGGATCTGGCTACATCTTTTCGTTTGAATCCGCGACTATTCGAATGCTCTCACCCGTTGTTTCAAATCGAACCAGTCACATCCGTATATAGAACAAACTGTTGCGACCTTTCAAGTCCAAACCTTCTCATTCTCTCTCATATTTCTTAACCATAAATCTATACGAGCATTGTTGAAAGAAGCATCTAATATATGACTATATACTAAATAAATTAAATATTTAGAAATTTAGAAAATTCCCACACCGGGTGGGTGTTTGTGCGAATAAATCACTTCAGGATTATAAGTATCATACGCATTAAACTACAGGGGTGTTTTGTGCAACACTCTTAGATATTATGTCAAACTACTACTGAGGGCTTCCTACTATAAGTCATGAATTGAACACTATATATATTGTATGCAATGGACAAAATTCACCTGGCCTATAGTAGGATCAAAACATAAGAGTTGAAACTTTCAGCTTCAAAGAAAGTATACACACCATTAATATTGAACATCACGGGAGATATTCATCCTATAAATACCCATTCCATGCACATCCTTAAATCTACACAAATTTACTAGTCAATCATTTCTTCATATATACAGTAAAAACTAAGAAGCAAGATAGCTAAATTTTCTCAACCTGCAATTGCTATAGTTCACGTTGCGGCGCTGTCAAGCTTAAATCTCGTAGCCTCTCATCATTTTGTGGTCGGAACGTGCCAGGGCAGGACTGAACATTGCAATACAGAAAATGACTTTGATTGTTGTGAGGCAGGTAAAATGTAACCGCAATACCGCTGCTCTCCTCCTGTTACAGGAAACACCCGTGCAACCATGACTCTCAACAGCTTTGCTGTGGGAGGTGATGGAGATGACCCGTCTGAATGTGATAACTAGTACCATAGTGATAGTGAGTTGGTAGTCGCGCTGTCAACTGGATGGTACAACGGAGGAAGCCGTTGTTTGGATTACATTAGGATTAATGCCAATGGAAGATCTGTGTTAGCCAAAGTGGTTGATGAGTGTGATTCTGTTAATGGTTGTGATGCTGATCACGACAACCAACCACCTTGTGTGAATAATATTATAGATGCTTCTCCTGCAGTTTGGAAGGCATTGGACATCACAGGGTCGCAAGTCGGGGAGTATGACATCACTTGGTCTGATGCATGAGCATTCACTACTACAAATAAGGGTTGCCCCTACGGATTTATCCGTAGGGGTAACCCACTGCCCCTACGGATATATGCGTAAGGACGAAAAAAATACCCCGTAGGTGCAAAGGCCGCAGGTGCAAGTTGAAACCCTGAACTTGCCCCTACGGGCAAATTCTTGCCCCTACGGATTTCTGTGTAGGTCCTGTTGCCCCTACGGAGTAGTCCGTAGGGTAAAAAAAGTTATATTATTTACGGTTTTTTTTAATATATTAAATGTACCTACGGACATGACCGTAGGGCCATGTACTCGCCCCTACGGATAGCTCCGTAGGTAACTATCCGTAGGGGCAACATATCAGGAATCCAGATATTTTGCCCCTACCGATAACGCCGTAGGGGCGAGGCCGTGGCCCCTACGGATATGTCCGCAGGGGCACTCCCAACCCCCTGGTACTGAAATCAGGGGGGAAATATCAGTTACTGCTGATATTTTGCCCCTACGGATATAGCCGTAGGGGCAACATGTGTACCTATGGATTAATCCGTAGGTACATATTATCTGTATTTTTTTTTTAAAAAATAGGCTGCTTGATTTTTTCCCGCCCTGTGCACAATAATATATACATCAATCAAATATAAAATTAATCATCACACAACATATATCGCAGTATTCATAATCACATCTCACGCATATATATAATTTACAAGAGAAACCCAAAAACTAAAAATGATATAAATATAAACCAATATCAATATCGTTTCAAAATGTAGTACAATGTGTATGATATAAATAAATACATGTTTCAAAAAATAAGAACCAAAAAGCTACCCTAGTTCGGTCCAGCTCCACCTTTGAATAACGATAGAATAACGCGCGCCTGCTCCTCGGTCAATAAACTCTGCAATTCGGCGCGAGCAGGAGTCTGAGCGGCATGTGGAGCTAGCGATGTGGTCTGCGCAGCCGCCGTCGAGGTAGTCGCTTGCGGAGCCGCGGCTGCGGGAGTCTGAGCGGACGGTGGAGCTACAGGAGCTGTCTGCGAAACCGCAGCCGATGTAGTGGCTTGCGGAGCCGCAGCCGAAGGAGATGCATGTGGAGGCTCGGCCGATGTACCCTGTCGCGTCTGGACCTAACATGTGTAATAAGCATGTAAGAACTGTGTATTATTCGAATTCGTATCATTATTAAGTTATTTCGAAACCCCGTTTGGATATGTAGTTTGTTGTTTATTTTAATTACATCTGTATGTATGATTAATCAAACTTAAGTCTAAAACCAAATAAGCTCAAGCTACATGGATATGTTGATATCTATATAATATGACATGATATTTTACTATAAAGTGGTATACATACCAGCATCTCCTTCAACTCCTGAACGGTGGCCCTCAAGCTCTCCAGTTCATGATGGACACGTCGGTCACTGGAGACGGAGGAAGTAACCGCCGGGGTGGAGTCCAACCTTATATGGGCCCTGCTAGGGCCCAGTCCCCGGCCTCTCTCCCAACCTCCGTGGTGCCCTCCGTGTGCGGCGTCCAGAACTGGGGTCAGCAGCCTCGGATCGCTCTGTCCGGTAAAATCGATCCCCGAGGCCTGGGCCTGCTCAACCACCCGCTCCTGCACCCACATTAAGCAGTAAAGTATAAGTATAAAATTTAAACTTGAACCTTCCAAAACTAAAATTTCAAATTTAGGTAGAAAAAATATTAACACTTACGCAGTATTCCTGGGTAGCGACGTCGGGATATCGAAGCTCGCCCGTAGCGGGATCTGTCGAGGTGCCGTGGACGGCAAGATATGCGGACAGCACGCTCGGTGTACCACCTGACGCCACGGTCCGAGATGTCTGCAATATTAGAATGTAACTCTTAATATTAGAAATATTAGAAAATAACTCTTAATATTGCAGAATATTACAAAGGTCGGTCTATTGTAATTTACCGATAACTCCATGGCTCGAGTAATGTTCCTCGAGCCACCTGTGTAAGTGGGGCGACCCCTCTTCGCCGACTTCCTGTTCTCTGCATTCTGAGCGGCCTGTTTCTGCACAACGCATTAACATTTAGTTTTCTAATTAAGAAACACAAAGAAATAAATTATATCATAAATAATGAATTACATTTAAATTACATACATGTTTGTGTTGGGAGTCGAAATAAGCGCACAATAGAGGCCATGTCTCTACGTCGACTCTCGCAAACGCCGGAGTAGATAGGAGGGCCGCTCTCTCTGCCTCGGGGGTCGCCATCCACAGGGAGTAGCAGTCGGCCTTCAGCTCATTCCTGTTGTATCGGACCTTGGCCTGCATGTTCTTCATCAGGCCATTGTACAGAGCATGAAGGTCGAGCACCCTCCCCGGGTGATCAGGGTCGGCTACAGGCTAAAAATCGTAATCCAACTGAAAATACAAAAAAAACATTGTTATTAGATTGCAAGTGTTAATAATAAATATATTGGATAGATCAAATGAAAATATATATTAATACATACCCGAGCCTGATCAAAGAAGAGGGCGAATGAGCGCTGGTGCTGCTCGCCCCACTCAACGTGAAGTGGATAGTTCTTCACGAGCCGGCTCTCGTCCCCCAAATACCGGCTGAACCTCTCGGCATGAGGACCGGTATAGCGATAGTCAAGGGTAAAAAAAAGGGGGAATGCTGCCTCCCCCTAGCTCTGTCAGGCCTCAGCCTATGGGACTGATTCGGGCCTCGAGTCCTCCTCTAGGGATGGGGAGGCCCTGCGTTTGCACGAAATATCAGGACAATCAATAATAAGACAAAGTTGTACTAAGAAATCAAGGTTAAACGAAAATTCAAGTGTGATATATACCTCCGGTGACTATCGCACGAGCCTGGGCTCGGGCACAGCACGAGCAGGACGATAGTTCCTCCGGTGAGGAACAACCGGGGTCCCGGATGCGGACGCATCCCCTCCAACTAGAAAATAAACATCGACGCTAAATTTCCATGAAGTTCATATTTATTCTATAGAGCATATGTGAAATGAATAAATATTTTAAATTTATTTATACTAACCTGCAGACGATGCGGAGGGTATGGAAGCGGCAGGAGTGGCCCCTGCGGAAGATGTGGACGCACCACCTATAATTAGACAATTAAAAATAGATTATATAAGTAGTTGCAAAAAGAATGTGTAGATCAATAATATAACGTTCTAAATCAATATGCATGCACTATAGGATATATAAACATACCCGCAGGTGCGGTGGTGTCACCACCTACAGCTAGACAACAATAAAAATTGCCAAGTAAGAGCAAAAAGAATGTGTGTATTTATGATATAGCATTCTAAATCAATATACATACACTATATGATATATAAACATACCTGGAGGAGCGGGGGTGGCCTCTGTCCCAGATGTGGACGCATCACCAACAACTAAACAATCAAACATTGACAATATAAGTAATTTTGACATAAACAGGCATGAATATCTGTAATATTACATTCAAAATGGATATGCGTACAGTATACCTAGAGGTATGGCAAAATCCACACGGAAGGAGGCATCCGAAGGGATCTCCGATCTGGGTGCAAGACCGGCCCTCTGAAGCTCCCTACGGAGCTCTCCGGGTGCAGAACCGTTCTGCCTCTGCCTCTGCCGCGGCTGGAGCTCCTGCCGTCCCTCGTTGCTCCCGACATCGTCATCAAATCTAGATAAACGATTCGTGGACGCATTAGACAATCATTAAAAGTATTGACTATATATGTATAGAGCGTAAAATGTGAAGTAATAATATAACATTACTGATAACCTTTTTCGTTTCGTGGGCGCATCATACATATCTACTTGGATTTCATCGTCGATGTCATTTCTAACCCACGTAACTTCATGATCGGTCGAAGACAACCCGTCCTTCGCAACAGACGGTCGGAGCACTTTAAGCCTTCTCTCTTCTTCGTCCTTATCGCTGTCCTCGTATTCTGGGACATCGTACACATCTCTGGGTTTCCATCGGCATACAACACTCCATCCCGGATGCTTCAAACACTGTGAGTAGTATACTTGGAACGCTTGGTTCGGAAAGATAAACGGATCGTCCTGACCGTAAAATCGAAGTGTGTTCACACTGGTCAATCCATATTCATCTTTCCAAGTCCCAAGACTGCTTCTCCACCTGTCCGTATCGGTTCGCGGATCGTACCAAGTACACTGGAATATATAAAAGGGTTCTGATTGTCTGGGATAGTGGATGCCGAGTATACAATTTAAGTACCCATAGTAAATCACACCGTCCGATCCTACCGTCGCAATCCCACTATTCTGAGTGGTTCTAGATGTTTCTATGTCCTTAACTTCGAATTTGTATCCAAGGACACCAAATCCTTTGTAATATGCAACCTCCATACTAGGAAATTGAGCTAAACATCTTGAATCACTCTCAAATGATGCAGACAAGTTCGGATCGTGGATCTAACAAAACAAATTTTACGATAAATACATAACAATACAAGTTTAGATTAAAACTGATAGCAATAAAATGTTACTCGAATAACTTACATGATCTGTGACCCAATCACAAAAATTATCCTGATGGTATTTTTCCAAACGTTCTTCGTTCCAATCAGGATGCCCCTCACGTACCTCGTTAAAATGAATTCTGTTTTCGACAAATAATTGTGACATTAATATTATATCATTTCATACACACACAAACACAGATATAACAATTAATCCAAAATAACTTACTCTCTAATTTGTTCAAGACATGCGCAATTAAGCAAGATAAACCGGTATATCTTGTTGATAAACATAGTGTCTACCCTCTTATACTCGGTTTTACCATATGGCCCGTCTTGAATTCTTCGTGGTCGGTTAAGCCTTGTCTCAATGTTCTCGTCCAGATAGCGGGAACAAAATGTGGTTGCTTCATCAAGAAGATAACCTTGTATGATAGAACCCTCTGGTCGATTTTTATTGCGTATATACTTCTTAAGAGTGTAGAGGTACCTAATGAGAATATGTTGAATAAATAAATACGGGCATACAGGACAATAATAAATTTATAAATTGCGCGAAACGAAAAATTACACGTACCTCTCGACGGGATACATCCATCGATATTGTACCGGTCCAGCTAACTTCGCCTCAGTTGCAAGATGAACCGTCAAGTGTATTATGATATCGAAGAATGACGGTGGGAAAATACGCTCAAACTTGCAAAGTATCAACGCAACAGAATTTTCTAGTTTATCCAGCGTCGCAACCTCCAGTGTTTTAGCACACAACTCCCTGAAAAAACAACATAGGTCGTTGATTACTAGACCAACCGAGTCGGGGAGAGAAGTCCTGAGGGCTAGTGGAAGAAGGTGCTCCACGATAACATGGTGATCATGACTTTTCAGCCCATCGATCTTGCCCTTCACAATTTTTATTTTCTTGCTGAATGATCCTGAGAAACCTGTGGGGACTTTCAAATCATGCAACACATGCAGGAATCTTTTCTTCTCCGGTTGTGACATATGATAAGCGGCATTGGGAAGTACAAACTTTCCCGGTTTACCCGCTACCGGTCTAGGGTGCAATTCACTTCTTATTCCCCACTCTTGTAGATCCATCCAAGCATTCATGTTGTCTTTCGATTTCCCGTCTTTACAAAGAAGCAAGTTAAGTATGTGCTCTGATACTCCTTTCTCTATATGCATGACGTCCAGACAATGACGCACTGAATTTGTAGACCAGTACGGAAGCTCGAAGAAAATGCTTAACTTGTTCCAATATTGTGGTTTGACCTGTTTCGTCGGATCCATCCCGAAGGTCACGTTATTGTAACCATCCCATTTAGCAGTCACGTCCTCTCCAGACAATGGGGATGGAGGTCCAAGAAGCTCCTGATGACCATCAAAGTGAACCGTATCTAACCTATAGGGGTGGTCTGGAGGCAGAAAATGTCGATGGCCGTAATAACAAACCTTCCTGCTAAAATTCAAGAATTTTGATGTTGTGTGTTCATGGCAATGAGGACATGCTTTGTGACCATGTACGGACCAACCTGATGGCATTCCATACGTAGAAAAGTCATTAATTATCCACATTAAAGCCGCACGCAGTATGAAGGTTGTATTTGTGTTTGAATCATATGTCTCTACACCATCAATGAACAAAGATTTCAACTCCTCGATCAGTGGTCGGAGATAGACGTCGATATTGTTCCCCGGTGAGTTTGGTCCGTCGATAAGAAGATGCATCATAAAGTATGATTGGTCCATAGCCAACCAAGGCGACAGATTATAAATTATCATTACAACGGGCCATGTGCTGTGACTTCCAGCCATATAGATGAATGGGCAGAAGCCATCAGTAGCCAGTCCGAGCCGAACATTGCGAGGATCGCTACTGAATATTCCGTGCCTCCTAACGAAATCTTTCCATGCCGGTGAATCTCTTGGATGGTTCATTTTTCCATTTTCGCCTGGAGGAGCACGGTGATGCCAAATCATTGCCTCGGCTGTTTTCTTGCACCTGAATAGCCTCTGTGTTATGGGAAAGTATCGTGCTATCTTCACAGGTATATCAAGCTTCTTATTAGAATCTTTCGGCTTATACCTGGTCTCTCCGCATGTTGGACACTCTTTCAAATCTGAATTCTCTTTCCGGTACAACACGCAATTTTTAGGACATGCTTGAATCTTCTCGCACTTTAGACCCAAATCAGATATCATCTTCTGGGCTTCGTACCAGCTTTCGGGCACATTATTTCCCGGAGGCATAGAATCTTTCAAGAACGAAAGAAGCATTGTGAATGACTTGTCACTCCATCCATTTAGGCACTTAATCTGGAAAAGTTGGACGAACCATGAGAGGGTGGAATACTTCGCATTCTCATAAATTGGTTTCCTAGCATCATTCATGAAATTTTCATATTTATCCGCACGCGGTCCTTGACCGGAAGGAATGCCATCTTCGGTACGAATAGATTCACCTAGGGCAGCCTCTACCATATCCTTCATTTCTTCTGATGGAAATAAATTTCTGTCTCCTGCCGCATTACCGAATTCTTCTTCTTCTCCTGCCGCATTATCGTGTTCTCCTTCTTCTTCTGCCGCAGTACTGCATTCTTCTCCTTCCCCGTGATATTTCCAAGTTGTATAAAGTCTAGTAAACCCATATTTTACAATATGAAGCTCTGCCAATTCTACCTTCTGCTAGTACTTATTGCCACATCTATCGCACGGACAGAGAATCTTCTCTATTATGATCTTATTATGTGCGCGTGCAAATTCAAGAAAAGCAGCAACTCCTGCGACAAACTTAGGTTGCATACGTTGTTTCCAATCCACATACATCCAGTCCTTAACTCTGACGTACTCATGGGCCATGTTAGACTGTATAACATATAAATTGTAGGTTATGCTGACTATATTGAGAAATATAAGAACGGGATAGTTACTGACAAAGGAGAAAATCCGTGTATATGCTTTGTGTTTGCGTTTGTCGTTGAAAAGAATAAATTATCGCATGTATGTTAACCGATAGACGGGGACTAAGTGGCGCTTTTAGTTTCATATATGAGTATCGATGGGAATATGAAGGTTTCATATTATCATATATTGGTTTTAACCCGAACATCTCGAATCGCTCTCTAATTATGCGTTTGTTGTGTATTCTTGTTGTATGTGTGTGTTCCGGCTGTCGGGGGTAGGCTTCTATCCCATTAAGAATGTATAGAGCGAACGCCCATCACTTGTGCTTTCAACCGTTTCGAGTAAATTTCGGCAGCACCTTCCCGCCGTTCTCCGAGTACACTGTAATAGAATAGATAATCATTTCAAAGCCGTGAAACAACGTTGAAATGAACATCTAATCTATCTTTGTACACGGAGAACCAGCGGAAAGGTACCGACGAAATATCTCGAAACGGATGAAAACACAAGTGAATGAAGGCGTTTGCTTTATACATTCTTAACTTGTCCACACGGGACAAATCTATGGGTTACCATACGATTGAATTTTCTCGTCGCGTAGACTATACACCGGTTGTTAGTATCGAGCTATACTGTCCGATATTTAACAACCTTCGTATAGTTCTAGGTCACGACGAGCATCACACGTATGTTAACCGATAGACGGGGACTAAGTGGCGCTTTTAGTTTCATATATGAGTATCGATGAGAATATGAAGGTTTCATATTATCATCGAATATCATATATTGGTTTTAACCCGAACATCTCGAATCGCTCTCTAATTATGCATTTGTTGTGTATTCTTGTTGTATGTATGTGTTCCGGCTGTCGGGGGTAGGCTTCTATCCCATTAAGAATGTATAGAGCGAACGCCCATCACTTGTGCTTTCAACCGTTTCGAGTAAATTTCGGCAGCACCTCTCCGCTGTTCTCCGAGTACACTGTAATAGAATAGATAATCATTTCAAAGCCGTAAAACAACGTTGAAATGAACATCTAATTTATCTTTGTACACAGAGAACCAGCGGAAAGGTATCGAAAAAATATCTCGAAACGGATGAAAACACAAGTGAATGAAGGAGTTTGCTTTATACATTCTTAACTTGTCCACACGGGACAAATCTATGGGTTACCATACGATTGAATTTTCTCATCGCATAGACTATACGACGATTGTTAGTATCGAGCTATACTGTCCGATATTTAACAACATTCGTATAGTTCTAGGTCACGACGAGCATCGCACGTATGTTAACCGATAGACGGGGACTAAGTGGCGCTTTTAGTTTCATATATGAGTATCGATGAGAATATGAAGGTTTCACATTATCATCGAATATCATATATTAGTTTTAACCCGAACATCTCGAATCGCTCTCTAATTATTCGTTTGTTGTGTATTCTTGTTGTATGTGTGCGTTTCGGCTGTCGGGGGTAGGCTTCTATCCCATTAAGAATGTATAGAGCGAACGCCCATCACTTGTGCTTTCAACCGTTTCGAGTAAATTTCGGCAGCATCTCCCCGCTGTTCTCCGAGTACACTGTAATAGAATAGATAATCATTTCAAAGCTGTGAAACAACGTTGAAATGAACATGTAATCTATCTTTGTACACGGAGAACTAGCGGAAAAATACAGACAAAATATCTCGAAACGGATGAAAACACAAGTGAATGAAGGTGTTTGCTTTATACATTCCTAACTTGTCCACACGGGACAAATCTATCGGTTATCATACGATTGAATCTTCTCGTCACATAGACTACACGACAGTTGTTAGTATCGAGCTATACCGTTCGATATTTAACAACCTTCGTATAGTTCTATGTCACGACGAATATCGAACGTATGTTAACCGATAGACGGGGACTAAGTGGCGCTTTGAGTTTCATATATGAGTATCGATGAGAATATGAAGGTTTCATATTATCATCGAATATCATATATTGGTTATAACTTGAAAAACGTGCCGTTGAAACAAATTATTGTTCTCCACCTTGCACTCTCTTAACAATGGTACATGCATTAAACATGTAAGAGATATCTATAACAACTCTAAAGTTTCACCTGTTGGGTTCAACAAAAGGTTTTTGATATAACAAACACAATCTTCCTCAATTTTTCCCTTGAATCGATGTGAAATTAATAGTGTCCATATGACACAATGGATATATTTTCTACACAAAAGGAAAAAGGCAAATAATAGTAAAGCAATTGTAATTCTATCAAGTATCCATACTGAAAAAGAATAAATAGCAAACTAAAAATTAATCACTAATGAAAAACAAACAAAAATGCTTATTATTATGCTTCAAAGGTTATAAGTGCTTGACCCCCATAGTACATAGGCTGTATCCGCAATTAACCCTTTTCTATATACTTGGGTGTATAGAATTTCTAAAAGTTACACACGGTTTTTCTAAATCCAATTCTTTTCTTTCACTACAAAACCCTTTATATTTTCTAATAGGCACCAAGAACTTTCAAAGTTTTTGGATATGCACAAAAAGAAAGCATCGCCAATAAGATTGACATAACCCAAATGACTTTGACCCATTACATATAAATGTCATGGTCTTTCAATATTTTTCGAACAAATACTATAGACTTTGTTTGTTACAAATAAATACCATGAAGTTTTAACATTTTCACATAATTTCCATAGACTTTGTTGTTTACAAATACATACCATTGACTTCCAACGTTTTCCAGATAAATACCATGAACTTTGTTGTTTACAAATAAATACATGAACTTTCAGCATTTTTTAGATAAATCCCATAGACTTTCATGGACCTTTTTCTCATATAAAAACCATGGACTGTCTTATTCACAAATAAATAGTATCGACTTTCACTATTTTCCAGATCAATCCCATAAAATTTCACCTTTTTAACCCTAACCCAGCCCCAGTCGAACCCCAACCCACACCAAACCCTAACCCTAACCCTAACCCCAACCCAGCCCCAGCCGAACCCCAACCCCAACACCAAACCCCAACCGAACCCTAACCCTAACCCTAACCCCAACACCAGCCGAACCCGTACCCTAACCCTAATCCTAACCCTAATCCTAACCCTAACCCCAACCGATACCTAACCCTAATCCTCATCGCTACCCTAACATCATTAAAATAATGTTTAACTAACCTGTAGGCTAGGCGGTGGAGAAGACGACGGAGACGCTCGGTGGTCGACGACGCGCGCAATCGGCGACGAGGAAGAACGAGGGCGGTGGCGACAACGAGAACGGAGGGCGGTGGCGACGACGAGATCACTGCAGGCGGTGGCGACGACGATTCGGCCGGCGCTGGCGACGACGAGAACGGCGATCGGCGGGAACGTCGAGGGTTTGGGGATTTGGGTTCGCGCGCAGCTGTGTGATCGATAAAGGGAATAAGAAATAATCAGTGTAGGGATCGATCTCTTAAATCCCTATTTAGATGCTCCTACGGATATACCCGTAGGTGCTTGGTTTGCAGTTCCGTAGGGGCAAACAACACTTTAAAATTTAATAATTTTTAAATAAATATGGATGGACTGTAGGGGCAACCGTTTGGCCCTACGGATTAATCTGTAGGGACAATCTTTATCTGTCCCTACGGATGTTGTTATCCATAGGGGCAACCCCTTATTTTACTAGTGATTCCGTTAGTTAACCCTCAATTTAGTTGTTTGTTGCGAAATAAAACTTAAGCTGCTTGTTGTTCAATAAAATTGTTGTGTGAAAGTATTGTTATCATTGTAATGTATTCTAAGCCTCAAACCTTGCTTTCGGTTTTTCTTTCAATATCAGCTGTTTGTATATTAGACCATGAAGGATGGATAACCCATTTATGTCAAAAAATATCAACCGTGAATTCAATAGGACATTATCCTTTACCTGAAAATTGAAGGTCAAAAGATTATAGTAATTACTGCAATTTGTATTCATGAAGAGATGATGCAGGGCAAGTAGCCGAGCTAGAAACCGAGCGAATAGCCGAGGAGTATGTGTGCTGGCTGGAGCGGAATAAGTCTAAACGGACCGAACGGAGAAACAGGTTGAGACAAGCAAGTCGAGCGGAGGAAGTTGAGACCGAGTTCAAACGAGCCGAGCCGAAAGATTTAATTAGTTATAATTGTTTATGTTAGATTTGTAAGAAAATTTTTAGTTAATATTTACGAAAGATTTTATTAGATTTGTTTAGATGTTAATTTAGATTAAGTTATGCATGCGTATATAAAAGGCTTTCATATGAGCGTGGTATGTTTTTGGTCAATTAAATTTTACAGAAATTTCCTCTTCTCTGAGATCTGTTATAGGGTTTATCTCGTCGCTGCAGAATGACATCTGCCCCAATCCGTTGATAGAACGATATCTACCCACGCTAAAGAAGAGAAAAAAGCAGCTTCATTCTATTTCATCAATGGAGTGCATTCTAATATACTGAATTCACATTTTAACAAAAAGAGAAAGAAAAAGAGTTCGGGCACAGTTGTGATAGAAGTTCAACGAGGAAAAAATAGTGGAATTGGGTATGCTTCAGTTGAATGTGCTCTTGCGATCAAAAGGATATACATGCAAGCTTACGGTGTTCAGTTAAAAGTATATCGATCTTTTATTAACTCGTTGAGCAACTTATACAGACATAACCATTAAATTATCCATCATCAATCTTTTGCTCTTATAAACTTGAAAGCATTTGCCTGATTTGTACAAAGAAACTTGATGCTTGTGATTACTGAGAACAATCTAAATAAGGGGTAAATGCACTAAAATATCATGATTTATCATTGAAATACCATAAAGACCTTTATTTACAATAAAATGCCTTAATGGCACTTTTGAGAGTATTTTAGTGCAAAAATTCCATTCAAAACCATAGCTCAAGGTATTTTTTTGCAACAAATAAACTTTAAGGTATTTTAGTGAAAAACAGTGATAGTCTAGGATACTTTAGTATAATTTATCCTTTAAATAATCAGGATTAAGCTAATTATAGTTCAAAATAAAAGATCAATCTAATGAGATCGACTTTTCTTACCAGCTAATGTATCATACCAATATGGTGCCTGGCATCTTATAAGATGAGTCTCTGGTCGTTGTGGTCCTTCATCCCATCAATCAGATACTCCTCTTGCCAGTATCTTGGTGAGATGCTGGCAAGGAACAGATCAGCAAGATAGACAGAGAAAATCTCTAACCTAGTAGTCCAAAATTAACCCAATCGAACCAATCTCCATCACATATTGCAATTACAAGAGTTTCCGACACTAAAAATTAACTAATAGCCCAAAATATAAGTTCCAAACCTTTCAGGTTTAAAGAAATATTTCTTACAAAAGTGCAAAAAATTGCATTAAGAGTTTGAGATTAGTTAAGTTTGGTGTTTACCCCATAAGTTCTCCTATAAATACCGCAATATAAACAAGTTATTACTCATTAATTACTCAGGTAGCAAGATGACTAGATCTTCTCAATTTGTAATTGCAATTGTTCTAGTCCTGGCATTTTCAAGCCGAAATCTGGCAACCTTACATCTTTACGGTACTGGAGCGTGTCGTCCAAGTTTATATTTGAAAGGCAAGAATGGTTACTGCCGAATAGAGGAATGTTGTCAACCTGGTAAGATGTATCCCCAATACCGGTGCTCTCCTTCTGTTACAAGCAACACGAGTGCGACTATGACCATCATTAGCTTCGCTCAAGATGGTGATGATACCGGCACATGTGACAATAAATATCACAGTAACATCGAGTTGATTGTTGCATTGTCTACAGGTTGGTATGATAGAGGAAGCCGTTGTCTGAGTCACATCAGGATTAATGCCAACGGAAACTCTATGTTAGCTCAAGTGGTTGCTGAGTGTGATTCAGTCAACGGTTGCGATGCTGATAACGAATACCGGCCTCCTTGCTTAAACAATATCGTTGAAGCTTCTCCAGCTGTGTGGAAGGCATTAAAGAGTCCACCGTGCGATATTGGAAATTATGACATCACTTGGTCAGATGCATAAGCAACCCATTTGTTTCGGACTCGTATTAAACTAAACACTGTGAAAGAAAATGCGGGCATTTGCGCTTCTTCTATATTGTAATATGCCAAATTCAAGGGATAAATTCAATTACTAATAATTCAAAGTTACTAGGAAGGAACCCGATGCCAATGCACGCTCCCGTGAAAAATACTGGAAAGAAATTGTTTTGATATTTTCATGATGTATGATGAATTTAAATTATTCATATAAAGAAAACTGTATGATATGAAAAGTTTATGCGCATGTTTAAGAGGTTGATCTTTAGCGAAACGAAATCATAAATTAAGCCGATTCTGTCACGTTTGATTTAATTTAAAAAAACACATACAATATAAACAGAAATGGTCGTAAGGTCGACAAGAACCTCATGACTGCGGTCGCATGATATAACCCATGCGATGAGCACCACTCTAATAAACCTAATAGGCACATTGTTCAACTATCTTTTCTTTTTGAGACACGGCGGACCACATCGAGTTTACTACGGTTGACTGCAACTCCATATTATTCCAAAATATATATAAGTTTAGATGACGCCTCTAAACTTAATTAGTGCAATATAAAATAACTGGAATATATTTTTTTAGCCATGAATAGATACATGTAAAAAGGCCAAAAGATACATCATAAAAGGTTTCGACAAAAAAAAGAAGGGGCAAAACAAATTTTCCAATCTTTTTGGCTATAAAATTGAAAAGGGGGCAAATGCACATTTCTTAAAATAGAGGGGGTAAGTGAAGATATTTCTATGACCATTCATTAAAAGGAAGAGGGGCAGAGGCTAAATTCCCTAGAAAAATAATATTAAAAAGCTTTATTGTGCTCCCATATAGCTTTATATAAAATATATAGGTTTGAATCAAGAAAACCACCAAATAGTTTCCATGTTTTTCAATTAACTACCAAATAGTTTCAAAACTATGAATAACTACCAAACTTAACTGCCACACGTCGGCGCAATTAATACCACGTCAGTGCCATATCAGCGTATTAGCCACATCATTAAAATTTTAAATATTCCCAAAAATACCCTTCTTTCTCAACTCCTAACCCTAATCTAAATCCTAGCCCTAGCCTAAACCCTAACCTTTACTAGTGCCTCCATTCACCGCCGTCAGCCTCCTCCGGCGCACCCTATCGGCACCCCCTCCTACGGCGTCCCTACTGACGCCTCCTCCACCTTGATGCCGGCTTCTCCCTCAAGTCCCTCTCCCTTTGCTCGCGACATCACCGCCGCCCTCCGCCTCCTCCTCCATCGCCTCCATCTCAACCTCTATATTGTTGTCGCCGCCGCTGTCTTAGCCACACTCGCCACCTCCCATTGATTCCCTCTCCATCTCGCCACCTATTAATCACCGTCTTCTTCCATAAACCAACCCAAACCCAAACCCTAATTCTAACTCTGATCTCCTCTGGTCGCCGCTACCTCTGCGTCCCGAAGTGCTCTCCTTTTTCTTCATCTTCATCTTCCTCGTCTTCATGTTCACCAATAACCTCATCTTTATCTTCTTCTTCATCATCATCTTCTCTTTTATTTCTCATCTTTATCTTAATTTCTTCCCAACCCCTAACCCTAGCCTCCTCCGGCCACTCCTCGTCGTCACCGCCGACAAATCCACTTCCGGCCACCTTCCCCGCCTCTGGCCCTCGCCGCCGCCACTCCTTGCCATGGCCGACAACAATTTTCTTAATTGTTAAGAAAAATAGTTAATAAAATAATTATCGATTAATTAATTAATTAAATTATTGAAAGGCTACCGTCACTTAGTTCACAAAGTTAGCACCTTTAACTCTTGACCCGATTTGACCGTTAAGTTTAGTAGTTATTCGTAATTTTGAAACGATTTGGTAGTTATTTGCAAAATATGAAAACTATTTGGTAGTTTTCTGGATTTAAGCCTGTCACGCCCCGCTTCCCAAAATACGGAATACGATGGGTGACTAGGCCAGCCATGCTCCAATGGCCAGGGAATAATCCCGCCGTAGACACATTTCGGTTTCTAGTATTACATGGTAGTCAGTAAACAGTACAAGAGTAAAGGAAATCACAGTTCCCAACTTTATTACATCACAATAAAAGAGTTCGAGATATATTTATTTTGCAGAATAAAATAACTAACCAACGAAAAACAATGTGCTCAAAGCAAAAAAGAATGGCGCTGATGTCGCAGTCTAGACCTTCGCGATCTCGAAGGGCAGGTCTTGCTCCTTGACTTTGTTCACTTCGTCCTCTGAGTATGCACACTCAGGTCGTCAGGGCGACACATATAGCAATGAATATATATGATGGGTACAATACTATTAAACATGAAAGGTGCAACAGAATACAGAACATGAGAATAATGAACATCATTTGAATATGAACAGTGCGATATAAGTATCATGTCAGTAAACTAGGCAATGTGTATGTCATTACTTATCAGTCACTAAGTCAATGAAATCAATTGACGGAAAGGAGACTCGTGTTTAACAAGGGTCTCGTGCATTCCCAAGACTATGGTCCACTGTTGTCCGGGACATAACCATGCAGCCGTGCCGCTAGGCCCACGACCTAATGTGTATGTGTGTGTGTCACTAATAGCGAATGATCATCCTCTATGTCACTGTACCTCGCTAAATACGAGTTCAATTCCATCTTGATTTCCCACATTCCCCATATTATAATATGTATTCAAGTATTAAATAGGTTGTAAACAAATACGTATCGCTTTCACTTTCAATCACGTTTCCACTTATCAATATCACTTTCGTATTTGTCACAACCCAATCACTAACCCTTATAAATCGACAATGCACAACAGTCGCTAAGTCTCAGTGTAACAATCACTATACAGGAGGTATAAAGAAAACACAAAAATAGGTAGAAATGCATTGAACATATATTCATTAAATTACGACAGCCAACATCACATGACTCACAAAATTCATTATAAATCACACGTATAGAATAGACCAAAACAATATAAAAGACGTACAATGTATACTTGATTGTCTACGAGGTAAAATTAGTTTCATATCAAACGGAAATCAGGTTAGGGACTTACCATCATTTTAAATCAGCAATCAGTTGCTGGAATTTCAGTTTCAAAACTGGAAGTCCAACTTTGCACGCAGTTTACTAGAGATTGTGTGTTTCCCCAGTTTAATAAAATATAGTTCCATCTGTTAGGTTTCCAACGCATCAAACGTATTAACGATAGCCTTTCTGTACTAGAACTTATGTCCTGTTTAAAGTGAAGGTGTAAGAAAAGTCGCTGCAAAAACTGCAGAACATGTCGATATTCTAAAATATAAACTAAATATCAAACGACTGTGAAACTGCATGGGACCAAATTCATGTGTTATCTAACGAAATTATCTACGTGACTATATGGGTCTCCGTGCATTTTCAATTTTATGTAGGGACGTGCAGGTATTTAAATTCAGGTATTCTCGTGGAATGCTGTCTCGGACTGCAGTCCAGCACCGCATTCCCAGTCAATTCTCGTTACATTAATCTATCAATATCGAAAAATAAACTATAGATGGTTCTATATAATCGAGTCGGCTTCGATATAATCCGTAAAACATCATATTCCAATTTGTATTTAATTTAATGTGCATTTTCCAACGTGACATGTGCGGTGCATTCCAGCTTTAGCGTCGCTTTTAAGGGCGACTTTACATGATTATAAACACAATATTTTGCATCCAAATTTCTACACGATAATCGTGAACAGTAAAGGAATCTAACTATCGCAAGTTCCACCATAATAAGATATGTTTTGGTTTAGGAATTTGTGTCGAGCACTTAACTAGTGTAC
Organism: Agapanthus africanus; assembly: GCA_030015575.1. Taxonomy (NCBI): domain Eukaryota; kingdom Viridiplantae; phylum Streptophyta; class Magnoliopsida; order Asparagales; family Amaryllidaceae; genus Agapanthus; species Agapanthus africanus. Next base: position 497,380,285 of record CM057347.1, on the reverse strand, counting down.
GGTTATTAAACGAGGGGTCCGCTTAATCTAATCAATAAAAACAATAGTTATTCTATGTTCCCGTTCTAACCACTGTGGGCGTTATCGAGGGGTTATAGGTTCACAACGCGGCTATCATGACGATGTTGATACATATACAATAATATTATTACGATTAAAACCTATCGATCCGTTTAAAGTAGTAATAGCATGTAACGCAAGTAACGCAAGTGATCGGGTTTTCACTTGCCTAGCGATGGCTCGATAGTCGGGATGGCGACGACGAATGGTGACAGCACAGCAATGCGGCACAGAGTAGCGACACGATCACGGGCAGCGACGGCAGCGTCTACGACCACGGTACAGAGACAGCACGGCACGATGTACGCGCGACTAGCATGGCTCTGGTGAGGACTTGGGGAGGCTCGGCAGTGCAGAGGTGGGCATGAGTGCTGTGGCACGGCGGTGAGGTGCAGCAGAGCTCCAGGGATGCTGCAGTTGCAGTGAGACGCTCGATGGGGATTGGTGCACAGGGGATGATCGGGGTCGGGCTAGCCACGAGGTTCTGGGGTGTGGCTCGAGCTGGAGGAGGAGGAGCTCGTCGACGATGGGTAGCGGCGTGTGGAGATTGCAGGAGGTTGGTGATAAGAGGGAGGTCGACGGTGGGTTGCTGGGAGGTTTGGGAGATAGGGTCGCCGGTGCATGGTGGAACTCGGAGCTTGGAGCTTTGAGATGGTGGAGTTGAGTTGGGGAGGAGAGAAGGAGACGGAGGTCGCCGGTAAGGTGAAAGAGACGAGGTGGTAGCAGTGAAGATCGTCGGCGACAAAGTCAACTGTGAGGGTGCAGTGGACGGCTCGGTTCGTGGAGTGAGAACGAGAGAGGTCGGGAGAGAGAGTGTGAAGTAGAGAGAGGGGCGAGGGATCGTCGAGGATAACGGAAAGGTAGGCGAGTGGATTTGGTCGTCGTGGCCGTTGGGGGAGCGAGTCTCACGGAGACGTCGGCAAGGGAGAGAGAGAGCCGTTTGAGGGAGAGGATTAGATGGAGGGGATCGCGGGGAGTTGTTGGCATGGTGGCGCGGTCGTCGTGGATCGGACGCGAGTCGAGGGGGGGAAACGTTGGAAAAGAGCTGGAAAAGAGGCAAAGAAGAAGAAGAAGGGAAGTGGGCGTGGGGAGTCGGGTCGGGTTGAGTTCGGGTCGGGTTGGGTTCAGGTAGAAGCTTGGGTCGGGTCGGGTAGGTAGGTTTAGATTAGGGGAAAAAATGATAAAAATATAATAAAATATATTTTAAAAAATGAAAAAATAGGAAAAAATCTGGAAAAATATATACGAAAACCGAGGATTTACAAAGCCTATAATATATAATAGAGCTTTATATATAATATATAATGGCACATGCAAAACAAGCTATCCAATTCTGTCTCTCACCTACCAAAAGAAAACAGCTTGATTTTCTTTTGATTCACTTAAAACTTGAGATAAGTTATGGTTTTTGATAAAAATAAAAAAAAGGTTAAAAAACTAACAAAAAATCCAACCAAATTTCATAAATGTAACTAACACCAGCCTTTAAAACCGCATGGGTGGCAATTACGGGCATTGCATGTATAAAATTCTAGCTTTATAAAGGGAAAATTCACCAAAACCATCATGTACTTTAGCAAAGTTCCCAAAACCAACTCGAAGAAAATTCTCATCATAGAAACCGCCTAAAGTTACCCTCAGTTAAACCCGACCCTCCCGACCCCGTGCTGTTAATTTTATTATCAAATGATCAAAATACCCTTTTCTATCTCAGGTTAAAACTAAAAAACACCATTTCTTTTGAAAGAAAGTAGCTTGGGCTTGTTTCTCCTCTTTTCTCTAAATCTTGGGGTTGCTCAGGCTTGAAGAAAATATGAAAGCAGATCTCAAGACCTTGAAGTTGGTATTAAATAGGAGCTCAAAGTGGGTCTTGAAGGGGATCTCGAAGTGAGTCGAAAGAGAATCTCAAAGTGGATCGAAAGAAGATCTCAAATTGAGCCGAGGTATTACCTTAAATCTGAATCAATCATAGTGTTGGAGATGATCAATCTGTTGTAACCAATTAAGCTAATTCATTGCAATTTGAAGCGGCTAGATATCAAATTTTCTTATTTTCCACTCAATTCATAATCACATTTCAAATTTTTTTAAAAATTATTTAATTTGTTAAATTGAAAGCCGTGATTTTCTTTATGTTCTAATATCATTTACTAGATGATAGAATGGGTGTTTTCTCATAACATCTTGAACATTTTGTTGTTCTCACCAGAAATTTTTCATATTTGTATCCTAACCATAGACTCCGCAACGTTGACACCCTTAAGTAGTTCGATGAAATGATCAAGAGAAGTGGGAACCTTGACTCTAATTCGAACTCGATCGATGCATCACTCATTGATTTTTTACTGAGTTTTTGCGTTAGAGCCGGCGATGTTAGAAGTTGCATGCAATGTGAGTTGAAGAAGTGTGGATGGGATGAGTTTGGAATATATCTTGTGTAAATGTTAGAGAGAGAGAGAGATTTTGAATTGTGTACTATTTGAAATGTGTGTATAAATACTTAGAATGTGTCTGTATAAATGCTGGAGATAGTGTTGCTTGGAATATGTTTATATACATATTTGGAATGTGTATGCATAAATGCTTGGAATGTGTTTATATAAATTTGGAACAATAAAGCTTGGATTGTGTTTGTATAAATGCTTAAGAGGCACCGATACAATTATTGATAGAACCTATTACTATTTGCTTGCTTCTGTTAGGCATTTCATATAAAGATCAACAATTTATAAATTGCACATAGCAAGCTCAATGAACTCAACCTGAAATTGCATAAAGTATGATGCATAAGAAAGCTGATGCAGTATGGCTTTGTTCTCATTCAGAATATATAAATAAATAATGTTAGATTGTTTATACTGCATCAACGGAAAAGGATGGTAAGAAATCTTGATTATGAAATACAAAAATGTAAACCAAAATGGTGGGGACCAATATTTTCAAGGTTTCTTTCATATAATGTTAACTCTGTGATAACATTCCTCGGCTCTAATGGCGGGATCTTGATCCAAATATCGGCATCCTTGAAGTAAGGCTACGAGTTGTTGTAGACACCGAGCATCGCATCACCCTTGCTGGAGCTCGAGGGATCGTCGGCTATAATGGATACACACAATCTAAACAACATTATCATTCAAGTATTTATGCAAACACAATCAAAACAACTTCATCAATCAAGCATTTTATACAAACACATTCCAAATATCATTCATTAACATAAACTTATTACAACAAGCAGCAACAATATCATTCAAGCATTTATATAACCACATTCCAAGCACTATTCATTAATATAAATTTATTACAACAAATACTAAATTTGTATGACATACATGGAAACATTTATTTGATACATAATAGAATTTAAACTGACTCAGTGATCCTTAAATATATGAATCAACACCACAATTGTATCTGTGGATGCCCATGGATACGAAGTCATCATGGTAAGTGATGCCGAGCTTGATGTCGTCTCGAAATCAATGAGGAGGCCATGGCAGTCCTAGCCGAAGTGACGGGTGATGTAGCGGTCACTCATGGAGTGGTTGTGGGTGATGATGTCCTTGATAGTCTCATGACAAATGGGAGACCGTTGTAGATGACATACTCAAGATTTAGATCAACAAGCCCTAGAAAACCCATCTGAACTGGGATGAAATCACACTGCTTTAAAGAAAGATGAAGCAAGAATATTTTTTTCCATATCAATCTATTTTTCGATATGAAATGCGTCGCGATGTGCCATAAAACAACAGACGAGTCCAACTCTCCATTTGCAATAGTGTCTCCTCCACATCATTATCTTCTTCTTTCTCTACCTACCAAGCTCCACAAAATACCATCCACCACCAAAACCCCTCGTTTTATTTAACTTCTATAACTCAACCTAACACTTTATAACCATTCCCGCCCATCCTAATCTTAACTACAAACCCACCCCCTTATAGGCATGCACCACATTTTTAAACACAATCACACTCTCCAAATTCAATACATCCATACTCACCACAGCCACAAACAATCATAAATCCTACACAATCATTTCCACAAAAACTTTCAGCCCATCCTAACCACATCCCACAAACTCCATCCACTCACCATCAATTCTCTTAACAAACACCTCCACCATCCCCAAACACCACAAGCTTTGCAACCACCATCCTCAATACATCAATAATAGAAACTCTCTAACCCTTTCCCCTCTCTCCTCATCATCAACCTTCCCCCTCTCCCGGCTTCACAATGACCACAACCTCCGCCTCCACTTTTGAACCCTCCGCCTCTATTCCCCCACCAACCAAACTCCTTCCACATCATCTCCCGATCCCTCTCAAACGCCATCTCCCACTACTACCATCTCGCCGGAACCCTATCCCTCCTCCATGACGATCGCCTCATTCCCTGTTGTTCCGGCAGCGACGTCGTGGGTTAAGGAGAAAGGGAGAGAGAGAGAGAAAGGAGAAGGATAGAGAAAGAGAGAGAGAAGTTGTTGTATGAGTGAAGAAGGATAAAATGAGAATAAAAATGAAAAAAACAGTCACGTGATGGGTCACGGGACAACTTAAGTTTAAGATTTAACGGGCAGAGGGTCACAGGAGGGTCGGTTTTAACTGAGAGTAAGGTTAGGAGGTTTCTGTGATGAAAATTTTCTTCAGGTGATTTTGGAATCGTATGCTAAAGTATACGGTGGTTTTGGTAAAATTTCCCTCTTATTCATGAGAATTAAATAATCAAAAAGTACACCCAAAACAGGGAAATAATTTTAAAAATTACAACTTACTTTTGGACCCCACATATTAGTTCCAACCTTATAACTAAAAAATTTATGCTATTAATGTCATAACAACTCTGCTAGCATCGTTTTTCATGTTAAAGCAACCTGTTTCTATTTAATTGTATATAGTTTTACCATAATTAATATATAGAGAGACACACATCTTGCGGCCAGCATACAAAAATGGTCATACATGATGAACTGAGTCATGTGCGGTGTTGGTTGCCTCTTGCCTCCGGATGTGGCTAAAATATACCACATCTATACAAAAACTTGTGTAAGTTCCAACGCATCTTACAACCGCAAGAGAACATATAAATCATTAAGATCTGAGATAAAAACTAATTATGTAAAAAAAAACTCTAGGGTCTGAGTCAAATTAGCAATAAAAAATTAGATACTTAAAAGATATTCCTCGTATAAATTAATACAAGAACCATGTAGGCCTGGCTTAGTTCGTTTCCGCCTTAGCTAATACTTTTGAGGGTATTTTAGTGAAAAATTCCTTCAAATCCATAGAACAAGGTATTGTACCGTAACAACAAACTTTAAGGTATTTTCCGGACAAACTACTATAGCCAAGGGTGTTTAATGTAATTTATATTAACTACACTATAATGCCATTTGAAATACCATCACTAAAACTAGTTAATCTCAAGTTTTCATCCCCAAAAGCATAATCCTAATCCATCAATACCATCTCCATCATGTTTCAAAAATTCAAATTAATTATCCAATTTTAAAGTATTATTTCCAAGTAAAAAAAAAACAAAAAACAAAATCAGCATCAAGGGATGTGATTAACTAGGTTTGGCAACTTGTATTATAACGCACGTAGCTAGCATCTTTGATTCCCCAATGTTTGCTTCTCAAACTTATCATATAAAGATATACCACTATAAGATCTAATTGATATATACATTCTCCATAGATTATTAACTATAGAGAAATATGGCCAAAGCTTTCCAACTTGCAATTGTTCTTGTTTTCGTGGCGCTTTAGACCCCGAGTATTGCAAACTCATATCGCTTGATGGTTGGAGGATGCCATCCAAGTGGATATATAAAAGGCAAAAGTGGTGACTTTCATATATAAGAATGCTGCCAACCTGGTAAATTGTTCCGACGGTATCATTGCTCTCCTCCGATAACAAGCTACATGAGCGCAGCTATGACCATCGGTAGCTCGGCTCAGAGTAGCGACAATAATGGCACAAGTGATGGTGAACGCCATGATGACGATGAATTGGTGGTCGCATTGTCTACTGGCTGGTTCAATAGAAGATGCCGTTGTCTAAAGTACATTAGAATTTATGCCAATGGAAATTCCGTATTAGCTCAAGTTGTCGGTGGGTGTGATTCTGTTAATGGTTGCGATGCTGAAACTTACTACCAACCTCCTTGCCTAAGCAATATCATAGATGCTTCTCCTGCGGTGTGGAAAGCATTGAAGTTTCCATCCATGGATGTTGGAGATTATGAAATCGCTTGGAGTGATGCATAAGCAATTTATTAGTTAAGACCAACTAGGCTTAGCTTAGTGCTTGATTCCCAAAGGGTTCTGAATTCAAAAATAAAAATTCATTAGTTAAGCCGAAAAATAAATTGCTGCGAAGGAAAACGTTGACTGATGTGCTTGTTTGTTGTATGGTGTTTAAACATGCCAAATCCAAATTTTTGCGAGGGATAAGTTCAAATTCTCTTAATAACATGCTTTATATTTGTTTTAATTAATTTATTTTTTTTGGGTTAACTGTAAATTATTTTACTAGTATCGTACGACTACATATATAACTGAACTTGATTAATTTTTAATGAACTTTAAAACTGTGAGCTATAGAGAGGGGTGGAGGGTGGACGGGTTATGTAACAATATTAAATTTGATTTTTTTGAAATCAACCATCTTCATGATCGAACTTAAGACCTCTCACAGGGGAAAGGAAATCGGTACCAACTGCGCTAACTCCAGTTGGTATACTTAAATTTGATTGCAAATAGAAAATTTGAGCAAAATTTGCATGCGGCATTTATTGCAAAAAATAGATAGTCCAAATTCATTGTTTGGTTATCTTCAAGTTTTGTAACTGCATTTCCAAATCCAAACCATTTTTTGTGTTTGATTGAATAAAAAAAGTAAAGAAAATACAACATTTATTGCGAATTGCATATGTGGCATATACAAAGCTTAAGTGACACCCGGTAATAATTAGCATGCTCATCATTTTCAAAATTGCAACTCTTGTTACAACCAAAATGAGTGCAATAAATGTTGCAAGAATTTGATATTTTTTGCATCTCCATTTCCATTTCCATTTCCATTTCCATTTCCAACTCAAGTTTGTTGCAAACCAAACAAAGAAAATGAAGATTTTTTTACAAAAAATGTTGTATGAATCTCAATTTCCAAGCTACCAAACAACCCCTAAAATTGGCTATGAATACAATAAATAGGATTTTGATTTCATTCAATTTTATTTTAATATTAGTAAATGGCCCTTGAACCATGCGCCCGATTGGTTATGTAGGAAAAAAAATGCTTTCATAGATGTTTTGCAATAATTTATATTGAATCATAATAACTCATGCGGAAATAGATACAGATAATTCGTCTGAAAATATGTTGCGCGTATTTGAATTGAAACAAAGTTATTGAAAACATATGAAGATACGGCACACACAAATAAATATGTTGCGTTTTCCCGAATTAAATTGCATTTCAAATTCATTTGTTGTATAAGGTTTTGTGAGAATTTTGAAATAAGAAATGTACTTATATATAGGATGTTTTTTAGAGTTGCTTTTTATTTCGAGCCGGCTTCCGTAGAAAATTCAGACACCAAAACAAAGTTCTAAACTAAGCCAATCCTATCCTGTTTTGATAAATTATATATAAGTTAATACAATATTGCTGAAACATAACTCAATTTCTATCTAGAAGAAAAAAACATGAAATTTTTTAACCAAATTGAAAGTTGTCTCAAATAGAGATTTCAAACCAAAACTAAATAATGAAAGATAGGTCAATGTTTTAAATAAATAGTTTTGCAAAAATATTGAAAGAGAATCATATATATATATATATATATATATATATATATATGTCAAGAAGTTTCCAATGTTCTTGATTTCCCTTGTCTAAACAAACTTATAATCACAACATTAATTTTTTATATAGAAAAAAACTATTTTGTATGAATTAATAAAGTAAGAATTTCTTTGGTATTGACGTGGATGAATCAGTTCAATTAGATTTTCTTTGTTGAATGAATTTTTTTACAGAAAAAGAATAGGTGCTTTTCTGACTTTTTATTGTGGGAAAAAGAAATTTGACGTGAGATGGAAAACTATCATATACTCTTCTTAATTAGGTTACTTATTACTTATATTTAATTAGTAATAATTTTATAAGAATTGTCATGAAGATATGAATATATGAGTGGAGTCAGATATTTGAAGGCCACTATCATATCATTAAGACGGGTGTTGCATTTTTTTTTTCTTGGAGCACATGACAATTTTCATTAATTGAAGGTGAAGAAGCCTAACGTAAATTTCATAAAATAGTAAGGGGTAGAGGTAATTTTTCCGGCCCATACAATGAGCATTCATCAGAAGGAAGGTGACAAATGAAAATTTCATTAGAATGGAAGCGGCTGAAGCTAATTTTTCATGAAAATCCACAAAAAAAACGCTGGATGCAGCACATGAGGACGTAAGGGACATTAAGGAAAATCCAAGGGGCAATTTAGGAAATAAAAAACTTGATTTCTAGCTTGAAAGTTTTAAGTAGGAATATATATATATATATATATATATATATATATATATATATAAGATTAATGGAGGAAAGAGGCCATAGGAGGGATTTCCTCCTACGGCGTGCAAAAAATATAACCTCCGCCATTTTTTCCGACGATCGGCACCCATCATCATCATCGTTATCATCTAAGATGTGCGTACACCAAATTTCATGTGATTGCACAACCTTTTCACCGTTGATTTAGTGGGTTCAAAATTAACGGTTTACCGACAATAGAACTTTTTACATTGCTAAATCAACGGTGAAAAAGTTGTAGAATCACATAAAACTTGGTTTACCTACATCTTAGATGATAACGATGAAGATGATGGGGGCCGATCGTTGAAAAAATTGGTGGAGGTTGTATTTTTTCCACGCCATAGGAGGAAATCCCCTCCTATGGCCTCTTTCCTCCATTATTCTCTCTCTCTATAGAGAGAGAGAATAATGGAGGAAAGAGGCCATAGGAGGGGATTTCCTTCTATGGCGTGGAAAAAATACAACCTCCACCATCTTTTCCGACGATCGGCACCCGTCATCATCATCGTTATCATCTAAGATTTGAGCACACCAAATTTCATGTGATTCCAGCCGCTTCCATTCTAATGAAATTTTCATTTGTCACCTTCCTTCTGATGAATGCTCATTGTATGGGCCGGAAAAATTACCTCTACCCCTTACTATTTTATGAAATTTACGTTAGGCTTCTTCACCTTCAATTAATGAAAATTGTCATGTGCTCCAAGAAAAAAAAAATGCAACACCCGTCTTAATGATATGATAGTGGCCTTCAAGGAAAATCCAAGGGGCAATTTAGGAAATAAAAAACTTGATTTCTAGCTTGAAAGTTTTAAGTAGGAATATATATATATATATATATATATATATATAAAAGTTCTATTGTCGGTAAACCGTTAATTTTGAACCCACTAAATCAACGGTGAAAAAGTTGTAGAATCACATGAAACTTGGTTTACCTACATCTTAGATGATAACGATGATGATGATGGGGGCCGATCGTTGAAAAAATTGGTGGAGGTTGTATTTTTTCCACGCCATAGGAGGAAATCCCCTCCTATGGCCTCTTTCCTCCATTATTCTCTCTCTCTATAGAGAGAGAGAATAATGGAGGAAAGAGGCCATAGGAGGGGATTTCCTCCTATGGCGTGGAAAAAATACAACCTCCACTATCTTTTCCGATGATCGGCACCCGTTATCATCTAAGATGTGAGCACACCAAATTTCATGTGATTCCACAACCTTTTCACCGTTGATTTAGTGGGTTCAAAATTAACGGTTTACCGACAATAGAACTTTTTACATTGCTAAATCAACGGTGAAAAAGTTGTGGAATCACATGAAATTTGGTGTGCTCAAATCTTAGATGATAACGATGATGATGACGGGTGCCGATCGTCGGAAAAGATGGTGGAGGTTGTATTTTTTTCATGCCATAGAAGGAAATCCCCTCCTATTGCCTCTTTTCTCCATTATTCTTATACACACATATACACACACACGCAAATGGCCCATGTACGGAGGGTGGTTACCCAAAGGAAAAATAATTTAAGCAAAGTATAAGCATAGATTCTGTGTTGATAATATGCATGACGAAACATGTGAACGCTGCTCTAGCTTGTCCGCCGCTTCGCTCACCTCATAAACGGGATCATCTGCAGGTAATTTAGTGAGAATAGTGCATCAAGCAATGAAATTTAAGCATAATTATCTGAATTACGAAATATGAGATCTTATATACCAAATGTAAATGATTTCTCTTCCTCAAATTTTGAGTCTCAAGTCTAAAAACAGACGTCAAAGAGTTTTAGTAATATTAGTATAAGTGAATAACACTTTTAATTAATGCGTTACATCTAACAAAATACAAAATAAAGGCACACTAAACTTGACCCTTATCTGCAAGCTGAAAAATCAATGATTTGATGTACCTACTGATAGTTGTTTCTAAACTTGGTGTGGGCACTTTCTCTTGTGGAGACGGTACGGGTTTTAATTCCAGGAACTTCAAGAGGGGAAGCGGTCATAAATTAACGTTTTCAGGGCAAATATGTGGGTCCCTTGGGTTGTGTGCATGGTGTGTGTGGGTGTGTTGTATGTGTTGTAGGTTAGGGCTTACATGCCATTGCAAAAAAAACAAAAATAAAATTTAAGAACTTACATATTTTTACCGCAACGGTCAAATAGTAGTTACAACTAGTAATTTCAGGAACCCAAAGAGGGGAAGTGGCCATAAATTAACTATTTCGGGCAAATTCATAGGTCCCCTAGATGTGTGTGTGGTGTGCGTGGGTGCGTTGTGTGTGTTGTAGGTTAGGGTTTATAGACCATTGCCAAAATAACTAAAATAAAATTTAAAAACTTGCACATTTTCACCACCGCAACAGTCAAATAGTAGATACAAATAGTAGGAACTTTATCATCATCCTCAAAAAATTGTTAGGATATTTTAAAATTCTAATTAATACGGCAGGTACATGGTTTATTGATTGTAGTACCTGTGGGATCCACAGAGAGAATGCTGATTTAGTTAAATTAAACGAATTTAAAAAGATAACTTGATTTGAAATAATTAACCTAATAAATTAAATACAATTAAGAAAGTAAATTGCAAAGATTAAGAAAAATAATTAAAACAGAATAAAAGCAAATTTGATAAAAATATGAATAAAGAAAAAACTAGGGTTTTCGAATCCTTTAAACCTAATCATGGTGATAATAAATAAAAATATTTTCTTTCTATTGATTTCCATCTCTACAATTAATATCTAATCAAAAGAGAAGATAAATATTATAAAAATTAATTGCTAATGAATTAAGAATTAAGTTGATCTAACCTTCAACTAGGTAAAACTAATGGTTGTCAAGCAAAAATCTATCTAATTTTATCGACAAGTCAAAATTAACCCTAATTAATTAAATCGAATAAAAACAAAAAAAACATGAACTTTACTTTCCCTAGATGAATTTCATATTTGTCAATTAATCATCAATTTACCTAGTTTATCAGCAATGCATATTCTTTTCCTAAATAAATCTCATTGTCATCAATCAGTCATCGATCTATCTAGCCTATCAGAATTACAAACAAAGAACTTATTTTTGTTATTAAATATTTGTCATTAAGACCATGAAAGAAAAACTAGAACATCAGAAACAAACACCAATCATAGATTCAATTTTATCTAAACCCTATATAGAAAATTTAACTATGCATGAAAATAAAAATAAGACAATAATAATTAAAAGAAGAAATGATAGATAAATAAAAATAGAAGTTGAATTGTTTACAACCTTAGATCATGAAAATAAAAATAAGACAATAATAATTAAAAGAAGAAATGATAGATAAATAAAAATAGAAGTTGAATTGTTTACAACCTTAGATCTTGCCCTTGAAAACCCTAACCTCTAAAATAAAAGAGAAGATGAGAGATCCTCTAAGAGAGGATGGTTTTATCCTTCTGTATGCGATGCCTTTAAATAGACTTTTAATCGAATATAGGATACCAATAGGATAAGAATAAAATGACAAAACTCTCGACCAAAATCCAGCCAATTTGGGTTTAATGGGTCAGGATAAACAGCATGTACAGTCGATTAAACCGCCGGTCAATTTTAAATTTTGGGAGCTTTTTTCCTTCGTCAATAGCTTTCCAACATGTCCAGAAACATTGCAATCAGAGTTACAGTTTTCGAGATATGATCGTTTGAAGTAAACTTTGCTGTCGAGCATGTATGCTGAATTGGGTTTAGATCTTTTGTATTATTTTCGCTTTATTTAAATGTTGTTTTGTATGATTTGATATCCCTTACGCTTGTGCCTCATATTAACTTATCTTGCAATACGAATCGCACGTACGTGCTGGTTTTTTTTCTTCTCCTTTTGCAATTAAAACCCCATCACCTGCAAATATCATAAAACACCTCCGTGTTGTATTAAATGCGACAAATTAAAATTAGATATGAATATAAAATGTGAATTAAAATGCTTCAATCAAATTCCCCCCACACTTAAGTTTTGCTAGTACTCGAACAAAACCTAAACTCTAAAATGAAAAACTAAAACCTAAAAACCTAAGAAAAATAAAACTACATATGGTCCTTTTCGTAAGTGTTGTGATTACACTTAGTATGTGCAACAAGCAGTTAAACCCCAAGGTTACCCAAGTAGACGACTGTTGTCTCGTGAGGGTTTTCAGCGAATACTGCCCATAAATTCCCAAAGAGTAAAACAAAAGAAAATAAAAGAAAAACTAAAAATAAAGAAAAAGAAAACTGTAAACAAAGAAAATTGAAAACAAGAAATAGTAGAATCTCGCTTCGGTTTTCAAGAATCATCATTCTCAAGTATCGTTTCAAATTCAGAAATTATATCTTCCCTTAACAGAACTAGATCATATTCTTCACGTCCTTCTTTCACTTAAATACAGATTCGATACCCCTACGTGTGTGTAAAATATCCTTAGTCTTGAGATTTCAATTCAAACCATGGTATCAATGTCTTGTATCTTTGTATTATATTTTTTATTTGCTTATTTATTTATAACGCCACAACACCTTTCAGTTCGACTATCTCATGCTTCATGAGGCCTGGATAACCGATAGCTCAATATATGGTTTTATTATGTCCATTCTTGCCAACTACCTAAGATCTCCAGCAGTAGCTCCCAAAAAAGATGGTAATTAGGGCACTGGGTGATGACACACCCCTAAGACTGAAGATTTACTTATCCTAAGCAATCAGAAAACTAAACTTATTGTTATGATATACTCTTTTTATTTATTTTGGCACACATCAGTAGTTTAGACTACCTATTATGCGTATTTTTTTGCTCGTTTTTTTACTTAGATATTTCGATAAAGATATTTTCTAGTTCTCCTCTACTATCTTAAACTTCAAGATTCGTGATCGTGCGACTAGTAGAATGTATATTCACTATATCTAAATTCGAGATGGGGTTATTTTTCAGATTTCGTTTTATCCTTAGATTCAATAGGTTTTTTCATATCACTTGACTTTTGGATTTCAAACTCAAGTCAACTAATTAACTAGCTTGATTCAAAAGCTTTTTTTTTTAATTTTTGAAAATTCATTTTTTTAGAAAACCTAAAAAAAGGAAAATGAAGAAAATGATAAAAACTAATAATAAAAAAAACTAAAACTGTGTAAACCCCCATACTTATTTCTGACATTGTCCTCAATGTCGACTTCCATCCCGTCTCTCTAGTTCTACTCATAATTCAATAAAGAACAGTCAATATAATGTTTAATGATAAACACAGCTATAAAATAATGTAGTGAAATTAATTCGAATAGAGATTGTCACGCCCCGCTTCCCAAAAGAAGGTGAAGGGGTAATGTGGTATGGTCCGCAACCTAACTGTATTGAAGACGGTCTATTCAATACAATTACGTTAAGCGTATGAATATCTATAACATGCAGGATATGTACCAAAACAAAATAATAAAAGCGAAAGGTATATATTTCCATTAACCAAATTTTATTACATCCCAAAAGAATGAGTAAAATAAACTAAATAGTTTAATTATATCGAAGAAAGAAATAAAAGCCCTAAACATGTGGGCAACAAACAAAAATATAACAAGCTAATCTTTCGTCGTCAAGTCCGCATAATCTTCATTAGTAGGCTCCACACCTTGATCATCATCATAATACACATCCTCATTTAACGGACATTCTAGAGATAGTGAAAAGAGAAAATGAAAGTCCATCAGTGATTTACACTTGAATAAGATTGCCTTATAAGAAAGTAAAGGTACAAAAACGAGCAAATGTATATAGGTATGATGTGTGTGTACAGATATGATGTATATGGGTATGAGAATATGAAGTGTATGGAAATAAAGGGCATGTTTGTTAGTTGTATGTATGCCCTAGAGGCCAGTATTGTACAGATGATGTATATTATATTGGATGCTTGGACATATATAGAGATGACTTTCTTGCTCGATATGATAGTATGCTATCTGGTTAATCTTTATCTTAACATGTATATTAGTCTCTTTAAACTGTCTTATAGTTACATATTGGTAAAGCCCTTAGGATGTGTACTTGACTGCCTGGACTATGATGCAGATCATACTAGTGGGGACATGGTAGTCCATAAGTACATCCTTCAAGGTCCCTAGTCGTGGGTGTATCGAGACGGGGCATCGATATACCAGTGTAGACTAGCGTATACGCTTCTCGACCTATGAGATGGGCGATGGATGATCCCATATCCATTGGTGTTTGACATCAGAGATGGTATACGGGTGCTCAGTGGAGACTAGGTACACTGGACGGACTCGCCGAGAACTCTCAGATGGTATTATACCTCACGTCAGATGGCAGTTCTCAGGTGACACTTGTGCAGGATAGTCTGTAGACCCGAGATCGTCATAGAGTCTTATGTGATTCCCATTGTGCTTTGATCTCCACCTTACCACGTCCATGAGGACGTGCAAAACGGTGGTTTTTGGGCACAGTCCCGAGTCACATGGAGGCAATGAGCGATAGGAGGGGTTTCGTCTCTCCCGGTATTGGGGGTTGATGTTGCGCTGTGCTCGATTGGCCGTAACAGGGAAGTCCCTGGCCAGGGCTGATCTGAGATTTGCTGGTAAGTGTTACCAGTAATTTCTCGACCCGTTATGGGCCTCACATCGGCACGACTTATCGGTTATTGGGGTCTGACGTTTACCACCCCTAGACTTGATATGCGACATATCAGACGAACAGACCGGACTGTACGGTAAGTGTTACTGGTTGGATTCACAGGAGTGTGAGCGGGTGTGCTCGTCGGTCTTCTGATCGCTCAATACCCGGGTGGCCGTTACGTTTAGTAGACCGCTTGCGGCTTGTGGGCGTTTGATATGATCATCATCTGCTGCCGGCGTATTGACGAGTCTTTAGAGTCCTACACAGAGTTTCCTGGCTCAAGCGAAACGAAATAAGAGCGCATATGAGATATGTGCGGGACCGAGAATAATGCGTGTATGTGATACCGTATTTTATTCTCGCGATGAATGTTTCGATTGGTTGTATGCGATATAACTTAGTTATCGAATCGAAGATTGATTCGATGAGTCGATACATTGAATACTAGTCGGTTATGTGCGACATGACCGGATCATTGAATCAAGTGTTGATTTAATGATTTAATGTATAATTATATATTTGATATATTACTTTGCATTAACTAGTATTGGTTCATTTTTAAAAGGATTTTCTCACTTGATGCACATTGTATATATGATATATTTTTTGTGCACTTATTTGTATCATGTTTGATGATACTTGCTCACTTGGGTTTGTGTAAAGATTAAACCATGGTTATATGAATGGTTAGGGTTTTGTTTATTTACTTATTTATTTATTTATTTATTCATTTTGGAAAATATTAGGAATGGTGGCTTATTTTGTTTGTTTGTTGAAGCTTCTTGAAGCTTTGAACAAGTCCGCTATTCTTATCTCATGCTTAACCCTAACCATTCCCACTAACCTTAGTTTATTCTCTACACCTAACTAAGGTTAAGATTATGATAAATATCATATTGTTTTCTATTTTTAAAATAGACTTATCATATTCTTCATCTTCATCTTCTTCTTCTTCAAGAAAGAAACCTTACCTTCATCAATGGCAACTTGAGCAAATGAGTGAGAAATCCAATTCTAAAGTGAACCCACCTCCTATTTCTTCATCCTCTACCTCTTGCCTAGTAGTATAGGGTGTTTTCTTCACAAGTTTCACGACTTGGTGAAGTTAGGGCTTGATCTTGTGTAGCCTCGACGTAGATCATCTTCGGCATCGTAGCCGACGACTTGTCCGCGCTCATTTCTCCGATGAAGCCGATGCTAGAGTCCGAGATCCGACATGGACAGCGAGAGGACGTCTATGTGGAGCTAAGGAAGTGGAGAACCGGATCTACAAAGGTTGTAGCTTCTTACTTTTAGTTAAGTCGTTAACTAGTTTTACTTTTCGCCTAAACTCTAGTCAACGAATCCGTATTAGGGTTTCTCGGCACTTGTAAAATTTTAAATTGGCATGGTTGATGCCTTGTGAGACTTCATTAGCGTGCCTAGGAACCCTACAATGTTGAATGAGGTATATGTGAATAAGAGTATATTGTATGGGGTAAATGTGAATAAGAGTATATTGTATGAGGTATATGTGAATAAGAGTATGTTGTATGAGGTATCTGTTAGGAAAAAGTTCGCATTAGTTTGTTAAAAAAGGATCCGGATACTCGCGATTATTCCGTTGTGGCCACGGAACAACAACTGGGAAAGTGAAATATACTGTTTCACTTCCCGGGATCATGATCGAGTAGCCGGGGAATCCGAGTTCCGCATCTCTTTACCTAATCAAACTACCCATCCCCGTTGTTCAGTATAAAGGTTTTGACAAATTAGATTTAGTGCGTATATCATCTAGGCATGAAATTTCCACATTGTATGTCATCCACATATTGGATTATTCGCTCTCAAAGTAGGGTTAGTATTCGCCCGAAAACCGGTTAGTATTCGCCTGAATATCGGGTTAGTAGTCGTTCACATACTGGACTGTTCACCCTGCCTGCAGGAATCTTCATTTATAAAATATTTCATATCTAGGTTCGCGCATTCTAACCCTAACCATATCATGTGTGAGGTATGTCGTAAGTTCGTATTCAGATAGTTAATCTCATTTAATACGGTCTTCCACAACCACTCATTTTATCTTGTTACCTTTTAAAGTCTGTAAGGTGTATCATAATATTTTATAGAACCCTTAGTTAATAAAGATCATGACATTTAATGGTAGTTATTGTTTATAAGAAAATTATGATATTTTAAAGTAATTATAATTTTAGGAAACCCATGGTATTTTAATGAAAATATCTTTTTAATGAAAAATTATGGTATTTATTTGAAATTATCTTTTAATAAAATTTTAGGTATTCTTTTTGGAAAATATCTTCTATAAAGTTTATGGTTTATGCTGAAAATAACCTTTTAGTAAAGATCAAGGTATTTTAATGAAATTATATCATTTTAGGATGGATTAAGGTATTTTATTGTAAATAATAATTTTATAAAGTTATGGTATTTATTTGGAGGTAGCATTTTATAAATACGTCCGTGTTGGCAATCGCTGCAAATGGGCGACAGGATTTGTGTCCTTTTGAGGGACGATTACCTATCATCCACGAGGTATTTACGTAAAATATTATCCTATAAAATTAGGGTATTTTATTAAAGATAATATTCTACAAAAATAACTCCGCGTTGACAACCGCTGCATATAGACGGCAGGATTTATGTTCTTTTTAGGGACAATTGTCAAGTAACCACAGGGTGTTTCATGTAAAATATTACCCTATTAGAGTATTTTATTAAGCCTTAGTTAAAAAGCCGAAAAAATATTAATATAAAAATATTCTCTCTAAGTAAAAAGGGTTAAGTTGGAACCCATAATATAATTATTTAGATTAATATTACCCCTTTTCAAAAGGTAAAAGGATTTTAATAAAACTAAAATAATTAGTGGATAAGAGTAAAAATAAAATATCATTTTAATATGCCAAAGGTATTTTATTCACAATGCCCTGTATCATATGGATACTTTAATTAAATATAACGTATTAATAAAATGAGGGTAATTTGTGGAAGTAACCTATTTCGATACCTACTTGGTATCATAGAGTAAGATTGTCGTGTCAACTTAGCATCCAATAAACAAGTGTAGTTTTTATGATCATGGATATGTGTATACATGAGTGATAGGTCATTACCCTGTGATATCCATATTAAAGTTATGGTTTTTATTTAAATATGATGGTACTGTAATCTAAACAAGCAATATTTATTTTTAATATCATTTTATTGAGTGTGGAGAGATTAAAAAAATTCATATTTAGGAGTTATGAAAGAAAGCGACAGATATAAGATGGTGAGAGGCGGATCCTGCCTTTGTTTTAAGATGAAGAAGCCAAAAACGTCTCGTTGCACTAAAACATGAATACCTCCGCGTTTTGATTTTTTCCTCGACGATCGGATGGAACCATAGTGTCGGCGTCGTCGATACGAAGATCTGGATATTTTTTTCCAGAATTTTCGGAGTTCTATGGTGTAAAAATATAGGGTTTGAAGGTCTCTATTTATAGGGTTTTTCTCCCAACAATAAAATTCCAAAATCCGGTTCAAATCTCATCAAAAAAATCCCAGAATCCGTGCTCACAATGATTACAATCATCGCCTGATGATTGCGCCGCCGTCGCCACGATTCTGGGCCGTTGGATTTTGAATCCAATGGTCCAAGTTTCCCCACTTATACATATTTTATTTTTTTCTTTTTATTTTAAAATCTAAAACCGTTTTATTAAATCGAATTTGTTTTTGAAAAAAAGTTAAAATATTTTTTTAAATACGGAAAAATATAAGAAAAATAAGAAAAATATATTTTATTGTTATCTTCAGTTTAAAAATGGTTTTAGGCTAAAACTAAATAATATTCTTATATCTATGATATTTGTTAGTTATTATAATTATTTAAAATATAGTTTATCCTTGAAAATCATTTTAATTACGAAATAATTATTTTAATTGATAATAAAAATATGTAAATTATTTTAAGGCATTATAAATTTTCATTAAACATTGTAAACCCAGAAAAATATAAATAGATTTTAGAAAATTCCTTTAATTATATTTCTATGCTTTAAAAATTACTAACATTACTTTTAAAAATAAAATTATTAAAATAAAATATTTCTCCATCAAGTAAATACGTAAATAAATACTTGGTAATAAATAAAAAACATTTTTATTGGATATTAGAAAACACGGTCGTTACAAAGATAAACCCATTAAGATTGATAAACAGAATTAATACTACTGCAAATAAGGGTTGCCCCTACGGATTTATCCGTAGGAGCAAACCACTGCCCCTACGGATATATACGTAGGGACAAGAAAATATCCTGTAAGTACAAATGCCGTGGGTGCAAGTCGAAGCCTCGAACTTACCCCTACGGACTAAAATTTGCCCCACGGATTTATGTGTAGGTCCAGTTTTCCCTACGGATTGGATCGTAGGGACAAAAAATTTATTTTATTTACAGTTTTATAAAATAGATTAGGTATACCTACGGACGTATCCGTAGGGCCAAGTAGTTGGTCCTACGGATAAGTGCGTAGGTATATATCTGTAGGGGCAAAATATCAGGTATTCTGATAGCTAAGAATAAACTTACAAAGCCCAAAATTTTTGGGAGATTCTACTCTCATCAAGCGGCTAACTGGCGATAGCCAGCCGCTGATATGCGGTTTGATAATGAAATTCTACTCCCTATTTTGTACGGCATGCCCTGCAACTTATTTCTTGTTTTTATGTTAGGTTCTGGAGTCAAATAAAAGTGTTTAAATGAGTGTTAAGATGATTTTTTTGTTTTATTTTTTATTTTAAAAAAAACTAAAACTCTAAAAAAGAAAATAAAAGAAGAAAAAGAAAAAGAAAATAAATTTACATAAAGCTTTGGCTAATTCAAACGTCAATATTAACCACTCGAAAATTTTGTCTATAATCATGCAAAGTAGTAAAATAAATTGTAACAATAAATATTAATTAACACTCTAAACTAGATATGCATAGAATTAATGTGGTGTTTGTATGAGGGTGAACAAAATCGTGATCCAAGGTTTGCCGAATAAACTAGTATAGTAATAAATGATTGAGGTCTAAAAGAATTATGCAAACGCACTAACTTAGTAATATATTGGCTAATTGGATTGAAGTTTTCAAGATGAACACGCCGGATATAAATCAAAGATCAAGTTATATGAGTCGATGGTACAATTTCTTCTTGCTCTTCGATAGGATTGACTTCTTTGATGACCGAAAGCAGTTGAGCGTTAGGTTCATTTGTTAAAATCTCAAACGGATATTCTCAATTTACGTTTTTCACTTGATGACTCGGAGAATCCAACTCATCCAGAAGATTGAGTTCATCCTTAAAAATTTTCTCAGAATTTTGGTCAAAATAGCCTTCATCAAAATTAACCAGCACCTCCTCATACACTTCTTCTATTATGACAGTGGACTCTTCAAAAATTGCGACACATCTCTCATCTCGTAATTCTTTTTCCTCCTCAAATTGACTTGCAGGTGGGTTCGTTTTCTCCACAGATGCGGTTTTGTTAGATAAAATTTTCTTTAAAATTTTATCCAACACCGTGGGTTTTCCCCAAACATTTTACTCAAGCCTCACCTCTCAAAATCACAAGTACCCACCTCAAATTTTTTTCCCCAACAGTCAAATGGTAGGCACGAATTTTAAAGCCCCTCCCTACTAAGTAGTTGTGTGTGTGGTAGGTTAGGACTTATGGGCCATCGCCAAAAAAACTAAAATAAAATTTAAAAACTTACACACACCAATGCTACGGATGCAAGAGCGTGAATCAGGATGTGCCACTACTAAAGGTTTAAGTGTGGGCAGGGATCCGCTCCCTCTGGTTTGGTTTGGTTCCTCTCCGAACACCCACAACTACATATAATTCTCTAGTATGTACTTTTTATTTTTAAAGGCCCTCAGTTTTTGATTGATTTGTTAAATACACCCAGTGCCTTTTTCCGTCCCCTATGTGTGTGTCAGGTCATGTCTTCTCAAATGTTTTTTCAACAGTCAAAGGATCAAACTGCCATTTTCAAACTACTACACATAACTTGTTAACCACTACACATCGCTTCTTAACTACTATGCAATGCTGTGTATATTATTTAACAGTTATGTGTAGGATTAACGGGCTATGTGCAACATTTCGAAAAGGACAATTTGAGCAGTTGACCTGAGACACATATAGGGACACATGAAGGACAGAAGAACATTATGGGGGTATTTAATAAATCAGTTAAAAGATTAAAACTATATATAAGAACCTTAAAATATGAAAACTATGAATTAGGGACTTTAGCTCAACTTTTCAAACCCCATGTATCTAACGCTATCTTTTTTCGTCCCAGAGGCCTAGAACTATTTTTACCAAGAAACATTTATTTGGGTCAGCAAGGGCGAGCACGACTTGAACCCAAAGGGCCTTATTTGCAACCGTCTCAATCATGGTTCACAATCACAAGAGTTGCCACAATTTCACACCATAAATTTACCTAACAAGTCCAAAATACAAAAAAAATCAAAAATATTTCAACATTTAAGAAATATTGTTAAGTAAAACACAAAAATTAGGATAAATGGCACGAACATTAAAGGAACATTGTTAAGTAAAACACAAAGATTAGGATAAATGTTATCCCAAAAAAAAAGATTAGGTTAAATGTTATCTCAAATAAAAAAAGATCAGGATAAATGCCACGAACATCAAAGAAATATTGTTATGTAAAACACAAAGATTAGGATAAATGGCACGAACATTAAAGAAATATTATTAAGTAAAACACAAAGATTAGCATAAATGGCACGATGATTAATTAAATTTGGCAACTTAATTAGAAGGTTGACAACGTACGCATGATTCTGAAAATGCTAGCACATCAAACTGAGGTTATAAATACCAGTCCATGCACAGCTTCATATCCACAACAAAATCCACAAAATTACTCAAATCCTCCATAGAGTTCTAACTAGGAAGCAAGATGGCTAAATCTTCCCAGCTTGCAATTGCGATTGTTCTCATGGCGGGGCTTTCGAACCTAAGTCTTTTAGCCTCACATCGCTTTATGGTCGGAGCCTGTCATGCTAGTGGATATTTGCGAGGTAGGACCGAACACTGCAACACAGAAAACGACTCCGACTGCTGTGAAGCAGGTAAGATGTATCCACAATACCGTTACTCTCCTCCTGTTACCGGAAACACCGGTGCAACTATGACTCTCAACAGCTTTGCTGCGGGCGGTGACGGAGGCGGCCCCTCTGAGTGTGATAACCAATACCATAGTGATAGCGAGCTGGTTGTTGCGCTATCGACCGGTTGGTATAACAGAGGAAGTCGTTGTTTGGATTACATTAGGATTAACGCTAATGGTAGATCGGTATTGGCTAAAGTAGTCGACGAGTGTGATTCCGTCAACGGTTGTGATGCCGATCATGACAACCAACCTCCTTGCGCGAATAATATTGTTGATGCTTCTCCGGCCGTGTGGAAGGCATTGGACATTACTGGCTCACAGGTTGGGGATTATGACATCACTTGGTCCGATGCCTAAGCATATTAATTAATAGTTTAAGTTGTGTAAAGTTCGTATGTTGAAGAATAAATTGTGAAAGTTACTCATATTTATATATTGAATAAGTGTTGTATGAGAGTTGTGCTAAGTTGTTTGTTGAAGAATAAATTGTGGAAGTTACTCCTATGTGTATTATATGGAGGAAAAAAACTACTCTAAAAGGGCTTGTATGATGCAAGCCCCTCTAGAGCCCTTGGATGGGCTCTCCTTATATGTAGGGGAAGCTCATCCAAGGGCTATGCAAGGGCTTGCACCATGCAAGCCCTTGCATAGTAGATTTTTCGGTATTGTATGTGTAATGATTTTCAGGTCCTAAACAATTTAGAAAACAAACACATAATCTTTGAGAAGAAAGGATAATATGAAAAATACAACCAAACATAAGAAATTCTTCCAACTTCTCTACTTTTATTCAACTTAATACCAATCACAAAATCTTCTACTTCTCTTCTTCTTTTTCTTAAACAAAATACCATAATCAATATATATTTATAGGCTTAGAATATTCCATAAAGTTATTCCAATTAGGATCTTCTCAAATCTCCAAAACAATCTCTAACAAATTTTCTAACAAATCTTCAAATAACTCTCTAACAAACTTTCCTAATTAATCTCCAAAACGAATTTTCACCAAAACCAAAATCTAGAAAGACTCGTCGACGGATATTTGAGTCGGCTCAAAATTATCTTGAGCCGTCTCATAAAAACAGAGAGAATTATGTAATTTCAGATATGTTGTGAGCCGTTGTATAATTTATTGAGCCGTTTCAACTTCTAGGGATCGAGAATATGATGTAAACTCAACAAATCTCCAACCTGACTTGTATTCAATGAGCTGTCTTCTATCTTCTCTTCACAAATTCCACCCATGACATCTTCTGAGTTTTGCATAAACCTCCATCTTGGCTCAACTTTCCTCCACCTTACTCCAAGATTGTTCTTCCTGGGACATGCTTCCCCATAAGTTGATATATATCGCCTGAAATTTTGACTCATTTCATCACGACACAGTTCTTCTGGCACACCTTCATTACTAGCAATAATTGTGTAACCTTTTGTATCCAATCTTCCAAGCGAAATTAGATTTCTTTTCAGATTTGAGACATACCTGACATCTCCAAGAACTTTCTGCTTCCCATCGAACATCTCCATCTTTACTGTGCACACGCTTTCCACTTATACTACAAAGCCATCCGCTAACGTCATTGTCTTTTTTCTCCTCAATCTCATCAAGCCAATCCTTATTTGAACATACATGAAAGGATGCTCCCGAATCCATGTACCACACATCTTTCTTTTTAACTTCTCCATTACTAGTCATAAGCATACCATATTTTATTTCAGAATCGTGGGCGACGTTTGCTTGCTCTTCTTCTCCAAGTCTCTTTAGATCATCTAAGTCCTCCTTCAACTTGAAGCAAACGGATTTAAAATGACCTATATTGTTGTAGTGATGACACCTTATCTTCAAAATATTTCTTGTAGGTCACGATCTCTGATTTCTTCCATCGTTGCTTTGTTTCTTTCTCCACTTTGGACCCTCTTTTACAGTAAGTGCGGATGAATCAGATGGTCTACTTGATAATTCCTTCTTAGTTTTTCATTCAAGAGACAGTTTGTTACTGCGCTCATCGAAATAACTCCATCAGGAGACGAGTTGCTCAAAAAAACTATTAGATTTTCCCAACTATCCGGAAGGAAAATCAATACTATAAGCGTTTGCATCTCGTCTTCAATTGGCATCTTCATAGTTGCTACTTGATTCACAATATTATGAACTTCTTTCAAGTGTTCCGCTATTGAGGAATTTTCTTGGAATTTTAGATTCATCAATTCTCTCATTAGAAAAGCTTTGTTCGTAGCCGTCTTTCTCTTGTGGAGATATGTTAACTTCTTCCATAATGACTCTGTTGTCTTTTCCGACGACACATGGTGTAACACCGAATCTTCTATCTATCCCCGAATAAGACCTTGCACCTTCCGATCCATCCTTACCCAATTTTCATCAAACATCTTTTTTGATTTAGGGCTAATCCCAACAAGAAGCGCATCTAAATCGCTGAGGCACAACATGTCATCCATCCTTGGCTTCCATATTGATCAGTTTGTGTTATTCAAGTACACCATCCTTATTTTGATTTGAGTTGTCTCCACGTTCATCGTTTTTCTCTCAACCAAGCTCTGACAACAATTTGTAAGGATTTTTAGGTCCCAAACAATTTAGAAAACAAACAAATAATTTTTGACAGGAAAGGATAATATGACAAACACAACCAAATATACGAAATTCTTCCAACTTCTATACTTTTATTCAACTTAATACGAACTACAAAATCTTTTATTTCTCTTCTTCTTAAACAAATTATCTTAATCAATTTATATTTATAGGCTTACAATCCCCAAAGCTATTTTAATTAGGATCTAATTAAATCTCCAAAACAATATCTAACAAATCTCCTAACAAATTCGCAAATAACTCTCCAATAAATTTTCCTAATTAATCTCCAAAATTTATTTTATCAAAACCAAAACCTAGAAGGACTCATTGACAGACGTTTGAGCCAGCTCAACATATTTCGAGCCGTCTCGTACAAACAAAAAGAAATATGTAATTTCAGACATGTTGTGATCCGTTTCAGAATTTACTAAGACGTTTCAATTTCTACGGATCGAGAATACGAGGCAACATGAGTATAAATATATGAAAGTTAATGCATGTTTATTAATAGTTTATTTTAGAACTTTACATATCTTCCGACATTTCAAGTCCATGCCACCTCTTTTTTTATCTTTCTGTGCTAAAAAGCACTAATAAAAAATCTGATTCTTCACTACAATACTCCCTTTAAAAATCTGATACCCTGTTAAATATATAAGTACAGGAATGCGGACTGATTATATATTTATTTATATGAAGGCACACACGGACTTTCAAAATAAGCAGGTTCCATCCAATAAGATTCAAGTTTTATGGAGATTTGTCCCATCTTATATCTTATACACATGCACCCTTCATAGTTTTTTTTTCCTTCAATATGGGACTATTTTATCCACATATCTCAACACTCTCCCTCACGTGCAACGTAATTCTCATGTGGATCTTACAACACATGTAGAGGCAAGTAAACGGCTCTCTCAAAAGTGCGCACAAAAATGTTAGTTTATTAAAGGCATGTAGATGATTCTCTCAGATGTGCTATTAAGTACGAATCCACGAATGTTATCAACCTAGCTCCGATACCATATTAAATTTTGAATATATATGTTGAGGAATGAGAGGGTGCGGTTATATATTTATTTATATGAGGGTACCAACGGGTTTTTGACATTAGCGGATTCCATCCAGTAAGACTCGAGCCTTATAGAGGTTTTGTCCCATGTTATATCTTATACCCATAAATTTTGTCTCTCATAGTTTTTCCAATGTGGAACTATATTATCCACGTATCTTAACAAGAGAAATAAGGTACCATATACCATTTCATTAAAAAGGAACCAATAGAAGATGTATTGACCAAAATTTGTTGAGCCCGGTGATCTTCCGTACATGCTCTCAAAGAATAGTCGGCTGTACCCGTCTTAAAAATTCGTAAGATTGCAATAATTCATGGGATGAGCTCTTTTCATTGAAATTTTAAAGTATACCGTGTATAACTCACCAGAAGATATAACAAAAGAAATTAGCAAATATCATAAATGACTATTTCCTTCATTGGTAACAACGTTCAAAAAGGGGCACAACATAATACAAACAATACACCATATAACTTTAGTCCGAAAAGAATTAACTGCTTTTTGCAAGAGCTGATATATACCGTTAAGAATGTCCATCCTCACACCGCTATCAAGCCAAGAAGAATAACACCGGATTATATGTAGTTTATTGGTGAACAAATGGATACAAGACATGCACGAAACCAACATATTTCAGAATCGTATCTTTTCATGCGCGGAGCGGTTCATTTACAAGTAATCTTGGGTGAGGCTCAGCATGCAAAATATATCTGGGAATTAGCAAGTTATATTCTTCCTATGACTCGTTGGATTGAGATATTGTATTGTTTATTAAAAGAAGACATTAGAAAGAGAGGCTGAGAAGAACATAAGCAAGGTGTTTGCCATGACTAAGTTTAATTTGCAAATTTAACTTTACATAGTATCTTTAAATTTTGATTGTCTTATATCTATTAGGAATTGATATATAGTATATATGGACAAAATTCACCTAGCAAGATCAAAACATAAAAGGTTAAAAACCTTCATCTTTAAAGAACTATATATATATATATATATATATATATATATATATATATATATATATATATATATTCCCAAGTAATAACATTAATTAGTAAGAAGATAAGAGCCGTGTGGTTTGCTTTAGCATGCAACTGAGAAGGATCACCAACAACACCTCAAAGGTTTAAGCTCATCCTATAAATACCAATCCATGCACAACTTCAAATTCACAAACATATCTACTAGTCATTCAAATTCTACATAGAGTACTAACTAAGGAGCAAGATGGCTAAATCTTCTTCTCAACTTGCAATTGCTTTTGTTCTCACCGCCGCATTTTCAAGCCAAGTCTCATAGCCTCACATCGTTTCATGGTTGGAGCCTGCCATGCCAGTGGATATTTGCAAGGCACGAACGAAAACTGCAACACGGAAAATGACTCCGTTTGTTGCGAAGCAGGCCAGATGTATCTACAGTACCGCTGCTCTCCTCCTGTTACCGGAAACACCCCCACAACTATGACTCTCAACAGCTTTGCTCAGGACGGTGATAGAGGCGGCCCATCCGAGTGCGATAACCAATACCAGTGGTTGCTTTATCAACTGGATGGTACAATGGAGGGAGTCGTCGTTTGGATTATGTCAGGATTTACGCCAATGGTATGTCTGTGCTAGCTAACATGGTTGATGAATGTGATTCCGTTAACGATTGTGATATCACAGGACCGCAGGTCGGAGAATATGACTTCACTTGGTCGGATGCATGAGCAATTAATTGGCTTAATTATATCATATTAAGTTTGGTTAAGTTGTGTGTTGAGGAAAAAATTGAAGGTAGTGCTACAAGTGTTGTACGAATAAAGTATCAAGGATAATGCATTCTAATAGTTTACATGTCTTCCTACATTTTAAGTCCATGTCTTCACCTCTTTTGCCGATTCCTTAACATCAATCGAGTTAGATTATTTATATATCATTCCATTAAAGAACAGAGGACTACCTGACCAAAATTGGTTGGACGCGACTGTTGGGAGGGAGAGTCGATCCACGGAACAGTGCTCGCGACAAAACCCAAATCACGCAAAAATACAATCACGCAATTAAATGACGAAAGACAATATAAATTAAAGTGCAGGAATAAGAAAGCAATCAATCACAAACAAGATAGATTTGTTAACGAGGTTCACCCACCGTATGGCTAGTCCCCGGCAGAGCGGAATCTGCAAACGTCTACTATACTTGAATCAAGTTTACAAGCAAGAACAACCCTAGGAGATTTCTCTCAAATCTCTCTATACAAATCTCTCTTGGCCTTCTTTTGTGATGATACTTGTGATGGATACAAGCGATGGATGGATGCTAAAAATGCCTCTCATAAGATGTGATTTTATAGCACCCAGGACAATGTCACTATCTAACAAAGTCACCACCTTTCATTGTCATCACCTAACAATGTCATGGATGTCAAAAGTAGCACCTACCAAAGTCACCATCTATCATTGTCATCACCTAACAATGTCATGGATGTCAAAAGTGGCACCTACCAAAGTCACCACCTATCATTGTCATCACCTAACAATGTCATAGATGTCAAAAGGTGGTACCTAACCATAGACTTTAATTTGCATCAATTTTCAACAAACTCCACCTTGATGCAAATTCATCACAATCTCGACATTGTCCCACTTGGAGTAACTTTTTGGCTTGATTCTCAGCACTAGTAAACTTCACATGATTCCGCTGCTGCTCTCTCCTCATTAAATTTTCATGGAGAGATTCACCAATCTGCAACAGAGATTCAGCTTATCTCTGTCTACTATTTTGGTGAACATATCCGCCGGATTCTTTTCTCCCGCGATCTTTTGCAGTGTCAACTCACCATCTTCTAACGCCATGCGTATGAAGTGGTACCGCACCTTGATATGCTTCGTCCGAGAATGATATGCTGCATTCTTTGCCAAATGTATTGCACTTTGGCTGTCGCTCCACAAGGTATTGAAGTCTTGCTTCTTACTCAACTCTTCGAGTAACCCTTGTAGCCATATCATCTCTTTGCTGGCTTCCGTGATTGCCACGTACTCAGCCTCCGTAGTTGACAATGCTACCACTTTTTGCAGTTGAGATATCCAACTTACCGCTGTTCCCCCAACTGTAAATACATATCCCGTTGTGCTCTTCCCACTATCTCGATCACCCGAGTAGTCCGCATCAACGTAACCTTGCACCTTTAGAGAGTCACCCCCGAAACATAAGCAGTGACTAGACGTACCCTTAAGATACCTCAAAATCCACTTCACCGCATTCCAATGCTCCTTCCCCGGGTTTTGCATATACCGGCTCACAACTCCCACTGCATGTGCAATATCCGGTCTCGTACTCACCATTGCATACATTAAACTCCCCACCGCAGAAGCATAAGGCACTCTTGCCATCTCGTCTTTCTGCTCTTGAGTTGTAGGGCAAAACTCCTTCATGAGTTTGAAATGTTTTGCTAAAGGCATACTCACCGGTTTTGACTTGTCCATGTTGAACTGCTTCAAAACCTTCTCGATATAGTCGCTTTGCGATAACCACAGCTTCCGCTGCTTCCTATCTCGAACGATCTTCATGCCCAAAATTTGTTTGGCCGCTCCTAAATCTTTCATGGAAAACTTTTCAGCCATCATCTTCTTCAGACTTTGAATTTTCTCGAAGTTCGGACCCGCTACCAACATATCATCTACATAGAGTGATAGAATGATATAGTCTCCATCCTCAAAAGTCTGAATATAGACACAGTGATCTGACTCACCGCGCACAAATCCCGTCTCTAGCATGAACTGATCGAATTTGAGATACCACTGCCTTGGAGCTTGCTTAAGGCCGTACAAGCTCTTTCGCAGTTTACACACCATAGTTTCTTTTCCCTTCACCTCGTATCCCGGTGGCTGCATCATATAGATCTCCTCCACCAAATCTCCATGAAGGAACGCAGTCTTCACATCAAGCTGCTCTAAGTGCAGATCCTCCACCGCCACAATACTAAGGATCACCCGAATTGATGTCATTTTCACCACAGGGGAAAATATCTCTTGATAGTCAATTCCTTGCTTTTGGGCATATCCCTTGACTACCAAGCGAGCCTTGTACCGCTTCACACCATCGGCCTCATCTTTTATCCGGTACACCCATCTATTCAGCAACACTTTTCGACCCTTGGGTAGCTTTACTAGGTCCCACGTGCGGTTCTTCTTCAAAGAATCCATCTCCTCGTCCATAGCTCGCTCCCACTGCTTACTAGCACCGTCTTGCGTCGCCTCTTCAAGGGATTCAGGCTCCCCCGAATCCGTGTACAAAATGAAGTCGGTCACAAGTCTTTCAGGTAGTCTCCTTTCTCTCGTAGATCTCCTCAAAACCGGTACATCTGGTTGCTGAACATGGTGGTCATCATGTTCTTGAACCTGATCCTGCACTGCAGCTTCCTCCATGTTTTGATCCCCACTTGAAGACACCTGATTGTTCTTTTGAGTTCCGTCTAACTCCACGAACTCAGATACAACACCATCTTTGGCTTGCTTTTCTTCTCTATATAAGTGCTGCTCATCAAAGACAACGTTCCGGCTTCGTATTACTTTCTTACTTGTGTAATCCCACAGCCGATATCCGAACTCGTCTCCACCATACCCGATGAAAGCACACTTCTTAGATTTGGAGTCAAGCTTACTCCTTTCTGCCTTATCAATCAAAGAATACGCGATACAGCCAAATACTTTAAGGTGCGAATAATTGACCGGTTTACCCGACCAAATTTCTTCTGGAATGCCTCCATCAAGCGCACTCGCCGGGCTTCTGTTGATCAGATATACAGCAACATCGACCGCTGCTGCCCATAAGAATTTTGGCAGATTCGCATCCAAGGTCATGCTTCGCACTCGCTCTAGGATCGTTCTGTTCATCCTTTCAGCGATACCATTTTGTTGTGGTGTCCCAGGTACCGTCTTCAACCAACGAATACCCTTTTGCGAGCAAAACTCCTCGAACTCTTGGGTGCAGTATTCCCCGCCATTATCGGACTTTAGGCATTTAACCTTCATCCCCGTTTGGTTCTGCACCTGCGCAATCCAGTGTTTGAAGATGCCAAACACATCGGACTTTTTCTTCATCGCGTACACCCATGTCTTCCGACTTGTATCATCGATGAACGTCACAAAGTACCGATTTCCGCCATAAGACTCCACTGAGGCTGGACCCCACACGTCCGTATGCACCATCTCTAGTTTCTTGGTCTTTTTCGCTACGCCTCCAATTTGAAAACTGAGAGCGTTTTGCTTCCCACAAACGCAGCTCTCGCAAAACCCCAACTCCACTTTTTTCAGCCCCGAAAGAACCCCCTTAGCTTGAAGAATTTTCATGTTCTTCTCGCTGAGGTGCCCCAATCTTTTATGCCACAACGAAGTCTCCGAATCTTTCTCCGAACTGGCCGTCAATGCAGCCGAGCCTCCGCTGCTCCCATTGAATGAGTACAACGAACCGCTCAGCTTGTCCCTTGCGACCACCAACGATCCTTTGGAAATCTTCCATTGAGAATTCCCAAACGTTGTAATAAACCCTTCGTTGTCTAGCTGACTTGTGGAAATCAAGCTTTTCTTCAAATCAGGAATATGACGAGCATTCTTCAATTTGATTTGACCACCTCCTGACGGTTGCAAGATGATCGTCCCTTTTCCAACGATCTTACACGATTGACCGTTTCCCACCGTCACATGTCCAAGATCGTCCTGAACATACTCGCTAAAGTGGTGTCTGCCCGAAGTGCAATGAAAAGAAGCCCCTGAATCTAGGAACCAAGTATCCGCCTTTGTGTTCTCGTTCGCCGATAGACAAAGACCTTGTTCCCCTTGTTCTTGTGTAGACACCACATTCGCTTCCTTTTCATCTGTCTTCTCATCTGAGCCTTTCTTCGGAAGCCTGCATTCACTTCTTCTGTGGCCCTTCTTTCCGCAATTCCAACAGACGCCTTGGATTTTTCCTTGAGATTTTCCTCGGCTTTTAGACTTGCCCCTTTTCCACTTTCCCCTTTCTATTGTTCTGCCGCGATTCTCCACCGAAAGTGCAGAAGTTCCAGAACTCCCACTCACGGACTTTCTTCGCATCTCATCGTTTAATATGCAGCTTACCGCATCATTAAACGTGAGAATCATAGAGTTGCTAACCGCCATTACTAGGTTCTCCCAACTCTCTGGCAACGAACATAGGAACAGTAGGGCTCGAATCTCGTCTTCAAAGATGATTGAAACGGATTCAAGTTGGCTTGTCACGCTGTTGAATTCGTTCAGGTGCTCTATCACCGAACCATTCTCCACCATCTTCATGTTGAAAAGCTTCTTCATCAAAAATATTTTATTTGATGTTGATGGCTTCTCATACAACTTCGCTAACGTCGTCATTAGCGCCTTAGTTGTTTTCTCCTTTGAGATATTAAAGGCCACCTGCGGAGTCAACGACAATCTGATCGTCGCTAAGGCTTTCCTATCCAAAAGGTTCCACTCCTCATCGGTCATCTTCTCGGGCTTTTCTCCTAGCAACGGAAGATATAGATCCTTTTGGTATAGACAGTCTTCTAACTGCATGCGCCACCAACCGAAATTGTGACAATTGAATTTCTCGATTCTTATCTTATCCTCTGCCATCTTTCGTCTGTATCGCAGCAAACTCGACTTCCTCCTAGATCTGAACCAACGCCTTCAAAACTATAATCTAAGAAAGTGGGGAAGAGGACACAAGCGTCGTTACCCACCGTTACCTAGATTATAGAATCGAAGAACCCTAGGTTCTCTTAACCTTGCTCTGATACCAGTTGTTGGGAGGGAGAGTCGATCCACGGAACAGTGCTCGCGACAAAACCCAAATCACGCAAAAATACAATCACGCAATTAAATGACGAAAGACAATATAAATTAAAGTGCAGGAATAAGAAAGCAATCAATCACAAACAAGATAGATTTGTTAACGAGGTTCACCCACCGTATGGCTAGTCCCCGGCAGAGCGGAATCTGCAAACGTCTACTATACTTGAATCAAGTTTACAAGCAAGAACAACCCTAAGAGATTTCTCTCAAATCTCTCTATACAAATCTCTCTTGGCCTTCTTTTGTGATGATACTTGTGATGGATACAAGCGATGGATGGATGCTAAAAATGCCTCTCATAAGATGTGATTTTATAGCACCCAGGACAATGTCACTATCTAACAAAGTCACCACCTTTCATTGTCATCACCTAACAATGTCATGGATGTCAAAAGTAGCACCTACCAAAGTCACCATCTATCATTGTCATCACCTAACAATGTCATGGATGTCAAAAGTGGCACCTACCAAAGTCACCACCTATCATTGTCATCACCTAACAATGTCATAGATGTCAAAAGGTGGTACCTAACCATAGACTTTAATTTGCATCAATTTTCAACAGCGACGATCTATCACGAAGGCTCACAATGAATAAGCAATTGTGCGGTCTTCTCAATTTTTGAGAATGAAATTATTTCTAGGAACAAGCTCTTCCGAACGATAACTTATTACCGGGGACAATGCATCCGGACAAGGAAATGCGGAGTAATATTTAGATAGTTTTCGAGGACTATGCAACCATTTTCTCTGGGTAAAATCGACACCCTCCGTGGATGAGAATAAAATGAAATAGCAATGCAAAAAAGCTACACTGCTTTAGAATGAAATGAAATGAAATGAAATGCAAAAGAAATAACTCATTAAATTTATTTTAATGAGTTATTTCTTTTGAGCAGAATCTTGCATATTATTCTTGACTGTCCAGTAATCTATATCTATATGGAGTTTTTCAATTGCTACCTTCATGGATGATCATGGTTGTTATGAGTTCACGGTGTTTGTTAGAAATTTTTGTTATATATTCTGTCTTGGTTTGCAATTGTTGCTACCCTGGCACCGTGAACTTACACATTGTTGAGGGGAAATGAGTTCATCCCCGAACTATAGCTTGAACGAACAACAAAGGCACTAACTATTAAGCTAAGACCGGAGCATAATTGGTCGGTATTTGCTCAATAGGGCCGGCCTAGAGCGCCATCAGGTTCTAACTAGCGTCCACACCATTATAATTAGGATCCACGTATTCTAAAGATGCCAAGGAGTCTAGCAGGAGGAGAACTGATTCAATTGAAAGACTTGAGAAGATCTTCCCTCAATCTTCTAACCCAAAAAACCCATAGTTATTAAATCATGATACATACCGCATATCGCGTTTTTCTATCATATCACATTGTATGTCGCTAAAAAATCTTTACTTGAGGGACAATTGCTCTTCCCCGTTTGATAGGAGGCCATGGAGGTATGAAAACCTCTACTGGCAGTGGAAAGGAAGATTTTCAACTAATTGTGTGAAAAAAGATCTCATGATGGTCTAGCCCTAAACCCAAAACCTATAGGCTGTTGCAAAAATAAAAGATCACATCATATATCTTATCGTATTATATCATAAGATTTTTTTCTTTTAATAGCTATATAATTAGGTGTGTGTGTGTAGAGAGAGAGAGAGAGAAGAGAAGAGGCGTGATCGAATCACATAAAATTTGGTGTATCGACATCTTACATGATAACCATTATTCTCATATATATGTGTGTGTGTGTTTAAATTAGTAAATATAATGGTTAATAAACTATTATTCAAATAATTGACAACCATATAAATGCAAATGCAAAATACCTAAATTAAGAAAATTCAAATGAAATTTTTTATTAATAAGAAATAATATGAGCAAAACCGAACTGAATTAGAATTTAGAACCTAATTTTTGTATCATGCAATCATATCGTTTGTAACGTATAAAAAATCTACCATATCATATAGTATTGTAGGATATGAATTGGTTATCATAAGATATCGACAACAATGATTGCTAACCTATCTAAGCAAGCCCTATAAAAGCCAGCTATTAAAATAAACCTAGGTATGCACTCAGCCTCTTTAAAATTTCCAAAACTTTTGATTGACGGCTACCGATTTAGGAATCGGAAGAGGTCCTCAAAGAAAACCACTTCGGGTCTTCTTTGTTTTGCGACTGTGCGGCCGGCCGGAGTTGTGTGTCTAATATCTCAATTAGACCCCACATATGATAAATTAATTCGTGCTGGCAGGTATATAAAATTTTGTGCAACATCAGAGTGGATTTAGGGGTATTATTATAAAATATCAAGATGGGGCGCGGGGTTGTCTTATTTAAAAATAAGTAAGATTTGGGAGTTTGAATATTGGGAAAAAAACCCATAAAGATAAAAAAAACTCTTGATTTCACAACAATTAAAAAAAAAAATCATAAGCTATAATAATAAGCATGCTCTCAATGATTACAAATTGCAGCAATGCCCCAAAAATATAAATTCAAATGAAATCCTACACCCTCAATCCTTGTTATTTGCTAGTTTGCTTCAACGCTTTAAGAAGTATCAACATATATTCTCCCCAAAAACCAAAACCCTAAGCCCATTTGGCCATGAGCGACATGCCTCCAGCACCTAAAAGAACAGCAGCAAAGGCAAACAACTGTAGCTTAATACTACCCTGTAACTTGGGCCCCAAGAAATCTGCAGCAAGAAGATCGACGAGCGCCATGTAATTGAGAAGCCCAGCGGAACACGCGTTCAAGAGTCCTTCGACCATAAGCGAAGTGGGGCTGTTGTCTCTGTACACGCTGGAGAGGGCGATGCCGAGCGCGAGGCCGAATGGGGTTGTGATTGAGAAGAAAAACACCAGAATCGATTTCATCTTCATCCCGTATTCTGCCTGCAAACAAAGAGAAATTAAAAGGAAGAATCAATATGATTTTATATTCCAACCAACTAGATCTGCGGCAAGATGAGCAAATATTAAGATTGTGCATTCCTATGTTTCTCAAAACCTATGGCCATATTACGTTACGGCATATTATTATTCCAAATAAGGAAAAAAAACATCAATCGATGATATTAAAGACACTACCATCACATCGAAAAGATCATTCTAAGTCTTATACCTGAAGGATGCAGCCACCTAATCCCATTCCTTCAAAGAGTTGGTGGAAGCAAATCGCAGCAACCAAAGGCCTAATAGTGCAAGGACTATTAGAGGCTCCCATTGACAAACCAATCACCACTGAGTGAACCACAATCCCCATTTCTAACACCTGCAAAAAAATAATTGCATTGTAGATTAATATAAAAAAAACTAAAATTTAATTTACAACATACGTACTCATTTTCTAATATCTATATTTTTGGTGTTATATGTCTGATTATTTTGCTGCAAAAGAAACTATCAACATTATATTTTATACAATTAATTTGTTGCAAGAAGTATATTTTATTGAAAATAAATATTGTCAAATCCTTTTCTTTTACATGATATGTCCTCGCATATTAATTGCAAGAATTAAGGAGTTTGATCTTTAAGGAATTCAAATTAATAACTTTCATATTGAAAAATTAATGCAAGTTAGATTTGCAGCTAACTAGACATGCCCTAATATACAAAAAGCGTGTTATATTAATTTTAAGGAAAAAAATAAGCAAGCTCACCTGTGCTACAATGCGATGCCTCACCAAATTTGAATCCATCCCTTCCTTAACCTCTCCAGTCACCGGTACCACCATACTTTCATGGTCTACCGTCATCACCGGCCCGGTCCCACCATGCCCGTGTCGGATATTGAACCGCGCCATCATCATGGAATCAATCATCAAAGTCACCAGCGCAGACAGCATGGTCACAAACGTCGAGAACGGAAATGTATGCCACGGCACCTCCGGCAGGCACGGGCTCCGCAAATCGTCAAACGAATCTGGCAGCACGTGCATGTACCTGTGAGACCAAAAATACAATATCATTCCCTAAAGATGGAAAAGTTCCTCACGGAAGCAAAATTACACCGTGGTCATTCCTGCGTATATCGACGTGCTAATTACATAAAAGAAATAATTGGAGTCAACAATTGTCTACTTGCGTACCCAGTAGCCAAAATCACACCAGAAGCAAACGCTTTCACTATAATGAACAGATTCGTGTCGGGTTTTAGAGCCGGTACCGATCGCGAAAAAAGGGGCAAGCAGACGCCGACCATGCTAGCGACTAGGATAACGGCAATGGCGATGATTTTGAGACGGAGCGCCTCCGGGCGGTTGTAGCACGCGCCGAGATCGGACGCGTCACATTCCGATTTGCCCTCAGCATTGACGTTGTAGCTTGAGAGAATGAGTGCCACGGTAAAAAAGAAGAAGATTAGCTTAGTGTCCATGGCTCTGGTTAATTTTTAGGGACTAACTGGTTGTTAACTAATGGTAGTAGGTGATTAGTTAGAGGATTTATATTGTTGTTGAGTAAATGACGGGGGAGTTAGTAAACTCTGA
The DNA here is from genome assembly GCA_030015575.1 of Agapanthus africanus. Classification (NCBI taxonomy): domain Eukaryota; kingdom Viridiplantae; phylum Streptophyta; class Magnoliopsida; order Asparagales; family Amaryllidaceae; genus Agapanthus; species Agapanthus africanus. The sequence goes on along the minus strand of CM057347.1, from coordinate 497,342,770 downwards.
TTGTGAAGGGAGGGAATTTACTGATTTGGACATCTGGAATTGGGTTTTTTTACGTGGGGTTTGGGGAGAGGGGTAGGGGTAAAGGCAAAGGCATTTTGGGTATTTCGCTGCTGGCGTGTGCCTTGGGGAGGTGGACACAAGTAAAAGTGCGGTGTATGAATGGCTGGAGAGAGCTGAAAGCGAATGGGGAGCGTGGTGAAAGGTGAATAGGCGTGGGCCACGTACTTTTGGCCGTGGTTCAATTGTACTTTAGATGAGCTTTTTCCATTTTACGCAAAACTACCATATTAATTACATGCTTTAATGCGAAAAATTATATTTTTTGTTGCTGGTAAATCTTCTGGTTTCGAGAGATTCTTAGAAATAAAATGACCTTATAAAATTGTCCAATTCATATCTCTTTTCCTTCTCTGTTAATGTCCTCTGTTACATTGAAACTGAGTTTGAAAATGGTAATCAAATTATAATAAACAATTTTGTGATACTTTAGATAATGCTTGAGAAATAAAGATGATAGCGTTGACAGCATATATAATTAGCGTTTATTTATCTTGGAATATCAAATGTGCTGTAGAGATTAATCAACTCTCAAACTATACGATGTAAGGTAGTCCTATAAAGATTTGTTGGCATGTGTGAACGAATTTATCTTTAGTTTATATCAATTTTAGAAAGAACAATAGCAAGACAAAAGCAGGGTTGCGCTCAATTGACCGCGGCTAAATATAATTAACAACACTCAAGGATGGGTCCCTCAACCCCTCCTAATTATCCTTGATTTGGATTGCAACCACGATAACTTATTCATAGAGATGGATGCCATTGACACTACTACAAATAAAGGTTGCCCCTACGGATTTGTCGATAGGGGCAAACCACTGCCCCTACGGAGATGTGCGTAGGGACGAAAAAAGACCCCATAGGTGCAAAGGCCGCAGGTGCAAGTTGAAGGGCCACGTAATATCCCTACGGAGTTCTGTGTAGGGCCAGTTTCACCTACGGAGTAGGCCGTAAGGTAAAAAAAGTTATATTATTTACGGTTTTTTTAAATATATTACCTGTACCTACGGAGATAGCCGTAGGGCCACGTAATATCCCCTACGGAAATATGCGTAGGTACTTATCCGTAGGGCCACGTAATATCCCCTACGGATATATGCGTAGGTACTTATCCGTAGGGTTAAAATATCAGGATTTCTAATATTTTGCCCCTACGGATAACTCCGTAGGGGCTAAGCAATGGCCCCTACGGACATATCCGTAGGGGCACTCCCAACCCTCCGGTACTGAGATCAGGGAGAATATCAGTTACTGCTGATATTTTGCCCCTACCGATATAGCCGTAGGAGCAACATGTGTACCTACGGATTAATCCGTAGGTACACATTATCTGTATTTTTTTTTAAAAAGGGCTGCCTGATTTTTTCCCGTCCTGTGCACAATAATATATATAACAATAAAATATAAAATTAATCATCACGCAACATATATCGCAGTATTCATAATCACATCTCACGCATATAATATACAAAAGAAACCCAAAAACTGAATATGATATAAATATAAACCAATATCAATATCAATATTGTTTCAAAATGTAGTACAATATGTATCATATAAATAAATACATGTTTCAAAAAATAAGAATCAAAAAGCTACCCTAGTTCGGTCCAGCTCCACCTCTGATAAACGATAGAATCTGGCGCGCCTGCTCCTCGGTCAATAAACCATGCAATTCGGCGAGTGCGGGAGTCTGAGCGGCCTGTGGAGCTGGCGATGTGATCTGCGCAGCCGCGGTCGAGGTAGTAGCTTGCGGAGCCGCGGCTGTGGGAGTCTAAGCGGGCGGTGGAGCTATAGGAGCTGTCTGCGGAACCGCAGCCGATGTAGCGGTTGAAAATAATACAATTGCATAACCTTAAGAAAAACAACCATCCCTTTTTTAATGAATTTGGATGGGTAATTATCCCAAATTTTTTTAAAACAAAAGAAAAACAGGGACCTATATACAAAATGGGTAAATGTCGTGATCAATAAATTACTTACCATTTGCCGAGACATGTATTTTTGCAGCATCCATACATCCTTTTCCTCTTCTTCGATGCCGTATTCTCATTATCTTCGTCTAATCCATCTGAATCTGCAATTAAATTTAATTAAATCAAATAAAATAAAAAATTAAAATCAAATAACAACAAAATCAATGAAATTTATAGCCTACCAGAGTCTTCAAGAATATCCACATATGAATCCTGGGCCTTCTTCTTTTTCTTCAAAGATCTTTTAGAAGCAGAGAATTTTGTTTTCTGGCAAGTGCTTTGAAGCTAAACACCATATTTCCTTTGTATTTGAAAACCAAAAAATGCCCAGTTTACAGATTATTGGCTACTGTAAATTTATGCCACCCATCTCCACTCATGAAAGCAACTTTGTTCTCGATGTGAAGATCAACATGCCATATTTTGCCATTGTGGCTCACTAGGTTAGCCTTTTCTCTTCTCTTGACCATCTTGCTAATCTGCTTGGTAAATTTATTCGGAACCGGCTGTGAATCATTAAAAGACATGCATAAGAAAGGAAGCTAAAATACAGATATATAGCATACCGATACATCGAAACTTCAAAGTTGCGATGACAATCCAGAAATATTTATTTCTACACTCGTGGTGCACATGCGAATGCGTCAGGCATCATGAACAAATATTTGAGAACATGGAAAGTATTATTAGTATAAAGTAATTAAAGCTTTTAAACATCTTGGGTAGATATTTTCTTAGTTGATGCAATCATATCATGATGACTAAATTTAAGCTATTATATATATGCATATGTATTTTTCTAATCTAATATATTACACACACACACGCACACACACACAGAGAGAGAGAGAGAACCAATTTGGTAGAAAAATCAGGTAGCAGGACCCTGAAGAAATGGAGTCCATAGCATTGCTCATCATCATCATCCATGATCCCTTTGAAGAAATATTATCAAAAGGGGAGAATAAATTGTTACTGCTAGTTAATGCTTGCAAGAAGTTGAAACGTGCGTTCAACCCATTTATATAATAATTCTCACTGCTTGTAGTATTTATTCTCCCCTTTTGATAATATTTCTTTAAAGGGATCATGGATGATGATGATGAGCAATACTATGGAATCCATTTCTTCGAGATCCTGCTACCTAATTTCTCTACCAAATTGGTGTTCTCTGTGTGTGTGTGTGTGTGTGTGTGTGTGTGTGTGTGTGTGTAATATATTAGATTAGAAAAATACATATGTATATGTATAATAGCTTAAATTTAGTCCTCATGATATGATTGCATCAACTAAGAAAATATCTACCCAAGGTGTTTAAAAGCTTTAATTACTTTATACTAATAATACTTTCCATATTCTCAAATATTTGTCCATGATGCCTGACGCATTCTCACGTGCACCACGTGTGTAGAAATAAATATCTCTGGATTGTCATCGCAACTTTGAAGTTTCGATGTATCGGTATGCTATATATCTGTATTTTAGCTTCCTTTCTTATGCATGTCTTTTAATGATTCGCAGCCGGTTCTGAATAAATTTACCAAGCAGATTAGCAAGATGGTCAAGAGAAGAGAAAATGCTAACCTAGTGAGCCACAATGGCAAAATATGGCATGTTGATCTTCACATCGAGAACAAAGTTGCTTTCATGAGTGGAGATGGGTGGCATGAATTTACAGTAGCCAATAATCTGTAAACTGGGCATTTTTTGGTTTTCAAATACAAAGGCAATATGGTGTTTAACTTCAAATCACTTGCCAGAAAACAAAATTCTCTGCTTCTAAAAGATCTTTGAAGAAAAAGAAGAAGGCCCAGGATTCATATGTGGATATTCTTGAAGACTCTGGTAGGCTATAAATTTCATTGATTTTGTTGTTGTTGTTTGATTTTAATTTTTGATTTTATTTGGTTTAATTAAATTTAATTGCAGATTCAGATGGATTAGACGAAGATAATGAGAATACGGCATCGAAGAAGAGGAAAAGGATGTATGGATGCTGCAAAAATACATGTCTCGGCAAATGGTAAGTAATTTATTGATCACGACATTTACCCATTTTGTATATAGGTCCCTGTTTTTCTTTTGTTTTAAAAAAATTTGGGATAATTACCCGTCCAAATTCATTAAAATAGGGGTGGTTGTTTTTCTTAAGGTTATGCAATTGTATTATTTTCAATAAAAACATGCAATTTCAGTCAAATGGTAGAAAATAGAAGATATTTCCTCAAATACCCAAGTGGTGAAACATAACAAATTAACCGTTGTGAAAAATAGAGTAAAGATGCAAAATGTGAGTGAAATTTCCTAGCATTTGCAGAAAATAAATCATGTTTCGGGATTACTACAAAGTTGTGAAACCATAAATTAGTGGTGATTAAAGTTGAGGGCAATGTGAAACTTCAAGCCCGGCGCAGTTATTATATTGTATGAAATTTAGCCAGCCAGCCGCCGGACAGAAAAGGATATTTTGCGAATAGAATCGAGACACATCGGTAATTAAAAAAAAAGGTAGACATAGAGATCAAAGTGCAATTTTTGAAATGTGTGTGCTATTCTACTATCTACAATTTCTATTTTCTTCTCTCGATTTCTTTTATAATCAATCTCCATGACTATTACCATGACTCTCGACTAACAAAGGTGGCTTTTCGTCCTCGGTAGCTTGATAATTGATGGAGGATATAAACTTTTAACGACACCTAACGAAAAGTGGACCCTCTTTTCTTCATTAATTCACTCCCTGTGTGTGTGTTTTTTTTTCTGAATTAAAGGTCATTGATTTTAGAAAGACCTGATGATATATATGTTGAATATATGTAGGGTGATATGCATGATCACAAGAGCTTGGTGGAGGCAATAAAAAAAGTTGATGTGGTGATCTCTATGCTGGGCTACAAATATCATGAGCAGTTGGTTGATCATAAGTGCATGCTGCGTGAATAAATATTGTGTTAATTCCAAACTAAATACAAATATAACAAACTTATCAATTATATAGTATTCAATTTGATTTCAAACAAATACCAAATAAGAATTTATTGTACAGGTCCACGACTTACAATCATTCCCGCATGCGAGCACATATAAAAATCATAGTTTCTAGGATGACAATTTTATTGCCAACTACTGTCACCACCTACAGCTAAACAATAATAAAAATTACTATCTAAGTAAGAGCAAAAGGAATGTGTGTATATTTATGATATAACATTCTAAATCAATATACATGCACTATATGATATATAAACATACCTGGAGGAGCGGGAGTGGCCTCTGTCCCTGATTTGGACGCATCACCAACAACTAGATAATCAAATATTGACAATATAAGTAATTTTGACATAAACAGGCATGAATATCTATAATATTATATTCAAAATGGATATTAGAGAGCGCACCTGCAGTGAGAAGTGGTAAAAGTATCACCCAACTAGGGTGTAATTTACAGAATCAATTGAAACTCTTGAAAGTCATAGAAGAACCTGACCTGCAAAAATCTGATATATACTTTCCATTTGACACTAAGAAGTCTCTAAAAGGAAAAACCAATGTGAAAGCCATCATTAGTTCATATCAGAAGATTGATGCTGAAACAGAGAACAAGGAATGTCATTTTTTTCTTCTTCTGCCACATTACTGTCTTCTCCTTCTTCTTCTGCCACATTACTGTCTTCTTCTTCTTATTATGTGCGCGTGAAAATTCAATGAAAGCAGAAACTCCAGTGACAAACTTAGGTTGCATACGTTGTTGCCAATTCACATACATCCAGTCCTTAACCCTGACGTACTCATGGGCCATGTTAGACTGTATCATATAAATTGTAGGTTATGATGACTATATTGAGAAATCTAAGAACGAGATGGTTACTGACAAAGGAGAAAATCCGTGTATATGCTTTGTGTGTGCGTGTCACGCCCCGCTTCCCAAAAGAAGGAGAAGGAAGACGTGGCAAGGTCCGCAACCTAACTGTATTGAAGGTGGTCTATTCAATACAGTTACGTTAAGCGTATAAATATTTAATATGCAGGATGTGTACCAAAAAAAAATAATAAGAGCGAAAGGCATTTTATTTCCATTAACCAATCTTTATTACATCCCAAAGGAAATAGTAAAATAAACTAAGTAGTTTAATTACATCAAAGGAGAAACAAAAGCCCTAAACATATGGGCAACAACAAAAATTAAAACTATCTAATCTTCCATCGTCCAGTCTGCAAGATCTCCATAAGCTGACTTCACCTTGATATTCGCTGTAATGCTCATTCTTATCTGACGGACATTCCAAGGATAGAGAAAGAAAAGGAAGGTCCGTCAGCGAGTTATACTCGGGTAGGATTGCCTCATAAGATAGTAAAGGTATAGAAACGAACAGGTGTGTATAATGAATATGATGTACATGTGTATAAAGGTATGAGGTTATGTACAAATTGGATATGTGAATATGAGTAGGTTATATATGTTGTAAGTTATGTGTAGATGAAGGTAATAGTTTGTATTAGTTTGTTAAACAAGGGTCCGGATACTCGAGATTATTCCGTTGTGGCCACGGAACAACAACTGGGGAAGTGAAATGTACCGTTTCACTTCCTGGGATCATGATCGAGTAGTAGGGGAATCCGAGTTCCGAATTATCCTTGCCTAATCAAACTACCCATCCCCGTAGTTCAGTATAAAGATTTAGACGAATTAGAGTTAGTGCGTATACTTCTAGGCATGGAATTTCCACATTGTATAGTCGTCCACATTTTGGACTGTTCACCCGAAATATCGGGATCTTCATATTTGTATAGTCGTCCACACTTTGGACTGTTCACCCGAAATATCGGGATCTTCATATTTGTATTCCATACCTAGGTCCGCGCCTTCTAACCCTAACCGTATCATGTTTTGTATATGTCATGTTGTCATAAACTGGAATTTTAGAAAGTTTATTCATCTCGTTTAATATGGCCTTCCACAACCACTCGTTTTATTTTCTAAGGTTCGTAAAGTACTTCATCTCATCTTAGGGAAAGCTTAGTTAAAAAGAAATAATAGTGTTTAATTATCCTTTATTACTTCTAACAAAAACCATGATATTTAAGATATTTATTATTTTGGAAAAGCATAATGTGTTACAGAAAATATCCTTTCGATAAAAGGACGAGGTGTTTATTTGAAAATCTTTAGCAAGAGGTTTTTATTTGAAAATCTAGTTTCTCCTAATGTTCCAAAAGGATAAGTTATGAGGTCCTCAAATCGCCTCTTCACCGCCAATTGTGGCCAGGTAAGCACAAGTAAGGAAAGGAGGGATCCGCTCACGAATCACCGTGAGACGGGCCTTTTAAAGTTACCTTTCTCACTTGTCTAGCCTAGGCACCACAAAGTCTGGTTTAGATAAACGATCGATGCCTACAACCGTTCCTTTATTCTAGATTGGTGTTATCTTAAAATTACCTTTTAAAAAATACTAAGTATTCCCTTTTTAAAAAAAATATCGTTATTTAAATTTAATATTTTCTTTCTTAAAAAGTTGAGGGTTTTTAAAACTATTTGTAAGTAAAATATACGTATACTGTATCTAAAATATTTATTTCACATATCTTTATTTCTTACAGACATTTTAAACAAATATAATATTTAAATTAAACGAGGGTATCTTGTGGAAGTAACCTATTACGAGATCATTTTTATAGTGTGGGTATGTCAGAGGTGAAATGACAATTCATGTGTTACATCAAATTCTAGGTATTATGGATATGCAATATAATTGTGTACAGATGAAATTTAAACACCGTTTTAAATGGGGTTAACATTATTATTATTGAGGGTACAAAGAAAAATGTATGCACAATTATTATAACAACTTTTTAAATGTGGGTTGATGATTAGAAGTTGGAATTTCGATAGAAGAAGGTGACAGGAAAAGGAGAGAGAGGCGGATCCTACCTTTGTTTAGAGTTTGGACGTAGACGGTGGAAGACGTAGGCTGGTACAAAAATTTCGCAAAAGCTCCGCGTCCTGATTTTTTCTTGGCGATTGGATGTAGCCGTAGCGTCCGCGTCGTCGATACGAAGGCACCGGTATTTTTTTCAGAATTTTTGGAGTTCGGTGGTGTGAGAAATTTAGGTTTAAAGTGCCTATTTATAGGGTTCAAATGGTAACAATAAAATCCAAAAAGTAGTTAAAACACACGGAAAATCACGCCGGCCAATCATTGCGAATCATTCAGTTAATGATTGCGCCCGCCGCCACGTTTCGTGGCCGTTGGATCTGCATCCAACGGCCCAGATCGCACCGCCAGCCCCCGCCGCCACGCCACGCGTCGCCACGCGCCTGCGCGTGTGGGGATCACGCGCTTTCGCGTGGTCCCCACCACGTGGGCGCCGTCAGCGGGCTCTGGGCCGTTGGATCTTGTGATCCAACGGTCCAGGTTAAAGGGGCTTATTTTATTTTATTTTTTATATAAAAAATAATATTTCTGTTTATTATTTTAAAAATTGGATTTGGCTTCCAAAAATTGTTAAAAATAGTTAAAAATACGGGAAAATTATGGAAAATTTCCAGAAAATATATTTTATTATTATATTTACTATAAAAATAATTTTGGCTAAAAACAAATAATATATCCATTTCTAAATTGTTAGCTAGTTATAATAATTATATAATATCTAGTTTATCTGTAAAATATTTTTAATTACAACTTAATTGCTTTACTTGATAATAAAAATATGTAGATTATTTTAAGGTATTATAAAATTTTATTAAAACATTTTATGCCTATGAAAAGAATAAGTAGAATTAGAAAATTCTTTTAATCCTATTCAATGTTCAGAAAAATTATTAAAAACATTCATTTACTCAAAAAAATGTAAATAACTACTCGACTCTAGGAATTCAAAATGAAAGTCATGTTATTAGAAATCTCGACCATTACAATCTACCCTCCTTAGAATAATTTCGTCCCCGAAATTCAGAAAGTAGGTCAAAAGGAGGGAGGGAAGGAAAAATTACATAAAGGAAACTTCAAATAAGTGAGGATGTCGTTCCCTCATCTCGTCTTCTCTTTCCCACGTGGATTCTCCGGGAGAGTCCTTCCTCCACATGACCCTAACCAATCTGATCGTCTTGTCTCTCAAGATCTTTTCCTTCCGATCAAGGATCTCCACCGGCTGTTGTTCATAGGTTAGGTCAGTTCCCACGGTGATTTCGGAATGATCTAAAACGTGACCGGGATCGCTGACATATCTCCTCAATTGAGAGATATGAAAAACATTGTGTACGCCCTCCAGAGAAGGAGGCAAGGCTAAACGATACGCAACCTCTCCAACCCGTTCGAGAATATCGAAGGGACCTATAAACCGTGGGCTGAGTTTTCCGCGTTTCCCAAAACGTATCACTCCCCGGTTAGGAGAAATCTTCAGAAATACGTGTTCTCCTGGTTGGAACTCTAGTGGCCTTCTCTTTGTATCCGCCCAATGCTTCTGCCGATCTTGTGCTATGCGTAATTGTTCTTTGATGGTTCTTATCACCTCCACTGTCTCGACAATCATCTCGGGGCCTAGTAGTTCTCGATCCCCAATATCGTCCCAACTTAACGGTGACCTACACTTTCGCCCATACAAAGCGGCGAAAGGCGCCATGCCGATACTAGACTGGTAGCTGTTGTTGTAAGCAAACTCTACCAAGTGCAGGTGATCTTCCCAAGATCCTTTAAAATCCAGCATACAGGCCCGGAGCATGTCTTCGAGAATTTGAATAACCCTTTCCGATTGGCCATCGGTCTGAGGATGGTAGGCGGTACTGAAACTCAGATTCGTGCCCAGACTCTCTTGTAGGCTTTGCCAAAACTTAGATCTGAAACGCGTATCCCGGTCGGACACGATGCAAATCGGTACGCCGTGCAATCTGACAATCTCCTCCATATACCTTTTTGCAAGGCTTTCGGTTGATTGACCCACTCGAAAAGGAATGAAATGCGCCGACTTGGTGAGTCGGTCCACAATCACCCATACAGCGTCGTTCCCCTTAGAGCTGCGGGGGAGTGCGGTCACAAAATCCATAGTAATGTTTTGCCATTTCCATTCGGGTATTGGTAACGGCTGTAATAGACCCGCCGTCCTGTGGTGTTCGGCTTTTACTTGTTGGCAAACGAGACATTTGGATATACTCTTGGCTATCTCCCGCTTCATCCCATGCCACCAATAGTTTTGCCTGAGGTCCTTGTACATCTTTGTTCCTCCCGGATGAACAGAGTAGGGAGAACTATGTGCCTCTTTTAATAACTCCTCCCTCATCTCCCCCTTAGGTACACAGACTCTGCTTCCATATCTCAAAGAACCATCTTCGTGTATGATGAAATCCGTCCGCAGATTGGCGTCCACTTGTTCTTTGATCCTTCGCAACTTCGGGTCCTCCATTTGAGCGGTCTTGATCCGTTCGACTAATGTTGAGTGAATTTGCAAATTCATGAAGGATGTAAGCATTCCGGGTATTATCAACTCGGTCTCTAGTTCATTAAGATCTTGGCGATTCCTCCAATGAGTAGTCAGACTCGAAATCATTGGTTGGCGACTCAAAGCGTCCGGGACTACATTCACCTTTCCCGGATGGTATTGTAAGTTTACGTCAAAATCTGCTATTAATTCCAGTCATCTCCTCTGCCTCATATTGAGTTCCTTCTGGGTGAAGATATACTTCAAACTCTTGTGATCGGTGTAAATATCTACCCTCTCACCCAATAAATATTGCCTCCAAATCTTGAGTGCGAAAACAGCTGCGGCAAGTTCTAAATCGTGCGTTGGGTAGTTTCGCTCATGCACCTTTAATTGTCTTGACGCATATGCGACTATATTGCCGCGCTGATACATCACATCACCAAGTCACTCCTCCGAAAATCGTTGTGTATGTTTAAAACTTCTGGGTCTGCTAAGAATTTCACGAATAGTTGTGATGGTTACGATCTACCCTCCTTAGAATAATTTCATACTTGAAATTTTCAAAGGAGTAGCCACTACTAGGCACGGAAATCAGTAACGCTACCAGGAATCCTCCTTGCTGCATGTGTCGCTCCCGCAAGTTGGTGTATCACTTGATGCATGGAAAGTCTTGAAAGGTTAGGTATAAGGAATTGGATAATGTAAAATCAGTAGTTGCTTCCAGATATAAGAGTTTGGAAGTTGAAAGGAAGATGTGAATTGATGGAAAACATGAGAGCTATAGCATAAAGGCAACTAGTCGAAATTACGGAAACTCTCATGTCTTGACACGCGGCATCAGACTTCTCACCGTCATGGTGAAGGTCTGACGTTTGGGTCCATTCCTTTGCGCTTGCTGAAAAACACGCTCCTGCGATGGCAAGGGTGGTCCTTTTGGTGTTGCCCCTTGACCGGTTGGTTTAGTGGCAGAAAGTGGCCGGTTTCCCTGTCGTGGTGCCACATAATTAGCCGGCTTGTTGACGGGACCTGATTGTCTCCCTCACTGAGGACAGTCCCCAATGGCATAATCCGGAGACCCACAGACTATGCAAAGTTTGTTCAAAATGCGACAGTCTCTCATGTAGTGTCCGGTCCTACCACAATGGTTGCATACAACGGCTGTTTTCCGAAGATAGTTGGTCCGGCTGGTCTCTTAGGTTGTTGTCTCCCGTTGAATCTGTAAGATGATCCCTCAAGAACTTGATCGGCTGGTCTCTTAATGCCAGATAAACGGTCATCCTTCCTTATCCGTCTCTGAAGGTCTTCAAAGTTTCATGCCGCCTCTAAAATTTCATCATAAGTTGATAAGGTAGCAGAAGACATAGAGGACTGCGTCTTCAGGCCCAATCCTTGCCGGAATCTTTTGGCATATTAGCTCCGGGGTTGCCACCATGTGATGCGCAAACTGACTTAATCTCACGAACTCTGAAGCGTACTCGTCCACCGATTTATCCCACATACTTCCCTGTTGGAAAATTTATAAACTCCCGTTCCATCCTTAAGTGTGCCACGACTGGAAAGTACTGGGTATCAAAACGCTGTTTGAACCTTTCCCAGTCGATGGGCTCCTTCGATCTACTTTCCTCTGCCTCCCACCATATCCTGGCATTATCCGTAAGTTGTAACTTAGCGATGTTCACCCACGCGTCCTTCGGAATTTGAGTGGCACCAAAATCATTGACTGTTCCCTTGAGCCATTTCTCAGCTTCTAAGGGAGTTTCCTTTCCCGAAAAAGTCTTAGGATGGAGTGATCTGAACTGCTTCACTCCCGCCGAACCTTGTGGAACTGGGGTTAGTGCCTTACTTAAAATCTCTGTTTGTGGCTGCCTACTTTCTCATAGCTCCTGATGAAGGGCAGCTGTCTGATGCTGTTGCTCCAGTAGTTCTTACATCCTTTGTAGCATAGCTGCTTGCTGAGCAGCGGCTTCATTGACTCCATTTTCCCTTCTGTTGCGGTTATAGTGTCGTCCGGCCAGTGATGATCAGGATCAGAATAGGTTAAGTTGCAAACGGCTGAGGTGAGACAAGATAATAACTTGCATGGAAGAACAACAATTAATGCAAGGGAGAGACTAAGAAGAGCAAGAGACATAAGAGAGATTATTGCTCGAAACTAAGATTTTATTATCCAACTTCAATATGGAGAGTACAACCGAAAAGTAAGGACATGCCCTTAATGTTCTTACATCGTTTTATTCGGCCAAAGAAAATGAAAGACTTATTAATCTCGATTATGGAAGTTCAACAAGTGATGATAGGTCCTTGATCTAAGAAAAGCACAACCATTCTCACGGTGCCTTGCGGGGACAACCGCCTGAGAGTCTACGACTTCGTCTTCTGAATGTTCAGATGTAGCTTCAAAGTAACATCGGACATGTCATCCTCGTTGGAAAGATTTGCCATGACCAGAAGGAAAGGTCATGGTCAGGGTACAGAATGTCAAGGAAGGGATAAGGGACATAGGGAAAACTATGATATCGGTATAGATGGATAAGATTCACAAATATAATAAGTCAGTTAATGGTTTTATTTTAGTACACAAGAGAACCTGCATGGGCCACCACAAAAACCTGTCACGCCCCGCTTCCCAAAAGAAGGAGAAGGAAGACGTGGCAAGGTCCGCAACCTAACTGTATTGAAGGTGGTCTATTCAATACAGTTACGTTAAGCGTATAAATATTTAATATGCAGGATGTGTACCAAAAAAAAATAATAAGAGCGAAAGGCATTTTATTTCCATTAACCAATCTTTATTACATCCCAAAGGAAATAGTAAAATAAACTAAGTAGTTTAATTACATCAAAGGAGAAACAAAAGCCCTAAACATATGGGCAACAACAAAAATTAAAACTATCTAATCTTCCATCGTCCAGTCTGCAAGATCTCCATAAGCTGACTTCACCTTGATATTCGCTGTAATGCTCATTCTTATCTGACGGACATTCCAAGGATAGAGAAAGAAAAGGAAGGTCCGTCAGCGAGTTATACTCGGGTAGGATTGCCTCATAAGATAGTAAAGGTATAGAAACGAACAGGTGTGTATAATGAATATGATGTACATGTGTATAAAGGTATGAGGTTATGTACAAATTGGATATGTGAATATGAGTAGGTTATATATGTTGTAAGTTATGTGTAGATGAAGGTAATAGTTTGTATTAGTTTGTTAAACAAGGGTCCGGATACTCGAGATTATTCCGTTGTGGCCACGGAACAACAACTGGGGAAGTGAAATGTACCGTTTCACTTCCTGGGATCATGATCGAGTAGTAGGGGAATCCGAGTTCCGAATTATCCTTGCCTAATCAAACTACCCATCCCCGTAGTTCAGTATAAAGATTTAGACGAATTAGAGTTAGTGCGTATACTTCTAGGCATGGAATTTCCACATTGTATAGTCGTCCACATTTTGGACTGTTCACCCGAAATATCGGGATCTTCATATTTGTATAGTCGTCCACACTTTGGACTGTTCACCCGAAATATCGGGATCTTCATATTTGTATTCCATACCTAGGTCCGCGCCTTCTAACCCTAACCGTATCATGTTTTGTATATGTCATGTTGTCATAAACTGGAATTTTAGAAAGTTTATTCATCTCGTTTAATATGGCCTTCCACAACCACTCGTTTTATTTTCTAAGGTTCGTAAAGTACTTCATCTCATCTTAGGGAAAGCTTAGTTAAAAAGAAATAATAGTGTTTAATTATCCTTTATTACTTCTAACAAAAACCATGATATTTAAGATATTTATTATTTTGGAAAAGCATAATGTGTTACAGAAAATATCCTTTCGATAAAAGGACGAGGTGTTTATTTGAAAATCTTTAGCAAGAGGTTTTTATTTGAAAATCTAGTTTCTCCTAATGTTCCAAAAGGATAAGTTATGAGGTCCTCAAATCGCCTCTTCACCGCCAATTGTGGCCAGGTAAGCACAAGTAAGGAAAGGAGGGATCCGCTCACGAATCACCGTGAGACGGGCCTTTTAAAGTTACCTTTCTCACTTGTCTAGCCTAGGCACCACAAAGTCTGGTTTAGATAAACGATCGATGCCTACAACCGTTCCTTTATTCTAGATTGGTGTTATCTTAAAATTACCTTTTAAAAAATACTAAATATTCCCTTTTTAAAAAAAATATCGTTATTTAAATTTAATATTTTCTTTCTTAAAAAGTTGAGGGTTTTTAAAACTATTTGTAAGTAAAATATACGTATACTGTATCTAAAATATTTATTTCACATATCTTTATTTCTTACAGACATTTTAAACAAATATAATATTTAAATTAAACGAGGGTATCTTGTGGAAGTAACCTATTACGAGATCATTTTTATAGTGTGGGTATGTCAGAGGTGAAATGACAATTCATGTGTTACATCAAATTCTAGGTATTATGGATATGCAATATAATTGTGTACAGATGAAATTTAAACACCGTTTTAAATGGGGTTAACATTATTATTATTGAGGGTACAAAGAAAAAGGTATGCACAATTATTATAACAACTTTTTAAATGTGGGTTGATGATTAGAAGTTGGAATTTCGATAGAAGAAGGTGACAGGAAAAGGAGAGAGAGGCGGATCCTACCTTTGTTTAGAGTTTGGACGTAGACGGTGGAAGACGTAGGCTGGTACAAAAATTTCGCAAAAGCTCCGCGTCCCGATTTTTTCTTGGCGATTGGATGTAGCCGTAGCGTCCGCGTCGTCGATACGAAGGCACCGGTATTTTTTTCAGAATTTTTGGAGTTCGGTGGTGTGAGAAATTTAGGTTTAAAGTGCCTATTTATAGGGTTCAAATGGTAACAATAAAATCCAAAAAGTAGTTAAAACACACGGAAAATCACGCCGGCCAATCATTGCGAATCATTCAGTTAATGATTGCGCCCGCCGCCACGTTTCGTGGCCGTTGGATCTGCATCCAACGGCCCAGATCGCACCGCCAGCCCCCGCCGCCACGCCACGCGTCGCCACGCGCCTGCGCGTGTGGGGATCACGCGCTTTCGCGTGGTCCCCACCACGTGGGCGCCGTCAGCGGGCTCTGGGCCGTTGGATCTTGTGATCCAACGGTCCAGGTTAAAGGGGCTTATTTTATTTTATTTTTTATATAAAAAATAATATTTCTGTTTATTATTTTAAAAATTGGATTTGGCTTCCAAAAATTGTTAAAAATAGTTAAAAATACGGGAAAATTATGGAAAATTTCCAGAAAATATATTTTATTATTATATTTACTATAAAAATAATTTTGGCTAAAAACAAATAATATATCCATTTCTAAATTGTTAGCTAGTTATAATAATTATATAATATCTAGTTTATCTTTAAAATATTTTTAATTACAACTTAATTGCTTTACTTGATAATAAAAATATGTAGATTATTTTAAGGTATTATAAAATTTTATTAAAACATTTTATGCCTATGAAAAGAATAAGTAGAATTAGAAAATTCTTTTAATCCTATTCAATGTTCAGAAAAATTATTAAAAACATTCATTTACTCAAAAAAATGTAAATAACTACTCGACTCTAGGAATTCAAAATGAAAGTCATGTTATTAGAAATCTCGACCATTACAGTGCGTTTGTCGTTGAAAAGAATAAATTATCGATAATTAAAGTTAGATTTGAGGATACCCATGTATGAGTTGTATTCTATATATGTGTTTTTCAATTTATGATTTCGCTTAAGTGTAGGGTTGTTTTTACTTAAATGCATACATACGCACATATTACATAAACACATGCATACATATCACATGTCACATATGTTTTTCGCCGAAAGACGCGACCGGGACGTTAGGACGTCTGGGCCTGAACTTCGGGGCAGATGCTATTTTAGACTAAGATCAACTTTGTATAGTTCTATGTCACGACGAATATCGAACGTATGTTAACCGATAGAAATTAACTGTTGTCGTGTGACACTTATGCTATTTTCAAGTACCGGCTAAGTGGACTGCCTGAAGAAATTATATATATGGGGATTGTGATGGCTGCTGGCAAGGGATAAAAGAAAGGGCTCATTTAAAAGATAACCCTCAGCTAATGGCGCGATTCTTCTAGCTTTACCTTCTCTATCTTTTGGTTTCTTTTGTTGTTTTTCTTCGTTTTCCTTTTTGGTTATTTATGCACTTAAGTATAGATCCTTCTTCCTCTCTATCTTATTTCATTTAAATATTTTAATGAACTATTTAAAGGAAGCCCATTTTGAGAATAAATTATGGTTGAGAGAGGTAAACCACTGGTTTTAGAAATTTCGGAAAGTTTTGTTATTGGAGCAAAAAAAATTCCTTTTATATTTTGTATTTTTTTTTGAAATAGAGAAAGAGGACATCTCATACCTATGAGTTCTAATAACATGTACATTAACTCTTCCTTTTGTACATGTCCAAAGTTCGAGTGAAGATGTAGCTCTAACATGAAACCATTTGATTCGTGTCTCGATAATTATGTCTTCCACAACCTTTGGTATGGTCGGCTTCCAAGTTAATGCGACAAGCACTTAAAGAAGTATCACCATCTACTATATATCAAAAAATGTAGCAAACTAGGACTAGAACTCATTTAACATTATCAACTAGTGAGATTTCAATGTCGAAAACTCTCTAAAGAGGAAAATTACTAAAAGGAAAAGACTCTTTGAACAAAACGCATCCACTAGCAATAAAAGAGATTGTATCATGCTTTAGTACCAACACACAAGCAGCTACATCTTGCTATGATCATAACAACATCATGATGATTTGTCAATTGCCTTGCTCATATTATGAAATTAAGAACACCAAAACTCTAATCAAATCTCCATCTCAATAATTAAGCCGACAAAGGGAAAAATAATAACCAAAAAGAGGAGAGAGCCTTAATTTGCATGCCCAAAGTTTCATGATAGACAGATACCAGGAGAAAAGGAGAGAGAGGAGAGAAAATATCATAAGCAATGAAAAAGTTGGGAAGGTATTGAACATCATCTTTGTAACTTGTAATATGTGGTCATTTATCATCGATATCTAAGTTTTTCTTTATCAATGTAGAATCATTGAGTTTAGAAGAAAATTCAAAATTAATATACTTTAAGAAGTTTTACCACCGGCTATTCGTCTAACGTCCAGTTTTTGGTGTCACACAAAATTCTTGAATCAATATGATCCTGAGACTCGATCAAGATTCTCTAGACTAAAAAATTCCAAGGAATTGCTATTTGAATTACGTTAATTTGGAACACGTTTGTATGATTGAAGCTAAGAAACAAATATATTTCCATATTATATCATGCATTGTTTTATCAAAAATAATTTTATCACATACCTAGCTATGTGCTAAAGTAGGCTATATATCTCTACAGAGAGAGAAATTTACAACCAACATGCCACGAATACCACGAATATTGAGATTGTATATATATATATATATATATATATATATATATATATAAGTAGACATTTGAATCTAGACAAATAAAAAATAAAACTTTATTGCTCACTTATCTCTTATCAAAATCATTAGAAATGTTCATTTTTAGGGGGCTCAAAATTTCCTTCACAAGCTTTAAAAGAAACCTAGAAAAATTCTCACCCCCTACCGCAACCCCCTGTAACACCCGAGCCCAATAATACTATTTCTGGTACTAGTTGAGTGTTATACAGTGCTCATTTCAATTATCTTGCTTGTTTGGTGTTTTTGCTAAGTTTTAACCGGCTGAGTCATTTTTCGCCTATAACAAATTTTAACCCCTAAAATGAAATTAAAAATATCCATACTGGCCTACTCGTCGCCACTAGTCGCGTGGTAGCGTCCGCGCGTCGAGATTTCGTCCCGTTCGGTGAAACGGGTGAGTTTGGACGACTACGTGCGCGTGCAAGTGTCCGACTTGGGGGCATGCATTTTAATCATTAAACACCTCTTTTCAAAATTTGGAACTCACTTAAAATCCTATTATTTGAATTTCAAACATTTGGGCGCAATCCGGGCGCGATTTGGAAATGTTTCATTTAGCGCCGAAATTGCCCATTTAATTAATTAATATAAACTATATAATATATTCTCAAACCATAAATTATACACGAACCTTACTGTTTTCTATAATCCCTTAAATTTTGTTAATCCTCAAAAGAAAATCTTGCGCAGCCAATCACGAGGGGTTTAATCCCTCGTGGGCCCGCTTCTCTCTCTCTCTCCCTCTCTTCCTCTTAATCCTCTCTCTAAATTCCCTAACTCTCTCTCTCTCTAACAATCTCTCTCTACCTCTCTCCTATAATCTTCTTTCTCTCTTTTTTATATTTTACAAACAGTCCCTCGTCCCCATCGCAGAGCTTCGCGAGAACCCTAAACCCCACCGAACCCTAGCCTTCTCCACTGCCGACGCCGCCGCCGTCCCCGCGCCGACAACGCCACCACCGTCACCCTCGCCTCCGCCTCCTCCGCTCCATCTCAGCACTGCCTTCTCCCCGCGCACTGCAGCCACTTGCAGCCTTCGCTGCAGTCGCGTGTCGCCGACGGCGATCATCTGCGCCGCCGACCAACACCGTGACGTGCTCCCCTCACCTGAGTCTCCCTCTCCTCACCATCTCCTCTCCTTTCCTTGGTTGCCGAGCCTCCACCCTTGCAACAACCACCAGCAGCACCTCCTCGTCGCCGCTCGCCGCCACCGCCGATCCCCTCGTCTCCATGTCCTCGTTTTCATCACCTCCACCTCCAGCACCTCTCTCCTTTCCCGACTCAATCTATCCCTGCACCCCATTTTACACCGAGGCTAACCCTAACCGGAACCCTAGCATCCAACATCTCTTGCCGGAGTTCCGTCGACCCCGTCGTCAACCCTCGCCTCGTCTCTGCCACGGAACCCCACAACAGTAAGTTCTTCTGACCACTCCCCTTTCCTTTTTCCTTCTTTGGTCGATTCTTGCTTTGTTAGATGTTTTGCTAACTTCGTCGCCATTTTGACATTTCGCCGGATTCCGGCCGTGCCGTCGTTTGGACCCGACGCTCCAGCGAGGTACTCTGGTCCGTGTGGTCCCGCTGTTCGCTGTTGGGACTCGATCCGTGGCCCGTGCATCCGTCTCGTGTTTTCCGCCGACATTGCATCCGTGTTTTCCGGTTTGCGAAACCGTCGAGGCAAGTATCCGAATACTTGCTTTAACATGCTAGCACACAATATCAAGTCTTGCTTTACTCATGATTATCATATTATTTATTATAACCACACAGCTATTAGTAATATCGACATCATTTTTATAACTTAGAATTGACGGTCACAATTATCCTTAACATTAAATCAGTATAGTAGTTGCTTGTAATTAATCGGTCTGCTATCAATCCACACTTTAACTAACTAAACCAAGTAGATCGTCCTCGCTTCATTTGTTAAATCACCCATGAGACAATTATTATGCTTTAGTTTAAATTCATGTAGCTTCATTACGTATGTTGTTGATATTGTTTCACTTTGTGACTATTGCACCCCAAGGGTGCTTGAACCTGTTAATAAGATAATACAAAGCACCATTGTGATTAAGCGACTATTAGCGCTGTTTACTTTAAATTCTTGCTGCTGTATACCTATTGAGAGCACACACTCGATCACAGTACATATTGACCCGACCCTGCTACACATGACACATACATACATACCGACTCATTCTGTGTACCATGACATGACTTGTTACCTGATCTTATACCTAATGCCAACAAACCTGACTTGGGGTCCTCATGGACCATTCCTGTTGTCTATCCAGACAAACCTGACCTGTTACCTGATCCTGTGTTGGCATTAGTCCTTGATTACTGAATACCTGACCGGACATACATAACTTGGGGGTATGGGGAAATCAAAGGTGAAACCGACTTGTAACTCAACAGTTCGATACCTGTTCTGATCAGTCTTACGGGCTTGGCCAGCCCCGGAGTGATGATGCTGACATCACTCGCCCATCCTGCTACCTATTACTGCCTAGCGGCACGTCTCGGATTCAGCCTCGAGAACCTTGACCGTGGTCCCGGGCACGCACGGGATACTTTTGAGTTACATCGACGATTCATCAATTGATTTCAAAGACTATAGAGTAGAAACCTGATAGGACAGTTTAGTGACCACTGCACATTACCCTGCACTGTTATTTCTTAGTACTGTTGTATTCATGTTCATACCTGCATTGCTTATTACCATATTTATATTATATTATTGGTTGACATGACGCGCTGACGTCTAGGTTTTGCATGGCCCAGATTCCTTACCACTGTCGACGACCGAGCAGGAGTACTTCAGCCAGCAGGCTGAACTGTGAGTCCTTAGTGATTAGTTTATTTATTTCATTTCATTTCCAGATGTGAGCCCGCATTATGGGACATACTGTTTATTTATTGTATTGGATCATTTGCTTCCGCACTATTGTTTATTGACTCTTGTTATTATGGATTTGGACATGTGTTAGATTAGTTTATTCATACTGTTCTTGATATCTCTACAACCGTAATGTGACTGTGGATGGATACTTCCTACCCACAGGTAGCATGGTTGGCTATGTTACGTGCCCAATCTTGCGTACTCTGGGAAGCGGGGCGTGACATAGTTTTTTTGGTATCAGAGCCATAGGTTAGTTGGGTTGATTCTTTTGTAGTTGGGTATTGTACCCGATACATGAATCAGAATACCCGTGATTAGGAAACATGTCCTGCCACCTTGACTGTTTTACCATCCTTGAATCATTCTTCCGGATCATGTCGACATGCAAACTTACTTTGCATTTGTCAACTCGAAAACCTAATTTCTTGTTATCTCTAGGACTTAGGCGACTTGGGTGGAGTTAAGTAATTGCGGCTATGATACCGCCGCATAGCTACAATGCAGTACTCTATTTAAGTATCTTGGAGTTCTAGCCTTGATCCATATTCAGAATCTATCATCATGCTAATATTGGGTGTTTTGAGTTCAGGATTATGACAGGTAAGAAGTTGAAGACGTACCTGAGGCGTGTGAACGAAGCCGCCATGCTTGGAGTGATAAGAGGAATGTTGGAAATCAGAGAAACAGCCCGAGCTGATCCAGCAGCAAGCGGACTCGTTTCAGGAAGGTTTGCAGATCGTTCAGCGGTCTGTGAACGAGAGTGGATTTAGACCAGTTGACCGGATAGGGACCGTGGCAGATTTCAGACGTGGGGGTCCTACTACTTTTACTGGTTTAAAGGAGCTGTTACCAGCCGAGCAGAGGCTAGTGACACAGAGAATTTGCTGATTGCGGCACAGATCCCAGAGGACAAGAGAGTTGTTGTGGTGCGCTTTCAGCTAGTGGATTACACCCGAGAGTGATGGCTTGTGAAGGAGACCCGCCTGCCCAAGCCAATCAGTTGGGCTGTCTTCTCTAAAAGTTTCCTGGAGAAATTCTTCCCGCGGACTGCACGGGAGGAAATGAAGGAGAAATTTATCGGACTAAGGCAGAATGGGGCAACCGTGGACGTGCATGCAGCAGAATGGAGGAGACTCAGTAGTCTCGCTGGACCTTTCACGGCCAACGATGCAGACAGCAGTTGCGGTAAAGAAGCAGTTCTGTCGGGCCAGTCAAGTTTAGGGCTAGGCCGACAAACAATATTTTTACAGCAATGAAAGTGGATAGTAATGAAGAGCCGGCAGTTGTTCGCGACTTTATGGATGTATTTGAAGACATATCGGGCTTACCGCCGAAGCGAGATGTGGAGTTCGTGATTGACCTTATTTCTGGTGCGGCGCCACTATCGAAGCCGTATTATCCGATGGCACCAATGGAATTGGAAGAAGTTAAGAAACAAGTTGGTGAATTACTCGAGAATGGTTGGATTCGAAGCAACAACTTGCCTTGGGAAGCTCCAGTTCTTTTAGTAAAGAAGAAGGATGGCACGAGAAGGATGTGCAGTGATTATCGAGAATTGAATCGGGTGACTATTAAGAACAAGTACCCGATCCCTCGCATTGGAGAACTTTTGAGCAGCTTAGTGGCGCGAGGGTATTCTCAAAACTGGATTTGCTATCAGGATACCATCAGGTCCGGGTGAAAGCAGAAGACATTTGCAAGACGGCGTTTCGAACTCGATATGGACATTTCGAGTATCTAGTGATGCCCTTCGGAGTAACGAATGCGCCGGCAATATTCATGGATTTGATGAACAGGGTCTTTTCACCATTCTTGGACCAGTTTATTGTGGTACGCATTGACGATATTCTGGTATACTCGAAGAGTCCGGAGGATCATGCTGAGCATTTAAAGATCGCACTGCAGACGCTGAGACGGGAAAAATTATTCGCGAAGATGAGTAAGTGCGAATTCTGGCTGGAACGAGTGAAGTTTCTGGAGCATGTGGTGTCGGGCGATGGAATCGCCGTCGATCCCGAAAGATTGCAGCAGTTCGAAATTGGCCTATTCCAAGAAGTGTGGCTGAGATAAGCAGTTTCCTTGGTTTAGCCGGATACTACAGGAGATTTGTGGAGAACTTCGCTCGTTTGGCAGAGACGTTAACCAAGCTCGCGCGCAGGGAGGTACCGTTTGTTTGGACGGATGGATGTGCCTTGGCCGTCGAGACGTTGAAGCAGAGGTTGATAATCGCCCCTATCCTGACCGTACCAAACAATTCCGGAGGACTGGTGTTTCACAGCAATGCATCTGGAAAAGGATTGGGATGTGTTTTGACGCAGAATGGGAAAGTCGCCGCTTACGCATCGAGACAACTGAAGACTCATGAGAAGAATTATCCGACTCATGACTTGGAGCTTGCGGCCGTGATCTTCGCCTTGAAGATTTATAGACACTACCTCTTGGGCGAGAGAGTCAAAGTCTTTACAGATCACAAGAGTTTGAAGTGTGTGTTCACTCAGAAGGAGTTGAACATGAGGCAACGCAGATGGTTGGAGCTGATGGCCGACTACGACCTTGATCTTAAGTACCATCCGGGAAAGGTTAACGTCGTGCCGGATGCGCTTAGTCGGTTACCAGCGATTCAGGTTTTGACTGTACAGAGGGAGATCATTGCGGATTTTCGGAGATTTGATTTGGAGGTTGTGCTACCACATGCTACGGGACAGTTGATGCAGTTGCAAGTACAGTCGTCCTTAGTTGGGAAGATTAAAGCGGCACAATCGCAGGATCCTAGACTGCAAAAGTTTCGAGAGCAGGTTGAAGCCGGACTACGAACCGATTTACTGATCCATGAAGACGGTTCGTTGAGGTATGGTAGCCGTGTGTGCGCGCCAAAAGAGGATGTGCGTGAAGAGCTTATGAAGGAGGCACACAGTTCAGCTTACTCTGTACATCCAGGAGGGACAAAGATGTACCGAGATATTCGACAGCACTTCTGGTGGGAAGGTATGAAACGGGAGATTGCTCGCTTCGTGGCTAAGTGCTTGGTGTGTCAGCAAGTCAAGGCTGAACACCAAAAGGTTGCTGGTTTGTTGCAATCACTTCCGATTCCTCAGTGGAAGTGGGAACATATAACCATGGATTTCGTGACGGCTTTGCCGCGGAGTCCAAAGGGCAACAATGCTGTATGGGTGATTGTCGATCGGTTGACCAAGGCAGCTCACTTTATTCCTTTTCAGGTTGGTCAATCGACGGAGACTTTGGCAGAGCAGTACATGCAGGAGATTGTAAGATTGCATGGAGTACTGGTAAGCATCGTGTCCGATCGGGACACTCGGTTCTTGTCGCACTTCTGGAGGAGTTTACAAGAAAGTTTGGGGACTCGATTGAAGTTTAGCACAGCTTATCATCCTCAAACTGATGGACAATCGGAGAGAACGATCCAGACCCTTGAAGATATGTTGAGGGCTTGCATGTTGGACTTCAAAGGTTCTTGGGAGGATCATCTACACCTGGTGGAGTTTCGTACAACAATAGCTTCCAAGCGACTATTCAGATGGCTCCGTTTGAAGCGTTGTATGGTCGTAAATGCCGTTCACCGGTTTGTTGGGATGATGTTGGTGAACGAAGGTTACTAGGACCAGATTTGGTGGTACAGACAGTCGAGAAGGTGAATACAATCAGGAAGCATATGAAGGCAGCTCAAGACAGACAGAGAAGTTGGGCGGACACGTCAAGAAGACCTCTAGAGTTCGCCGTGGGTGATTTGGTTTTCCTGAAGGTATCACCGACTAGAGGAGTGATTCGCTTTGGGAGTCGGGGAAAACTTAGTCCTCGATTCGTTGGACCCTTCGAGATATTGGAGCGTGTTGGGGAGGTAGCGTACCGTTTGGCGCTACCACAGTCATTGGCTGGAGTGCACGATGTGTTTCATGGGTCTCAACTACGGAGGTATGTTCGCGATGAAACTCACGTTTTGGATCATTCGGAGTTGACTGTACGGGAGGACCTAACTTTTGAGGAGCGACCAGTTGAAATCAAGGATCGAAGAGAAAAGGTTCTTAAGAACAAGGTTATCCCTCTTGTGCTAGTTTCTTGGGGGTAATCGATCGCATGGAGAATCCACTTGGGAGCGAGAAGGCGAAATCCGACAGAAGTTTCATCACCTTTTCCTGAAGTTAGCTATCTTGTATTCTTGGAATTTCGAGGACGAAATTCTTTTTGTAGTTGGGTATGATGTAACACCCGAGCCCAATAATACTATTTCTGGTACTAGTTGAGTGTTATACAGTGCTCATTTCAATTATCTTGCTTGTTTGGTGTTTTTGCTAAGTTTTAACCGGCTGAGTCATTTTTCGCCTATAATAAATTTTAACCCCTAAAATGAAATTAAAAATATCCATACTGGCCTACTCGTCGCCACTAGTCGCGTGGTAGCGTCCGCGCGTCGAGATTTCGTCCCGTTCGGTGAAACGGGTGAGTTTGGACGACTACGCGCGCGTGCAAGTGTCCGACTTGGGGGCATGCATTTTAATCATTAAACACCTCTTTTCAAAATTTGGAACTCACTTAAAATCCTATTATTTGAATTTCAAACATTTGGGCGCAACCCGGGCGAGATTTGGAAATGTTTCATTTAGCGCCGAAATTGCCCATTTAATTAATTAATATAAACTATATAATATATTCTCAAACCATAAATTATACACGAATCTTACTGTTTTCTATAATCCCTTAAATTTTGTTAATCCTCAAAAGAAAATCTTGCGCAGCCAATCACGAGGGGTTTAATCCCTCGTGGGCCCGCTTCTCTCTCTCTCCCTCTCTTCCTCTTAATCCTCTCTCTAAATTCCCTAACTCTCTCTCTCTCTAACAATCTTTCTCTACCTCTCTCCTATAATCTTCTCTCTCTCTCTCTTTTATATTTTACAAACAGTCCTTCGTCCCCATCGCAGAGCTTCGCGAGAACCCTAAACCCCACCGAACCCTAGCCTTCTCCACTGCCGACGCCGCCGCCGTCCCCGCGCCGACAACGCCACCACCGTCACCCTCGCCTCCGCCTCCTCCGCTCCATCTCAGCACTGCCTTCTCCCCATGCACTGCAGCCACTTGCAGCCTTCGCTGCAGTCGCGTGTCGCCGACGGCGATCATCTGCGCCGCCGACCAACACCTTGACGTGCTCCCCTCACCTGAGTCTCCCTCTCCTCACCATCTCCTCTCCTTTCCTTGGTTGCCGAGCCTCCACCCTCGCAACAACCACCAGCAGCACTTCCTCATCGCCGCTCGCCGCCACCGCCGATCCCCTCGTCTCCATGTCCTCGTTTTCATCACCTCCACCTCCAGCACCTCTCTCCTTTCCCGACTCAATCTATCCCTGCACCCCATTTTACACCGAGGCTAACCCTAACCGGAACCCTAGCATCCAACATCTCTTGCCGGAGTTCCGTCGACCCCGTCGTCATCCCTCGCCTCGTCTCTGCCACGGAACCCCACAACAGTAAGTTCTCCTGACCACTCCCCTTTCCTTTTTCCTTCTTTGGTCGATTCTTGCTTTGTTAGATGTTTTGCTAACTTCGTCGCCATTTTGACATTTCGCCGGATTCCGGCCGTGCCGTCGTTTGGACCCGACGCTCCAGCGAGGTACTCTGGTCCGTGTGGTCCCGCTGTTCGCTGTTGGGACTCGATCCGTGGCCCGTGCATCCGTCTCGTGTTTTCCGCCGACATTGCATCCGTGTTTTCCGGTTTGCGAAACCGTCGAGGTAAGTATCCGAATACTTGCTTTAACATGCTAACACACAATATCAAGTCTTGATTTACTCATGATTATCATATTATTTATTATAACTACACAGCTATTAGTAATATCGACATCATTTTTATAACTTAGAATTGACGGTCACAATTATCCTTAACATTAAATCAGTATAGTAGTTGCTTGTAATTAATCGGTCTGCTATCAATCCACACTTTAACTAACTAAACCAAGTAGATCGTCCTCGCTTCATTTGTTAAATCACCCATGAGACAATTATTATGCTTTAGTTTAAATTCATGTAGCTTCATTACGTATGTTGTTGATATTGTTTCACTTTGTGACTATTGCACCCCAAGGGTGCTTGAACCTGTTAATAAGATAATACAAAGCACCATTGTGATTAAGCGACTATTAGCGCTGTTTACTTTAAATTCTTGCTGCTGTATACCTGTTGAGAGCACACACTCGATCACAGTACATATTGACCCGACCCTGCTACACATGACACATACATACATACCGACTCATTCTGTGTACCATGACATGACTTGTTACCTGATCTTATACCTAATGCCAACAAACCTGACTTGGGGTCCTCATGGACCATTCCTGTTGTCTATCCAGACAAACCTGACCTGTTACCTGATCATGTGTTGGCATTAGTCCTTGATTACTGAATACCTGACCGGACATACATAACTTGGGGGTATGGGGAAATCAAAAGTGAAACCGACTTGTAACTCAACAGTTCGATACCTATTCTGATCAGTCTTACGGGCTTGGCCAGCCCCGGAGTGATGATGCTGACATCACTCGCCCATCCTGCTACCTATTACTGCCTAGCGGCACGTCTCGGATTCAGCCCCGAGAACCTTGACCGTGGTCCCGGGCACGCACGGGATACTTTTGAGTTACATCGACGATTCATCAATTGATTTCAAAGACTATAGAGTAGAAACCTGATAGGACAGTTTAGTGACCACTGCACATTACCCTGCACTGTTATTTCTTAGTACTGTTGTATTCATGTTCATACCTGCATTGCTTATTACCATGTTTATATTATATTATTGGTTGACATGACGCGCTGACGTCTGGGTTTTGCATGGCCCAGATTCCTTACCACTGTCGACGACCGAGCAGGAGTACTTCAGCCAGCAGGCTGAACTGTGAGTCCTTAGTGGTTAGTTTATTTATTTCATTTCATTTCTAGATGTGAGCCCGCATTATGGGACATACTGTTTATTTATTGTATTGGATCATTTGCTTCCGCACTATTGTTTATTGACTCTTGTTATTATGGATTTGGACATGTGTTAGATTAGTTTATTCATACTGTTCTTGATATCTCTACAACCGTAATGTGACTGTGGATGGATACTTCCTACCCACAGGTAGCATGGTTGGCTATGTTACGTGCCCAATCTTGCGTACTCTGGGAAGCGGGGCGTGACACCCCCTGTCCCAACCCTAGCCCTAACCCCAACCCCAACCCCCTGCCGAACCCTAACCCCAACTATGAAACATATTAGGAAAAGGATAGAAGTTCAAGATGTTATTAACACGATGATAATCAAAGCAGTTGCGTACAGATGCTAAAACTGAATATGTGACACGATATTCTTGTAAAGATAGACATGTATTAAAAGAGGAGACGCCCAAGTAAAATCCATAACTAAATCCCTATTTTGCCCTTCCTTTTCTTCAAATCAGAAATGTGTCTTTTTTTTTGCTATTATATATAGCTAAAATAAAGAAGGTCCTACAATTCTAAGCATTTCCAATTACAACGGCCCATCCTCAAAATCCAGAATCTTATGAGCATCTTATGCAATTAGCAAACATATTCAACCGAAAACACCCATAAAATTTCCACCAGACTACAAATCCTTTGCATACTCAAACCCCAATCAGATCAAATTAAGGGACTACTCAGACCCACAGTTTAAATTAATCAAAAATATCCAAAATCAGACATGGGGTCTTTGGATACCTACCAAATGCCATGTCCGATGACTCCAAAAACAAAACCCCAACATGCCCAACGGCTAAAAGTTCTACAAAACAGTCTCCGTTTCCAAGAAAATTTGAGAATGACAAATAAAATTATTAATTAAACTGGGCTTTACACACATTATTAGTCCAGTTTCCAACACCTTCTCAAACTAGACACATTTTCCTCTTATGATTATCATCAACATTTCAATTAACAAGCTTAATGCTAATTAGAATGGAAATTAACTTAGACCCTGAAATCCAAAACCCCAACCCCAACCCTAACCCTAACCCCAACCCCAACCCCAACAGCAACCCCCTGCCGAACCCTAACCCCAACCGCAGCCCCAGCCCCAGCCCTAACGCTAACCGCAGCCCGAGCCCCAACCCTAACCCCAACCACAGCCCTAGCCGCAGCCCGAGCCCGAGCCCCAACCCCAACCACAGCCCTAGCCGCAGCCGCAGCCCCAGCCCGAGCCCCAACCCCAACCACAGCCCTAGCCGCAGCCGCAGCCGCAGCCCGCAGCCCCAGCCCCAGCCCCACCCCCACCCCCAATCAAAAATTTGAGTAATTGAAGATTCCTTACCTGTGCAGAGGCGACGACGAGAACTCCGATGAGCCGGCGCTGGCGACGACGAAAGCAGGTGGTGGCGACGACGAAAGCAGGCGGTGGCTACAACGAATCGGCGGCGCTGGCGATGACGAGAACGATGATCGATCGGCGGGAACGAGGGTTTGGGAATTTTTTGTTCACGCGAGAATTGGGAATAATGAGCGTAGGGATCGATCTGAGCTTTTAACTTAAATCCCTATTTAGATGCCCCTACGGATAATTCCGTAGGTTCTTGGTTTGCGGCTCCGTAGGGGCAAACAACAATTTAAGATTTAATAATTTTTATATAAATATGTAAGGACCGTAGAGGCAACCGTTTAGCCCTACGGACTAATCCGTGAGGCCAAAATAAATCTGAGTATGATAGACTAGCTGATCAGTAAATTGGATGGTTGGAAAGGAGATCGTCTTCTATTGAAGAAATATATAGTCACCTTACTCAATGTGATACCATTAGCTATTCCCGCGTACCACATGTTCTCTTATTTGTTGCCCAATTGGTTGGTAAGGAATATTAACCAGATTTAACGTCGGCAGCTTCTCATGGAGAGTCGTATCAACTTGGAGGAAGAAATATAATCTTGTTAGGCGTGCGGGGCCTAGTCTGCAGGAACAAATCAGATCGAGGGTTTAAGGGTGAAAGATCTGAGAGCAATGAATAGAGAGAGCATTATTGGGAAAGCATGCAGTGGTGGAGATGGATTTCAAGTAATAAAAAGGGTTGAGTTAGTTGCATCATCGCGACTTATGGTAATAGATTTGGTGAGGGTAACGTCTTAGATAAGAATATATAGCCTCTGCTGCTATGTGTTTCTGCAAAGGTGCGACGATCAGTTAAAGATGCATTTTTAGGGAAAAAACTTCTATGTAAGGGTTTGCGTGGTGCAAACCACTTGCAAGACCTTGGATGGATTTGGGATTTGTGCAAGAAAATCCATCTAAGGACTTGCAAGTGGGTTGCACCATGCAAGTCCTTGCATACTAGTTTTTTCCCTTTTTAAAGAGCTGTTTTGTATGCTATATGTAACGAAAGGACAATTAAATTTTAGACAGATTATTGGGATGAGAGCCTTAGGCTGCAAGAGAACTTCCCCAATTTAATCGCAGTGGCAAGAATCGAGGACACATTAGTTTTGAGTCAATGGAAAGGATCTAAGCGGTGACTTAGAGTAAAAACACTGACAGTAAGTGAAAACTACCGTACCTAATAAAGACTTAGCACCGGCTGATGATGACGGGAGAAAAGACTTAGCATCGTGGAAATCGTCTACAAACCATATTTCTCAGTTAAATCTTTTTTTCCCAATGCTTAAAATTGGAGGTATAGTTTCCAATATGGCATGGGCAATTTGGAAGAGTACCGTACCTAATAAAGTGCGAGTCTTTATGTGGATCGCGTTAAATAATGCAATTTTGAGAAATAATTTATGCAGGCGAAAATGGATGGGTTCGGTGCAGTGTGGTATCTGTGGAGTCGAAAATTAGTCAATGGATCATCTATTTCTTATTGTGTGATGGCCAGAAAAATTTATGTCGGTTTCCAGGACGGGTTAACGAATAGACTATACCCATGTACTTTCAGTGATCTGTGGGGACACTAGAGGAAAGAGATGGACGAGGACATGTTTTGAAAACGGGACATTTTGATTTCGGTTATTTACTTGGTCATTTTGAATGAAAGAAATGATAGGATATTTAATAATTGCAACATATCTTATTGCATTCCATAAATTGGATTAAGACCAACATAATATTTTCTTTAGGCACTATTTTTGTTCCGTCCCGTTTTTCAGAAGACGGCAACGGTACGTGATGAGACCCGCAACGTATTTACTATGAGAAGTTTATTTCTCTTAATAAATACGTTAAGCGTATGTAAGCAATATAACAACATGCAAGAATAACAAGTGTAATTAAAAATAAACAACAACTTTATTTACATTCAAATTCAAATACAAATGTCTGAGAAACAAAAGATACAATAACTAAACAAATGCCTAAACAATAGCATACAGAAATAACTACAAGAAATAAACTAGTAATCGGGCTGAGTGGTGAGCTGATCGAAATCCTCTTGGCTGGGCTCGATCTTTTCAGAGTCCTAACCTCCTGACGAACATTTCAAGGAAAAGAAACAGAGTGAAATGTCGTCATCGAACTAACGCTCGGTAAGTCCCCAAAAGAAGTAAGTAAATAGTAACTGAAGGTATGTAAAATGAATAGAAATCAAGTAGAAATGAACATGTAAGGTAGTATGTAAAATATCTAATCCATGTCATTCATATATATAAGGGTAGCTATTCTAACATGATTATTTTTAATTTGAAAAAGAAGATATACGTGTATACGAGAGGAGTCTAACTTACTCCGTGAATTAAGCTAACAGGAGAGTATAAAATCCCTTCATAACCCACGGGACAACGACACATGTATCCATGTTAGGTGTTTTTTAAAGTGGCCTCTCGTGCAACGACATACGTTCCTTACCAACCTATCCTTTATCCCCGCGTATTTTATTATATAGTTTAAGTTTACAGGTCTTGGCCGAATCCATAAATATAAATAGTACAAGTTTAGGTTCAAGCAGTGTGCAAGTATTCATGTCAAGTTCATTTCTAGTCATATTCATGGTCAGGTCAAGTCAACTCAAGTCTATCGTGTAATAGGTTTAAATCAAACATATAATATCTAATTATGTATTCATGTATATGAAACAATTCAAAAATCAGAAAAAATAAGATATACATGTTCGAATAGTATGAAATGAGACAAGTATATTATTCAAGTAAAGACCGTAAACAATGTTGTAAAGAAATATTATGTACGACAAATTATTCAAGTCAAACGAATGCAGAGTACGAAAAATATATTTCTAAGTGTTGGGCATCTGTGAGTTCCAGTTGCACCTAAATACGACTACCAGTTTGGGAGATATACCCGTTTTTGTATCGTTGTGCAAAACAGATTAGAATTTGTTCAATACTATCATATATTTTTAAAATACAGTTTGAGTCAATTTCCTGTAATCCGATGTCGTACACCCCACGCACTTGTGGAGAGGCGGAATTTATAAAAAACAATTTTTCATATTATGCAACACCGACTTTAACTCCAGAATTTTTACGGAAACCTTAACTGGTTAATCTACTTGGAGATTTAACTACCCGGTAAGAGTTTTATACCTCCTTATTCACAAGTTCTTCGAGTCTTCTTCTCCTCCTCCTCTTGAGCTCCTCGAAGATCAGATCGCACTTGAAACGTCGGCCTCCTCGTGTCGAAGACGATCCACCCGAGAGTATGTACTACAAGCTCCAACCTCTAAACCGAGATAACTAAAATACCTAGTTTGCTAAGCTAGATAGCTTAGAAGACGTAGAGTGTCTAATGGAGTGTTTAATCTCATATAACCCTATGGCTCACAGCACATGTGAAGGTTAGGGTTTTGAGGAGGAAGGAGGAGAAAATGGAGAGAGAAAAAGAAAATGCAAATGAGCAAGTCATTGGCTAAGTGAAGGATGGCTCAATCTTGTTCTCTTCTCAAGCATGCATTATTTCACATTAAGAAATAACAAACATGCTTGAATAGTGAGTCCAAACAAATAAAATAAACCATAAGCCAAACTTCACTCCATGCCTCAAATATCTCCATTTTCCACCTCATTAATCTATTTCCAAAATAGATAAATCCAAATAATGATGTGTCCCCTTCTAGAAGTATCTCTTGTGAAATTACAAGAATGCTCTCACCGTAAATACATACCCGTATTCGTATACCGAAAAATACGAATACAATGAGACAATAACAATCCAATAACATAATACTAGGATCCGTCTTAAAACAATGCCCACTAGTATTATCCGTCCGAACAACATCCCTGCAGCCAGTATACGTATATGATCAGAACCCTGCCGTAAAACCATACGGCCTCTACATCGTTTCGCACGAAGCAGAGAAACGCTCTGCGTGGGACTGTAATGACTCGACAGTACGCTGACAGTGGATTTAACCATAAGTCCTTCAGCGATACTAGCTGCACGTAATGGCTACCCAGATATCTGTCGATAAGAAGGCCGATGAGCAAACTCATTCGAACTCTTATTGAGCCTATCTGTGGCAATTTTTGTACAGTCCAGTCTATCCATCTAAGATACTCGCATATCGGGCCTAGGGGAATGGTAACCGTCAGACCCCTAATAGCACAATAAGTCATGCTGTTGTAGAGCCCAATACAGAGAAACTACTGGAGTACCTACCAGTAAATCTCGCTTGCCCTGGCTAAGGACTTTGTGTAATGGCTTTCCGAGCACAGCGCGATATCAACCCCAATACCGGGAGAGATGGATCCTATCTAACCACTATTGCCTTCAAGTGATTCGGGACTGCACCCAACCACTACCTGTTTGCACGACTCTTTTGAGCCATGGTAGGGTAGTAATCTAAGTACAGTGGGAACACACTCGAAATGAATAGTGATGTCAAGTCAATGGACTAACCTGTACTCATGCCATCTGTTCCCCTCCGAACAACGGGGACGCGACCTCGCGGGTCCGTCTTGTTTGAAATTCGGGGCAGATGCTAATTGGTGCTATCCGTCCACCTCTCCGAAGATGCCAAGTTGATTTATGGCACCGTGTATCGAAGGTTTAAACGGATGCGGCCGATGTAGCAGACTTCGTCAGATTTCCCATCGTTTGAGGGGTTTTTTGATTGTGGGGACGCTCTTCCCTGCAGGCGCAAGCCCCAGCAGTTAATTACGCTATCGCATCGCGGTAACAACTTTCTCCTTCTCCATATGGTCACTTCGTGTCGTGGGTGTTTGTTTTGTGTTCGGTTGCCCGTGGATTGTATACGGAGACTAAGTTATGTTGTCGCCCGTAGGATGTGGATTAGTCCAAATCCGTATCTTTCTTAGATTTGGGTTTGGGGGGTGTGTTTAAGGATACGTTAGCCTTATTTAAGGCTAAGATCAACTTAAACGTTCGTTAAGGACACGTTAGTCTAATTTTAGACTAAGATCGACTTAACGGGATCATTTAGATCCGACAAGAGAGCAATTGGGCTCTATTGTTTAGTTTAGTGACATTACGGTCAATAAGTCATTTAAGGACATTGCGGTCCAATATTAGTTTTAAGACATTGCGGTCAAGGTTAAGGACATCATAGTCCGTGAGTTTAAGGACCTCACAGTCTAGTGTTAGTTTTAAGACGTCACGGTCGAGGTTAAGGACATCATAGTCTATGAGCTTAAGGACCTCACAGTCCGATATTAGTTTTAAGACATCACGGTCAAGGTTAAGGATATCATAGTCCATGAGTTTAAGGACCCCACAGTCCGTAGCGGTGTGTGGTTGTTGGACCCGTTACCTTTGTAAGTCAACGTTGTACACCCCACGACTTGCGGGGAGGCGGAAATATGAAAAACAATCATTTTGTTTGAAGCAACATCGACTAACCGAAAGGATCTTTGCTAAACTATAACTGACACTAACATAGGAGTTGTTAACTACTATGAAAAGAGATTATACCTAATGAACCTACTCCTTCGCCTTCTCGTTATCCACTTTCTCGTCGGCCTCCTCTATGTAATAGACGATTCACCCGAGAGCTTCTACTCCAAGCTTTGCCTCTAATCTTGAGGTAACTAGGTTTCTTTAGTTGCTAATCAAAGTCACCTAGATGATATAGAGTATGGTTATGGATTAAATAGTCTAGCTAATCCTTGATCTCAATACATGAGAGGGTAGGATTGGGGTTTGAAGAGAGAGAGCTTGAGGAGAGAGAATGTGAGCATGAATTATGATGAAAATGTTTCTCACTTCTAATATATTATGAAGCATAAAGAAAATCAAATAAATAAATCTAAATGATTTATCATCATGCTTCATTTAATATATGCAATGAATCATCAAGTGAGTCATTAATGCATTTAATGTAAATGACACCTAAACCCTCAAGTCACCATACTTTTAGAAGCTTCCCGCCAAATTACGAGAACACCCCTCCTATCCGTGAAAACACGGAAAAACTTTAGACTGTATAAATCCAATAATCCGATACTATAATCTGGCTTAAACTAAAGCCGGCTAGTCAAAACTGCCAGAACATCATACGTGCGTTTAAACACGTATGCGTCTGAACCCTTGTCGTAAAACCATACGACCTCTATATCGTTTCGCCTGGAGCAGGGAAACTCTCTGTGCGGGACTCTAAAGACTCGACTACTACGCTGGTAGTTGGTTTAACCACAGACCGCAAGCGGCACTAACTGTACGTAACGGTCCCCAGGTAGATGTCGATAAGAAGGCCGATGAGGAAACCCATCCGAACTCCTACTGAGCCTGATGTGACAATCTCCGTACAGTCCGGTCTGTTCGTCTAGGACTATCGCATATCGGGCCTAGGGAGGCGGCAAGCGTCAGTCCCCTAAAAGCGGTATAAGTCGTGTCGGAGCGAAGCCCATTACACCTTGAGAAACTAATGGAACCTACCAGTAAATCTCGCTTGCCCTGGCCAGGGACTTTGCGTAATGGCTCTCTGATACAGCGCGATATCAACTCCA
This sequence comes from Agapanthus africanus, assembly GCA_030015575.1. Classification (NCBI taxonomy): domain Eukaryota; kingdom Viridiplantae; phylum Streptophyta; class Magnoliopsida; order Asparagales; family Amaryllidaceae; genus Agapanthus; species Agapanthus africanus. The sequence continues at coordinate 497,307,030 of CM057347.1, read as the reverse complement.
GATACTGGAAGAGACGAATCCTGTCTAACTGCCACTTCCTCCAAGTGCTCGGGAATGCACCCAACTGCTACCTGTTTGCACGACTCCTTTGAGCCGTGGTAGGGTAGCAATCTAAGAACAGTGGGACACACTCGAGGCGAAGTAGCAGTGTCAAGTCTGCGGACTATGCTGTACTCATGTCACCTGGGAACTGTTAACTGACGACGGGTATAATACCAATCAACAGTTCCCCGCGAGTCCTGTCCGGTGTACCCGTAACCCAACGAGCACCTGTATACTATCTCCAGTACGACGTACTGATGGCTGTGGGACATACCATCTCCCCAACTGGGATGAGAAGCGTACACACTAGTCTACTCCGGAGTATCGATGCCCTGTCTCGATAATCCTACGACTAGGGACCTGAAAAAGGATGTGCTTGTAGACTACCCAGCCCCCACTAGTGTGACTGCCATCACAACGCTGGTAGTAAAGCAAGATCCTAAGGGCTCTATCAATACGTACACACATATTAAGATAGATAAAACCAAGCAGCATACTACCATGTTTAGCAAGACTGTTATATAACTGTGAATATCCCAAACTTCCATTAAGTAATATACAAGCTAGTATGATACAATAATAGCCCCTATAACATATACACTAACAATCTCCCACTTGCACTAGGGCCATGTACTGGCATATCGAAGACCGATGATCTCGAGTAGCCTCTCGAACTGAATCTGAGGTAAGGCCTTTGTGAATGGATCAACAATGTTCTCCTCTGTAGCAACTCTCCGTACCTCGATCTCCCGGCGATCTACGATCTCCCTGATCAGGTGATACCGCCTTAAGATGTGTCTGGACTTCTGATGGGACCTGGGTTCCTTCGCTAAAGCTATAGCTCCATTGTTGTCGCAATACAGAGGTATTAGATCAACAATGGTAGGAACCACCTGAAGTTCTGTTAGGAGCTTCTTCATCCAGACCGCTTCTTTTGCGGCATCGCAAGCAGCAATATACTCCGCTTCCATCGTCGAGTCTGCAACGGTGTCCTGCTTGGAGCTCTTCCAGCACACTGCCCCTCCATTGAGGGTAAAGACATAACCCGACATGGACTTGGAGTCATCCTTATCACTCTGGAAGCCGGAATCAGCAAAGGCCTCGATCTTGAGGTCTTTTCCGCCGTAAACCAAGAATGTCTCCTTAGTCCTTCTCAGGTACTTGAGAATGTTCTTCACTGCTATCCAGTGCTTCTCCCCTGGGTCTGACTGATACCGGCTTACCACGCTCAGTGCGTAAGCTACATCTGGTCTGGTGCACAACATCGCATATATTATAGAGCCTACCGCAGAAGCGTAGGGTATAATAGATATGCGTTCCCTTTCCAAATCAGTTTTGGGAGACATCTCTTTAGAGAGGGTGATTCCGTGACAAGCCGGTAGATTACCGCGCTTAGAATCTTCCATACTGAATCTTTTCAGTATAGTGTTGATATACCTGGACTGCGAAAGTCCCAACATCCTCTTGATCTATCACGATAGATCCGGATTCCCAGAATGTAAGAGGCATCACCCAGGTCTTTCATGGAGAACCTGTGTGACAAGAATCCTTTGACATATTGTAGCATAGGAATGTCATTTCCTATCAATAGAATGTCATCCACGTACAAGACGAGGAATACGACAGTTCGTGCTACAATTTTACTATATATACATGGTTCATCTGGATTTTTGATAAAGTCATATTCTTTTACCGTTTCATCAAAACAGATGTTCCAACTCCGCGATGCCTGCTTTAGTCCATAAATGGACTTGAGCAACTTGCACACTTTCCCGCTGCTCCCACTCTAATTGAAGCCTTCTGGATGATCCATATAGACGCACTCTTCCAAATTACCATTTAGAAAAGCCGTCTTTACGTCCAACTGCCAGATCTCATAATCATGGAAGGCGGCAATAACAAGAACGACCCGAATGGATTTGAGCATAGCCACTGGAGAAAAAGTCTCGTCATAGTCCAAACCAGGTCTTTGACGAAAACCCTTTGCAACAAGTCTAGCCTTATAGGTTTCAACCTGTCCATCTACACCAATCTTTTTCTTGAAGATCCATTTGCATCCTATGGGTTTTACCCCACCTGGAGCAAAGTCCAAAGTCCATACTTTGTTGATGTACATGGACTCCATTTCGGTCCGCATTGCATCTAGCCATCGTACCGAGTCACCGCTCTGGATGGCCTGCTGGAAGCTAGTAGGTTCATCATCATCAATGACGCAATCCTCTCTATCCCCATCTATGAGAAAACCGTAGTATCTCTCAGGCGGATGAGACGGCCTACTACTCCTGCGGAGAGGTGCGGAAATGTCCTGTTCTTCTTGAACTACTGGTTCTACCAAACTTTCAGTAGTAGTTTGTGGTTATGGAATTTCTTCCAGTTCTATTTCGCTCCCACTTGTTTCCTTTTCTAAAAACTGATGTTCTAGAAAATGGGCATTACGAGAAACAAAAACCTTTTGTTCCTCTGCGTAATAGAAATAATACCCCGTAGAATTCTTTGGATATCCCACAAACTTACACTGTACTGATTGTGCCTGGAGTTTGTCCGCATGTTGCTTTTTAACAAAAACTGGACATCCCCATATCTTTAGATACTGAAGATAGGGTTTCTTCCCACTCCACATCTGATATGGCGTGGTAGGCACAGTCTTGGTAGGAACTATGTTCAAAAGATGTGCTGCTGATTTTAGCGCATAACCCCAGAAAGATCGCGGTAACTCAGCATTACTCATCATGGAACGTACCATATCCAATTGGGTTCGATTCCGTTTCTTCGATACACCGTTATGCTGTGAAGTGTATGGAGGAGTAAGCTGAGAGAGAATTCCTTTCTCTTTTAGGTAACCTAAGAACTCGGCACTTAAGTATTCACCACCTCGATCAGATCTTAGTGTCTTGATACTTTTGCCGGTTTGGTTTCTACTTCATTCTTATACTCTTGAAATTTCTCAAAAGCCTCGGATTTATGTTTCATCAAGAAAATGAATCCGTACTTAGAGTAATCATCCGTAAAAGTAATGAAATAGGAAAAACCACCTCTTGCATGTGTAGACATTGGACCACATACATCGCTGTGTATGAGTCCTAAGAGCTCACTCGCTCTTACTCCATGTCCAGTGAGTGGAGTCTTTGTCATCTTTCCTTTGAGACATGATTGACAAGTGGCATAAGTTTGATATTCGAACGAGTCCAAATATCCTTCTCTATATAACTTAGTTAACCTTGTCTCATTGATGTGACCTAGTCTACAATACCATAAGAAAGCCTTATTTAAATCTGGAGACTTTCTTTTCAGCGTGTTCTGGACATTGAAAATTTGTAATTGGTTTAAGACATATATACCGTTATCCAATGTACCGGACCCAATCAAACTATGATTAAGGTGGATGTTAACAACACCGCTCACAAACGTGAAATCATAACCTTTATTTGATAACAAGGAAACTGATATGATATTACACGTTAAACTAGGTACACAAAAACAGTTATGCAAAACCAAAATATGTCCACTCGTCAATCTCAGGTGATAATCCCCTACGGACACAGCTCCCACGCTAGCTTCGTTAGCAACCATTAGGGTCATATCACCAACCTTCAGCACTCTACGGTTTCTCAGTGCCTGCAATGAATTGCATATATGAGATCCTGATCCGGTATCCAATACCCAGGAAGTAGAGTTGATTGACAGACAATTCTCAATTACAAACACACCTGATGTCGAAGCCACAGCTTGCTTCGGTTCCTGGTTCTTGGCGTTCCACGCCTTGCAATCTTTCCTCCAGTGCCCTTTTCTATGACAATGGAAGCACTCATCCTTGGCCACTACTGGCACCGCAATCTTTTTCTTTCCCTTCGCTCCCACCTTACTAACACCTCCTCTAGGTTTGGTGGCGGCCTTATTCTTCCTTCCTTTGGCCTTAGCCTTAGACCCGGAAGAAGAAGCACTGCGAACAAACATAGTGTGTGTTTCCCTTGCCTTCTGCAAGGTGCTCTCTGCACTCCTCAACATGTTAAGGAGTTCTGAAAGTTTCAACTTCTTTTCTTTGAATGTTGAAATTCAGAATAAACTGGGCGTAGGTAGAAGGGAGGGACTGGAGAATTAGGTCTGTATAAAGCTCATTATCCAAAGTCGTCCCAAAGTCTGCGAGCTTTTCTATGTAGCCAATCATCTTTCGGACATGTTCTCCTACCGATGATCCGACGGCTAACCTCGCTTGAAACAAGTTCTTTGAGGTCTCGTATCTTGCTATACGAGATTGCTCTCCATAAACTTCCTTGTATGGAGAAATATGGCATCTAGATCCATATCCCCGTGCCTCCTCTGATGTTCATTATTCATCAAGACAAGCACGATGCACTTGGCCTTCGCGCAATCTAACTCCCAGGTTTTGCGGATTTCCTTATCCGCATTACTGGATTTGGGACCTGGGACTGCAGGTGCCTTAGCGGTGAGGACATACCCCAATCTGTCATAGGTCAAAGCCATTTTAACATTCCGCAGCCAATCTTTATAGTTTGGTCCTGTCAATATATTTTTCTCTAATAGTAACTTAAGTCCTGTCATGTTTTGGGTCGCTGCAATGAGAGAGAGAGGGAATACTTTAGCATGATGCTCTTGCAAGTTTAGAGTGGTTTTTAGTTTATCTAAACTGGATGGCTCCCACTGTTTCTCGAATCCCACCTCAAACCAAAAAGGAAGAACTAGCCAGGACTATTCTCACTATACAATACTTGCTTAACCGTTCAGCCAGGCCGGTGTCGGTACTTCGAGGGAGGTTTTCCAACGCTTTCGCGAAGTTCCTTAATTAAATAACCTCTTTTCTCTGGGGGCGTAGCCCCGCTGACACCTTTCTCGGCACTACTTGGTTTATAGCATTGATCGTTAAGTGACGAATCTCCTGATGAGTAGCATATACTCACAGTAGGATCGGGATCCAAATATCATCGTGTGATAATGTTGAAGGAATCCTACCAACATTCATCAAACTCCAAATGGTATGCATCTCTTTGCAAATTTCAGTTTCTTTAGAAATTCCTGATATAAATTTCTGCCCCATGCTCTTATGATCTTGGCGTTAGGTCAAAATGTCATAAGTCACATGTCAAGTTCTACCCATCATTATCTTGTTAATTTGAACCCATCCGTACATATCCTTGACGTTCGGCCAAAATGATAATACGACTGTCCTACACTAACTCATCTATCTATGCAACAAATGAATACCCAGCAGCTACCAAACACTATGCCTTGGCGTTAGGTCAAAATACATTGCTTGAATATTACTGAATACCCAAATGAAATGACGGAGGGCTACGAATGGTTTTGGCGAAACCGTGAATGTAGTGAACTTGATATGACCGAAGGAACCTGATAGCTTTTAAAAAGTAGTGGTTAAAGCTCCGCAATTTTAAAAAAAATATCCTCTGTTTTAAAATAACCGAGTGGTTTCTTTTAAACTGTTCTAACGATTCAACTTTGGTTTATTTTCTTTGCATTAATACAATGCGTCCCATCAATTAACCTATCATTGCAGAAAACAACGAAAATACAACGTCCTCTTATGTCATCCGCATTCGCCACTGGGTCCCGTCATCACCCGTTAGGTTACTTAACTAACGACAGAGCGGGGGCTGGGCTAGCGCGGGTGTAAAACATAGGTGACGTCTAAATAGCTATCATATATAGATATTGTACATTCGTCAGACGCAATAATAGGCATTCCAGATCACAGATGAACATTATTGGATATACAAGCAATCCGCGTTTCTTTTGAGCCTGCAACGAAAGACGGATTATACAGTTGTGATGAATAGCCATTACCCCACCCTAGACCCCTACGGTTACGGCAAACTACCCGCCAAGTACCCGAAGTGAAGCGGTCTCCCTCAACAACGTAAGTAGGCCATTAAACACTTCAAAGTACCCGGTAGTTTGTGCACCCCGCCTTGGGTCTATCCTAGGAGCAAAGACAGTAAAATGAAATAATACAACGGTGGCTACAACCGCAACCTGGATGTGCCCCGCAAAATAATATTACAACATATTACAATTATATCGAATGAATGAATATAATAACCCATCGCAAACCCCGGCTAATCATCACAACAATCCAATCAAGTTTATAATCACAAACAGTAAAATCATTATAGAAATGTGCAACCTCCTGCCAACCGACATACTAGCAGTTAGAGGAAGTTTACGAACACATTATACATTTCACAGATATAATCTAATTAGCAAACATCGTATAATTTCGATCGAGCAAACACTTTAGATTCTACTCCAAAACTTCTCTGTGCACCTGAGACTTGGGCAGAAAATAAACATTCCAGAAAAGACAAAATATTCACAGAAGAGTTACTGGGGAAAATTGGGCTGAATCGGCTTCAAATCGGCCGTGGATCCATGGCGGATCGGTGGGATCGGCCGCGATTCCGCGGCTGTTTGGCCGATTCATGCACCCAATTTTTTCCAGTATTCTTATATTTCCCTGCTTGTATTTTTAGAGGTCCCTGAAAAATTTTTAGACATCGTTTTAAATTCGACAGAAACTTGGTGAATACGATATTCTTTTCGGTTCGTTTTGCGTTCGAAATTCTTACGACTTTGCTAATAAGTTAGTTATTGTTTAGCGAGGCTCTGATACCATTATAAGTCAACGTTGTACACCCCACGACTTGCGGGGATGCGGAAATATGAAAAACAATCATTTTGTTTGAAGCAACATCGACTAACCGAAAGGATCTTTGCTAAACTATAACTGACACTAACATAGGAGTTGTTAACTACTATGAAAATAGATTATACCTAATGAACCTAGTCCTTCATCTTCTCGTTATCCACTTCCTCGTCGGCCTCCTCTATGTAATAGACGATCCACCCGAGAGCTTCTACTCCAAGCTTTGCCTCTAATCTTGAGGTAACTAGGTTTCTTTAGTTGCTAATCAAAGTCACCTAGATGATATAGAGTATGGTTATGGATTAAATAGTCTAGCTAATCTTTGATCTCAATACATGAGAGGGTAGGATTAGGGTTTGAAGAGAGAGAGCTTGAGGAGAGAGAAGGTGAGCATGAATTATGATGAAAATGTTTCTCACTTCTAATATATTATGAAGCATAAAGAAAATCAAATAAATAAATCTAAATGATTTATCCTCATGCTTCTTTTAATATATGCAATGAATCATCAAGTGAGTCATTAATGCATTTAATGTAAATTCCACCTAAACCCTCAAGTCACCATACTTCTAGAAGTTTCCCGCCAAATTACGAGAATGCCCCTCCTATCCGTGAAAACACGGAAAAACTTTAGACTGTATAAATCCAATAATCCGATACTAGAATCTGGCTTAAACCAAAGCCGGCTAGTAAAAACTGTCCGAACATCGTACGTGCGTTTAAACACGTATGCGTCTGAACCCTTGTCGTAAAACCATACGACCTCTATATCGTTTCGCCTGGAGCAGGGAAACTCTCTGTGTGGGACTCTAAACACTCGACTACTACGCTGGCAGTGGGTTTAACCACATACCGTAAGCGGCACTAGCTGTACGTAACGATCCCTAGGTAGATGTCGATAAGAAGGCCGATGAGGAAACCCATCCGAACTCCTACTGAGCCTGATGTGACAATCTCCGTACAGTCCGGTATGTTCGTCTAGGACCATCGCATATCAGGCCTAGGGGGCGGCAAGCGTCAGTCTCCTAAAAGCGGTATAAGTCGTGTCGGAGCGAAGCCCATTACACCTTGAGAAACTACTGGAACCTACCAGTAAATCTCGCTTGCCCTGGCCAGGGACTTTGCGTAATGGCTCTCTGACACAGCGCGATATCAACTCCTAATACCGAGAGAGACGAATCCTGTCTAACTGCCACTGCTTCCAAGTGCTCGGGACTGCACCCAACTGCTACTTGTTTGCACGACTCCTTTGAGCCGTGGTAGGGTAGCAATCTAAGAACAGTGGGACACACTCGAGGCGAAGTAGCAGTGTCAAGTCTGCGGACTATGCTGTACTCATGTCACCTGGGAACTGTTAACTGACGACGGGTATAATACCAACCAACAGTTCCCCGCGAGTCTTGTCCGGTGTACCCGTAACCCAACGAGCATCTGTATACTATCTCCAGTACGACGTACTAATGGTTGTAGGACATACCATCTCCCCAACTGGGATGAGAAGCGTACACACTAGTCTACTCCGGAGTATCGATGCCCTGTCTCGATAATCCTACGACTGGGGACCTGAAAAAGGATGTGCTTGTAGACTACCCAGTCCCACTAGTGTGACTGCCATCACAACGCTGGTAGTAAAGCAAGATCCTAAGGGCTCTATCAATACGTACACACATATTAAGATAGATAAAACCAAGTAGCATACTACCATGTTTAGCAAGACTGTTATATAACTGTGAATATCCCAAGCTTCCATTAAGTAATATACAAGCTAGTATGATACAATAATGGCCCCTAGGGCATATACACTAACAACCTCTCTGACGACGTTGAGGAATTACAACGACAGATATCAGAGGAGTAAAGAGATGTACCCTCGAACCGGGTGTAAATTGATTGGAGGAGCAATTGTGCTCAGTTCAATTTATATTGAGAACTTATGGCCAGAATTGGGCTAAGTCCAGTTGAAAATGTTTACCATTTTATTTATATTTGGCATGTTAGGCCTTTGTTTGGGCTCTGCCCTTTTTAATAATGCATAGCATTTATATTTGGCCTGTTAGAGCTTTACTTGAGCTCTGCCCTTTTAAATAATGCATAGCATTTATAGTGGTCTGATAGTGCGCCACGTGGCTTGTCAGGCGCTTTACGCCAATTAAAGAGCGCAATGCGCTAGCGCATACGAAAGTGACACGTGTTACGCTCTACGCTAAGCGCAAGTCTGTTAGCCCAGTGCGCTTTCTGAGTGCGCTGCACCAGTGAATGACACGTGGCAAGCTCTGGCGCTGTGTGCCAATCCAAGAGCGCAATGCGCTATTTTAGAAGCGCAAAGCGCAGATTGTTCTGTGGTTGACACGTGGCGCTTTCTGGTGAAGTGCGCCGGTCCAAGGAGCGCAAAGGCGCATTTCAAAAGTGCAAGGCACTGTCCAATAGCGCAGAGCGCATCTTGATCAATTTAAGATCAAAGAACAAATTCTTTTTTGTTCTGTTCTCTTGAAAGAGGTTTTACCTCAAAATCCAAGAACCAAAGTTCTTGTTCTCATCAAAAGGCTGTGCCTTTATATTGATCAAAAGATCTAAGAATGAAGTAAATTACTTCTTTTAATCTTTTATAATTAGATCTTTTTCTTTGATCTTTTTCTTTTTTATTGAAGATCTTGATCTTGTTCTTAGATCTTTGATCTTTTTAGAAGATGATTCTTCTCTTTTGATGAGATGATTTCATCTCTGTTCTTCAAGAATTTGATTCTTTACCTTTAAAGATGAAAAAGATGATCTTCTTTCTTCAAAATCTTGCCTTTCTTTTTCTTTGAGGTTTTTTCTCAAAGTTTTTAGAGGGTTCTCTCTCTTCTGTATATCTGTCTCTGAGACTTGGAGTCTAGGGGCCTTTATATAGGGCCAATCCATTTGTTAAGTTAGTTATAGAGATCTTTCTCTGATTGATCTGGGGATATTTCCCACCGTTGGATCTTTGATCTTAAGGTCTCTGTTTTATAGAAGACAATCTTTTTATTTTAATAAGATTGGAAAGATCTTTCTAAAATTTTAATTCTGATTAATTAATAATTTATTATTTAAATTCCAGTGCTGGCGCTAGCGCGCCTGAGTTTGACACGTGGCGCGCAGCGCAGCGCAACTGCGCTAGCGCGCCTGTGTTTGACACATGGCACGCAGCGCAGAGCGCAAGTGATCTGAAGCGTTGCTTCATTTTAAAATTTGAATTTTGAAATAGAGCTTTGCTCTGATTGGGGCTGCGCTGTCTTGGGCGCAGCGCTCCTGGCGCTGGCGTGTCTGCTGTTGACACGTGGCGCTCTGCGTGCAGCGCAAGGAATTTGAAGCGTTGCTTCAATTTTTGAATTTTTGAAATTCAAACAGAGCTTTGTTTTGATTGGGGGAAACAAATGCCCCCCACCGTTGCGCTCATGTGGCGCACACGTGAGTGCAGCGGTGGCAACATCTGAGCCATTGGATCAACTCAGAAGTTGAGGAGGCGCTTCAGCGCCTATAAATAGGACCCTTGGTCCTCAGATGATTATCATCTTCTCAAGATTTTTATTTTCAGAGCTTTCCTCTTCTTTCCAAGAACTTCAAGAGTTATAACTCTAGAAAATTTTAGGTAAAAATTTAAATTAAATTAAATTAAATTAATTCTGATTAACAGAGCCTTGCTCTCATAGATCTTTTGATCTAAAGAAAACCCCTTTGGGGTTTCATAAACAGAGCTTTGCTCTCAAGAACCCATAGATCTAAAAAGATCTTGTTTCAGGGTTTCTTAACTCATGAATGAACAGAGCTTTGCTCATTGACAATGTATAGATCTTTTGATCTTTTGATGAAGAACTCTTAAGAGTTTCTTCACGGATCTTTAAGATCCCAGAACTTTAATTCTTAGGAATTAATTTTTCTTTGATGGATTTTTCCATCATTATTACAGAGCTAGGCTCTTTAAGGAATTTTATTCCCTTGTGACCATAGTTTGACAAGTGGCACTCTGTGACAGAGCTTTTCTCTGAAAGGGAGATTTTCTCCTTGTCTCGAGGGATTTCTCATTTAATGAGAATTTTCTTTGAGGATTTCCTCATTAATTGACAGTCTCATCCAATGATGAGGCTGTCCTATTAACTGATGCATTGTCATCTGGATTTTGTGGGTCCCCTTTGGTCCCCTCTCCACTGCATTGCAGTGTGGTACAAATTTTAAAGTACCAAGTGCCGGGCTTTTAAAATTAAATTATGATACTGATAATTGAATTTCGCTTTTTCTTGCAGGAAACATGTCTGCTGATCTCTCGTTCCCGTTTTTCCGTTCGGAGGGAGGATTCCCTGAGGCGCCGGTGGACGGGAGGTTCTTGCTCTCATTAAGTACTACGACCCTGAGTACAAGAACTTTCACCTGTGGGGTAGGTGGTATAGCAAAATTATCAAAGATCACCGAAGCTTCTCTTGCGCGACGCCGTCGGATCCAATCTCGTCAATCTCGTACGCAGATGTACCCCCGGTGAACTATGCCGTGGAGGTCGTAAATTAGAATTCGGAGGGTCTTCTTCAACCTTCGATTGCTGCCATACCCGTGCAGCCGCCGGCAGCCGTGGATATTTTGGGGCGGCGCATATTCCAGGGTGAGTCGCGCCCTTGGGGACAACCCTATAACATTGGATTGACCCTTCGACATTCGGCCGGGTATTTGCAGTGGGCCAGGTACATTTTGTTAGCGAAGAAGGCACATTTGCTTAAGATCGGTCTGTATCGTGCAGTTTACGCCTCGCTGTTCAAATATTCTGCTCCTCCGATGTGGTGGATTAAAGCGTTCGTGGAGCAATGGAACATTCCCACCCATACCTTTCTTCTAATGGACAGGGAAGTTTCCATCTCTCTGGAAGAATTTGCTGAGATTTCCGGTTTGCGGTGAGGGGGGAGCACTATGAGGAGCTGCTTCCTCCTGATGAATATGTCTTCGCCACTAAGCCGTTGGTGATGGATTTAACGCCAGAGAACGCTATCCAGCACCAATTTCCGAGTCTGGTAAAGGTGCTGAATATGTATGAAAGTCTTTTCTTGGAATCGGGAGGCCGGGGAGTTAGTTTTGCAGATTTCATCGCCCGCTTTCTTCGACCGGAGATTCTATCACAACGGGGTGAAAAATTCGCCAAGCTCGACGACCCCTTCGGCTTTGGCTTAGATCGTCGACCCGCACTGGAAGACGACCAAAAGGGTTTTTATCTCCCCGATGCTGCAATCATCCCCTTATCGGAAATCGCCGCTCCGGGCATCGACGAGGAGACTTTCTTTCTCGGGTTTCTGGGTCTATGGCTGTGCTGGTTCGCGCTCCCCATGCATCCTCGCTACATGAGGCCGTCCGTCTTCTACCCAGCGCATCGGATGGTGGCTGACATACAATTGTCGATTGGAATTGCCGGGTTGGCCCATCTGTACCATGATCTCAGCGTGGCGGCGGACGCAACTGAACCCGGGGTGCAACCCGCCAATTTCCCGATGCACTACTTTACTTCGTGGATGGAAATGCATGTGCTCGGGGTATTTGGTATTCATAAGAGACCCTCGTTTTACGAGAAGTGCAGACTCCCGAGAGTTATACGGCTGATCGGCGCTTCTATCGTGAATCCGCCTCTGCGGGAGGCTAGGGGGTTGCTTCTTCGTCCGCGCATGGTCGGAGCAGGCATTTCTTTCACGGACAAGGTCATGACAATCGGCCCGGAGACCTCCAAGGCGGTGTTGGCGTTGCGTGATAATTTCAAGGACGGGGCCTCCGTATTGAAAGCCCGGGAGATTATACATTTATACTCCGTCCGGCCGGGCTTCCTCGTGTTCAGGCAGAACGATGCAGCGCTTTTTATGAGGTACAACCCCTATCGTTTCGCTCAACAACTAAGTTATAATCAAGGGGTCCTACTGGAGGCGTTTTTGGAAGAGCCTGCGGTCACCAGAGAAGGGATACGGAGTGCACTACATCACTTTATGCGGCTAAATACGGGCTCCCATTTCTTCATTAGCGAACCGAGTTGCATTCCACAGGCCCTCAACGTATACGGGGCTTGGTATCAGCACGTGATGGGCGCCGTCATCAAGGAAGAGAAGCGGCTGCTGCTTGATCGGAAGGGTGCACCCCCCGCCAGCGATCGCAACGTCCCCCTAAGGCGAAGGACCCCTGTCCCTCCTCCACTAAGAGGAGATGCTGGAGATGAGCCTCCACGTGTGCTAAGCCCTCCGTGTGGATTGCCCCGTGATTCTATGGACGTGCCCCCAGCGCCCCGTGCTCCCATGGAGACGGTAAATGTGGTTTCGCCTGAATCCGGCATGGGCTCGGACATCGGGACCCGCCGTCCCAAGGTGCCCACGAAGCGTAAGTTGATTTTGGGTGTGACCGGGGTTCGCGCGCAAAAGAAGAAGAAGAAGTCGGTCCTTTCCCTTGATGTCGTACTCGGCTTAGAACCTCAGGGCCCCCTTACAGAAGGCCTAAGTGAGTATGGAACCAACGAGGGTTTCTTCGTAGCGCAAGAATACACCGACCTCGACGCCGCTATTGCTGCTTCTGCGCAACTTGCGAGCCACCAGGCGAAAATAACCGCCCTCATGCAATCAGGTAAACATTAGTCGCACTTTTGTCATTGCGTTATATCTTCATTGTCATGTCTTGACTGACATTCTTCTTTTTGTAACAGGCTTCACTACTGAGGAGGTTCTGGCGGCTTCCCTCAGGACTTTCAAGGAGGAAGAGAGGAAACGCGCTCTATTGGGCGTTGGTACGTCTCGGCTCATTGAGTCTTCATTTTCCTTTTTTTTATGGCCAATCTAACCCTTTGCTTATCTCATTGCAGGGACCACAAGACCTACCTCGCAAGCCGATACGAGAATTCTCCCCGGGCCAGCTACTGAAGTCCCGGCCTCTTCGGGATTGCCACGAGAGGTCCTGCTTAAAAAGCCGATGATGAAAGCCTTGACGGCTCTGGAGGCAACCCTGAATGTGGACGACGACGCCTTGCTAAAATAGGCTTCAAAAAGGTCTGTAGCAACGGCTCGGGAAGAAAGGAAACGCTTAAGGCGTGCAGCAAGGGAGCGTAGCGCTGCTCTGGCTGCGGGAGCGGGCTCAAGCGCCGTTACTCCCACTGCTACTCCTTCAGAGGAACCCCCGGTCGCCTTGTCCACTGCTCATAGACGGGCGGCACGTGCAGCTCGGGAAGCCAATGGTAAATCCACCTCAGGTAATGTGTTTTTGAGGCTTTGTTGTCAAAGTTTTAAAAACATCGGTTCTTATATATCTTGTCCTACAGGGCCGAGTCTCACTGAAGGAGCAGAGGCGGCCGTCGAGCCTGAGGGGGTGGTGGATGAGGCAGCGGCTGAACTCGAGGCGACGGTAGGCGATGCAGCCGTAGTTGCCGGGCCCGAGCCAGTGGCTGACAAGACAGTTACGACTGTTATGCGCGAAATGGATACCATTGTCGAGCCCGAGGTGGAGGCGGGTAAGATGGCTGCTGCTACTGAGCCTGAGGAAGCAGCGAATAAGATGGCTGCTACGGACGAACCTATGGCAGCGGTGGACGAGACGGCTGCGATCGCTGAGCCTAAGGTGGTAGCGGGTGAGACGGGCATGATCGCTGAGCACGAGACGGCTGCTCTTTCTCAAGAGTCGGGCACCGCTCCGATCATCGCTCTCCCTGCTTACGGTCCTTTGTCGTTTCCTGGCCCCGCGAGCATGACGACGGCTCCTGTAGAGTCGGGTGATGAGGCAACGGGAGATGAAACCATGCCAATGGAGGAGGGAGACGCCACCGTTGCATCAAGTGACGCCCTCGTCATGACTCCGGTTGGCGACTCATCAGGTAAATTTTGGGTTACCGTCCTTCTTTTTTATTCTACAACCCTTCCTGACAGGGTTTATCTTGTTTCTAACGCAGGTGCAGTTAGTGTTGATGCTGCGTTACCCGAGGGAGCGCCGTCAGTTACCGCCCTGACGGTGGCCACCTCTCTACCCTCTTTCGTACCGTCGCAGATGCTGGAAGGTATGGATTTATGACTTATCAGTTTCATCTTTAGGCTGCATAATTTATATACTGACGTTATACTATTGCGTCTTTGTAGGAGTCCTTTTTGACCATCTGTACCAAGTGCTGCATCCCCACTTCTCCATCCCGTCGGAGCTTGCTTCATCCAGTGGCGCTGGTGAATATAGTTTTCAATTAATGCTCTTTCTTTTGCCGATAATGAACTTATTTCTGATTCTTCTTTGCCCTGATTGCAGTGCTACAGATTGAAGGAGGAGATGTAAGATCAGTTGCGCCACCGGTTCTCCCGGCTTTGCCACCTGCTGCAGCTGGTATAGTAAATTCCATTGTTCATGAATCTCTTATATTTCTAGATCCTTCATCTGATTGTGATTTGTTTTGCAGCTGTCACTCCGACTCCGGTCCCTTTCGAGTCTCGCATTATGATGCCGGCAGGTCCATTCTCCAGACGTCCATCCTCAAAGGGTGCTACGATGAGTCTGAGTATGCTAAGTGGATGCGTCGAGGAGCCTGACGCAGAAGCTCCTACATCTGCCGCAGATTTCGCTACCGAGGTTAATCCAATGCTGGCGACGCTTGTAAATTTCTATAGTGAAGGCGTTGTCAAATCTTAGGTTAATCACTGCAGGGAGATCGAGGCCTGTCTGCATCAGCTTGAATTTATGCGTCATGCCCCCAAGACCCAGGCTTTGAACTCCCAGCGGGCCACATGGGTTGAGCAAAGTGTTCCGTTCCTTCGCCATTTCGAACGAGAGGCAACTCTTAAGTGAAAGGAACATGAGGCGACTGCTGCTGAATCTGCCCAACTGCGCGCTAAGGTTGGGGCTAATACTGCCCAGCTGAACACCATTTTTGAAAATCTTCAATGATGTATCTCAGAAGGGCTGGTGTTGAGGAAGAAGCTTGATCTTAATGAGAAGGTCGAGCAGAGTCAGGAGGCTGCCCAGCAGGAAGTTGATCAGAAACTCTCATCCTGTTTGCAGCAACAGGCCAAAGTTGAAGCAGAGCTGGCTGCGACGCTGATCATGAGAAGGCATTGAAAGAAGTGCGAAAACAGCTCGCGAATTTGTTGAAAATGCTTCCTTCTCAATAAAAATTTTGTATCATTTGTAATTGGGAATAAAATATATTTGTTTCTTTTATTCTTTAACACGATGTATTTTGTACTCAATCGAATTCATGACTGAAAGATACATGTTCTTCATAATGTCTTGTGTCATTTCTCTGCTTTCTTCTTTCTTGTTGTGTTGTTTGCCATGCGATTTTAGCAAGTGTGATCCGTAGATAGTATATAACTGTCAATCTTATGCTTTTTGTAGAGTGGCGATGACTTAGAAAACAGGGTTAGGATCTGTCACCTAAGACTTTTCAACTTTATGAGCCGTGAGGGTCTCATAAAGAATCTTCTCCCTACCGGCCGGGAGGGTCCCGTAGGTGTAATTTTCTCCTTAAGAATCATGAGGATTCCTAAGTGTGTTTTCTCTTGAGAGTCGTAAGGATATCACAAGAGAATTTACTCCCTTACGAGTCGTGAGAACCCGCAAGTGATGGGTGAATGTAACACCCGAGTTCATTTATACCAATTCCAGTTCCGTATTTACTTGTCCGTGGTTTTTCTTGATTTGGCGTGTTTGGATGCGAATGGTATTTCTACATATTACTGGGCATTCGACCCGACCCGCTTGCTTGAACCTGTGTAACCCTCATTTATAGGTTACCTTGACTTGTTGCATGGACTAGTGCATTTCATAATTTAGTATATACTGGTATTTGTCTTGTAACACATCTTTTGCATATAACAGTTTAAATCATGTAAAATAAACTAAAATTGCATTTCATGGCCTGCATGATACCCCTAACCCTATGGTAGCGTCCTTGCATCGTGTTCTCGTCCCGTTCAATGAAACGGACGCGTGTGGATGGCTACGCGCACGTACGTGCGTCCGTTCTTGGGGGTATACATTTCTGTTACAAAATCCTTCACTTTAATTTTGGAACTTGCCGATAAATTTTATACTTCAAATTCGTAATTTTGGACCCGACCCGAGCACAATTCTGAAATATTTTGTATCCCGCCAAACCCTATTTAATTTTGAATTTCTTAAATCATTTAGAAAATATTTTTACAGCTTACTGTATATTTTTCCTCAACTAACCAAGCTATTGTGTAAGCTGGTAAATCTTTTATATTTTTTCCCAAAACAAAATTCCCTAAATTCCCCAGCCAATCAAACCCCCGTTTCTCCCTGGGCCCCATCTCTCTCTCTCTCTCCTTCTTCCCTCACCGAGCTCTTTCTTTTCTAAAACCCTGGCCCACCTTCTCTTTCTCTCCCTTCTCTTTTCTTTCTCTTATATACTTTCTTTTTCCACCAATCAAAACGCTCGTTTCCTTTCCCCTGGGCCCCACGTCTCTCTCTCTCTCTCTCTCTCTCTCTCTCTCTCTCTCTCTTCTTTTTCTCTCTCCTCTCGCACTTTCTCTCAGCTATCGTGATTACAGTGCATTCCTTAATTCTCGTCACCGCCCCCTGCTTCCCGTCACCTTCCTTCTATCTTCCTCTTCTTCTTCTGTATTTTTTTCTAAAACGCTGGAGCCCTCACCTCCACAAACCCAACTCCTCATCGCCCCATGAACTCAACCCCTCATCGCCTCACCCCCGCGACCACCATCTCCTCCACCTTCCTCTCCTCTCCTCATCTCTATCATCTCCTTCTTCTTCTCCTCTCCTCACCTCTCTCCAACCCCGGCACCACCATCACCAACACCTGCACGCTCATGCACCAACCGACCTGAGCAACCCCCTTCGACCCATCTCGCCACCATCTTCTTCCTCGGACCCTCTATCCACCGGCACCACCTAACTCAACACCCTAACGCAATGAAACCCTAGCCTACCTATACAACCGAGTTGAGCCAACCCATGGAATCCATCTCGTCTCCATCATAGCTGACATCTTCTTCCCAAAGCATCAAGCAACTCAACACCGTCGCCTCACCCTCGTCGATAACTCCCGATGCCTGAACCCTAACTCCAAACTCAGCCCTCGAATTCATCCCTTAACCGTGAACTCCAGCCACTTCGTCATCGTCGGTCGAGCAACCAAGCCGAGCAATGTGGAGCCTAGCCTAACAGACCTAAGTTCAGGACGAGCCGTGATCTTTAGACGAGATCAAGTTTCGACCTTGCTCCGTTTCGTGGTTGCGTGTAGTCATGTCCGCGTTCGCCTCACGTTCGCCGGAAACCGGCGTACCGTCGACGATCCTGACGAGCGTACCTGACCCGTGTGATCACACTGTTCGTGGTTTGGATCCGTTCCGTGTACCGTGCACGCATCGTGACGTTTTCCGCCGACGTGAGAGGTTCCGCATTCCCGTTCCGGATCCGTCCAGGCAAGTTAATCTTGCTACATGCTATTATAACATATATACATAATTATTTCATGTTTAAAACTGTAAATGGAATCTAAGGCTTTCCGTATTTCATTATTGCATTTTCGATGTTAGATTATATCATGGTAGACTCGGATCTTAAATTATAATTTGTTGAACGTTAGAGCATCATATCGTATACCAATATCCATGTTTAAATTGCTTACTAATTAACCGCACAACTCATAGCACTTTTAAATAGTTTCTACCCGAATACCCAGTTGCATCCACTGAACGTATTTTTATATATCAATGCATCTCTAGAGTATTTAACACGTATTAACATGATTTTAACATCCATATGTGTTTTACTGTATTCATGTAATGTTGAAACCATCTATTAAATACAAACTGATAACTGTGCATCTACATACCTTAATCTGTACCTGATCGCATTTCACGTTACAAGTTCCAGCTTGTTGATTCTATTAGTAAACATGCTTGTTCTGTATGCCATGATTATGCTAGTTTGATTATGAGCACCCACATGATATCTTGTACACCCTAACATGACTTGCTACAACTATTACTTGACACGACATGGTACCGTACAACTCTTGGCATGGCATGACACCTTTATACATTACTTGACCTGACCTGATGTACCATGGATTGACCTGTTACCTGATCTTGTGTCTAATGCCAACAAATCTGACATGTAGTCCTTACGGACCGTTCCTGTTGTCTATCCAGACAAACCTGCTCTTACCTGATCCTGTGTTGGTATTAGTTCTTGATTACGGAATACCTGACTTGACACGCATAACCTTGGGGGTATGGGGAAATCAAAGGTGTAACCAAGTGTGACTTACAAGGGTATTACATGATCCGTGGTCCCGGGGGGGTAACGGGACAGAGCCATTTGTGACTCTTACATTCCTGATCCGTAGTCCCGGGGGGTAACGAGACAGAACCACTCGTGGTTCCCATATTCCTGATCTGTGGTCCCGGGGGGTAACGAGACAGAACCACTCGTGGTTCCCATATTCCTGATCCGTGGTCCCGGGGGGTAACGGGACATATCCTTTGAGTTACATGAGAAGTACATCAATTGATTTCAAAGACTTTAGAATAGATAACCCAATAGAACAGTTTAGTTTACTCACTGCACACTACCCTTCACTCCTGATTTACATTACTGTTACACCTTTTTTCATTCATGATTATATTTGCATTGCCTGTTACCCTGTTTGTATTTTATTACTTGATGTTATGACGCGCTGACATCTGGGTTTTGCATGGCCCAGATCTTTCTACCATGTTGCAGACTGATCAGGAGTATTGCCGCTGTTAGACTGAGCGGTGAAGTTCCTGTCGGTATGTAGTTTTACTTTCCAGGTGTTTCATTATTGTATCTTTTGCTTCCGCATATCATTATTTCTTGACTCATTCATTCTGGCTTATGGACATGTAATATATAGTTTTGTTTACTTTCCTGTTCTTGATATCTCTACAGCCGTAATGTGACTGTGGAGGGATTTTTCCTATCCACAGGTAGCATGGTTGGCTATGTCACGTGCCCATCTTAGCGTACTCTGGGAAGCGGGGCGTGACATGGTTCTTTGGTATCAGAGCCATAGGTTATTCGGGTTGATTCTTTTGTAGTTGGATATTGTACCCAATACACGAATCAGAATATCCGTGTTTAGGAAACATATCCTGCCACCTTGACGTTTTACCATTTTTTGAATCAAGTTCTTCCTGATTATATCTTTTACGATGTGCAAACTTCCTTTGCATATCGACTCGAAAACCTGATTCCTTGTTATCTCTAGGACTTGGGCGACTTGGGTGGAGTTATGTAATTGTGCCCATGAACTGCAGCATAGTTACAATGTGGTACTCTATTTAGGTAACTTGGAGTCCTGGTCTTGATTCACTTCCGTATTCCATGATCGTTATATTACCTTGCTTCTCTCGGTTTCATTGTTTACCAGTTATTGTTTCATCGACAGCGTGAATCATGTTTACCGTGGTTAACCCTCTTCAGTATCTTGACTTCGGATGAAGTCATCTTGATATCTTACTCGTTCCTGTTTTTCCCCGCGTTAGGATTATTCAATCCTGGTGCATTCCTTGTTTGTTGTTGTCTTGGGAATGGGATTTCGTGGCACTTTTCACACTCATATTGATTGTAAGGAAGGGAAGGTGATTCTCCAGATTCCCGAACATTCGGAAGTTGTTTTGCTGGAGGAAGCAGTTCTGTCGGGCCAGTCGAGTTAGGGCTGGGCCGAAAAACGAGGTTCTTTCGTCAATGGCAGTGGATAAGAAAGAAGCGCCGGCTATATTTGAGAGTTTCATGGAAGTGTGAAGACATATTAGGTTTACCGCCGAGGCGAGACGTGCAGTTCGCACTTGAACTCGTTCCTGATGCAGCGCCAATCTCAAAGGGCATATTACCCGAGGGGGCCAGTAGAGTTGGAAGAAGTCAGGAAATAGGTTGCTGAATTAGTTGAGAAGGGTTGATTTCGCCGCAGAAACTTAACTAGGGAAGCTCCAGTCCTTCTAGTAAAGAAGAAAGATGACATAGGGAAGGCGTGCGTGGATTATCGAGAATTAAACCGAGTGAGTGTTATGGATAAGTACCCGATCCTTCGCATTGGCGAAGTGTTGAGCAGCTTAGTGGCGTGAGGGTATTCTCGAAGCTAGATTGCGGTTCGATGTCATCATGTCCGAGTTAAATCAGAAAATATTTGCAAAACTGCGTTCCGAACTCAGTATGGACATTACGAGTATTAGTGATGCCCTTCGGAGTAACGAATACACCGGCAATATTTATGGACTTGATGAACTGAATCTGTTCACCATTCTTGGACCAGTTTTAGTAATGGTCATTAAAGATATTCTGGTCTACTCGAGGAGCATTGAAGAGCATGTAGAACTCTTGAAGATCGCTCTGCAGACTTGGAGGCAAGAAAGATTATATGCAAAGATGAGCAAATGCAAGTTTTAGCTTGAAGAAGTAAAGTTTTGGGACATATCGTAGCTGGAGATGGAATCGCCGTTTACCCAGGGAAGATTGTAGCAGTTCAAGACTGGTCGATTCCGAAGAATGTTATAAAGATCAGAAGTTTTCTCGGACTTGCAGGATACATAGAAGGTAGGTGGAGAGTTTTGCTCGTTGGCTGAGCCTTGACCAAGCTTACACGTAAGAAAGTACCATTGGTGTGCGACAGCTTTCGAGGCGTGAAGCAGAGGTTGATGACCGCACCTGTTTTGACCGTACCAGACGGTTCCGGAAGATTGGTGTTTCACAGCAACGCACCGGAGAAAGAATTGGGATGTATTTTGGTGCAGCATGGGAGGGTTACAACTTACGCATCAAGACAGTTGAAGACCCATGAGAGGAATTACCCAACTCATGACTGGGAGTTAACAGCTGAGATTTTCTTCGCTTTGAAGATTTGGAGACACTACCTATTGGGCGAAAGGGGTCGAGATATTCACCGATCATAAAAGCCTAAAGTTCGTGTTCGCTCAGAAGGAGCTAGTTGTATGACAGCGAAGATGGTTGAAGCTGACGGCTGACTACGATTTCGATCTTAAGTACCATCCGGGAAAAGTTAGTGTTATGCCGGATACGCTTAGTCGGTTGCCGGCAATTCTGATGTTGACTGCACAGAAGAAACTTAGTGAAGACTTTCGGAGATTCGATTTGGAGGTTGTGCTACCGCATTCTACGGGACAGTCGATGCAGCTACAAGTACGTTCATCGTTGATCAAGAATATTATAGCAGCGTTCCGCAGGACCCTAGATTTGCAAAAGTTTCGAGAACAGGTTGAAGCCGGAATACGAACAGATTTACTGATACATGAAGATGGTTCGTTGAGGTATGTTAGCCGTTTGTGTGTACCAAAAGGAGATATTCGCAAAGAGCTTATGAAGGAGGCACACAGTTCAGCTTATTCCGTACACCCCGGAGGCACGAAGAGGTACCGAGACTTACGACATCATTTCTGGTAGGAAGGCATGAAGCGGGAGATTGCTCGCTTAGTGGCAAAGTGCTTGGTGTGTCAGCAAGTAAGGCTGAACATCAAAGGGTTGCTGGTTTATTGCAATCACTTCCGATTCCTCAGTGGAAGTGGGAACATATAACCATGGATTTCGTGACGGCTCGACCAAGGAGTCCGAAAGGCAACAATGCAGTTGGGTGATCGTTGACGGTTTGACTAAGGCAGCTCATTCATCCCTTTCGAGTTGGTCAATCAACAGAAGTTTTGGCAGAACGGTACGAGCGGGGGAATTGCAAGATTGCGTGGAGTGTCGGTAAGCATCGTGTCCGATCGCGACACTCGTTTCTTAGCACACTTTTGGAGGAGCATACAGAGAAGTTTGGGGACTCGATTGAAGTTTAGCACAGCTTATCGCCCTCTAACAGATGGCCAGTCGGAGAGAGAGATCCAAACTCTTGAAGACATGTTGAGAGCTTACATGTTGGACTTCAAGGGTTCATGGGAGGATCATCTACAATTGGTGAAGTTTTCTTACAACAATAGTTTCCAGGCAACTATTCAGATGGCTCCATTTGAAGCTTTGTATGGTCGCAATGCCGTTCACCTGTTTGTGGGGACGATGTCAGTGAACAAAGATTGTTGGGACCAGATTTGGTTGTGCAGACAGTTAAGAAAGTTAACGCTATTCAGAATCTTATGAAGGCAGCACAAGACAGACATAAGAGTTGGGCAGATAAGTGAGAAGATCTCTAGAGTTCGCCGTTGGTGGTTTGGTATTCTTAAAGGTATCACCGACTCGAGGGATGATCCGTTACAGAAGTCGAGGAAAGTTTAGTCCTCGATTCGTTGGACCTTTTAAGATTTTGGGGCGTATTGGAGAAGTGGCGCATCGTTTGGTGTTACCGAAATCTTTGGAGAATGTTCATGATGAGTTTCCGGTATCTCAACCCCGTAGGTATGTTCGAGACGAAATACATGTATGGGATCTTTAGGAGATGACTGTATGAGAAGATTTAACCTTGAGAAGCGACTAATGTCAATTGTGGATCGAAGAGAAAGATTCTTATGAACAAAGTTATCCCTCTTGTGCTTGTTCTTGGAGAAATCGCTTGCATGGAGAACCAAATTGGGAACGAGAAGATGAAATCCAGTAGAACCTTCCACATCTATTCTTGAAATCTCTTGTTTGATTATCCTATCTTGTTTTTGGAATTTCGAGGACGAAATTCTTTTGTAGTTGGGTATAATGTAACACCCGAGTTCACTTATACCAATTCCAGTTCCGTATTTACTTATCCGTGGTTTTTCTTGATTTGGCGTGTTTGGATGCGAATGGTATTTTTACATATTACTGGGCATTCGACCCGACCCGCTTGCTTGAACCTGTGTGACCCTCATTTATAGGTTATCTTGACTTGTTGCATGGACTAGTGCATTTCATAATTTAGTATATACTGGTATTTGTCTTGTAACACATCTTTTGCATATAACAGCTTAAATCATGTAAAATAAATTAAAATTGCATTTCATGGCCTGCATGATACCCCTAACCCTGTGGTAGCGTCCTTGCATCGTGTTCTCATCCCGTTCAATGAAATGGACGCGTGTGGACGGCTACACGCGCGTACGTACGTCCGTTCTTGGGGTATACATTTCTGTTACAAAATCCTTCACTTTAATTTTGGAACTTGCCGATAAATTTTATACTTCAAATTCGAAATTTTGGACCCGATCCAGGCACAATTCTAAAATATTTTGTATCCCGCCAAATCCTATTTAACTTTGAATTTCTTAAATCATTTAGAAAATATTTTTACAGCTTACTGTATATTTTTCCTCAACTAACCAAGCTATTGTGTAAGCTGGTAAATCTTTTATATTTTTTCCCAAAACAAAATTCCCTAAATTCCCCAGCCAATCAAACCCCCGTTTCTCCCTGGGCCCCATCTCTCTCTCCTTCTCCCCTCACCAAGCTCTTTCTTTTCTAAAACCCTGGCCCACCTCCTCTTTCTCTCCCTTCCCTTTTCTTTCTCTTATATACTTTCTTTTTCCACCAATCAAAACTCTCGTTTCCTTTCCCCTGGGACCCACGTCTCTCTCTCTCTCTCTCTCTCTCTTCTTTTTCTCTCTCCTCTCGCACTTTCTCTTAGCTATCGCGATTACTGTGCATTCCTTGATTCTCGTCACCGCCCCCTGCTTCCCGTCACCTTCCTTCTATCTTCCTCTTCTTCTTCTGTATTTTTTTCTAAAACGCTGGAGCCCTCGCCTCCACAAACCCAACTCCTCATCGCCCCACGAACTCAACCCCTCATCGCCTCACCCCCGCGACCACCATCTCCTCCACCTTCCTCTCCTCTCCTCATCTCTATCATCTCCTTCTTCTTCTCCTCTCCTCACCTCTCTCCAACCCCGGCACCACCATCACCCACACCTGCACGCTCATGCACCGACCGACCTGAGCAACCCCCTTCGACCCATCTCGCCACCATCTTCTTCCTCGGACCCTCTATCCACCGGCACCACCTAACTCAACACCCTAACGCAATGAAACCCTAGCCTACCTATACAACCGAGTTGAGCCAACCCATGGAATCCATCTCGTCTCCATCATAGCTGACATCTTCTTCCCAAAGCATCAAGCAACCCAACACCGTCGCCTCACCCTCGTCGATAACTCTCGATGCCTGAACCCTAACTCCAAACTCAGCCCTCGAATTCATCCCTTAACCGTGAACTCCAACCACTTCGTCGTCGTCGGTCGAGCCACCAAGCCAAGCACCCAAGCCGAGCAATATGGAGCCTAGCCTAACAGACTTAAGTTCAGGACAAGCCGTGATCTTTAGACGAGATTAAGTTTCGGCCTTGCTCCGTTTCGTGGTTGCGTGTAGTCATGTCCGCGTTCGCCTCATGTTCGCCGAAAACCGGCGTACCGTCGCCAATCCCGACGATCCTGACGAGCGTACCTGACCCGTGTGATCACACTGTACGTGGTTTGGATCCATTCCGTGTACCGTGCGCGCATCGTGACGTTTTCCGCCGACGTGAGAGGTTCCGCATTCCCGTTCCGGATCCGTCCAGGAAAGTTTATCTTGCTACATTCTATTATAACATATATACATAATTATTTCATGTTTAAAACTGTAAATGGAATCTAAGGCTTTCCGTATTTCATTATTGCATTTTCGATGTTAGATTATATCATGGTAGAATCGGATCATAAATTATAATTTGTTGCACGTTAGAGCACCATATCGTATACCAATATCCATGTTTAAATTGCTTACTAATTAACTGCACAACTCATAGCACTTTTAAATAGTTTCTACTCGAATACCCAGTTGCATCCACTGAACGTATTTTTATATATCATTGCATCTCTAGAGTATTTAACACGTATTAACATGATTTTAACATCCATATGTGTTTTACTGTATTCATGTAATGTTGAAACCATCTATTAAATACAAACTGATAACTGTGCATCTACATACCTTAATCTGTACCTGATCGCATTTCATGTTACAAGTTCCAGCTTGTTGATTCTATTAGTACACATGCTTGTTCTGTATGCCATGATTATGCTAGTTTGATTATGAGCACCCATATGATATCTTGTACACCCTGACATGACTTGCTACAACTATTACTTGACACGACATGGTACCGTACAACTCTTGACATGGCATGACACCTTTATACATTACTTGAGTTGGCCTGATGTACCATGGCTTGACCTGTTACCTGATCTTGTGTCTAATGCCAACAAACCTGACATGTAGTCCTTACGGACCGTTCCCGTTGTCTATCCAGACAAACCTGCTCTTACATGATCCTGTGTTGGCATTAGTTATTGATTACGGAATACCTGACTTGACACGCATAACCTTGGGGGTATGGGGAAATCAAAGGTGTAACCAAGTGTGACTTACAAGGGTATTACATGATCCGTGGTCCCGGGGGGTAACGGGACAGAGCCATTTGTGACTCTTACATTCCTGATCCGTGGTCCCAGGGGGTAACGGGACAGAACCACTCGTGGTTCCCATATTCCTGATCCGTGGTCCCGGGGGGTAACGGGACATATCCTTTGAGTTACATGAGGAGTACATCAATTGATTTCAAAGACTTTAGAATAGATAACCCAATAGAACAGTTTAGTTTACTCACTGCACACTACCCTTTACTGCCCTGATTTACATTACTGTTACACCTGTTTTTCATTCATGATTATATTTGCATTGCCTGTTACCCTGTTTGTATTTTATTACTTGATGTTATGACGCGCTGACGTCTGGGTTTTGCATAGCCCAGATTCTTCTACCTTGTTGCAGACTGATCAGGAGTATTGCCGCTGTTAGACCGAGCGGTGAAGTTCCTGTCGGTATGTAGTTTTACTTTCCAGGTGTTTCATTATTGTATCTTTTGCTTCCGCATATCATTATTTCTTGACTCATTCATTCTGGCTCATGGACATGTAATAGATAGTTTAGTTTACTTTCCTGTTCTTGATATCTCTACAGCCGTAATGTGACTGTGGAGGGATTTTTCCTATCCACAGGTAGCATGGTTGGCTATGTCACGTGCCCATCTTAGCGTACTCTAGGAAGCGGGGCGTGACAGTGAAGTTTCCCTTATCCGCATTTCACGGAGTCAGGGGTTGCTGTGGATGCTTCCCACAGGTTCACTGCCGTGTTTGGCGAGGACCAGGCTTCGCTCTGGACGTTTTCCAGGATACCGTAGTTTAAAGACATCGCGGTCGAGGTTAAGGACATCATAGTCCGTGGATTTAAGAACTCCGCAGTCCGTTGTTAGTTTTAAGACATCCCGGTCGAGATTAAGGACATCATAGTCTATGAGTTTAAGGACCTCACAGTCCAATGTTAGTTTTAAGACATCGCGGTCGAGGTTAAGGACATCATAGTCCATGAGTTTAAGGACCTCACAGTCCAATGTTAGTTTTAAGACATCACGGTCTAGGTTAAGGACATCATAGTCCGTGGATTTAAGGACCCCACAGTCCGATATTAGTTTTAAGACATCACGGTCGAGGTTAAGGACGTCATAGTCCATGGATTTAAGGACTCCACAGTCCGGTGTTAGTTTTAAGACATCACGATTGAGGTTAAGGACATCATAGTCCGTGGATTTAAGGACTCTACAGTCCGTGAAATGTGTGGTTATTGGAACCGTCACCTCTTTGAAGACGTTGAGGAATTACAACGACAAATATCAAAGGAGTGAAGAGATGTACCCTTGAACCGAGATAAAATCAGTTTAAAGTCATTATGGTTGATTGTTAGTTTTAAGACATCACGGTCGAGGTTAAGGACATTGTCATGCCCCGCTTCCCAGTACACGGGCAGAGGACGCGACGAGGCCCGCGACGTATTTACTCAGAAGTAAACACGCTAAGCGTAAATAAGCAATATAAAATGATAAGAAAAGACATGATAAAAAAATCCAACTTTACATATTTACATTCCCAACTGTCACAAGTTCAAAATGAATACATAATGTCTGACAACAAAGATGCATAAAAGAAAGTACCTAAACAGGTAGCATACAGGAAGTAAAAGCTGAAAAGAAAGAACTAGTAGTCGGTCTGATCCGCAGCCTAAGTGTAATCTTCCTGACTCGGCTCGATCTCTTCAATCTCTAGATCATCTGACGGACATTCCAAGAAAATAATGAAATGGGTGGAATGCCCGTCAACGAACTTGCGCTCGGTAAGTCCCCAAGAAAGGTGGGATGTGAAAGTATATAAATGAATATGCAAGGTGACATGTGATATAGTATGAATGGAAATAAAACATGATAATATTAATTACAACTAAGTAAGCATGACAATATAATATGAGCATAGCAAAAAAGTATAGTATGGCCGTGGAGTATAGGTATAGTGAACATGAAGTGAATATAAGTGTCCTAAAAGGTCTCTAAAAGGTAATCTATCCTAGCGTCAGTTCAAGTGTGAATATCAACCAATCTCAAAAGTATTCTCGAACCCAAGGCTATTGTCCAGAGGTAAGGAATCACGGGCCTAAAATAGCGGGACTTCAATTGTTATTGAAGTATTCTAAACCCAATAGGCTGACATCCAGGGACTTGGAAACACGGGCCCTCATTCATGAATTTGTGATGTACCGTTTCAGCCTGGTACCACAGCAACGTTATTTATACCGTTTCAGCCCGGTACCACAGCAACGTTATTTGTTATAATGGGACTTATGAGATTCTGTTGGATTCATACTCAAACTACCCCAACACCCCGTATATATATTAGTCTACGTTTAATATTATGAGTCTTGATCAAATCCATGAATACAAAAGGTGGTGTAAAATATCAAGGTACAATTACTAAAAATAATCGATTCGGGTTAACTGTTATCATGCTGGTGACAAAGTTATATTGACTCAAGCCTTGATGGAATGCAATATACATGAAGAATTCCAATTATTACTACAAGGCTTACACTATTGGCTGCTTTTGACAACTATCCTATACTTCATCAAAATTAAGTATTGAGGTGAGAATTTTTGGGCATTATCATTGTGAGAATTATTAGGCTATTTGAATGTATAATTATGTAGCTTCTGTTACATATTTTGCATCAACCTGTGTTGGGTGGCTTCATTAGATGCTCAACACTCTTATCTACACCCTTTTGACACAAACAAAGGCTATTAGCTAACTCCTCATCCCAAAGATTTTTCTAAAGTCCATTAATTCGAACTTGCAACAGAACTAAACGTCATGAACTGGAACTATACCTTGTATCTGTACACATCATGATACTATTAAGAGGCAAATATAATTTATAAAGGTTTCAGTATAACAGACTATTGTATAAAAGGGTTCAATATAAAATTTAAATTTTGAAGATGAAAATCGATAGCGAAAATGAAGAGGGTATTTTTGTGCAAGTCAAATCTTGATTAACATGAATTAGTAGTTCAATACGCATGCATATCATGCTAGACCGCATTTTTATGTTCTAGTCTAGAGTATAGAATTTCTCATCTAGTTGAATGCTGGACACGCCATATAGAGCTACTTGTTGCATAAATTTAGTCATATGCCATATCAACAGACTGAATTGCTAAAAGTTATAACTTTAGCAGGTATAGTTGTTTATATGATCTTCTCCATAAATGTAACAAAGTTCTGGTCTATATATTATTTTATAATGTATAATATCGCTATAATGTTTTCTGTATCATAAAAATATACAGCGTACAGTCTACATCGCTGTTACAAAAGCAGTAATTTATTGTTAGTGACAATTACTGGTTTAATGCTTGAGTCACCTAATTTAACATATTTAAGCAATATTGCTTTCATAGCATAAGTATTAATTCTACAACTATTCATAACATTTTGGTATACATGCATTAAAGAGTATATGTAACAAATCAAAGAGATCAGTAATTCGATAAAGTACAAAAATGGATGTTTTAAGTATATGACATATTCATTGAATTAGAAACAAGAAACTCTCTCTGCTCATTCAAAACCATTTTAACTTTTGTCCATGATTTATTTCTCTACAAGCAAATGTTGAAATCACAAAATCATGGAGCTGCTATAGAACATGCAGTAGCATATGAAGGAACAAATACTATAGACTCAAAGAGCCAAGTTTACACCATACTTTGAGAATTCATCATCAAAAGAAATTACTCACACAATCAAATATGTATAATTAGCTATAAGTTATTTTATGACAGAAATGTTTCAGTTAAAAAAATTTATTTCTAAGAAGGAAGGGGGACTTACGACGAGAGGGGACATCAGTTTATTGAAATCATAACAGAGGCAAGGAAGGAGAGAGACGGAGGGAAGAAGGGACTTACCCGCGATTAGAATGGGTGAAAACGAGAGAAAACTCTTTCGAGCATTTCATCGAACACCTCCGAGCTCAAATTGAAACATCGATAGATGAGGGTCTGTAGGCGTCGACGGTGGCCTTAGCGGCTGCGGGCGATTGCTAGGAACTCCGGCAGTGGCTCAGTGTCGACACAGTGACGATGGAGCTCAGGCTTGGATGTTGGAGTTGGCTCTAGGCTTGATCGTGGCTGCTCACGTTTCGGTGGGCATGGCGTGAGGTTCGGGTGTAGAGGCCGGTGAGGGAAGGTGAGAGAGGAGGTTGGAGGAGTTGGGGCGATGATGGTGTGAGGGGGTCAACCGGCGACGTGTGCGGGGGAGATAGGGGATGAGGGAGAATGAGAGAATGAGAGATTTTGAGAGAGGAATAAGAATTAATAGGATTAATGGGTAATAAATACTTGGTTTAATGGGATTTACGAGTGGGATTTTGGTTTTGATTAAGAGAATTCAAAAAGAAATTGAATAAGAAGTAGCTGTTGATGGAGAAGAGAAGGAAGAGTTTGGTTTTGAAATGGGTTAAGAAAAAATCCCAATTAACTATCATTAATAATAATTAATACTAGATTAATAGCCATTACTCCAAATCAATAACCTGAGAGAATTAAGAGGAAAGGAAAAGAAGAAGGGTCTTGGGCCTATTGAGTGTTGGGCTTTGAAAAAAATTAAAATTGAAATGGGTTTAAATAAAAGAGAGTTGGGTTTATAAATAAAGAAAAAATAAATGGAAATAAAATGAGGGAAAAATAAATGGGATTTGGGGTGAAATGAAAAGAAACAATTATAAGGAAAAATAAATCTCGAAGTGAAAGACGGATTCCGAATATTTAACAAGTACCCGTATTTCAGGAGATTATGGTATTTAAATATATACAAAGGTATAGAAATATGAGGGTCGTTACAGAAATCATAGTCCGTGAGTTTAAGGGCCTCACAGTCCGATATTTGCTCTGGGTGCTTACCACGGGTTCACTGTCATGTTTGGCGAGGACTAGGCTCCACTCTGGATGCTTCACACGGGTTCACTGCTGTGCTCTGCGAGAACCAGGATCCGCTCTGGACGTTTTCCACGGGATCAGAAGTGACGTTATCCGTGTTCCATGTGACCAGGAATTTTGCACTAGATACTTCCCACGGGTTCACAGCCGTGTTCGGCGAGGACTAGGCTCCACTCTGGATGCTTCACACGGGTTCACTGTCGTACTCTGCGAGGACCAGGATCCGCTCTGGACGTTTTCCACGGGGTCAGAAGTGATGTTATCCGTGTTCCACGTAACCAGGAATTTTGCACTAGATGCTTCCCACGGGTTCACTGCCGTATTCGGCGAGGACTAGGCTCCGCTCTGGATGTTTCACACGGGTTCACTGCCGGGCTCTGCGAGGACCAGGATCCGCTCTGGACGTTTTCCAAGGGGTCAAAAGTGACGTTATCCGTGTTCCATGTAACCAGGAATTTTGCACTAGATGCTTCCCACGGGTTCACTGCTGTGTTCGGCGAGGACTAGGCTCCGCTCTGGATGCTTCACACGAGTTCACTGCCGCGCTCTGCGAGGACCAGGATCCACTCTGGACGTTTTCCACGGGGTCAGAAGTGACGTTATCCATGTTCTACGTAACCAGGAATTTTGTTGATTATATCCGCCTTTCACGGAGTTGGGATTTTGCTCTCGGTTATCTGTATACCGCCGAGTCATGGAACTGGGAGTTGCCGCTGTTCCGCTTTGCTTGATGTTGTGTCTGCTGGGGCAAATGTTGAGATGATTTCCAGGCTATTTGTGACTCATCAAGATTTGGCTTCTTTTTCTGATGAAACCTGGGGGAGGAGGAGTGCGATTCCTTCTTTGTTTGCGCCCCTGGATTGTATACAGGGATTGATGTAATATCACCTGTAGGGCATAAATTTCATTTTTATTTTTATTTTACTGCTTTCCGCGATGCTCTATCATTTCAGCTTTTTATATAGCGAAGGTCGCGATTTCCCCATCATTTCGGCTATTTTTCGCGGTGCCCAATCATTTCGGCTATTTTGCATGCATACATTTTTACTTGCTGATTTTTCGCAAGTTGCCCCATCATTTCGGCTATTTCGTATACATGTGTGGCTTGCTGTCTTTTCGCTGCAAGCTTTGGATTAGACACCGATTTCGGCATCAGCACCGCTACAACTGGGATATTGCTAGGAGCGAATCATCATTTGCCTCTGTCGATGTCGAACAAAGGTAGCTTAGTAAACAGGATTAGGGTCCTGTCGCCTAAGGCTTTTGACTTCTTGATCCGTAAGGGTCTCACAAAGGTATTTCTCCCTGCGAGTCGTGAGGATCTCGTAGGTGTGTTTTCTCCTTAGGAATCGTGAGGACTCCTAAGTGTATGTTCTCTTATAAATCGTAAGGATCTAACAAGAGTGTTTTCTCCTTATAAGTCGAGAGGACTTATATGGGTTGTTCACCGTGTAGACATATCCTTAGTCACAGATGGGACTTTGTTAGGGAAATGTTTATTCGCGCCCGTGGATTGTATACAAGAGTCAACATCGAGCCGCTTGTAGGGCAGTATCAGAGGTTATGGGGGTTGCATAAGAACAGGTTCAGGTCTCTGTAACTTAAGACTTTCAAATCTTATGAGCCGTGAGGGTCCCATAAGAGAGTTCTCCTTACGAGTCGTGAGGATCTCGCAAGTGTATTTTCTCCTTAGGAATCGTGAGGATTCCTATGTGTATTGCTCCCTTGTGAGTCGTAAGGATCTCACGCAGGTGGTTTCTCCTCACAAGGTCGAGAGGACCCTGTAAGTGTCTTTTAACGAGGCTGCGCCCTTTCGGGTTTTCACAAACACTCGCCGGTAGCCCTGCTGTTTTTACTCACGGAGCCCTTTCGGGTTTTCATCCGTGCCCATTTTGCTTATGGACATACCGTTTTTTTCTTTTTTTTTTATTCTTTTTTTTTTATATAACGAGGTTGCGCCCTTTTGGGTTTTCACAAACACTTGCCGATAGTCCTGCTGTTTTTACTCACGAAGCCCTTTCGGGTTTTCATCCGTGCCCATTTTGCTTATGGACATACCTTATTTTTTTTATTTTTTTTATCAGCTTCGGGATGCTGCGATCCGCCGTAGCTTCTTGACATCTCGGTCAACAGCTAGTTTTAGGACATAGCGGTCCGTTGGTAGTTTAAGGACGTTTCGGTCCGTCGTTAGTATAGGGACGTTTCGGTCCGCTGTTAGTTTAAGGACGTTTCGGTCCGCTGTAAAGTAAGTCGGTTACTACTTATAGAGTTTGGGCTTAGGAAGATAGCGAGCAGACATAGTCGTCGTCATCTATCATTGACCTAGGCCGTGACTCGTCAAGCGTAGTATTTCTTCAGGAAGCGGCCGTTTATCGGTCTGAAAGGTCTTTCGCCATGCATGTCCATGAGTAGATAGGCTCCACCCTGGTAGACCTTGTCTATGATGTACGGGCCTTCATAGTTCGGCTCAAATTTTCCTCGCTTGGCGCGATTGGGGATCATAGGTCTTTTGACCACTAGCACGAGTTCGCTTTGGCGGAATGTCCTCGGCCTGGTCAATCTTTCATATGAGTGCGTCATCTTTGCTTTATAAGCTTCCAGATTTTGTTGCGCGATGAGCCGGGTTTCATCAAGGGCATCGAGCTCCTCAAGCCGAAGGTGAGCATTCTCTTCGTCCGTTAGCTCATAATGGACTGCCACTCGTAGAGAAGGTAATTCTATCTCGATGGGGAGTACTGCTTCTGTACCGAATACCAACGCGTACGGCGTTGTGTTCGTGGCCGTCTTGAACGTAGTTCGATATGCCCAGAGAGCTTCATGCAGTCTCTCGTGCCAGTCCTTCTTATTTCGGGACACCGTCTTCTTCACGATCTTTGTCAGAGTCTTGTTAAAAGCTTCAGCTAGACCGTTGGCTCGGGGGTTATAAACTGAAGAGTATCTCTAGTCTATGTTATGTTGTTGTGCGAAGCGGCTAATCTTGTGGCTTCTGTAGGCTGGCCCGTTATCGGAGATAATCCGCCGTGGAGTTCCAAACCGATAAATGACGCGCATCTTGAAGAAATGGAGGATATTCTCCGTCTTCACTTCCCTCATCGGTACTGCTTCTGCCCATTTGGAGAAGTAGTCAGTCGTCGCCAAAATGAATCGATGTCCCCTGGATGATGCTGGTTCGATGGGGCCGATTATGTCAGTTCCCCACATTTCAAACGGCCAGCTAGCCACTGTTGGGTGTAGTGGATTTGGATGTTGATGGATAAAGTCTCCATGGATCTGGCATGAGTAACATTGCTTCGCATACTCGAGGCAGTCCTGGATCATCGTGGGCCAAGAATAACCCATCCGTTTGATCTTCAGCTTCATCTTCGGGCCTGCTTGGTGAGAACCGCAGAGTCCGTCATGAACTTCTTGTACGACTCTTTTCGCCTCTTCAGGTCCCAGGCATCTCAACCATAGAGAGTCAAATGACCTCTTGTACAGAGTATTATTGACGAAGACGAAAGACAGAGCTCGTTTCATAAGCTGATGTCTTGAGAACGCATCTACAGGCGTTCGACGGGATTTGAAGTAGTCTATAAATACTTCTCTCCAATCCTCGGCATTTTCCTGGTCTTTTATTTGCAGGGCCGTCTGTTCAATCGCTTCCTTTTCCTCAGATGATTCCGGAGATATTTTCGCCGGTGCGAGAACCCGACGGCTTTGCACAACGATCCTCACGTCATCGAGGTTCTCATCGGCCAATTCTTTAGCAAGCTTGGCTAATGCATTCGCTTTGCTATTTTCCGCACGCGGTATGCTTTACAAGGTGTATGAAGGAATTTGAGTCAGCAGTCGCTGCACACTTTCGCCTTATTTCACCAACTCTGATTTGCACGTCTGATAGTCGCCGTTTACCTGACTAACGACCAGCTGGGAGTCTCCGTATATGAGGAGGTTTTCAATTCCCATGTCAATGGCGATCTCGAAGCCTGCTATCAAAGCATTATACTCGGCTTCATTGTTTGTCCTCGGTTCTGTTAAGGAGAAGGCGAAGCGCACTATCCCTCCTTGTAGGTTCACAAAGATAAGGCCTACCCCGGATTTGATGATAGGGGTATTTTGTTTGCGCTTCTTCATGGAAGAAGCTCCATCAAAATAAAGTTCCCATCGGATACTACCACCGTCGATCGCATCAAATGCATGTTCGTCTGGCAGTTCACAAGTCAAAGGGGAATCAGCCGGTATCGGATGTTCAGCGAGGAAATCGGCGATGGCCTGGCCTTTCACTGCCTTAAGAGGTTGATAAGTTATTGAGAACTCCATCAAGAGCAGGGCCCATTTAGAGAGTCGACCCGTCAGTATGGCCTTCGACATTAAATATTTGAGGGGATCCACTTTCGATATGAGACGGACTTCATGCGCCAACGCATAGTGCCGGAGTTTCGTTATCGCGAAGATCAACGCCATGCAGTGTTTTTCGATGGGAGAATAATTGCTTTCTGCCCCCAGGAGAACTCGACTCAAGTAATAGAGAGCTCTTTCTTTCCCTTGGTCGTTCTCTTGTGCCAATAATGCGCCTAAGGAACCTTCGAGGGCAGTTGTATAAAGAATGAGGGGCTTTTCCTTGACCGGAGCGGCTATCACTGGCTGGTTCTGCAGATACTGCTTGATTTCGTCCAGTGTGCCTTGGCATTTGTGATCCCAGAAGAACGGGGTCCCCCTTTTCATCAAGTGACTGTAAGGATGCACTTGCCAGAGAGATTGGCTATAAATCGCCGAATCTACGCGAGCTTCCCTTGGAGAGACCGCAATTGTTTAAGAGTCCTTGGCGGAGGCATTTCCATAATCGCTTTGATCTTTGACGGATCTATCTCGATGCCTCGGTGTCGGACAATGAATCCTAGGAATTTGCCCGAGGAAACTCCGAATGCGCATTTGAGAGGGTTCATCTTCAAATTGTATTGACGAAGGCGTTGAAACACGATCTTTAGATGCTCGAGATGTTCCTCGTATGATTTGCTTTTCACCACGAGGTCGTCGATATAGCATTCGACGATTTCATGTATAAGCTCATCGAAGATCTTCGTCATGGCCCTCTGATAGGTGGCACCGGCGTTCTTTAGACCGAAAGGCATTACCTTATAGCAGAATATACCCAAAGGGGTCCGGAAAGCGGTGTGCTTCTGGTCTTCAGGGTGCATCTTTATCTGATTGTATCCTGACGATCCGTCCATGAAGGAGAAGACTTCGTGAGTGGACATATTGTCTATCATCAGCTCGGTGACCGGTACCGGGAAGTCATCCTTTGGACATGCCTTATTGAGATCCCGAAAGTCCACACATATGCGCACTGTCCCATTTTTCTTCATCACTGGGACGATGTTGGCGATCCAATCAGGGTACTGAACCTCTTGAATGAAGCCGGAGTCGATCAGCTTCTTGACCTCGGCGTTGATGCTCATCTCAAGCTCGAGCCGCATTCTTCTCGGTGCTTGTTTGATTGGCTTGACATCCGGGGATATTGCTAATTTGTGCACAGCAATCTCTGGATCTTGTCCTGGCTTTTCGGAATAGTTCCATGCAAAGCAATCTTTATGCTGCATGAGCACGTCCTTTAGAGTAGTCACCCTTTCTTCAGACAGCAACTCACTGACGAATGTCGGTCGAGGGTCACTTTTCGTCCCCAAATCAATTTTCTTGAGGTTATCTGCAGTGGTATGTATTCCATCTTCCAGCTCTTTTGGTGCTGGTGGAAATTCTGAAATCACCTCGTCATCATTGTTTTCGAAGCACCAGGGGAGGTCATCCATATTCTCGGGTTCTTCTTTTGATAGTGTTATCATATGACAAGTACGAGCTCGCTTCCACAACCGATGTTGATCTGGTTCTACTCTCGCTGATTTGGGTTCATACTTCTGCGGTAGTGTTATCCTCCAACTGTTGGATAGATCGAACTTGCCGAGCTGATATTGGTCTTCGACCCAGTTCTTGAAGGTGAAGCAGTCTTCGAGAGGGTGTCCTATTGCTCGATTATAAGAGCAATAGTCTGGATGAGAGACCTCGTTAGCTTGATCGGGGTGCTTGGACTCCGGGAGCGTAAGCATCTGATGTCTTATGGCAAGGTCAAGTATCTTCTTTGTCTTGTCTTGAGGAAAAGAGTATGCTCGACTCATCTTCTTCATAAGGGACAAATCCGAACCGCTCGATTCCCACTCGCGTGACTTCTTGGTCCCGCTTAGTCGTTGCTGAATGCCTTTTCCGCTTTTTGACTTGTTTCTGCCTCTGCGTCGGGCCTTTTTTATAACAGGTTGACAGGGAGGGGCATTTTCATTTTTCACAGCCTGTTGGAGAAGGCGTTGCGTCCTGGCTTTCTCGTAGATGGCCATTTCGCGGTTATGGTCGTCTCGAACTATTTGACCATCTTTCCTTATAAGTTTGTCCATTTGTTCTTCGAACGACGGACTGGGCATTTTTACGTCGGGGATCTTTTCTGGTTCGGGATTAGCATTCTCCCATTGAGCATCTCCTTCTTCATCAAAGTCATGTAC
The DNA here is from genome assembly GCA_030015575.1 of Agapanthus africanus. Classification (NCBI taxonomy): domain Eukaryota; kingdom Viridiplantae; phylum Streptophyta; class Magnoliopsida; order Asparagales; family Amaryllidaceae; genus Agapanthus; species Agapanthus africanus. The sequence goes on along the minus strand of CM057347.1, from coordinate 497,269,510 downwards.
AACATAGCAGTCACAGAGTAGCTCCCGTTTCTTGGACCGAATGTATCCAAGCCCGATTGCTTTCATTCTCCCATTGGGCAACTTGCACTGAGTTCCGGGAACGTTCCAGACCCTGTCATAGAACTTGGCTTTTCGAGCGGTTTGTTTGAAGGGTATCCCTTGGCGCTTCAACAGCCTTTTCAAGCCTTCTGTATAATATCTAGGCAGACGGATGGGTTGAAGCCTGTCAAGTGTAGGATCCGTGCCGTACCAGATTTCTTTCTCCACTTTAGTTTCCCCGGAGCGGTAGAATAGGATCGCCTTTTCACCTTCTCGCCTGGGAGGGACGTAGAACGTCTGCAGCTCTTCTATAATGTAGGTATCAAGCGCGTCTAGCTCTTTATGATGTTTGGGCGGAACTATGGCAACTTACAAACTTTGCTCTTTATCAGCGAATGTTTGTATTGAAGGCCGAGCGGAGAATATAACAAGGACCTCATCTTCCGAGTCGCTGCCAAAGATCAACATAGGAGTGGACGGTCCTGGCTTGTTGTACTGGGGTGGGCCTGAATAAACCATCTCTTCCTCTTCCTCAGTATCACTCCCGAAGACAGGAATGGTGGTGATAGCTTTGTTCTCCGGTTTGCGACATCTTTCTGTGTCCTTGATTTGAGTGATTTAGCGTGCTTGCGCTTTCTAAAAGATAGATCAAAAATATTTGTAACCGCAATCAAGAACGGCGTCGCATGAAGCTAGCCGGTGAGTACGGGTCGGTCCACAGGGATGTTGTGAATTTCTGATTCGCGCTTACGAATTAATTCCGAAGGGTGTTCGGATTAATTATTAAATCTAAAAACCTAATTAATCTATACTAATTATCTAGATCTATTCTTGCTAGCGTTAGGTTTAGGAATGGTTTGGAAATGTAAATAAATGTCAACGCTTTCTATACCCAGATTAGGATCTAAGAGGAGTTATGATAATTATCAATAAAGCGGATTAGATCCATTCGGGAAGGTGTTCCTTCCTCTAGGTTCTTTTCCTTCCTTTATCAATCCTTACCTTAACCTCCATGGAAAACATCACAACCGGGCCTTTATACTACGGTATCACCGCTACCTCGAAGGATAGGGTGCCGTAGGGAGCAGTATGTGCATGTATGCATGGAGTCCTATAGATTCTATGTGATGGGCAAGAAAAGGATGAGAGATCTCATCTCTTAAAAGCCTTTCCCAAAGCTAACATCTAGGCAAGGAATTAAAATCTAAACTAGAGCAATTAAATAAAACTACTTACAGATGTATTCCTCCAATCATCCATGCAGGGTTGTCAGATCTGAATTTCTGAATGGAAAAGAAACACCGATGCTTTCCAAAAGATTACTAAATTTTATTCATAAAAGGAGGCATAGGGAGGCATAAAGAATTACAATGATTAGAGTTCCTATTTATAAAGAATAGGAAACTCTAGGGTTACATTTGACCCGCATGTCTACAATTTACAAATATAGGAAGACCCATTCAGCACCGCCAAACATTTGGTAAAATTTGTTTCCTCTGATCGCACTACCCTGCCGCGGAACCGCGGCCTGGGGCATGGTTTGGCCGCGGTTCCGCGGCCAAATGTTGGAGTTGGGCTGCACAATTTTTTGGTTTTGCTGTGGGTCTTCTTGGGCTTCTGTTTATTTGGTTCTTTCTCCAATTGGGCTTCTATATTAGCTCCAGATCTTCAGTGAATAATTATGGTGGACTTTAACCGTGGCTTCGCGATCTTTGACTTTGCATTGCCTTATACTTTGTGAACTCTATCTTTTATGTAGGCTTGATCAAGGTCCTTCTATTTGTTGGTCAAAGTCCATTTTTTCATCGTCTTTACATCGTTTTCACTGTTTTCTGTCCAAGAACCTGTAACCTGTAATATGTAGCAGACATGCGTCAAAAGCACCTGTTTATTTATAAAAAGAATAAGAATGGGGAATATAATAATGCAATATTATGGTCTGAACAGTCCTCGAAGTTAGGTAAGAAGTATTTTGTGTCTTCGTACTTGCGGACTTCGTTCACGGAGAATAGATTCAGCTCTCCCATTACGGTATACTCAAGACCATCCTTAAAGTATTTCATACACTGATGTTGTGTAGAAGGGATGATGTTATACTCGTGTAACCAGGGCCGGCCGAGCAAAGCGTTATAGCATGTCTTGGCGTCTATGACATGAAATTTAATATCCATGACAAGTAGCCCGAATCGTAATGTCAATATCACAGACCCGAGAGTCCGCGATAACTGGGAGTCAAAACCAGAGATGGTGATTTTATCACGAGCGAGATGCTGGACGCTCATGCAGATTTCATTCAATACTCGCACATTAAGAAGATTGACGGAAGACCCATTGTCGACCAGGATTTTGCCTATCTTTATATTGTGGCAGTATCCTGAGACATAGAGGGGACGGTTATGCTCGCACGTCTCGAGGAGGAGGTCTTCGTCGTCGAAGGTGATATCGGCTGTGTATTTCCTCCAGCTCGTCCTTCATCTTTTCTTCGGCGAGAAAAGCTTGGAATTGCTCTGGTTCTTGTAGCGCCTTGATCAGTGAATCTTTTGCTTCTTTGGATAATAAAAGGGCGTCGAGAATACTGAGCTGCGAGGGCAATTTCCTCAAGTGCGCCAGAACGTTATAGTCCACCTTATTCTTCTTTGGCGGGTCCTTGGCGGTTAGTTCTTTCATGACTTGATCGTCCAGGGTGATATCTTCGGAGACCTTTTCTTTTCCCTTATCTTTTTTACTCGTGGATCCGAGATTCTTTTCTGGAAGCGTGCGATTGCGCAGCTGGATGTTTTCACAGGCCTTCGGTTCTTCCTCCTTTCCCAATGTGGATTCTTTAAAGAGGGGGCCAAGAGCCATTTCTTCATCAGAGTCACTTCTGAAAGTGAGAATCTGCGATCTCCCGGTGTTGACCATGCGACAGTTACCGGTATTTCTTTTATGCTCCTCGGTCGCACTTCTTTGCTCCCGACGAGTTTTGCGTTTCATCCGCTTAAAATGTTGCCGGTGAGCAACATATCCCTGCCACCATCTTTTAAAAGCGTCGCACTCTTCGGTAGGGTGCGAAATCATTCGATGATATAAGCAGTAGCTAGGATGTGTTTCTGTTTCACCAAGGGCGTTCGCTTCGGAGGGTGGTATCTTCATCCCCATTGATATGGCTTTGGCGAACCTTTTCCTCGTCTTGAACTTGCTTTTATCTGCAACGGATGTTTTTTGATTTGGCGGGAGTGTCTCGACTCTTTCGTCCAGTCGTCGGCGTTTGTCTTTTTCTAATATGGCCATCTCACGCTCTCGATCGGTTTTGCTTTTCAGAAGAGCTTCGTTAAGGAATGCGTCGATTATCTCATCTGACGGCCCCAGAAGTTCCGGTTCAGGCTCTGCCCCAGTTTCTTTGTGCAAGAAGCCTTTTCATCGTCTGTAAACGAGTGAGAGATCATATGAAAACTTGCTACGTAACCCTCAGATTCATCCGACGAGCCTTCTCCATCATCTTCCTCCTGAAAGACGTGGCTGAGGAACTCTTGGAGCGTGATGGGAGTCCGCGTCTTCTGATTATACTCCTCCAGCGCGTCGATCTGTTTCTGCAAGTCCGTGCGCTTGTCGCCAGGCTTCACGGCCTTTTTGGATTTCTTCTTCTTCTTCTTTGAAGATTTTAACGGCTGGGTGTAAGTGCTTGGGATATCACCACCAATCTTTGGAGTTGGGCGCGGCTTCAGCATCCCTTCAATGATCTGGGGTTCCAGCGGGTTCTTCCACCTAATCGCCGGGCAAGTCTGGAGATCATTCAGCATCCTTTTGGTTTTGGCTGACAGCACGACCTCCCATGGAGCTTCTTCAACAAAAGATCATGTTGCCCCCGCTGTGTCCGTCTTCTTAGGAGTGTGCAGTTGTGGTGGGTTTACCTTCCACTTCTCAGACAATGCAAACTTGCCTTGTAGGTACTGATCCTCAATCCATCCCTTAAAGATGAAGCAATCCTCAATTGGATGGCTTACCGTTTGGTGGTAAGGGCAATAATTGGGATTATTCACTTCGCTGGGTTGCGGCGGTCACCTGGGATTCGGCAAATTGATAAGCCTGTTGCGCATCGCCAGCTCAAACAGCCTCTTTGTTTTATCCCACGGGAATGAGTAAGGACGCTTCATTTTCTCATTGTAATAGTGCCGTCTCTCTTCCAGTTGATCTGCTAGCTTTGGGGCACTGGGCTGTTGTTGGGTGTTCGCGACGAAGGTTGCCTTCCCTTTACCCTTGCCGTTCCGCGATTTCGGCTTCAGGGGAGACGGTCTGTGACCCATTTGATCCATCTGGGCTAGCTTATCAATTAAAGCCTGGAACGTGGTCGGTTTGAAGAACATCATGAACTGTGAAATAGTTGAATGAGGGTCTAGGGTGGGTGCTCACGAACATGCCCACTGCTGGTGCTTCTTCGATGCGCTGTTCACACTTTGACCACAGATTTCGCCATCGGATTGCATATTGAACCCAAGTTTCGCCCGGCTTCACCCTTGTATTAATCAAAGCTTTTATCGGGGTGCGTTCACTGGCGCTCGTGAATCGTTGAGTGAATAGCAACTCCATCTCTGCGAAAGTTTTGACGGAGTCGTTTGGAAGCTCGGAGTACCACTCAAACGCCGTCTCCGATAAGCTGCCGACGAATTGGCGAAGTAAGAGCTTATCATCACCGCCGGTGTTGCCACAAAGAGTCCTGAACTGGGCAACATGTTGATGGGAATTGCCTGTCCCCTTATAGACATGGAATTTCGGGATCGTGTAACCCGGTGGGTATTTTATCTGATCATACCAGCCTGGATATGGTCGCCCCATTTTGACGACTTGGCCGGCCGCTTCATTCACCTAGTGAACTCGTATTTGTTGAGCAATATAATCATCCAGGGCGGCCTTAGAGATTGTTTCTTCTTTGGCTGTTGAAAGAGCCGGAGGTGGATTTGATGTTTCTCCTCTGTCGTCTTCGAGGATAATCAGAGGATCTTCAGCTGGGGGATCCGGCTGTATCATCATCCCGACCATGTCTTGGAACAGAAGAGCCATCTGCTTTATATTGGCCGCTTGTTCCGCAGCCTCCTTGTCCTTCTTTTCAAGCATTCTACGAAGGAATTCAGCATCAGTCTCGTGTTCGCGATGTTGTTCCGATGATGCCTCCGGGCTTTCTTTTGGCCCGGTAAGTGAGGCCATCGCAGTCAGCATCTCCTGGAGCTTCTACTGCTGTTGTTCCTGGGCTCTTATAATGGATCGGGTGAGTGGTCGGTGGCCCGTAGAAGCGCGGCTATCCTCCTTCCCGGATGCCATGTAAACAGAATGGACCATTATGCCCCCAGACTTAGGGCGTTTGGGCTTGACGTTTTTATGGCCTGCCACGTTTACAGGGGCTTTCTCTGGCCTCCTTATTTTCTGAGTGGTTGACGTTGAGGGAGCCGCTGCGGTGGGCACCCAGATAGCTTTCCGCGGCTTGGCAGGATGGCTTACTTCCTGTTGGACCTTCAGCTTCTTATGCTGGCGGGAGAAATTTGGATCGATCACTGAATCTTGGACCTGCCGCCAGACTTTGTAGATCTTGGAGGACAACCGCTGCGGGGACCGTTCTGGCTTTGCTTCCGTAGCCTTCTCCAGTGGAGGAGGAGTCCTTCTTAGTATAGCGGTAGGAGAATTCCTACACACCTTATTTAGCAGCTCAAAGTTGTTCCCAGTTGGAACAGCAGCATTAATTTCCGTCGTCGGGGCTGGTGGAGTTAGCCCAGAAGGGGAGTTGCCTCCGGACTTCCTCACTCGGCGCCAGTGGCGACGTCGAGCATGTCGAGCTGATGGAGTTGGCTCGGTGACGGGAATGGCCTTGTCTTGCCCCATGTTCAAGTAAGGGGCTGTTGCCGGTGTCAGCCTATTAAAGACTGATGTCCTTTGAGCAGCCGGAGTGGGAGCGGGAGTTGGGACAGTCAGTCTTGTAAAGACCGACCCCTGGGCATGAGAAGCCGCCTTTTCGCCTTCGGGAGCAGGGTTGGTTACTCTCTTCGGAATAACCTTCTCTGGGATTGCACGCTTCATTGTGGGACCGCAGGAATTTTGGCTCAACCTGGAGAAGACCGAGGCACTGGTGTTGGACGACCCGTTGAGAGGGGCCGCAGTAACTGTAAGTCAATTGAAGACCGACTTCTTGGGAGCTTCTGGTACGGCCACGGGAGCAGTGAAGCTCGTCGGTGGTAACATGGTTCCGAAAAACAGTCCTGTGGTGGCTTGAGTAATCTGCTCCACGGGCATCGTGAACAGAGAGGCCGCTTGGGGCCCATAGGTTATGCCCCCAGTTGAGGCAGGACGCGAGTTGCAGCTGCAGTTGGAGCACTTCGAGCAGGTGAATGTCATTGCTGTTTTGCTTTCTGCGCCAACCCAGAAACCAAATCTTAGTAACTTGAAACCCAAGGGCAACCATTAACAAACCGCGATTCGTTCACGAATACGACACACGAAGTGTGGAGTGGAAAGAGGAAAAGGTCCCACCGGGCGTGCCAGAATCTGTTCCCCTCCGAACAACGGGGACGCGACCTCGCGGGTCCGTCTTGCCTGAAATTCGGGGCAGATGCTAATTGGTTCTATCCGTCCACCTCTCCGAAGATGCCAAGTTGATTTATGGCACCGTGTATCGAAGGTTTAAACGGATACGGCCGATATAGCAGACTTCATCAGATTCCCCCTCATTTGAGGGGTTTTTGATTGTGGGGATGCTCTTCCCTGCAAGCACAAGCCCCTGCAGTTAATTACGCTATTGCATTGCGGTAACAACTTTCTCTTTCTCCATATGGTCACTTCGTGTCGTGGGTGTTTGTTTTGTGTTCGGTTGCCCGTGGATTGTATACGGAGACTAAGTTATGTTGTTGTCCGTAGGACGTGGATTAGTCCAAATCCGTATCTTTCTTAGATTTGGGTTTGGGGGGCGTGTTTAAGGATACGTTAGCCTCATTTGAGGCTAAGATCAACTTAAACGTTCGTTAAGGACACGTTAGTCTAATTTTAGACTAAGATCGACTTAACGGGATCGTTTAGATCCTACAAGAGAGCAATTGGGCTCTATTGTTTAGTTTAGTGACATTATGGTCAATAAGTAGTTTAAGGACATTGCGGTCCAATGTTAGTTTTAAGACATTGCGGTCAAAGTTAAGGATATCATAGTCCGTGAGTTTAAGGATCTTACAGTCCGGTATTAGTTTTAAGACGTCACGGTCGAGGTTAAGGACATCATAGTTCATGAGCTTAAGGACCTCACAGTCCGATATTAGTTTTAAGATATCACGGTCAAGGTTAAGGACATCATAGTCCATGAGTTTAAGGACCCCACAGTCCGTAGCAGTGTGTGGTTGTTGGGACCCGTTACCTCTCTGACGACGTTGAGGAATTACAATGACAGATATCAGAGGAGTAAAGAGATGTACCCTCGAACCGGGTGTAAATTGATTGGAAGAGCAATTGTGCTCAGTTCAATTTATATTAAGGACTTATGGCCAGAATTGGGCTAAGTCCAGTTGAAAATGTTTAACATTTTATTTATATTTGGCCTGTTAGGCCTTTGTTTGGGCTCTGCCCTTTTTAATAATGCATAGCATTTATATTTGGCCTGTTAGATCTTTACTTGGGCTTTGCCCTTTTAAATAATGCATAGCATTTATAGTGGTCTGATAGTGCGCCACGTGGCTTGTCAGGCGCTTTGCGCCAATTAAAGAGCGCAATGCGCTAGCGCATACGAAAGTGACACGTGTCACGCTCTGCGCTAAGCGCAAGTCTGTTAACGCAGTGCGCTTTCTGAGTGCGCTGCACTAGTGAATGACACGTGGCAAGCTCTGGCGCAGTGCGCCAATCCAAGAGCGCAGTGCGCTATTTTAGAAGCGCAAAGCGCAGATTGTTCTTTGGTTGACACATGGCGCGTTCTGGTGAAGTGCGCCAGTTCAAGGAGCGCAAAGGCGCATTTCAAAAGTGCAAGCACTGTCCAATAGCGCAGAGCGCATCTTGATCAATTTAAGATCAAAGAACAAATTCTTTTTTGTTCTGTTCTCTTGAAAGAGGTTTTACCTCAAAATCCAAGAACCAAAGTTCTTGTTCTCATCAAAAGGCTGTGCCTTTATATAGATCAAAAGATCTAAGAATGAAGTAAATTACTTCTTTTAATCTTTTATAATTAGATCTTTTTCTTTTTTATTGAAGATCTTGATCTTGTTCTTAGATTTTTGATCTTTATAGAAGATGATTCTTCTCTTTTGATGAGATGATTTCATCTCTGTTCTTCAAGAATTTGATTCTTTACTTTTAAAGATGAAGAAGATGATCTTCTTTCTTCAAAGGCTTGCCTTTCTTTTTCTTTGAGGTTTTTTCTGAAAGATTTTAGAGGGTTCTCTCTCTTCTGTATATCTGTCTCTGAGACTTAGAGTCTAGGGGCCTTTATATAGGGCCAATTATTTTGTTAAGTTAGTTACAAAGATCTTTCTCTGATTGATCTGGGGATATTTCCCCACCGTTGGATCTTTGATCCTAAGGCCTCTGTTTTACAGAAGACAATCTTCTTATTTTAATAAGATTGGAAAGATCTTTCTACAATTTTAATTCTGATTAATTAATAATTTATTATTTAAATTCCAGTGCTGGACACGTGGCGCGCAGCGCAACTGCGCTAGCGCGCCTGTGTTTGACACGTGGCGCGCAGCGCAGAGCACAGCGCAACTGCGCTAGCGCGTCTGCGTTTGACACGTGGCGCGTAGCGCAACTGCGCTAGCGCGCCTGTGTTTGACACGTGGCGCGCAGCGCAGAGCGTAAGTGATCTGAAGCGTTGCTTCATTTTAAAATTTGAATTTTGAAATAGAGCTTTGCTCTGATTGGGGGTGCGATGCCTTGGGCGTAGCGCTCCTGGCGTTGGCGTGTCTGCTGTTGACACGTGGCGCTCTGCGTGCAGCATAAGGAATTTGAAGCGTTGCTTCAATTTTTGAATTTTTGAAATTCAAACAGAGATTTGCTCTGATTGGGGGAAACACCATCCGAGAACTGCTACCTGACGATAGGTATAATACCAACCAGCAGTTTCCATCGAGTCCGTCCAGTGTAACTCATAACCCAATGAGCACCTGTATACTATCTCCGGTACGACGTACCAATAGTTATGGGACATACCATCTCCCTTGCTGGGATGAGAAGCGTATACACTAGACTACTCCGGAGTATCGATACCCCGTCTCGATAATCCTATGACTAGGGACTTGTATAAGGATGTGCTTATAGACTATCCAGCCCCTACTAGTGTGACTGCCATCACAACACTGGTAATCAAGAAAAGATCCTAAAGGCTCTACCAATATGTATAAGAGATATGCTAAAAGAAACATATGACATATTGAGATAGAAACAAACCAAGTAGCATACTAGCATTTAGAGCAAGACTATTATTATATTTGTGAGTATCCCAAACTTCCAAAATGTAATATACAATCCAGTACGATACAATAATGGCCTTTAGGGCATACATCACTAACAATCTCCCACTTGCACTAAGGCCGTGTATTGGTATATCGCATACCTATCATCTCGATTAGCCTCTCGAACTGTGTCTGAAGGATAACCTTTGTGAGTGGATCTGCAGTGTTGTTTTCTGTCTCTACTCTACGCATCTCGATCATCCGGCGATCAACGATCTCCCTGATCAGGTGGTACCGCCTCAAGATATGTCTGGACTTCTAATGGGACCTTGGTTTCTTCGCTAAAGCTATAGCCCCGTTGTTGTCATAATACACAGGTATTGGATCAACAATGGACGGAACCACCTGAAGTTCTGTAATGAACTTCTTCATCCAGACTGCTTCCTTCACGGCGTCACATGCAGCGATATACTCCGCTTCTATCGTCGAGTCAGCAACGGTGTCCTGCTTGGAGCTCTTCCCACATACCGCCACTCCATTGAGGGTAAAGACATAACCCGATATGGACCTGGAGTCATCCTTGTCACTCTGGAAGCTGGAGTCGGCGAAGGCCTCGATCTGGAGGTCTTCACTGCCATACACCAAGAATATCTTTTTAGTCCTTCTCAGGTACTTGAGAATGTTCTTAACCGCTGTCCAGTGCTTCTCCCCTGGGTTTGACTGATACATGCTGACAACGCTCAGTGCGTAAGCTACATCTGGTCTGGTACACAACATCGCATATATTATAGAGCCTACCACAGAAGCGTAGAGTATAATAGTCATGCGATCCCTTTTCAAATCAGTCTTGGAAGATATCTCTTTGGAGAAGGTGATTCCGTGACAAACCGGTAGATTACCGTGCTTTAAATCTTCCATACTAAATCTTTTCACTATGGTGTCGATATACCTTGACAGTGAAAGTCCCAATATCCTTTTAGATCTATCACAATAGATCTGGATCCCCAGAATGTAGGAAGCATCATCCAGGTACTTCATGGAGAACCTTTGTGACAAGAATCCTTTGACTGATTACAGCATAGGAATGTCATTTCCTATCAGGAGAATGTCATCCACGTATAAGACGAGGAATACCACAGTTCTCGCTACAATTTTACTAAAAATGCATGGTTCATCTGGATTTTTGAGAAAGTTGAATTCCTTGACCGTCTCATCAAAACAGATGTTCTAACTCCGCGATACCTTCTTTAATTCATAAATAGATTTAAGCAACTTGCATACCCTTCCGCTGCTCCCACTCTCTATAAAACCCTCTGATTGATCCATATAAACACACTCTTCCAAATTTCCATTCAGAAAAGCGGTCTTTATGTCCATCTGCTAAATTTCATAATCGTGGATGTCAGCAATGGCGAGAAAGATCCGAATGGATTTAAGCATAACCACTGGAGAAAAGGTTTCATCATAGTCCAAACCAGGTCTTTGACGAAAACATTTTGCAACAAGTCTAGCCTTAGAGGTTTCAACCTGTTTATCTACACCAATCTTCTTTTTGAAAATCCATTTGCAGCCTACGGGTTTTACCCCTTTTGGAGCAATGTCCCAAGTCCATACTTTGTTGGTGTACATGGACTCCATTTCGGTCCGCATTGCATCAAGCCATTTTACCGAGTCTCTGCTCCTGATGGCTTGCTGGAAACTACTTGGCTCATCATCGTCGATGATGCAATCCTCTCTATCTCCGTCTATGAGAAAACCGTAGTATCTCTCGGGCGGATGAGACTGCCTACTAGTCCTGTGGAGTGGCGCGGGGATGTCCGGTTCTTTCGAAACTTCTGGTTCCACCATACTTTCAGTAATAGCTTGTGGTTCTGGAATTTCTTCCTGTTCTATTGCGCTCCCACTTATTTCTTTTTCAAGAAATTGAGTTTCCAAAAAATGGGCATGCCGAGAAACAAAGACCTTTTGTTTCTCTGCGTAATAGAAAAGATACTCCCTGGAGTTCTTTGGGTATCCAACAAACCTACACAGTACTGAGCGTGCCTCGAGCTTGTCCGCATACTGTATTTTTACAAAAGCGGGACATCCCCATATTATTAGATACTTAAGATAGGGTTTCTTCCCACTCCACATCTGATATGGTGTGGCAGTCACTGACTTAATAGGAACCTTGTTCAAAAGATATGCAGCTGATTCTAGTGCATAACACCAGAAGGATCGCAGTAACTCGACGTTATTCATCATGAAACGTACCATATCCAATAAGGTTCGGTTCTGCCTTTCCGATACACTGTTGTGTTGAGGTGTGTATGGAGGAGTAAGCTGAGAGAGAATTTCATTCTCTTTTAAGTAATCCAGAAACCCGACACTTTAGTATTCACCACCTTGATCAGATCTAACTGTCTTGATATTTTTGCCGGTTTGTTTTTTCACTTCATTCTTGTATTCCCGGAATTTCTCAAAAGTCTCGGATTTATGTTTCATCAAGAATACATGTCCATACCTTAAGAAATAATTCGTAAAATTAATGAAGTAGGAATAACCACTTCTTGCATGTATAGATATTGGACCACACACGTCGCTGTGTATGAGTCCCAAGAGCTCGATGGCTCTTACTCCGTGTCCAGTGAACGGAGTCTTTGTCATCTTTCCTTTGAGATATGATTGATAAGTTGCATAAGACTGATATTCAAACGGATCCAAATATCCCTCTTTATGTAACTTCGTCAACCGTGTTTTATTAATGTGACTCGGTCTACAATGCCATAAGAAAGCTTGATTTAATTCCGGAGACTTTCTTTTAAGTTTGTTCTGGATATTGAAAACCTGAGCTTGATTTAATATGTATATACCATTATCTAGTGTACCTGACCCAATCAAAATATGATTAAGGTGGATGTGGACAACATCACTTACAAATGTAAAATCATAACCTTCTTTAGATAGTAAAGATACAGAGATGATATTACATGCCAAACTAGGTACACATAAACTATTACGCAAAATCAAAATCTGCCCACTTATTAATTTTAGGTGATATTTCTTTATGGATACAGTATCCACGCTCATTCCGTTAGCATCTCTGAGTCATATCACCTGCCTTGATAACTCTATGGTTTCTCAGAGCCTGTAATGAATTGCAGATATGAGATCCTGATCTAGTATGTAGTACTTAGAAAGTAGAGTTAATTGACAGACAGTTTTCAATCATAAAAACGCCTGAAGCCGAAACCACAACATACTCCCAATCCTGGTTTCTGGCTTCCCAAGCCCTGCAATTCTTCTTTCAATGCCCTTTCCTATGACAATAGAAACATTCCTCCTTATCTACTGTCTGCTCCGAAACTTTTTCCCCGCCTTTTCCCATGACAATAGAAACATACCCAAAACAACATAAAATAGGCTAAATTTAGATAAACATGGCTGTAGGGTGTTTTTCATCATCCCATTGAGATGGGAATACGCGCGCGCTTGTCAAGCGTACTACAGATTCCCCCTGCCTAGGGTAGGCAGGGGTTTATTGATTGTGAGGATCCGAATCTCCGGCAGCCGTGGACTAAGCTGCCGTTAATTACCCTCGCCTTTGGAGCGAGAGAACCTCCGATTGACGGGTTAAACTGGTCATGCAAACTCAATGTGCAGTGTGCGTGTGTTGTTTTGGAGGGGGCTTGGATATATTGGGAGCCACGCAGAGTTTACGGGGGTCCCGCTACCCGGATAGCGGGCTGGGGGTCAATGGGGGTAGCAGCCCCCTTGCGGGGTGCGGGGCAGCGCCCCGGCCCAAATTTTTTTTAAGAGGGACAGTGTCGTGGAGTGTGTGTGTGTGTGCATATATATCAAATAAATAAAAAAAAAGGGAAAGGGCATCCAAAGGATGCGTGGGAAAAAGCGCCAACGCTTTTGGTGCTAGCGCAAAAGCGCTAGGGCTTTGAGCGCTAGCGCCCCACGTGCCAGGCATGTAGACTCTCGGGAGCTAGCGGTCTGAGCGCAAGAGCGCTAGCGCCCCACGTGTCAGCACGTGGGCGCTCGGACGCTAGCGCTTTGGGCGTTAGCGCCCCATGTGTCAGCACGTGGGCGCTCGGGCGCTAGTGCTTTGAACTCAAGGGCGCTAGCACTTTGAGTGCTAGCGCCCCACGTGTCAGCACATGGGCGTTCGGGCGGCAAAAGGGACTTGGTCCCTGCAATGAGAGTTGTACTCCCAGAAAGGAGCGTTTATTATTTTGTGTGTGTGTGACCAATGGGAGTTGTACTCCCAGAAAAGAGCGCTTATTATTATTTTTTTTTTTGTGTGTTAAACTCCTAGGATGTTTTGAAGTTGATGAAGGACTTCTCCCTTTGAGCCCTAGTTCTTCCCCAAAGTGGGGTTTCTGGAGATGGGTCTCCTTCTTCCTCCTCTGTTAGCAAGATCTTGAAGATCAAGAGATGTGAGATTTTAAAAATCTCTTCTTTCTGAGATCTGATGAAAGATCTGAGTTTCTCTTTGTGGGTTTTGTGGTGAAAAACTATTTATTTTTTTAAAAGGAAGAGTAAAACTCTTGATTTAATTCAAAAGAAAGAAGAAGGTTTTAGAACCTTGAGGAAGGAGAAAGAGGCACAGACCCTAATTTTTGAGGGAATGAAAAGTCTATCTCTTATTCATCATCATGTTGCCTTATATAGGCTTACATATTTACATATAGCCTCTTGGGCTTTATAAAATGGCATTTTGCCCATCCCATTGCTCATGTGCCATTTCTTTTTTGCACATAAACCATGGGCTTACAAAAATTTGGCTTTATACCCATTTTGTTTACATTCATGCATAAAAAATTACATAAAAATTATTTATTACTTGATTTCATTTTGGCATGGGGGAGGGCCGACCGCTTCATGTTCGGACTTGACCTGGGTATGGGCCCACTTGGCTTGGGGTTGACTTTGACTTTAACTTGGTCAACCGGGGTGCAATTTTCGACTTCAATAATGGCTCTATAAATATGCATTAAAATGCACCAATCAGGGTCTCAACTCTTTCATCTTCAACCCGAAATAGAAATCCCTAGAGCTCATTTCTAAAGTTAGAGAACGACTCTAAAGTTCTCAACGCAACACGGCGAAGTTCTGGTAGGATCCGGAGAAAAGCAACGCGAAGGTCTCCTTCGAAACATGATCTTTCTTCCCTCTCTTCATTTTTTAATCTCATTTTGCATCTAGGATGGTTATTATCTATTACGCATATAATCATAATTTATAAAGGGCAAGAATAAGTCATTTCCCTGGCCATTTGGCTGGTAAGTTAATTATCTCCATCCTTCCTTTTTATGCCCTATTATCCTATATCTGATATTATATTGCCATTTTCTTATAGATCTTGCTTATTATGACAGGGAAAACAGGAAAGCTAACAACCGACATGGACTAAGGCCTCTTTGAAGTGCAGGCACTTGCAAGTAGAGTTAGCGAACCATACAACACAATCTATCTGTACTAAAGGGAGTCCGGTGGACCCAAGAAAAAAATCCGCATGTGACGATCGTGATCAAAGAAAAAATTAAAAGAGAAGCGAATGCGTTATGAAGGGCACCAGGGATTCGTCGATCCTTTGATATCCATGTGGCGATCGTGATGGGACTGCTGAACGCTATTAGCCCGTCGGTATAATTTCTTTTCTCTTCCTTTTTATTTAAGAAAGTTTAAATTTGATTTCTTATGTGCTTTGAAACCATGTGCTTTCACTAACGCTAGATTAAGAAATTCCTTATTTAAGGATCGAATTTTGGGGTTCTTATCTATTATCGATAAATAGGGGTTATTGACCCAGGTTTCGGACTTGTAAGTCTTCCATTTATAGGGTGAAAGTATCCTAAGTAGTCGTAAGAGTTGTCCAAGAAGTAGTTGAAAAGTACATCTATGTTAGAAAGAAGAATGGGTGTCACCACCGACAGAACCGAAAACCCTAATTCACACACTGTGGATGCTTGTGCGGCACTTGGTACTAACGAACTTTTCTCTAAGAAAAAGCTTTACTTCCTAGGGTATAATGAGATGAAAGAGGTGTAAGTCTACGGTGTTAGGGACTCAACACTTGCGAAACATAGAACAAAAATTTCTAACAATGGCACTATAAATTACAACCAAGATCATCCAAAAACTAGCAGTTGTAAAAAATCAAGAGAGCTATTCTAAAATAAAAATGAGGCTACAACCTTTGTAGTGTGTCCACTCCTTAGTGGAAAACCCAATCTTTGGTCCAAGGTTGCGGGATTGAGCTTGATTTACGACCTTCTCGCCGAAGATGATCCATCTTGAAAGCAATCCATCCAAGCTCCAACTCCACAAATGAGTACTTCTTTGTAAAGAAATTAGCTCTCACAAATTGATAGTAAGTAAGAGATAAAAGAAGATATAGAAAAGCTCTCTCTTTTTCTTTCTCAAGTTCTTCACTATTTTTCTCATTACGTGAGAGTGAAGAGGGAGATTGAAATGATAATGATCATCCTCAATTTCTTCTCTCTTATCCAACATATATGTCATAAGAGTGCATGAGAAAATATCTTCTCAAGTGGTCCCTGCCATCCACATGCATGCTTGCCACTAAACGACAAATAAGTATATATCACATACATATTAATACATTAATATCTTATACTAATGAGAGAGTGCGTGTGTATTTTATACACAATACTAACAATCATATCACATATATGGATATTAAGTCAACAATTGACTTAATTATCCGGCTCATAAATAAACCGGCTAGTATTATCAAGCGTCCGATTAATATACGTGTATCATATATACGTGTTTAATCGAACTCTCACACGTATAAACTATACGCACAATACTAATTCAAATGATCGTTTCACTTGAGCGGGTACTTTCAGCGTGGGACTCTAAAAACTTAACAATACGCTAGCAGTAGACTAATACGCTCATGCCCGATTAAATTTGAAACAATTTCAGATCAATCCCTTAACGACCCATAAGGACGTTAGCGGAACCAGCTGTACGTAATAGCTACTCTGGTATATATCAAAATGTAGGTCGATAAGCATATTCATCCGAACCCAACAAAGCCTATCAGTGACAATTACCGTATAGTCCGATCTTTTCATCAAAGAGTGTCGCATACCGGACCTGAGGGTGGAAACTGTCAGATCCCAATAACCCAATAAATCTTGCAGATATCGAACTCATAACCGTCCGAGATACAACTGATAATACTTATCAGTTTATCTCAATCATCCTGGCCAGGGATTTTAGGTTATAGTCTGTTGGGGTAAAAATTTACACCCCGGTTGACCAAGTCAAAATCCAAGTCAACCCCAAGCCAAGTGGGCCCAAGCCCAGACCCAGTGGGGCCCATGCCCGGGTCGAGCCCGAACATGAAGCGGCCGGCCTCCCCCACACCAAGATAAAATTTTTGTAATAAATAATTTTGTTGTATTTCTTTTATTTTATTTTTGGACAAATGTAAGGAAAAATAGGCATAAAGCCAATTTCTTTTGTAAAGCCCATGGCTTATGTGCAAAAAGAAATGGCACATGAGCCATAGGATAGGCAAAATGCCATTTTGAGAAGCCCAAGGGGCTATGTGTAAAGTGTGTAGCCTATAAAGGCAAGGATAATGAAATATCCCAAGAACTTTTTCTCTTTCCAAAAAAAAGTCTCAGAGCTGAGCTCTTTCTTCCATCTTCAAGGTTCCAAAACCTTCTTCTTTCTCTTGAATTAAATCAAGAGTTTTACTCCTCCTTTTTCAAAACAAATTAGTTTTTCACCACAAAACCCACAAAGGGGAACTTGGATCTATTATTAGATCTGAAAAAGAAGAGATTTTGAGATTTCACATCTCTTGATCTTCAAGATCCAGCAAGCAACAGGAGGAAGAAGAACATCGTTCACTAAACCCAAAAAATAAAAAAAACACACACTCAGGAGTCCAACTCCTCTCTGATTTCTCTTCTGAGAAATTTGTTTTAGCAGCGCGCAGCGCAAGTGCGCAAAGCGCCGGCGTGCCGACACGTGGCGAGCGCGCTTGCGCACCTGCGCGCTTGCGCAAGTGCGCAAAGCGCCGGCGTGCCGACACGTGGCGCGCGCGCGCTTGCGCACCTGCGCGCTTGCGCAAGTGCGCAAAGCGCCCGCGTGCCGACACGTGGCGCGCGCGCGCGCTTGCGCACCTGCGCGCTTGCGCAAGCGCGCAAAGCGCCCGCGTGCCGACACGTGGCGCACTTGCGCCTGAGCGCACAGCACCTAAGCGCACAGCGTCCAAGGTGCTGCCCCACGCATCCTTTGGATGCCCTTTTCCCTTTTATTTATATATACATGTATATATATATATTTGTATACAAATGTACACATACACATACTCCGCAACATTCTCCCCCTCCAAAAAATTTTCGGGCCAGGGCGCTGCCCCGAACCCCGCAAGGGGGCTGCTAGCCCCCTTGACCCCCAGCCCGCTATCCGGGTAGCGGGACCCCCGTAAAAACTCTGCGTGGCTCCCGATATATCCAAAACCCCCCTTTCAAAACAGAACACACGTACACTGCACATTGAGTTCGCATGCCCTGTTTAACCCGTTAATCGGAGGTTCCCTCGCCCCAAAGGCGAGGGGTAATTAACTGCAGCTTAGTCCGCGGCTGCCGGAGATTCGGATCCCCACAATCATTAAACCTCGGCCTACCCTAGGCAGGGGGAATCTGTAGTACGCCTGACAAGCGTGCGCGTATTCCCATCTCAATGGGGTGACGAAAAACACCCTACAGATTCTGGCACGCCCGGTGGGACCATCTCTCCTCCCATATTTCGGGTTAAATGTTCATGCGAACTCAATCAATTTACATGTCTATATTTATACTAAAATAATGCTCTCTCATGCAGATTTTCAAGCAATCACCTTTCGACGATGTCTTCGATGATGAACTCAGCTCCTGTCTCCTACACGATGAAGATAGACTCCAGGACGGTCCTTCCGGCCAGTCTCGGGCGACAATGGGAGGAGCCGCTGCTACCATTCGGCTCTATTATGTTCATGCCTGTTGGCACCATCCCGGCTCCTCAAGCCCCGGTGGCAGACAAACCGGTCTCAAAAGGCAGGAGACCAAATGTGGTGGTCGCGAGGGCACCTCAGCCCAAGCACAAATCCGTTTCCAAACGACCCTCCATCGCTCCAGCTGGGGGCATGGCCATCAACGTCAACGAAGCAACTGGGCATCTCGGGCAAGCTCCAGCGGTACCCCCGACAACTGCTCGATCGGGTGTCTTCTCTAAGCTCCCCGCTAATCAACTCACAATGGCTTCCCAAAGAGCAGAAGCCTGCCAAGCGCTTAAGGCAAAGAAGCTGAGGCAGAAGCGGCTCAGATATAGAGCCAACAAAAGGGCTAGGGCTCTAGCCATGTTAAAATTTATGAATTTCCAAATCCCGGACCGCTCCGCGAAACCAGCTGCCAGTGATGAAAGAATGGCTGAATATGTTATCCATACTGTCTACATGGCCGGATATGAAGAAACGAACCCTCTTCTTCTTCACAGCCATGGTGATGATACGGTTGACGCTACCCAGCATCGGCTCAATCTAAATGATGAAGAGCCCGCTCAGGCCGATAAGCCAGAGGATCCCGTGGTTCCTATGGAATGGAGCTCAGGCAATAAAGATTACCCGGTTGTCATAGTCGGAACTACAGAACAGGCATTATTCCAATGGCTTCAAAGGCAATTTCAGGACAGGGATGAGAAGATGGCCGAGGTCTATTCCAAAGTCTACGAGCTGGCAAACGTCGTGGCAGATCTCGCGACCCAAGTCGCCCGATTGCAATCACAGCAGAATCAAATTTTGGCTCATGAGCCAGGGATTGGTACCCGGGAGCAGCCAACTGATATCCCTTTAAATTTAAAAGCGCAGCGCCTTCGCGAAAAACGGCCGCAATCAGCCTCCAGTCCCTCCGATACATACGCCGGGGGGGAATCGCCTCTGAAAGAGAAGCTGGAAAAGGTCTATTCCTTCAAGAGGGAAAAGGTCCATAAGATATTCAGGGACGCCCTAAGAAACGGTCTACAACTGCCAGAATCAAAGAGACCGCAAGAAGAGAATATGACCGACGACCCAAAATATTGCCCCTATCACAGGGTGATAGGTCATTCCATTGAGGACTTCTTCGTCTTCAAAGATTGGGTCGAAAGGCAATACAAGACGGGAGAGATAGAACTGTCTAAAGGCGTGTTAGCAAACAGTCAAGCTCCGACCGCCGATTTCATGCAAATGGAGACCGAAACCTTTCGGGAACCTAACCCTCCCAGACATGTGCAGGGTGAACCAAAGATTGATCGGCCTCAGGGACCGGCGTCAGTGAGGGCACCCACTATAATGGAGAGAAGGAAGAAGGTGTACTCCTTTAGGAGGGATGAGGTCCGCGATATATTCGAGGAAGCCCTGAACAATGGCCTGCAACTGCCTATTCCAAAGAGGCCACATGAAATGAATATGACTGGCAATCCCATATACTGCCCATACCATAGAGTGCTGAGTCACACCATTATAGACTGCTGTGTTTTCAAAGATTGGGCAGAGGACCAATATAAGCTTGGAAAAACCTCTCAACCCTCGGATGTATCGGCAAGCCACAGAGCTA
Organism: Agapanthus africanus; assembly: GCA_030015575.1. Classification (NCBI taxonomy): domain Eukaryota; kingdom Viridiplantae; phylum Streptophyta; class Magnoliopsida; order Asparagales; family Amaryllidaceae; genus Agapanthus; species Agapanthus africanus. The sequence continues at coordinate 497,249,475 of CM057347.1, read as the reverse complement.
GGTCATCAACACAGCTCCGCCAAGATCAATGTTCAAGGAGCTGGGATAAGCAAAGACGACCGCCACGTCATTAAACTGGGAACAGTCGACCTCTAAGTCGTTAAACTGGGAATGTAAAAAAAATGTAAATAAAAAAATGTGTAAATAAAAGAAAAATAAAGAAAAGCCAAAATGATGGGGCAACTCGCAATAAAAATCAGCGAGTAAAAATAAAAATGAAAATAAAGCCGAAATGATGGGGCAACCGCGAATAAATAGCCGAAATGATAGGGCAATCGCGACCTTCGCGATAAGAAAAGCTGAAATGATAGAGCAATCGCGGTAAAATAAAAAAAAACAAAAAAACAAAAAAAAGAGGAAAAAACAAGGGCGGATGATGAGTTGCTCCTGGCATTATTCCAGTGCAGCAATGCAGACGCCAAACAAAAATCCAATTTCCCAAAATTCTTTCAGCCCTACGGCCAGTCCCCAAATTGACTACCGTATACAATCCACGGGCTCAAATAATTCTCAGTATACTCATGCCCCACCGCAACCACCAGTTACGCGGCTGGTCTCCGCCTTTAGAATTATGCTTCATTGGAAAGACCCACTCATGTGTCCTCACGATGCATGAGGAGAACAAACCTTCGTGAGATCCTTACGACTCACCAAGGAAAAACACACTTAGGAGTCCTCACGACTCTTAAGGAGAAAATACACCTGCGGGATCCTTACGACTCGTAGGGAGAAAATGCTTTTATGGGACCCTCACGGCCCATAAAATTGAAAAGTCTTAGGTGATAGGGATCCAAACCTGTCTCCTAAGCCATCGCTCCCCAATCCCCAAGTGGCGAATGATGAGTCGCTCCTGGTACCATATTCCAGTGCAGCGATGCAGACGCCAACCAAATTCCAAATCCCAATCCCCAAGCGGCGAGTGATGAGTCGCTGCTGGTACTACATTCCAGTGCAGCGATGCAGACGCCAACCAAATTCCAACTCCCATACCCCAACGGCGAATGATGAGTCGCACCTGGTACCATATTCCAGTGCAGCGATGCAGACGCCAACAAAGTCCCGAAATGTTTTTGGCCCTACGGTCTGGATCATACATCCTGCAAAACCGTATACAATCCACGGGCGTAAAACGATCCCAATCTCTCCCAAGTCCTACCGGCGAGACCACATTCAAAGTCCCACCGGCAGGGAAGATTCCAAAAAAAAAAAGAAAAAAAAATGAAAAAAATGAAAAAAAAAAAAGGAAAAAAAAAGAAGAAGAACGGTATGTCCACAAGCAAAATGGGCACGGATGAAAACCCGAAAAGGCTCCGTGAGTAAAAACAGCAGGACTGCCGGCGAGTTTGTGAAAACCCGAAAGGGCGCAAACTCGTAAAAAAAAAAAAGAGAGAGATGAAGAAATGAAATGCACTCGCAAAGTCCTCTCAACTTTGTGAGGAGAAAATTCCCGCGTGAGATCTTTACGACTCACAAAGGAGCAATACACTTAGGAGTCCCCACGACTCCTAAGGAGAAAATACACCTACGAGATCCTTTCGACTCGTAGGGAGAAAATGCTTTTATGGGACCCTCACGGCCCATAAAATTGAAAAGCCTTAGGTGACAGGGATCTAAACCTGCCTCGTAAGCCACCAATTCCCAAATCCTCTCGGGGCACATGATGAGTTGCTCCTGGCATTATTCCAGTGCAGCAATGCAGATGCCAAACGAAAAAAAAACCAAATCCAAATCCTCCCGGGGCACATGATGAGTTGCTCCTGGCATTATTCCAGTGCAGCAATGCAGATGCCGACAAAAATACCAATCCCAAAATTCTCTCATGACGAATGACGATTCGCTCCTGGTACCATATTCCAGTATAGCGATGCTGATGTCAACTCAAGTCAAACAAATCAAACCATCCAATTCCAACATCGACCGTCTATGTCGCAAAAAGGGCAGTGCAGGCTCCCGCAAATTGGGAACCCAAATCGCTTCGTAACAGAGCGTCGACCGTCTATGTCGCAAAAAGGGCAGTGCAGGATCCCGCAAATTGGGAACCCAAATCGCTTCATAACAGAGCGTCGACCGTCTATGTCGCAAAAACGGCAGTGCAGGCTCCCGCAAATTGGGAACCCAAATCGCTTCGTAACAGAGCGTCGACCGTCTATGTCGCAAAAAGGGCAGTGCAGGCTCCCGCAAATTGGGAACCCAAATCGCTTTGGATCAGAGCGTCGACCGTCTATGTCGCAAAAAGGGCAGTGCAGGCTCCCGCAAATTGGGAACCCAAATCGCTTTGGATCAGAGCGTTGACTGTCTATGTCGCAAAAAGGGCAGTGCAGGCTCCCGCAAATTGGGAACCCAAATCGCTCCGTAACAGAGCGTCGACCGTCTATGTCGCAAAAAGGGCAGTGCAGGCTCCCGCAAATTGGGAACCCAAATCGCTTTGGATCAGAGCGTCGACCGTCTATGTCGCAAAAAGGACAGTGCAGGCTCCCGCAAATTGGGAACCCAAATCGCTTTGGATCAGAGCGTCGACCGTCTATGTCGCAAAAAGGGCAGTGCAGGCTCCCGCAAATTGGGAACCCAAATCGCTTTGGATCAGAGCGTCGACCGTCTATGTCGCAAAAAAGGCAGTGCAGGCTCCCGCAAATTGGGAACCCAAATCGCTTCGTAACAGAGCGTCGACCGTCTATGTCGCAAAAAGGGCAGTGCAGGCTCCCGCAAATTGGGAACCCAAATCGCTTCGTAACAGAGCGTCGACCGTCTATGTCGCAAAAAGGGCAGTGCAGGCTCCCGCAAATTGGGAACCCAAATCGCTTCGTAACAGAGCGTCGACCGTCTATGTCGCAAAAAGGGCAGTGCAGGCTCCCGCAAATTGGGAACCCAAATCGCTTCATAACAGAGCGTCGACCGTCTATGTCGCAAAAAGGGCAGTGCAGGCTCCCGCAAATTGGGAACTCAAATCGCTTCGTAACAGAGTGTCGACCGTCTATGTCGCAAAAAGGGCAGTGCAGGCTCCCGCAAATTGGGAACCCAAATCGCTTTGGATCAGAGCGTCGACCGTCTATGTCGCAAAAAGGGCAGTGCAGGCTCCCGCAAATTGGGAACCCAAATCGCTTTGGATCAGAGCGTCGACCGTCTATGTCGCAAAAAGGGCAGTGTAGGCTCCCGCAAATTGGGAACCCAAATCGCTCCGTAACAGAGCGTCGACCGTCTATGTCGCAAAAAGGGCAGTGCAGGCTCCCGCAAATTGGGAACCCAAATCGCTTTGGATCAGAGCGTCGACCGTCTATGTCGCAAAAAGGGCAGTGCAGGCTCCCGCAAATTGGGAACCCAAATCGCTTTGGATCAGAGCGTCGACCGTCTATGTCGCAAAAAGGGCAGTGCAGGCTCCCGCAAATTGGGAACCCAAATCGCTTCGTAACAGAGCGTCGACCGTCTATGTCGCAAAAAGGGCAGTGCAGGCTCCCGCAAATTGGGAACCCAAATCGCTTCATAACAGAGCGTCGACCGTCTATGTCGCAAAAAGGGCAGTGCAGGCTCCCGCAAATTGGGAACCCAAATCGCTTTGGATCAGAGCGTCGACCGTCTATGTCGCAAAAAGGGCAGTGCAGGCTCCCGCAAATTGGGAACCCAAATCGCTTCGTAACAGGACGTCGACCGTCTATGTCGCAAAAAGGGCAGTGCAGGCTCCCGCAAATTGGGAACCCAAATCGCTCCGTAACAGAGCGTCGACCGTCTATGTCGCAAAAAGGGCAGTGCAGGCTCCCGCAAATTGGGAACCCAAATCGCTTTGGATCAGAGCGTCGACCGTCTATGTCGCAAAAAGGGCAGTGCAGGCTCCCGCAAATTGGGAACCCAAATCGCTTTGGATCAGAGCGTCGACCGTCGGCAGCAACGACCGTCCAAGTCGCAAAAAGGGCAGCACCGACCGTCCAAGTCGCAAAAAGGGCAGCGCAGGATTCCTACAAAGCGGGAACCAGATAACTCCGAGCCGGGGTAAACGTCTATCACGGACACTCCGTCTCGGAGACATGTCAAGCAACGACCGTCCATGTCGTGAAAAGGGCAGTGCCAGCTTCCCAAAAGGTGGGAACCAAATCATGTCGCCTCCACGTGAAAGAAGATCCATCAATTTCATGCACACGACCCACATATGTGGTGTGCATTTATTGATGGGGGGCAATTTGTTGGGGTAAAAATTTACACCCCGGTTGACCAAGTCAAAATCCAAGTCAACCCCAAGCCAAGTGGGCCAAAGCCCAGACCCAGTGGGGCCCATGCCCGGGTCGAGCCCGAACATGAAGCGGCCGGCCTCCCCCACACCAAGATAAAATTTTTGTAATAAATAATTTTGTTGTATTTCTTTTATTTTATTTTTGGACAAATGTAAGGAAAAATAGGCATAAAGCCAATTTCTTTTGTAAAGCCCATGGCTTATGTGCAAAAAGAAATGGCACATGAGCCATAGGATAGGCAAAATGCCATTTTGAGAAGCCCAAGGGGCTATGTGTAAAGTGTGTAGCCTATAAAGGCAAGGATAATGAAATATCCCAAGAACTTTTTCTCTTTCCAAAAAAAAGTCTCAGAGCTGAGCTCTTTCTTCCATCTTCAAGGTTCCAAAACCTTCTTCTTTCTCTTGAATTAAATCAAGAGTTTTACTCCTCCTTTTTCAAAACAAATTAGTTTTTCACCACAAAACCCACAAAGGGGAACTTGGATCTATTATTAGATCTGAAAAAGAAGAGATTTTGAGATTTCACATCTCTTGATCTTCAAGATCCAGCAAGCAACAGGAGGAAGAAGAACATCGTTCACTAAACCCAAAAAATAAAAAAAAACACACACTCAGGAGTCCAACTCCTCTCTGATTTCTCTTCTGAGAAATTTGTTTTAGCAGCGCGCAGCGCAAGTGCGCAAAGCGCCGGCGTGCCGACACGTGGCGCGCGCGCTTGCGCACCTGCGCGCTTGCGCAAGTGCGCAAAGCGCCCGCGTGCCGACACGTGGCGCGCGCGCGCTTGCGCACCTGCGCGCTTGCGCAAGTGCGCAAAGCGCCCGCGTGCCGACACGTGGCGCGCGCGCGCTTGCGCAAGTGCGCAAAGCGCCCGCGTGCCGAAATGTGGCACGCGCGCTTGCGCACCTGCGCGCTTGCGCAAGGGCGCAAAGCGCCCGCGTGCCGACACGTGGCGCACTTGCGCCTGAGCGCACAGCACCTAAGCGCACAGCGTCCAAGGTGCTGCCCCACGCATCCTTTGGATGCCCTTTTCCCTTTTATTTATATATACATGTATATATATACATTTGTATACAAATGTACACATACACATACTCCGCAACATTCTCCCCCTCCAAAAAATTTTCGGGCCGGGGCGCTGCCCCGAACCCCGCAAGGGGGCTGCTAGCCCCCTTGACCCCCAGCCCGCTATCCGGGTAGCGGGACCCCCGTAAAAACTCTGCGTGGCTCCCGATATATCCAAAACCCCCCTTTCAAAACAGAACACACGTACACTGCACATTGAGTTCGCATGCCATGTTTAACCCGTTAATCGGAGGTTCTCTCGCCCCAAAGGCGAGGGGTAATTAACGGCAGCTTAGTCCGCGGCTGCCGGAGATTCGGATCCCCACAATCATTAAACCTCGGCCTACCCTAGGCAGGGGGAATCTGTAGTACGCCTAACAAGCGTGCGCGTATTCCCATCTCAATGGGGTGACGAAAAACACCCTACATAGTCATTTCATGCACATCGCGATATCGACTCCCTATACCGGGAGAGACGAATCCTCTCTTAACAGCTCACTGCCTCCATGTGCTTCGAGACTACACCCAACAAAAACCTGTATGTATGTATGTATGCACGGCTCTTAAAGTCGTGGTTTCGTAGTAATCAAAGTATAGTAGAAACACACACAAGATACTATGGCGATCTCAGGTCAAAAGACTACCATGTGTCATAATTTCCAGAGAACGGTTATTTGATAATAAGTATAATATCTCTAGAAGCTCTCAGCGAGTCCGTTCGGTGTACTCATTCTTCAATGAGTTCTTGTATACAATTTTCGGTGTCAAACACCAATAGCTGTGGGACTAGCCATCATCCCGGTGGGGGTTAAGAAACGTATACACTAGTCTACTCTAAAGTACTGATGTCCTGTCTCGACACTCTTACGACTAGGAACATTTAAGGATGTGTTTATGGACTACCCAAACCCTACTAGCATGATCTCATCATAATCCTGATAGCCCAGCAAATATCCTAAGGGCTTTATATTTTGAATGGAAATCCATATATTTTGATAACTGGTTCTTAAAATACCAAAACGAATTTGAGATGGATTCGAAGAATGCTTTTAAATTCTGGAAATTTCAAGAAAATTATTTATAATAGAATATATTTTTCTAAACACTCTGAAAAAATTTCAGGCCGATCCAAATAACAGTTTAGGATTTTCGTCGTTTTTACTCACTGTTTTCACAAACTAGAAAATCGTTTTTAACGGTCTCCTTCGAAAACCCATAATTTTGTCTTATGAGATCCAAACTAAGCATTTCCAAATGTTTTTCAACAACTCGATTGAAAAACCTAGACTTTCTTAGTTTTAATGGTTTCCTGAAAACCAATGAAATTTATAGAATTATGTCTTTTTGAATCGTATGTCGAGTCTGGACAGATTCTGTCTTGATTTGCATACTGTTTTTAAAAGTGACGACTTGAGATACAGACCTCAGTTTTAAAAAAAACTTAGATGTATGGATGCCTAATTAGTATAACTATAACTTTCTTATATAATCAGTGACTCAGAAACGTAAAGAACGACCCGATATATATTATGCAAAACAGCTCAAAGTTGTTGTACAGAAAATAAATAATCTGTTTTAAACCTTTGTGTTAACATAACCATAATTAAATCTCAGGAATCCAAATCGTACGAAACCAAGTTGTTTAGATAAGTAGACTAAAAGACCTAGAAGTTTCTAATTATTTTCGAGACTTAAAAACCGACGGAAAGTATCACAAACTCTGTTTTAAAAACATACGTCAATGCTGGACAAATTTTGATCTTTTCTGTGCAGCGATACCAAAACTTGTCTAACTCCCAAACCAATAGTCGTAATTAGACAAGACTTGAACTCATATCTGCATAACACCTAGGACTATATTTCTTGTTTTATTTCTGAATTCATACGAGTTGAATAATTGGTAGTTTCTAGCACTTCTTCACGACACTGTTTCTGGTTTTTGCTTGAATATTATACTTGTTTCATATCTTACCGCCATGTGACTTCCTCATTATGTTTTTAACTACATGAACTACTTGAATTGATATATTTCATGCCCGATGCAAATTTGACTCGACTCATGAATACGTATTGACATACACTTGACATTAACTCAACATGAACTTGCAACACCCTAACGTATTCGTGGATTCGTATAAAGATTGTGACATTTCTTTATAACCTAATATACGCGAGGGAATGGAATAGTTTGATAATGAATGTATGTCATGACACGAGAGTCCACTAAAAATCACTTAACCTGAATCTCTCGTGTCATTGTTTCATGGGTTTGACGGAGCTTAACTCTACGTGTTGTTAATCTTTGCGTTTGACGAACTACTCTCATATACACGCATGCCTTCTCTATAACACTATAAAAAAAACATAATCGTAGAATCGTCATGCTTATGTAGAATTGCCATGCTTATATAGTTTGCCCTGTTTACTTGATATATTATGCCTGTTTATCTCAGTATGCTATTTTTTATATACTTTCTCATATGCATGTCGCTATATCACTTTATTTATAATTACACTTTTATTGAGGACTTACCGAGCGCAAGATCGTTGACGAACATTCCTTTGTTTTTCTTCTTCTTTAGGAATGTTCATTAGGTGGCTTAGTGACATGGGTGATCGAGCCGATATAGGAGGATTACTCTCAGCTGTCATTGCAAGAAGCTTTCTAGTCGTTCACCCATCCTTGTTTCTTTTAATATGCCTATTGTTCAGGCTTTGCTTAGCTTTATTTCCTTTGTATTTGAATTCCAGACTTATTGTCTTTTTTTTTAACTTTGTAACTTAGAATTGAATGTAATAATGTAGTTGGATTTATACTCTCATTTAATTCTTATTTATTATATATTGATTATGACACACTTAGCATATTTATTTCGAAAAGGACCTTTCTCGGTATAAATACGTCGCGGACCTTGTCACGTGCCCACTGCTGTCTTTTGGAAAGCGGGACGTGACAGTTTGCTAAAGCGTGTCCCATCGCGATCGCCATGTGGATCAGTCCCGGGGTTTGAGTCCACGATGTTCCCTATGACGTGTTCGATGGTTACCTTTTCTGTTCCACCCGATTCGATACTTTATGAGGAATTTGATCACGATCGCCGCTACGTCTGAAAATCCGCTAGCCACCTTTGAAATTTGTTCAGGTAACGAGAGAGAGTATGGTTCGCCACTCATTTCTAAGGTGTCAAGCCAAAAGAACGGATTCCTTCCGATAAAAATATCCTACAAAACAAAAGCAAACTAAAAAGGTATTAGGATGCGTGTAGTAAAATTTTTCTAAAGCAAATAAAAATAAATGCGGAAAAAGAAAGAACTCATGAGCCTGATGGCTGGGAAAAATCTATCCCTACCCGTTCATCACGTTTTATTGCATTTAATACTGCCCGCCCATTCTATATCGAATTATGAATAAATAAGTGCTATTAACCGGCTGTTTGTTTATAAGTACATGATACATGTTTTTCAAGAGAAAGATCACAATCAAAAGAAAACATGCACATTCTATGAAAATTCAGGTGCAAACTGCAGACAGACGAACAAACGATCAAAATACAGAATTCGGCCACTCAAATCCATCACGTGCAACGCACAGGTGCAGGGGACAAGCTAAAAGTGATGTCGTGCTATGTCTTGGACAGAGCACAAAGCACTAGAGTGCACAAAGCTCAAAATGGTGTAGAAAAAGATGTGATGTTAAGAAAACACCGGAAAAAGTCGTAACAATTGACTTTTTGACCCGAGAGCAACCAGAGATGAAATTGCAAATTCTATACATGTGAAAAATAGCCAAATATTCCAGCCAAGAAAAATGGTGTTCAAACTCTTTATTATGGCCGCAAAATTGGGGCCATAAAGAAGGAAATGGCCGCAAATTTGCAGCCATAATATCTTCAAATGCGCACAGGCTTGGAGGATGTGCTTCCTATGTGGGTCACACGCTTGCATGATATCAAGATACTTGTTTGAGAATTTATCTATATATAGTAGATCCTTTGGAAAGCTTAAGAGGGAGAATATAGCATTAGTTTTAGTTCTAGCTTGTAATAATCTAGGATATTTTAGTGCATGTTCGGTTTTAGAGAGCCATTAATATTGTTCTTCATCTTCAAGTTCAGAGTAGGTGTTTATTTGGTATTTTTAATTTAGTATCAATTCATGTCTTATTTAGTTATCTTACTTTTTTTTTTTCATATTGTTTCCTTTTTATTCTTGTTTTTATGATTGCTTTAATTTTTTTTGGTGTGTTCTTTATTTATTTTAATTCCTGGCTAGTAAATTCTTTTGCTTGCTAAGATGAGAGGAGGGTGTTTTAATGGATTGGTTTTGATCACTTTACTATTCTTTGATCTGATATTATATATGAATTGAACTTTGTCACAAAAAAAACATGGATCTCTCGATACTGGACTTGAATATTTGGTTATGGGAATAAGCCATGAGTGATTGTTATGAAAGTTAGTAATAAAGTAAAGAAATGGAAGGACAAGAGAACTTTAAGTGATGATTCTTGCGCCTGGAAGGCCTAATCAATACACGCAAGTTATCTAACCAAGGATATAGATTTTTGCATGAAAGACTTATCTATACTCGTAATCCGTTTATTTTCTAATCCACTTCCCTTTAGTTTATTATTTGCACAATCCCAATTAGTAATAAAGTAAAGAAATGGAAGGACAAGTGAACCTAATTGATAATTCTTGCACCTAAAAGGCCTAGTCTATACTCGCAAGTTATCTAACCAAGGATACAGATTTGTGCATGGAAGGCTTACATATACTCGCAATCTGTTTATCTTCTAATCCATATCTCTTTACGTTGTTACTAATACAATTAATTGCTCGCTTTGGTGTGTTTTGATGGATTATGCCCCCACTACCTTAATTCCGTGCTCACAAACACCTAATTAATAGCTAGTTATGGGATCTAACTTATTAAGTACTGATTGACAGCATGTATTTAGTAGGATATGGATTACAGGAGAAGTATAGGGGTTATATCTGTTCTGCATTGATACACCTTAAACTAGCAAACAGTGTATCACCTATTCTGTATTTATATACGTTATTGAATTTTTCACTGCGTTTATACACCTTAAACTAGCAAACAGTTAATACTTTTCTCCTCCCGTTAACCAGCCGTTACGATATTCCCAAAAAGATTCCCACATGCATAACATGTGTTCATTTTTGGGACAATTTTACCCTAAACGGTTGGTATATATATTTTGTTACGATATTCCCAAAAAGATTCCCACATGCATAACATGTGTTCATTTTTGGGACAATTTTACCCTAAACGGTTGGTATATATATTTTTAGGGTATATATATTTTTAAAGTATTACATCCACCAAATATTATTTTTTGGGTTTTTTTTTTAAATACCCCACCCATAGCTTTCATATTTTGAAAAACAACATCCAAAACTTCATGTTTTAAAAAATACGCACTTAAAACCTAAAAGTAAACTAAATAGGCACTCCAAGTCAGTTTCCATCCTTACCCTATCAGTTTTAACCGTTAGAGATTTTTGCATGGAAGACTTGTCTATATTCGTAATTCGTTTATTTCCTAATCAACTTCTCTTTAGTTTATTGTTTGCACAATCCCAATTAGTAATAAAGTAAAGAAATTGAAGGACAAGTGAACCTAGATGATAATTCTTGCGCCTAAAAGGCGTAGCCTATACTCGCAAGTTAACTAACCAAGGATACAGATTTGTGCATGGAAGGCATATCTATACTCGCAATCCGTTAATCTCCTAATCCATATCACTTTACGTTGTTACTAATACAATTAATTGCTCGCTTTGGTGTGTTTTGATGGATTATGCCCCCACTGCCTTAACCAGTACGTGTTTAATATTCCATGCTTACAAACACCTAATTAGTAGCTAGTTATGGGCTTTAACTTATTAAGTACTGATTGGCAGCCTGTATTTGGTAGGATATGGATTACAGGAGAAGTATAGGGATTATATCCGTTCTGCATTGATACACCTTAAATTAGCAAACAGTGTATCACCTACTCTGCATTTATATACGTTATTGAATTTTTCACTGCGTTTATAACACCTTAAACCGGCAAACAGTTAATACTTTTCTCCTCCCGTTAACCAACCGTTACGATATTCCCAAAAAGATTTTCATTTTTGGGACAATTTACCCTAAACAATCGGCATATATATTTTTAAAGTATTACACCCACCAAATATTATTTTTTTGGTTTTTTTTTAAATACGCTGTTCAAAACTTTCATATTTTGAAAAACAACATCCAAAACTTCATATTTACTTGAAACCTAAAAGTAAACTAAACAGGCACTCCAAGTCGGTTTCCATCCTTACCCTGTCAGATTTAACCCTTAGAGATGATTGATTGACCAAAATACCCTCGAACGACTATAATATGGCTTAGATCAAAGCAGCAGCAGCTCGTGCCCTCGGGGCTTGGCTCCGGCACCGTTCATCTTGGGGAAGCGGGTGAGAGGCGACGATAACAATGAAGGCTCGAAGGATGGCAGCGGGGGTGGCTCCACCGCGGCGATGTGGAACTTCGGGCAGATATGGAGCTTCGCGATGCCAGAGATGACGGTGGTGCGACGCAGCAGCCACCGAGATTTGAGACGTCGGCAAAGAGGGTGGAGAACTTCTTGCCAGTGGCGGAAGAGCATCACTTGCATCTGCTCGCGGGCTTATCGGGGGCATCTCTGGCGGCGGCGGCGAACAGGAGGGAGCGGAGGAGGATGGCTAGCTGTTGATGGTGGTTGGGGGATTTAGGGTGTTTTTTAGCGTGTGTGATTGCAACTGGAAATTTGAGGTGGAGGAGGTTGCAATGGTTTTCTAATTTGTTGTTTTAAGTCAAGAATGTGTAATTTAATCGATTTTAGAATAATAATTGGGATTGTATGGTGTATATGTGTGTATGGAATGCCCTTAACATAATCAAGCAATGACTGAGTCACCCAAAATTGTCCGAGATTGGCTTCTTCATCATCATCATCATCTTGCTTTGGGTTTTGAGTAGTCCCATTTGAGCCTTTGCCAAAAGGCCATGGCAACAAGAGAGAACCCATCATTTTCTTTTTCTTTTCGATTGAGATTGATATATGAGGGACAGAGCGATTCGAGCTAAGTATAAGGCCATGGCAAGAAGAAAAAGATTCAAGGGCTTACCAATTACACCAACAACAGCTGCTCTGCCTCTTACCTCTGGCTCAAGCCGCCGCCTCTGGCTCAAAGCCGAGAGGAAGAAAAGAAAGAGACAGTTAAAATGTGGAAAAATCTTCTCTGCAAACACAAACACTTGTGTTGTGGAGAAGTTTTTTCCTAAAAAGTTGGGATAATTTTATTTTCACCAATTTACTTATATATTGTACTCCCAGGTATTCATGTCATTTCACCTTTTCCGTTGAGGAGATGTGCCCGTTGAGGAGATGTGATGCAAAATGCAACTTTGTAGATACTGATATATAAACGCGCTCAAAAAATCAATAAAATATGTTAGTGAAATATAAGTTGAAATACATATGAAATATTATGGTATTGTTTAGCAATTTACCATGTAATATATTTTTTGAATATAGTGAGAGGTCAATCAATGGATACAATATATATCCTATTGTTCCATTTTGATATTTTTTCATTGGGCTTTTTACTTTTTACTTGTAATCCCTCCCCTCCTCCACCCCCGTACACACCATATAGCAAATTCCTTATTAACCCCCAAACCTTGGTATTTACATTTTACTCCCTCCCTCCCAAAATCTAATTAGTTATATCATTTTACACCCTTTACGATTTCCGTCAGAAAAAAACCCCGTTAACTTTAACTTTAATTTTTCTCGATAGATTTTAGGTTTACTATTTACCCGAATATAATAAGTAAGACCGCAGAAGTATTCTGAAGGATGTTGAAGATACTTCTGATTTTATGGTCAATTTTGATAAAGGTGCAGCTGAAACTTAAACCTTAATTTCAATTTGAGAAAGAAATTGAGTATTTTTAAAGAAGAAGAGTGATTGGGATAATTTAAAGAAAAACATTATGTTATACCGTTAAAAGCTGACGAAAATCGTAAAAGGGATAAAATGATGTATAACATTAATTTTTGGAGCTAAAAAGTAAATACCTAGATTTTGGGGTAGAAAGTAATTTGGCATGTTTCGGGAACAAGTAAAAACCCTTTTTCATTGTATATTCAATATGAATGAAAGAATCATGTGTTTGGTTCAGTACGGCGAGCTCAACATGAACCAAAGGACCCTATTTGTATTGGTCTCCATCATGGTTCGCAATCACAAGAGTTGCCACAATTTCAGTCCATAAATTTACCTTACAAGTCCAAAAATACAAAAAGTTCAAAATCTTACAACATTAAAGAAATATTGTCAAGTAAAAAAAAACAAAGATTAGGATAAATGGCACGATGATTAATAAAGTTTGGCAACTTAATTAGAAGGATGATAACGTACGCATGATTCTAAATTGTTAGCACATCAAACTTATCTTATAAATACCAATCCATTCACAGCTTCGTATCCACAACAAAATCTACAGAAGTCACTCAAATCCTTCATAAAGTACCAATTAGCTACGGTGCAAGATGGCTAAATCTTCCCGGCTTGCAATTGCGATTGTTCTCATCACGGCGCTTTCGGGCCTGAGTCTCGTAGACTCGCATCGCTTTATGGTCGGAGCATGCCATGCCAGTGGATATTTGCGAGGCAGGACTGAACACTGCAACACAGAAAATGACTCGGACTGCTGCAAAGCGGGTAAGATGTACCCACAGTACCGTTGCTCTCCTCCTGTTACAGGCAACACCGATGCAACTATGACCCTCAACAGTTTTGCTGCGGGCGGTGATGGAGGCGGCCCTTCTGAGTGTGACAACCAGTACCATAGTGATAGCGAGCTCGTTGTTGCGTTATCGACCGGTTGGTATAACGGAGGAAGCCGTTGTTTGGATTACATTAGGATTAACGCCAATGGCAGGTCAGTACTGGCTAAAGTGGTGGACGAGTGTGATTCCGTTAATGGTTGTGATGCTGGTCATGATAACCAACCTCCTTGCGCTAATAATATCGTGGATGCCTCTCCGGCCGTGTGGAAGGCATTGGACATCACCGGGTCCCAAGTCGGGGATTATGACATCACTTGGTCCGATGCTTAATCAATTAATTAGTAAAATCTTAAATCAAAGTTGTGTTAAGTTGTCTGTTGAAGAATAAATTGTGGAAGTTACTGGTACGAGGAAATTGTATGAGTATTAATGTATGAATGTTAATGCATGCTTATTAATAGTTTATTTTTCAAGTTTACATATCTTCAATGTTTGAGGTCTCAATCAAGGACTGATCAGATTATGTTATGTCCAGTATATATGTTGCAAAATTGAAAGCAGTTGATAAATCTGCTTTCATCATTTCATTCAAATGCTAAAAAGCACTATGAAAATTCTGATTCTTCAATACAATACTCTTTTCAAAAGAGAAATATGGGACCATATACCATTTCATACAAGGGTACTAATAGAAGCCGTATTTGACCAAAATTTGTGGAACTCGGCTCTACTGTACATGCTCTTAAAGAAATTTCCGTTGTGCTCGAGCGTGTATAGAATTTCTAAGATTGCAAGAACTATTGGAATGGGCTCTTTTCAACGATATATTTTTCAGTATACTAGGCATATTTCACCTGACGATAAAAGAGAAGGAGCTGGTGATTTTCAGTCATAAAATGATTTTTTTCCTCCATTGTTAAGAACAAAATGAAATAACGATGTCAAAAGGCAAAACTGCATGATCTAGTCAACATACATGTAACTTTAGTTCGGAGAATCAACTTCTTTTTCCTACAGCTGAATATACTGTCGGGGATGCCAATCCTTACAAAGATTTGAAAGATTAGAGATGAAGAAGACGATAGAATTTATTTTGTCTTTCTCAAGACAGTTTTCTTGAAAAAAAAATATTTGTATTTTTCTCACATCATAACAGTGCTATTGATAGATAAATAAAAGTTGAGTAGACAAAGGGCAACAAACTGCGGATGCTAAAAATTTTATGCTAAAGTTAATGAGCTTTGAGAGAGTGTGTAGTGTATAAGCTTCGGCATAGATCAGATTCTCTCTCTATTGGACAGAGTAACTATAATCTTTAGTATCAATAAA
The DNA here is from genome assembly GCA_030015575.1 of Agapanthus africanus. Taxonomy (NCBI): domain Eukaryota; kingdom Viridiplantae; phylum Streptophyta; class Magnoliopsida; order Asparagales; family Amaryllidaceae; genus Agapanthus; species Agapanthus africanus. Next base: position 497,234,023 of record CM057347.1, on the reverse strand, counting down.
AGAAAGACAGAAAATAATAAATCAAAATGAAAAACAGAAATCTAATTTTAAAGGAAAAAGGTTAATGCATATACGATAATATGCAAATCATTGGATATACGTTAGTGGCCATTGTTGGCTAGAGGGGAAATTTATTTTGTGAAGATGAACCGCCGGTAGTCGGGCTTAAAGATAAGGATGACATTTCAAATTCTCTGCAAACCTCATCAACGGTTGAGGAGGAAATGAATCCTAAATGAAAAGCTGGACACATATATCGCTCAGCAAAACTCACTATACCAGTGGAGCATCAAATAGGCTAATTAAGACTGGTCGAACGTATCCAGCGTGCTACGATCAGTACCCGCCAGAATACATACTTCCGACTCCACATATACAAAGGAACCGGAAATCCTCACCAGCACATCGCGCGATTTAAATCCATGTGCGGTAACACGTGAGAGAGTGATATAATTCTCCTCAGACAGTTCGTCAGCTGTCTGGCGGGCATTGCCTTCAATACCTTCGACGAGATGGAGATACTCTTCTGTTAGAGATTCGCTAGTGTGAATAAACGCATTACCGTAACGACTTTATTCAATGAAAGGGTTAGACCGAATGAGACCTGGGTTCAATATGTTACCCGATGGCGAAATCTCTGGTCAAAATGCGAGCAACGTATCGACGAAGCTGCAGCCATGTGAATGTTCATAACCACTCTTGACCCAAATTCAAAAGGTGTTCCCATTTACGGCTCTTTTCAAGCCGACAACCTTCCAAGAGCTCAGGGATAAAATGACTCGATTGGATGAGCTGGGTCAAGACCCTTCATCATCCGATGAAGATGAATGAAAAGCGGAGGTAAGGTGGCATTTATCTCCAACGCTCAACAAAAAATAAACGACTTTGAAGCAACCTGTTGCCAAAATAGCAACGGCGTGGGTACTCGCCCCCCCCCCCCCGATATACACAGGGGCATATTTCTCACTGGCGGAAGAATCTCTACGTGGAATGGTCCTTTCTTCTCAAAGAACAGATAGAATATCAAAGGACTTACAAGCGGTTTCTGCAATCAAGAGGAATATCCCAATTTGAACTAAAAAACCCATGGGAGGGATGTGAAACCCATGTCCCACTCCGAATCAGACGATGAGGAAAAAACCCCAAGTCAAATTCATTCTTTCAAGGAAGAGGAAAACTCGGCAGAAGGAATGAAGTGATATCTCGTTCCTTTGTATATGAAGAAGATGCCCCATCAGTATCAGAAAATGACAATGATAAGCAGGGGGCAGATGCTGTTTAAAATGCCCAGTACTTCCTGCAAACCAACGCGATTGGCACGTGATAGATGAAGAAGTCCAAGAAGGTAAAAATAGTCTAAGGTGTAAAGTGTCCATGCAAACAAAGGACAAGAAGCAGCGTCTTAGCAAACAAGAGTTGGAAGGGACGAGTTATGCAACTTCGCGACCGAATGAGAATGTTGGACCGAAAAGTCCTTAAACTAGAAATTCGCCTCAAATATGGCAATAATGGACCGAAACATCCCTAAACTAGTGTGTCGCCTAAAACATGGTACATCGCCCCAAATACGGCGATATCCTCTTGAGATCTATATTACAATCGAAGTCCCAACGGCAAAGGTTGCAACTCAAGTTCTACCGGTTACACAGCTACTCCAGCAATGAAGCCACCCCCAAGTCCCACCAACAAACAGATGGGTCACATACGGCGAAACTATTTTCGAGAGTTTCATCGTTCACAAAAAAAAGTGGTACGTCCACAAGCGAAATGAGCGCGAATGAAAACCCGAAAGGGCTCCGTGAGTAAAAACAACAGGGCTACCGGCGAGTTTGTGAAAACCCGAAAGGGCGTAGACGCGTAAAAAACGGTACGTCCACAAGCGAAATGGACATGGATGAAAACCCGAAAGGGCGCCGTGAGTAAAAACAGCAGGGTTACCGGCGAGTTTGTGAAAATCCGAAAGGGCGCAGACTTGTAAAAAAATTCATGTGCATTTGCAAAGTTCTCTCGATCTTGTGAGGAAAAAATAAATGAGTGAGATCCTTACGACTCACAAAACGAGCAACACACTTAAGAATCCTCACGATTTTTAGGGAGGAATTACACTCATGGGATCCTCACGACTCGCGAGGAGAATGTCCCCCTTGTGAGACCCTCACGGCTCACAGGATTCAAAAGCCTTAAGTTACAGGGATCTGAACCTATTCTTAAGCCGTCATATTCCCCAAGGTGCCCTACAAGCGGTACAATGCTGGCTCTTGTATACAATCTATAGGCACAAATAAACGTTTCCCCCCACCAAGTTCCACCAATAGCAAGGAATGTCCTCATATGGTGAACGACACTTGTAAGTCTTCTCGACTTATAAGGAGAAAATACTCTTATGAGATCCTTACGACTTATAAGAGAAAACACCACTTAGAAGTTCTGAGGAGAAAATACACCTACGAGATCCTCACGACTCGTAGAGAGAAATACCTTTATGAGACCCTTACAGCTCATAGAGTCAAAAAGCCTTAGTCGACAGGATCTTAACCCTGTTTGCTAAGCCACCTTTGTTCAAACCTACAAAGGCAAATGATGATTCGCTCTTGGTAATATTGCAGTCGCAGTGGTGCTGACAGATCTCAAGTTCCAAACTTGCAATAAAAATCAGCAAGCGATAAAATGCATATGAAATAGCCAAAATGATGGGGCAGATCGCAATAAAATCAGCGAGTAAAAAATATGCATACAAAAACAGCCGAAATGTTTGGGCAACTCGCAATAAAAAGCAGCGAGTAAAAAAAGAAAAATATCCGAAATGATTGGGCAATCGCGATTTTCGCGATATAAAAAACTGAAATGATAGAGTATCGTGGAAAGAAATAAAAAAAATGATGAAACTTTTGCCCTACAGGTGAGTCCACATAGACCACTGTATACAATCCATGGGCACAAACGAAAAAGGAACCACATTTTCCCACCAAGCTCCATCAAAAGGGGAGCCATATCTCGATGGCAACATCTACAGCCTAGAGATCAACAACGGCGTTCCTTCTCACTCCAGCAGGATGTAGACGTGACATCAACAACCAACCCCAGGGTCAAAACAACGGAGCCATGGTAAAGTCCCTAGTTCCCAGTCTCGATGGCAAAATCTACCGCCTAGAGATCAACAACGGCGTTCCTTCTCACTCCAGCAGGATGCAGATACGACGTCAGTAAAACGGAGCCATGGCAAAGTCCCTAGTTCTAAATCTCGACGGTTCACAGACAGCCTAGAGATCAACAACGGCGTTCTTCCTCACTCCAACAGAATGCAGACGCGATCTCAGCAAATGTAGTCATGGCAAAGTCCCTAGTTCCAAATCTCGATAGTTCACAGACTGCCTAGAGATCAACAACGGCGTTCTTCCTCACTCCAGTAGGATGTAGACGCGACGTCAGCAAATGAAGCCATGGAAAAATCCCTAGTTCCAAATCTCGTCGGTTTACAGACAGCCTTGAGATCAACAACGACGTTCTTCCTCACTCCAGCAGGATGCAGACGCGACGTCAACAAATGGAGCCATGGCAAAATCCCTAGTTCCAAATCTTGACGGTTCACATACAGCCTAGAGATCAACAACGGCGTTTTTCCTCACTCCAGCAGGATACAGACGCGATGTCAACAAATGGAGCCATGGCAAAGTACCTAATTCCAAATCTCGACGGTTCACAGACAGCCTAGAGATCAATAACGGTGTTCTTCCTCACTCCAGCAGGATGTAGACGCGACGTCAGCATATGGAGCCATGGCAAAGTCCCTAGTTTCAAGCCTCGACGGTTCACCAACAACCTAGAGACTACCTCAGAGCCATGGCAAAGTCTATAGTTCCAAATCTCGACGGTTCACAGACAGCTTAGTGATCAAAAACAACGTCTCTTCTTCCTCCAGCAGGATGCAGACGCGGCGTCAGAAAAAACAGAGCAACGACAAAGTCCCTAGTTCCAAGTCTCGACGGTTCACAGACAGCCTAGAGATCAACAACGGCGTTCTTCCTCACTCCAGCAGGATGCTGGAACGGCATCAACAAATGGAGCCATGACAAAGTCCCTAGTTCCAAGCCTCGACGGTTCATAGACAACCTAAAGACAATCTCGACATTCATCGCAATATAGCAGACACAATGTCAATAAACGAAGTAAAGGAAGATTCCTACCTTCAGGGTCTTGACTGCAACTCAAATAAAACCTAAAAGACCATCGAAGATCATCCCACACCAGCGCGGAGTGGTCATGACTCATCGGGCCCTCCAAACTGAGCCTAATCTCAAGTAAAAAGCGGCATGGAAAATCTCTAACGCTTGCTCTTTCGACGGTAATATGACCTGGGAGATTACTTAAAGACGTCTTGTCCAGCCCCCCAAAGGATCAGAGACACGACAGTCGCGGGGCTACTCGAACAGCAGGATTGCATATCGGGGAATGCATCAGCCTACGCGACGGTACGATGGACAAAAACCCTAATACCACAAATCCTAATGGACCTCTGTCGTAAAGAGCAAAGGTTAACTGTGACATTAGGACATTCTTGCGAGAACTTCCCGACTCGTCTCGACTCGTAGGGAAAACAATGTTCCTGCGAGAACTTCTCGACTCTTCTCGGCTCGTAGGGAAAAATATCTTCATGAAACCCTCACGGCCCATGAAGATGAAAATCTTTAGACGACGGGGATATCAACCTATTTCCTAAGCACCGTGGCCCTACAAGCAGGTCCAAACTGACTCTTATATACTATCCACGGGCCATATTCTCAAAAGTCGAATATCGACAAGGAGGAAAAAGCCACTTACGAGTCCTCTCGACTTGTAAGGGGGAAAATTCTCTTGGGAGATTCTTACGACTCTCAAGAGAAAACGCACTTAGGAGTCCTCACGTCTTCTAAGAAGAAAATACATCTACGGGATCCTCTCGCCTCGTAGGGAGAAAAGCTTTTATGAGATCCTCACGGTTCATAAAGTTGATAAGTCTCAGGCGGCAGATCCAAACCTGTTTCCTGAGACATCGCTGCCCTACAAGCAGATCCAAACTGACTCATGTATATTATCCACGGGCCAAATTCCCCAAAGTCGAATATCAATAAGGAGAAAAAAACCCACTTACGAGTCCTCTCGACTTGTAAGAGGGAAAATTCTCTTGGGAGATCCTTACGACTTTCAAGAGAAAAAGCACTTAGGAGTCCTCACGACTTCTGAGAAGAAAAGTTTTTATGAGACTCTTACGGCTCATAAAGTTGAAAAGTCTTAGGAGGCAGATCCAAACATATTTCCTAAGCCATCGCTGCTCTACAAGGAAGTCAAGATGGACTATTGTATACCATCTATGGACCATATTTGCCAAGTTATATGCCACTAAAATGAAGAAGCTATTTACAGGTCCTCACGATTCGTAAAGAAAAAAATACCCAAGTGAGATCCTTACGACTCACGGAGGCGATGAACATTTAAAAATCCTCACGATTTCTAGGGAGAATATGCACCTATGAGATCCTTTCGACTCATAGGGAGAAAAAACCTTCTTGAGACCTTTACGGCTCATGAAGATGAAAAAATTCTTGGGCTACAAGGACTCTAAACTTGTCTCTTAAGTCCTCAATTCTATGGTTATGCATAACTCTGCACTACTTCACACACATACATACTTATGTGGGAAAAGTAGTGGGGGCATTTGTTCCCGCTAAAATTTTCTGTGCAAAAGAGCCCAAGTTATCAAATGGCAGCGATACGTTTAAGAAAATGCAAAGCAGTATTTTTTGGGCTGTATTTTGACAAACTTCCGAATGAGAACCAGCTAAATTCTAATGGTATCGAAAGCGTCTAAAAGAATTTTTCGATTTGATATATTATGGGCCTCATAATTCATCCGGGATCAAAAGTTATGAGCAAATGTGCTATGGACGTAATGCTGTACTACATGAGAGATACATTTTTAGTCTCACATCGGGAAAAAAAGAGATCTCTTCTCTACCACTCTTATATAAATAAGAGGGGATACCTCTGAGAAAACGTCTTGCCCGGATTGAATTCTCAAATTCTCATCTTTTTTCTAAAGGACCCTATTTGTATTGGTCTCCATCATGGTTCGCAATCACAAGAGTTGCCACAATTTCAGTCCATAAATTTACCTTACAAGTCCAAAAATACAAAAAGTTCAAAATCTTACAACATTAAAGAAATAATGTATAGTAAAAAAACCAAAGATTGGGATAAATGGCACGATGATTAATAAAGTTTGGCAACTTAATTAGAAGGATGATAACGTACGCATGATTCTAAATTGTTAGCACATCAAACTTATCTTATAAATACCAATCCATTCACAAATACCAATCCATTCACAGCTTCGTATCCACAACAAAATCTACAAAAGTCACTCAAATCCTTCATAAAGCACCAATTAGCTACGGTGCAAGATGGCTAAATCTTCCCGGCTTGCAATTGCCATTGTTCTCATCACAGTGCTTTCGGGCCTAAGTCTCGTAGCCTCACATCGCTTTATGGTCGGAGCATGCCATGCCAGTGGATATTTACGAGGCAGGACTGAACACTGCAACACAGAAAATGATTCGGACTGCTGTGAAGGGGGTAAGATGTACCCACAGTACCATTGCTCTCCTCCTGTTACAGGCAACACCGATGCAACTATGACCCTCAATAGTTTTGCTGCGGGCGGTGATGGAGGCGGCCCTTCTGAGTGTGACAACCAGTACCATAGTGATAGCGAGCTTGTTGTTGCGTTATCGACCGGTTGGTATAACGGAGGAAGCCGTTGTTTGGATTACATTAGGATTAACGCCAATGGCAGGTCAGTACTGGCTAAAGTGGTGGATGAGTGTGATTCCGTTAATGGTTGTGATGCTGATCATGATAACCAACCTCCTTGCGCTAATAATATCGTGGATGCCTCTCCGGCCGTGTGGAAGGCATTGGACATCACCGGGTCCCAAGTCGGGGATTATGACATCACTTGGTCCGATGCGTAGGCAATTAATAAGTAAAATCTTAAATCAAAGTTGTGTTAAGTTGTCTGTTGAAGAATAAATGGTGGAAGTTACTGGTACGAGGTAATTGTACGAGTATTAATGTATGAATGTTAATGCGTGCTTATTAATAGTTTATTTTTCAAGTTTACATATCTTCAATGTTTGAGGTCTCAATCAAGGACTGATCAGATTTTGTTATGTCCAGTATATATGTTGCAAATTTGAAAGCAGTTGATAAATCTGCTTTCATCATTTCATTCAAATGCTAAAAAGCACTATGAAAATTCTGATTCTTCAATACAATACTCTTTTCAAAAGAGAAATATGGGACCATATACCATTTCATACAAGGGTGCTAATAGAAGCCGTATTTGACCAAAATTTGTGGAACGCTGCTCTACTGTACGTGCTCTTGAAGAAATTTCGGTTGTGCTTGACGGAGTTTAGAGTTTCTAAGATTGCAACAACTATTGGAATTGGCTCTTTTCAACGATAAATTTTTCAGTATACTAGCCATATTTCACCTGATGATAAAAGAGAAGGAGCTGGTGATTTTCAGTCATAAAATGATTTTTTTCCTTCGTTGCTGAGAACAAAATGAAATAAGGATGTCAAAATGCAAAACAACATGATCCAGTCAGCACACATGTAACTTTAGTTCCGAGAATCAACTTCTTTTTCCTACAGCAGAATATACTGTTGGGGATGCCGATCCTCATACTACTATTAAACACAGAAGATACATATATAGCAAATCATGTAACAGGAAGACAACACTGACTTTAGTAACGTAGTTCAACCAAACTCGGCCTATGTCCACAAATCAAACTCGCTCCATCGAAATGAGGAATTTTTGCTCCTACACCACGAGAGAGGAGAGGTATACAACTCTCTCGCTATAAGACTACATCTTGATGCTTTATCTGATTGAGTAGACATAGGGCAACAAACTGCGGATGCTAAAAACGACATTTAATATTTTTTTAAAAAATTGCAAAGCTCGTTTTAGAAATAATAATTGAGAGGGTAATTTATATGTAACCTTTTACATTCTTGGATAACAATACAATGAAGTCAAGAAATCGGAAGGATAAAAAATGTTATGACATAAGAAAACAAGTTATGAATAGTTTAAGCCTTGAGATAAATAAATGTCTAAATAACAGATACCCTCCTCACTTTTATTTGATCAATTTTGTATCCAATGAAATACTTGATAGTCTATACGGAATCTATCAAAGAGTGTTGCATACCGGGCCTGAGGGTGGAAACTGTCAGATCCCAATAACCCAATAAATCTTGCAGATATCGAACTCATAACCGTCCGAGATACAACTGATAATACTTATCAGTTTATCTCAACCATCCTGGCCAGGGATTTTAGGTTATAGTCATTTCATACACATCGCGATATCGACTCCCTGTACCAGGAGAGACGAATTCCCTCTTTACAGCTCACTGCCTCCATGTGCTTCGAGACTACACCCAAAAAAACCCTGTATGTATGTATGTATGTATGTATGTATGCACGGCTTTTAAAGTCGTGGTTTGGTTAATCAAAGTATATTAGAAACACACACAAGATACTATGGCGATCTCAGGTTAAAAGACTACCATGTGTCATTGTTTCCAGAGAACGGTTATTTGATAATAAGTATAATATCTCTAGAAGCTCTTAGCGAGTCCGTTCGGTGTACTCATTCTTCAATGAGTACATGTATACAATTTTCGGTGTCAAACACCAATAGCTGTGAGACTAGCCATCGCCCCGGTCGGGATCAAGAAACGTATACACTAGTCTATTCTGAAGTACTGATACACTGTTTCGACACTCTTACGACTAGGAATATTTAAGGATGTGTTTATGGACTATCCAGACCCTACTAGCATGATCTCATCATAATTCTGATAGTCAAGCAGATATCCTAAGGGCTTTATATTTTGAATGGAAATCCATATATTTTGATAACTGGTTCTTAAAATACCAAAACGAATATGAGATGGATTTGAAGAATGCTTTTAAATTTTGGAAATTTCAAGAAAATTATTTATGATAGAATATATTTTTCTAAACACTCTGAAAAAAATTCATACCGATCAAAATAACGGTTTAGGATTTTCGTTTGTTTTACTTACTATTTTCATAAACAAGAAAATCGTTTTGAACGGTCTCCTTCGAAAACCCATAATTCTGTCTTATGAGATCCAAACTAAGCATTTCCAAGTGTTTTTCAACAACTAGATTGAAAAACCTAGACTTTCTTAGTTTTAATGGTTTCCTGAAAACCAATGAAATTTATAGAATTCTGTCTTTCTAAATCGTATGTCGAGTCTGGACAGATTCTGTCTTGATTTGCATACTGTTTTTAAAAGTGAATACTTGATATATAAACCTCAGTTTTTAAAAAACCTTAGATGTATGGATTCCTAATTAGTATAACTATAACTTTCTTATATAATCAGTGACTCAGAAACGTAAAGAACGACCCGATATATATTATGCAAAACAGCTCATAGTTGCTGTACAGAAAATAAATAATCTGTTTTAAACTCTTGTGTTAACATAACCATAATTAAAGTTCAGGAATCCAAATCTCACGAAACCAAGTTGTTTAAATAAGTAGACTAAAAGACCTACAAGGTTCTAATTATTTTCGAGACTTAAAAACCGACGAAAAGTTTCACAAACTGTGTTTTAAAAACATACGTCAATGCTGGACAAATTTTGATCTTTTCTGTGCAGCGATACCAAAACTTGTCTAACTTCCAAACCAATAGTCATAATTTGACGAGACTTGAACTCATATCTGCAGAACACCTAGAACTATATTTCTTGTTTTATTTCTGAATTCATACGAGTTGAATAATTGGTAGTTTCTAGCACTTCTTCATGACACTGTTTCTGGTTTGTGCTTGAATATTAAACTTGTTTCATTTCTTGCCGCCATGTGACTTCCTCATTATGTTTATAACTACATTAACTACTTGAATTGATATATTTCATGCGCGATGCAAATTTGACTCGACTCATAAATACGTATTAACATACACTTGATATTAACTCAACATGAACTTGCAACACCCTAACGTATTCGTGGATTCGTGTAGAGATTGTGACATTTCTTTATAACCTAATATACTCGGGGGAATGGAATAGTTTGATAATGAATATATGTAATGACACGAGAGTCCACTAAAGATCAGTTAACCTGAATCTCTCGTGTCGTTGTTTCATGGGTTTGACGGAGCTTAACTCTACATGTTGTTGATCCGTGCGTTTGACGAACTACTCTTATATACACGCATGCCTTCTCTATAACACTACAAGAAAAACATAATCGTAGAATCATCATGCTTATGTAGAATTGCCCTGCTTATATAGTTTGCCTTGTTTACTTGATATATTATGCTTGTGTATCTCAGTATGCTATTTTTTATATACTTGCTCATATGCTTGTCACTATATCACTTTATTTATAATCATACTTTTATTGAGGACTTACCGAGCGCAAGATCGTTGACGGACATTCCTTTGTTTTTCTTCTTCTTTGGGAATGTTCGTCAGGTGACTTAGTGACATTGGTGATCGAGCCGACATAGAAGGATTACTCTCAGCTGTCATTGCAAGAAGCTTTCTAGTCGTCCACCCGTCCTTGTTTCTTTTAATATGCCTATTGTTCAAGCTTTGCTTAGCTTTATTTCCCTTGTATTTGAATTCCAGAATTATTGTCTTTTTTTTAACTTTGTGACTTAGAATTGAATGTAATAATGTAGTTGGATTTATACTCTCATTTAATTCTTGTTTATTATATATTGATTATGACACACTTAACATATTTATTTCTAAAAGGACCTTTCTCGGTATAAAAACGTCGCGAACCTTGTCACGTGCCCACTGCTGTCTTTTGGAAAGCGGGACGTGACAGTTTGCTAAAACGTGTCCCATCGCGATCGCCATGTGGATCAGTCCCGGGGTTTGAGTCCGCGATGTTCCCTATGACGTGTTCGATGGTTACCTTTTCTGTTCCACCCGATTCGATACTTTATGAGGAATTTGGTTACGATCGCCGCTACGTCTGAAAATCCGCTAGCCACCTTTGAAATTTGATCAGGCACCGAGAGAGAGTATGGTTCGCCACTCATTTCTAAGGTGTCAAGCCAAAAGAAAGGCTTCCTTCCAATAAAAGTATCCTACAAAACAAAAGCAAAGTAAAAAAGTATTAGGATGCGTGTAGTAAAATTATTCTAAAGCAAATAAAAATAAACGCGGAAAAAGAAAGAACTCATGAGCCTGACGGCTGGGAAAAATCTATCCCTACGTACCTGTTCATCACGTTTTATTGCTTTTAATACTGCCCGCCCATTCTATATCGAATAATGAATAAATAAGTGCTATTAACCCGCTGTCTGTTTATAAGTACATGAAACATGTTTTTCAAGAGAAAGATCACAATCAAAAGAAAACACGAACATTCTATGAAAATTTAGGTGCAAACCGCAGACAGATGGACAAGCGATTAAAATACAGGTTTCGGCCACTCAAATCCATCACGTGCAACGCACGGGTGCAGGGGACAAGCTAAAAGTGATGGCCGTTCCATGTCTTGGACAGAGCACAAAGCACTAGAGTGCACAAAGCTCAAAATGGTGTAAAAAAGATGTGATGTTAAGAAAACACCGGAAGAAGTGGTAACAATTGACTTTTTGACCTGAGAGCAACCAGAGATGAAATTGCAAATTCTATACACGTGAAAAGTAGCCAAATATTCACAGGAGACCAGTCAAGAAAAATGGTGTTCAAACTCCTTACTATAGCCGCAAAATTGGGGCCATAAAGAAGGAAATGGTGGCAAATTTGCAGCCATAATATCTTCAAATGTGCACAGGCTTGGAGGATGTGCTTCCTATGTGGGTCACACACTTGCATGATATCAAGATACTTGTCTGAGAATTTATCTATATATAGCAGATCATTTGGAAAGCTTAAGAGGGAGAATATAGCATTAGTTTTAGTTCTAGCTTGTAATAATCTAGGATCTTTTAGTGCAAGTTCAGTTTTAGAGAGCCATTAATATTGTTCATCATCTTCAAGTTCAAGTTCAGAGTAGGTGTTTATTTGGTATTTTTAATTTAGTATCAATTCATGTCTTATTTAGTTATCTTACCTTTTTTTATATTGTTTCCTTTTTATTCTTGTTTTTATGATTGCTTTAATTTTATTGGTGTGTTCTTTATTTATTTTAATTCCTGGCTAGTAAATTCTTTTGCTTGCTAAGATGAGAGGAGGGTGTTTTAATGGATTGGTTTTGATCACTTTACTATTCTTTGATCTGATATTATATATGAATTGAACTTTGTCACAAACAAACATGGATCTTTCGATTCCGGACTTGAATATTCGGTTATGGGAATAAGCCGTGGGTGATTGTTATGAAAGTTAGTAATAAAGTAAAGAAATGGAAGGACAAGCGAACTTTAAATGATGATTCTTGCGCTTGGAAGGCCTAGCCAATACTCGCAAGTTATCTAACCAAGGAAATAGATTTTTGCATGGAAGACTTGCCTATACTCGCAATCCGTTTATCTCCTATTCCATCTCTCTTTACGTTGTTACTAATACAATTAATTGCTCGTTTTGGTGTGTTTTGATGGATTATGCCTCCACTATCTTAACTGGTACGTGTTTAATATTCCGTGCTCACAAACACCTAATTAGTAGTTAGTTATGGCCTTTAACTTACTAAGTACTGATTGACAGCCTGTATTTGGTAGGATATGGATTACAGGAGAAGTATAGGATTATATCTGTTCTGCATTGATACATCTTATATTAGCAAACAGTGTATCACCCACTCTGCATTTATATACGTTATTGAATTTTTCACTGCGTTTATACACCTTAAACCAGCAAATTAACAGTTAATACTTTTCTCCTTCCGTTAACCAGCCGTTACGATATTCCCAAAATGTTTCCCACATGCATAATACGTGTTCATTTTTGGGATTGATATATGAGGGACAGAGGGATTCGAGCTAAGTATAAGCCATGGCAAGAAGAAAAAGATTCAAGGGCTTACCAATTACACCAACAACAGCTGCTCTGCCTCTTACCTCTGGCTCACGCCGCCTCCTCTGGCTCAAAGCCAAGAAGAAGAAAAGAAAGAGACAGTTGAAAAGTGGAAAAATCTTCTCTACAAACAAACAAACACTTGTGTTGTGGAGAAGTTTTTCCCTAAAGAGTTGGGATAATTTATTTTCACCAATTTCCTTATACATTATATATGCGGGTATTCATGTCATTTCATTTTTGCCGTTGACGAGATGTGGTACAAAATACAACTTTGAACATCAAGGTATATAAACGTGCTGAAAAAATCAATAAAATATATAAGTGAAATATAGGTTGAAATACATGTGAAATATTATGGTATTGTTTAGCAATTTACCATGTAATATATTTTTTGAATATAGTGAGAGGTCAATCAATGATACAATATATTTCCTATCGTTCCATTTTGATCGATATTTTTTCGTTGGGTTTTTTACTTGTACCCCTCACCTCTGCCGCCCCCATGCACACCATATACCAAATTCTTTATTAACCCCGAAAACTTGGTATTTATATTTTACTCCCCTCCCCTCCAAAAAAACTAATAAGTTATATCATTTTACACCCTTTACGATTTCCGTCAGGAAAAAACCCGTTAACTTTAACTTTAATTTTTCTCGATAGATTTTAGGTTTACCATTTACCCGAATACAATAAGTAAGACTGCAGAAGTATTCAACTTCTTCATAACTAGAGAAGGATGTTAAAGATACTTATGATTTTATGGTCGATTTTGATAAATGTGCAGCAGAAACCTAAACCTTAATTTCAATTTGAGAAAGAAATTGAGTATTTTCAAAGAAGAAGAGTGATTGGGATAATTTAAAGAAAAATATGATGTTATGCAGTTAAAAGTTGACGGAAATAGTAAAATGGATAAAATGGTGTATAACATTAATTTTAAGGGGTAAAAAGTAAATATCAAGATTTTGGGATAGAAAGGAATTTGGCATGTTTCGGGGGAACAAGTAAAACCCCCCTTTTCATTGTATATAAAAAAAATTGATATTCAATGTGAATGAAAGAATCATGTGTTTGGTTCAGAACGGCGAGCTCAACTTGAATTATTTGTATTGGTCTCCATCATGGTTCACAATCATAAGAGTTGCCACAATTTCAGTCCATAAATTTACCTTACAAGTCCAAAAATACAAAAAGTTCAAAATCTTACAACATTAAAGAAATATTGTCAAGTAAAAAAAAAACAAAGATTAGGATAAATGGCACGATGATTAATAAAGTTTGGCAACTTAATTAGAAGGATGATAACGTACGCATGATTCTAAATTGTTAGCACATCAAACTTATCTTATAAATACCAATCCATTCACAGCTTCGTATCCACAACAATATCTAAGTCACTCAAATCCTTCATAAAGTACCAATTAGCTACGGTGCAAGATGGCTAAATCTTCCCGGCTTGCAATTGCCATTGTTCTCATCACTGTGCTTTCGGGCCTAAGTCTCGTAGCCTCACATCGCTTTATGGTTGGAGCATGCCGTGCCAGTGGATATTTGCGAGGCAGGACTGAACACTGCAACACAGAAAATGATTCGGACTGCTGTGAAGGGGGTAAGATGTACCCACAGTACCATTGCTCTCCTCCTGTTACAGGCAACACCGATGCAACTATGACCCTCAATAGTTTTGCTGCGGGCGGTGATGGAGGCGGCCCTTCTGAGTGTGACAACCAGTACCATAGTGATAGCGAGCTCGTTGTTGCGTTATCGACCGGTTGGTATAACGGAGGAAGCCGTTGTTTGGATTACATTAGGATTAACGCCAATGGCAGGTCAGTACTGGCTAAAGTGGTGGATGAGTGTGATTCCGTTAATGGCTGTGATGCTGATCATGATAACCAACCTCCTTGCGCTAATAATATCGTGGATGCCTCTCCAGCCGTGTGGAAGGCATTGGACATCACCGGGTCCCAAGTCGGGGATTATGACATCACTTGGTCCGATGCGTAGGCAATTAATAAGTAAAATCTTAAATCAAAGTTGTGTTAAGTTGTCTGTTGAAGAATAAATTGTGGAAGTTACTGGTACGAGGTAATTGTACGAGTATTAATGTATGAATGTTAATGCATGCTTATTAATAGTTTATTTTTCAAGTTTACATATCTTCAATGTTTGAGGTCTCAATCAAGGACTGATGAGATTATGTTATGTCCAGTATATATGTTGCAAAATTGAAAGCAGTTGATAAATCTGCTTTCATCATTTCATTCAAATGCTAAAAAGCACCATGAAAATTCTGATTCTTCAATACAATACTCTTTTCAAAAGAGAAATATGGGACCATATACCATTTCATACAAGGGTGCTAATAGAAGCCGTATTTGACCAAAATTTGTGGAACGCTGCTCTACTGTACGTGCTCTTGAAGAAATTTCGGTTGTGCTCGACGGAGTTTAGAGTTTCTAAGATTGCAACAACTATTGGAATTGGCTCTTTTCAACGATAAATTTTTCAGTATACTAGACATATTTCACCTGATGATAAAAGAGAAGGAGCTGGTGATTTTCAGTCATAAAATGATTTTTTTCCTTCATTGCTGAGAACAAAATGAAATAAGGATGTCAAAAGGCAAAACAGCATGATCCAATCAACACACATGTAACTTTAGTTCCGAGAATCAACTTCTTTTTCCTACAGCTGAATATACTGTCGGGGATGCCGATCCTCACACCACTATTAAACACAGAAGATACATATATAGCAAATCATGTAACAGGAAGACAACACTGACTTTAGTAATGTAGGTCAACCAAACTCGGCCTATGTCCACAAATCAAACTCGCTCCATCGAAATGAGGAATTTTTGCTCCTATGCCAGAGGAGAGGTATACAACTCTCTCGCTATAGGACTACATCTTGATGCTTTATCTGATTGAGTAGACATAGGGCAACAAACTGCGGATGCTAAAAACAACATTTAATATTTGTTTTAAAAATTGCAAAGCTCGGTTTAGAAATAATAATTGAGAGGGTAATTTATATGTAACCTTTTACATTCTTGGATAACAATACAATGAAGTCAAGAAATCTGAAGGACAAAAAATGTTATGACATAAGAAAACAAGTTATGAATAGCTTAAGACTTGATATAAATAAATGTCTAAATAACAGATACCCTCCTCACTTTTGTTCGATCAATTTTGTATCCAATGAAATACATGATAGTCTATACGGAATCTATCAGGCTCGTAAAAAAAGTCCCCCACACCCCAAAAAAAAGTGAGTTTTCTTTGGTTTGCTACCATGTTGATTAATTACAGGAGCTGCCAGAATAATTAATTAATAAATCACCCATATGAAATGATATATAGTATGGACAAAATGCACCTGCCAAGATCAAAACACTAGAGTTAAAAATCTCAGCTTCAAAGAAGCAATAATGCCAAGTAAAAAATAAAAATAAAAAACAAATTAGTAATAAGATAATAAGAGCCGTGTGGTTTGCTTTAGCATGCAACTGAGAAATAATCATAACGTACGCCATCATTCTGAACTCAAATTCATCCTATAAATACCAGTCCATGCACCACTTAAAGTCCACAACAAAATCTAACAATAGTACAATCTAAGGAGCAAACTCATTAAGATGGCTAAATCTTCTCAGCTTGCAATTGCTATTGTTCTCATCGCGGCGCTTTCCAGCCAAACCCTCGTAGCCGCTCACCATTTCATGGTCTCGGCCTATTATTATTATTATTATTATAAATTTGGGGTTTGATATTTTAGATATAATATATTATAATTATCTAGATTAAATAAATGATATTTGTTATACTAAACTTGGTTTGCCAATATGTTTTATATGGATATAGTATTTTGTCTGATATTAGTTTAGTTTGGTAACTAAAGATATTTTTCCTAGTTTGATGGTTTTAAATCTAGTAATATCTTTTATTATTCATATAATATATTTTTCAGATACTATATATATAACAATATATTATTATTATTATTATAGTTTTAAAGTAAAGATATGAGATGTTATGGAAAGATCCAATTTAAATCTTTTAAAACAATTTTGGGATTGTGGGAATTATTTTCCTAAACATACATGTGTGTGTGTGTGTATTTTTCTATATCCCTAACAATTCCAGCACCTATTTAACTTAGGTATATATATTTTACTAATCTATATTTAAACTGTCAATTAATCACATCTCCCTTTTCTCCCAAATCCTACACACACACAGACTTTCCTAAAAAAACTATATATATACAATCATATATCTTTATGCTCTCTCTCTTTAGCTACGATTATTTCGCCCTCTCTCATATACACACGCATCTCTCTCTCCTCCGTTTCTTTAAAAAAACCTAGAAATATATCTTCCCTCAATCTCATCGCAATCATCTCTCCCTCCCTCTATACCTCATCTCTTTCCCTTCCCCAAACTCCAGCACCGCCGGCCACTCCTCTCTCTTCCCGAGATCTTTCTCCTGTGCCATGTAGTCACGTTCCATACTTTCTCAGAGAGCTTGATACACAGCTATTCCTTACCATCGGCACCCAGCACTTTGATACATACGCAGCCGCGATGGACGCAGCCTTACTTTTGGAGGAGCGTATTTCTGAGACTCCGGTCGTTTCTGGGCCGAAGAGGATCCGTACTGATACGCCAGCTCAGCGGCAGATGGGTAGATACCGCGATAGATTATTTTCGGGAGATGGTGGAAGCCGAGGATTGAGACGAGGTCAGCTATTTGGTTTATATCCACAGACCCAGCAGTCGTCGCCAGGATGTTTTCGGTGCGGGAGTCAGTACCACCGTATCAGAGACTGTACCATAGGGCGCCAGGGCGCGGCGACAGTCCCGCATGCGACCTTACCACCCTCACCACCTCCTCAGAGAGCTCTACTTCCTACTCTTGATGATGCTCCACGCCAGCCAGATGTTCCTAGAGGTCGTGGGCGTGGCGGTCCGGTTCAGAGCGGACAATACCATCAGTGTTTGGGGGTGGGTCGTGACACATCTCTCCCTCTCTCGGCCTCTTCTCTTCACCAGCAACCAACCTTGACCCAACTTTAAGACACACCTCCAACAACCTTAACCCAATACAACCACCACCTTCGAACCCATCCCCTCACCATCGCTACCTATCCATCAGCTGCGTCCAACGTAGCAAAGCAACCCTTCACCGGCAGCGACTTCTTCAACCCGAACACTTCCTCCTCATTGCCGTATACCTCACCATCGACAACATTTCCTTCATCTCATCACCTTTGCCGCCATTAACCGAGCCATCTCCTTCCTCTTCTCGAGACTTCATCGCCACCACCTCCTACCACCACTGCCATATCCCCTCGACCGCAACTCCAGCCCTCACCATCGACCTATTTGTCGTCACCGTGACTTGATCCCAAGCGAGCACAGTCGAGCACCATCGAGACCTTGGCCGCACCAAGCACTAACCCGAGAACCCATTGCCTTCATCCTCAATAGAGCAGCTGTCATCGTCTCCCCAATCATCTCCTTGCAGCACCAGACCCGAGGCCAAGCCTAGCCGAGACCCTTGCAGCACCAAACCCGAGCCTTGCTACCTAGCCGAGCTTTCGAGCTTGCTACCTAGCCGAGCTTTCGAGCTTGATCTAGTTTCTGTTGTGTTGCTTCCATGACCGTCGTTCCGTTCATAACGTCTGTCTCCGAGCTAAGTATTCTGGCTCTTATTTCTTTAGCCGATGCAATATCGACAAGTCATTCTATATATATTTATACTTTAATTATATTTTATTTAGATCGAATAATAATAATTGCAAAATCTTGATTAAATGAAATAAGAGCAAGAGATCCTTGTAAGTCCCAAGAGAATTTTCCACCAATCGCAAGGAATGTCTTCATATGGTGAACGACACTTGTAAGTCCTCTTGACTTATAAGGAGAAAATACTCTTATGAGATCCTTACGACTTATAAGAGAAAACACCACTTAGAAGTCCACACGACTCCTAAGGAGAAAATACACCTACGAGATCCTCACGACTTGTAGAGAGAAATACCTTTATGAGACCCTTACAGCTCATAGAGTCAAAAAGCCTTAGTCGACAGGATCTTAACCATGTTTGCTAAGCCACCTTTGTTCAAACCTACAAAGACAAATGATGATTCGCTCTTGATAATATTGCAGTCGCGGCGGAGCTGACAGATCTCAAGTTCCAAAATTGCAATAAAAATCAGCGAGCAAAAAAATGCATATGAAATAGCCAAAATGATGGGGCAGATCGCAATAAAAATCAGCGAGCAAAAAATATGCATACAAAAGCAGCCGAAATGTTTGGGCAACTCGCAATAAAAAGCAGCGAGTAAAAAAAGAAAAATAACCGAAATGATTGGGCAATCACAACTTTCGCGATATAAAAAGCTGAAATGATAGAGTATCGTGGAAAGAAATAAAAAAATGATGAAACTTTTGCCCTGCAGGTGAGTCCACATAGACCACCGTATACAATCCATGGGCACAAACGAAAAAGGAACCACATTTTCCTACCAGGCTCCATCAAAAGGGGAGCCTTATCTCGATGGCAATATCTACAGCCTAGAGATCAACAACGGCGTTCCTTCTCACTCCAGCAGTGTCACGCCCCGCTTCCCAGTAGATGGAAACGGTGACGTGGCAAGCCCGCGACGTATTTATTCCGAGAAGGTCATTTCTCTAAATAAATACGCTAAGCGTAACATAAGTAATATAACAATGACAAGAATAGACAAGTGGAAATCAAATCCAACCATTTTATATATTTACATTCTTAACTTTACAGAATTTAACTGATACAAGAAGTCTGAACATAAAAAATGTTTAAACATTTAACTTACTAATAAGAAAAGCTGGAAAGAAAACTAATAATCTGCTTCAGGTGCGAACTGATTGTAATTCTCTGCAATCGCTTCCACCTCCTTTGATCCTAAGTCACCTGACGAACATTCCAAGAAACAAAAGGTGGGTGGAATGCCCGTCAGCGAACTTGCGCTCGGTAAGTCCCAATAGAGATGCGTAATATATAGATTGAGTGCAAGATGACATATAATATAGTATAAAAGGAAATTGTAATATGTGAACAAGTAATGTAATGTATATGGAAACTATATCAGCATGGAAATGTAACATGAGCACAGAAAACAAGTATAGCATGGTCGTGGAGTGTAGGTATAATGAATATGTAATGAAAGTAAGTGTCCTAAAAAGTCTCTAAAAGGGTAAAGTAACTAACGTGAGTTTAAGTATGAATATCAACCAATCTCAAGAGTATTCTCGAACCCAAGGCTATCGTCCAGGGGCAAGAAATCACGGGCCTAAAATAGCGGGATTTCAATTGTTATTGAAGTATTCCAAACCCAACAGGCTATCATCCAGGGGCTTGGAAACACGGGCCCAAAATAGCGGGACTTCAATTGTTATTGAAGTATTCTAAACCCAACAGGCTATCATCCAGGGGCTTGGAAACACGGGCCCTCATTCATGAATTCATGATTTGTACCTGAACAGTAAAAAATACTGCATTTTTAACACGGTAATTTCCCTACTATTTGAACTCATATAGAAGTGTTTGGTATTCATAATTGCACATATTACCAAATCATCTCTGAAATACCAAATTGCATGTGTTAGACTTTTAAACCGACACTTTAAGGGAAATTAACTGTGTTTCATGGCATCGCATCATCCTTATATTGCGCAACTCTTGTCTTAGGGTCTAATGCAGGAAATTCCAGAAGCAGGGCCTAAATTGGGAAAGAACTGATAAAAGACACGCCAATTCAAAGGCTAAAGATCTGGAGCAATACAGAAGGCCAAATGAGATTTCACATATTGTATAAAGGCCCACCAGAAAGCCCAAGAGTTACCATAGAAAGAACAAGCCCCAAGGCCACTAAAGGACCGCGGATCCGCGGCCCAAACCCCCTTGGCGCCGCGGATCCATGGCCTGATGGTGTGATCACAGCTCCAAATTTCCTTCACGTATCACCTCTAACGGCCCAAGCTTCCAGAAGACCCCAGAACCTCCACGTGGCACATCTAGAAGGCTCGGCTTAACAAACTCTATCTAGAAGGCTCTCTTAACAAACTTTTGGAAGGAAATTCAAATCTTGTGCTAACTAACTCTTGGAGGGAAATTTAAATGTTTTGGTTAACTAACTTGTGGAGGGAATTCAAATTTCAATTCTAGATCTAGAGGTCTATAAAAAGGAGCCTAGATCTAGGGTGCAAATGGTTCAAGAATCACCACCATCTTCAACCCACAAGTTGAGTGACACGACTTGTGCCTCAAATCCAAACCCCAATTCAAAATCAAGATCAAGATCTCGAGAGCAATTTGAGCAAGAGAGCCTTCAACCTTTAGAAGCGACGCCGGATTCCAACGGAGCAAGAGATCCACGCTGATCCGCGACTCAAGGAGCCGAGCGAAGCCGAAATCGACGATCTAGTTCCTTCCTTTTGTAAATTCAAGAGAGTTGTAACGAAATTTGTCGATAAATAAAGGTGAATTTTCTATATTCTTGCTTATCTTTTAATTCAAGCATAATGATTAGATCTCAATTTGTGATTGTGTTTGTGATCATGATGTTTGAGTAATCTCCGCTCGTGTAGGAGTTGTGACGATCTTTAGATGTTGATAATTTAGATATTTTTACAATTCTTAAATCCTATAATGTTTGGAAATTTTAGTGAATCAAATGATTAATGACCTAGTTTCGAGATGATGCTTTCTTGATCGTGTTCACTCGAAACTAGGGAACAACTATTGACCATTTGATTAACTAGAAGCTAGAATTTGAATGCGATCCATCGAAAAGACAAAGGGTTAGTTGCGAAATCCCTAATTTCCTCGCAAGATCCTTAAACCTCGATGAAATTGCATCGATCTAGTATCAATTCGTTAATGGATAAAAATGAGTAATCATTAGATCTCATCACATCTATAGATCCGATCTACTCCTACGAGCCATACTTCTAATCTTGATTGTTGGTTGGAAATTATCACACATCTCAATTTTTATTTTTAATGTCTTTTCTAGATCTAGATTTTTCTTATTTCTTGATCTTTAAATGCAAATCATGAATTGTTTTCTTTTCTTTTGCTTAAATTTTCAACTCATCTAATTCGAAAATTGAACGGATTACACTTTTCCTGTGGACGATCCGCACTTACTAACGCGCTACATCCGACACCGTTATTGATTGCGGTCAAATAATTTTTGGTTGTGATTTCTCTATACAATTTTCTAAAAACCAATACACAACAAGAATTTCTATCAATCAGTACCGTTTCAGCCCGGTAACACAGCAACATGAATTGTACCGTTTCAGCCCGGTACCACAGCAACATGATTTGTACCGTTTCAGCCCGGTAACACAGCAACATGGTTTGTATTAATGAGACTCATGAGATTCCATTGGATTCATACTCAAACTACCCCAACACCCCGTGTACATCAGTTTATGATTAATAGTATGAGTTTTGATCGAATCCATGAATACAAAATGTGATGTATAGCATCAAGTTTCAAGATTGAGTTCATATAGTCATGTCAATTGCAAGGATTCATGTCCATTATATTCATGGTTTGAGTCAAGTTGTATCAAGCATGAATAGTTTGGTACAAGTTATATCAAGTGGTCATATAAACATGTCAAGTATTCATGTGTTCAATACTATGTCATATAAGGTATCATGTACAGGGGTATATAGGTCATTTAGAACTTCATGGTATTTATGTAAAATACTATATTTTAATATGTCTAGATTGTTTTGATAAAAGAAATTATTATTTAAAAGTATAGGCTGTTTTGATAACATATATTTTTGATAAATTAGGTTATTTTAGTGAAAACCTAATCTTTCTAGAGTTAAAGGTATTTTCTTAAAAACTTTAATTTGAAACTATTTATAATTTATAGTAGTAGGTATTTACCAATTTAACTTAATATATAGTCTTTTCTTTTATTTAAATTTTAAAGCAATAGTTTTATTTTCTTAAAGCCGTATTTTTCTTTTGAGACCGCGCTCCATGAAGAGCTCTGCATCTCACTCACTAACCCAAGATGTGCGATAATCCACAACATCTTTAACATGGCTCCCGTAAAGAGGGGTTGTAAAGGCAAAATATGCAAAGAAAAAAATTAAACAATTCTACTTTTGAAACTTAGGTAACAAGTATATGCCTCCAAGCAAACAAGATGAAAATAACAAATATGAGAATCAACTTGCTGTCAAGGGATATAGCAATAGTATTAGAACCATAAAACAAAAATAAAGGCCTGATTGCCAGTAGATCGCCATTACTAATTGATAGCAACTAAGTGATATTCAAGAAAGCCAAATAGATTTCAGTACCACCAGTAATGAAAAGAAGAAAAGATCCCATTGTCAAATCTATATTCATGTTCTATTTGTTTACAAAAAATAAACTAACTTGGCATGAAATAAATACAAGGTAATGGAAAGATAAATACTTTTCTCAAGTCTTATACCATCTATTGACAATGGAAGAGCAAGGGTATGTGTGCAGTCAGCGTCTTTCAGTGGTTGAATACACATGGTTTTGTTTTATTAGATATGATGTTTAGTGAGTTCTATATAATATGGTATGTATCGAAGCACTATGTTTCAACTAAGGTTTAAAAACCCAGTATTGGTACGATTATTATTTTTTTAGATCGGGATAGGCATCTCGGCAATAATTGCCATCTCGGATCGGATAATGTCAAATTTTATATCGGGTAAACGAAATTTTAACAACCTAGGAAAACATTTTAATCAATAGTAAAAAGTAACTTAACACTAGTTGGAACATTCCTTGGTAATACAGGATGTCTACAAATTTATTTATGTATTTCTAAAATATGTTGTACATATGACAAATAAATCTTTTGATATTATAATAGTAAATAAATGATATCAAATAAACTACCCATTAGCAAACTTAACTTTAAAACCGAAATAACCAATTAAACCCAATGCCAAGGTTCAAAATCTTGATATCGAAAATTGGATATTTAGGATTGGGATCAGTTGAGTCCTCCAAACCTGGGTAATCAACATTGAGTTGAAAATGTTTTAAGAGAGCAATCATCTTGTATCGTCCAATTCAAAGATTATGAGTTTCGACTGAATATAGACATTTGGAAACCTATAAGCAACGGTTCAAATTTGCAAAATTGATGTAGCTTTATCTTGTCTTATTTCATACGCCGTTAACTGATAGTATGAGAGCTTGAAATTATGATTCATGAACATAACTATTCAAAGAGTAAATGACAAATTTAGGGAATTAAGAAATTATCGAGGATGAACTGGCAACCAACATTGCAATTGTATAATCGAAAAGGATGAGGAGGAATTAATGAGAGATAGAAAAGGAAATAGGGACTTACGTACGATTGGATCATAAGAAAACTACGGAAGTTTTCATTGAGGCATATAATCGAACACGGCGCGCACGAAACCGAAACGTCGACGTAACGGAGATCCGGAGGCGGCGAAACGATCGTGGCGTTCACGCGGTCTTGATCCTACCCTTGGAGCCTCTGTTAACAGTATGGAACATGTTGAAAAGGGATCGAAGATCGAGGGTTTGATTGGAGTTTAACAGGAAAAATCTTGGAGGCTTGCGGATACTGTTGTGGATGTTGCGGCTGACGATGGCGACTGAGGTGCTGTTGATGGTCGAAGTGAGTTAAGGTTGCTCGGCCAAGAGGGAGTTGCCAGCCAAGATGGTGATGCCAAAAGAAGAAGAAGAAGCAGATATGTGTGTATGTGGATATGTATATATGTATAAGTGTAGAGAGAGAGAGAAGTTGAGAATGAGAGGAGGAAATTAGAGAAGGGTCTGTGCATAGGGGGAGAATGGAGGTTACGGGTGATAGGATGTGAGGATAGTGGGTTTTGTTTGAATTAAAGGGAAGAAGGAGAAGGGGAAAGAAAAACATGGGTATTTATTTGGAATGGGGGTTTAATTGGGTGGGAGTTAAAGGGTTTAGAATATGAAGATGAGGGTTTAATTGTGCATGTAGGATTAAAGTATGAGAAAATGGGTCTGGACTTTTGGTTATGTCATGGATAATGAAGGGACAACATGCTCATATTGAAAAATAATTATGACTAGTTTTTTAAAAAAACTCATGTGGTTGCTGATTATCCTGTTCGAGGACCCGGGATAGGAATATATGATAATGGAAATAATTATAGTATTTTATTAAGGATAATACGACTGCATAGGAATTTTAGTGTCATTACATTCTACCCTCCTTAAAAATAATTTCGTCCTCGAAATTTCTCAAAAAGAATGTTGTAGTAGAATAAACGTGTTTTAGATTATAGTAGTAGTATAGACGGAGACATGGACTACTAAAATCATACTGAAGTTGCATGAGGAAAGAAAGGACAATAGACTGAAAGAATCTGAGATAGCTGAAAAGGCTAGAAAGAAATTTTACCAGTGATTTCTAATCAATTGCTTCAGCTTCTACGGCCGACATAGTGAAGCCTGGCGTCTCGACACTATCTTTTGTGCTCGATGGTACACTTGTTGCTGAGGAGGTAAGGGTTGTCCATGCTGTGTTAGTGCAGGAAGAATTAAACGAGGAGCGGGAGCTTGTATAGCTGGTCTTGGCGCTGGGGCTGTGCTAGCTCTGTACTGTGGGCAAGCTTCCATAGTATGCATAGGCGATCCACAAATCAGACAGAGACCGTTAGCTCGTCTACAATCTTTTGCCAGGTGCTCCGACCTCTTGCAGTAATTGCAGATTTTTTATCCATGGTTGTAAAACGACCCTCTTGATCTCTTAGGTGGCGCTATAGATTCTGGCATCGAGGAGGCTTCTCCAGTAATCTGGCTAACTGCGCGTTTTTCTCCGGCCGACTGTGGTCTTCCCTTCTTCTTGATGACAGCTTCATAACAACGGGCTGCCTTCAAAGCTGCTTCATTTGTCGGAAAATCTCCTGTTGCTAGAGCAGCCTGGATGTCGAGGTCTAAACCCTGCTGAAAACGTCTGGCGCGAATCTCGGCAGTAGGAATCAGATGAGCAGCGAACCTGCTGAGCATAGTGAAATCGGCGTCGTATTCATCTACTGACTTTTCCCACATGGATCCTTGTTGTAGGTGGATAAATCGTTGCTCCATCTCAAAACGGGCAGTCTCAGGAAAGTACTTGTCAAAAAGATCACGAAAAGTCTTCCACTCGATTGGCTGTGCAAGTCGGCTCTCTTCGGCCTTCCACCAGACTCTGGCATTGTCAGTGAGCTGAAGTTTGGCTACACGAACCCAAGCCGCTTCTACAACCTGGGCTGCCGCAAGATCATCTTCGATATTCTGAGCCCATTCTTCAGCTTCCAGTGGGTTCCCCTTTCCTGAGAATTGTTTGGGATGTAATGCTCTGAATTGCTTCACCCCAGGTGCTTCAGTCTCGGGACGGTTCAAGAGCTGCTGCTGACCCTCCAATAGGCTCTTGATAGCCTCGAGAAACACCGTCTGTTCAGTGAGGGGAGTTGCAGCAATAGATGGTGGTGGTGTCTCGCCGTTGTTGTTGATCGGTTTAAGGAAAGCCATCACCTTATATAGAAAAGATGGATTAGGATAGATTCAAAGGAATTGAAAGGTAAGGAATGTAAAAGTAGTCGGATTTTATCTTTCTTGTATCATATTGCTTACGACTTCATGCAGAACGGGACCTGCATGGGCCACCAACAAAACCTGTCATGCTCCGCTTCCCACCAACAAAACCTGTCATGCTCCGCTTCCGAGAAGGTCATTTCTCGAAATAAATACGCTAAGCGTAACATAATCAATATAACAATGGCAAGAATAGACAAGTGGAAATAAAATCCAACCATTTTATATATTTACATTCTCAACTTTACAGAATTTAACTGATATAAGAAGTCTGAACATAAAAAATGTTTAAACATTTAACTTACTAAAAAGAAAAGCTGGAAAGAAAACTAATAATCTGCTTCAGGGGCGAACTGGTTGTAATTCTCTGCAATCGCTTCCACCTCCTTTGATCCTAAATCACCTGACGAACATTCCAAGAAACAAAAGGTGGGTGGAATGCCCGTCAGCGAACTTGCGTTCGGTAAGTCCCAATAGAGATGAGTAATATATACACTACTACAATAGGGGTTGCCCCTACGGATATTGAAATCCGTAGGGGCCGATTTATTTTGGCCCTACGGATTAAGCCGTAGGGCTAGAAGGTTGCCCCTACGGTCTAAGACGTTCAAGAGTAAAAATATTAAATCTTAATTTGGTGTTTGCCCCTACGGAGCCGCAAACCAAGGACCTACGGACAAATCCGTAGGGGCAACTAAATAGCGATTTAATTAAAAAGGCACAGATCGCCTACGCCCCTTATCTCTTTCTCTCTCTCTCGATCGCACGCGAACCAAAATCCCCAAATCATTCCCACCGTTCTCGTCGTCGCCACCGCCGTTCTCGCTCGTCACCGTTCTTCCTCGTCGCGCCATTTTCGTTGTCGCCTCCGTTTCGTCGTCGCCACCGATCGATCGTCTCCTCCATCGCACAGGTTAGTAAATCTTCAACTAAACAAATTTTTGATTATTTAGGGTTAGGGTTGCTGTTGGAGTTGTGGTTCGGCAAGGTTTGCGGTTGGGGTTGGGATTGGGGTTAGGGTTGGGGTTGGGGTTGGGGTTCGGCTGGGGCTGGGGCTGGGGCTGGGGTTGGGGTTGGGGTTTAGCTGGGGCTGGGGCTGGGTTTAGGGTTAGGTTGGAGCTGAGCTGGGGCTGGGGCTGGGGCTGGGCTGGGCTGGGGCTGGGGCTAGGGTTAGGTTGGGGTTGGGGTGGGGCTGGGCTGGGGCTGGGGCTGGGGTTAGGGTTAGGTTGGGGTTTGCTGAATTTGGCAAAACTGAGAGGAATTTCCAGCAATTTTAGCCTAATTTGATTGCTAAAATTATTGTTGATCGAGAAAATCTTGGGTTCTTCTAATCAAACATTGTTTGTTACTATATGTCAACGAGTACTGATAAAAGAAAAAACCGATTTCAAGTGGAAATTAGGTATGTACAATGTTCTAATATAATTTGTATTTCTTGCCATCATCAAACATATAAAAGTACTAATATGAAATGGAAAATAAATAAATAAATAATCAAAACTTTGGCATGTATGTAAAATCCCTTGTTACTTTTTCTTGGTTGCCTAACTTTGAAAATTTTATCTATTAAATTAGACATACTCTAAAAAGAATGATATTGCAAGAATTTGACTTGGTGGAGACTTACATCATTAATAGAAATATGAAAGTATAAGAACATTCTTTACCATCGATAGGGTTCGGTTGGGGTGGGGCTGGGGCTAGCCAGGGCTTAGGCTTCATTACCTGATATAGCGAAATACAAAGCGTACTTCAGTACACCCGACCTCATTGAGTTTCCTATTGAAGTTCCCGGTCAAACGGCATATGCATATTTTTATTCGCCATGAAATCCCAATTATCAAGCTACCGAGGACGAAAAGCCACCTTTGTTAGTCGAGAGTCATGGTAATAGACTTGTCATTATAGATCATAGTCAATTATTTTTCCTATCATTTTCTTAATCCAGATGCTTATCAACTTGTTAATTAGTTACTGTTTTTATGACGTATTTGTCTATATTTGTTGGCAGTGGCATTTCTTTTGGATGAACATGTTTTTTTGATGCGTGTTTCAGTCATGTGAATTCATATGTTGCGTATAACGCTTTATGTTATCAGTATCCTACATTTGTAGTTTTAATTGTTGATTGTTATAGATGAATGTCATTGCAATAATAGTTTTTGGTTGATGAATGCCATTGCAATGTAGGATGATCAGTTCTATCAATCTTGATCTCAATGGTTTAAAATCATGTTACACATACAACACGAATGCACAACAAACGCATAATTAGAGAGTGATTCAAGATGTTCAAGTTAAAACCAATATATGATACTCGATGATAATATGAAACCTTCATATTCTCATCGATACTCATATATGAAACTAAAAGCGCCACTTAGTCCCCGTCTATCGGTTAACATACGTGCGATACTCGTCGTGACATAGAACTATACGAAGGTTGTTAAATATCGGACAATATAGCTCGATACTAACAACCGTCGTATAGTCTACACGATGAGAAAATTCAATCGTATGGTAACCCATAGATTTGTCCCGTGTGGACAAGTTAAGAATGTATAAAGCAAACGCCTTCATTCACTTGTGTTTTCATCCGTTTCGAGATATTTCGTCGGTACCTTTCCGCTGGTTCTCCGTGTACAAAGATAGATTAGATGTTCATTTCAACGTTGTTTCACAGCTTTGAAATGATTATCTATTCTATTACAGTGTACTTGGAGAACAACGGGGAGGTGCTGCCGAAATTTACTCGAAACGGTTGAAAGCACAAGTGATGGGTGTTCGCTCTATACATTCTTAATGGGATAGAAGCCTACCCTGACAGCCGAAACACACACATACAAGAAGAATACACAACAAACGCATAATTAGAGAGCGATTCGAGATGTTCAAGTTAAAACTAATATATGATAATATGAAACCTTCATATTCTCATCGATACTCATATATGAAACTAAAAGCGCCACTTAGTCCCCGTCTATCGGTTAACATACGTGCGATACTCGCCGTGACATAGAACTATACGAAGGTTGTTAAATATCGGACAGTATAGCTCGATACTAACAACCGTCGTATAGTCTACGCGACGAGAAAATTCAATCGTATGGTAACCCATAGATTTGTCCCGTGTGGACAAGTTAAGAATGTATAAAGCAAACGCCTTCATTCACTTGTGTTTTCATCCGTTTCGAGATATTTCGTCGGTACCTTTCCGCTGGTTCTCCGTGTACAAAGATAGATTAGATGTTCATTTCAACGTTGTTTCACAGCTTTGAAATGATTATCTATTCTATTACAATGTACTCGGAGAACAGTGGGGAGGTGCTGCCGAAATTTACTCGAAACGGTTGAAAGCACAAGTGATGGGTGTTCACTCTATACATTCTTAATGGGATAGAAGCCTACCCCCGACAGCCGGAACACACATATACAACAAGAATACACAACAAACGCATAATTAGAGAGCGATTCGAGATGTTCAAGTTAAAACCAATATATGATAATATGAAACCTTCACATTCTCATCGATACTCATATATGAAACTAAAAGCACCACTTAGTCCCCGTCTATCGGTTATCATACGTGCGATAATTTATTCTTTTCAACGACAAACGCACACACAAAGCATATACACGGATTTTCTCCTTTGTCAGTAACTATCTCGTTCTTATATTTCTCAATATAGTCAGCATAACCTACAATTTATATGTTATACAGTCTAACATGGCCCATGAGTACGTCAGAGTTAAGGACTGGATGTATGTGGATTGGAAACAACGTATGCAACCTAAGTTTGTCGTAGGAGTTTCTGCTTTCTTTGAATTTGCACGCGCACATAATAAGATCATAATAGAGAAGATTCTCTATCCGTGCGATAGATGTGGCAATAAGTACTGGCAGAAGATAGAATTGGCAGAACTTCATATTGTAAAACATGGTTTACTAGACTTTATACAACTTGGAAATATCACGGGGAAGGAGAAAAATACAGTACTGCGGCAGAAGAAGAAGGAGAACACGATAATGCGGCAGGAGAAGAAGAAGAATTCAGTAATGCGGCAGGAGACGGTAATTTATTTCCATCAGAAGAAATGGAGAATATGGTATAGGCTGCCCTAGGTGAATCTATTCGTACCGAAGATGACATTCCTTCCGGTCAAGGACCGCGTGCGGATAAATATGAAAATTTCATGAATGATGCTAGGAAACCAATTTATGAGAATGCGAAGTATTCCACCCTCTCATGGTTCGTCCAACTTTTCCAGATTAAGTACCTAAATGGATGAAGCAACAAGTCATTCACAATGCTTCTTTCATTCTTGAAAGATTCTATGCCTCCGGGAAATAATGTGTCCGACAGCTGGTACGAAGCCCAGAAGATGATGTCTGATTTGGGTCTAAAGTGCGAGAAGATTCAAGCATGTCCTAAAAATTGCGTGTTGTACCGGAAAGAGAATTCAGATTTGAAAGAGTGTTCAACATGCGGAGAGGCCAGGTATAAGCCGAAAGATTCTGATAAGCCTGATATACCTGTGAAGATAGCATGATATTTTCCCATAACACAGAGGCTACAGAGGCTATTCAGGTGCAAGAAAACAGCCGAGGCAATGATTTGGCATCACCGTGTTCCTCCAAGCGAAGATGGAAAAATGAGCCATCCAAGAGATTCACCGGCATGGAAGGATTTCGATAGGAGGCACATAATATTCAGTAGCAATTCTCGCAATGTCCGGCTCGGACTGGCTACTGATAGCTTCTGCCCATTCAACTATACGGCTGGAAGTCACAGCACATGGCCCGTTGTAATGATAATTTATAATCTGTCGTCTTGGTTGGCTATGGACCAATCATACTTTATGATGCCTCTTCTTATCGACGGACCAAACTCACCGGGGAACAATATCGACGTCTATCTCCGACCTCTGATCGAGGAGTTGAAATCTTTGTTCATTGATGGTGTAGAGATATATGATGCAAACACAAATACAACCTTCATACTGCGTGCGGCTTTAATGTGGACAATTAATGACTTTCCTGCGTATGGAATACTATCAGGTTGGTCCGTACATGGTCACAAAGCATGTCTTCATTGCCATGAACACACAACATCAAAATTCTTGAATTTTAGCAGGAAGGTTTGTTATTGCGGCCATCGACGTTTCCTGCCTCCAGACCACCCCTATAGGTTAGACACGGTTCACTTTGATGGTCATCAGGAGCTTCTTGAACCTCCATCCACATTGTCCGGAGAGGACGTGACTGCTAAATGGGATGGTTACAATAACGTGACCTTCGGGATGGATCCGACGAAACAGGTCAAACCACCATATTGGAACAAGTTAAGCATTTTCTTCGAGTTTCCGTACTAGTCTACAAATTCAGTGCGTCATTGTCTGAACGTCATGCATATAGAGAAGGGAGTATCAGAGCACATATTTAACTTGCTTCTTTGTAAAGACGGGAAATCGAAAGACAACATGAATGCTCGGATGGATCTACAAGAGTGGGGAATAAGAAGTGAATTGCACTCTAGACCGGTAGCGGGTAAACCGGGCAAGTTTATACTTCCCAATGCCGCTTATCATATGTCACAACCGGAGAAGAAAAGATTCCTGCAGGTGTTGCATGATTTGAAAGTCCCCACAGGTTTCTCAGGATCATTCAGCAAGAAAATAAAAATTGTGAAGGGCAAGATAGATGGGCTGAAAAGTCATAATCACCATGTTATCGTGGAGCACCTTCTTCCATTAGCCCTCAGGACTTTTCTCCCCGACTCGGTTAGTCTAGTAATCAACGACCTATGTTGTTTTTTCAGGGAGTTGTGTGCTAAAACACTAGAGGATCATTCCCCCTTTTTTTTTACCTCTGACTATTGCTATACCGGTCCTCATGCTGAGAGGTTCGGCCGGTATATGGGGGACGAGAGCCGGCTCGTGAAGAACTATCCACTTCATGTTGAGTGGGGCGAGCCGCACCAGCGCTCATTCGCCCTCTTCTTTGATCAGGCTCGGGTACGTATTAATATATATTTTCAGTTGATCTATCCGCTTATCATATTTATTATTAACACTTGCAATCTAATAACAATGTTTTTTTGTATTTTCAGTTGGATTACGATTTTCAGCCTGTAGCCGACCCTGATCATCCGGGGAGGGTGCTCGACCTTCATGCTCTGTACAATGGCTTGATGAAGAACATGCAGGCCAAGGTCCGATACAACAGGAATGAGCTGAAGGCCGACTGCTACTCCCTGTGGATGGCGACCCCCGAGGCAGAGAGAGCGGCCCTCCTATCTACTCCGGCGTTTGCGAGAGTCAACGTAGAGACATGGCCTCTATTGTACGAATATTTCGACTCCCAGTGCAAACAGGCATGTATTTTAAATGTAATTCATTGTTTAATTAGGATATAATTTATTTTTTGTGTTCCTTAATTAGAAAACTAAATGTTAATGCGTTGTGCAGAAACAGGCCGCTCAGAATACACAGAACAGGAAATCGGCGAAGAGGGATCGCCCGACTTACACAGGTGGCTCGAGGAATATTACTCGAGCCATGGAGTTATCGGTAAATTACAATAGACCGACCTTTGTGATATTCTGCAATATTAAGAGTTATTTTCTAATATTTCTAATATTAAGAGTTATTTTCTAATATTGCAGACAGCTCGGACCGTGGCGTCAGGTGGTACACCGAGCGTGCTGTCCGCATATCTTGCCGTCCACGGCACCTCGACAGATCCCGCCACGGGCGAGCTTCGATATCCCGATATTGCTACCCAGGAGTATCGCGTAAGTGCTAATATTTATTCTACCCAAATTTGAAATTTTAGTTTTGGAAGGTTCAAGTTTAAATTTTATACTTATACTTTACTGCTTAATGTGGGTGTAGGAGCGGGTGGTTGAGCAGGCCGAGGCCTCGGGGATCGATTTTACCGGACAGAGCGATCTGAGGCTGCTGACCCCAGTTCTGGATGCCGCACACGGAGGGCACCACGGAGGTTGGGAGAGAGGCCGGGGACTGGGCCCTAGCAGGGCCCATATGAGGTTGGACTCCATCCCGGCGGTTACTTCCTCCATCTCCAGTGACCGACGTGTCCATCAGGAACTGGAGAGCTTGAGGGCCACAGTTCAGGAGTTGAAGGAGATGCTGATATGTATACTACTTTATAGTAAAATATCATGTCATATTATAGATATCAACATATCCATAATTAGTACGTAACTTGAGCTTATTTGTTTTTAAACTTAAGTTTAATTAATCATACATACATATGTAATTAAAATAAACAACGGTTTTCCAAACTAGATATCCAAATGGGGTTTCGAAATAACTTAATAATGATACGAATTCGAATAATACACAGTTCTTACACGCTTCTTACACACGTTAGGTCCAGACGCGACAGGGTACATCGACCAAGCCTCCACATGCATCTCCTTCGGCTGCGGCTCCGCAAGCCACTACATCGGCTGCGGTTCCGCAGACAGCTCCTATAGCTCCACCGCCCGCTCAGACTCTCGCAGCCGCGGCTCCGCAAGCGACTACCTCGACGGCGGCTGCGCAGACCACATCGCCAGCTTCACAGGCCGCTCAGACTCCCGCACGTGCCGAATTGCAGGGTTTATTGACCGAGGAGCAGGCGCGCTTGATTCTATCGTTTATCAGGGGTGGAGCTGGACCGAGCTAGGGTAGCTTTTTGATTCATATTTTTTGAAACATATATTTATTTATATCATACATATTGTACTACATTTTGAAATGATATTGATATTGATATTGGTTTATATTTATATCGGTTTATATTTATATCATATTCAGTTTTTGGCTTTCTTTTGTATATTATATGCGTGAGATGTGATTATGAATACTGCGATATATGTTGTGTGATGATTAATTTTATATTTTATTGTTATATATATTATTGTGCACAGGGCGGGAAAAAATCAGACAGCCCTTTTTTTTAAAAAAAATACAGATAATGTGTACCTACGGATTAATCCGTAGGTACACATGTTTCCCCTACGGCTATATCCGTAGGGGCAAAATATCAGCAGTAGTTGATATTTCCCCCTGATCTCAGTACCGGGGGGGTTGGGAGTGCCCCTACGGATATGTCCGTAGGGGCCATTATTTAGCCCCTACGGAGTTATCCGTAGGGGCAAAATATCAGGATTTCTGATATTTTGCCCTTACGGATAAGTACCTACGTAGATATCCGTAGGGGATAGTACGTGGCCCTACGGCTATCACCGTAGATACAGTTAATATATTTAAAAAAACCGTAAATAATATAACTTTTTTTACCCTACGGCCTACTCCGTAGGTGAAACCGGCCCTACACAGAACTCCGTAGGGGCAAGATTTTGCCCGTAGGGGCAAATTCAGGGCTTCAACTTGCACCTGCGGCCTTTGCACCTACGGGGTCTTTTTTCGCCCCTACGCACATCTCCGTAGGGGCAACCCTTATTTGTAGTAGTGACAGATTGAGTGCAAGATGACATATAAGATAGTATAAATGGAAATTGTAATATGTGAACAAGTAATGTAATATATATGGAAACTATATCAGCATGGAAATGTAACATGAGCACAGAAAACAAGTATAGCATGGTCGTGGAGTGTAGGTATAATGAATATGCATTGAAAGTAAGTGTCCTAAAAGGTCTCTAAAAGGGTAAAGTAACTAACGTGAGTTTAAGTATGAATATCAACCAATCTCAAGAGTATTCTCGAACCCAAGGCTATCGTCCAGGAGTAAGAAATCACGGGCCCAAAATAGCGGGACTTCAATTGTTATTGAAGTATTCCAAACCCAACAGGCTATCATCCAGGGGCTTGGAAACACGGGCCCAAAATAGCGGGACTTCAATTGTTATTGAAGTATTCCAAACTCAACAGGCTATCATCCAGAGGATTGGAAACACGGGCCCTCATTCATGAATTCATGATTTGTACCGTTTCAGCCCGGTAACACAGCAACATAATTTGTACCGTTTCAGCCCGGTACCACAGCAAAATGATTTGTACCGTTTCAGCCCGATAACACAGCAACATGGTTTGTATTAATGGGACTTATGAGATTCCGTTGGATTCATACTCAAACTACCCCAACACCCCGTGTACATCAGTTTTTGATTAATATTACGAGTTTTGATCGAATTCATGAATACAAAATGTGATGTATAGCATCAAGTTTCAAAATTGAGTTCATATAGTCATGTCAATTCCAAGGATTCATGTCCATTATATTCATGGTTTGAGTCAAGTTGTATCAAGCATGAATAGTTTGGTATAAGTTATATCAAGTGGTCATGTAAATATGTCAAGTATTCATGTGTTCAATACTATGTCATATAAGGTATCATGTACAGGGGTATATAGGTCATTTAGAACTTCATGGTATTTATGTAAAATACTATATTTTAATATATCTAGATTGTTTTGATAAAAGAAATTATTATTTAAAAGTATAGGCTGTTTTGATAACATATATTTTTGATAAATTAGGTTATTTTAGTGAAAACCTAATCTTTCTAGAGTTAAAGGTATTTTCTTAAAAACTTTAATTTGAAACTATTTATAATTTATAGTAGTAGGTATTTACCAATTTAACTTAATATATAGTCTTTTCTTTTATTTAAATTTTAAAGCAATAGTTTTATTTTCTTAAAGCCGTATTTTTCTTTTGAGACCGCGCTCCGTGAAGAGCTCTGCATCTCACTCACTAACCCAAGATGTGCGATAATCCACAACATCTTCAACAGGGCTCCCGTAAAGAGGGGTTGTAGAGGCAAAATATGCAAAGAAAAAAATTAAACAATTCTATTTTTGAAACTTGGGTAACAAGTATATGCCTCCAAGCAAACAAGATGAAAATAACAAATATAAGAATCAACTTGCTGTCAAGGGATATAGCAGTAGTATTAGAACCATAAAACAAAAATAAAGGCCTGATTGCCAGTAGATCGCCATTACTAATTGATAGCAACTAAGTGATATTCAAGAAAGCCAAATAGATTTCAATACCACCAGTAATGAAAAGAAGAAAAGATCCTATTGTCAAATCTATATTCATGTTCTATTTGTTTGCAAAAAATGAACTAACTTAGCATGAAATAAATACAAGGTAATGGAAAGATAAATACTTTTCTCAAGTCTTATACCATCTATTGACAATGGAAGAGCAAGGGTATGTGTGCAGTCAGCGTCTTTCAGTGGTTGAATACACATGGTTTTGTTTTATTAGATATGATGTTTAGTGAGTTCTATATAATATGGTATCGAAGCACTATGTTTCAACTAAGGTTTAAAAACCCAGTATTGGTACGATTTTTTTTTTTAGATCGGGATAGGCATCTCGGCAATAATTGCCATCTCGGATCGGATAATGTCAAATTTTATATCGGGTAAACAAAATTTTAACAACCTAGGAAAACATTTTAATCAATAGTAAAAAGTAACTTAACACTAGTTGGCACATTCCTTGGTAATACAGGATGTCTACAAATTTATTTATTTATTTCTAAAATATGTTGTACATATGACAAATAAATCTTTTGATATTATAATAGTAAATTAATGATATCAAATAAACTACCCATCAGCAAACTTAACTTTAAAACCGAAATAACCAATTAAACCCAATGCCAAGGTTCAAAATCTTGATATCGAAAATTGGATATTTAGGATTGGGATCAGTTGAGTCCTCCAAACCATGTTTACAGGTACTGATAAAGGAGGAATTTTTTTTCCTGGGTAATCAACATTGAGTTGAAAATGTTTTAAGAGAGCAATCATCTTGTATCGCCCAATTCAAAGATTATGAGTTTCGACTGAATATAGACATTTGGAAACCTATAAGCAACGGTTCAAATTTGCAAAATTGATGTAGCTTTATCTCGTCTTATTTCATATGCTGTTAACTGATAGTATGAGAGCTTGAAATTATGATTCATGAACATAACTATTCAAAGAGTAAATGACAAATTTAGGGAATTAAGAAATTATCGAGGATGAACTGGCAACCAACATTGCAATTGTACAATCGAAAAGGATGAGGAGGAATTAATGAGAGATAGAAAAGGAAATAGGGACTTACGTGCGATTGGATCATAAGAAAACTACGGAAGTTTTCATTGAGGCATATAATCGAACATGGCGCGCACGAAACCGAAACATCGACGTAACGGAGATCCGGAGGCGGCGAAACGATCGTGGCGTTCACGCGGTCTTGATCCTACCCTTGGAGCCTCTGTTAACAGTATGGAACATGTTGAAAAGGGATCGAAGATCGAGGGTTTGATTGGAGTTTAACGGGAAAAATCTTGGAGGCTTGCGGATACTGTTGTGGATGTTGCGGCTGACGATGGCGACTGAGGTGCTGTTGATGGTCGAAGTGAGTTAAGGTTGCTCGGCCAAGAAGGAGTTGCCAGCCAAGATGGTGATGCCAGAAGAAGAAGAAGAAGCAGATATGTGTGTATGTGGATATGTATATATGTATAAGTGTAGAGAGAGAGAGAAGTTGAGAATGAGAGGAGGAAATTAGAGAAGGGTCTGTGCATAGGGGGGAGAATGGAGGTTACGGGTGATAGGGTGTGAGGATAGTGGGTTTTGTTTGAATTAAAGGAAAGAAGCAGAAGAGGAAAGAAGAACATGGGTATTTATTTGGAATGGGGGTTTAATTGGGTGGGAGTTAAAGGGTTTAGAATATGAAGGTGAGGGTTTAATTGTGCATGTAGGATTAAAGTATGAGAAAATGGGTCTGGACTGTTGGTTATGTTATACAACATGCTCATATTGAAAAATAATTATGAGTAGTTTTAATAAAAAACTCATGTGGCCGCTGATTATCCTGTTCGAGGACTCGGGACAGGAATATATGATAATAGAAATAATTATAGTATTTTATTAAGGATAATACGACTGCATAGGAATTTTAGTGTCATTACAAGCAGGATGTAGACGTGACATCAACAACAAACCCCAGGGTCAATACAACGGAGCCATGGTAAAGTTCATAGTTCCCAGTCTCGATGGCAATATTTACAGCCTAGAGATCAACGACGGCGTTCCTTCTCACTCCAGCAGGATGCAGATACGACGTCAGCAAAACAGAGCTATGGCAAAGTCCCTAGTTCTAAATCTCGACGGTTCACAGACAGCCTAGAGATCAACAACGGCGTTCTTCCTCGCTCCAGCAGGATGCAGACACGACGTCAGCAAATGGAGTCATGGCAAAGTCCCTAGTTCCAAATCTCGATAGTTCAGAGACAGCCTAGAGATCAACAACGGCGTTCTTCCACACTCCAGCAGGATGCAGACGCGACGTCAGCAAATGGAGCCATGGCAAAATCCCCAGTTCCAAATCTCGTCGGTTCAGAGACAGCCTAGAGATCAGCAACGGCGTTCTTCCTCACTCGAGCAGGATGCAGACGCGACGTCAACAAATGGAGCCATGGCAAAATCCCTAGTTCCAAATCTTGACGGTTCACAGACAGCCTAGAGATCAACAACGGCGTTCTTCCTCACTCCAGCAGGATACAGACGCGATGTCAACAAATGGAGCCATGGCAAAGTCCCTAGTTCCAAATCTCGACGGTTCACAGACAGCCTAGAGATCAATAACGGCGTTCTTCCTCACTCCAGCAGGATGCAGACGCGACGTCAGCAAATGGAGCCATGGCAAAGTCCCTAGTTCCAAGTCTCGACGGTTCACCAACAACTTAGAGACTACTTCAGAGCCATGGCAAAGTCCATAGTTCCAAATCTCTACGGTTCACAGACAGATTAGTGATCAACAACAGCGTCTCTTCTCCCTCCAGCAGGATGCAGACGCGGCGTTAGAAAAAACAGAGCCACGACAAAGTCCCTAGTTCCAAGTCTCGACGGTTCACAGATAGCCTAGAGATCAACAATGGCGTTCTTCCTCATTCCAGCAGAATGCACGGCATCAACAAATGGAGCCATGGCAAAGTCCCTAGTTCCAAGCCTCGACGGTTCATAGACAACCTAAAGACAATCTCGACATTCATCGCAATATAGCAGACACAATGTTAATAAACGAAGTAAAGGAAGATTCCTAGCTTCAGGGTCATAACTGCAACTCAAATAAAACCTGAAAGACTATCGGAGATCATCCCACACCAGCGCGGAGTGGTCATGACTCATCGGGCCCCCCAAACTGAGCCTAATCTCAAGTAAAAAGCAGCATGGAAAATCTCTAACGCTTGCTCTTTCGACGATAATATGACCTGGGAGATTACTTAATAGACACGACAGTCGCGGGGCTATTCGAACAGCAAGATTGCATATCGGGGAATGCATCAGCCAACGCGACGGTACGACGGACAAAAACCCTAGTACCATAAATCCTAACGGACATCTGTCGTAAAGAGCAGAGGTTAACTGTGACGTTAGGACATTCTTGCGAGAACTTCCCGACCCGTCTCGACTCGTAGGGAAAACAATGTTCCTGCGAGAACTTCTCGACTCGTCTCGACTCGTAGGGAAAAATATTTTCATGAAACCCTCACAACTCATGAAGATGAAAATCCTTAGACGATGGGAATATCAACCTGTTTCCTAAGCACTATGGCCCTACAAGCAGGTCCAAACTGACTCTTGTATACTATCCACGGGCCATATTCTCAAAAGTCGAATATCGACAAGAAGGAAAAAACCATTTACGAGTCCTCTCGACTTGTAAGGGGGAAAATTCTCTTGGGAGATTCTTACGACTCTCAAGAGAAAACGCACTTAGGAGTTCTCACGACTTCTAAGGAGAAAATACATCTACGGGATCCTCTCGAATCGTAGGGAGAAAAGCCTTTATGAGATCCTCACGGTTCATAAAGTTGATAGGTCTCAGATGACAAATCCAAACCTGTTTCCTAAGACATCGCTGCCCTACAAGCAGGTCCAAACCGACTCATGTATATTATCCACGGGCCAAATTCCCCAAAGTCAAATATCAATAAGGAAGGAAAAAACCACTTACGAGTTCTCTCGACTTGTAAAGAGGAAAATTCTCTTGGGAGATCATTACGACTTTCAAGAAAAACGCACTTAGGAGTCCTCACGACTTCTGAGAAGAAAATACACCTACAGGATCCTCTCGACTCGTAGGGAGAAAAAATTTTATGAGACTCTCACGGCTCATAAACTTGAAAAGTCTTAGGCGGCAGATCCAAATATATTTCCTAAGCCATCGCTGCTCTACAAGGAAGTCAAGATGGACTATTGCATACCATCTACGGACCATATTTGCCAAGTTATATGCCACCAAAATGAAGAAGCTACTTACAGGTCCTCACGATTCGTAAAGAAAAAAAATACCCAAGTGAAATCCTTACGATTCACGGAGACGATGAATATTTAGAAATCCTCACGATTTCTAGGGAGAATATGCACCTATGAGATCCTTTCGACTCATAGGGAGAAAAAACCTTCTTGAGACCCTTACGGTTCATGAAGATGAAAAAATTCTTAGGCTACAAGGACCCAAAACTTGTCTCTTAAGTCCTCAATTCTATGACTATGCATAACTCTGCACTACTTCACACACATACATACTTATGTGGGAAAAGTAGTGGGGGGCATTTGTTCCCGCTAAAATTTTCTATGCAAAGGAGCCCAAGTTTTCAAATGGCAGCGATACGTTTAAGAAAATGCAAAGCAGTATTTTCCGGGCTGTATTTTGACAAACTCCCGAATGAGAACCAGCTAAATTCTGATAATATCGAAAGCGTCTAAAAGAATCTTTCGATTTGATATATTATGAGGCTCATAATTTATCCGGGATCAAAAGTTATGAGCAAATGTGCTATGGACGTGTAATTTAAGTAATGCTGTACTACATGATAGATACATTTTTAGTCTCACGTCGGGAAAAAAAGAGATCTCTTCTCTACCACTCTTATATAAATAAGAGGGGATACCTCTTAGAAAACGTCTTGCCCGGATTGAATTCTCAAATTCTCAACTTTTTTTCTAAAGGACCCTATTTGTACTGGTCTCCATCATGGTTCGCAATCACAAGAGTTTCCACAATTTCAGTCCATAAATTTACCTTACAAGTCCAAAAGTACAAAAAAGTTCAAAATCTTACAACATTAAAGAAATAATGTCTAGTAAAAAAAACAAAGATTGGGATAAATGGCACGATGATTAATAAAGTTTGGCAACTTAATTAGAAGGATGATAACGTACGCATGATTCTAAATTGTTAGCACATCAAACTTATCTTATAAATACCAATCCATTCACAGCTTCGTATCCACAACAAAATCTACAAAAGTCACTCAAATCCTTCATAAAGTACCAATTAGCTACGTGCAAGATGGCTAAATCTTCCCGGCTTGCAATTGCGATTGTTCTCTTCATGGCGCTTTCGGGCCTAAGTCTCATAGACTCACATCGCTTTATGGTCGGAGCATGCCATGCCAGTGGATATTTGCGAGGCAGGACTGAACACTGCAACACAGAAAATGACTCGGACTGCTGTGAAGCGGGTAAGATGTAGCCACAGTACCGTTGCTCTCCTCCTGTTACAGGCAACACCAATGCAACTATGACCCTCAACAGTTTTGCTGCTGGCGGTGATGGAGGCGGCCCTTCTGAGTGTGACAACCAGTACCATAGTGATAGCGAGCTCGTTGTTGCGTTATCGACCGGTTGGTATAACGGAGGAAGTCGTTGTTTGGATTACATTAGGATTAACGCCAATGGCAGGTTAGTAGTGGCTAAAGTGGTGGACGAGTGTGATTCCGTTAATGGTTGTGATGCGGATCATGATAACCAACCTCCTTGCGCTAATAATATCGTGGATGCCTCTCCGGCCGTGTGGAAGGCATTGGACATCACCGGGTCCCAAGTCGGGGATTATGACATCACTTGGTCCGATGCGTAAGCAGTTAATTAGTAAAATCTTAAATCAAAGTTGTGTTAAGTTGTCTGTTGTTGAAGAGTAAATTGTGGAAGTTACCGGTACGGGGAAATTGTATGAGTATTAATGTATGAATGTTAATGCATGCTTATCAATAGTTTATTTTTCAAGTTTACATATCTTCAATGTTTGAGGTCTCAATCAAGGACTGATCAGATTATGTTATGTACAGTATATATGTTGCAAAATTGAAAGCAGTTGATAAATCTGCTTTCATCATTTCATTCAAATGCTAAAAAGCACAATGAAAATTCTGATTCTTCAATACAATACTCTTTTCAAAAGAGAAATATGGGACCATATACCATTTCATACAAGGGTACTAATAGAAGCCGTATTTGACCAAAATTTGTGGAACGCTGCTCTACTGTACGTGCTCTTGAAGAAATTTCGGTTGTACTTTACCGTAAACTTAACCATTCATATAAGAACTTAGTTCTTCCTCCGGTTGAGATTTGCAGAAGCAAATCTCTCTACAAGTTGAGAATTTAATTCTCATCGGGAAGATTTGTTCTGCAGATTCAAAACTTAGGAGAAAAGAATTAGCTTAAAAGAAATAACAGGAACATATGGGAATTTAATTCCTCCAAAAATTAGGGTTTAACCCTATATAAAGAACTTAGTTCTTCAAAAAAATGATGATGATCCAAGATCCTTAAAACCGAAATCTTGATGATCATCAATGACTAAAAATATCGTTAACAGGAGTTCAATATCTCTAAGAAAACACAAGAATAGCTTGGCGACTCGTTAGTGCTTAGCACTATTTTGAAGCCTCACGTGTTTCCCACGTGAGTGCTTCAAACGAACAAAAAGAAATAATAGGAACATATGGGAATTTAATTTCTCCAAAAATTAGGGTTTAACCCTATATAAATAACTTAGTTTTTCAAAAAATGATGATTTATTCTTTTCAACCCTACACAAAGCACATACACACTAACATTGGTTGATGTTGCACTAGCTCGGCGACTTTTCATGTGAACGTGCAAAACGGTGGCTTTTGGGTACAGTCCCGAATCACATGGAGGCAATGAGTGATACGAGGGGTTTCGTCTCTCCTGGTATTGGGGGTTGATGTTGCGCTGTGTTCGATTGGTTATAACTGGAAGTCCCTGGTCAGGGTTGATATGGAGATATACTGGTAAGTGTTATCAGCAGTTTCTCGACCCATTATGAGCCTCACATCGACACGACTTATCAGTTACTGGGGTCTGACGTTTACCACCCATAAACTGGATATGCGACATATCAGGCGAAGAGACCGGACTGTACGGTAGTATTACTGATTGGATTTACAGGAGTTAGAGCAGACTTGCTCGTTGACCTTCTGATCGCTCAATACCCGGGTGGCCATTAAGTTTAGCTGACCGCTTGCGGCTTGTTGGTATTTGATGTGATCATCACCTACTGCCGGCGTATTGACGGGTCTTTAGAGTCCTACATAGAGGTTTCCTGGCTTAGGCAAAACGGAGTAG
This sequence comes from Agapanthus africanus, assembly GCA_030015575.1. Lineage (NCBI taxonomy): Eukaryota > Viridiplantae > Streptophyta > Magnoliopsida > Asparagales > Amaryllidaceae > Agapanthus > Agapanthus africanus. The sequence continues at coordinate 497,189,853 of CM057347.1, read as the reverse complement.
GAGCACATATGTGATATGTGCGGGATCGAGATTGATACGAGTATGTGATACCGTATTCTATTTTCGCGATATGTGATATCGGCCGGTTATATGTGATATAACCGGGTTATCGGATCAAATGTTGATTCGAGAAAATAATATATAATGTGTGTGTGTGTGTGTGTGTGTGTGTGTGTGGATCTATATATATATATATATATATATATATATATATATATATTATATGCTCACTTAAATATTTATTATTCTCACTTATGATGCATTTAACATATATGTGATATATATTTATTGTATTGTTTTCTTTTATTACATAAATATTATATATGTGGTATATAATATTGTGACATGCTAAGTTATACATGCAACAAGGATGTATGAGAATTATACCATGCTACATATAATTTTTGGGTTTAAATTCTTGAGTAATTCAAAAATGTAGAAATGAGTCATGGTAGAAGTTCATGAAGCTTGTTGATAACCATTGACAAAGTCTACCCTTTTTGTTTTGCTTAAGATATTTTCTAACCCAACCATGACACATAGCCATGGTTAACTCTCTACAAGGGTTAGGTATTCACATATACTAACCAGGGTTGCATTTCTAACCTCATCTCATTCATTCATCTTCTTCTTCCTCATCTCATTTTTGCTCTCTAGATTTTGAGATCAAGAAGAAAAATAATGAGAAATTAAATACTAAAGTGAGCTAAATTACTACTTCATCATCCTCTTCTATACTAGCCATATAGATTAGTGTGTTAGCTTCAGTAATTCCGTATTAGTGAAGAGAGATCTTGAGTTTGTGTTTTCTTGACGTAGATCATCGTAGACTTTGAAGACTTCAAGAAAGATTGCATCATACATCTTGTGGAGCCTCTCAAGAGTCCAGGAGTTCATGGATCGCAGCGAAGGGGCCACTACTCGGAGCTTATGAAGCGATGGAACGGACTACAAAGGTTGTAATCCCTATCACTTAGTTGTAAAGTTGTTTACATGCAAAGTTAACCATAATACTCTAGTTCGATTACTTGGTTGGTTTGTTTAGCACCCCAAAATTTTAATATAGCATGTTTGATACTTGCCAAAACCTTGCTAAGGTGCTAAGCTAACCCTACAGTGGTATCAGAGCCAAGCTAGAGCATTAGAGGTTGTCTAGACGATTTGGGTCCACGTTACCTCTCCCGGTACTTTCGGGGTTGCGGAAACGGTAAAACAAATTTTTTCTGAACATGGTAACATGGACCGTAAAAGCCGGATCTTTACTAAACAATACACTAGCATCCTAACTAGAGATTTATCTACTCGGTTAGGGGTTATACCTTAACTTGTACTCCTTCTCTTCTTATTGTTCTTCTCCTTGCTTGATCCGGACTTTGGTCACCTCCGCGGCCTCCTTGAGTCGAAGACGATCCACCCGAGAGATGTACACCGAGCTCCACCTCGAGCCGAGGTAACTAGGGCAAAAAGATTGCCAATCTAGAAGCCCTAGGTTGTGTAGAGAAGATGTATGGATGTGTTTGTCTTTGTGGGATCTTTTTCTCTCAACACATGAGATCAAAAGATGAGATCAAGAGGAGGAAGAAGAAGGAGAAACTTAGCAACCATGGAACTTTTCTTTTTCTTCTCACTTCAAGAGAGAGAATGAGAAGAGAATAATGAAAAGATTAAACCAAAAGAAAAGAACCATGGTTTCAATATGACACAAAATCATCATTACTAATCCTATCATGATAGAAGTTGATGGCACATGGAATTGACCATTATCATAACACAAGAAATAAAAAGAAAATGAAAGAAGAGTGTGGATCTCTCTTGAAGGTCAATGGTCAACACGGTCAACGGGTCAACAAAGTCAAGAGAGACCCAAGAGGTCAAATGGTCAATGCAATTAGCCATCACAAATCTATCACTAAAAGGATTAGTAAACAATGTCTCCGGCTCATAACGGTTTTGACCAAACGAACTGTCAAAACCCTAATGAGTGTGCCACATTACGGTTTTGGCTGAACCAACTGCCAAAACCCTAATGGGGCACCTCCTTCTTCATCGCTCCTCAAAACTGTGCATACACACCCGCATCCGCATTCCGTAGAATGCGAATGCACAGAAGACAAATCAAATCCATCTGTACAATACTAGGATCTGGCTTAAACCAAAGCCCACTAGTATTGCCTGCTCGAACAGTATACGCACACAAGTGCACGTAAGTGATCGTAGCCCCGCCGTAAAACCATACGGCCTCTACACGTTTCGCTCAATGCAGGGAAACTCTCTGTGTGGGACTCTAAAGACTCGACACTAAGCTGGCAGTGGTTTTAACCACAGACCGCAAGCGGCACTAGCTGTACGTAACGGTCCCCAGGTAGATGTCGATAAGAAGGCCGATGAGGTAAAACCATCCGAACTCCTACTGAGCCTGTATGTGACAATCTCCGTACAGTCCGGTCTGTTCGTCTGATACATCGCATGGCGGGCCTAAGGGGGCGGTAAACGTCAGTCCCCTAATAGCGGTACAAGTCGTGTCGGAGTGAAGCCCAGAACACCCTGAGATAACACTGGAAACCTACCAGTATATCTCGCTTGCCCTGGCCAGGGACTACTCGTGTAATGACTCTCCTAGACACAGCGCGATGTCAACCCCCAATACCGGGAGAGACGAATCCTGTCTAACCGTCACTACCTCCAAGTGCTTCGGGACTGCACCCAACTACTACCTGTTTGCACGACTCAGTAGAGCCGTGGTAGGATAGTAATCAAAGAACAGTGGGAACACACTCGAGGCGAAGTGACAGTGTCAAGTCAGCGGACTAAGCTGTACTCATGTCACCTGGAAACTGATAACTGACGATAGGTATAATACCAACCATCAGTTCCCGACGAGTCCTGTCCAGTATACTCGTAACCTAACGAGCACCCGCATACTATCTCAAGTACGACATACTGACGGCTGTGGGACAGACCGTCTCCCATGCTGGGATGAGAAGCGCATACGCTAGTCTACTCCGGAGTATCGATGCCCTGTCTTGATAATCCCACGACTAGGGACGTGTATAAGAATGTGCTTGTGGATTACCCAGCCCCCACGAGTGTGATCGCCATCACAACGCCGGTAATCAAGCAAAGATCCTAAGGGCTCTACTAATGCGTATAGGTGATACAATAAAGAAACACACATGTTCACATTAAAGCAGAGACAAACCAAGTAGCATACTACTATTGAGCAAGATTGTCTATACAACTGTGAATATCCCAAGCTTCCATCAAGTAATATACAAACTAGTATGATACAGTAATGGCCTCTAGGGCATATACACTAACAATCTCCTACTTGCACTAAGGCTATGTACTGGCGTATCGAAGACCTATCATCTCGATCAGCCGCTCGAACCGAGTCTGGGGTAAGGCCTTCGTGAATGGATCCGCCGTGTTGTCTTTTGTGTCCACTCTCCGCACCTCGATCTCCTGGCGATCAATGATCTCCCTGATCAGGTGATACCGCCTTAAGATGTGCTGGATTTCTGATGGGACCTTGGTTCCTTCGCTAAAGCTATAGCCCCATTGTTATCGCAATACAAAGGTATTGGGTCAACAATGGACGGAACCACCTGAAGTTCACTAATGAACTTCTTCATCCAGACCGCCTCTTTTGCGGCATCGCTTGCAGCAATGTATTCAGCCTCCATCATCGAGTCTGCGACGGTATCCTGTTTGGAACTCCTCCAACATACCGCCCCTCCGTTGAGGGTAAACACAAAACCCGAGACAGACTTGCTGTCATCTTTGTCATTCTGGAAGCTTGAATCGGTAAAGGACTCGACCCTAAGGTCTCCATTACCGTAAACCAGGAAAATCTCCTTAGTCCTTCTTAGGTACTTGAGAATGTTCTTCACTGCTGTCCAGTGGTCCTCACCTGGGTCTGACTGATACCGGCTTACCGTGCCCAGCGCGTAAGCTACATCTGGTCTTGTAAATAGCATCGCATACATTATAGATCCTACCGCCGAAGCGTAGGGTATAGTGCTCATGCGAACCCTCTCCTCGTCAGTCTTAGGAGACATCTTCTTGGAGAGGGTAACTCCGTGCAATGCGGGTATGTTACCGCACTTGGAATCCTCCATACTAAATCTCTTTAGTACGGTCTCTATGTACCTGGACTGCGAAAGTCCCAGTAGTCTCTTAGATCTATCTCTATAGATCTTGATCCCCAGAATGTACGAGGCATCACCCAGGTCCTTCATGGAGAACCGTTGTGACAAAAATAGCTTGACCGATTGTAGCATAGGAATGTCATTTCCTATCAAAAGAATGTCGTCCACGTACAAGACTAGGAATACGACAGTTCGTCCTACAATCTTCTTATAGACACAGGGTTCATCTTCGTTCTTGATGAAATCAAATTCCTTGATTGCCTCATCAAAACAGATGTTCCAGCTCCGCGATGCCTGCTTTAATCCATAAATGGATTTAAGCAACTTGCACACCTTCCCCCTGCTCCCGCTGTCTACGAAACCTTCTGGCTGATCCATGTAAACGCACTCTTCCAAACAACCGTTTAGGAAAGCCGTTTTAACATCCATCTGCCAGATTTCATAGTCATGGAAGGCAGCAATGGCAAGTAGGATCCGAATGGATTTGAGCATAGCCACCGGAGAAAAAGTTTCGTCATAGTCCAAACCAGGTCTTTGACGAAAACCTTTTGCAACTAGTCTAGCCTTATAGGTTTCCACCTGCCCATCTACACCAAGTTTCCTTTTGTAGATCCATTTGCATCCAACGGGTTTTACCCCAGGTGGAGCAATATCCAAGGTCCACACTTTATTGGCGTACATGGACTCCATTTCGGATTGTATTGCTTCCTGCCACTTATCAGAGTCCCTACTGATAATGGCCTGCCTGAAACTGGTAGGGTCATCTTCTTCCAAGATGCAATCCTCTCGATCCCCGTCTATGAGAAAACCGTAGTATCTCTCGGGCGGATGAGAAATCCTACCAGATCTGCGGAGTGGCTGAGGTTCGTTTGGGGTTATTGAATTCAGTGGTTCCTCCAAATTTTCAGTTACATTTTGTGGTCGCTGAATTTCTTCCAATTCTACCGAACTCCCACTAGTTTCTTTTGCAAGAAACTCCCTTTCTAAAAAGGTAGCGTGGCGAGATAAAAACACCTTCTGTTCCTCAGTGTGGTAGAACAGATATCCTAGTGAGTTTTTAGGATATCCCACAAATTTACACAGAACTGACCGTGCCTCTAGCTTGTCCGGTTTCTGTGTTTTCACATAAGCCGGACAACCCCATATCTTAAATCGCTTAAGATACGGATTTCTTCCACTCCATATTTCATATGGAGTCTTAGGCACTGATTTGGATGGAACGTAATTCAATAGGTATGCCGCTGTCTGAAGCGCATGTCCCCAAAATGAAAGAGGCAACTCAGCACTACTCATCATGGAGCGAACCATATCCAATAGGGTACAATTCCTCCGCTCCGATACACCGTTGTGCTGTGGTGTATAAGGAGGAGTAAGCTGAGAGAGAATACTGTTCCCGCCAAAATTTCTACGCAAAGGAGCCCAAGGTATCAAATGGCAGCGATACGCTTAAGGAAATGTGAACCAGTATCTTCCAGGCTGTTTTTTGACAAACTCCCGAATGAGAAACAGATAAATTCTGATGGTATCGAAAGCGGCTCGAAAATCCCTTCGATTTGATATATTATGGGTCTCGTAATTCATCTGGGATCAAAAGTTATGAGGCATTACGTGTCCGCACTTAATGGACCTTTAAAAACCCGCTGGAGGAGTTAAAAGATATAATAAAAACTCGGAAAAGACCCCAATGGGGCATCACGTGCTCACACGTGACTATGGGTCACATGCAGACATGTGATGGGCTTTTAAAGCCTCTAAAATAATGAATAGAATTTAATTCTAAAAGTCAGAAATTACCTCAACGAGGTATCACGTGTTTACACGTGACCAATGGTCACGTGTTGACACGTGATGGTTAAAACTGAAACATAAATAAGCGGCTGAGAAAGGAACCCAATTGGGGGTCACGTGCTCACACGTGACCAAAGGTCACGTGCCAGCACGTGACTGGCTTTAAAAGTATTATAATTTAATAGAATTAAATTCTAAAAGTTCTGAATCTTTCCAAATGAAAAAAAATTATAGGAACCGTTGGATTAAAGATCCAAGGGTGATTAAAAATCACCAATTTATGGAAAAATCTTAAATAAGGAAAGATTCCCCCTAAATCTAACCGAGATAACAAATAGAATATCTTTTGGATTTAAAATCCACGGTGAATAAAATTCACTGAATGATCTAAAGGCCCAGAATTAATGATAAATATAAATCAAATCTCTCAACAATCAAATCAAATCTTTCAAAGAGAGATTTTCTAAACAAATTGATTCTTTTCCTTCTCCTATAAATAGGAGCCAAGAAGAGAAGAGAGGGGATCTACTTTTTTGGAGAGAAAAACAGAGAGAAGAGAATTTAATTCTCTGCAAAAGAAAAACCCTAGGTAAGAAAAAAGAGGCTTCAAAGAGAATTTAATTTTCAAAAGAGTTTAACTCTTACATAAAGAAAAGAACTTAGTTCTTTCTCTGGTTGAGGATCTGCAAAGTGCACATCTCCCCATGAATTGAGAATTTAATTCTCATTGGGTTGAGATCCTGCCATGCAGATCTAAAACACAGAGGAGGAATTGAGTTTTGAGAATTTAATTCTCCAAAACTTTCAGGAATTTAATTCCTCCTAAAACAAAACTAAGGTTTAACCCTAATCAAGAATTCAATTCTTTTACATATCTGGGAATTTAATTCCTTTGAAAAGAAATCAGGGTTTTATCCTAAATAAGAATTTAATTCTTTCACGATAGGAATTTAATTCCTCCAAAATCATAATTAGGGTTTAACCCTACAAAGAATTCAATTCTTAAAAGATCTCTGTTCATGAAAAAAACTAGGGTCACGCGCCCCACGTGACCCCTGAACAGATCCCCCAAAATGAGAGGAGGAAAGTTTTGGGGCAATACCTCACGTGCTCCCACGTGACCCTCATTATATATGGAACAAAAGCAAAGGCGGAAACAATTCTGGGCGCTCTCACGTGACACCACGTGACCCCTAATAAATGTTCTAATAAATCAGGGCATGATTATACATCACGTGCCCACACGTGATGGCTATGAAAATTAAAAGTGTTTAACACTTGTTTGCAGAACAAAATAAAGTGGATCTGGCCCTACTTTTTGATGCCATCACGTGCTCCCACGTGACTCCCAAAACGCAGAAAGAAAAAGCAAAGGAAATGAAAGCTTTGGGCGCTCTCACGTGTTATCACGTGACCCCTCAGCAAATGTTTTAACAATCAGTGCACTAATCCTCCTCACGTGGCAGCACGTGATACTCCAAAGAAAACATAAAAAGTGCTTAACGCTTACTTACAGAACGAAGAAAAGGAGATCTGGCTCCATACTAATGAGCATTCTAACAGACCAGAGTGGGGGTCTCCATCACGTGCTCACACGTGATGGCCGCCAGAATTAAAAGAGTTAAACACTGATCTGCAGAATAAAATAAAGGGAATCAGGGCGCTCTCACGTGTCCACACGTGACCCCTCTCTCCTTAGTGTTTAACACTAATCTGAAGACTTTGTCCTCAGTGTTTAACACTGATTTTCTTAGTGTTTAACACTAATTTGGAAAACTCTATTGGCAGTGTTTAACACCGATTTGCTTAGTGTTTAATACTAATTTGAAAGCCCTGTTGCTAGTGTTTAACACTGACTATCTTTTAGTGTTTAACACTAACTTGTTAATCTTATTCCCAGTGTTTAACACTGTTGACCTCTAGTGTTTAACACTAGCTTTAGCCCAATTGGCTAAGTTTCTAGAGGCAAAGCCTCTCCTTCAGTGGACCAACAGAGGGCCAATATTTCAAACATAATTGGACTTAGCCCAAACTAGCCATAAGTCCTCAAATCATCTTGAACTGAGCACATCTGCTCTTTCAACCAACTCATTGGTTCGAGGGTACATCTTTGAACTCCTCTGACATCTGTCGTTGTAATCCTTCAACGTCGTCAGAGAGGTGACGGGTCCCGACAACCACACAACAATACGGACTGTGGGGTCCTTAAACTCATGGACTTATGCGTCCTTAAACTCATGGACTGTGGGGTCCTTAAACTCATGGACTTATGCGTCCTTAAACTTATGGACTAATGCGTCCTTAAACTAACATTTGTCCCCAAAACGGGAATATTGGACCACCATGTCCCTAAACTGGCATCGGACCACTATGTCCCTAAACTGGAACAATAGAGCCCCCAAATGCTCTTTTGTCGGATCTAAACAATCCCGTTAAGTCGATCTTAGTCCCAAACTGGACTAACGTATCCTTAACAACCGTTTAAGTTGATCTTAGCCTCAAATATGGCTAACGCATCCTTAAACCTTCAAACATACTTTAGTCCCAAATTGGATTCTAGATCCCCCAATCAATTTTGGCTCAAGGGTACATCTCTGAACTCCTCTGACATTTGTCGTTGTAATCCTTCAACGTCGTCAGAGAGGTGATGGGTCCCGACGGCCATACATGTAATGGACCCCTATGTCCCTAAACTGGAACAATAGAGCCAATTGCTCTTTTGTCGGATCTAAACGATCCCGTTAAGTCGATCTTAGTCCCAAACTGGACTAACGTATCCTTAACAACCGTTTAAGTTGATCTTAGCCTCAAATACGGCTAACGTATCCTTAAACCTTCAAACAGACTTTGGTCGCAAATTGGACTATAGATCCCCTAAGCAACTTTGGTTCGAGGGTACATCTCTGAACTCCTCTGGCATCTGTCGTTGTAATCCTTCAACGTCGTCAGAGAGGTGATGGGTCCCGACGGCCATACATATAATGGACCATTATGTCCCTAAACTGGAGATGGACCACTATGTCCCTAAACTGGAGATGGACTACCATGTCCCTAAACAGGAGATGGACCACCATGTCCCTAAACTGGAGATGGACCACCATGTCCCTAAACTGGAACAATATAGCCCAAATGCTCTTTTGTCGGATCTAAACGATCCTGTTTAAGTTGATCTTAGCCTCAAATACGGCTAACGTATTCTTAAACCTTTAAACAGACTTTAGTCCCAAATTGGACTATAAATCACCCAACCAACTTTGGTCCAAGGGTACATCTCTGAACTCCTCTGACACCTGTCATTGTAATCCTTCAACGTCGTCAGAGAGGTGACGGGTCCTGACGGCCATACATTCAATGGACCACCACGTCCCTAAACTGAAACAATAGAGCCCCCAAATGCTCTTTTGTCGGATCTAAACGATCCCGTTAAGTTGATCTTAGTCACAAATTAGACTAACGTATCCTTAACAAACGTTTGAGTTGATCTTAGCCTCAAATATGGCTAACGTATCCTCAAACCAAAACCCCAAAACCAAATCTAAGAAAATACGGATTTGGACTAATCCACGTCCTACGGGCGACGACATAAATTAGTCTCCGTATACAATCCACGGGCAATCAAAAACAAAATAAACACCCACGACACGAAGTGACCATCTGGAGAAGGAGAAAGTTGTTACTGTGATGCGGTAGCGTAATTAACTGCAGGGGCTTGCGCCTGCAGGGAAGAGCGTCCCCACAATCAAAAACCCCTCAAACGAGGGGGAATCTGACGAAGTCTGCTACATCGGCCGCATCCGTTTAAACCTTCGATACACGGTGCCATAAATAAACTCGGCATCTTCGGAGAGGTGAACGGATAGCACCAATTAGCATCTGCCCCGAATCTCAGCGTCAGGCCATCGCGGTCCTGTGCGCCGTCCTTCGGAGGGGAACAGATTCTGGCACGCCCGGTGGGACCTCTTCCTCTTTCCACTCCACACTTCGTGTGTCGTGTTCGCGAACGAATTGCGGTTTGCTGTGGTTGCCTGTGGATTCGAGATACTAAGATTTGGTGTCTTGCTCCGTGCAGAAAACAGAAGATCAATGGCTTCAAACTGCACTACCTGCAACTGCAACTCTCGCTCCGTCCCTACCGGAGGAGTGACCTACGGGCCCCAAGCGGCCTCTCTTTTCAAGATGCTAGTGGAGCAGGTAACTCAAGCCACCGCTGGACTATTCTTCGGGACCATACTCCCACCCATGAGCTTCAACGCCCCTGCACCGTCGCAAGAAGCTCTGAAGAAGTCGGTCTTCGATCGGCTTACAACTATTGTGGCCCCTCTCAACGGGTCGCCCAAGCCTAATGCCTCAGCTTTCAGCAAACTGAGCCAAAACTCATGTGGGCCCATGAAGAAGCCTGCAATACCAGAAAAGGTTGTTCCGAAGAGGATAGCCATCCCTGCTCCTGAAGTCGTCAAGGCGGCTTCTCCTGCCAAAGGGTCGGTCTTCACAAGACTGACTATTCCGGCTCCCGTTCCTGCTCGAAGGTCTGTCTTTGACAGATTGGATACCGCTACTCAAAAGACGTCAGTCTTCAAGAGACTGGCACCAGCAGCGCTTCATCTGGACAGGGGGCAAGACAAAGCCATCCCCATCGCTGAACCAACGCCGTCCGCTCGACAAGCTCGCCGTCGTCACTGGCGCCGGGTAAGGAAGGCTGGGGGCAACTCCCCCTCTGGATTTACTCCACCAGCTCCAACGGTGGGGATCGATGTTGCTGTTCCAACCGGGAACACCTTTGAGCTGCTCAACAAGGTGCGTAGAAACTCTCCTACAGTGGCGCTGAAGAGAACTCCTTCACCTGTGAAGAATGCTGCAGAGAAGAAGCCGGAGCAACCTCCTCAACGGCTATCCTCTGAAATTTACAAAGTTTGGCAACATGTCCAAGAGTCAGTGATCGATCAAGACTATCTCCGCCGACCGAAAAGGATGAAGGTTCAGCAGGAGAAGGACTACTCTGTCAAGCCACCAAAAGCGACAGCTAATTGGGTACCCACTACAATGGCCCCCTCAACTTCGACCGCTCGAGAAAGAAGGAGGCCAGAGAAAGCTCCAACAAACGTGGCAGACCACAAAGACGCTAAGCCCAAACGCCCCAAATCTGGGGGCATGGTGGTGCACACCGTATACATGGCTTCTGGAAAGAAGGAAAGCCGTGCTTCGATGGGTCACCGACCGCTCACTCGATCCGTGACAAAAACCCAGGAGCCGCAACAGAAGCTTCAGGAAATGATGATTGCAATGGCCGCACTCACCGGGCCAAAAGAAAGCCCGGAGGCATTATCAGAGCAGAGTCATGAACAAGAAACTGACGCTGACTACCTACGCAGAGTCCTCGAAAAGAAGGACAAAGAAGCCGCAGAGCAAGCGGCTAACATAAAACAAATGGCGCTTCTCTTCCAAGATATGGTAGGGATGATGATCCAGCAAGATCCTCCTGCTGAAGATCTTCCGATTGCCCTTGAAGATGACAAAGGAGAGACATCGAATCCTCCTCCGGCTCTGTCAACAGCCAAGGAGGAGACAATTTCCAAAGCTTCCTTGGAGGAATATATAGCTCAGCAAATACGAGCTCATCAAGCAAGTGAAGCGGCTGAGCAAATTGTTAGAGCCGGACGGCCCTATCCGAGCTGGTATGACCAAATCAGTTTCCCGCCGGGATATACGATCCCTAAGTTTCACGTATATAAAAGGACAGGAAATCCCTATCAGCATGTCGCTCAATTCAGGGCCTTATGCGGCAACACTAGAGGCGACGACAAACTGTTGCTTCGCCAATTCGTCGGCAGCTTAACAGAAATAGCCTTTGAATGGTATTCGGAGCTACCTAACGACTCTGTTAAAACATTTGCGGAGATGGAGCTGCTGTTTACACAGAGATTCGCGAGTGCTAGTGGACGCACCCCGATGACAGCACTGATCAATGCCAGGATAAGGCCAGGTGAAACGTGGGTCCAATATGCAACACGATGGCGGAACCTATGGTCGAAATGCGAACAACGCATCGAAGAAGCACCTGCGGTAGGCATGTTCGTGGGCACTCTTTACCCTCAAGCGGCCATCTCCCAGTTCATGATGTTCTTCAAGCCGACCACCTTCCAGGCCTTGATTGACAAGATGGCCCAAATGGACCAGATGGGCCATACGCCTTCCTCTTCAAAGACAGAGCCTTGGAATGAAAAGGGAAAAGGTAAAGCAATCTTCCTTGCCAATACTCAGCAACGACCGATCAACTTAAAGCCGGTTGTTCGTCAAAACAACGTGCGTCCACGCCCACCTCTCGAGGAGAGACTAGGGCGTCCTTACTCGTTTCCCCAGGAAAAAACGAGGAAACTGTTCGAGCTGGCGGTGCGCAACAGACTCATTAATCTACCGAATCCAAAACGTCCGTTGCAGCCAGGCGATGTCAACGATCCCAATTATTGCCCTTACCACCTAACGGTAAGTCACCCGATCGAGGATTGCTTCGTCTTTAAGGGATGGATCGAGGATCAGTACCTACAAGGAAAGTTCGCGCTGTCTGAAAAGTGGAAAGTAAACCCATCACAGCCGCACACTCCAAAGAAGACGGACGCACCGGGGGCATCTTGTCACATGATCTCCCACTCATTTACGGACGATAAAAAAACTCCTTGCACTGAGAAACTGGGGGTAGAACCTGAGCCAGAATTCGTGTGGCCGTCAGACGAGATGATCGATGCCTTCCTGAATAAGATTCGTCTGAAAAGTAAAGCCGACCGGGAGCGTGAGATGGCCATATTTGAAAAGGCCAAACGCCGACGACTGGACAAAAGGGTCGAAACACTCCCACCAGATCAAAGTACATCCGCCGCAAATGAAAGCAGGATCAAGACAAGGAAACGATTCGCCAAAGCCATATCAATGGGGATGAGGCCGCCCTCTTTCAGAGAAAATTCTCCTGGTGGTATACATTTTGATGAAACGGACGTACACCCTAACTTCTGCTTATATCATCAGAGGATCGCACATCCTACTGAAGACTGCAACTCTTTTAAGTGTTGGTGGCAAGGATATGTCGCTCATAGACAACACGTCAATAGAATAAAGCGGGAAGCTCGTAAACAGCGAAAAAATGCGACAGATGAGCATAAAAGAGTTACCGGCAATTGTCATAGGGACGAGCCCGGGGGATCATGAGTTCTCACCTTTGGAAGCGATTCTGACAAAGAAGCCGCCCTCAACCCTCTCTTCAAGGAATTCATTTCTAAAACAAAAGAATTGGAGAGTTGTGAGAACGTTCAGCCGTACAATCTGACGCTACCCGGAAAGAATCTCGGACCCGCAAACGACGGAGCAAACGAAATGAGAAAGGAAAAGGAAAAAACGGCCTTTGTTGCCAACACTCAACAACAGCCGAGTAACCCGAGACCGTATTGTCGTCAAAACAACAAGCCGCGATACCTCAATGAGAAGTTGAAACGTCCTTACTCGTTTCCCAAAGATAAAACAAAGAAATTGTTCGAACTAGCAGTGCGCAGCGGGCTCATCACTCTGCCAGATCCAAAACGTCCATTGCAACCAGGTGACGTTAACAACCCTAACTATTGTCCCTTACACAGAGTAATGGGTCACCCACTCGAAAATTGCTACATCTTCAAAAACCGGGTTGAAGACCAATACCAACAAGGCAAGTTCGCGCTGCCCGAAAAGTGGAAAGTAAACCCGCCACAACAACATGCTCCGAAAAAGGTGGATATGCCGGGGACATCATGCTCATTCATAGGGAAAGCCCCATAGACCGAAAAGTCAGTAAACTAGAGATGCGTCTCAAATACGGCGATGATGGACCGAAACGTCCTTAAACTAACAATGGACCGCAATGTCCTAAAACTTGCAAATGACCGGAACGTCGTTAAATTACTCTCAACCCGCAGCATTTTCAGGCTGACGTGGTAAAAAAAAAAAAAAAAGAAGGTATGTCCATAAGCAAAATGGGCACGGATGAAAACCCGAAAGGGCTCCGTGAGTAAAAACAGCAGGGCTACCGGCGAGTGTTCGTGAAAACCCGAAAGGGCGCGACCTTTTTTTTAAAAAAAAAATAAATAAAGAAAAGAAAAAGAATAAAAAAACGGTATGTCCATAAGCAAAATGGGCACGGATGAAAACCCGAAAGGGCTCCGCGAGTAAAAACAGCAGGGCTACCGGCGAGTGTTTGTGAAAACCCGAAAGGGCGCAAACTCGTTAAAAGACACTTATAGGGTCCTCTCAACCTTGTAAGGAGAAACCACCCGCGTGAGATCCTTACGACTCACAAAGGAGCAACACACTTAGGGATCCCCACTATTCCTAAGGAGAAATTACACTTACGAGATCCTCACGACTCGTGAGGAGAACTCTCTTATGGGACCCTCACGGCTCATAAGATTTGAAAGTCTTAAGTTACAGAGACCTGAACCTGTTCTTAAGCAACCCCCACAACCTTCGATATGGCCCTACAAGCGGCTCAATGCTGACCCTTGTATACAATCCACGGGCGCGAATAAACATTTCCCTAACAAAGTCCCACCTGTGACTGGGGATATGTCCATATGGTGAACAACCCTTGTAAGTCCTCTCGACTTATAAGGAGAAAACCCTTTTGTAAGATCCTTACGACTTACAGGGGAACATACACTTAGGAATCCCCACGATTCCTAAGGAGAAAACACACCTACGAGATCCTCACGACTTGTAGGGAGAAATACCTTTGTGAGACCCTTACGGCTCATGAAGTTAAAAGCCTTAGTCGACGGGATCCTAACCCTGTTCGCTAAGCCACCTTTGTCCGACATCGACAGAGGCAAATGATGATTCGCTCCTGGCAATATCCCAGTTGTAGCGATGCTGATGCCTAAACCGGTATCAAATTCCAAGTCCTTTCATGGCAAATGATGATTCGCTCCTGGCAATATTCCAGTCGTAGCGATACTGATGCTAAGGTTGGCATCAAATTCCAAGTTACATACTCGCAAAAAAAAAAAAAATCAGCGAGCCAAAAAAAATGCATACGAAATAGCCGAAATGATGGGGTAACTTGCAAACAGAATCAGCAAGTAAAAATGTATGCATACAAAATAGCCGAAATGATTGGGCAACTCGCAATAAAAAACAGCGAGTAAAAATAAAATAAATAGCCGAAATGATTGGGCAACTCGCAATAAAAAACAGCGAGTAAAAATAAAATAAATAGCCGAAATGATTGGGCACCGCGAAAAATAGCCGAAATGATTGGGCAATCGCGACCTTCGCGATATAAAAGCTGAAATGATAGAGCATCGCGGAAAGAATAAAAAAATGATGAAAGAATGAAACTTTTTGCCCTACAGATGAGATCACATCGATACCTGTATACAATCCAGGGGCACAAACAAAGAGGGAACCTTACCTTCCCAACAGGCTCCACCAGAAAGCGAAGCCAAATCTCGACGGTTCATAGATAACCTAGAGACAATCTCGACATCTGTCGCAATATTGCAGACACAATACCAACAAATGACGTAAAGGAAAATCCCTAGCTTTAGGGTCTCGACGTCAACATTGACAACTTAGAGATCACCAACTGTATTTCTTCTCACTCCAACTAGATGCAGACATGACGTCAACAACCGACCTCAGAATCGCAACGAAACGGAACCATGGCAAAGTTCCTAGTCCCAAATCTCAACGGCCACATCTGCAGCCTGGAGACCAACAACGGTGTGCCTCCTCATTCAAGCAGCACAAAGATGTTACACCATCAAGCGGAGCGATGGCAAAATCCCAACTCCGCCTTAGCATTCGTCTCGTTACAGCAGACGCAATGTTAACAACGGCGTTCCTTCGCAGTCCAGCAGGATGTACATGCAAAGTTAATAAAAGACCCCATGGTCAGCAAAGCGGAGTGATGGCAAAATCCCAGCTCCACCTCAGCACTCGTCTCGTCACAGCGGACACATCATCAAGCAAAGCGGAACAGCAGCAACTCCCAGTTCCATGACTCGACGATGTACTCCCACAGAGAGTCAAATCCCAACTCCGTGAAATGTTGATATAATCAACAAAATTCCTGGTCACGTGAAACGCGGATAACGTCACTCTTTGACCCCATGGAAAACGTCCAGAGTGGATCCTGGTCCTCGCAGAGCACGGCGGTGAACCCGTGAGAAGCATCCAGAGCGGAGCCTAGTCCTCGCCTAACGCGGTAGTGAACCCGTGTGAAGCATCTAGTGCAAAATTCCTGGTCACGTGGAACGCAGATAACGTCACTCTTTGACCCAGTGGAAAACGTCCAGAGTAGATCCTGGTCCTCGCAGAGCACGGCAGTGAACCCGTGTGAAGTATCCAGAGCGGATCCTGGTCCTCGCAGAGCACGGCATTGAACCCGTGTGAAGCATCCAGAGCGGATCCTGGTCCTCGCAGAGCACGGCAGTGAACCCGTGTGAAGTATCCAGAGCGGATCCTGGTCCTTGCCTAACGCGGCAGTGAACCCGTGTGAAGTATCTAGTGCAAAATTCCTGGTCACGTGGAACACGGATAACGTCACTCTTTGATCCCGTGGAAAACGTCCAGAGCGGATCCTGGTCCTCGCAGAACACGTCAGTGAACCCGTGTGAAGCATCCAGAGCGGAGTCTAGTCCTTGCCTAACGCGGAAGTGAACCCGTGTGAAGCATCTAGTGCAAAATTCCTGGTCACGTGGAATGCGGATAACGTCACTCTTTGACCCCGTGGAAAATGTCCAGAGCGGATCCTGGTCCTTGCAGAACACGGCAGTGAAACCGTGCGAAGCATCCAGAGCGGAGCCTAGTCCTTGCCTAACGCGGCAGTGAACCCGTGTGAAGCATCTAGTGCAAAATTCCTGGTCACGTGGAACGCGGATAACGTTACTCTTTGACCCCGTGGAAAACGTCCAGAGTGGATCCTGGTCCTCACACCAACATGGAGTGATCACCACCGCGACATTCGTCTCGATACAGCAGACGCGATACCAGCAAATGAAGCAAAAGGCCAAATTCCTAACTTCAGGGTCTTGACGGCAAGTCATATAAAGCCTGAAAGACAATCGAAGATCATCCCACACCAGCGCAGAATGGTCACCACCTCGACGTTCGTCTCAATACAGCAGATGAAATGTCACCCCAGCGTTCTTCCCCCAGCAGGATTCGGAAGCGACAAAGCAAACGAAGCGAAGGCTAAATTCCTAGCTTCAACGTCTTGACGGTAAGTCATATAAAACCGGTAAGACAAACAGAGATCATCCCAGATGGAGTGATCACCACCACGACATTCATCTCGATACAGCAGACGAAATGTCACTACAGCATCCTTCATCCAACAGGATCTGGACACACCAAAGAAAACGAGGCGAAGGCCAAATTCCTAGCCCCAGGGTCTTAACGGTAAGTCATATAAAACCGGAAAGACAATCAGAGATCATCTCATACCAACATGGAGTGATCACCACCTCGACGTTCGTCTCGACACAGCAGACGCAACATCACCGAAAGGAGTCACGGCAAAATCCCTAGTTCCAGAGCTCGACGGTTCACCAGCAACCTAGAGACAACCATGACATTCGTCTCGATACAGAGGACGCGATGCCAGCAAACGAAGCAAAGGCCAAATTCTTAGCTTCAGGGTCTTAACGGTAAGTCATATAAAACCGGAAAGACAATCAGAGATCATCTCACACCAACATGGAGTGATCACCACCTCGACGTTCGTCTCGATACAGCAGACCCAACATCACCAAAAGGAGCCACGGCAAAATCCCTAGTTCCAAACCTCGACGGTTCACCAGCAACCTAGAGACAACCGCGACATTCATCTCGATACAGAGGACGCAATGCCAGCAAAATGAAGCGAAGGCCAAATTCCTAGCTTCACTGTCTTAACGGCAAGTCATATAAAGCCTGAAAGACAATCGGAGATCATCTCGAACCAATGCGGAGTGGTCACCACCTCGACGTTCGTCTCGATACAGCAGACGCAACATCACCAAAAGGAGCCACGGCAAAATCCCTAGTTCCAAACCTCGACGGTTCACCAGCAACCTAGAGACAACCGCGAGATTCGTCTCGATACAGAGGACGCAATGCCAGCAAACGAAGCGAAGGCCAAATTCCTACCTTCAACATCTTAACGGAAAGTCATATAAAGCCTGAAAAACTATCAGAGATCATCCCACACCAGCGTGGAGTGGTCACCACCTCGACGTTCGTCTCGATACAGCAGACGAGATGTCACGACAGCGTTCTTCCTCCAACAGGATTCGCACATGACAAAGCAAACGAAGCGAAGGCCAAATTCCTAGCTTCAACGTCTTAACGGCAAGTCATATAAAGCCTGAGAGACAATCGGAGATCATCTCGAACCAATGCGGAGTGGTCACCACCTCGACGTTCGTCTCGATACAGCAGACGCAACATCACCAAAAAGAGCCACGGCAAAATCCTTAGTTCCAAACCTCGACGGTTCACCAGCAACCTAGAGACAACCGCGACATTCGTCTCGATACAGAGGACGCAATGCCAGCAAACGAAGCGAAGGCCAAATTCCCACCTTCAACGTCTTAACGGAAAGTCATATAAAGCCTGAAAAACCATCAGAGATCATCCCACACCAGCGTGGAGTGGTCACCACCTCGACGTTCGTCTTGATACAGCAGACGAGATGTTACGACAGCGTTCTTCCTCCAACAGGATTCGCACATGACAAAGCAAACGAAGCGAAGGCCAAATTCCTAGCTTCAACGTCTTAACGGCAAGTCATATAAAGCCTGAGAGACAATCGGAGATCATCTCGAGCCAATGCGGAGTAGTCACCATCTCGACGTTCGTCTCGATACAGCAGACGCAACATCACCAAAAGGAGCCACGACAAAATCCCTAGTTCCAAATCTCGACGGTTCACCAGCAACCTAGAGACATCCATGACATTCGTCTCGATACAGAGGACGCGATGCCAGCAAACGAAGCAAAGGCCAAATTCCTAGCTTCAGGGTCTTAACGGCAAGTCATATAAAGCCTGAAAGATTATCGGAGATCATCCCACACCAGCGCGGAGTGGTTATGACTCATCGGGGCTCTCCAAAATGAGCCTAACCTCAAGTAAAAAGCGGCATGGCAAATTCCTAGCGCTTGCTCTTCCGACGGTCAAACTGCCAAGGAGGATTGCTTGAAGACGTCTTGTCCAGGACCCGAAGGGATCAGAGACACAGCAGTCGCAGGGCTACTCGAACAGCACGATTGCCTATCGAGGAATATATCAGCTCATGCGACGGTACGACGGCCAAAACCCTAAGTACCACAGACCCTAACGGACTTCTGTCGTAAAGAGCAGAGGTTAACTGTGACGTTAGGATATTCTTGCGAGATCTGCTCGATTCGTTTCGACTCGTGATGAAATTGATGTCTTTGCGAGAACTTCTCGATTCGTCTCGACTCGTGAGATAAAGCCTTAGGCAGTAGGGATTAAAAAACCTGTTTCCTAAGCACTGGGACCCTGCAAGTCGGCTCAAAACGGTCTCTTGCAAACCATCCACGGGCCTCACTCTCCAAAGTCGAATCTCGACAAGGAGGGAAACAACCGCTTACGGGTCCTCTCGACTCGTAAGAGGGAAAATTCTCTTATAGGATCCTTACGACTTATGAGAGAAAACACACTTAGGAGTCCTCACGACCCCTAAGGAGAAAATACACCTACGAGATCCTCTCGATCCGTAGGGAGAAAAGTCTTTATGAGACCCTCATATTCATAAAGTTGAAAAGTCTTAGGTGGCAGATCCTAACCCTGTCTCCTAAGCCATCACTGCCCTGCAAAGAGGTCAAGATGGACCATCTATGAGCCAGACTCGCCAAAGCTACATGCCACTGAAACGGAAAAGCTACTCATGAGCATATAAACTACTTCACGCCAGAGTAAGATATGAAGAGATAGAGGGGTGCGGCTCATGGAGTTAAGGGTTTGGAACTATATCTCTTAAGAGTCGAGATCTGAGTCAATAATAAATGACGACGCTTGTGTCCGCTCGTTATCTTCTCATATCAAGATTCTGAAAGTGATACACCAACCTGAAACCGGTCATACGCCATGCATAACTCTGCACTACTTGACCCACGTACATACTTACGTGGGCAAAGTAGTGGGGGGCATTTGTTCCCGCCAAAATTTCTACGCAAAGGAGCCCAAGGTATCAAATGGCAGCGATACGCTTAAGGAAATATGAACCAGTATCTTCCGGGCTGTTTTTTGACAAACTCCCGAATGAGAAACAGATAAATTCTGATGGTATCGAAAGCGGCTCGAAAATCCCTTCGATTTGATATATTATGGGCCTCGTAATTCATCCGGGATCAAAAGTTATGAGGCATTACGTGTCCGCACGTAATGGACCTTTAAAAACCCGCTGGAGGAGTTAAAAGATATAATAAAAACTCGGAAAAGACCCCAATGGGGCATCACGTGCTCACACGTGACTATGGGTCACATGCAGACACGTGATGGGCTTTTAAAGCCTCTAAAATAATGAATAGAATTTAATTCTAAAAGTCAGAAATTACCTCAACGAGATATCACGTGTTTACACGTGACCAATGGTCACGTGTTGACACGTGATGGTTAAAACTGAAACATAAATAAGCGGCTGAGAAAGGAACCCAATTGGGGGTCACGTGCTCACACGTGACCAAAGGTCACGTGCCAGCACGTGACTGGCTTTAAAAGTATTATAATTTAATAGAATTAAATTCTAAAAGTTCTGAATCTTTCCAAATGAAAAAAAATTATAGGAACCGTTGGATTAAAGATCCAAGGGTGATTAAAAATCACCAATTTATGGAAAAATCTTAAATAAGGAAAGATTCCCCCTAAATTTAACCGAGATAACAAATAGAATATCTTTTGGATTTAAAATCCACGGTGAATAAAATTCACTGAATGATCTAAAGGCCCAGAATTAATGATAAATATAAATCAAATCTCTCAACAATCAAATCAAATCTTTCAAAGAGAGATTTGCTAAACAAATTGATTCTTTTCCTTCTCCTATAAATAGGAGCCAAGAAGAGAAGAGAGGGGATCTACTTTTTTGGAGAGAAAAACAGAGAGAGGAGAATTTAATTCTCTGCAAAAGAAAAATCCTAGGTAAGAAAAAAGAGGCTTCAAAGAGAATTTAATTCTCAAAAGAGTTTAACTCTTACATAAAGAAAAGAACTTAGTTCTTTCTCTGGTTAAGGATCTGCAAAGTGTACATCTCCCCATGAATTGAGAATTTAATTCTCATTGGGTTGAGATCCTGCCATGCAGATCTAAAACACAGAGGAGGAATTGAGTTTTGAGAATTTAATTCTCCCAAACTTTCAGGAATTTAATTCCTCCTAAAACAAAACTAGGGTTTAACCCTAATCAAGAATTCAATTCTTTTACATATCTGGGAATTTAATTCCTTTGAAAAGAAATCAGGGTTTTATCCTAAATAAGAATTTAATTCTTTCACGATAGGAATTTAATTCCTCCAAAATCATAATTAGGGTTTAACCCTACAAAGAATTCAATTCTTAAAAGATCTCTGTTCACGAAAAAAACTAGGGTCACGCGCCCCACGTGACCCCTGAACAGATCCCCCAAAATGAGAGGAGGGAAGTTTTGAGGCAATACCTCACGTGCTCCCACGTGACCCTCATTATATATGGAACAAAAGCAAAGGCGGAAACAATTCTGGGCGCTCTCACGTGACACCACGTGACCCCTAATAAATGTTCTAATAAATCAGGGCATGATTATACATCACGTGCCCACACGTGATGGCTATGAAAATTAAAAGTGTTTAACACTTGTTTGCAGAACAAAATAAAGTGGATCTGGCCCTACTTTTTGATGCCATCACGTGCTCCCACGTGACTCCCAAAACGCAGAAAGAAAAAGCAAAGGAAATGAAAGTTTTGGGCGCTCTCACGTGTTATCACGTGACCCCTCAGCAAATGTTTTAACAATCAGCGCACTAATCCTTCTCACGTGGCAGCACGTGATACTCCAAAAAAAACATAAAAAGTGCTTAACGCTTACTTACAGAACGAAGAAAAGGAGATCTGGCTCCACACTAATGAGCATTCTAACAGACCAGAGCCGGGGTCTCCATCATGTGCTCACACGTGATGGCCGCCAGAATTAAAAGAGTTAAACACTGATCTGTAGAATAAAATAAAGGGAATCAGGGCGCTCTCACGTGTCCACACGTGACCCCTCTCTTCTTAGTGCTTAACACTAATCTGAAGACTTTGTCCTCAGTGTTTAACACTGATTTTCTTAGTGTTTAACACTAATTTGGAAAACTCTATTGGCAGTGTTTAACACTGATTTGCTTAGTATTTAACACTAATTTGAAAGCCCTGTTGCTAGTGTTTAACACTGACTATCTTTTAGTGTTTAACACTAACTTGTTAATCTTATTCCCAGTGTTTAACACTGTTGACCTCTAGTGTTTAACACTAGCTTTAGCCCAATTGGCTAAGTTTCTGGACCAACAGAGGGCCAATATTTCAAACATAATTAGACTTAGCCCAAACTGGTCATAAGTCCTCAAATCATCTTGAACTGAGCACATCTGCTCTTTCAACCAACTCATTGGTTCGAGGGTACATCTCTGAACTCCTCTGACATCTGTCGTTGTAATCCTTCAACGTCGTCAGAGAGGTGACGGGTCCCGACAACCACACAACAATACGGACTGTGGGGTCCTTAAACTCATGGACTTATGCGTCCTTAAACTCATGGACTAATGCGTCCTTAAACTAACATTTGTCCCCAAAACGGGAATATTGGACCACCATGTCCCTAAACTGGCATCGGACCACTATGTCCCTAAACTGGAACAATAGAGCCCCCAAATGCTCTTTTGTCGGATTTAAACGATCCCGTTAAGTCGATCTTAGTCCCAAACTGGACTAACGTATCCTTAACAACCGTTTAAGTTGATCTTAGCCTCAAATATGGCTAACGCATCCTTAAACCTTCAAACATACTTTAGTCCCAAATTGGATTCTAGATCCCCCAATCAATTTTGGCTCAAGGGTACATCTCTGAACTCCTCTGACATTTGTCGTTGTAATCCTTCAACGTCGTCAGAGAGGTGATGGGTCCCGACGGCCATACATGTAATGGACCCCTATGTCCCTAAACTGGAACAATAGAGCCAATTGCTCTTTTGTCGGATCTAAACGATCCCGTTAAGTCGATCTTAGTCCCAAACTGGACTAACGTATCCTTAACAACCTTTTAAGTTGATCTTAGCCTCAAATACGGCTAACGTATCCTTAAACCTTCAAACAGATTTTGGTCCCAAATTGGACTATAGATCCCCTAAGCAACTTTGGTTCGAGGGTACATCTCTGAACTCCTCTGGCATCTGTCGTTGTAATCCTTCAACGTCGTCAGAGAGGTGATGGGTCCCGACGGCCATACATGTAATGGACCATTATGTCCCTAAACTGGAGATGGACCACCATGTCCCTAAACTGGAGATGGACCACCATGTCCCTAAACTGGCAATGGACCACTATGTCCCTAAACTGGAACAATATAGCCCAAATGCTCTTTTGTCGGATCTAAACGATCCCGTTTAAGCTGATCTTAGCCTCAAATACGGCTAACGTATCCTTAAACCTTTAAACAGACTTTAGTCCCAAATTTGACTATAAATCACCCAACCAACTTTGGTCCAAGGGTACATCTCTGAACTCCTCTGACACCTGTCGTTGTAATCCTTCAACGTCGTCAGAGAGGTGACGGGTCCCGACGGCCATACATTCAATGGACCACCACGTCCCTAAACTGAAACAATAGAGCCCCCAAATGCTCTTTTGTCGGATCTAAACGATCCCGTTAAGTTGATCTTAGTCTCAAATTAGACTAACGTATCCTTAACAAACGTTTGAGTTGATCTTAGCCTCAAATATGGCTAACGTATCCTCAAACCAAAACCCCAAAACCAAATCTAAGAAAATACGGATTTGGACTAATCCACGTCCTACGGGCGACGACATAAATTAGTCTCCGTATACAATCCACGGGCAACCAAAAACAAAATAAACACCCACGACACGAAGTGACCATCTGGAGAAGGAAAAAGTTGTTACCGTGATGCGGTAGCGTAATTAACTGCAGGGGCTTGCGCCTGCAGGGAAGAGCGTCCCCACAATCAAAAACCCCTCAAACGAGGGGGAATCTGACGAAGTCTGCTACATCGGCCGCATCCGTTTAAACTTTCAATACACGGTGCCATAAATCAACTTGGCATCTTCGGAGAGGTGAACGGATAGCATCAATTAGCATCTGCCCCGAATCTCAGCGTCAGGCCATCGCGGTCCTGTGCGCCGTCCTTCGGAGGGGAACAAATACCATTCTCTTTTAAGTAATCTTGGAATTCCGTGCTTAAGTACTCCCCTGCTCTATCAGACCGGAGGATCTTGATACTTTTACCAATCTGGTTCTCTACTTCCTTTCTGAATTCCTTGAATTTCTCAAAAGCTTTAGATTTGTGTTTCATAAGATACATATATCCGAATCTAGAGAGATCGTCAGTGAATGTGATGAAGTACGAGAACCCACCCCTTGCATGTATAGACATCGGACCATATACATCACTGTGTATGAGTCCCATGAGCTCTGCTGCCCTCTCTCCATGTCCGGTGAACGGAGATTTGGTCATCTTCCCTTTGAGACAAGACTGACAAGTTTCATAGGAAGAAAACTCGAACGTATTCAAGAGTCCATCTTTATGCAACTTACTCAGTCTTTTCTCTCCGATATGACCAAGTCTACAATGCCACAAGTCGGATTCATTCATATCTGAATTCTTCCTCTTGCGTGTGTTTTGTACATTGAGAACTGTATTCTGATTTAGAACGTAGATACCATTACACAGTGTACCTTCTGCAACCAGTACCTTATGAAGGTAAATGTTCATGATATTTCTATCAAGAACAAAGTTATATCTATCTTTATCGAGTAAAGAAACTGATATGATGTTGCAAACCATGGAAGGTGCATAGTAGCAATCGTTCAAAATCATGGTCTTGCCATTTGGCAATACTAGGTGATATTCACCGACGGCTGCCGCATTAACTTGTGCTCCGTTCGCTACTCTGAGCGACATATCACCCGGTGCAACCTTCCTACTTTTTCTCAGTCCCTGCAATAAATTACAGATATGAGATCCTGATCCGGTATCAAGTACCCAGGAGGTAGGGCTGACCGTAAAACAGTTCTCAATTACAAGAACACCTGAAGTAGATGCAAAACCATGCTTCTTCTTCAACTGGGTATCCTGGGAATCCATACAATCCCCTTTCCCTTGTTCATACTCATAACTATTTTCACAAGTTAGAGCTGAACCAATGTTCCCCAGCCCCGAATAAGAATTCGGATCGGTCAAGCGATACATTTTATTATCTTGATTAGGGCGTGAAATGGTTGCTACCTGGAGAGAGAGAAAAGAAACACTTAGCGTGCGCTCTTACAAGTTTAGATTGGTTTTTAATTTATCTAAATAGGATGACTCCCACTTTCTCTCGAATCCCTCCTCAAACCATAAAGGAAGAATTAGTCGGGATCAATCTCACCGTACAATACTTGCTTAACCGTTCAGCCAGGCCAGTGTCGGTACTTCGAGGGAGGTTTTCCAACGCTTTCGCGAAGTTCCTTAATTAAGTAACCTCTTTTCCCTGTGGGCGTAGCCCCGCTAACACCTTTCTAGACACCTACTTGGTTTATAGCATTGATCGTTAAGCGAGAAAGTTCCCGAGGAGTAGCATATACTCAGAGTAGGATCGGGATCCAAATCTCATCGCGTGACAAAACTGAAGGAATCCTACCAGAATCATCACACTCCAATGGTATGCAACACTAGCAAGTTTCAGTACTTTTGAAACTCCCGATGTGGTTTTTGCCCCTAGGACCCAAGTAATCTTGACGGAGTCAACAAATCAAAGAGTCCTAGTCAAGTTCAACCTGTCATTATCTGGATTGCATCAAACCCACCCGCATAACCGTTAACGGAGTCAACAAGGTTATACGACTGTCCTAACCAATCCCATATACCGATACAAACAAGCAGCACTCAGCTACCGTACACTACGCCTTGACGGTGTCAACAAACGCAGCACGAATACTAAGTGTTACTTGTAAGAAATGACGGAGGGCTACGGCTGGGTTTTTGGCGATAAACCCGTTAACGTAATGAACTTAATATCGTTGAAGGAACCTGGTAATCTTTTGAAAAATATAGTGGCGAAAACTTTTGCTAAAGAGGTCACTCCCTGTGAAGGGATCTCGGCTCTTTCCTCGTCGAATGAGGTGCAAGATATTCCAAACTGAATACCTCGATGCAAAGCAAGAATAATCGACTATAGTGAAGTTATTACCCTGACGCAAACTTTTGTCCAAGGGGTCACTCCCGATGAAGGGATCTCGGCCCTTGCCTCGTCGACTGAGGTGCTGGGCATTCATAACCGAATACCTCGATGCAAAACAAAAAATGAACGTCCTTGCAATAACAGCTTTTTGAAAAAATTGTTCCAACAACGTCTTTTAGGTTTATTTTCTTGCATTAGTTCTTTTAATGCATCCCATCATTTAAATCCTACCATTGCAGAAAACAACCAAAATATGACGTACGCTTATGCCATTCGCATTCGCCACGGGGCCCTATCATCACCCGTTAGGTTACTTAACTAACGACAGAGCGGGGGCTGGGCTAGCGCGGCTGAAAAACATAAGCAACGCCTAAATAGTTATTATATATAGATATATAGCAATGATAGCCAATCCAGATCACAGATGAACACTTTGGATATACTAGGAACCCGCGATTCGTTCGAGCCTGCAACGAAAAGCGGATTACACGGTCGCGATGAATAGCCAATACCCTACCCAAGACCCCTACGGGTGCGGCAAACTACCCGCCAAGTACCCGAAGCGAAGCAACCTCCCTCAACGCCGTGAGTAGGCCACTCGACACTTCGAGATACCCGGTAGTTTGTGCACCCCCTCCATGGGTCTATCCTAGGAGCAAAAACAGTAAAAAGAATTATACAATGACGGCTACAACCCCGATCCGGTTGTGCGGCCATGCAAATAATATTACATCAATTTACAAATTTATTACATGAATGAAAGAAAAAGAAACTCTCATCTCACATCCACCCCGGCTATTCATCCGCGACAATCCAACGAGTTCATATACACATACCATCAACAACACAGATCACATATATGTATAACCCCCACTAATCGACGTATAGCGATTAGTAGACGTTCAATACACATATAACATTACAGATATAGCCATTAGCCAAAGTCTACAGAACATCGACCAAAAATACGGATTTTTAAGCCCCAAAAACAAATTTTGCTTTCTGGAAAATCTGGGCAAAAAAGTCATATTGTAAAAATCCCAAAATACCCATATAAGAAAACTGCAGGAAAAAGATTCCCCAACTGAGCTAACTCGGCCGCGGTTCCGCGGCATAAGCACGCGGTGCTTTAGACGACTTGGGGGATCAAATTTCTCCAGTTTTCTAACAAAAGCCTGAGCCGATTTTTAGTGTATGATTTATTAATTTTGGAACAGTTCTAAAAATCGGCAGAAACTTCAAATTTCCGGGGTGTTTTGCGGTTTTTCGTCCGGTCGAAATTCTAAATACTTTGCTAATATGCTAGGGTGTGTTTAGTTAGGCTCTGATACCACTGTTGGGTCCACGTTACCTCTCCCGGTACTTTCGGGGTTGCGGAAACGGTAAAACAAATTTTTTTCTGAACATGGTAACATGGACCGTAAAAGCCGGATCTTTACTAAACAATACACTAGCATCTTAACTAGAGATTTATCTACTCGGTTAGGGGTTATACCTTAACTTGTACTCCTTCTCTTCTTGTTGTTCTTCTCCTTGCTTGCTCCGAGGCTTGATCCGGACTTTGGTCACCTCCGCGGCCTCCTTGAGTCGAAGACGATCCACCCGAGAGATGTACACCGAACTCCACCTCGAGCCGAGGTAACTAGGGCAAAAAGATTGCCAATCTAGAAGCCCTAGGTTGTGTAGAGAAGATGTATGGATGTGTTTGTCTTTGTGGGATCTTTTTCTCTCAACACATGAGATCAAAAGATGAGATCAAGAGGAGGAAGAAGAAGGAGAAACTTAGCAACCATGGAGCTTTTCTTTTTCTTCTCACTTCAAGAGAGAGAATGAGAAGAGG
Source organism: Agapanthus africanus (assembly GCA_030015575.1). Lineage (NCBI taxonomy): Eukaryota > Viridiplantae > Streptophyta > Magnoliopsida > Asparagales > Amaryllidaceae > Agapanthus > Agapanthus africanus. The sequence goes on along the minus strand of CM057347.1, from coordinate 497,161,650 downwards.
ATAATGAAAAGATTAAGCCAAAAGAAAAGAACCATGGTTCCAATAATACACAAAATCATCATTACTAATCCTATCATGAAAGAAGTTGATGGCACATGGAATTGACCATTATCATAACACAAGAAATAAAAAGAAAATGAAAGAAGAGTGTGGATCTCTCTTGAAGGTCAATGGTCAACACGGTCAACGGGTCAACAAAGTCAAGAGAGACCCAAGAGGTCAAATGGTCAATGCAATTAGCCATCACAAATCTATCACTAAAAGGATTAGTAAACAATGTCTCCGGCTCATAACGGTTTTGACCAAACGAACTGTCAAAACCCTAATGAGTGTGCCACATTACGGTTTTGGCCGAACCAACTGCCAAAACCCTAACGGGGCACCTCCTCCTTCATTGCTCCTCAAAACTGTGCATACACACCCGCATCCGCATTCCGTAGAATGCGAATGCACAGAAGACAAATCAAATCTATCTGTGCAATACTAGAATCTGGTTTAAACCAAAGCCCACTAGTATTGCCTGCTCGAACAGCATACGCACACAAATGCACGTAAGTGATCGTAGCCTCGCCGTAAAACCATACGGCCTCTACACGTTTCGTTCAATGCAGGGAAACTCTCTGTGTGGGACTCTAAAGACTCGACACTACGCTGGCAGTAGGTTTAACCACAGACCGCAAGCGGCACTAGCTGTACGTAACGGTCCCCAGGTAGATGTCGATAAGAAGGCCGATGAGGTAAAACCATCCGAACTCCTACTGAGCCTGTATGTGACAATCTCCGTACAGTCCGGTCTGTTCGTCTGATACATCGCATGGCGGGCCTAGGGGGGCGGTAAACGTCAGTCCCCTAATAGCGGTACAAGTCGTGTCGGAGTGAAGCCCAGAACACCCTGAGATAACACTGGAAACCTACCAGTATATCTCGCTTGCCCTGGCCAGGGACTACTCGTGTAATGGCTCTCCTAGACACAGCACGATGTCAACCCCCAATACCGGGAGAGACGAATCCTGTCTAACCGTCATTGCCTCCAAGTGCTTCGGGACTGCACCCAACTACTACCTGTTTGCACGACTCAGTAGAGCCGTGGTAGGGTAGTAATCAAAGAACAGTGGGAACACACTCGAGGCGAAGTGACAGTGTCAAGTCAGCGGACTAAGCTGTACTCATGTCACCTGGGAACTGATAACTGACGATAGGTATAATACCAACCATCAGTTCTCGACGAGTCCTGTCCAGTATACTCGTAACCTAACGAGCACTCGCATACTATCTCAAGTACGACATACTGACGGCTGTGGGACAGACCGTCTCCCGTGCTGGGATGAGAAGCGCATACGCTAGTCTACTCCGGAGTATCGATGCCCTGTCTCGATAATCCCACGACTAGGGACGTGTATAAGGATGTGCTTGTGGATTACCCAGCCCCCACGAGTGTGATCGCCATCACAACGCCGGTAATCAAGCAAAGATCCTAAGGGCTCTACTAATGCGTATAGGTGATACAATAAAGAAACACACATGTTCACATTAAAGCAGAGACAAACCAAGTAGCATACTACTATATTGAGCAAGATTGTCTATACAACTGTGAATATCCCAAGCTTCCATCAAGTAATATACAAACTAGTATGATACAGTAATGGCCTCTAGGGCATATACACTAACAGTTAGAATTCAGATCGAACTCCGAAAACCCATTTTGGACCCCCCTCTCTGGAAATTTTTCAAAAAAGTTGGATTTTTCCATGTTAAAAATATTCAGAAAATCATGCAGGAAATTCTATGGACACACCTGAAGAACGAAACCCTAACTCGTCTAAGTGATCGTGGATCCGATCCACGGCCAAAACATGGTTTTGGCGGCGGATCCGCGACGCCACTTAAGAGGTTTGGGTCGGGCCCTTCAGCTGTAGGTCCATAGGTACTGTGGTATGTCTCTGGTTGACTTTAACAGTGCTCAAATGTTGAGCTCTTTAGGAATTTTTGGGAATTTATTGAATCGATCGAATTGTCTAATTTCGCCTAATTATCTGTGATGATTATGTGTTGCTGTGATATATAATATTGGATCGTCGTGTTTTGAATAGCCGGGGGTTTTATGTGAGATGAGGGTTTTTATTTTCATTCATGTAAAATTCATTGTATATAATATTCTTTTATTGGGGCACTTTCGGGTTGAGGATGAAGTCACCATTGTTGTATATTATTTACTTTTCCGTATTAGAATAGACCCAAGACGGGGAGCATAAGTAACCAGGTTCCAGAGTCTAGTGGGAGACCAACTCGAGGAGTCGAGTCCGGGTCTCCTAACTCTAGGATTTGTAGGGTTTCTTGCCGCTCTCGTAGGGGTCTAGGGATGTGGGTTTGGCTATTCATCGCGACCGTGGAATCCGTGTTTTTACTGGCTTAAATAAAACACGGAATTCCTAGTATATCCAATATTTCATATGTGATTCTTCCGCTGCTGATATTATGTGATGTGATCATTTTATATGCGTGAGACGAATGCTTATACTATATATATGTGATATATAAATATTATTGCTTTCGTTTCTTCTGTGATACTTAGGAAGCATAAATGATAGGAATTCATTAATGAGATTAATGAAAAGAAAAGAAACCTAAAAGATGTTGTAGAATCAAATTTTCAAAAAGGGTAGCTCTAGTTTTTGCTTTGCATAGTGGTATTCCTTGTAGAATATCCAGCACCTTATTCGATAAGGAAAGAGCCGAGTTCCCTTCACCGGGAGTGACCTCTTTAGCGAAACTAGCAGATGCTACAACTCGCTCGGTTTTGTTTTTGATTGCTTCTATAGTTCTTCCTTTGCATAGCGGTATTCCTTGTAGAATATCCAACACCTTATTCGATAAGGAAAGAGCCGAGATCTCTTCACCGGGAGTGACCTCTTTAGCGAAACTAGTAAAAGCCTAAAAAACACTCCTTTTAAAAAACCACTTGTTTTTACAAACGATATCAAGTTCATTACGCAAAAGGTTTTCATAAAAAACTGTCGTAGCCCTCTGTCATTTCAGATAAGTCCTATTTAGTATTCGTGCTGCGTTTGTTGACCTCCGTCAAGGCGTAGTGTGCGGTAGCTGAGTAGTATTTATCTGCTGCATATGATGCGATTGTTTTAGGGTAGTCGTACGACCTTGTTGACTTCCGTGAAGGGTCGTGCGGGTGGGTTTATTTCAATCAGAAAATGACGGGTTGAACTTGACTAGTAGCCTATGATTTGTTGATCTCCGTCAAGGTCATAGGACGCTAGGGGAAAAAGTATTATAGGAAATTTCAAGTGTTGAAATTTGCAATGAGATTGCATACCTTCTATGAGATAGTTGGATCCCGATACCCACTGCGAGTAAGAGTTACTCCTTGAAGAGTTTCACACATGACAATTAGCCGATCAAATAGGTCTCTAGAAAAGTGTTAACGGGGTTATGACTCTGGAAAAACGAGGTTTATTTTAATTAGGTCCGTGCAAAAGTACGGGGAACCTCCCTCAAAGTACCAATACTGAACTGGCTGAAAGATTGACAAACTTGTAAGGTGTAATTAATCCCGGTTAGTCTTACTTTTTAGGGCTTGAAGGAAGATTTGATGAAAACAGTGGAAGCCATCCTGATTAGATAAGATAATAACCAATCTAAATCTTGCAAGAGAATACGCTAAAGTGTTTTCTTCTCTCTCTCTCTCTCCAGGTAGCGACCATGTCAGGTTTTAATCAAGATAATAATATGGATGTATTGACTGAACCCGCTTATTATACTGAGCAGGGGAACGTTGGTTCCGTTCTTTATTATAAATGTTATAAGACAGAACAGGAAATAGGAGAATATCCGGATTCCCACGCTGCCCAAATAAAGAAAAAATATGTTGATGCATTTTTTTCGGGTGTGTTAGTTATTGAGAACTGATTCTCAGTTCACTCTACGTCTTGGGCATTAGATACCGGATCAGGATCCCACATATGCAATATGTTGTATGGGCTAAGAAAAGGTAGAGAACTGGGAATAGGTGATCATTCCGTAAGAGTAGAGAATGGTGCAAATGTTGCAACCAAAGCAGTTGGCGAATATCACCTTGTATTACCAAATGGTAATACATTGATTCTGAACGAATGCTATTACATTCCGACCCTGATATGCAATCTTATATCAGTTTCTTTATTGAGTAAAGAAGGATATAGTTTTGTAGTACAGGATGATGTTATAAATATCTTCCTGAATCAAAAGTTGATGGATCAAGCTCGTTACATAATGGAATATACATTCTAAATCAAAGCACAGTTCTTAATAAACAAAACACACACAAGAGAAAGAGTTCAGAAATGAACGAATCCTTCTTATGGTATTATAGACTAGGTCATATCAATGCGACACGACTTGCTAAGTTACATAAATATGGAAATTTGAATACGTTCGAATTATTATCTTATGAAACCTGTCATTCATGTCTCAAAGGTAAGATGACCAAAATTCCGTTTAGTGGACATGGAGAAAGAGTTAAGGAACTCTTAGGACTGATACATAGTGATGTATGCGGTCCCATGTCTACACATGCTTGGAATGGTTCCTCGTACTTCATTACATTCACTGACGATCTCTCAAGATACGGACATGTGTTCTTGTTGAAATAAAAGTTCAAAATCTTACAACATTAAAGAAATATTGTCAAGTAAAAAAATAACGAAGATTAGGATAAATGACACGATGATTAATAAAGTTTGGCAACTTAATTAGAAGGATGATAACGTACCGCATGATTCTAAATTGTTAGCACCTCAAACTTATCAATAACAATCCATTCACAACTTCGTATCCACAACAATATCTACAAAAGTCACTCAAATCCATCATAAAGTACCAATTAGCTACGGTGCAAGATGGCTAAATCTTCCCGGCTTGCAATTGCAATTGTTCTCATCACGGCTCTTTCGGGCCTAAGTCTCGTAGACTCACATCGCTTTATGGTCGGAGCATGCCATGCCAGTGGATATTTGCGAGGTAGGACTGAACACTGCAACACAGAAAATGACTCGGACTGCTGCGAAGCGGGTAAGATGTACCCACAGTACCGTTGCTCTCCTCCTGTTACAGGCAACACCGATGCAACTATGACTCTCAACAGTTTTGCTGCGGGCGATGATGGAGGCGGCCCTTCTGAGTGTGACAACCAGTACCATAGTGATAGCGAGCTCGTTGTTGCATTATCGACCGGTTGGTATAACGGAGGAAGCCGTTGTTTGAATTACATTAGGATTAACGCCAATGGCAGGTCAGTACTAGCTAAAGTGGTGGATGAGTGTGATTCCGTTAATGGTTGTGATGCGGATCATGATAACCAACCTCCTTACGCTAATAATATCGTGGATGCCTCTCCGGCCGTGTGGAAGGCATTGGACATCACCGGGTCCCAAGTCGGGGATTATGACATCACTTGGTCCGATGCTTAATCAATTAATTAGTAAAATCTTAAATCAAAGTTGTGTTAAGTTGTCTGTTGAAGAATAAATTGTGGAAGTTACTGGTACGAGGTAATTGTATGAGTATTAATGTATGAATGTTAATGCATGGTTATTAATAGTTTATTTTTCAAGTTTACATATCTTCAATGTTTGAGGTCTCAATCAAGGACTGATCAGATTATGTTATGTCCAGTATATATGTTGCCAAATTGAAAGCAGTTGATAAATCTGCTTTCATCATTTCATTCAAATGCTAAAAAGCACTATGAAAATTCTGATTCTTCAATACAATACTCTTTTCAAAAGAGAAATATGGGACCATATACCATTTCATACAAGGGTACTAATAGAAGCCGTATTTGACCAAAATTTGTGGAACGCTGCTCTACTGTACGTGCTCTTGAAGAAACTTCGGTTGTGCTCGACCGAGTTTAGAGTTTCTAAGATTGCAATAACTATTGGAATGAGCTCTTTTCAACGATAAATTTTTCAGTATACTAGGTATATTTCACCTGATGATAAAAGAGGAGGAGCTGGTGATTTTCAGTCATAAAATGATTTTTTCCCTTCATTGCTGAGAACAAAATGAAATAACGATGTCAAAAAGCAAAACGGTATGATCCAGTCAACACACATGCAACTTTAGTTCGGAGAATCAACTTCTTTTTCCCACTGCTGAATATACTGTCGGAGATGCCGATCCTCACACCACTATTAAACACAGAAGATATGTAGCAAATCATGTATCAGGAATACAACACCGACTTTAGTAATCAAACTTGGCCTATGTCCACTAATCAAACTTGCTCCATCGAAATGAGGAAGTTACAATATTACACCACCCAACCGTCTCATATCTCTCATCTGCGTCATCTCATTTTTGCTCCTACACCACCAGAGAGGAGAGGTATACAACTCTGTCGCTGTAACCCTCGGGCGCCCGTTAACCTCTAATTAGAAAAACTATTTTCCTTAAATCTAGATTAGATGGATCCACAAACGGACATAGCAGAGATTATAGGTTTACAACTTAAAACTTTTAGGGGGACTATTAATGCATGTTAACTTGACTCTCTGGACTTTAATTGGATTCTTGGATTGCATGTCTTTAGCTAGATAGTTTTATCAGATGATCTTCATTAAGATTAATTTAATTCTGATTTAGTATTTAACTTTTAATGTAAACTAGCTAATTAATATGAATTGATATATGCTATATAGACGAAGTTCACCTACCAAGATCAAAACATACAAAAGTTAAAACCTTCAGCTTTAAAGAAATATATATAATGCCAAATAAAAACAAATTAGTAAGAAGATAAGAGCCGAGTGTTTTGCTTTAGAATGCAACTGAGAAGGATCGATAACACCTCAAAGGTTCAAGTTCGTCCTATAAATACCAATCCATGCACAACTTGAAATTCACAAACAAATCTACCAGTCACTCAAATTCTACATAGAGTACTAACTAGGGAGCAAGATGGCTAAATCTTCTTTTCCACTGGCAGTTGCTTTTGTTCTCATCGCCGCACTTTCAAGCCTAAGTCTGGCAACTTCGCATCGTTTTATGGTCGGAACCTGCCATGCTAGTGGATATTTACAAGGCACGACCGAGAACTGCAACACAGAAAATGATTCCGACTGCTGCGAGGCAGGTCAGATGTATCCGCAATACCGTTGCTCACCTCCCGTTACAGGGAATACCCCTGCAACTATGACTCTCAACAGCTTTGCTCAGGGAGGTGATGGAGGCGGCCCATCCGAATGCGATAACCAATACCATAGCGATAGCGAGCTGGTGGTTGCTTTATCGACCGGATGGTACAATGGAGGTAGCCGTTGTTTGGATTACATCAGGATTTACGCCAATGGCATGTCAGTGCTGGCTAAAGTGGTTGATGAGTGTGATTCTGTTAACGGTTGTGATGCCGATCACGATTTCCAACCTCCTTGTGCAAATAATATTGTGGATGCTTCTCCAGCAGTGTGGCAGGCATTGGACATCACAGGACCACAGGTTGGAGAATATGACATCACTTGGTCTGATGCATGAGCAATTAATTGGCTTACAAGCTAAATATCATATTAAGTTTGGTTAAGCTGCGTGTTGAAGAATAAATTGTTGAAGTTAGTGCTCTATATCAGTATCGTATGAATAAAGTATCAAGGTTGATACATTCTTACAGTTTACATTTCGAGTTAATATATCTTCCTACATTTTAAGTCCATGCGCTCACCTCTTTTGCCGATTCTTTAACATCAACTGAGTCTGATTATATCATTATGCATACCATTTCATTAAAGAACAAAGCATCTGATTATATCATTATATATATCATTTCATTAAAGAACAACAGCACTGGAAAAAGTCATGTATTTCTGACCAAAATTGGTTGAACGCGTATGTAAAGGCTCATAATGAATAAACAGCTGTGTAGTCATCTCAATTTTCTAGAATGCAATATTTCTAGGAACAACCTCTTCCAAACTGAGATTATTTCATGTGATACTGGGTACAATGCATCCGGACAAGAAAGAAAAAGGAAGATTTTCGGATAGTTTTGCGTCGCTCAAAATTGCTATACCAGTTTGAAAATAGGCAAACCATCTGTTATGACTATATATGTCTATCAAAATTATTTTAAGTATATTATTCCTTTGAAGAAACTCTAGCATATTGTTTTTTACAATCATGTATCAATATTAATATGTAGTTTCATGAAAACAAAGGTCAGAAATTCCAGGTCCCTTGAATCCAAATTAATTATAGGCATCCAATTGCAAACTAACAATTAAATATAATATGTATAATTACTAGCTTAACATTTACAGGGACTCATGCAATTGCAAATTAACCTCACTAAATTTGTAGACTTGGTTTCTTCGATTGTTTTCTGGTGTTGGTTCTATCAGATGAACTCAAGTAAATATTTAATTCTTCATTTTTATCCTTTTCTTTTTTGTTGGAACTTATGAAGTTATGGAAATTTTTGCATATTGTATATGCTGGGGTATTGTGTTACCTTGATGATATGCATTGTTATCCTCCAACCCAACAAGTTAAACTTTTGGGTAAAGCAGTTATTGGTATCATATCAGATCACACCAAGTACAAATTCGATAGATCGTTCATATCTCGTCGTTGTCAATTTAAATATGTTTATTTATCTCATCCCCCATCCTCTCTTACCTTTTTGGGCTAGAGTTTTCGTTAGAAACCTTTTCACGTGCCCCCCATGAGGGGGAGTATTAAATTGTTGTCGTCTTCTTTCTATTCATTGTTACCCCAACAATTTAAACTTTTACTTTTACTTTTACGTGATCAAGTTCTTCACCATATAAATTACTATTCCTATATACATGCAAGCACTACTTTTCCTACTCGTAATTTGTCTATACAAAAATTTATTCAAGAGACAAAAAAATAGGACCCACAACACCTAAGTAATAGTGTAAAACAGACGGGCCCATGGTATTTATCTTTTTGGTAAACATTTGGGTAAACAAATTGCGGTAGGAAAACGTATTTTTCATATACATATAGAGCAACAACACTTAAAAAAGAGTAATATTTTTCCTACCCTACCCATCAATGAGCAATAGCTCAGTTGATATGGAAACTTTCCCTCCTGGGGAGAATGCAGGGTTCAAACCCCCAAAATGGGAAGCGGTCACAAATTAACGCTTTCGGGCAAATTCATGAGTCCTCTAGATGCGTGTGTGTGTTGTGTTCTTGCGTGTGGTGTACGTGGGTGTGGTGAGTCAAGATTAAGGCTTATGAGCCAACGCCGAACAAAAAAAAACTACTTTTCCTAACATGGGAAAATCCAAATAGGCTATCAAATCTCTTATACGGAGCTATTCCAGAGATAATTGATAACGTGATCTTCATTTTGTATCCAATAAAACACTTGATAGTCTATACGGGCGGGCTCGTAAAAATGCCCCCCCCCCGCCAAAAAAAAAGTGAGTTTTCTTTGGTTTGCTACCATGTTGATTAATTACAGGAGCTGCCAGAATAATTAATCAATCAATCACCCATAGTATGAAATGATATATAGTATGGACAAAATTCACCTGCCAAGATCAAATCACAAGAGTTAAAAATCTCAGCTTCAAAGAAGCAATAATACCAAGTAAAAAAGGAAAAAAAAACAAATTAGTAATAAGATGATAAGAGCCGTGTGGTTTGCTTTAGCATGCAACTGAGAAAGAATCATAACGTACGCCATCATTCTGAACTCAAATTCATCCTATAAATACCAGTCCATGCACCACTTAAAGTCCACATCAAAATCTAACAATAGTACAATCTAAGGAGCAAACTCATTAAGATGGCTAAATCTTCTCAGCTAGCAATTGCTATTGTTCTCATCGCGGCGCTTTCGAGCCAAACCCTCGTAGCCGCTCACCGTTTCATGGTCTCAGCCTGCCAGCCGAGCGGATACTTGCGTGGCAGGAATGAAAACTGCAACAGAGAAAACGACTCTGACTGCTGTGAAGCAAGTCAGATGTACCCACAGAACCGATGTTCTCCTCCTGTTACAGGCAGCACCCGTGCAACGATGACTCTCAACAGCTTTGCCGCGGGAGGTGATGGAGGTGGCCCGTCTGAATGCGATAACCAATACCACAGCGATAGCGAGCTGGTGGTGGCGTTATCGACCGGTTGGTACAGTGGAGGAAGCCGTTGTTTGGATTACATCAGGGTCAATGCCAATGGAAGATCTGTGTTAGCCAAAGTGGTTGATGAGTGTGATTCTGTTAATGGTTGTGATGTTGATCACGACAACCAACCGCCTTGTGCAAACAATATTGTAGATGCTTCTCCTGCGGTATGGAAGGCATTGGACATCACAGGGTCGCAGGTTGGGGAATATGATATCACTTGGTCCGATGCATGAGCAATCCGACAGTTACGTATCAGTTATGCGCTGTGGAATAAAATTTAAGCTACCTGCTGCGCAATAAAAATGTTCACGTGAGATTTATGTCATTTATCAATGTAGTGTATTCTGAGGATTTAAATACATGTATTTCAATTTTCAGGTTAACATAATCCTATAATCAAGTGCACCAAAACTGTTTCCATGAGCAAGCAAATTTGACTCGACTCATGAATACGTATTGACATAAACTTGACATGAACACAACATGATCTTGCAACACCCTAACGTATTCATGGATTCGTGTAAAGATTTTGTCAGTTCTTTATAACCTAATATACGCCGGAAGGGAGGACGGGTTTGGTAATGAATGTATGTCATGACGCTAGAGTCCACTAAAAATCACTTAATTTGAATCTCTCGTGTAGGTTTGAGGGAGCTTAACTCTACGTGTTGTTGGTCTGTGCGTTTGACGGACTACTCTCATATACACGCATACCTTCTCTATAACACTACAACAAAAACGTTATCGTAGAATTGCCATGCTTATGTAGAATTGTCATGCATATATAGTTTGTTATATTCGCTTGATATATTATACTTGTTCATCTCAGTATGCTATTTTTTATATATCTTCTCATATGCTTGTCATTATATCACTTTATTTATAATCACGCTTTTATTGAGGACTTACCGAGCCCAAAATCACTGACGGACATTCCTTTGTTTTTCCTCTTTTTTGGAAATATACGTCAGGTGGCTTAGTGACAGGGATGATCGAGCCGACATAGAAAAATTACTCTCAGCTGTCATCTCAAGAAGATTTCTAGTCATCCACTAGTCCTTGTTTCTTTTAAGATGCATATTGTTCAAGCTTTGCATAGTTTTATTTCCTTTGTATTTGAATTCCAGACTTATTGTCTTTTTTTTTGAACTTTGTGACTTGGAATTGAATGTAATAATGTGATTGGATTTATGCTCTCGTTTAATTCTTGTTTATTATATATTGATTATGACATGCTTAACATATTTATTTCGAGAAGAATCCTTCTCGGTATAAATACGTCGCGGATCTTGTCACGTGCTCACTGCTGTCTTTTGGAAAGCGGGACGTGACAGGTTACTAAAGCAGGTCCCCTCGTGATCTCCATGTGGATCGGTTCCGAAGGATGAGTCGGCGATGTTCCCTATGACGTGTTTGATGGTTACCATTTTTGTTCCTCCCGATTCGATGCACTATGAGGAATTTGATCACGATCGCCACTGCGTCTGAAAGGCCGCTAGCTATCTTTGAAATTTGATCAGGTACCGAGAGAGAATATGGTCCGCCACTCCTTTCTAAGGTGTCAAGCCAAAATAAGGGCTTCCTTCCGATAAAAGTATTCTACAAAACAAAGGCAAAGTAAAAATGTATTAAAAGACGTGTAGTAAAATTATTCTAAAGAAAATAAAAATAAATGCAAAAGTAAAACGAAAGAACTCACCAGCCTAATGGCCGAGAAAACTTTATCTTTACATGTTCATCACGTTTTATTGCATTTAATACTGCCGGCCTATTCTATATCGAAATGTGAATAAATAAGTGCTATTAACCTGCTGTCTGTTTATAAGTACAAGTTTTTCAAGAGAAAGGTCACAATCAAAGGAAAACATGCACATTCTATACAAATTCAGGTGCAAACTACCGACAGACGGACAAACGATCAAAATAGAGGTTTCGACCACTCAAATTCATCACGTACAACACACAAGTGTAGGGGACAAGCTAAAAGTGATGGTCATTCCATGTCTTGAACAGAAACTGTAACGACCGTGTACATTAGATACGTAATAAAAAAGTTATATAATTTTTCTCGAGATCAAAATAATTAGTTTACTACTTCTATTGGTAGAAAACACTTTAAAAATATTTTTTCCATGATTAAAATGAATTAATATGATTTTTATGAATTTTTAGGAAATTTTGGGGATTTTTATGAATTTAAATGGATTTTTTTATCGAAGGGAAAAGTTTTTAAAACCGAAAAGGGGAGCTATTTTATAAGTGAGGTGGTAGGTGTGAGGTGGCATGAACATGGTTCATGGTATGGGCAAAGTATGGTTGGATTTGTTTATTGCAAATTGGTGTTATTTTTTATGGGAGAGAGAGAGAGGGGCCGGCCACTAATTGAGTGGGGGTTCATTTTTCATTTGTGAGATTACACTTGCTCTCTCTCACTCTCTCATACTCACCAAAACACTTAGTCTTTTTGCTCATGCCATTGGTTTTTCTCACCTCTTCTTCATCTTCTATTGTTGCTCACTTGAGCTTATGGATGAGAGAAAAATTATAGTGACACTTTCATACACCTCAAATCTCCATTGCTAGCAACTTTGAAGCGTCGGTTGTCTCGTTCGACGAGGCTGGAGCTTGCGTCGTTTTCCTCAGGTGGATCATCGGAGATGGAGGAAGACCGGCAACCAAACTACGTCAAAGAACCTTTAGGAGCTTAGAATGAAGACCAATGGACACGGATCAACTCGGTATAACCATTCTAACCTCTATATTAGTTTGCTATTTTAGGGTTTAAGGTCGATCCGAGAATCGGGTAATGGTAGCGCCGTTTTTAGAAAATTTTTGTTTCGCATTTGGCCGCGTTTCAATGGTCGGGGCGCTGCTGTAACCCAGTATGGTATCAGAGCCACCCTTTAAACCCTTAGCTAGCTTGTTTAGACAATGTTAATGCATCGAAATCGAAACAAACCCGATTCACTGCCACTGCTGATTCCATTCTCTGTAAATTTTCAAAGTCTTCAAAAAATCTTCCAAACAATTTCAGAAGACTACCGACATGACCAGAAGACTACACCCTAAACACGAGACCACCTTGTCGGAATTGGGCCGAGCATATTCATCCCAAATCCGAGGCCGGCCCTATGAGGGTATTTGGGGTTCGTTTTTTGGGTGTGGTTCTGTCTCTGGAAACTTGGTGCAGTGGTATTGTTTGTTTAGCCCATTTTTGATATTATGTTATTAGGTGTTTGGGGGCTATTCGGGGCGTTTCAAAGTCGATGTTTGTAACACTTTTTAAAAATTTACAGTACTTAAATTATTATATGCGACCGTGAATATCATTTGATCGGTACAACCCGTATAATTGCTATATGTCTTTTAGACGGGTTTACGAACGTGACATTCACGTTGATGTTCTGTGTTGTGCTGTGATGTTGGTTGAATCGTCGTGGTGGATAGATATGGTGCAATGTTAGTACAGTTTTATTTCATTTGTATATTTGATATTGCGGGGCGAGCGTCCGACATGTGGACTGTCGTCACTGCCAGTTTGTATATTATTCTTTTGGGGCACGACCGGGTTGAGTTTGATATCACCCTTGTATATTATTTTCTTTTCTGTACTAGGATTACCCCGTGGTGGAGTGCACGAATAGCCGAGTTCTAGAAGGCAACTGGTCCGCATCACATGGCATTGGGAAGGAGGGGACCTTACTCTAGAATTGGCGGGCTATTCGCCGCACTCGTAGGGGTATAGGTTGACCCAGGAGGGGTGCTCAAGTTACCGAATTCCGTGAAGTGCTGGGTGGCCCATTCACGTTGTTGAAGGTGGTTGCCTCGCTTCTGGTTTTGCGGGTAACTTGCCGCTCTCGTAGGGGTCTAGGTTTCATTGCACAGGCTATCCACACGACACGGAACGTCGGGTCTCATTTGCGGCTCAAGTGAAACCCGGGGCTTCAGATTATCCACCATTATGTATTGTTTCTGTGATACTTCTGTGATGTTGCTTTATATCATGCCTAGGACGAATGTTATATATATTTATATACTAGTAGATGTTGTATATGTTTTGCACCTGCACTAGTCCAGTCCCCGCTCTGTCGTTAGTTAAGTAACCTAACGGGTGATAACGGGACCCAGTGGCGAATGCGGATGGCATATACGTACATTTTATTTTCGTTCTTTTCTGGTGTGATTAATTGATGGGGCTGCATTGATTCTTATCAATGCAAGGAAAACAAACCTTTATATGATGTTGTTGGAACCAAGTTTTTAAAAAACTGACATTGCAGACATTCTCTTTTGCTTTGCACAGTGGTATTCAGTTTGGAATATCCAGCACCTCATTCGACGAGGCAAGGGACGAGATCTCTTCATCGGGAGTGACCCCTTGAGTAAAAGTTTGCGTCAACGTAATAACTTCACTATAGTCGAATATTTTTTGCTTTGCATCATGGTATTCAATTTAGAATATCCTGCACCTCATTCGACGAGGAAAGAGCCGAGATCTCTTCACCTGGAGTGACCTCTTTAGTAAAAGTCTTCGCCACTATATATTTGTAAAACCACTTGGATTCCTTCAACGAGATCAAGTTCATTACGTTAAAGGTTTTTCGCCAAAAATCAGCCGTAGCCCTCCGTCATTTCAGATAGGTATCTCGTAGTATTCGTGCTATGTACGTTGGTCTCTATCAAGGCAAAGTGTACGGTAGCTACGTGATACGTGTCTGTAGCATGGATATGCGATTATCTAGGACAGACGCATAGTCACGTTGGTCTCTATCAAGGGCTTGTGCGGGTGGGTTTAGATCAATCTTGGATAATGACGGGTTGAACTTGACTAGCGACTTATGGCACGTTGGTCTCTATCAAGGCCATGACGTCGTTAGGGGTAAAAATCATATCGGGAGTTTCAAACATACAGGAAACTTGCCAGGCTTGCGCATACCTTCTGTAGTTTGGTGACTTGAGTGGCTTCCATCAAGTTATCATGCGATGACAGTTGAATCCCGATTCCCACTGATGAGTAGGATTACTCCTCGGGTGATTCCGACTAATTCTCCTTTTGGGTTTAGAGGAGAATTTGAGGAAACAGTGGGAGCCATCCAGATTAGATAAAATGATTAACCATTCTGATCTAGGTTAGAGTGCATGCTGAGTGTTTCTTTTCTCTCTCTCACTCTCTCTCTGGCTGCGACTATGACCCGACCTTTGACTAAAACTCATGAAACCAAATTAACCGAACCTTCTTAAAAACACTTTGGATTTTGGAATGTCACGGTGTCGCATACATCATTGCCACTTCTATATCACCTTTTTGCATTTCTCCAGAACACCCCATATCACTACGAACATCCACTTCCATTGGATAAATCCATCGTATAGTTACATACGAACTCGAAGGAACTTTTTCGAGGATGGATTCTGGTTCTGAAGAGATAGAATAGGATTATTCGGTTGTCTTTCTTCATTACCTTCTCTCAGGTTGTGAGGGCTCCTAGGATTAGGAGAGGGTACACCTGTCACGCCCCGCTTCCCAGAGTACGCTAAGATGGGCACGTGACATAGCCAACCATGCTACCTGTGGATAGGAAAAATCCTTCCACAGTCACATTACGGCTGTAGAGATATCAAGAACATGAAAGTAAACTAACTATCTAGTACATGTCCATAAGCCAGAGTAAAAGAGTCAAGAAATAACAATATGCGGAAGCTAAAAGATACAATAAATGAACCACCTGGAAGTGAAACTACATACCGACAGGAACTTCACCGCTCGTATAACAGCGGCAATACTCCTGATCAGTCTACAACGAGATAGAAGAATCTGGGCCATGCAAAACCCAGACGTCGGCGTGTCATGTCATCAAGCAATAAAATATAAACAGGGTAACAGGCAATGCAGATATAATCATGAATGAAAAGCAGATGTAACAGTAATGTAAATCAGGGCAGTGAAGGGTAGTGTGTAGTGAGTAAACTAAACTTTTCTATTGGGTTATCTACTCTCAAGTCTTTGAAATCAATTTGATGAATCATCGATGTAACTCAATAGTATCCCGTGCATACCTGGGACCACAGTCAAGATTCTCGGGCTGAATCCGAGACATGCCGCTAGGCACTAAAACAGGAAATATGTACAGATGAATGATGTCAGCAGCAGCATCCCAAGGCTGGCCTATCCTCTAAAACTGATCGGTAAAGGTAGTACACTGTCGAGTTACAAGTCAGGTGTCATCATTGATTTCCCCATACCCCCAAGTTATATGTGTTCAAGTCAGGTATTTATGCAATCAAGAACTAATGCCAAATCAGGATCAGGTAGGTGCATGTTTGTCTGGATAGACAACAGGAACGGTCCGTAAGGACTACATGTTAGGTTTGTTGGCATTAGACTCAAGATCAGGTAACAGGTAAAGCCATGGAACATCAGGTCAAGTCAAGTGGTGTACGGTACCATGTCGGGTCAAGTAGTAGGCGTAACAAGTCATGTCAGGGTGTACAAGATATCATGTGGGTGCTCATAATCAAACTAGCATAATCATGGGTATACAGAACAAGCATGAGTACTAATAAAACAACAAACCGAAACATGTAATATGATATGCAAATAGGTACAGACTAAACTATATGGATGTACAGTCATCAATTCGAGTCAGGGTTATAGTTCTAATATTAATTAGGATGCAATTTATTAAACATGGAGTATTAATATCACAGTATTATGTAGTAATGTGATCTATGGATGCAATTATATATATCTTAAATGCGATGGATGCAAACGGGTATCCGAAAAGTTATAAAACTATAAAATGGTAATGTCGGATGTACAACTAAGCAATATGTGATATAAATATTGATATAATAATATGAATATGGATAGGATATTCAAAGCGATTAATAACTATAAAAATGGTATTGATTAACCATGCACAAGAAAGTTCCGTTCAGAAATTCAGCGTCACCTTGATTTGTAAAATATCTTAAAAATAACAAACGTTCTCCAAAAGGGACATGTCTTATACCAAAACAAAGATAATTCAATAAGATTTTCATTTTTATAAGTATAAGCATCTCAGGTTGTCCCTACAAAAAGTTATGAATATTCGAAGTTGAAAGTTTGCTGCTGGAATTTCCCTGGACAGCAGTTTAGAGACATATTCATTTACATTTTACGTTATTTAAACAATTAATTTTGCAAGTAAATATTTCATAGAGTTATAGTATTCTGAGTTAGATTCGTAACGAACTAAAGAACGTATACTAATGATTTTTCTATAATTTATAATGAATTTTATAAGGTCAGGTGTAAAGTAAATTTCAGATTTGTCATATCCGCTTTTCAACGACGTTTCATGTGTAAACTATAATATTTTCAAATGTATAATATTATAAAATGCAGATTATAAACTAATTAAAGATAATAATAAGAAATATTACGACAATATATATTTTAAATGATATGGATGCAGTATAATGTAATCTAGTATGTCACAAGATAATTTTTCATGATCTAGATTTAAAATGATATAAACGGATGCAAACGAAACATCGAAATGTTATAAAATTAAACATGGGGTACTAGATTTAAACTATAGGTATGGTATTTATTTAAATAGGTATAAAATGAATTATATAGCATGTAGCAAGATTAACTTGCCTAGACGGAACAAGAACGGATGTGTACGGAACGTCCTTCGTCGGCGAAATGTCGCGACGCGCGCACGGTACACGGAACGGTTCCAAACAATACACGAGGGTGATCACGCAAGTCAGGTACGTTCACTGGATCACTCGGATCGTCAGCGACAAGTACGGCTCCGGCGGTGATCACCGGAATCAAGAACCAAGATTAAGAAAAAGAAAGAAGAAATAAGAAGAAGAGGTTGTGTATTAAATAAGGAAAGAAAAATTAAATAAATAAAATATATAAAAATATATATATTCAGAGGGGGGAGAGAGAGAGAAAGGAGTTGTTAGTTTGTTAGGAAATTAGATTTAAAATTTTAAAAGATTTTTAGATTTAAAATTTTAGATAAGAGATTTCAGTTTGTTAAAGAAATCATATGAAAATATTTAAACTAAATTTTAAAATTAAATAAATTGAATTTTGGTGAGATACAAAAATATTTCAAAACGCGCCCGGGTCGGGTCTAAAAATTCAGATTTAAAATACGGAAAATATGTGCGACTTTCAAAATTCAAAATGAATGCTCAGGTAAGGAAAATGCATACCCCCAAGAACGGACGCACGTAAATGCGCGTAGCCATCCAAACAAGTCTGTTTCACTGAACGGGTCGAGAACAAGATGCGCGGATGCTACCACGGAGTTAGGGGTATCATGCAGGCTATGAAATGTAATTTTAAATTATTTTACATGACTTAAAATGTTATATGGTAAAATATGCAATGCTAGGTAAAATGCCAGTATGCAGTATACATGAGATGCACCTGTCTATGTAACAAGTCAGGGTAATCTATAAATATGAATCAAACATGTTCAAGCAAACGGGTCGGGTCGAATGCAATGTAAAATGTAAAATACTATTCGCACCCAAAACACGATAAATCAAGAAAAAATACCACAAATAAAGAAATACGAGGACTAGAATTGGTATAAATGAACTCGGGTGTTACATTATACCCAACTACAAAAGAATTTCGTACTCGAAATTCCAAGAACAAGATAGGATAAACAAACAAGAATTTTCAAGAATAGATGTGGAAACTTCTGCCTGATTTCATCTTCTCGTTCCCAAGTTGGTTCTCCATGCGAGCGATTACCCCAAGAGACAAGTACAAGAGGGATAATCTTGTTCTTAAGAACCTTTTTCTCTTCGATCCACGATCGACACCGGTCGCTCTTCAAAAGTCAAATCTTCTCGTACAATCAGCTCCGAATGATCCAACGCATGTGTTTCATCTCGAACATACTTACGGGGTTGAGGTACGAGAAACACGTCATGACCATTCGCCAAGGATTGCGGTAGCGCCAAACGATCAGCC
The DNA here is from genome assembly GCA_030015575.1 of Agapanthus africanus. Taxonomy (NCBI): domain Eukaryota; kingdom Viridiplantae; phylum Streptophyta; class Magnoliopsida; order Asparagales; family Amaryllidaceae; genus Agapanthus; species Agapanthus africanus. The sequence continues at coordinate 497,142,513 of CM057347.1, read as the reverse complement.
ACTTCTCCAACATGTTCCAAGATCTCAAAAGGTCCAACGAATCGAGGACTAAGCTTTCCTCGACTTCCGAAACAGATCACCCCTCTAGTCGGTGATATCTGCAAGAATACAAATCACCAACAGCAAACTCTAGAGGTCTTTTCGATGTAACTGCCCAACTCCTTGTCGGTCTTGTGCTGTTTTCATATGATTCTGGATAGTATAAACCTTCTCAACTATCTGCACAACCATATCTGGTCCCAACAATCATCGTTCCCCGACATCGTCCCAACAAACCGGTGAACGACACTTGCGACCACATAAAGCTTCGAATGGAGCCATCCCAAAAGTCGCCTGGAAACTGTTGTTGTAGGAAAACTCCACCAAGTGTAGATGATCCTCCTAGAACCCTTGAAGTCTAACATGCAAGATTTCAACATGTCTTCGAGAATGTGGATTGCTTTCTCCGACTGGCCATCTGTTAGAGGGCGATAAGCTGTGCTAAACTTCAATCGAGTCCCCAAACTTCCCTATAAGCTCCTCCAAAAGTGTGCTAAGAAACGAGTGTCACGATCCGACACGATGCTCACCGACATTCCACGCAATCCTACAATCCCCCGCTCGTACCATTCTGCCAAAACTTCTGTTGATTGACCAACTCGAAAGGGACGAATGAGCTGCCTTGGTCAAACCGTCAACGATCACCCAACTACATTGTTGCCTTTCGGACTCCTTGGTAGAGCCGTCACGAAATCCATGGTCATATGTTCCCACTTCCACTGATCAGAAGTGGTTGCAATAAACCAGCAACCCTTTGATATTCAGCCTTAACTTGCTGACATACCAAGCACTTTGCCACAAAGCGAGCAATCTCCCGTTTCATGCCTTCCCACCAGAAATGCTGTTGTATAACTTGGTACATCTTCGTGCCTCCTGGATGTACGGAACATGCGGAACTGTGCGCCTTCCTTCATAACTTCTTCGCGGATGTCTTTCTTTGGCACACACAACGACTACCATATCGTAACGAACCATCTTCATGAATCAATAAGTCCGTTTGAAGTCTAGCTTCAACCTGTTCTCTAAACTATTGCAATCTTGGGTCCTTCGACTGCGCTGCCTTATTACTCTCGATCAATGACGAATGTACTTGCAGCTGCATCACTTTCCTGAAGAATGCGGTAGCACAACCTCCAAATCAAATCTTCAAAAGTCTTCAACGAGTTTCTTCTGCGTAATCAACATCTGAATTGTCGGTATCCGACTGAGTATCTGGTACAATGCTAACTTTTCCCGGATGGTACTTAAGATCGAAGTCGTAGTCATCCGTCAACTTCAACCATCTTCGCTGTCTCACAACTAGCTCCTTCTGAGCGAACACGTACTTTAGGATTTTGTGATCGGTGAATACTTCGACCTCGTTCGCCCAATAAGTAGTGTCTCCAAATCTTCAACCGAAAATCCCAGCCGCAAACTCCAACTCATGAGTTGGGTAATTCTTCTCATGGGTCTTCAGCTGTCTCAACGCGTAAGCTACAACCTTCCCATGCTGTACTGATACACACCCCAATTCCTTCCCAGATGCGTTTCTGCGAAACACCAATCCTCCGGAACTGTCTGGCACGGTTAAAACGAAAGCGGTTGTCAAACTTTGCTCCAACGCCTCAAAAGCTGACGCACACTTATTTGTCCATACCAATGGTACCTCCTTGCGCGTAAGCTTGGTCAAGGCTCAGCCAAACGAGAAAAATTCTCCACGATCCTTCTATAATACCTGGCAAGTCTAAGGAACTTCTTATCTCCGCAACATTCTTCGGAATCGTCCATTCTCGAACTGCAGTGATCTTTCAGGATCAACGGCGATTCTATCTCCAGCTACGGTATGTCCCAAAACTTTACTTCTTCAAGCCAAAACTTGCACTTGCTCATCCTTGCATATAATCTTTCTTGCCTCCAAGTCTGCAGTGCGATCTTCAAGTGTTCTGCATGCTCTTCAATGCTCCTCGAGTAGACCAGAATATCTTCCATGTCCATTATTAAAACTGGTCCAAGAATGGTGAAAATATTACGTTCATCAAGTCCATAAATATTGCCGGTGTATTCGTTACTCCGAAGGGCATCACTACTACTCGTAATGTCCATACTGAGTTCGGAACGCAGTCTTGCAAATATCTTATGATTTAACTCGGACCTGATGATATCGAACCGCAAACCCAGCTTCGAGAATACCCTCGCGCCACTAAGCTGCTCAAACACTTCACCAATGCGAGGGATCGGGTACTAGTTCATAATAATCACTCGGTTTAATTCTCGATAATCAATGCACGCCTTCTATGTGTCATCTTTCTTCTTTACTAGAAGAACTGGAGCTTCCCCAGTTAAGTTGCTGCGGCAAAACCAACCCTTCTCAACTAATTCAGCAACCTACTTCCTGACTTCTTCCAACTCCACTGGTGGCATCGGGTAATATGCCCGTTGAGATTGGCGCTGCACCAGGAACAAGTTCAAGTGCGAACTCCACGTCTCGCCTCGGCGGTAAACCTGATATGTCTTCACACTTCGATGAAACTCTCAAATATAGCCGGCGCTTCTTCCTTATCCACTGCCATTGATGAAAGAACCTTGTTTTTCGGTCTAGCCCTAACTCGACTGGCCCGACAGAACTGCTTCTGTTCCCTGATTTAAAATCAGGAAAGCTTATGGAAAAAGCTTCAGAAAAGGGTCACGTGCTTACACGTGACCAGCAGTCACGTGTTGGCATGTGACACCTAAAAGCAAGCGGCAAAGGCACATTGGTCCCCTGATCAAATCAAGGAAAAGGCTTCAGAAGAGGTCACGTGCTCCCACGTGACCAGGGTCACGTATTGGCACGTGACGCTCAAAACATCAGACTCATTCTCCGGGTACATCAAGGAAAGAGGCTCCAGACAAGGGTCACGTGCTCGCACGTGACCAGTGGTCACGTGTTGGCACGTGATGACCAAGCAGCGGCAAAGGTATAGCGCAAAGGAAAGAAGAGGGCTCATTCCAAAGGGGGTCACGTGCCCACACGTGACCATGGGTCACGTGGTCATACGTGACCGGCTTTCAAAGCCCATTTTGCTAACAGAATTAAATTCTGAAAGAGATTTAAATCTTTCCAAACGAAAGCGATTACCTGGAACCAATCGAATTAAAGGTTTAAAGATGATTAAATATCATCTATCTATGGGAAAATCTCGAGTTTGGAAAGATTTCCCCTTTAAATCTAAACGAAATAACAAAGGAGAATCCCTGGACTTGAAATCCAATGGTGAATAAAATTCACCCAATAATCCAAAGGTCCAGAACGAATGATGGATGCAAATCAAATCTCTCAATGAAGATTCGTCAAAAACTAATTGACTCGGCTGCTTCTCCTATAAATAGGAGCCAAGAGATACAAAAAGATAGATACGCAGAGGGAAGAAAAGGGAGAGAGCCTTGATACTTTGAGGAATTTGGATCTTCTGCAAAAGAAAACCCTAGGTAAGAAAGGGAAGGCTCCTTGAAAGAAAAGAGAATTTAATTCTCAACAGAGTTTAACTCTGATATATAAAACAGAAGAACATATCTCTTCTCTCTTTGATAGAGGATCCGCAAAGTGCACATCTCCCCTTGAAGTTGAGAATTTAATTCTCAATGGGTCGAGATCCTGCCATGCAGATCCAAAACATAGAGAGGGAACGGAAGCACGAGAATTTAATTCTCACAGAACTATAGGAATTTAATTCCTTTAAAATAAAATTAGGGCTTGACCCTGTGTCATGGGAATTTAATTCCTTCAGAACAAAAAGAAACAGGGTTTAACCCTAATTAAGAACTTAGTTCTGTTGAAACAGCGGGAATTTAATTCCCTTAATCATAATTCTTTAACAGAAAATGGGAGTTTAATTCCTTAAAAGCTTTTATTAGGGTTTAACCCTATTCAGTTCTTCACATATATGAGGAATTTAATTCCTACAGAAAATTCAGAGTCCAACTCTATTCCAGAATATAAATCTTCAAAAGGAAGTAGGAATTTAATTCCTCCGAAATTATTGTCAGGGTTCAACCCTACGAGGAATTTAATTCCTGGAAAAGATTAACAGATCCTCTAAACAACATACATAGAGGCAGGGTCACGTGTCACCACGTGACCCCCCCAAAGGACCTACAGAAAGCCCCTTTGAGGCAGCACCCCACGTGACCCACGTGACCCTAGGCAGAAGCTTTAACATATAAGCATTTGAATGCCCGTCACGTGATGGCACGTGATGCTCTAAAAGACGCAATAATCTCGGAAGAACAAATGAAGGGAGGGCGCTCTCACGTGTTGCCACGTGACCCCTTTTGCCTTAGTGTTTAACACTAAATTGAAACTCCCGAATCCAGTATTAGAACACTGTTGGGCCTTAGTGTTCAACATTAATCAAAGAACTTTATTCGCAGTGTTCAACACTGATTACCTTAGTGTTTAACACTAATCTGAGATCTCCGTTGCCAGTGTTTAACACTGATTTGTTTTAGTGTTTATGATAAATTGAAAGCCTTGTTGCTGGTGTTTAACACCAATTACCTTTTAGTGTTAAACACTAACTTGTCAATCTCGTTCCCAGTGTTCAACACTGATTGCTCTGTAGTGTTTAACACTAGGCTTTGGCCCAATTGGCTAAATGGTTAGAGGCAAAGCCTCTCCTTTAATGAACCAACATGAAGACAATATTCCCGACATGATTGGACTTAGCCCAAGCTAGGCCACGAGTCCTCAATTCGTAACTAACTGGGCTAATGGGCTCATAACATAATTAATTGGTCTTGATCCCAAATTGGGCCAAGGACTATTTAATCCATTCCGGTTCTAGGGTACATCTCTTCACTCCTTTGATACTTGGCATTGTAATCCCTCAATGTCTTCAAAGAGGTGACGGGTCCCGACGACCACACATTGATATGGACTGTGGGGTCCTTAAATCCGTGCGAAGCATCTAACGCAAAATTCCTGGTTACGTGGAACGCGGATAACGTTACTCTTTGACCCCGTGGAAAACGTCCAGAGCGGATCCTGGTCCTCGCAGAGCACGGCAATGAACCCGTGTGAAGCATCCAGAGCGGAGCCTAGTCCTCGCCGAGCACGGCAGTAAACCCGTGTGAAGCATCTAGTGCAAAATTCCTGGTCACGTGGAACGCGGATAACGTCACTCTTTGACCCCACGGAAAACGCCCAGAGCGGAGCCTGGTCCTCGCCAAGCACGGCAGTGAACCCGTGTGAAGCATCCAGAGCAAATACCGGACTGTGGAGTCCTTAAACCCATGGACTACGACGTTCTTAACCTCGACCGAGATGTCTTAAAACTAACAATGGACCACAATGTCCTTAAACTACCCATGGACCGCAATGTCCTTAAACTAGCAATGGACCACCACGTCCCTAAACTGGAACAATAGAGCCCCGCATGCTCTTTTGTCGGGTCTAAACGATCACGTTTAAGTTGATCTTAGCCTCAAAGATGGCTAACGTATCCTTAAACCTTCAAACAGACTGGGCTATGAATCTCCCCCAATTAACTCTGGTTCGAGGGTACATCTCTGAACTCCTCTGACATCTGTCGTTGTAATCCCTCAACGTCGTCAGAGAGGTGATGGGTCCCGACGGCCATACATACAATGGACCACCATGTCCCTAAACTGGAACAATAGAGCCCAAACGCTCTTTTGTCGGATCTAAACGATCCTGTTAAGTTGATCTTAGTCTTAAATCAGACTAACGTATCCTTAACAAACGTTTGAGTTGATCTTAGCCTCAAATATGGCTAACGTATCCTCAAACCAAAACCCCAAACCCAAATCTAAGAAAATACGGATTTGGACTAATCCACGCCCTACGGGCGACGACATAACTCGGTCTCCGTATACAATCCACGGGCAACAAAACATAAAACAAACACACACGACACGAAGTGACCATCTGGAGAAAGAGAAAGTTGTTACCGCGAAGCGGTAGCGTAATTAACTGCAGGGGCTTGCGCCTATAGGGAAGAGCGTCCCCACAATCAAAAATCCCTCAACGAGGGGGAATCTGATGAAGTCTGCTACATCGGCCGCATCCGTTTAAACCTTCGATATACGGTGCCATAGATCAACTTGGCATCTTCGGAGAGGTGGACGGATAGCACCAATTAGCATCTGCCCCGAATCTCAGGCGAGACGTCGACGTCTCGGCCGCCGTTCGGAGGGGAACAGATTCTGGCACGCCCGGTGGGACCTTTTCCTCTTTCCACTCCACACTTCGTGTGTCGTGATTCGCGAACCAATCGCGGTTCGCTAATGGTTGCCCTTGGGTTTCAAGATACTAAGAATTGGCGTCTTGCTTATTGCAGAAAGCAAAGGATCGATGGCTTCTACTTCTGCGAAATCCTCCAACTGCTCAGACTGCAATTGCGACCAACGCTCTACCTCGCCAGGAGGTATAGCCTATGGACCCCAAGCTGCTTCGTTATTCACAATGCCGGTGGACCAGGTGAGTCAAACCACTACCGGATTGTTCTTTGGGACTATACCCCCACCGACAAGCTTCGCGGAGCCGGTGCTGACAAAGGAAGCTCTCAAGAAGTCGGTCTTTGATCGTCTTACCCCTGCCGCGGCTCCTCTCAACGAGTCGCCCAGCGTCAATGCCTCGGTCTTCTCTAGATTGGGCCAGAAATCCTGCGAACTCATCATGGGGCCTACAATCTCAGAGGAGGCTGCTTCTAAGAAAGTGCCCGCTTCTACCCCCGAAGTCGCCAAGGCGGCTTCTCCGGCCAAAAGGTCGGTCTTTACAAGATTAACGGCTTCAGCTCCCGCTCCTGCTGCCCAAAGGACGTCGGTCTTTGACAGGCTAACACCAGCAACGACCCCCCACCTACACAGGGGGCAAGACGAAGCTATTCTCACCGCTGAACCAACGCCGTCCGCTCGGCACGCTCGACGTCGCCACTGGCGCCGAGTAAGGAGGGCTGGGGGCAACTCCCCCTCGGGGCTAACTCCACCAACCCCGATGGCAGAAGTTAATGCTGCTGTTCCAACTGGGAACAGCTTCGAGATGCTAAATAAGGTGCGAAGGAATTCTCCTACCGCAGTGCTAAAAAGGTCTCCTCCCCCATTAAAAAAGGTTGTGGAAATAAAATCAGAACCGCCCCGATCCCCTCAACGGCTGTCTTCCGAAATCTATAAGGTTTGGCGGCAGGCCCGAGACTCGATCATCGATCCAAACTTCTCCCGCCAGCACAAGAAGCTGAAAATCCAACCGGAAGCTGGTCACCAGGCTAAACCCCAAAAGGCTGTCTGGACGCCCACCTCAACGGCCCCCTCAACCTCCATGGCTCATAAAAGGAGGAGGCCAGAGAAGATCCCCCAGCCTGCAACGACGGTTAAAAGCACTGAGCCCAGACGCCCGAAGTCTGGGGGCATGGTGGTGCATACTGTTTATATGGCTTCTGGAAAGGAGGAAAGCCGCACTTCTACGGGCCACCGACCGCTAACCCGATCCGTGACGAAAGCCCAGGAGCAGCAACAAAAGCTTCAGGAAATGATGAATGCTATGGCCGCACTTACCGGGCCAAAAGAAAGCCCAGAAAAGTCCTCAGACGCACGTCAGGAGGAAGAAACCGACGCTGAATTCCTCCGCCGGATACTGGAGAAAAAGGACAAAGAGGCTGCTGAACAAGCGGCCAACATACAACGTATGGGCCTTCTCTTCCAAGATATGATAGGAATGATGATCCAGCAGGACTTACCCGCCGAGGATCCCCCAATCGTTCTTGAAGACGACCGAGGAGAAACGTCAAATCCACCACCAGCCCTCTCAACGGCCAAGGAGGAGGCAATCTCTAAGGCTGACTTGGTTGACTACATAGCCCGGCAAATCCGGGTTCATCATGCGACTGAGGCAGCTGGTCAAGTCGTAAAAACAGGGCGGCCATATCCAAGCTGGTACGACCAAATCAAATACCCGCAAGGATATACGATACCAAAATTCCACGTGTATAAGGGGACCGGCAATCCCCATCAACATGTCGCCCAGTTCCGGGCCCTCTGCGGTAACACCGGTGGTGATGATAAACTGTTGCTCCGCCAGTTCGTGAGCAGCTTATCAGAAACAGCGTTCGAATGGTATTCGGAACTCCCGAACGATTCTATCAAAACGTTCGCTGAAATGGAGTTGTTATTCACTCAGCGATTCGCAAGTGCCAGCGAACGCACTCCAATAACTGCATTGATTAACGCCAGGGCAAGACCAGGCGAAACCTTGGTCCAGTATGCTATACGCTGGCGGAATTTGTGGTCGAGATGTGAACAACGCATTGAGGAGGCACCCGCAGTGGGCATGTTCGTGGGAACCCTAGACCCCACGCAACTATATCCCAGTTTATGATGTTCTTTAAGACAACCACATTCCAGGCTTTAATCGACAAGTTGGCTCAGATGGACCAGATGGGTCATAGACCACCTCCCCCGAAGTCGGAACCTCGGAATGACAAGGGTAAAGGAAGGGCAACCTTTGTCGCGAATGCCCAACAGCAACCTAACGCCCCGAAACCGGCGGATCAACTGGAAGAAAGACGCCGGTATTATAATGAGAAGATGAAACGTCCCTACTCATTCCCATGAGACAAGACGAAACGGTTATTCGAGCTGGCAGTACGCAACAGACTTATAAACCTACCAAATCCAAGGCGACCGCCGCAACCCATCGAGGTGAATAACCCTAACTATTGCCCTTACCTTCAAACGGTAAGTCATCCGATTGAAGATTGCTTCGTCTTCAAAGGATGGATTGAAGATCAATACCTCCAGGGGAAGTTTATATTATCTGAAAAGTGGAAGGTGAACCCACCACAACCGCATACTCCTAAGAAAGCAGATACACCGGGGGCAACCTGCTCCTTTATTGAAGAAGCTCCATGGGAGGTCGTGCTATCAACTAAAACCAAAAGAATGCTGAGAGACCTTCATGCGTGCCCTGCGATCGAATGGAAGGACCCTCTTGAACCTCAAATTATCGAAGGGATGCTGAAGCACCGCCCAACTACGGAGACTCGCGATGAGGGCCCAAATATTCACGCCAACCGTCAAAATCTTCGAAGAAAAAGAAGAAATCCAGGAAGCCCGTGAAGCTTGGAAACGAGCACACGAACTTGCAGAAGCAAATCGACGCGCTGGAAGAATACAATCAAAAGGCGCGAACTCCTGTCACACTGCAAGAGTTCCTCAACCACATCTTTCAAGAGAGAGATGAGGGAGAGAGCTCGTCGAATGAATCCGAAGGGTATGTGGCAAGTTGTAACGTAATCTCCCACTCGTTCACCGACGATGAAAAAACCCCTGGCACTAAGAAACTGGGGGCAGAGCCTGAACCAGAGCGTGCGTGGCCAACGAATGAGATGATCAATGCCTTTCTAGACGAGATTCGTCTAAAGAGTAAAGCGGATCAGGAGCGTGAGATGGCCGTGTCAGAAGGAGCCAGATGCGGGCGACTGAATGAAAGAGCTGAACTACCCCTGCCAGAGCGAAAGGCATCCGAAGTAGACAAGAAGATATTCAAAACGAGGAAAAGGTTTGCCAAAGCCATGTCAATGGGGATGAAGCTACCACCCTCGGAAGGAAACACACATGATGGGGTGGAGAGGCACCCTGATTATTGCGCATATCATCGGAAAATCTCACACCCCACGGAGGAGTGCGACGCCTTTAAGATATGGTGGCAAGGATATGTTGATCGTCGGCAACATCTTAAGCGCATGAAACGTAAGATCCGTCGGGAACGAAGAAGTACCGCCGATGGGCACAACAGAACTACTGGCAACTGTTACATGGTTAACGCCGGGGAGTCACAAGTTCTCACCTTTGGGAGCGACTCTGATGAAGAAATGGCTCTGGGCCCTCTCTTTAAAGAATCCGTTTTAGGGAAAGAGGAGAAACCGGAGACCTGCGAGAACATTCAGCTGCGCAATCGCACACTCCCAGAAAAGAATCTCGGGCCCGTGAGTAGAAAAGATAAGGGAAAGGAAAAGGTCACTGAAGATATCACTTTAGATGACCAAGTCATGAGAGAGCTGGATGCCAAAGACCCTCCTAGGAAGGATAAGGTGGACTATAATATCCTCGCGCACCTAAGGAAGCTACCTTCTCAGCTTAGCATCCTCGATACCCTCCTATTATCGAAAGAAGCGCGAGACTCACTAATTAAGGCGTTACAAGAACCTGAGCAATTCCAAGCTTTCCTCGCCACTGAAAAGATGAAGGATGAACTAGAGGAAGTGCATACGGCCGATATCACTTTCGGTGATGAAGACCTTCTTCTCGGGACGTGCGACCACAACCGTCCCCTATATGTCTCCGGATACTGCCATGATATCAAGATAGGCAAGATCCTGGTGGATAATGGATCCTCCGTCAATCTCCTTAATGTTCGGGTGTTGAAGGAAATCTGCATGAGTGTGCAACACCTCGCTCGTGACAAAATTACTATCTCCGGTTTCGATTCACAATCGTCACGGACTCTTGGATCTGTGATACTAACATTACGCTTTGGACTTCTCGTCACATACATCAAATTCCATGTCATCGACGCCAAGACCTGCTACAACGCCTTGCTCGGCCGTCCTTGGCTACACGAGTACAACATCATCCCTTCTACGCAACATCAGTGTATGAAGTACTTTAAGGATGGTTTCGAGTATACTGTAACAGGTGAGTTGAACCCATTTTCCGTGAATGAAGTCCGCAAATACGAAGATGCGAAGTACTTTTTGCCAGATTTCGAGGATACAGAAAGGTGCCGCAATCCGGAAAACAAAACCGCCGCCACCATCCCTGTTTTCGGGAGCGATACCGAAGAAGAGGAAGAGATAGTTTATGCAGGGCCATCTCAACGCAACAACCTGGGGACGCCCGCCCCCATGTTGGTCTTCGGAAGTGATTCAAAAGATGAAGTTAATGCCGTGTTCTCCAATCGGCTGTCAATACAAGCACCCCCTGGCGATGACCATAGTTTGCAAATCACCATGGTACCGCGAGAACACTACAAGGATCTCGACACGCTTCAAGCTCACAATGTGCAGGACCTGCGAACATTTTACGTCCCTCCCAGGCAAAGGGGTGAGAAGGTGATCCTATTCTACCGATCCTCAGAGTCGAAAATAGAGAAAGAGATCTGGCATGGCGTGGATGCTACACTTGACAGGCTCCAACCCATCCATCTGCCTGGATACTATACAAATGGATTAAAGAAGCTATTGAAGCGCCAAGGAGTACCCTTAAAACAGACTGTTCGGCAGGCTCGGTTCGACAACAGGATTTGGGATGTCCCCGGGACTCAACGCAAATTGCCCAACGGGAAAATGGAAACACTCGGGCTTGGATACGCGAGAGCTGGAAAACGGGAACGAGCCCACAGTAGCTACGCCATATATACCTTTGATGAAGAAGAGGACGCCCTGTCGGGAGATGCCAACCCCTCGTCAAAACTAGACCCCGCGATTGAAGCGCCGAGTCCGTCGTCTGAAGAACGAATGGGCAAGCCTATCAAGAAAGCGGGTCAGAAAGCTCGGGAAGACCACAACCGCGAAATGGCCATCTACGAGAAGGCCAGGACGCAACGTCTATTTCAACAGGCTGCAAAAGACAAAGATGCTCATCCTTGTCAACCCGTTGTACGAAAGGCCCGACGCAGAGACGGAAATAAATCAAGAAGCGGAAAGAGGAGCCGACAACAACGACGCAGGATTAGAAGGTTACGTGATTAGGTATTGCACGGCTCGGATTTGTCCCTCATGAAGAAAACGAGTCGAGCGTACTCCTTCCCCCGAGACAAGACGGAGAGGTTACTCAAGCTCGCTGTAAAACATCAAATGATCGCGCTTCCAGAGTCTAGACATCCTGAGCAAGCTAACAGGGCTTCTCATCTGAGCTATTGCTCTTATCACCGAGCCATAGGACATCCTACCGAAGACTGCTTCACCTTCAAGAACTGGGTCGAGGACCAGTACCAACAGGGCAGATTCGCTCTATCCGACGGCTGGAGGCTAACGCCGCCACAAAAGCATGAACCTAAGGCCGCAGGAGCAGAACCGGATCCACCTCAATCCTGGGAGCGGATTCGCACCTGTTATACGATTACGATATTAAAAGAAGAGCCCGAGAACATAGATGACCTTCCCCGGTGCTTTGAAAACAGCGATGATGAGGTGATCTCAGAATTTCCGCCCGCTCCGAAAGAACTGGAAGATGGTATACATACTACTGCAGATAACCTCAAGAAGATTGAGTTGGGATCGGCAGACGACCCACGACCGACATTTGTCAGCGAGCTGCTGTCTGAAGAAAGGGTGGCTGCGTTAAAGAACGTGCTTCTACGGCATAAAGACTGCTTCGCGTGGAACTACTCCGAGATGCCAGGATTAGATCCGGAGATTGCTGTGCATAAATTAGCAATATCCCCAGATATCAAGCCAGTCAAGCAGGCGCCAAGAAGGATGCGACTCGAGCTTGAGATGAGCATCAACGCCGAAGTCAAGAAGCTGATCGATTCTGGGTTTATCCAAGAAGTCCAATATCCCGATTGGATCGCCAATATCGTCCCGGTAATGAAGAAGAATGGGACGGTACGCATATGCGTGGATTTCAGGGATCTCAATAAAGCCTGTCCAAAGGATGATTTCCCAGTACCAGTAACCGAGCTAATGATAGATAACACGTCCACTCACGAGGTTTTCTCCTTTATGGACGGTTCGTCAGGATACAATCAGATAAAGATGCATCCCGAAGACCAGAAGCACACCGCTTTCCGGACCCCTTTGGGTATATTCTGCTACAGGGTTATGCCCTTGGTCTAAAGAACGCTGGCGCTACCTATCAAAGGGCCATGACAAAGATCTTCGATGACCTCATACATGACATCGTCGAGTGCTATATCGATGACCTCGTAGTAAAGAGCATGTCATACGATGATCATTTAAAACATCTAGAGACTGTATTTCGACGCCTTCGGCAATATAATTTGAAAATGAATCCCCTCAAATGCACGTTTGGAGTCTCCTCGGGTAAATTTCTGGGATTCATCGTTCGACACCGAGGTATTGAAATAGATCCGTCAAAGATTAAAGCGATCATGGAAATGCCTCCGCCAAGAACCCTTAAACAGTTGCGGTCTCTCCAAGGGAAGCTCGCATACATCCGGCGGTTTATCGCTAATCTTTCAGGCAAGTGCTGTCCTTACAGCCACCTGATGAAAAAGGGGGCTCCATTCGTTTGGGATCACAAATGTCAAGGTGCACTAGACGAGATCAAGCAGTACCTGCAGAACCCTCCGGTGTTGGCTGTGCCGGTCAAGGGAAAACCCCCCATTCTTTATACGACCGCCCTCGAAGGTTCCTTGGACGCATTATGGGCACAAGAGAACGATCAGGGGAAAGAGAGGGCACTCTACTACTTAAGTCGAGTTCTACTGGGGGCAGAAAGCAACTACTCCCCCATTGAAAAACATTGCTTGGCGTTAATCTTTGCGATAACAAAGCTCAGGCACTATACGTTGGCGCATGAAGTCCGTCTCATTTCAAAGGTGGATCCCCTTAAATACTTGATGTCGAAAGCCATATTGACGGGACGACTCGCTAAGTGGGCCCTGCTCTTGATGGAGTTCTCGATAACGTATCAACCTCTCAAGGCAGTGAAAGGCCAGGCCATTGCCGATTTCCTCGCTGAGTATCCGATACCGGCCGATTCTCCTCTGAACTGTGATTTGCCGGACGAGCATGCATTTGATGCGATTAGCGGCGGAAGCACCCGATGGGAACTCTATTTCGATGGAGCGTCCTCCGTAAAGAAACAGAAACAAGGTGTCCCAATGATCAAATCGGGGGTAGGCCTCGTCTTTGCAACTCCACAAGGAGGGATAATGCGCTTCGCCTTCTCCTTAACAGAGCCAAGGACAAACAACGAAGCTGAATACGAAGCTCTGATAGCAGGCCTCAAAATCGCCATCGACCTGGGAATTGAAGACCTCCTTATATACGGGGATTCTCAACTGGTCGTTAGTCAAGTAAATGGTGACTACCAAACGTGCAAACTGGAGTTGGTGAAGTACGGCGAAAAGGTGCAACAACTATTGACCCAAATTCCCTCCTATACTTTGGAGAACATACCGCGCGCGGAAAACAGCAAAGCAGACGCGTTGGCCAAACTTGCTAAAGAACTGGCTGACGAGAACCTCGATGACGTCAGAATCGTGGTACAAAGCCGTCGAGTGCTCGCCCCGGAAGAAATACCTCCGGAATTATATAAAGAAAAGGGAGCGACTAAGCAGACGACCCTACAAATAAAAGACCATGAGAAGGCCGAGGACTGGAGGGAAGTCTTCATAGACTACTTTAAGTCCCATCGAATGCCCAAAGAAGCGTCTTCAAGACATCAGCTCATGAAACGAGCTCTATCTTTCGCTTTCGTCAACGATACTCTATACAAGAGATCGTTTGATTCTCTATGGCTGAGATGCTTAGGACCCGACGAAGCAGAAAGAGTCATTCAGGAAGTTCACGACGGACTTTGCGGTTCTCACCAAGCAGGCCCAAAGATGAAGTTAAAAATTAAACGGATGGGTTACTACTGGCCCACGATGATCCAGGACTGCCTCGAGTATGCGAAGCAATGCCACTCGTGCCAGATTCATGGAGACTTTATCCACCAACATCCGAATCCACTACACCCAACGGTGGCTAGCTGGCCATTCGAAATGTGGGGGACTGACATAGTCGGCCCCATCGAGCCAGCATCATCCCGGGGACATCGTTTTATCCTGGCGACAACTGATTACTTCTCCAAATGGGCAGAAGCAGTACCACTGAGGGAAGTGAAGACGGAGAATATCCTCCATTTCTTCAAGACGCACGTCATCTATCGGTTTGGAACCCCACGGCGGATTATCTCCGATAATGGGCCAGCCTACCGAAGCCATAAGATTAGCCGCTTCGCGCAGCAGCACAATATAGACTGGAGATATTCTTCAGTTTACAACCCACGAGCTAACAGTCTGGCCGAGGCCTTCAATAAGACCTTGACGAAGATCATAAAAAAGACCGTTTCCCGGAATAAGAGAGACTGGCACGAGAGGCTGCAAGAAGCCCTTTGGGCTTATCGAACTACATTCAAGACGGCCATGAACACAACGCCGTACTCGTTGGTATTTGGGACGGAAGCAGTGCTCCCCCTCGAGATAGAGTTACCCTCTGTACGAGTGGCAGTCCACCACGAGCTGACGGACGAAGAAAATGCCCACCTTCGACTTGAGGAGCTTGATGCCCTCGACGAAACCCGACTCATAGCGCAACAACATCTGGAAGCCTACAAAGCAAAGATGACGCGCTCGTACGAAAGATTGACCAGGCCGAGAACATTCCGCCAAGGCGATCTCGTACTAGTGGTCAAAAGACCTATGATCCCCAATCGTGCCAAGCGGGGAAAATTTGAGCCAAACTATGAAGGCCCGTACATCATAGACAAGGTTTACCAGGGTGGAGCCTATCTACTCATGGACATGCACGGTGAAAGGCCTTTCAGGCCAATAAACGGCCGCTTCTTAAAGAAATACTATGCTTAATGAGCCACAGCCTGGGTCAATGATAGATGACGACGACTATGTCCGCTCGCTTTCTTCCTAAGCTCAGACTTTACAAGCAGCAGCCGGCCTTCCCATAACAATGGACCGAAACGTCCTTAAACTAACGACGGACCGAAACGTCCTTAAACTACCGACGGACCGAAACGTCCTTAAACTAACGACGGACCGAAACGTCCTTAAACTAACAACGGACCGAAACGTCCTTAAACTAACGGCGGACCGAAACGTCCCTAAACTACTACCGCAGCATCCTTAGGCTGACGAGATAAAAAAAAAGAGAAAAAAAGAATAAAGAACGGTGTGTCCACAAGCAAAATGGGCACGGATGAAAACCTGAAAGGGCTCCGTGAGTAAAAACAGCAGGACTACCGGCGAGTGTTTGTGAAAACCCGAAAGGGCGCAACCTCGTTAAAAGACACTTGTAGGGTCCTCTCGACCTTGTAAGGAGAAACCACCTACGTGAGATCCTTACGACTCACAAAGGAGCAACACACTTAGGGATCTTCACGATTCCTAAGGAGAAAATACACTTACGAGATCCTCACGACTCGTAAGGAGAACTCTCTTATGGGACCCTCACGGCTCATAAGATTTGAAAGTCTTAAGTTACAGAAACCTAAACCTGTTCTTAAGCAAATCCCCCACAACCTTCGATATTGCCCTACAAGGGACTCAATACTGACCCTTGTATACAATCCACGGGCGCGAATAAACATTTCCCCAGCAAAGTCCAACCCTTGTAGTTCCTCTCGATCCATAAGGAGAAAGCCCTCTTGTAGGATCCTTACGACTTACAGAGGAGCACACACTTAGGAATCCTCACGATCCCTAAGGAGAAAATACACCTGCAAGATCCTCACGACTTGTAGGGAGAAATACCTTTGTGAGACCCTTACGGCTCATGAAGTCAAAAGCCTTGGTCGACAGGACCCTTAACCCTGTTTGCTGAGCCACCTTTGTTCATCATCGACAAAGGCAAATGATGATTCGCTCCTGGCAACATTCCAGTTGTAGCGGTGCTGATGCCGAAATCGGTGCCTAAAATCCAGGCTTGCAGCGAAAAAGCTAGCAAGCCACACATGCCTACAAAATAGCCGAAATGATGGAGCAACTTGCAATAAAAAGAAGCAAGTAAAAATGAAGGCATGAAAAATAGCCGAATTGATGGGGCAACTCGCAATAAAAAGCAGCGAGCAAAAAATAAATAGATAGCCGAAATGATTGGGCACCGCGAAAAAATAGCCGAAATGATGGGGCAATCGCGACCTTCGCGATATAAAAGCTGAAACGATAGAGCATCGCGGAAAAAGAAATAAAATAAAAAAAAATTTATGCCTTACAGGTGATGTTCCATCACACCCTGTACACAATCCAAGGGCGTAAACAAAAAGGGAACATACCTTCCCCCCCAGGTTTCACCAAAGAAAGAAGCTAAATCTCGACGGGCCACAAGCGACCTAGAGATCATCCCAACACTCGTCTCGTAACGACGGACACAACTTCAAGCTAAGCGGAATAGCGGCAACTCCCAGTTCCATGGCTCGGTGGTATACATATCGCCAACAGTCAGACCTCCATCCCGTGAAATGCGGATGCAATCAGCAAAATTCCTGGTTACGTGGAACGCGGATAACGTCACTCTTTGACCCCGTGGAAAACGTCCAGAGCGGATCCTGGTCCTCGCAGAGCACGGCAGTGAACCCGTGTGAAGCATCCAGAGCGGAGCCTAGTCCTCGCTGAGCACGGCAGTGAACCCGTGTGAAGCATCTAGTGAAAAATTCCTGGTTACTTGGAACGCGGATGATGTCACTCTCTGACCCCGTGGAAAACGTCCAGAGCGGATCCTGGTCCTCGCAGAGCACGGCAGTGAACCCGTGTGAAGCATCAAGAGCAGAGCCTAGTCCTCGCCGAGCACGGCAGTGAACCCGTGTGAAACATCTAGTGCAAAATTCCTGGTTACGTGGAACGCGGATAATGTCACTCTTTGACCCCGTGGAAAACGTCCAGAGCGTATCCTGGTCCTCGCAGAGCACGGCAGTGAACCCGTGTGAAGCATCCAGAGCGGAGCCTAGTCCTCGTCGAGCACGGCAGTGAACCCGTGTGAAGCATCTAGTGCAAAATTCCTGGTTACGTGGAACGCGGATAATGTCACTCTTTGACCCCGTGGAAAACGTCCAGAGCGGATCCTGGTCCTCGCAGAGCACGGCAGTGAACCCGTGTGAAGCATCCAGAGAGGAGCCTAGTCCTCGCCGAGCACGGCAGTGAACCCGTGTGAAGCATCTAGTGCAAAATTCTTAGTTACGTGGAACGCGGATAACGTCACTCTTTGACCCCGCGGAAAACGCCCAGAGCGGAGCCTGGTCCTCGCCGAGCACGGCAGTGAACCCGTGTGAAGCATCCAGAGCAAATACCGGACTGTGGAGTCCTTAAAATCCACGGACTATGACGTCCTTAACCTCGACCGTGATGTCTTAAAACTAACGATCAACCACCCCGATTCCCTACGGATTCTGCCTTGGTTTAAGGGTACATCTCTTTACTCCTTTGATACCTGGCGTTGTAATTCTTCAACGTCTTCAAAGAGGTGACGGGTCCCTGCAACCAAACATCGGACTGTGGAGTCCCTAAATCCACGGACTATGAGGTCCTTAACCTTGACCGTGATGTCTTAAAACTAACATCGGACTGTGGAGTCCCTAAATCCACGGACTATGAGGTCCTTAACCTTGACCGTGATGTCTTAAAACTAACATCGGACTGTGGAGTCCCTAAATCCATGGACTATGAGGTCCTTAACCTTGACCGTGATGTCTTAAAACTAACATCGGACTGTGGAGTCCTTAAATCCATGGACTATGAGGTCCTTAACCTTGACCGAAACGTCTTTAAACTACAATATGTGGAGAAACCCCTGACTCCATAAAACACGGACAAGGGTGACCGCATCCAGCACTTCCAAGTCCTCACGACCTGTAAGGGAGAAAAAGTCTCTTGTGGGATCCTTACGACTCTCAAGGGAAAACCCGCTTAAGAATCCTCACGATTCTTAAGAAGAACTTACACCTATGGGATCCTCTCAACCTGCAGGGAGAAAAACTCTTTATGAGACCCTCGTGGCTCATGAAATGCAAAAGTCTTAGGAAGCAGATCTTAACCCTGAATCCTGAGCCATCGCCGTCCTGTAAGGAGATCAAGATAGAATACCCGCAGAATACATTCAATGAAAAGGGGACACACCATTGAGAAAAAAAAATGTATCTTTTATTCATAAGCCGAAATGGATACAAAGTACAATTCATGAAAGAAACAAAAAGGAGATACTCTCATTCATGAGTATGTACAAAAAGGGGAGAAAAGATACGAGTCCTCGAGCCGGCGGGCGATGCAATAATTTTACCAGCTCATCGTTCTGTTGCTGGACCACGGCTTCATGACCCAAGATCTCCAAGAGACGAGCCTCCGCCTGAGCTTGTTGGGCCTGATATGAAGCAAGCCGGGCTTCAAGATCTTTCTCAGTGGCCTTATGAGCTTCGACCCTCTCACGAGTGAACGTGGCAGCTTTATCGAGAGCCACCACCTCTTTTATGTACTCCTGAAACACCCGCCAGAGTTCATACGCTTTTTTGGCCTAAGACTCGACTGAAGCTCGCTCAGCGCCTTAGAAGCCAGCTCCCTCTCCGAGAATTTACGGCCGAACCCCTTTTTCGCGCAACAAAATGTTCGCCATGCGTCATCCTATCAGGTCATGTAAGCTCACTTCCGCGACCGCAACCTTGGAAACGGGACATACACGCTCAAGACCATATAAATGGGCTTCCAGTCGACGGCGATAGTCGATCTAAAAATGCGCTCACATAACCTGGTATGAAAAGCAACGAGAAACTTTCCGATGATTATCCTATCGGGCACGTGTTCGCGATCATATGAGCATCCAAAAAAGGAATAAAATTCGAAGCTTTAATGCGCATACGACATGACAACAGTGTTGATAATTGAAGGAAGTTTTCATAAAAGGAACACAAAATTTATTCATGCAAGCGAAAACATGCATACGAGTACCGAGCCTACATGGAAGTTCAACATCAAGCATACAAAAAGAAGGACTAATTTAAAAATGCTACGCTAACGGGAAAAGGTCACCAAACACGGGATCAATGGCACAGGGGTTAATGAAGCAGAGAACAAAATTCTCCATCTCTCTCTCCGCTCTCTCCAGCGTATCAAAGCGACGGTTCTCGCGAGGAGTCGCCCCCCATCGATTGGCGCCATGTTCATCTGCAAAAGCAGACATAACAGCTCATCGGGCTCTTATTTCGCTCAAAAGATAAACTGAGCGATCTTTCAAAGCCTGAGTAATCAAACAGGCATCGTGAAAACCCTCGAGCTTCTCTTCAGCCGCGTCAAGCATCGCCAGGGTCATCTCCGCTGGGTGAGGAGGGATGTCGGCAAGCACGGCCGTGAGAATCATCCGGAGCCAGAGGGAACCCATCGAGAGGGGAGACCCTCTACGGATCGAGAGTTCATGCATGGCTAAGTCACATTCGTTGTCGGAAAGGAGGGGATCCACCAACCGAGCAGCAAAGCGGGGGATCATCTCCTCAATAGGAACTTCCCATGGCTGTCGACGAGTATGAGGGCGATTGCAGGCCATGGCACTCGTTTGTTTCTCAAGACAAGTTACACCAAAGTAAAATATATATATATATATATATATATAATATAAATCTCTCTGTGAAGGGAAAAGAAAGCTATAGCCTCATATATAAAGAAGTGCATTAAGTGCTGTGCGCGGAAAATCTTGCATGGTGAAGCTATTTCCAAGGCCCAAAAAAGGAAAGGTATCGAAAATCAAGGAGATGGAACTATTTCCAAGGCCCTTTTTCTGCATCTGATATTGTGCACTGAAAATATGGCATGGGGAAAATTCTGTGAACAGCCCCATCAAGGGACCCCACGTGCAGGACACGTGAGGCCTAAAACTGATGTACACTAAAAAGAAAAGAAAAAATGGAGTAGCACCCTGCATATTGAAAGCACCAACAACGACAGTAGCAAAATAGTAAAATCCCAGAGAAAAGCATGCAAACATGGAAAGACATAATAAAACTTGTCACTGAATCTTTCAGGAAGTTCATACAAAATAAAGAGGACACGTTTACAATGGCAAGGCTTCAGACGCGGGGCATGGGTTGAGAAACTCGAGATTAACTTTGTCCAAGATTCTCCAAGCATTTCAAACCTCCCGAGTATGCTTCCTCTCGCGGTCGCAAGCGTCGGGGTCCTCAGGAATGTCCTCCACCCTCCGATAGGCGGCAAGTATGGCTGACTGCTGGAAGGCTTGGTGCAAGAGATCGATGAGGTGATCTCGCCTCCTCTTTGAGATCAAGCCCATAAGGTACACCGAATGCACCTTATCCTCAGCAGTGTCTAAGGCCCCGAGCGGTATGCCGGTGCAAAAGAGAGGAAGTGCCTCCCGGATCGCCAGCACGATCAGCCTCAAAAGAGAAGAGCGACGGGGGAGTAGCCGATGGTTGTACTCGTCAAGGCGGCTCATGATCTCGGCACACTGAGCATCGGTGAACTCCTGGTTCTGACTGCGGCCCAGTGCACGAATATTCCCATAGGAAATGATCTCGTCAAGACTATACAGATGGGCATCCATGATACCTGAAATAAAGGTCACGAGAATCATTAGAAAGTTCCCATTTCATTAATTGCAGAAGAACAACCTCGGGCCAAGAGACCCCAGGAAGCCTCCGTGCGAAGAAATCGAGTTCTTCATTGGAATTAAATTCCTTATTAAGAAAAGGGAATTAAATTCCCAGAAAACATTTTTTTTTTGGATGTAATTAAATTCCATGGAGTTGAACCGCCATCATCATCTCCTCAAGGATCATCCGACCCTAAGAGATCTACTGATGGAAGTTAAAGAAATTGAAGAAAAAATGGGTTTTTTTATGAAATCCTTAATGTGGATTTAAAATCCAGAGAGTTCTTTTAAAACGAAGGTGCTTCAGCCGTTCAACATTATTACCTGAGGAAAAGGGATCCTTCAACAGAGTTAAACTCTGGAAAATGTCTGAGGCAGAGAACTAAGCTCTGGAAACGAGAATTAAATTCTCAGAAAAAGTTCTCAAAAGAAGAAGACGAGCAAAGTGAAGGCCCTTCTGAAGAGACAGTGGTATTTATAGAAGGCGATGGAAACGCTTCGTCTCCCCAAATCCCTAAAGGAATCCAACGGTCACAAAAGGTGACAGCGTTGCACTCACGAGCGGACACGTGAGAACAACGCTGTGGGGGCATTTGTTCCCTGATTTAAAATCAGGAAAGCTTACGGAAAAAGCTTCAGAAAAGGGTCACGTGCTTACACGTGACCAGCAGTCACGTGTTGGCACGTGACACCTAAAAGCAAGCGGCAAAGGCACATTGGTCCCCTGATCAAATCAAGGAAAAGGCTTCAGAAGAGGTCACGTGCTCCCACGTGACCAGGGTTACGTATTGGCACGTGACGCTCAAAACATCAGACTCATTCTCCGGGTACATCAAGGAAAGAGGCTCCAGACAAGGGTCACGTGCTCGCACGTGACCAGTGGTCACGTGTTGGCACGTGATGACCAAGCAGCGGCAAAGGTATAGCGCAAAGGAAAGAAGAGGGCTCATTCCAAAGGGGGTCACGTGCCCACACGTGACCATGGGTCACGTGGTCACACGTGACCGGCTTTCAAAGCCCATTTTGCTAACAGAATTAAATTCTGAAAGAGATTCAAATCTTTCCAAAGGAAAGCGATTACCTGGAACCAATCGAATTAAAGGTTTAAAGATGATTAAATATCATCTATCTATGGGAAAATCTCGAGTTTGGAAAGATTTCCCCTTTAAATCTAAACGAAATAACAAAGGAGAATCCCTGGACTTGAAATCCAATGGTGAATAAAATTCACCCAATAATCCAAAGGTCCAGAACGAATGATGGATGCAAATCAAATCTCTCAATGAAGATTCGTCAAAAACTAATTGACTCGGCTGCTTCTCCTATAAATAGGAGCCAAGAGATACAAAAAGATAGATACGCAGAGGGAAGAAAAGGGAGAGAGCCTTGATACTTTGAGGAATTTGGATCTTCTGCAAAAGAAAACCCTAGATAAGAAAGGGAAGGCTCCTTGAAAGAAAAGAGAATTTAATTCTCAACAGAGTTTAACTCTGATATATAAAACAGAAGAACATATCTCTTCTCTCTTTGATAGAGGATCTGCAAAGTGCACATCTCCCCTTGAAGTTGATAATTTAATTCTCAATGGGTCGAGATCCTGCCATGCAGATCCAAAATATAGAGAGGGAACGGAAGCACGAGAATTTAATTCTCACAGAACTATAGGAATTTAATTCCTTTAAAATAAAATTAGGGCTTGACCCTGTGTCATGGGAATTTAATTCCTTCAGAACAAAAAGAAACAGGGTTTAACCCTAATTAAGAACTTAGTTCTGTTGAAACAGCGGGAATTTAATTCCCTTAATCATAATTCTTTAACAGAAAATGGGAGTTTAATTCCTTAAAAGCTTTTATTAGGGTTTAACCCTATTCAGTTCTTCACATATATGAGGAATTTAATTCCTACAGAAAATTCAGAGTCCAACTCTATTCCAGAATATAAATCTTCAAAAGGAAGTAGGAATTTAATTCCTCCGAAATTATTGTCAGGGTTCAACCCTACGAGGAATTTAATTCCTGGAAAAGATTAACAGATCCTCTAAACAACATACATAGAGGCAGGGTCACGTGTCACCACGTGACCCCCCCCAAAGGACCTATAGAAAGCCCCTTTGAGGTAGCACCCCACGTGACCCACGTAATCCTAGACAGAAGCTTTAACATATAAGTATTTGAATGCCCGTCACGTGATGGCACGTGATGCTCTAAAAGACGCAATAATCTCGGAAGAACAAATGAAGGGAGGGCGCTCTCACGTGTTGCCACGTGACCCCTCTTGCCTTAGTGTTTAACACTAAATTGAAACTCCCGAATCCAGTATTAGAACACTGTTGGGCCTTAGTGTTCAACACTAATCAAAGAACTTTATTCGCAGTGTTTAACACTGATTACCTTAGTGTTTAACACTAATCTGAGATCTCCGTTGCCAGTGTTTAACACTGATTTGTTTTAGTGTTTATGATAAATTGAAAGCCTTGTTGCTGGTGTTTAACACCAATTACCTTTTAGTGTTAAACACTAACTTGTCAATCTCGTTCCCAGTGTTCAACACTGATTGCTCTGTAGTGTTTAACACTAGGCTTTGGCCCAATTGGCTAAATGGTTAGAGGCAAAGCCTCTCCTTCAATGGACCAACAGGAAGACAATATTCCAGACATGATTGGACTTAGCCCAAGCTAGGCCACGAGTCCTCAATTCGTAACTAACTGGGCTAATGGGCTCATAACATAATTAATTGGTCTTGATCCCAAATTGGGCCAAGGACTATTTAATCCACTCCGGTTTTAGGGTACATCTCTTCACTCCTTTGATACTTGGCATTGTAATCCCTCAATGTCTTCAAAGAGGTGACGGGTCCCGACGACCACACATTGATATGGACTGTGGGGTCCTTAAACCCGTGCGAAGCATCTAACGCAAAATTCCTGGTTACGTGGAACGCGGATAACGTCACTCTTTGACCCCGTGGAAAACGTGCAGAGCGGATCCTGGTCCTCGCAGAGTACGGCAATGAACCCGTGTGAAGCATCCAGAGCGGAGCCTAGTCCTCGCCGAGCACGGCAGTGAACCCGTGTGAAGCATCTAGTGCAAAATTCCTGGTCACGTGGAACGCGGATAACGTCACTCTTTGACCCCGCGGAAAACGCCCAGAGCGGAGCCTGGTCTTCGCCAAGCACGGCAGTGAACTCGTGTGAAGCATCCAGAGCAAATACCGGACTGTGGAGTCCTTAAACCCATGGACTACGACGTCCTTAACCTCGACCGAGATGTCTTAAAACTAACAATGGACCGCAATGTCCTTAAACTACCCATGGACCGCAATGTCCTTAAACTACCCATGGACCACCACGTCCCTAAACTGGAACAATAGAGCCCCGCATGCTCTTTTGTCGGGTCTAAACGATCCCGTTTAAGTTGATCTTAGCCTCAAAGATGGCTAACGTATCCTTAAACCTTCAAACAGACTGGGCTATGAATCTCCCCCAATTAACTCTGGTTCGAGGGTACATCTCTGAACTCCTCTGACATCTGTCGTTGTAATCCCTCAACGTCGTCAGAGAGGTGATGGGTCCCGATGGCCATACATACAATGGACCACCATGTCCCTAAACTGGAACAATAGAGCCCAAACGCTCTTTTGTCGGATCTAAACGATCCTGTTAAGTTGATCTTAGTCTTAAATCAGACTAACGTATCCTTACCAAACGTTTGAGTTGATCTTAGCCTCAAATATGGCTAACGTATCCTCAAACCAAAACCCCAAACCCAAATCTAAGAAAATATGGATTTGGACTAATCCACGCCCTACGGGCGACGACATAACTCGGTCTCCGTATACAATCCACGGGCAACAAAACATAAAACAAACACACACGACACGAAGTGACCATCTGGAGAAGGAGAAAGTTGTTACCGCGAAGCGGTAGCGTAATTAACTGCAGGGGCTTGCGCCTGCAGGGAAGAGCGTCCCCACAATCAAAAACCCCTCAACGAGGGGGAATCTGACGAAGTCTGCTACATCGGCCGCATCCGTTTAAACCTTCGATATACGGTGCCATAGATCAACTTGGCATCTTCGGAGAGGTGGACGGATAGCACCAATTAGCATCTGCCCCGAATCTCAGGCGAGACGGCGACGTCTCGGCCGCCGTTCGGAGGGGAACAGCTTCCTCCAGCAAAACAACTTCCGAATGTCCGGGAATCTGGAGAATCACCTTCCCTTCCTTACAATCAATATGAGCGTGAAAAGTGCCGCGAAAACCCATTCCCAAGATGACAACAAACAAGGAAATGCACCAGGATTGAATAATCCTAACGCGAGGAAAAACAAGAATGAGTAAGATACCAAGATGACTTCATCCGAAGTCAAGATACTGAAGGGGGTTAACCACGGTAAACATGATTCAAGCTGGCGATGAAACAATAACTGGTAGGCGATGAAACCGAGAGAAGCAAGGCAATATAACGATCATGGAATACGGAAGTGAATCAAGACCAGGACTCCAAGTTACTTAAATAGAGTACCGCATTGTAACTGTGCTGCAGTTCATGGGCACAATTACATAACTCCACCCAAGTCGCCCAAATCCTAGTATCAGAATCAAGAAACGGGGAGAAACAATAGAGAACCAAAAAGAATTTAGGTCAAAATGCAAAGTGGTCTGCATATCTCCCCAAACAAAGGATTAAGAGAAGGATAAGATTCAACAATCACGATAATCAAGGTGGCAGGACATGTTCCTAATCACGAGTATTCTGATTCGTGTATTGGGTCCAATACCCAACTACAAAAGAATCAACCCGATTAACCTATATCTTATGGCTCTGATACCAAAGAAACCATGTCACGCCCCGCTTCCCAGAGTACGCTAAGATGGGCACGTGACATAGCCAACCATGCTACCTGTGGATAGGAAAAATCCTTCCACAGTCACATTACGGCTGTAGAGATATCAAGAACAGGAAAGTAAACTAACTATCTAGTACATGTCCAAAAGCCAGAGTAAAAGAGTCAAGAAATAACAATATGCGGAAGCCAAAAGATACAATAAATGAACCACCTGGAAGTAAAACTACATACCGACAGGAACTTCACCGCTCGTCTAACAGCGGCAATACTCCTGATCAGTCTGCAACGAGATTGAAGAATCTGGGTCATGCAAAACCCAGACGTCAGTGCGTCATGTCATCAGGCAATAAAATATAAACAGGGTAACAGGCAATGCAGATATAATCATGAATGAAAAGCAGATGTAACAGTAATGTAAATCAGGACAGTGAAGGGTAGTGTGCAGTGAGTAAACTAAACTGTTCTATTGGGTTATCTACTCTCAAGTCTTTGAAATCAATTTGATGAATCATCTATGTAACTCAATAGTATCCCGTGCATACCCGGGACCACGGTAAAGATTCTCGGGCTGAATCCGAGACATGCCGCTAGGCACTAAAACAGGAAATATGTACAGATGAATGATGTCAGCAGCATCATCCCAAGGCTGGCCTAGCCTCTAAAACTGATCGG
The DNA here is from genome assembly GCA_030015575.1 of Agapanthus africanus. Classification (NCBI taxonomy): domain Eukaryota; kingdom Viridiplantae; phylum Streptophyta; class Magnoliopsida; order Asparagales; family Amaryllidaceae; genus Agapanthus; species Agapanthus africanus. The sequence continues at coordinate 497,115,651 of CM057347.1, read as the reverse complement.
TAAAGGTAGTACACTGTCGAGTTACAAGTCAGGTTTCATCATTGATTTCCCCATACCCCCAAGTTATATGTGTTCAAGTCAGGTATTTAAGAAATCAAGAACTAATGCCAAATCAGGATCAGGTAGGTGCAGGTTTGTCTGGATAGACAACAGGAACGGTCCGTAAGGACTACATGTTAGGTTTGTTGGCATTAGACTCAAGATCAGGTAACAGGTAAAGCTATGGTACATCAGGTCAGGTCAAGTGGTGTACGGTACCATGTCGGGTCAAGTAGTAGGTGTAACAAGTCATGTCAGGGTGTACAAGATATCGTGGGTGCTCATAATCAAACTAGCATAATCATGGGTACACAGAACAAGCATGAGTACTAATAAAACAACAAACTGAAACATGTAATATGATATGCAAATAGGTACAGACTAAACTATATTGATGTACAGTCATCAATTCGAGTCAGGGTTATAGTTCCAATATTAATTAGGATGCAATTTATTAAATATAGAGTGTTAATATCACAGTATTATGTAGTAATGTGATCTATGGATGCAATTATATGTATTTTAAATGCGATGGATGCAAACGGGTATCCGAAAAGTTATAAAACTATAAAATGGTAATGTCGAATGTACAACTAAGCAATATGTGATATAAATATTGATATAATAATATTAATATGGATAGCACATTCAAAGAGATTAATAACTATAAAAGTGGTATTGATTAACCATGCACAAGAAAGTTCCGTTCTGAAATTCAGCGTCACCCTGATTTGTAAAATATCTTAAAAATAACAAACGTTCTCCAAAAGGGACGTGTCTTATACCAAAACAAAGATAATTCAATAAGGTTTTTATTTTTATAAGTATAAGCATCTCAGGTTGTCCCTACAAAAAGTTATGAACATTCGAAATTGAAAGTTTGCAGCTGGAATTTCCCTGGACAGCAGTTTAGAGACATATTCATTTACATTTTACGTTATTTAAAAAATTTATTTTGCAAGTAAATATTTCATAGAATTATATTATTCTGAGTTAGCTTCGTAACGAACTAAAGAACGTATACTAATTATTTTTTTATGATTTATAATGAATTTTATAAGGTCAGGTGTACAGTAAATTTCAGATTTGTCATATCCGCTTTTCAACGACGTTTCATGTGTAAACTATAATATTTTCAAATGTTTAACATTATAAAATACAGATTATAAACTAATTAAAAATAATAATAAAAAATATTACGACGATTTATATTTTAAATGATATGGATGCAGTATAATGTAATCTAGTATGTCACAAGATAATTTTTCATGATATAGATTAAAAATGATATAAACGGATGCAAACGGAATATCGAAACGTTATAAAATTAAACATGGGGTACTAGATTTAAACTATAGATATGGTATTTATTTAAATAGGTATAAAATGAATTATATTGCATGTAGCAAGATTAACTTGCCTAGACGGAACAAGAACGGATGTGTACGGAACGTCCTTCGTCGGCGAAATGTCGCGACGCGCACACGGTACATGGAACGGTTCCAAACAACACACGAGGGTGATCACGCAAGTCAGGTACGTTCACTGGATCACTCGGATCGTCAGCGACGAGAACGGCTCCGGCAGTGATCACCGGAATCAGGAAACAAGATCAAGAAAAAGAAGAAGAAAGAAGAAGAAGAAATTAGAAGAAGGGCTTGTGTATTAAATAAGGAAAGAAAAATTAAATAAATAAAAAATATATAAATATATATATTCAGAGGAGAGAGAGAGAGAAAGGAGTTGTTAGTTTATTAGGAAATTAGATTTAAAATTTTAAAAGATTTTTAGATTTAAAATTTTAGATAAGAGGTTTCAGTTTGTTAAAGAAATCATATGAAAATATTTAAAATAAAATTTAAAATTAAATAAATTGAATTTTGGCGGGATACAAAAATATTTCAAAACGCGCCCGGCTCGGGTCTAAAAATTCAGATTTAAAATACGAAAAATATGTGCCACTTTCAAAATTCAAAATGAATGCTCAGGTAACAAAAATGCATACCCCCAAAAACGGATGCACGTACATGCGCGTAGCCATCCAAACACGTTCGTTTCACTGAACGGGTCGAGAACAAGATGCACGGATGCTACCACGGGGTTAGGGGTATCATGCAGGCTATGAAATGCAATTTTAAATTATTTTACATGACCTAAAATGTTATATGGTAAAATATGCAATGCCAGGTAAAATGCCAGTATGCAGTATACATGAGATGCATGTGTCTATGTAACAAGTCAGGGTAATCTATAAATATGAATCAAACATGATCAAGCAAGCGGGTCGGGTCGAATGCAATATAAAATGTAAAATACTATTCACACCCAAAATATGATAAATCAGGAAAAAATACCAAAAATAAAGAAATACGAGGACTAGAATTGGCATAAATGAACTCGGGTATTACAACACCTATTGAGCTTATTGGATAGTCTTCCTCCAAACCATAGGCATGTGCCAAACGGTAGAGAAGGAAGAAAACCAACATGCCTAACTGTGGTGTACAGAAGCTAATAAGTAAAGACATATAAAGGGATTAGAATAATGGAAAAGGAAATTGCGACCACCATCATTCACGACAAAGACCGTGTATACCCCTGCCACTCCTACATCCATTTTTGCATTTCTCTAGAACACTCCGTATCACTACGGATATCCACTTCCATTGGATATGCCATCGTATAGTTACATACGAACTCGAAGGAATTCGTTCCAGATTCAAGGATAGTTTCCGGTTCAAGAGAAATTGTATAGGATTATTCAGATGTCTTTTCCCTTTACCTTCTCTCAGGTTGCGAGGGCTTCTAGGATTAGGAGAGTACACCTATTATGCTTATTGGATAGTCTTCTTCTAAACCTTAGGCTGGTGCCGAAGGGTAGGGAAGGAAGAAAATCAATTAGCCTAAAGAAGGTGTGCAGAAGATAATAAGTAAAGACATAATAAAGGGATTGGAGTGAGGGCAGGTAAGTATATGGTTACTGTCATGAATCAAGAAAGTGGAAGAGACGTTACTAGGAATACCATGTTACCTTTTTCGAAATATTTTCATGTTTTAGTTTCACTGTGCGATATTAATTGAAAACTGTTTTCTCAATTGGAATCTAACTCCAGGGTATGTATTTACCAGATCATTTTCTCACATCTGTATGTTATTACGGATGGTGAGTGTGAGTAAGATATTGGGAATTGAGTAATTAGATACTCATTATATCGGAATTCGTTGTAATTGATGATATTTGAGTAAATCATCTGGATGTTGCCGGACGACAAATATTTGGTTTTGAATATCCGTTGTTATGCACTAATTTCAAACCGATATATCTGTACGTTTATCTTATAAAGTGAGATATAACTTTTTGATATTATGTCTGTGGCATTTACCTTTATCAATTGGTGATTAGGTAAGGTGCATTCAACAGCGGTGTAACTCTTCTTAACCATAATACAGTTTTTCAACCTACGACGCACAGGGTTTGAGTTGTTGAACTCAGGAGACTTATACAAAATATTGTATGTTGTCCAGTATCCATTAGGACAATGGGGTTGGTACTTGTACTATATTCTGTTTACTCATGACTTCTCTTATTTTAGAATAGGTATTTCGTTGAAATGCATGGTCCAGATTTTGAGAAGTTATAGGTATAAGAATAAAGTAGAGAATCATTTGTTGAAAGTATCAGGATTCTTCGAGGAAGTCGAAGATGTAGATACTTGTGTTTGGTATTCCGTTGATAATAATGGTTTTGAGAACTTGCTTCTCTTTCGGGTTACTCATATATGGATGCACTCCTAATTGAGTACTGCTGAATGACCTCTTTCCATTTGGTTGATATGCACTGGAGACAGCTGCATGTTTTTGAATCTGGTTTCAATTAAATTAGTGCTTTTGTTTCTATATTAGATATATATAGAATCAATTTATATCTTAACGATATTAAGGTATAGAGAGTTGTCCGGCTGATGCTTAAAACCAGAATCCGGATAAACTCAAGGCACGTTTCAGTAATGGCTGTTTTTGGGTTATCCCGGGCTTTGATGAGGGTTAATTTTCTACTATCAGGAAGATCAATATTTATATTGTTCTTGACTCGCCACAGTTTTAGTAAAATGAATTTTTTCAGAAAAACAGAAGTGGGAGTATGGTTGTCACGCCCCGCTTCCCAGAGTGCGCAAGATTTGGGCACGTGACATAGCCAACCATGCTACCTGTGGGTGGGAAGTATCCATCCACAGTCACATTACGGTTGTAAAGATATCAAGAACAGTAAAAATAAACTAAACTAATACATGTCCAAATCCATAATAAGAAGAATCAATAAACAATAAGTGCGGAAGCTAATGATCCAATACAATGAATAAACAGTATGTCCCATAATGCGGGCTCACATCTGGAAATGAAATGACATAAATAAACTAAACCTCAAGAACTCACAGTTCAGCCTGCTGGCTGAAGTACTCCTGCTCGGTCGACGTCAAGGGCACGGAATCTGGGCCATGCAAAACCCAGACGTCAGCGCGTCATGATATCAAGTATAAAGCATAAACATGGTAATAAACAATGCAAGCATGAACATGAATAAAGCAGTAATAAGAGGTAACAAATAGGGTAAGGTGCAGTAGTGACTAAACTGTCCTATCAGGTTTTCTACTCTATAGTCTTTGAAACCAATTGATGAATCGTCGATGTAACTCAATAGTATCCCGTGCGTGCCCGGGACCACGGTCATGATTCTCGGGGCTGAATCCGAGACGTGCCGCTAAGCAGTAAAAGGTAGTAGGATAGATGAGTGATGTCAGCATCAACACTCCGGAGCTGGCCAAGCCCGTAAGACTGATCAGAACAATGTATCGAACTGTTGAGTTACAAGTCGGTTTCACCTTTGATTTCCCCATACCCCCAAACTATGTATGTCAGTCAGGTATTCAGTAGTCAAGGACTAATGCCAACACAAGTCAAGTAAAGGTAGGTCTGTCTGGATCGACAGCAGGAATGGTTAGGTTTGTCGGCATTAGGCATGAGATCAGGTAACAGGTCAGGTTACTTTCAACAGGTAGAGTCGATATGTACAGGGTGTTGTGTCCGGTGTATCAGTACATGTGTCAGGTGTATCAAGATCGGTCAATATATAATGCAATCAGGTATATGATGATAACAGGTATAGTAACCAGTAATGAACAGTAGCATGAAACAGTAAGTAGTAATTATTATTCTATGTGAACATAGTGATGTTTGTATTTCATATTAATCCGGTTCACGCACCTTTGAGGTGCAAAAGCCACAAGATAAAACAATATCGATAGTATACATAATGGAGTTTCAAGAATATGAACTAAGTATAATATTTACCTCATGAGTGGCTTTAACAAATGAAGTGAGGATGATCTAGCAATTTAGGCAAGGATGTGCCAAATTGGTTAATTAGTTAAGGTGTTTGATTAAAAGCATACCGATTAACTACAAGTAGCAACTACAATGGTTTAACATTACGGATGATTGTAATTGTCATCAAGTCGTGTGGTTATAACAGATAACATGATTATTAAGTTTGTAGCATGTTAAAGCAAGTATTCGGATACTTGCCTCGGCGGTTCCGCAAACCGAAACACGGATGCGATGTCGGCAGAAACTGCGTTCTGGAAGCACGGGCCACGGATCGAGTCCCAACAGAGGTCACTGGAATCACACGGACCAGGGGGCTTCGCTGGAGCGTCGGGTTCGTCAAACGGCACGGTCGGGTTCCGGCAATAACCGAAAATCAAAGTTAGCAACAAGGATACGATACGCCAAAACGACCAGCGGGGGTTGTACCAAAAGGAAAGAGAAGGAAACTTACAGGGATACACCAAGGGTGTGACCACGGCGGGTTCGACGGCACTGGAACGCCGGCGAGGCCGCGACGGTGGCTGCAGCAAAGGGAAGGGGCCTCGGGTGAGCAGGTAGTGTGCTGCGGCGAGTTGGAGAGGAGTGTGGTCGGCTAGGGTGGTCGAGGGGGAAAGGAGGTGGCGCGGGAGACGTCGACGAGGGTCATCGGCGCGATTTCCGGCGACCTGGAGATGGTGCAGACGTTGGGTGAAGGGTCGGGTTCACTGTTCCGGCGAGGAAAGGAGGGGGTGACGGCGAGGTCTCGACGAGGAGGGTGCAAGGGGGTCGTGGGAGGCCTCGGCGGTCGGAGTCGACGTCGACGACGAGGTCGTGAGGGATGGAGGCGTCGGGGGAATGGGCTGCAGGCGCTGGATCGTCGGGAGAACGGGGAAAAGAAGGTAGGTGGGTGCGGTGGAGGTCGTGGTGGTGAGGGCGGCGACGGCGAGGTCTCGAGGAGTCGGCGACGAGATCGCGAGGGCTAGGGTTAGGGTTGGCGTGGGGTTCTCGTGGTCGCGTGGGTGAAGGCGGCTGCATGGCCACGAGAAATATATAGAGGAGAGAGAGAGAGAGAGATTGAGAGAGATTGAGGGAGAGAGAGAAAGAGGAGAGAGGCAGAGAGAGATGGGGAAAGGAGGGGCCCACGAGCTCAGCTGTGAGCTCGTGATTGGCCACAAGAAAAATTTGAAAGGATTTTAGTAATATTCGTGAAGGATTTTAGTATATATGCGGTTAGGAATAGATTAGGATATAAATATATATATTAGATATTAAATTTAAATGGGCCCCTTTTTGGCGCGAAATGAAACATCTCCAAATTGCGCCCGGGTTGCGCCCAAATGTTCCAAATTCAAATTATAGGATTTTAAGCGGGTTCCAAATTTTAAAATGAAATGTTTTATGATTAAAAAGCATGCCCCCAAGTCGGACACTTGCACGCGCGCGTAGTCGTCCAAACTTGCCTGTTTAGCCAAACGGAACGGAATCTCGACACGCGGACGCTACCACGCGACTAGTGGCGACGAGTATGCTAACATGGACATCTTAAATTTCATTTTCGGAGTTAAAAATTGTTATGTGCTAAAATGACTTAACCGGGTAAAATTTAGCAATAAACACCAGAAAATCAGGAAAAAATTGGAATGAGCAATAAATAACCCTCAACTAGTAATATACAAAGCATTATTTGGGCTCGGGTGTTACATCATACCCAACTACAAAAGAATTTCGTCCTCGAAATTCCAAGAATACAAGATAACTAACTACTGAAAAAGGTGAGGGAAATTCTGCCGGATCTCGTCTTCTCGCTCCCAAGTAGATTCTCCATGCGATCGGTTACCCCAAGAAACTAGCACAAGAGGGATAACCTTGTTCTTAAGAACCTTTTGTCTTCGATCCTTGATCTCGACTGGTCGCTCCTCAAAAGTCAGGTCCTCCCGAACGGTCAACTCCGAATGATCCAAGACGTGGGTCTCATCACGAACATACCTCCGTAGTTGAGAAACATGAAATACATCATGAACTCCTGCTAAAGATAGTGGTAATGCCAACCGGTACGATACCTCTCCGACACGCTCCAATATCTCGAAGGGTCCAACGAATCGGGGACTAAGCTTTCCCCGACTTCCAAAGCGAATCACCCCTCTAGTCGGTGATATCTTCAGGAATACCAAATCACCCACGGCGAACTCTAGAGGTCTCCTTGACGTGTCGGCCCAACTTTTCTGTCTGTCTTGAGCTGCCTTCATATGCTTCCTGATCGTATTCACTTTCTCAACTGTCTGTACCACCAAATATGGCCCTAGTAACCTTCGTTCACCCACATCATCCCAACATGCAGGTGAACGGCACCTACGACCATACAACGCTTCGAACGGGGCCATCTGAATAGTTGCTTGGAAGCTGTTGTTGTACGAAAACTCCACCAGGTGTAGATGATCCTCCCAAGAACCTTTGAAGTCTAACATGCAAGCCCTCAACATATCTTCAAGGGTCTGGATCGTTCTCTCCGATTGTCCATCAGTCTGGGGATGATAAGCTGTGCTGAACTTCAATCGAGTCCCCAAACTTTCTTGTAAACTCCTCCAAAAGTGTGACAAGAACCGAGTGTCCCGATCGGACACGATGCTTACCGGTACTCCATGCAATCTGACAATCTCCTGCATGTATCGCTCTGCCAAGGTCTCTGTCGATTGACCAACCCGAAAAGGAATAAAGTGAGCTGCCTTGGTCAACCGATCGACAATCACCCATACTGCATTGTTGCCCTTTGGACTCCGCGGTAAAGCCGTCACGAAATCCATGGTTATATGTTCCCACTTCCATTGAGGAATCGGAAGTGGTTGCAACAAACCAGCAACCCTTTGGTGTTCAGCCTTGACTTGCTGACACACTGAGCACTTAGCCACGAAGCGAGCGATTTCCCGTTTCATACCTTCCCACCAGAAATGCTGTCGAATATCTCGGTACATCTTTGTCCCTCCTGGATGTACAGAGTAAGCTGAACTGTGTGCCTCCCTCATAAGCTCTTCACGCACATCTCCTTTTGGCACACACACACGGCTACCATATCTCAAAGAACCGTCTTCATGGATCAGTAAATCGGTTCGTAGTCCGGTTCCAACCTGCTCTCGAAACTTTTGCAGTCTAGGATCCTGCGATTGCGCCACTTTAATCTTCTCCACTAAGGACGATTGTACTTGCAACTGCATCAACTGTCCTGTAGCACGCGGTAGCACAACCTCCAAGTCAAATCTTCGAAACTCCTCAATGATCTCTCTCTGTGCCGTCAATAACTGAATTGCTGGCAACCGACTCAGTGCATCCGGCACAACATTAACTTTTCCCGGATGATACTTAAGATCAAGGTCGTAGTCGGCCATCAGCTCCAACCATCTGCGTTGCCTCATGTTCAACTCCTTCTGAGTGAACACATATTTCAAACTCTTGTGATCCGTAAAGACTTCAACTCTCTCGCCCAGAAGGTAGTGTCTCCAAATCTTCAGGGCGAAGATCACGGCTGCAAGCTCCAAGTCGTGAGTCGGATAGTTCTTCTCATGAGTCTTCAGCTGTCTCGATGCGTAAGCGACGACTTTCCCGTTCTGCATCAAAACACATCCCAATCCCTTTCCAGATGCGTCGCTGTGAATCACCAGTCCTCCTGAATTATCCGGTACGGTCAGGATCGGGGCGGTTATCAACTTTTGTTTCAACGTCTCGAAGGCCAATGCACATCCACCTGTCCAAACAAACGGTACCTCCTTACGCGTAAGCTTGGTTAACGGCTCAGCTAGACGAGCGAAGTTCTCCACAAATCTTCTGTAGTAACCGGCGAGTCCAAGAAAACTTCGTATCTCTGCAACATTCTTCGGAACAGGCCAATCTCGAACTGCTGCAATCTTCTCGGGATCAACGGCGATTCCATCGCCCGACACGACATGCCCCAGAAACTTCACTTCTTCCAACCAGAAATCGCACTTACTCATCTTCGCGAATAATTTCTCCTGTCTCAGCGTTTGCAGTGCGATCCTTAAGTGCTCAGCATGCTCCTCCGGACTCTTCGAGTACACCAGAATATCGTCAATGAATACCACAATAAACTGGTCCAAGAACGGTGAAAAGATCCTGTTCATCAAGTCCATAAATATTGCCGGCGCATTAGTCACTCTGAAGGGCATCACTAAATACTCGAAATGCCCATACCGAGTCCGAAACGCCGTCTTGCAAATGTCTTCTGCCTTCACTCGGACCTGATGATATCCTGATCGCAAGTCCAGTTTCGAGAATACTCTCGCGCCACTAAGCTGCTCAAAAAGTTCTCCAATGCGAGGGATCGGGTACTTGTTCTTAATAGTCACCCGGTTTAATTCTCGATAATCGATGCACATTCTTCTCGTGCCATCTTTCTTCTTTACTAAAAGAACTGGAGCTCCCCAAGGTGAGTTGCTGCTTCGAATCCATCCTTTCTCGAGTAATTCACCCACCTGTTTCTTAACTTCTTCCAATTCCACCGGTGCCATCGGATAATAAGATTTTGATACTGGCGCTGCACCAGGAATAAGGTCGATCGCAAACTCCACATCTCGCTTCGGCGGTAGGCCTGAAATATCTTCAAACACATCCATAAAGTCGCGAACAACTGCCGGCTCTTCATTACTATCCACAACCATAGCCGCAAGAACATTGTTCGTCGGCCTAGCCCTAAACTCGACGGGCCCGACAGAACTGTTTCCTCCGATGAAAGTAAACTCAGGGTGTCCGGGAATCTGGAAAATTACTTTCCTTGCCCTACAATCAATGTGTGCGTGGAAAGTGCCAAGAAAATCCATTCCCAAGACTACTTCATAACTGCCCGTATCAATCACCAAGAAATCTGCAAAAAGCTCCCGTCCACAAACAATAACAGTACAATCTCTACACTCCTTACTAGCTATGATTTTCCCATTTCCAGTGTGTATGTCCCAAAAACTAGACAGGGTCGTGCAGGTGATCGAGTGTGTAGTTATAAACTTTGATGACATAAAACAGTGGGATGCTCCGGAATCAAATAATGCCAAAGCAGGAAAACCACGAACGAGTACAGTACCTGAAACCACTTCTCCTGATTCCTTGGCTTCCTCAGCTGTCAAAGTGAAAGCTCGACCCTGGTTGGGTCCTTGTGTCAGCTGCTTCTGCCCTTGGAACGGTCTCTGCGGAGGCTTCCGTATATCATCTCTCGTGCGAAGCTTCGACGGACAAGTACCAACTGCGTGATCGGCTGCCCCACAAACCAGACAAAGTCCTAGTCTCCTTCGACAATCCTTCTGCACATGCCCAGGTAATCGGCAGTAATCACAAATCACGCTCTTCCTTCGATCAACGATCACAGGTTTCTTCATTGGCGCTACACCTCGACGGTCCACTGGAATACCTCTGCGCCCATGATCTCGGTTAGGTACAAATGCAGGCTTCCTGGCCGCAGCTGCTGTCTGGTGAAGGTTCCCTTTCGATCCTGATAAACTCTGCTGCTCTCTGGCTGCCGTAAGAACCTGCGAGAAAGTGGTCAAACCCAGGGAGACAATCTGCCTCTGGATGTCCACATCCAAACTGCGCAAGAACCTTCGCGCCCTGTCTGCCTCCTTGGCGACTAAGGGTCCAGCGAAACGGCTAAGTCTCGTCCACTCCGCTGCATGTACATCCATAGCTGCTCCATTTTGTTTCAGCCCAATAAATCTCTCCTCCATTTCCTCCCGTGCAGTCCGTGGGAAGAACTTTTCCAAGAAACTTTTGGAGAAATCCGCCCAACTGATTGGCCTAGACAGGCGGGTCTCCTCCACAAGCCACCACTCTCGGGCGTAATCCACCAGCTGAATGCGCACCACATCAACTCTCTTGTCTTCTGGGATCTGTGCCGCAATCAATAAATTCTCTGTGTCCACAAGCCACTGCTCGGCTGGCAACGGCTCCTCCAAGCCAGTAAAAGTAGTAGGACCCAACCGTCTGAAATCTGCCACGGTCCCTACTCGGTCGACTGGCTTCGCTACAGCGGTGTTTACAGACTGCTGCATAGCCTGCAAACCCTCCTGAAATGAATCGGCTTGCTGCTGGATCAGCTCAGTTTGCCTCTTCTGATTTTCCAACATCCCACGTATCACTCCTAGCATGGCGGCTTCGTCCACACGCCTCTGATACGTCTTGAAATTCTTATCTGCCATGGTCCTGAAATCAAAACAAACAACATTAGCATGATGATAGATTCAATATATAAATCAAGGCTAGAACTCCAAGATACTTAAATAGAGTACTGTATTGTAGCTATGCCGCGGTATCATAGCCGCAATTACTTAACTCCACCCAAGTCGCCTAAGTCCTAGAGATAACAAGAAGTTAGGTTTTCGAGTTAACAGTGCAAAGTAAGTTTGCATGTCGACATGATCTGGAAGAAGGATTCAAGGACGCTAAAACGGTCAAGGTGGCAGGACATGTTTCCTAATTACGGGTATTATGATTCGTGTATCGGGTGTAATACCCAACTACAAAGAATCAACCCAATTAACCTATGGCTCTGATACCATAAAACCATGTCACGCCCCGCTTCCCAGAGTGCGCAAGATTTGGGCACGTGACATAGCCAACCATGCTACCTGTGGGTGGGAAGTATCCATCCACAGTCACATTACGGTTGTAAAGATATCAAGAACAGTAAAAATAAACTAAACTAATACATGTCCAAATCCATAATAACAAGAATCAATAAACAATAAGTGCGGAAGCTAATGATCCAATACAATGAATAAACAGTATGTCCCATAATGCGGGCTCACATCTGGAAATGAAATGACATAAATAAACTAAACCTCAAGAACTCACAGTTCAGCCTGCTGGCTGAAGTACTCCTGCTCGGTCGACGTCAAGGGCACGGAATCTGGGCCATGCAAAACCCAGACGTCAGCGCGTCATGATATCAAGTATAAAGCATAAACATGGTAATAAACAATGCAAGCATGAACATGAATAAAGCAGTAATAAGAGGTAACAAATAGGGTAAGGTGCAGTAGTGACTAAACTGTCCTATCAGGTTTTCTGCTCTATAGTCTTTGAAACCAATTGATGAATCGTCGATGTAACTCAATAGTATCCCGTGCGTGCCCGGGACCACGGTCATGATTCTCGGGGCTGAATCCGAGACGTGCCGCTAAGCAGTAAAAGGTAGTAGGATAGATGAGTGATGTCAGCATCAACACTCCGGAGCTGGCCAAGCCCGTAAGACTGATCAGAACAATGTATCGAACTGTTGAGTTACAAGTCGGTTTCACCTTTGATTTCCCCATACCCCCAAACTATGTATGTCAGTCAGGTATTCAGTAGTCAAGGACTAATGCCAACACAAGTCAAGTAAAGGTAGGTCTATCTGGATCGACAGCAGGAATGGTTAGGTTTGTCGGCATTAGGCATGAGATCAGGTAACAGGTCAGGTTACTTTCAACAGGTAGAGTCGATATGTACAGGGTGTTGTGTCCGGTGTATCAGTACATGTGTCAGGTGTATCAAGATCGGTCAATATATAATGCAATCAGGTATATGATGATAACAGGTATAGTAACCAGTAATGAACAGTAGCATGAAACAGTAAGTAGTAATTATTATTCTATGTGAACATAGTGATGTTTGTATTTCATATTAATCCGGTTCACGCACCTTTGAGGTGCAAAAGCCACAAGATAAAACAATATCGATAGTATACATAATGGAGTTTCAAGAATATGAACTAAGTATAATATTTACCTCATGAGTGGCTTTAACAAATGAAGTGAGGATGATCTAGCAATTTAGGCAAGGATGTGCCAAATTGGTTAATTAGTTAAGGTGTTTGATTAAAAGCATACCGATTAACTACAAGTAGCAACTACAATGGTTTAACATTACGGATGATTGTAATTGTCATCAAGTCGTGTGGTTATAACAGATAACATGATTATTAAGTTTGTAGCATGTTAAAGCAAGTATTCGGATACTTGCCTCGGCGGTTCCGCAAACCGAAACACGGATGCGATGTCGGCAGAAACTGCGTTCTGGAAGCACGGGCCACGGATCGAGTCCCAACAGAGGTCACTGGAATCACACGGACCAGGGGGCTTCGCTGGAGCGTCGGGTTCGTCAAACGGCACGGTCGGGTTCCGGCAATAACCGAAAATCAAAGTTAGCAACAAGGATACGATACGCCAAAACGACCAGCGGGGGTTGTACCAAAAGGAAAGAGAAGGAAACTTACAGGGATACACCAAGGGTGTGACCACGGCGGGTTCGACGGCACTGGAACGCCGGCGAGGCCGCGACGGTGGCTGCAGCAAAGGGAAGGGGCCTCGGGTGAGCAGGTAGTGTGCTGCGGCGAGTTGGAGAGGAGTGTGGTCGGCTAGGGTGGTCGAGGGGGAAAGGAGGTGGCGCGGGAGACGTCGACGAGGGTCGTCGGCGCGATTTCCGGCGACCTGGAGATGGTGCAGACGTTAGGTGAAGGGTCGGGTTCACTGTTCCGGCGAGGAAAGGAGGGGGTGACGGCGAGGTCTCGACGAGGAGGGTGCAAGGGGGTCGTGGGAGGCCTCGGCGGTCGGAGTCGACGTCGACGACGAGGTCGCGAGGGATGGAGGCGTCGGGGGAATGGGCTGCAGGCGCTGGATCGTCGGGAGTACGGGGAAAAGAAGGTAAGTGGGTGCGGTGGAGGTCGTGGTGGTGAGGGCGGCGACGGCGAGGTCTCGAGGAGTCGGCGACGAGATCGCGAGGGCTAGGGTTAGGGTTGGCGTGGGGTTCTCGTGGTCGCGTGGGTGAAGGCGGCTGCATGGCCACGAGAAATATATAGAGGAGAGAGAGAGAGATTGAGAGAGATTGAGGGAGAGAGAGAAAGAGGAGAGAGGCAGAGAGAGATGGGGAAAGGAGGGGCCCACGAGCTCAGCTGTGAGCTCGTGATTGGCCACAAGAAAAATTTGAAAGGATTTTAGTAATATTCGTGAAGGATTTTAGTATATATGCGGTTAGGAATAGATTAGGATATAAATATATATATTAGATATTAAATTTAAATGGGCCCCTTTTTGGCGCGAAATGAAACATCTCCAAATTGCGCCCGGGTTGCGCCCAAATGTTCCAAATTCAAATTATAGGATTTTAAGCGGGTTCCAAATTTTAAAATGAAATGTTTTATGATTAAAAAGCATGCCCCCAAGTCGGACACTTGCACGCGCGCGTAGTCGTCCAAACTTGCCTGTTTAGCCAAACGGAACGGAATCTCGACACGCGGACGCTACCACGCGACTAGTGGCGACGAGTATGCTAACATGGACATCTTAAATTTCATTTTCGGAGTTAAAAATTGTTATGTGCTAAAATGACTTAACCGGGTAAAATTTAGCAATAAACACCAGAAAATCAGGAAAAAATTGGAATGAGCAATAAATAACCCTCAACTAGTAATATACAAAGCATTATTTGGGCTCGGGTGTTACAATGGTAGAACTGGAAGTTATTCCAGAACCACAAATAATCACTGAAGATTTAATAGAACCTAAGGACTCAATAAGTTTTGACGTTCCATTAGCCACTCCGCAGATTTGGTGGGTAACCTCAGGCACCCGAGAGGTACTTCGGTCTTCTCAGTAACGGTGACAGGGAGGTTCTTGTTTACCCAGACTTGCCACTGCTGCTGTTCTAGACTATGAGACCCGGCAGGAGGATGAGTATAGCGTCGTTCTAAACTAATTTGGAAGTGCACGTGTATATGACTCTGCCAGAGGGTTGTTGTAGTCAGTGAGAGCAGCGGAAGCATAGTGGGCACGTAGCTTATGTCTATTTGTAGGCTAAAGCATGTATAGCGGGAAAAGATCATCTATTTTTGGTGGGACGGTCATAGGCTTTGACTTCATCAGAATAGCAGATAGATCTGCTAAGAAGGTGGTAGAGAGTGATGTCCAGGTATTAAGATGACATGCACTTGATATGAGGACATATTCCTATACTGCGATCGGTTATACTGTGGTTGTCACAATGTTGTCTATCCACATAGGATATGGATATAATATCAAGTTTTCTGGTTACTAGATCTACGGTTTTAGATCTAGATTTGGGAAATATTCCAATTTGGGTACTTTGACATTATTCTAAAGATATTTAGAATGGTTGACTCCTGGCATGGTGGTGTACCTGCAGGTGATGGAGTCACCCTCTCTAAAGGTGTCATACAGACTAAAGTGGAGAGGGATCTGCATGATTAGCATATCACTTGCTTAGGCAATTGAGTTAATCATGAAATGTCAAGTACACACCAGATGTTGTTTTTTGCACTGGTTGCAATAAACATATATTAATCCAATCCTGGAGAAACATTGGGAAGCAGTTATTGAACATAAATGGATGTTCTTGGGAAATGATTAAGGCAGCCTCCTTCGGGAGACGATTATCATTTCAGGCTTCCAAGGTGACCTGGATGACAGAATAACTGTCAGAGTTATAGTTTTTTCCTCTTCTGAGGGACAGTATGTTGGACAGGAGGTACAAGCGGATACTGAGGAAAGACATGATGCAGGATACTGGTTAAATTTAGTGGACGATACGGTCTAAGTAGTTTGCTAGATTTGGAGTTCATTTGTGAACTGGGTCCCATCAGATATCCAGACAAATTCTAAGACAGGTATTGCTCATTTCGGGAGATAGTTTTCTCCGCGAAGTTGAGATATAGAGAGATACAGAAAGAAACACTAGAGCGGATCCACTCACTGAGGCTATTTCTCGAACGCAATAGTTTCGCAAACAGGTTTTGCGGAACTGATTAGTAGAGAAGTTGGGTGTTTGGTATCACACGGGCTTTGAATATGCGATATCGCAGTAATTGGCCTTAAGTGCAAGTGAGAGATTGTTGGCTATAGTGCTCTCAAGGCATTTATCGTAATCGCAAGCAGGTGATAATGATGATTGAGGATGGACCTATACCAACATAACAGTCTTACTCAAGATGATACTATACTATCTGGTTTGTCTTTATCATCATGTACATGTTGATAGAGCCCATAGGATTCTTGCTTAACTACCAGCATTATGATGGCGATCATATACGTGGGAGCTGGGAGTCTATAAGCACATCCTTAAATGTCCCTAGTCGTGGGAGTATCGAGATCAGGCATCGATACTCCAGTGTAGACTAGTGTATACTGATCGAGACCCCGACGAGGGGCAGTGGCCAGGTCTCACAAGCCATTGGTGTTAGTTTGTTCACCTAAGATAGTATACAGGTGCTCATTGGGTTATGAGTACACTGGACAGACTCGCCGGGAACATGCTAGTTAGTATTATACTTATTGTCAGATAGCAGTTCCCAGGTGACATGTGTACAGGTTAGTCTGTCGACCTGAGATCGTCATTTGTCTCGTGTGAGTTCCCAATGTACTTTGATTACTATCCTACCACAGTTCAAAGGAGTCGTGCAAACAGGTTTTAGTTGGGTACAATCCCGAGCCACATGGAGGCAGTGATCGGATCGTCGGGGATTCGTCTCTCCCGGTATTGGGGGTTGATGTCGCGTTGTGCACGGGTGACCATCACCTGAAATCCATGGCCATGGTAGACGAGAATTACCGATCTATGATCGATATTTTCTCAGGTGGTGATGGGCTTCATACCGACACTAAATGTCGTATTGTTAGGGGTCTGACTTTATCCATCCCCCTAGACTCGATATGCGATACTCTTAGACAAACAGACCGGACTGTACGGATATTGTCACTGTCAGACTTAGTAGGGGTTCGGGATAAGTTTGCTCGTCGGCCTCCCATTCGCTCAATATCTGGGTAGCCGTTACGTACAGCTAGTGCCGCTGACGTGTTTGTGGTTAAACCCACTGCCAGCGTATTGACGAGTCTTTAGAGTCCCACACAGAGGGTTTTTACGGTTCAGGCGATATGGTATACATGAGGTATGTTGGAACATACAGGTATCCTATTAAATATTTGCACTTGCTGTGCGGACTTTAATCGGACGGTTGATAATATTAGCGGCTTAGGATTAAGCCGGATTATTAAATCAAGTTTTGATTTAATAATTTACATATGTATTTATATATATGTATTCTAGTATTATTGTTCGCTATTTATTTTCTCTCTTGGCTATTCGTATTTTTGTACGAATACGCGTATATGTATTTCGATACATGTACCGGGAAGTATTCCGTATTTTATACGGAATAGCTTCTAGAAGTTGCCACCTCATTTATATGATTTTCCATTTATGGAAATTCATTTGTTTTATAAGTGAGGTGGAAGGTGTGAGGTGGCATGAACACGGTTCATGGTATGGGCAAAGTATGGTTGGATTTGTTTATTGCAAATTGGTGTTATTTTTTATGGGAGAGGGGGACGGCCACTAATTGAGTGGGGATTCATTTTTCATTTGTGAGATTACACTTGCTCTCTCTCACTCTCTCATACTCACCAAAACACTTAGCCATTTTGCTCATGCCATTGGTTTTGCTCACCTCTTCTTCATCTTCTATTGTTGCGCACTTGAGCTTATGAATGAGAGAAAAATTATAGGGACACTTTCAAACACCTCAACTCTCTATTACTAACAACTTTGGAGTATCGGTTGCCTCGTTCGACGAGGCTGGAGCTTGCGCTGTTTCCCTCAGGAGGATCATCGGAGATGGAGGAAGACCGGCAACCAAACTACGTCAATGAACCTCTAGGAGCTTGGAATGAAGACCGAAGGACACGGATCAACTCGGTATAACCATTCTAACATCTATATTAGTTTTCTAGTTTAGGGTTTAAGGTCGATCCGGGAATCGGGTAACGGTAGCGCCGGTTTTAGAAAAATTTTGTTCCGCATTTGGCCACGTTTCGATGACCGGGGTGCTGCCGTAACCCAGCAAATTTGTGTGCAATTGAAGTTAACAAAAGGGGCGAAAGCTTCGGCGATTTTCCGACGACAGCTCTAGGAGCTCCCGGCGACGAAACGACGCACCGGCGCCTCCTACCATTCCCTCTTCCTCTCTTCTAATCTCTAAACCTGTAAGTCCCACCTCCCTTTTCTATTCTCTAGTCTTAAAACATCTTTTAATAAAACCCGACGGAATCGGAGTCAAACCGATTTCCGATTCGGTTCCTTCTAAAAATCCCACTTGTCTTAAACACAACCATATTAAACTCTTACATGCTGACTATTAAATATTAACAAGTCGTTTTGAACAAGTTCCATATCAAAAGGATTCCTATTTCAATTGTTATCGTATTTATTCACTAAAATACCATGTAGTTTACTTTTACTTTAAATCATCACAATCTTGCTATACTTTTAAGTAGATCATGAGGTAATGACCTACCTCCTCATAACACTCATATGAAACATAGCACAATACTTTTCGGGAACCTAGAATACGGGAAAACGAAACTTTACATTTTAATACCCTTTACTATTAAAACAGTTTTTTACAAGATACGTGTTTTTACAAATCTTTGCAAAGCGCCGCTACAACCCATTTTGGGGAACCCGACTGGGATGGTGCGGATTATCGCATGTCTATGGGCTTAGTAGTGCGACATGCAGACCCCCGCAAGGGGCATTCGATCTCAAAAGATTTACAAATACAAATATCTTTAGAAAAATGAGATTTCTAGAAATATAATATATATCAAAATTATATATATATATATATATATATATATATATATATATGTATGTATCATTAAAATATCCATTTTGAGATAATATAAATATTCCAACTTTTTTTTCCAAAATCACAAGGATCACTTTACATTAAAATACCATGAATTCCATACTAGTGCAATATTACAATTAAATATCTTATATTATGAAATTATGTTATTTTCACTAAAAATATCATAAATATAAAATCTACGTCTATGATAACTCTAAAGACGATAATTAAATACTTGGGGTGTATTTTGAAAAGTATACAAATTATTTTTACATAAAACCCCCTGAAGTTCTATAAATTACAATAAGGACCCTAGTAAATATAGGTTTAAGCGGGACCAGTCTTTTTAGCATCAGGGAGCCGGAGATATGGGTGCTTGCTTATCTAAGATAGACAACTTAACAACGGTGTTATCAATACGGTAATAGTCTTTGAAAAAGACACAAATCCTGCCGCCCATGTGCAGCGGTTACCGATAACATCAAAACAATCAGGACTTCAATTTCTTTCAATCAGGACTTCAATTTCTTTTATAATTGTTCTGACTCAGACCGAGTCTCATTAATAATTTGACTTGAATATGATTCAAGTACAATCTACAATCTACAATCCAACATGAATCCTTGAATACATATATTCAATCTATTTAATCTGTATTGACTGAACCGAACCATGGATATATTTCCATTTACATGATTCTCCAGTTACATCCATTTACTGATATCATGGTTTCGCAAGTCATCCATCTATACAAGACAATACAAGTTACAATACAACACGAACAATAGAAACAAGACTTCGCGGGGTTTAAGGGGTAGATTGGTACGAAGGTATTAGAAGTTGCACGAGACTGTAAGATTTAAGACACCTAACCTGAATCCTGTTGCTATTGTACCGTGGCATAACGGTTCCTTGTACTTCCATTTGCGCTAATCTCTAGCATATAGAGACTCCTCTCGTATACACTGGCATTCTTCTGTACCAAGCTACAAACAACAACGTTAATCATATAATACAACTTTAAAAGCTACCTTGTCTTTCTGTCTACTCTATTTCTTCCTTATCTTTGGGACTTACCAAGCGATTTGTTCGCTGACGACATTCTCTTTCTTCTTCTTTGAATGTCGTCAGGTGATTTGGATCTTCCAAAGATCGAGCCCAGCGCTGAAAACTTAGACCAGTTTACTGAAGACCCAGAGCTTTAGTTCATTGTACACATTTACTTTCAGTACTTTACATTTCTGTTATGCCACTATTTAAGCATCGCTTTATTCCATGTATTTACTTTTCCATGTATTGTAAAAAGAATGTGAATAAATAAAGTTGTTGTTTTATTATATCTTGTCTCTTGTGCATTTATATTTATATTTCTTAGATACGCTTAGCGTATTTATTTCACAGTAAATACGTAGCGGCCTCGTCGCGTCCTCTACCCGTATAATGGGAAGCGGAGCGTGACAGGTTTTGTTGATGTCCCAAGCAGGTCAGAGTTGTATGGAACACTACCATGCAGTTCTGTTCTGCGTGAACAACCTAAGCAATATAACACAAGAACCAGCAACTAAAACATTCTTTACAATTCATGTTCCTTGAATCTTATCATTTCATATACTTTGAATCTGTCCTGATCCAAAAAATTTTATTCAAGGTTATGGATTCCCCAAATAACACCGGCACCAATGTCAACAACACACCTCCACCACTACCACTCACATCTGCCATCCCTGCTCTGCTCAATGAGCAAACGGTTCTGCTTGAGGCAATCCGCGGCCTTCTCAAAGGACAGTAGCAGCAGACTGCTCTTTTAATGAACGGTCCCGAGGCAGAAGCATCTGGGGTGAAGCAATTCAGGGCTTTGCACCCCCAAACAGTTTGCAGGAAAGGAGAGCCCACTGGAAGCTAAGGAATGGGTTCAGAGTATCAAAGATGATCTGGCAGCGGCACAAGTGCCAGAAATAGGTTGGGTTCGTGTTGCAAAATTACAGCTCACAGACAATACACGGAACTGGTGGAAGGCGGAAGAAAGCCGTCTTGAACAACCCATTGAATGGAAAACTTTCCGCGACATGTTCGACGCTAAGTACTTCCCTGAGACTGCCAAGTTCGACATGGAACATCAGTTCATTCATCTGCAACAAGGTTCGATGTGGACCAAATCGGTAGATGAATATGACGATGAGTTCACCATGCTTAGTCGATAAGATATGTCTCAATAATTTGAATTTTTAAAATATCACATATTACACAGCTAACACAATACTTTAAACAGATTTGCGGCACACCTGATACCGACGGATGAGATCAGAGCCCGTCGATTTCAACAAGGTTTGGATTCGAAAATCTAGGCTGCACTAGCCACAGGAGATTTTCCGACTCATGAATCGGCTTTGAAAGCTGCCCGCTGTTATGAGGCAGTGGTAAAGGCGAGGGGCAGACCTCAGTCTGCAGGAGTTAAGCGCCCTGTCAACCAGATGGCAGGAGGAGCCTCGTCAAGGCCACCTTTTGTGCCAAGGTAACCCGGAGTACCGAACAACCGTCCTAGCCCAGCCTTTTGTACCTACTGCAAGAGAACTGGACATATGATGCAAGACTGCCGGCGAGCCAACCATCTTTGTTTAGTCTGCGGCTCGGCTACTCATGGTATTGAATCTTGTCCCAAAAGACAAAACTCATATGTTGCACCCAGGCCAGCAATCACTTACCCATAGCATCCAGCCATCCAAGCACCTGCTCCAAGACTTGCACTACCTGCTCCACCACCTAGAGGACCACAAGCTGCACCTCCTCCTCGTCAGTTTCATCAAGCTCAAAGGAACGTTCCGAGGAATGCTCCTCAGGCCAGGAGGAATGTACCACGGCGCCAGGCTTTCACGATGACCGTGGAAGAAGCTGAGGCCACTGGCCAAGTTATCACTGGTAACCATTTTTCTTCTCAAACTTTTCTTTCAGTCGTAATACCTATCCACATATTTTTCTATACCTAAAACATATCCCACATACCTTAGGTACAAACTTAGCAGCCTCACTACCTGCACTAGCACTGTTCGATAATGGAGCATCTCACTGCTTTATGTCGCAACGGTTCATCCGAACCCATGCGATTCCAGTCACACCGCTTGTATCCAGTTGGAATGTCAGTTCAGGGAATGGCGTTCTAAAAGCAACAATGGGATACAGCTTGTGTCCAGTAGTCGTCTGCAGCAGAGAATTCTACGCTGACTTCAAAGTACTGGACATACCGAACTTCGATGTGGTTCTAGGTATGGATTGGCTAGGAACCTTTTATGCTACCATCGACTGTCGTCAAAGGAGGGTAGTATTCGAGATTCCAGATCATCCGGTCTTCTATTTCAAAAGTGGAGACCGTACACTGGAGCCAAGTACATATAAGGCGAAGCCGAAGAAGGCAGTAATTGCAGCAACTCAAGCAGAAGAAGAATCAAGGCCAGAAGTGGTTCGAGAGTTCGAAGATGTATTTCCTGACGATATCTCAGGTTTGCCTCCCAATTGAGGTCTTGAATTCAGTATTGATTTAGTACCAGGAGCACAACCGGTGATCAAAGCACCTTATCGATTAAGTCCGGAAGGTTTGAAGGAAGTCCGAACACAGTTGGACCAATTATTGGCGAAAGGATGGATTCGTCCCAGCACTTCAAGTTGGGGATCAGCTGTATTACTTGTGAAGAAGAAGGAAGGTTCATACATAATGTGCATCGATTATAGAGCCTTGAACGAATTCACTATAAAGAACAAGTATCCGCTATCGCGTATCGCCGATTTATTCGATCAGCTAAGTGGATCTTGTGTTTTCTCTAAATTAGATCTTCATTCAGGTTATCATCAGGTGAAGGTCAAGGAAGCTGATATTCATTAAACAACTTTCAGAACTCGTTATGGACATTACGAATTTCTAGTGATGCCATTTGGAGTGACCAACGCACGAGCAATATTCATGAACTTGATGAATCAAGTTTTCCGGGAGTACTTAGACAGGTTTGTTGTCATCATCATCGACGACATCCTGGTGTATTCAAAGAGTCGAAAAGAGCATGCCGAGCACCTACGTATTGTCCTGGAAACTCTACGACAACACCAATTATATTCCAAGTACAGCAAATGCGAGTTTTGGCTAAATCAAGTTGGTTTTCTTGGACATATCGTATCAGGCGAAGGAATCTCTGTGGATCCAGCGAAAGTTTCAGCAGTAAGCGAATGGACGACATCAAATTCAGTGAAGGACATTCGGAGTTTCTAGGGTTTAGCTGGATATTACAGAAGGTTCATTGTCACGCCCCGCTTCCGAGTGTACGGCGAAGTGGACGTGACGAGGCCCGCTACGTATATACTCAGAAGTATATACGCTAAGCGTAACTAAGCAATATAAAGTAAATCACAAGAGACGAATAATATGGAAATAACAGCAACCTTTATTAATAACATTCTTTTTACAATGCAGGAAAAGGAAAATACAACTGGAATGAAAAAAACAATGCCTAAACAGTGGCATAACAGGAAATGAAATAAACTGGAAAAACAAGGTACAATTATCTAGAGCTCTGGGTCTGCCTGGAATTGCTCCAAATCTTCACCGGTGGGCTCGATCTCAACTTGGTCCAACGCACCTGACGACATTCAAAGAAGAAAGAGATAGAATGTCATCAGCTAACAGGTCGCTCGGTAAGTCCCAAAAGAATAAGAAGAATGAGAATGATAGAGTAACAGTATTTTCTAAAGTATTATAATGTTGAATATTATGGAATATTGTGTAACGCTGTTGTTTGTAGCTTGGTACAGAAAGATGCCAGTGTATACGAAGGGGATCTCCATATGCTAGAGATCAGGGCAAATGGAAAGTACAAGGAACCGTTATGCCACGGTATAACAGCAACAGGATTCAGGTTAGGTGTCATAATCTGACCACCTCGTGCCACCTTTAACATCTTCCGTACCAATCTACCCCTTAAACCCCGTAATGTTTTAACAGTATTGTAGTATTGGAATATGTAAGTTAGTTGACTGACCAAAACCATGATATCAGTAGACATGTTGCAACTGTATAATCAGGTAAATAGACTATCAGGATAATGGATGAATATCCATGGTTTGATTCAGTCAAAAAGGAATTATTGTTAACTGGGTTCATGGATTCATGTATTCAAATTGTATTGGAATATAAAAGCATATAGATTGACTTGAATCATATTCGAGTCAAGAATAGTCAGACTCTAACCCGAGTCAGACTAAAAGAAAAGAATTTGAAGTTCAATATTAGCTAGGGGCCTTATTGTAATTTGTGAAACTTGAGGGGGTTTTATGTAAAAATACTTTTGTATAGTTTTCAAAATACACCTCAAGTATTTAATATTCGTCTTTAATTGTTATAATGAATGTGAATTTTATTTGTGTTATT
Organism: Agapanthus africanus; assembly: GCA_030015575.1. Taxonomy (NCBI): domain Eukaryota; kingdom Viridiplantae; phylum Streptophyta; class Magnoliopsida; order Asparagales; family Amaryllidaceae; genus Agapanthus; species Agapanthus africanus. The sequence goes on along the minus strand of CM057347.1, from coordinate 497,091,166 downwards.
CTAGTGAATATATCCTAATAAAAGTATTATTTGTTTTATCTGAAGTTCATGGTATTTTAGTGTAACTTTTAATCTTGTAATTTTTAGAAAAATGTGGAAACTTTATATTAGGATAAAATAGGTGTTAAAATGATAATTATATATATATTAACACATGAATAATTTTTAAATGAGTATTTTATCTTTAAAAATCTCATTTTCCTTAAATATCGTATTTTAAACCTTTCGAGACCGAATGCTCCTTGCGGAGGTCTGAATCTCGCACTACTAGCCTGCGGGTGCACGATGAACCGTACTTTCCCTAACAGGTTCCCCAAAAGTGGGTTGTAGAGGCGCTTTGCTTAGGTTTATAAATACTTTTCATTTGGGAAAACGGTTTTATTAATATAGGGTATTTATTTGCAAAAAGTATAGTTTTCCGTATTTTTAGTTATTAGGGTTTCCTAAACCAACTAGCCGATTTCTAAGATCTAAACGATGAGTCATTAGAAGCCTCAAATCACCTCTTCACCGTCAATTGCGGCCAGGTAAGTACAAGTGAGGAGGGAGGGATCCGCTCACGAATCGTGAAACGGGCCTTTTAAAGTTACCCAAGCTCACTTGCCTAGCCTAGACACCACAAGACAGTTTAGATAAACGATCGATGTCCATGACCAATCGTGTTTTCATTTTATTAAAATATTTTATCTAAAAAGTTTACAACTTAAAGCTTTAAATAAAAGTTATAAAGATTATGGTATTTTAGTGAAAAAGTCATGTAATTCCGTATTCTGTATTTTGACATTTATCAATTAGGGTTATATTGAGTGTGTGTAGGGGTAGGTCATTACCCCGTGACTTATATTAAGTTTTGGTGAAGTTTAAAGGTAAAACATGCTATGTTAAATTTAAAGGTATTATAGCGCAAGAATACGGTATTCGGAAACGTTATCATTTTATGTGTGAAATTTCATTCAAAGTGGGTTCTACAAGTTTAGAGATCAAGATAAACCTATTTAGGAGTGAGGGAATTAATTAAACTAAGAAAAATGAACTTCATGGTATTTTTATGAAAAGAATACGGTTTTGCAAAGAACTTATCATTTCATGTGAAAAAGTTTGATTAAATTGGTTTATGGGTGATTAATACTCAACAAGCATATGGGTAGATAATATGTATTAGGTGACAAGTGGAAATTTAGAGAAAAACCGAATCGGAAATCGGTTTATCCGATTTCCGTCGGGTTCCAAAAAGTCGTATTTTTACATTACCGAAAAGAGAGATAGAAAAAGGTGGGACTTACGGTTTGGACAAGCTAAGGAAGCTAAGGGATGTGGTGATTGTCGATTCGTCGAAAACGTCGCGAAGGTTCTGATCCGGTCGCCGGAATCCGTCGTCGATTTCGGCAGCGCTTCGCTTCTCGCTCTTCGTACCGAGTTCTCAAGAATTTGAAAGAGTGGACTTAGAGTTGTGAGGGAAAAAGGTAAAGGATAGGGGTCTTTATATAGGGCTAGGCTAGGGTTAGGGTTTGGATTAAAAAATATTTAAAAAATATATAAAAAATATTAAAAATTCATTAAAAATCATTAAACCTAGGAGTAAAAGGGATTTATTGGCCAAATCAAAACCGATCCAGGTATAATAAGTGTGCAAGAGGGTTGACCAAGTCAAGAGCCAACTTTTCTCAGTTGGTGACTCGGCCGTCCGGCCAAGTCCGGCCGGCGGCGCCGGACCGAGTCAGCCGAGTCGCCGGTCGGCGGCGCCGAGTCGGGCCGAGTCAAGGGTCCAATGGCCGGGGTTTTCCTGAAGAACAACTTGGTACTTTTACACTTTTTGTTGTCCAGTACATATTTTGGAAGTTATGGCCTTCTTACCGTTGACTTCCAAAAAAAAATAAAACAAAATAAATATAAAAATAATGTGGGGCATGGGATTTGAACTCCGGTGGCTTGGTTTAGCAGTGCAAGGTATTACCAATGAGCTACAAGCTTCTCCTTGTAATTATTGTAAGGAATTAGATACTTAAATTGTTTCCAGCAACATTAATACTCTAAGTATACACTATATTTAAAGCAAATTTTTGGTATACAAAATTGAAGTTGTTACAATCTACCCTCCTTACAAAAATTTCGTCCTCGAAATTTACAACTTTTATTTAAGGACTAGTTTACAAAAAGGTGCGGATATCTTGCACGCATCTCATCCTCCCTTTCCCACGTGGATTCTCCTGGAGTGTCTTTCCTCCACATTACCCGGACCAAATTAACTTCTTTGTTCCGAAGTGTCTTCACTTTCCTGTCCAGAATCTCCACAGGTTGTTGCTCACAAGACAAATCGGGCTGTATCGTGAGTTCGGAATGATCAAGTACATGGCTGGGGTCACTCACATACCTTCTGAGTTGGGATATGTGGAACACGTTATGCACTCCTTCCAATGAGGGTGGAAGCGCTAAACGATATGCCACTTCACCGACTCGTTCGAGTATATCGAACGGTCCAATGTATCTCGGACTCAACTTTCCCCGTCTTCCAAATCTGATCACTCCGCGGTTCGGAGAGATTTTCAGGAATACATGCTCTCCTGGCTGGAACTCCAAGTGTCGTCTCTTCGCATCAGCCCAGTGTTTCTGTCTATCCTGGCTATGCGCATTCTTTCCCTGATAGTACGAACCACATCAACGGTTTCTACTATCATCTCTGGTCCAAGGAGTTCTCTATCTCCGATGTCGTCCCAACTTAATGGCAATCGACACTTCCTTCCATATAATGCTGCAAAAGGTGTCATTCCTATGCTTGCTTGGTAGCTGTTGTTGTACGCAAACTCCACAAGGTGTAGGTGATCTTCCCACGATCCTTTGAAGTCGAGCATACATGCTCTGAGCATATCCTCCAAGATCTGAATTGTTCGTTCCGACTGACCATCTGTTTGTGGATGATAAGCCGTGCTGAAGTTCAGACTTGTTCCCAAGCTAGCTTGCAGACTTTGCCAAAATTGCGATCGGAACCTGGTGTCAGACAATGCAGACCGGTACTCCATGAAGTCTCACAATTTCCTGTATGAGTTCATGGGCATTAGAGATAGTACTTTATGAAGAGTTTAAATCTTAAATTAGATTATTACCTCCATGTACTTCTTCGCTAATGTCTCAGTTGATTGGCCAACTCGAAATGGGATGAAGTGAGCCGACTTTGTGAGTCGATCCACAATGACCCAAATCGCATCGTTACCCTTTGTGCTGCGAGGAAGAGCAGTTACAAAGTCCATCGTGATGTGCTGCCACTTCCATTCTGGGATTGGTAACGGTTGAAGTAGTCCAGCTGTCCTGTGATGTTCAGCCTTTACTTGCTGACACACCAAGCATTTTGCGACACTCCTGGCTACTTCGCGCTTCATTCCATGCCACCAATAATTCTGACGTAGATCTTTGTACATTTTGGTACCTCCAGGATGTACTGAATACGGAGAGCTGTAGGCTTCTTTCATTAACTCTTCCCGAACAGGACCCTTTGGTACACACAATCTTCTGCCGTATCTCAAAGATCCGTCTTCATGGATGATGAAATCTGTTTTGAGTCCATTCTCCACTTGTTCTCTGATCTTTTGCAACTTAGCATCGCTGGCTTGAGCTGCTTTGATCTGATTGACAATAGTTGATTGAACTTGTAGATTCATCAAATTTGAAACATCACCTGGCATGACTAGTTCAATCTCCATCTGATGTAGGTCTTGCTGAAGCTTCCACTGGGCGGTGAGATTCGTTGCTAATGGTTGGCGACTAAGAGCATCAGGCACTACGTTCACCTTCCCTGGATGATATTGCAAGTTGATGTCAAAGTCCGCCATGAGTTCTAACCATCTTCTCTGCCGCATATTCAACTCCTTCTGAGTAAACACGTACTTCAGACTTTTATGATCTGTGTAGATGTTCACTCGTTCACCAAATAAGTAGTGGCGCCAAATCTTGAGAGTAAAAATAACGGCTGCCAACTCTAGATCATGCGTCGGATAATTGCGCTCATGAGTCTTCAGTTGTCTTGAAGCATAAGCCACAATCTTACCGTGCTGATGTAGAACACATCCTAGTCCCTTACCGGATGCATCACAATGTACTTCGAATCCTCCGGTTTGATCCGGTATGACGAGCATAGGTGCAGATGTCAGTCTTGACTTAAGTTCTACGAAAGCTTACTCGCATGCTTCTGACCACACAAATTCTTCATCTTTTCTTATGAGCTTGGTCAGGGGTGTTGCTATCTTCGAAAAGCCTTCAATGAATCTTTTGTAATACCTAGCTAAGCCCAAGAAACTCCGAATATCCTTCACTGATTTTGGTGTAGGCCATTCGCTGACTGCTGAAACCTTGCTGGATCTACAAAAATCCCTTCTCCTGATACGATGTGTCCAAGAAAACCAATTCTGAACTTCAGCACGGCTTATCATCCACAAACAGATGGTCGGTCTGAGCGAACTATTCAGATCTTGGAGGATATGCTCAGAGCATGTATGTTAGACTTCAAAGGATAGTGGGAAGATCGTCTACATCTTGTGGAGTTTTCATACAACAACAGCTACCAAGCAAGCATAGGAATGGCACCTTTTGCAGCACTATATAGAAGGAAGTGTCGATCGCCATTAAGTTGAGACGACATTGGAGATAGGGAACTTCTTGGACCTGAGATGATAGTAGAAACTGTTGATATAGTTCATACTATCAGAGAAAAGATGCGCATAGCCCAAGATCGACAGAAGCACTGGGCTGATGCAAAGAGACGACACTTGGAGTTCCAGCCAGGAGATCACGTATTCTTAAAGATAGCTCCAAACCGCGGAGTGATCTGATTTGGAAGACGAGGTAAGCTAAGTCCGAGATACATTGGACCGTTCAACATACTCGAACGAGTCGGTGAAGTGGCATACCGCTTAGCACTTCCACCTTCATTGGAAGGAGTGCATAATGTGTTCCACATATCCCAACTCAGAAGGTATGTGAGTGACCCTAGCCATGTACTTGATCATTCCGAGCTCACTATACAGCCCGACTTATCTTGTGAGCAACAATCTGTAGAGATCCTGGATAGGAAAGTGAAGTCACTTCGGAACAAGAAAGTCAACTTGGTTCGAGTGATGTGGAGAAAAGACACTCCAGGAGAATCAACTTGGGAAAGGAAAGATGAGATGCGTGCAAAATATCCTCACCTCTTTGCAAACTAGTCCTTAAAATAAAAGTTATAAATTTCGAGAACGAAATTTTTGTAAGGAGGGTAGACTGTAACAACTCCAATTTTAGTGTACAAAAAAAAATTTAAAAATTTGATGTATATTTGGAGTATTTGCATTTCTGTGGGTACCATAAATATTTGTTTTATTTTTTATTAGCAAGAAGGAGTTTATAGCTCATTGGTAATACCTTGCACTGCTGAACCAACCCACCAGAGTTCAAATCCCATACCCCACATTATTTTTAATATTGTTTTATTTTGAATTTTTAGAATACCAAGAGTCTACACGTGCATAACTCGTGAAAACCGCACTACACATGTAAAAGTAAATGGACCAGGGGGTATATGAGGAGACGAGGCACCCCGGACTCGGCCGGGATCGGCCGAATCGGCCGGCGACTCGGCCGACTCGGGCCGCCGCCGCCGGCCAGACTCGGCCGGACCGCCGAGTCCCCAACATGAAAAGTCTGGCTTTTCATCCTCCCTTCACTCCTGCGCACTTTATTTTTGTAGATCGGTTCCAGAGCCCCTTTAAATCACATTAAACCATATTTTAATACAATTTTTATTACAAATTTCAATTCAACCTTTTACCTATCCTAACCCTAGCCTTACTCTATAAATACAACCCCTATACACACACCCCTCACTCCAAAATTCTGATCAAAACTCTTAAGAAAACTCTAGAGAATTTGTGTGCAATTGAAGTTAACAAAACGGGTGAAAGCTTCGGCGATTTTCCGACGACAACCCTAGGAGCTCCCGGTGAGGAAACGACGCACCGGCACCTCCTACCGTTCCCTCTTCCTCTCTTCTAATCTCTAAACCCTTAAGTTCCACCTCCTTCTTCTATTCTCTAGTCTTAAAATATCTTTTAATAAAACCCGACGGAATCGGAGTCAAACCGATTTCCAATTCGGTTCCTTCTAAAAATCCCACTTGTCTTAAACACAACCATATTAAACTCTTACATGCTGACTATTAAATATTAACAAGTCATATTGAACAAGTTTCATATCAAAAGAATTCATATTTCAATTGTTATCGTATTTATTCACTAAAATACCATGTAGTTTACTTTTACTTTAAATCATCACAATCTTGCTATACTTTTAACTAGATCACGAGGTAATGACCTACCTCCTCACAACACTCATATGCAACATAGCACAATACTTTTCGAGAACCTAGAATACGGGAAAACGAAACTTTACATTTTAATACCCTTTACTATTAAAACCGTTTTCTACATGATACGTGTTTTTACAAATCTTTGCAAAGCGTCGCTACAACCTATTTTGGGGAACCCGACAGGGATGGTAAGGATTATCGCACGTCCCTGGGCTTAGTAGTGCGAGATGCAGACCCCCGCAAGGGGCATTCGATCTCAAAAGATTTACAAATACAAATATCTTTAGAAAAATGAGATTTCTAGAAATATAATATATATCAAAATTAATTTTATATATATATATATATATATATATATATATATATATATCATTAAAATATCCATTTTGAGATAATATAAATATTCCAACTTTTTTTTCCAAAATCACAAGGATCACTTTACATTAAAATACCATGAATTCCATACTAGTGCAATATTACAATTAAATATTTTATATTATAAAATTATTTTATTTTCACTAGAAATATCACAAATATAAAATCTACATCTATGATAACTCTAAAGACGATAATTAAATACTTGGGGTGTATTTTGAAAAGTATACAAATTATTTTTACATAAAACCCCCTCAAGTTCTATAAATTACAATAAGGACCCTAGTAAATATAGGTTTAAGCGGGACGAGTCTCTTGAGCCTCAGGGAGCTGGAGATATGGATGCTTGCCTATCTAAGGTAGACAACTTAACAACGGTGTTATCAATACGGTAATCGTCTTTGAAAAAGACACAAATCCTGCCGCCCATGTGCAGCGGTTACCGATAACATCAAAACAATCAGAACTTCAATTTCTTTTATAATTGTTCTGACTCAGACTGAGTCTCATTAATAATCTGACTTGAATATGAATCAAGTACAATCTACAATCCAACATGAATCCTTGAATACATATATTCAATCTATTTAATATGTATTGACTGAACCGAACCATGGATATATTTCCATTTACGTGATTCTCCAGTTACATCCATTTACTGATATCATGGTTTCGGCAAGTCATCCATCTATACAAGACAATACAAGTTACAATACAAACAAGACTTTGAGGGGTTTAAGGGGTAGATTGGTACGGAAGGTGTTAGAAGTGGCCCGAGACTGTAAGATTTAAGACACCTAACCTGAATCCTATTGCTGTTGTACCATGGCATAACGGTTCCTTGTACTTCTATTTGCCTTAGTCTCTAAGCATATAGAGACTCCTCTCGTATACACTGGCATCCTTCTGTACCAAGCTACAAACAACAGTGTTAATCATATAATTCAACTTTAAAAGCTACCTTCTCTTTCTGTCTACTCTATTTCTTTCTTATCTTTGGGACTTACCGAGCGATTTGTTCGCTGACGACATTCTCTTTCTTCTTCTTTGAATGTCGTCAGGTGATTTGGATCTTCCAGAGATCGAGCCCAGCGCTGAAAACTTGGACCAGTTTACTGAAGACCCAGAGTTTTAGTTCATTGTACATATTTCCTTTCAGTACTTTACATTTCTGTTATGCCACTGTTTAGGCATCGCTTTATTCCATGTATTTACTTTTCCATGTATTGTAAAAAGAATGTGAATAAATAAAGTTGTTGTTTTATTATATCTCGTCTCTTATGCATTTATATTTATATATCTTAGATACGCTTAGCGTATTTACTTCACAGTAAATACGTAGCGGCCTCGTCGCGTCCTCTGCACGTATACTAGGAAGCGGGGCATGACACTATCGTTACAACGGGCCATGTCTGTGGCTTCCATCTATATAGTTGAATGGGCAGAAGCCATTACTAGCAAGTCCGAGCCTGACATTGCGAGAATCACTACTTAATATTTCGTGCCTCCTATCGAAATCCTTCCATGCCGGTGAATCTCTTGGATGGCTCATTTTTCTGTCTTCGCTTAGAGCAGCACGGTGATGCAAAATCATTGCCTTGGCTATTTTCTTGCACCTGAATAGCCTCTGCAGCCTCTGTGTTATGGAAAAATATCGTGCTATCTTGACAAGTATATCGCGCTTCTTATCAGATTCCTTCGGCTTATACATGGCCTCTCCGCATGTTGGACACTCTTTCAAATCTGAATTCTCTTTTAGGTACAACACGCAATTTTTGGGACATGCATGAATCTTCTCACACTTCAGACCCAAATAAGACATCATCTTCCGGGCTTCGTACCAGCTGTCGGGCTCGTTATTTCCCGGGGGTATAGAATCTTTCAGGAACTTTAGAAACATTGTGAATGACTTGTTGCTCCATCCATTTAAACACTTAATCTGGAAAAATTGGACGAACCATAATAGGGTGGAATACCGAGCATTCTCATAAATTGGTCTTCTAGCATCATTCATGAACTTTTCAAACTTATCCGCACGCAGTCCTTAACCGGAAGGAATGTCATTTTCGATAGGAATAATATCACCGAAGGCAGCCCTACCATATCCTCCATTTCTTCTCCTGGAAAGAAGCTACTGTCTTCTACTTCTTCTGTCGCATTACTGTCTTCTCCTTCTTCTTTTGTCGCATTACCGTCTTCATCTTGTCATTCCCTGTGATATAGCCAAGTTGTATATAGTCTAGTAAAACCATTGTAGGGTGTTTTTCGTCACCCCAATAAGATGGGAATACGCGCGCACTTGTCAGGCGCATTATAGATTCCCCCTGTCTAGGGTAGGCTGTGGTTTATTGATTATAGAGACCCGAATCTCCGGCAGCCGCGAATTAAGCTGTTGTTAATTACCCCTTGCCTTTGGAGAAAGAGAACCTCCGATTGACGGGTCAAACAGGTCATACGAACTCAATGTGCAGTGTTGTGCTTTGAAGGGGCTTTGGATATATCGGGGGCCCCGCAGAGTTTTTACGGGGGTCCCGCTATCCGGATAGCGGGCTGGGGGTCAAGGGGGTTAGCAGTCTCCATTGCGGGTTAGGGGTCAAGGAGGCTAGCAGCCCCCTTGCGGGGTGCGGGGCAGCGCCCCGTTAGAAATTTTTTCTAACGGGGGAGGTATTTTTAGTGTAGAGTGTATATAAAATGAGGGGGGAAATGGCGTCCAAAGGACGCATGAGCGGCCAGCGCCTCACGTGCGTGGCACACAGGCGCTGGGCGTCGGCGCCGCACGTGCTTGGCACGCGGGCGCTAGCGCTGTAACAACCCTAAATTCCCCGTACAACTTTCTGTACAAATTTTTTCAAAATTTAAAGAAAGGGGTACTTTTACCTGAGCACAAGTTAAATATTTGTTTTGCTAATTAATAGCAAAAAGGAGCTTGTAGCTCATTGGTAATACCTTGCACTGCTGAACCAAGCCACCAGAGTTCAAATCCCATACCCCACATTATTTTTAATATTGTTTTATTTTGAACCTTTAGAATACAAAGGGTTTACACTTGCATATCTCACAAAAACCCCACTACACCCTGAAATGTAACTATACCAGAGGATGGAACAGCCGTCGACGGAGGTTTCCGGTCGCCTAACTCGGCCGGCGAACTGGCCGACTCAGGCCTCCGGCCGAGTCGCGGCCGAGTCGGCCGATTCCGACGACGACCCCAACACAAAAGTTGTGTCTTTTGTTCTCCCATGTGCACCTGCAAAATTTTTTCCTCGGACCATTTCCAAAGCTCTTTTAAAACCCCAATTACTCCACTTTTAATACATTTTATTACATTTATCACATTTTTTGCATTTTAAATTTTCTTCTACCCTAACCCTAGCCTAACCTTATAAACACTACCCCTAAACACTACCCTCTCACCCTAAAATTCTGAGCAAACTCTTAAGAAATTTCTAGAAACCCTAGTGTGCATTTGAAGTTATCAAAGTGGCGAAACTCTGGCGAATTTTCCGGTGATAACCCTAGGAGATCCCGGCGACGAAACGACGCACTGACGCCTCCTCCCATTCTCTATTCCTCTTGTCTAAGTCCTAAACCCATAAGTCCCACCTTCCCCCTTTTCTACTCTTTCTGAAAATACGAAATTCTAAAACCCGACGGAATCGGAGAAAATCCGATTTCCGATTCGGTTCTTTCTAAAATCTCACTTTTTCTTTAATACAATTTTGTTAAACCATTACATGTTGACTATTAAACACTAATAAACATGTTGAACAAGTTTCATGACAATCTAATTCCATTTGTAACTTTTACCGTACTTTTTCACTAAAATACCATGTAGTTTCATTTCGATATTTAAACATCACAATCTTGCTATACCTTTAAGTAGATCACGAGGTAATGACCTACCTCCTCACACACTCATATGCAACATAGCACAATACTTTCGGGAACATAGAATACGGGAAAACGACACATTTTCAAATAAATACCATTACTATTAAAACCGTTTTCTAAAAGATTAGTATTATTCACAAATCTTTGCAAAGCGCCGCTACAACCCATTTTGGGGAACCCGACTAGGATGGTGCGGATTATCGCACATCTCTGGTCTTAGTAGTGCGAGATGCAGGCCTCGGCAATGAGCATTCGGTCTCGAGAGATTTTAAATACGACATCTTAAGAAAATGAGATTTTTTGAAATATAAAAATATATATTAAAATTATTATATAATTATGTATATATGTAACATTAAAATATCTATTTTGAAATAATATAAATATTCCAACTCTTTTCAAAAAATCACAAGAATCACTTTACATTAATATACCATGAATTCCATACAAGTCAATATTAAAAATAAATACCCTTTATTATGAATTTAGGATATTTTCACTAGAAATATCACAATTATAAAATCTACATTCATGATAACTCTAAAGACGATAACTAAATACTTGGGGAGTATTTAAAAAGTATATAAAAGTATTTTTACATAAAACCCCTCAAGTTCTATAAATTACCCTAAGGACCCTATTAAACATAGGTTTAAGCGGGACCAATCTCTTGAGCCTCAAGGAGCCGAAGAAGTGAGTGCTTGCCTATTTAAGGTAGACAACTTAACAACGGTGTTATCAATACGGTAATCGTCTTTGAAAAAGACATAAATCCTGCCGCCCATGTGCAGCGGTTACCGATAACATCAAAACCATCAGGACTTCAATTTACTTTTCTAATTGTCTGACTCAGACTGAGACTCATTAATAAACTGACTTGAATATGATTCAAGTACAATTTACAATCTACAATTTACAAACTATAATTCAACATGAATCCATGAATCCATTATTCCATATAATCAATCTGTTCAAACTATTCAATCTATATTGACCGAACCGAACCATGGATATACATTCCATTTACATGATTTTCCAGTTACATACATTTACATGATTCTCGAGTTACATCCATGATTTTACAGTTACATCCATTTACTGATATCATGGTTTCGGTAAGTCATCTAATTATACAATCTATATTACAAGACAATACAAATTGCAATACAATTTACAATACAATAATACAATCAAGATAACACGGGGTTTAAGGGGTAGATTGGTACGGAAGGTGTTAGAAGTGGCACGAGACTGCAACCATAAGACACCTAACTTATATTCCGTTACTGTTGTACCGTGGCCCAACGGTTCCTTGAGTTCCTGATACCTTAGTCTCTGGGGAAAGCAAGACTCCTCTCGTATACACCGGCATCCTTCTGTACCAAGTTACAAACAACAGCGTTAATACTAAAAACAATAATATAACAATACCATACAAATGTAAAAGCTACACTCTCTCTCTTACTCTCTGTCTATTCTTTTTCTCCCTTATCTTTGGGACTTACCCAGCGATCTGTTCGCTAACGACAGTCTTTTTCTTTCTTCTTTGAATGTTGTCAGGTGATCTGGACACGTCAGAGATCGAGCCCACCAGTGAAGACTTGGAGCATTTCGTTGAAGACCCATAGCTTTAGTTCATTGTACACTTTTATTTCAGTACCTTTCCTTTTCTGTTATGTCATTGTTTAGGCATTGCTTTTATCCAGTTGTATTTACTTTTCCATGATTTGTACAGAAAGAATGTGAATAAATAAAGTTGTTGTTTTATTAAATCTTGTCTCTTGTGCTTTTTCTTTTATGTTGCTTAGATACGCTTAGCGTATTTACCTCAGAATAAATACGTAGCGGGCCTTGTCGCGTTCCCTTCGCCGTACACCGGGAAGCGGGGCGTGACAAGCACGCTGGGCGCCGGTGCCCCACGTGTTTGGCACGCGGGCGCTGGGCGCCAACGCCCTATGAGCTGGGTACGCGGGCGCTGGGCGCCAATGCCCCACGTGCTGGGCACGCGGGCGCTAGTCGTCAGCAGGAAAAGGGACTTGGTCCCTGCACTGGGAGTTATGCTCCCGATTTGACTTATGGAGTTGAACTCTTGACAGAGAGTGGGCTTAGTCCTTGCACTGAAAGTTGTACTCCCAAAAAGAAATATTTATTATTGTGTGTGTGTGTGTGTGTGTGTGTGTGTGTAAGGAGTTAAACTCCTAAGATATTTTTTGGAGCTGATGAAAGGGGCTTTTCCCTTGAGCCCTGGATCTTCCCCAAAGTGGGATTTTTGGAGATGGGTCACTTTCTTCTTCCCCTATGTTAGCCGGATCTTGGATGAAAGGGGGTGAGATTTAAAAATCTCCCCTTTCGGAGATTGGATGGAAGATCTGAGCTTCCCTTTGTGGGTTTTGTGATAAAAAACTATTTATTTTTCGAAAAGGAAAAGTAAAACTCTTCATTTAATTCAAAAAAAAAAAGAATAAGGTTTAGAACCTTGGGGAAGGAGAAGGAGGCACAAAGAACCCTAAATTTTGAGGGGAATGAAAAGTTATTTTTATTTCATTATCATGTTACCTTATATAGGCTTACAAATTTACATATAGCCCCTTAGGCTTTATAAAATGGCATTTTACTCATTCCATACCTTATGTGCTCATTTCTTTTGCACATGAGTCATGGGCTTTACAAAAATTTGGCTTTATGCCCATTTTAATACCCGGTTCTTTTATATACGCATAAAATCCGTATTTCTTTTTTTAACTATAAATTTTGTTATTTTTTTAATTATTTAATTATTTTAAAGAAACTCCATTAAACCCTAAACTCCCAATCCATTTTTCCCCCGCTATTTTCTCAAACCCTAATTCCAATCCCTTATTTTCTTTTCCCATTTATATAAACCTCGATTTCGGTCTAGAACTCCATTTCATTTTGATTATTTCCTTAGCCAAGTTAAAAACAAAATTTTAAATGTAAACCCAAATCCCCAGCCCATTCTTTTATAACTTAAATTATTTTTAGAACCCAAAACAAATCCCCGAACCCATCTCCTCAATTTTATAAAAGAAACTCTTTTTATTTTTAAGCCGGCCCACTCCATTCATTTTTCCCAATTCATTTCTGTAGGGTGTTTTTCGTCACCCCATTGAGATGGGAATACGCGCGCGCTTGTCAGGCGTACTACAGATTCCCCCGGCCTAGGGTAGGCCGGGGTTTAATGATTGTGGGGATCCGAATCTCCGGCAGCCGCGGACTAAGCTGCCGTTAATTACCCCTTGCCTTTGGGGCGAGGGAACCTCCGATTAACGGGTTAAACTGGTCATGCGAACTCAATGTGCAGTATACGTGTGTTCAGTTCTGAAAGGGGGGGGGGTTTGGATATATCGGGAGCCACGCAGAGTTTTTACGGGGGTCCCGCTACCCGGATAGCGGGCTGGGGGTCAAGGGGGCTAGCAGCCCCCTTGCGGGGTGCGGGGCAGCGCCCCGTTAGAAATTTTTTTCTAACAGGGACAGTGTCGTGGAGTACGTGTATGTATAAATTTGTATACATATGTATATGTGTATATATGTACACAAAAGAGGGAGAAAAGACATCCAAGGGATGCGCAGGTGCGCAAGCGCGCGCGCCACGTGTCGGCACGCGGGCGACTTGCGCGCTTGCGCAGTTGCGCAAGCGCGCGCGCCACGTGTCGGCACGCGGGCGACTTGCGCAACTGCGCAGTTGCGCAAGCGCGCGCGCCACGTGTCTAGGTGCGCAGTTGCGCGCGCCACGTGTCGGCACGCGGGCGACTTGCGCACTTGCGCAGTTGCGCAAGCGCGCGCGCCACGTGTCGGCACGCGGGCGACTTGCGCACACAACAGGCTTTTAGCCTAAAAAGATTTCTCTGAAGAGAAATCAAAGAGGAGTTAGACTCCTGAGTGTTTTTTTGTTGGGTGAATGGAAGGGTTCTTCTTCTTCCTCCTGTTGCTTGCTGGATCTTGATGATCAAGAGATGTGAGATCTCAAAATCTCTCCTTTCTGAGATCTAATGGCAGATCCAAGTTCCCCTTTGTGGGTTTTGTGGTGGAAAACTATTTAGTTTTGAAAAGGGAAGAGTAAAACTCTTGATTTAATTCAAGGGAAAGAAGAAGGTTTTGGAACCTTGAAGAAGGAAGAAAGAGCTCAGCTCTAATTTTTGTGGAGAGAATGAAAGGTTGTTATTTTATTCATCATCATTTTGCCTTTTATAGGCTTACATATTTACATATAGCCCCTTGGGCTTTACAAAAATGGCATTTTAGCCATCCCATGGCACATGTGCCATTTCATTTTTGCACATAAGCCATGGGCTTACAAAATATTGGCTTTATGCCCATTTTTTTTTTTTACATTCATGCATAAACAATTACATAAAAATTATTTATTACATGATTTTTGTTATTGGCATGGGGGAGGCTGGCCGCGGGCTCGACTTGGGCATGGGCCCGCTTGACCTGGGCTTGGGCCCACCTGGCTTGGGGTTGACCTTGACTTTGACTCGGTCAACGGGGGTGTAAATTTTTACCCCAACAATTTCCTATTAAATTTATCGAGCCCAGCACCATTTTTCTCGACCCCGGCCCACTCCCTTAATTTCCTCATTTGATTTTCCTTTATATTAATCCACAGGCCCGGCCCAGTGCCCCTCCAAGCCCACTCACTTCTGCCCACACCCGACCCACTTCAACCTCCGACCCGACCCGCCTTCTATTCTCTTTCCCAACGGCTCTCCTGATTTCCCGCGCGAAATCCTCCCGTTGCCCCCACGTCGCCGCTCCCCATACCCACGCTCTCGCGACGTTACCCCTCGCACTCCCCTCCCTAATCTCGTCGCCCGATCTCCCTCACACCCTCTCCCCACTCTCTCTAATTTTCTCTCTCTCGTGCTCTCTCTCTCTCTCCCTCGAACCCACCATCAGCACCCTCTGCAGCTCCGATCACCGACCACCTCCTCCCCGAGCACCCTCATCTGCACCCCCTCACCACTCCACTTCGTCGACCGAGCACCCTGCCTAACTCCCCTGCACACCCAACCCACTCACACACGAGCTCGGCCACCTGCGCCCTCTCGTCGGCGAGCCCCATTGCTTATCGTCGACTCCCCGTACCCTCCTCGTCGTCAGCAGCATAACCATCACTCCATCAACAACCCACACCCGAGCCTCTACACCCCTCTCCCAAGCTCTCTCTACCTCCCTCTGCAACCTCTCTCTCTCTCTCTCTGTTTCTCTCTCTTCCTCACAAATCTCTCTCTCTTTCTCTCTCTCTCTCTCTCTCTCTCTCTCTCTAATCCTTTCTCTCTCTCCCTCAATCTCTCTGTCTCCCCCTCTCTCTAATCTCTCAATCTCTCTCTCTCTCTACAACCCTCACTCTCTCTTTCTCTCTCTCCCTGCACACTCTTTCTCTCTCCCTCACTCCCATCACTCTCTCCCTCCGCTCTCTCGCGCTCCCTCTCTCGAACCCACATCCCGAGCACCTCATCTGAACCCCCGCCAGCAACCTCCACCTCATTGCAACCACCATCGCCCTCCACAAGCCGAGTCGAGATCACCACACAACCTCAAGCTTTGGCATTTCATCGAGCACTTTCATACGTCGTCGATCACTGCTGTCTCGGTCGTCGCCGCTGGTGCCGTACAACCCCGAGACGTTCCCAGGCAAGTTCTCTACTTGCTTCATGCTATTCTATTTATGTTACAAATCCAAATCGTATAAATTGCAATGTTACTATTCGTGATAACGTACACTATTTACCTGTTCGACGTATGGCACCAATGAAAATACTTGCTTAATTTGACGGAACTCAATTGTATAATCTGGCCCGTATGGCTGTGAATCTAGTGTGTGAATTTCGTTGGATAATATGACCGTTAATGACTAAAACGACTACCCCCAAGTTTACCCGTAAAACTGGAATTTTCTTGTAACTGAAAACCGTTAAAATTACCATAAATTATATACATACTGGAATGATGCGCTCAAGGGCTCAAATCGAAGACGACTCGACGAACTCTAACCCTATGCAAGTTTCTATTAGTTTCTGTACTTAAACTGTGACAATATTTGGATCGGAGTGCGACTCTGGACTGAAGTCCAGAGTGACTCTGTTTATTGGGTGCTGTTCCGTAATGGGTACCACCTTGTTTCCTTAACTCGTAGGTTGCGGAACTCCACTGTTTATTATAGGTGAATCTGTTACCTAGACAACACAAGTGGGTTCATCCTGTTTCGTTATCGTTTGTTATTTAATCTATAATTTATAAGATCGGGACGTATAACAGTCCCAACAGAATCAGAATTGACATATTAGTATTGAACAGTGTATATCTCCTGACGTAAAGATTCGATTGAAGATCCGTCTATTGATTTGAAAACCTTACTAAAAACCCTAGATTTCATTCAACTGTAGCCTTGCTAAAATCTGATCCCAACTGGGATTAAAATGCGTTGCGAAACGGACTTACGATTCTGAAACCGGATTTCCTGCCGTGAACGCTTAAAATGAAATGGCTATAATTAATGATCCTGGAACCCGATTGGCATGAAACCAAATTCTCTGGATAGATAACCGAACATACTATTTATTTCCCGTTCATCGTTTCACTAAACTGTAACCGTATGATTTATGATAAATTATGCAAGTGGTAGATTATTGATTCATGACACCCTAATCATGCTTTACATACTGTTTACGCATCATATCATACACATGTCACTGCATTGATAACCTAGTGATAACGTGCATTACCCAGTGTTAGGTATTAGTGATGATTATGGTAAGAACGTTAGTGTTCATGTATCAGTGAATAAGTGAAAGTGATACGTACTTGTACACAATCAGTGAACCTTATTATTCTATTGCATTGTCGACGTCTGTGGGACGCGTGTACGTGTGACTATAAGTGGTATGGGACACTTATGGAAGCTCTTGCATGGGTGTCACAGATAAGACATCAGCCTCTGCCATTTATCTTAGGTATTAGTCGGGACGTGCTTGATGGAGGTCCTGCCTCCAATTCTCGCGCAGACTTATCACAGACCGACTGGTATTTAAGGTTATGGTTAGCGATTGATGTAGACCACGGGGTGTGGGGTAGTTTGAGTGTGAGTTCAACAGAATCTCGGGAGTCCCTTGCCGGCTTATATTTATGGAGATTTACAGGGTACATGATTATTACCGTGAGTTACATGTTGGGCCCGTGGTCCCTTACCCTTGGGTTCTACCCTTGGGTGGAGGACACTCGCGAGTGGTTGACTCTCACACTTAGACTGACGATAGGCTTAGTGACCTGTACAGTGAGACTTAGAGACTGATAGGGATGATAGCATCGATATACATACTTACTGTGTTGACATACGTGGCATATCATTCTACTGCTTTTACTGTTCCGCTGCATTGATTACTGCATGTTCATACCTATACCGTCATTGATTTACTGTTATATATATTTATTATCACTGTTAGAGTTATCACTTGGATTTATTTATTATATTGCTATTGTGTCGCTCTGACGACCTGAGTATGCATGCTCAGTGTGAGGAGAAGATTTAGCCTGGACCAGGACTAGACGTATATCACAGACACATCGACTTGCTATCCAGAATTATATTCTTTTGTTTCCCCTCAGGTCAGTTCTTTACATTGTTTCAATCAGTTACTGCATTTCTCATTACCTGCGCATCATTTACTGTTTACCATGAAAAACTAGAAGCCGAAGTGTGACTACGGCAGGACATTTCCTTGACCGTAGGAACATGGCTGGCCTTGTCAACCCCTCGTATTCTGTATTTTGGGAAGCGGGGCATGACATGGTTTAGTTGGTATCAGAGCCAGGTTATGCTTCGATTGGGATTGCAGTTTTCCGTGTATAGCTTGACAATCTAAGACATCCCTTGGTCTAGGTTGTAAACTTATTATTCTTGATCCATATTCACATTGAGTGTTCTGCTATCCATTCGCTAGGGTTTCGGGTGACTTGGCAAGGTTGCGTGGTTGCAATTGCACTACCATACTCTGTTTAACTGACTTAGAATGCTACAGTTGACTTCCACTTGTAATAAATTTCATCACATTTGATATTCTTGAATCCTTGTCCAATCCATATTATATTCTTATAGCTTGTACCTTATATCGTTCTCAAAATTATTGTTTCCAGGATCATGTCTTCCAACGGCTCTTCCTCTATCTCCACTCCCCAGAATCAGACCGTTGAGATTCTAAGTGTACTGCAAGGTTTGATGGAAGCCCAGGAGCGAACAAACGACTTGTTAGCTGAAGGACTGAGAAGGCAAGTGAATCAGGCACCAGCGGAAGTCTCCAATCATAAAAGTATTCATGTTAGACGAGGAAAAGAGAAGAAGATGAAGCGCCAAATTGTTTCCTCGCGACAGAAGCAACAGAAGACCCAGTGTTGCGGGTACTGTAAGAGGCCAGGACATCTTCAGAGGGATTGTCGCCACGCCCAAGGGAAATGTCTGATTTGCAGATCCAGCGAACATCTCATCAACGGTTGCCCAAAAAGGAAGGAGCTACAAGGAGAAGACTCGTCCACACTCCCCACTTCTGCCAAGTGATGATTATTGCGTAGTTCAAACTTTGAGAATAAGGCGGATCCAGCCCAGGATTCAACTCGCGTGACGAGAATGCGGCGGTCTAGCAATCAAAGAAGAATTTTCATGTTTTCTAATTTCAGTAATAATGCTGTCATCCTCTTAAAAATATTTCCTTCCGTTTGAAATCTTGTATCTGTCGAACTTTTAGTTGAATGCAATAAAACTTGAATCGTAATATATTCTCTAGTTCCTCCCCTTATTCATACTATTCATTATCACAGCATTTTAATCTTGATTTTTCAGTTCCTGCCACCGCATATCTTTCTATACTTCGTACACTTAGCTATTTTCTTGATGTGTTTTATTGTCTAATCATGACTTTTTCTTTTCAGGCCATGGCCCACCCGGAGCAGCACCGCATCTAGATGAGGATGCACAGTCATGCGTCTCCTTATACCGCACGTTGATGAGTTCTGACGATGAGATCAACGGCCCCAGGTCAATTTCGTAAACAACGATTCAGAGGACGAAGGAGCAGCCGCCCCAGAGTTTGACATGATTGGCGATTCCGACGGAGAGGAAGGAGACCCTGAAGAGAACCCGATAGAGGAAGATCCCGAGGAAGACCCGATAGAAGAAAATCCAGTGGAGGAAAATCCCATGGAAGAGAATCCAGAAGAAGAGAATCACATGGAATCAGACCTCGATGAAGAAGATCCAGCCGAGGAAGAAGGACCAGAAGATCAAGACCCTGCCGCGGAAGAACTCCCAATATAGATCCCTGCAAGGCGATATAGGAATGGACTCCCCTACCTGAGCGCGCGAACCTACCGCAACCTGCTGAATCTCCACAACCGTGACTGACGGGACTTCTTCTAGATGTTATCTTATCTGGCCAAATAAAATCTGTGTATAGTTTAGGGCCACATTTCGTTTTTGATGATGCTTTGTTTAAAATCTTCTGGAATGAAATAAATCTTCTGAGTTCGCAAATCTTTTGTTTATTGGTTCACTCGATGCTTCGATTTTCCCTTTACCGTTTTTCCTCCTGAGACCCCGTACTGTCCACACTTACACCTCGTGCTGATTCGACCCTCACTCAGATTAACAAGTACCACACCCGATCTTTTGAGGTTCACCCTCCATCCTTTATCTGCGCCTCGTTTGAGATCCTTCTGGGAGGAGAAAATTTTAGAGAAACTTCCGAGTTCGTTAACCCTTCAAATTCTTGATTCATAGGATGTACCGACCGTTATCCTCCCCATACTTTTTCCCCTGTAGTCCTTTGTTGCTCACCCTTACTTCCTGTGCTGACCCGATCCCAATCTCCTTGATCTTCAGCCTAAAGCCGCCACACTCCGACCTTCTGAATGAGCCACACTTCCTTGAAATCCTTACCCTAGCTAGCCTTATATATATTTTCCTGTTACCCTAAATATATTTAGGAACATTATTATTCGAAAATTTGGTTTTCATTATTTTGTATTTATCGAAGAGTGCGTGTTATTGACTACTTAGTTTTATGTATTTTAAGCACACCACTATTATCCTCAGTTTTCAGTAGCGCAACATTACACCGCGCATATTTTGTTCCATGGTTCTTATTTTCACTATATGAGTTTTCTAAGTTATTTGATCGATACATTATCCTAAAATGATTTAACCTACCGATAAATCTTTCACTACTTTATTATCGTTACTTCATTTTCGGGTATTGTGCCTATGATTACTATTATGAATGGCGGTATCTTATACTTTTATTTCTGCGGTGCTACTTCTGATATACTGATATGTGCATATAATTGGGTTTCGATTTTATCGAGCATGCCTCGAATATTATTGTTCGTAATGGTTATTTCTATTCTCGTATACATGTAGTTTGCCCTTATAGTTGTTTCCTGCCTTATACTTATTTAGACCTGTTCTTGTGTATGTTATTTTTTATATAGTATATACCTTCAAAAATTTCATCTGCCTATTTCAAGTAAAGCATTATGTGTTAGTTTGCAATATAATAGTTTTCGATTATGTTTGTATAACTTATCACTTATTTCTAAATTTCGAGGACGAAATTTTTTGTAAGGGTGGTATGATATAATACCCGGTTCTTTTATATACGAATAAAATCCATATTTCTTTTTTTAACTATAAATTTTGTTATTTTTTTTAATTATTTAATTATTTTAAAGAAACTCCGTTAAACCCTAAACTCCCAATCCATTTTTCCCCCGCTATTTTCTCAAACCCTAATTCCAATCCCTTATTTTCTTTTCCCATTTATCTAAACCTCGATTTCGGTCTAGAACTCCATTTCATTTTGATTATTTCCTTAGCCAAGTTAAAAACAAAATTTTAAATATAAACCCAAATCCCCAGCCCATTCTTTTATAACTTAAATTATTTTTAAAACCCAAAACAAATCCCCGAGCCCATCCCCTCAATTTTATAAAAGAAACTCTTTTTATTTTTAAGACGATCCACTCCATTCATTTTTCCCAATTCATTTCCTATTAAATTTATCGAGCCCAGCACCATTTTTCTCGGCCCCGGTCAACTCCCTTAATTTCCCCATTTGATTTTCCCTTATATTAATCCCCAGGCCCGGCCCAGTGCCCCTCCAAGCCCACTCACTTCTGCCCACACCCGACCCGCTTCAACCTCCGACCCGACCCGCCTTCTCTTCTCTTCTCCAACGGCTCTCCTGATTTCCCGCACGAAATCCTCCCGTTGCGCTCTCGTCGCCGCTCCCCACGCCCACGCTCTCGTGACGTTACCCCTCGCACTCCCCTCCCAAATCTCGTTGCCCGATCTCCCTCACACCCTCTCCCCACTCTCTCTAATTTTCTCTTTCTCGTGCTCTCTCTCTCTCTCTCTCCCTCGAACCCACCATCAGCACCCTCTGCAGCTCCGATCACCAGCCACCTCCTCCCCGAGCACCCTCATCTGCACCCCCTCACCACTCCACTTCGTCGACCGAGCACCCTGCCTAACTCCCCTGCACACCCAACCCACTCACACACGAGCTCGGCCACCTGCGCCCTCTCGTCGGCGAGCCCCACTGCTTATCGTCGACTCCCCGTACCCTCCTCGTCGTCAGCAGCATCGCCATTAAACCATCGACAACCCACACCCGAGCCTCTACACCCCTCTCCCAAGCTCTCTCTACCTCCCCCTGGAACCTCTCTCTCTCTCTGTTTCTCTCTCTTCCTCTCAAATCTCTCTCTCTAATCCTTTCTCTCTCTCCCTCAATCTCTCTGTCTTCCCCTCTCTCTAATCTCTCAATCTCTCACTCTCTCTCTCTCTCTACAACCCTCACTCTCTCTGTCTCTCTCTCCCTGCACACTCCTTCTCTCTCCCTCACTCCCATCACTCTCTCCCTCCGCTCCCTCTCTCAAACCCACATCCTGAGCACCTCACCTGAACCCCCGCCAGCAACCTCTACCTCATTGCAACCACCATCACCCCCCACAAGCCGAGTCGATATCACCACACAACCTTCAAGCTTTGGCATTTCATCAAGCACTTTCATACGTCGTCGATCACTGCTGTCTCGGTCGTCGCCGCTGCTGCCGTACAACCCTGAGCCGTTCCCAGGAAAGTTCTCTACTTGCTTCATGCTATTCTATTTATGTTACAAATCCAAATCGTATAAATTGCAATGTTACTATTCGTGATAACGTACACTATTTACATGTTCGACGTATGGCCCCAATGAAAATACTTGCTTAATTTGACGGAACTCAATTGTATAATCTGGCCCGTATGGCTGTGAATCTGGTGTGTGAATTTCGTTGGATAATATGACCGTTAGTGACTAAAACGACTACCCCCAAGTTTACCCGTAAAACTGGAATTTTCTTGTACCTGAAAACCGTTAAAATTACCATAAATTATATACATACTGGAATGATGCGCTCGAGGGTTCAAATCGAAGCCGACTCGATGAACTTTAACCCTATGCAAGTTTCTATTAGTTTCTGTACTTAAACTGTGATAATATTTGGATCGGAGTGCGACTCTGGACTGAAGTCCAGAGCGACTCTGTTTATTGGGTGCTATTCCGTAATGGGTACCACCTTGTTTCCTTAACTCGTTGGTTGCGGAACTCCACTGTTTATTATAGGTGAATCTGTTAGCTAGACAACACAAGTAGGTTCATCCTGTTTCGTTATCATTTGTTATTTAATCTGTAATTTATAAGATCGGGACGTATAACAGTCCCAACAGAATCAGAATTGACATACTAGTATTGAACAGTGTATATCTCCTGACGTACAGACGCGATTGAAGATCCGTCTATTGATTTGAAAACCTTACTGAAAACCCTAGATTTCATTCAACTGTAAACCCTAGATTTCATTCAACTGTAGCGTCACTAAAATCTGATCCCAACTGGGATTAAAATACGTTGCGAAACGGACTTACGATTCTGAAACCGGATTTCCAGCCGTGAACGCTTAAAATGAAATGGCTATAATTAATGATCCAGGAACCCGATTGGCATGAAACCAAATTCGCTGGATAGATAACCGAACATACTATTTATTCCCCGTTCATCGTTTCACTAAACTGTAACCGTATGATTTATGATAAATTATGCAAGTGGTAGATTATTGATTCATGACACCCTAATCATGCTTTACATACTGTTTACGCATCGTATCATACACATGTCGACGCATTGATAACCTAGTGATAACGTGCATTACCCAGTGCTAGGTATTAGTGATGATTGTGGCAAGTACGTTAGTGTTCGTGTATCAGTGAATAAGTGAAAGTGATACGTACTTGTACACAATCAGTGAACCTTATTATTCTATTGCATTGTCGACGTCTGTGGGACGCGTGTACGTGTGACTATAAGTGGTATGGGACACTTATGGAAGCTCTTGCATGGGTGTCACAGATAAGACATCAGCCTCTGCCATTTATCTTAGGTATTAGTCGGGACGTGCTTGATGGAGGTCCTGCCTCCAATTCTCGCGCAGACTTGTCACAGACCGACTGGTATTTAGGGTTATGGTTAGCGATTGATATAGACCATGGGGTGTGGGGTAGTTTGAGTGTGATTTCAACAGAATCTCGGGAGTCCCTTGCCGGCTTATACATATGGAGATTTACAGGGTACATGATTATTACCGTGAGGTACATGTTGGGCCCGTGGTCCCTTGCCCTTGGGTTCTACCCTTGGGTGGAGGACACTCGCGAGTGGTTGACTCTCACACTTAGACTGACGATAGGCTTAGTGACCTGTACAGTGAGACTTAGAGACTGATAGGGATGATAGCATCGATATACATATTTACTGTGTTGATATACGTGGCATATCATTCTACTGCTTTTACTGTTCCGCTGCATTGATTACTGCATGTTCATACCTATACCGTCATTGATTTACTGTTATATATATTTATTATCACTGTTAGAGTTATCACTTGGATTTATTTATTATATTGCTATTGTGTCGCTCTGACGACCTGAGTATGCATGCTCAGTGTGAGGAGAAGATTTAGCCTGGAACAGGACTAGACGTATATCACAGACACATCGACTTGCTATCCAGAATTATATTCTTTTGTTTCCCCTCAGGTCAATTCTTTACATTGTTTCAATCAGTTACTGCATTTCTCATTACCTGCGCATCATTTACTGTTTACCATGAAAAACTAGAAGCCGAAGTGTGACTACGGCAGGACATTTTCTTGACCGTAGAGCATGGCTGGCCTTGTCAACCCCTCGTATTCTGTATTTTGGGAAGCGGGGCGTGACATGGTTTAGTTGGTATCAGAGCCAGGTTTTGCTTCGATTGGGATTGCAGTTTTCCGTGTATAGCTTGACAATCTAAGACATCCCTTGGTCTAGGTTGTAAACTTATTATTCTTGATCCATATTCACATTGAGTGTTCTGCTATCCATTCGCTAGGGTTTCGGGTGACTTGGCAAGCTTACGTGGTTGCAATTGCACTACCATACTCTGTTTAAGTGACTTAGAATGCTACAGTTGACTTCCACTTGTAATAAATTTCATCACATTTGATATTCTTGAATCCTTGTCCAATCCATATTATATTCTTATAGC
The DNA here is from genome assembly GCA_030015575.1 of Agapanthus africanus. Lineage (NCBI taxonomy): Eukaryota > Viridiplantae > Streptophyta > Magnoliopsida > Asparagales > Amaryllidaceae > Agapanthus > Agapanthus africanus. Next base: position 497,065,936 of record CM057347.1, on the reverse strand, counting down.
TTGTGCCTTATATCGTTCTCAAAATTATTGTTTCCAGGATCATGTCTTCCAACGGCTCTTCCTCTATCTCCACTCCCCAGAATCAGACCGTTGAGATTCTGAGTGTACCGCAAGGTTTGAAGGAAGCCCAGGAGCGAACAAACGACTTGTTAGCTGAAGGACTGAGAAGGCAAGTGAATCAGGCACCAGCGGGAGTCTCCAATCATAAAGGGATTCATGTTAGACGAGGAAAAGAGAAGAAGATGAAGCGCCAAATTGTTTCCTCGCGACAGAAGCAACAGAAGACCCAGTGTTGCGGGTACTGTAAGAGGCCAGGATATCTTCAGAGGGATTGTCGCCACGCCCAAGGGAAATGTCTGATTTGCGGATCCAGCGAACATCTCATCAACGGTTGCCCAAAAAGGAAGGAGCTACAAGGAGGAGACTCGTCCACACTCCCCACTTCTGCCAAGTGATGATTATTGCGTAGTTCAAACTTTGAGAATAAGGCGAACCCAGCCCAGGATTCAACTCGCGTGACGAGAATGCAGCGGTCTAGCAATCAAAGAAGAATTTTCATGTTTTCTAATTTCAGTAATAATGCTGTCATCCTCTTAAAAATATTTCCTTCCGTTTGAAATCTTGTATCTGTCGAACTTTTAGTTGAATGCAATAAAACTTGAATCGTAATATATTCTCTAGTTCCTCCCCTTATTCATACTATTCATTATCACAGCATTTTAATCTTGATTTTTCAGTTCCTGCCACCGCATATCTTTCTATACTTCGTACACTTAGCTATTTTCTTGATGTGTTCTATTGTCTAATCATGACTTTTTCTTTTCAGGCCATGACCCACCCTGGAGCAGCGCCGCATCTAGATGAGGATGCACAGTCATGCGTCTCCTTATGCCGCACGTTGATGAGTTCTGACGATGAGATCAACGGCCCCAGGTCAATTTCGGAAACAACGATTCAGAGGACGAAGGAGCAGCCGCCCCAGAGTTTGACATGATTGGCGATTCCGACGAAGAGGAAGGAGACCCTGAAGAGAACCCGATAGAGGAAGATCCCGAGGAAGACCCGATAGAAGAAAATCCAGGGGAGAAAAATCCCATGGAAGAGAATCCAGAAGAAGAGAATCACATGGAATCAGACCTAGATGAAGAAGCTCCAGCAGAGGAAGAAGGACCAGAAGATCAAGACCCTGCCGTGGAAGAACTCCCAATATCGATCCCTGCAAGGAGATATAGGAATGAACTCCCCTACCTGAGCGCGCGAGCCTACCGCAACCTGCTGAATCTCCACAACCGCGACTGACGGGACTTCTTCTAGATGTTATCTTATCTGGCCAAATAAAATCTGTGTATAGTTTAGGGCCACATTTCATTTTTGATGATGCTTTGTTTAAAATCTTCTGGAATGAAATAAATCTTCTGAGTTCGCAAATCTTTTGTTTATTGGTTCACTCGATGCTTCGATTTTCCCTTTACCGTTTTTCCTCCTGAGACCCCGTACTGTCCACACCTACACCTCGTGCTGATTCGACCCTCACTCAGATTAACAAGTACCACACCCGATCTTTTGAGGTTCACCCTCCATCCTTTGTCTGCGCCTCGTCTGAGATCCTTCTGGGAGGAGAAAATTTTAGAGAAACTTCCGAGTTTGTTAACCCTTCAAATTCTTGATTCATAGGAAGTACCGACCGTTATCCTCCCCATACTTTTTCTCTTGTAGTCCTTTGTTGCTCATTCTTACTTCCTGTGCTGACCCCATCCCAATCTCCTTGATCTTCAGCCTAAAGCCGCCACACTCCGACCTTCTGAATGAGCCACACTTCCTTGAAATCCTTACCCTAGCTAGCCTTATATATATTTTCCTGTTACCCTAAATATATTTAGGAACATTATTATTCGAAAATTTGGTTTTCCTTATTTTGTATTTATCGAAGAATGCGTGTTATTGACTACTTAGTTTTATGTATTTTAAGCGCACCACTATTATCCTCAGTTTTCAGTAGCGCAACCTTACACCGCGCATATTTTGTTCCATGGTTCTTATTTTCACTATACGAGTTTTCTAAGTTACTTGATCGATACATTATCCTAAAATGTTTTAACCTACCGATAAATCTTTCACTACTTTATTATCGTTACTTTATTTTCGGGTATTGTGCCTATGATTATGAATGGCGGTATCTTATACTTTTATTTCTGCGGTGCTACTTCTGATATACTGATATGTGCATATAATTGGGTTTCGATTTTATCGAGCACGCCTCGAATATTATTGTTCGTAATGGTTATTTATATTCTCGTATACATGTAGTTTGCCCTTATAGTTGTTTCCTGCCTTATACTTATTTAGACCTATTCTTGTGTATGTTGTTTTTTATATAGTATATACCTTCAAAAATTTCATCTGCCTATTTCAAGTAAAGCATTATGTGTTAGTTTGCAATATAATAGCTTTCGATTATGTTTGTATAACTTATCGCTTATTTCTAAATTTCGAGGACGAAATTTTTGTAAGAGTGGTATGATGTAATACCCGGTTCTTTTATATACACATAAAATCCGTATTTCTTTCTTTAACTATAAATTTTGTTATTTTTTTTAATTATTTAATTATTTTAAAGAAACTCCATTAAACCCTAAACTCCCAATCCATTTTTCCCCCGCTATTTTCTCAAACCCTAATTCTAATCCCTTATTTTCTTTTCCCATTTATATAAACCTCGATTTCGGTCTAGAACTCCATTTCATTTTGATTATTTCCTTAGCCAAGTTAAAAACAAAATTTTAAATGTAAACCCAAATCCCCAGCCCATTCTTTTATAACTTAAATTATTTTTAAAACCCAAAACAAATCCCCTAGCCCATCCCTTCAATTTTATAAAAGAAACTCTTTTTATTTTTAAGCCGACCCACTCCATTCATTTTTTCCAATTCATTTCCTATTAAATTTATCGAGCCCAGCACCATTTTTCTCGGCCCCGGCCCACGCCCTTAATTTCCCCATTTGATTTTCCCTTATATTAATCCCCAGGCCCGGCCCGGTGCCCCTCCAAGCCCACTCACTTCTGCCCACACCCGACCCACATCAACCTCCGACCCGACCCGCCTTCTCTTCTCTTCCCCAACGGCTCTCCTGATTTCCCGCACGAAATCCTCCCGTTGCGCTCTCGTTGCCGCTCCCCACGCCCACGCTCTCGTGAAGTTACCCCTCGCACTCCCCTCCCAAATCTCGTCGCCCGATCTCCCTCACACCCTCTCCCCACTCTCTCTAATTTTCTCTCTCTCGTGCTCTCTCACTCTCTCCCTCGAACCCACCATCAGCACCCTCTGCAGCTCTGATCACCGGCCACCTCCTCCCCGAGCACCCTCATCTGCACCCCCTCACCACTCCACTTCGTCGACCGAGCACCCTGCCTAACTCCCCTGCACACCCAACCCACTCACACACGAGCTCGGCCACCTGCGCCCTTTCGTCGGCGAGCCCCATTGCTTATTGTCGACTCCCCGTACCCTCCTCGTCGTCAGCAGCATCACCACCATACCATCGACAACCCACACCCGAGCCTCTACACTCCTCTCCCAAGCTCTCTCTACCTCCCCCTGCAACCTCTCTCTCTCTCTGTTTCTCTCTCTTCCTCTCAAATCTCTCTCTCTAATCCTTTCTCTCTCTCCCTCAATCTCTCTGTCTCCCCTTCTCTCTAATCTCTCACTCTCTCTCTCTACAACCCTCACTCTCTCTGTCTCTCTCTCTCCCTGCACACTCCTTCTCTCTCCCTCACTCCCATCACTCTCTCCCTCCGCTCCCTCTCTCGAACCCACATCCTGAGCACCTCACCTGAACCCCCGCCAGCAACCTCCACCTCATTGCAACCACCATCACCCCCCACAAGCCGAGTCGAGATCACCACACAACCTTCAAGCTTTGGCAGTTCATCGAGCACTTTCATACGTCGTCGATCACTGCTGTCTCGGCCGTCGCCGCTGCTGCCGTACAACCCCGAGACGTTCCCAGGAAAGTTCTCTACTTGCTTCATGCTATTCTATTTATGTTACAAATCCAAATCGTATAAATTGCAATGTTACTATTCGTGATAACGTACACTATTTACATGTTCGACGTATGGCCCCAATGAAAATACTTGCTTAATTTGACGGAACTCAATTGTATAATCTTGCCCGTATGGCTGTGAATCTAGTATGTGAATTTCGTTGGATAATATGACCGTTAATGACTAAAACGACTACCCCCAAGTTTACCCGTAAAACTGGAATTTTCTTGTACCTGAAAACCGTTAAAATTACCATAAATTATATATATACTGGAATGATGCACTCAAGGGCTCAAATCGAAGAGGACTCGACGAAATTTAACCCTATGCAAGTTTCTATTAGTTTCTGTACTTAAACTGTGACAATATTTGGATCGGAGTGCGACTCTGGACTGAAGTCCAGAGCGACTCTGTTTATTGGGTGCTGTTCCGTAATGGGTACCACCTTGTTTCCTTAACTCGTAGGTCGCGGAACTCCGCTGTTTATTATAGGTGACTCTGTTAGCTAGACAACACAAGTGGGTTCATCCTGTTTCGTTATCGTTTGTTATTTAATCTGTAATTTATAAGATCGGGACGTATAACAGTCCCAACAGAATCAGAACTGACATACTAGTATTGAACAGTGTATATCTCCTGACGTAAAGACGCGATTGAAGATCCGTCTATTGATTTGAAAACCTTACTGAAAACCCTAGATTTCATTCAACTGTAGAGTCACTAAAATCTGATCCCAACTGGGATTAAAATGCGTTGTGAAACGGACTTACGATTCTGAAACCGGATTTCCTGCCGTGAACGCTTAAAATGAAATGGCTATAATTAATGATCCTGGAACCCGATTGGCATGAAACCAAATTCGCTGGATAGATAACCGAACATACTATTTATTCCCCGTTCATCGTTTCAGTAAACTGTAACCGTATGATTTATGATAAATTATGCAAGTGGTAGATTATTGATTCATGACACCCTAATCATGCTTTACATACTGTTTACGCATCATATCATACATATGTCACTGCATTGATAACCTAGTGATAACGTGCATTACCCAGCGTTAGGTATTAGTGATGATTGTGGCAAGTACGTTAGTGTTCGTGTATCAGTGAATAAGTGAAAGTGATACGTACTTGTACACAATCAGTGAACCTTATTATTCTATTGCATTGTCGACGTCTGTGGGACGCGTGTACGTGTGACTATAAGTGGTATGGGACACTTATGGAAGCTCTTGCATAGGTGTCATAGATAAGACATCAGCCTCTGCCATTTATCTTGGGTATTAGTCGGGACGTGCTTGATGGAGGTCCTGCCTCCAATTCTCGCGCAGACTTGTCACAGACCGACTGGTATTTAAGGTTATGGTTAGCGATTGATGTAGACCACGGGGTGTAGGGTAGTTTGAGTGTGAGTTCAACAGAATCTCGGGAGTCCCTTGCCGGCTTATATATATGGAGATTTACATGGTACATGATTATTACCGTGAGTTACATGTTGGGCCCGTGGTCCCTTACCCTTGGGTTCTACCCTTGGGTGGAGGACACTCGCGAGTGGTTGTCTCTCACACTTAGACTGACGATAGGCTTAGTGACCTGTACAATGAGACTTAGAGACTGATAGGGATGATAGCATCGATATACATACTTACCGTGTTGACATACGTGGCATATCATTCTACTGCTTTTACTGTTCCGCTGCATTGATTACTGCATGTTCATACCTATACCGTCATTGATTTACTGTTATATATATTTATTATCACTGTTAGAGTTATCACTTGGATTTATTTATTATATTGCTATTGTGTCGCTCTGACGACCTGAGTATGCATGCTCAGTGTGAGGAGAAGATTTAGCCTGGACCAGGACTAGACGACAGACACATCGACTTGCTATCCAGAATTATATTCTTTTGTTTCCCCTCAGGTCAGTTCTTTACATTGTTTCAATCAGTTACTGCATTTCTCATTACCTGCGCATCATTTACTGTTTACCATGAAAAACTAGAAGCCGAAGTGTGACTACGGCAGGACATTTCCTTGACCGTAGGAGCATGGCTGGCCTTGTCAACCCCTCGTATTCTGTATTTTGGGAAGCGGGGCGTGACACCCATTTCTCTTGCATTCATGCATATAAAATTACATCAAAATTATTTATTACATGATTTCATTTTGGTATGGGGGAGCCGGCCGCGGGGCTCGACTTGGGCATGGGCCCACTTGGCCTGGGCTTGGGCCCACCTGGCTTGAGATTGACTTTGACTTTAACTTGGTCAACCGGGATGTAATGTTTGACCCCAACAACCATGTTTAACGATGTGAAGCTCTACGATTTCTACCTTCTGCCAGAACTTATTCCCATATCTATCGCACGGACAGAGAATCATCTCTAACACGATCTTATCATATGCGCATGCAAATTCAATGAAAGCAGTAACTCCTGCGACGAACTTAGATTGCATGTGTTGTTGTCAATCCACATATATCCAGTCCTTAATTCTGATGTACTCGTGGGTCATGTTAGACCGTATAACATATAAAATGTAGGTTATGGTGACTATATTGAGAAATCTAAGAACGAGATGGTTACTGACAAAAAAAAATCCGTAGAGGCAAGTTTGTCGTTGAAAAAAATAAATTATCGATTAACAATGTTAAATTTGAAGATACCCAAGTATGAGTTGTATTCTGTGTATGTGTGTTTCAATTTATAATTTCGCTTAGGTGTAGGGTTGTTAGTGTGTATGTGCTTTATGTGTGCGTTTGTTGTGTATTCGTGTTGTATGTGTGTGTTTTGGCTGTCGGGGGTAAAACTCTATCCCATTAAGAATATATAGAGCAAACACCTATTTGCTTGTACTTTCATCTGTTTCGAGTAAATTTCGGCAGTACATCCCCGCTATTTTCCGAGTACACTGTAATAGAATATATAATCATTTCAATGCTGTGAAATAACGTTGAAATGAACATCTAATCTATCTTTGTACACGGAGAACCAGCAGAAAAGTACCGACGAAATAACTTGAAATTAATGAAAACACAAGTGAATGCAGATATTTGCTTTATACATTCGTAACTTATCCACACTGGACAAATCTATCGGTTATCATACGATTGAATTTTCTCGTGACATAGACTACACGACGGTTGTCAACACCGAACTATACTGTCCGATATTTAACAACCTTCGTATAATTCTACGTCACGACGAATATCGAACGTGTATTAACCGATAGACGGGACTAAGTCGCGCTTTGATTTTCACATATGAGTATCGATGAGAATATGAAAATTTCATATCATCGAGTATCATATATTGGTTTTAACTTGAACATTTAACTTGAATAGCTTTTACGTTTACGTTTCGTTTTTAAGGGTTTAAAGTTTCTAGTTTAGGGTAAGATTTTCTTACGTTTACGTTATCATCGAGTATCCTACAGAAGAAATTAGTGTACGTTAAACCCTAACCCTAATTAATCCTAATCATCACCCTAACTAAAATTATCCATAATTAACCCAAAATTAAGCTAATTAAACCAAATTAACCCTAATCAACACCGTAACCCAAATTAACCCTATTTTACCTAATTAACCCAAATTAACCCTAACCCTAACCATCACCCAAACCTAAATTAACCCTAGTTTACCTAATTAACCCAGATTAACCCTAACCCTAATCATCACCCAAACCTTAGCCCAAATTAACTCTATCCCAAACCAAATTTAACCCTAACCCTAATCATCACCAACTCTATTTAACCTAATTAACCCAAATTAACCATAACCATAACCCTAATTTACCTAATTAACCCCACCTCTAACCCTAATTATCACCCAAAGCCTAACCCTAACCCAAATTAACCCCCAATTAACTCGGCCCTATAACCCTAACCCTAACTCTATTTTACCTAATTAATCCTAACCCTAACCCTAATCATCACCCAAAACCCAATCCTAACCCAAATTAACCCCATTTATCCCGGCCTGGTAACTCTAACCCTAAAATCAACAACAATAACATCAATTTAAAACAACAAAATTATAAATTAAAATAAATGAATACTCACTTGTGCCGACGTGTGAAGTTCCTCGAGGAGGTGGAGAGCAAGGCATCAACGAGGTGGAGGAGACCGGGAAGACAGAGCTCGAAGTGGTGGAGACGACGACGATGACAATCGGCGGCGGCGAAGTCGGTTAGCGGCGGCGAGAAACTCTATGACGGGCTCGATCGACATCGATGGAGGAGGAACTCGACGACGAGAAAGACGACGACGAAAGTGGGTCGGCAACGATGGGCGAGGATGGACGACGATGGGCGAGTGCGCAGGTTGATGGAAAATTTTGGAGACAATGGGAAAATTCTTAGCTTTATTTTTCTTTTAAATAACTCTTTTTTGCCATTACGGATTAATCCGTAAGGCTCTTTTTGTGGCACCGTAGAGCCAAATAAAGGTATTGAGTTTTAATATTTTTTAATTTATTTGTCTCTACGAATTTAGCCATAGTGGCAAACAGATGGCCCTACGGATTAATCCGTAGGGACAATAAAAAGTTACCCTTACGAATTCTTCTATCCGTAGGGGCAATCCCTCGTTGTAGTAGAGTAGTTGTTTATTTGATATTTTTAATTTAGTATCAATCTACGTCTTGTCTTATTTAGTTATCTTATTTTTTATATATTGTTTCATTTTTATTCTTGTTTTTATGATTTCTTTGGTGTATTCTTTATTTAATTAATTCCTGCTAATTAGTTGTTTTCTTAATAATAAGTCAAGTCAAGAATAATAATCGAACTGGAGGAGCTTGCCAGGATGGCTTGGTAAGCAAGCAACCAGGCGCCAACGCCCAGTTCTTTCTCTTCTTTCTTTTTGAGTTTAGTGACAGTTGTAAATTCTTTTGCTTGGTAGGATGAGAGAGGAGGTATTTTAATGGATTGTTTTTTTATCACTTTATTATTATTTTTATCTGATATTATATATGAATTGAATTTCATCATAAGCAAACACAGATCTCTCAATTCCGGACTTAAATATTCGGCTATGGGAGTAAACCGTGAATAGTTGTTATGAAGGTTGGTAATAAAATAAAGAAATGGAAGGACAAGAGAAGCTAAATGATGATTTTTGCGTCTGGAAGGCCTAGCCAATACTTGCAAGTTATCTAACCAAGTATATATATTTTGACACGGAAAGTTTGTCTATACTCGTAATCCATTTATTTCCTAATCCATTTCTCTTTAGTTTGTTATTTGCACAATTCCAATTAGTAATAAAGTAAAGAAATGGAAGGACAAGAGAACCTACGTGATAATTCTTGCACCTAAAAGACCTAACCTATACTCGCAAGTTATCTAACCAAGGATACAGATTTGTGCATGGAAGGGTTACCTATACTCGCAATCCGTTTATCTCCTAATCCATATCTTTTTACATTATTACTAATACAATTAATTGCTAGTTTTGGTGTGTTTTGACGGATTATGCTCCACTACCTAACCAGTACGTGTTTGATATTCCGCTCACAAAAATCTAGTTAGTAGCTAGTTAGGGGCTTTAACTTATTAAGTTCTGATTGACAACCCGTATTTGGTAGGATATGGATTACAGGAGAAGTATAGGGATTATATCCATTCTGCATTGATACATCTTAAACTAGTAAACAGTGTATCACCTACTCTGCATTTATATACGTTATTGAATATTTCACTGCGTTTACACACCTTAAACTAGCAAACAGTTAATACTTTTCTCCTCCCGTTAACTAGCCGTAACAATATTCCTTAAAAGATTCCCACATGCCACATGATCTCCGTTTTGTATCCCCCCACCCAAAAAAGAAGTGAGTTTTCTTTAGTTTGCTACCATCTTGATTAATTACAGGAGCTGCCAGAATGATTAATTTATTAATCACCCATAGTATGAAATGATATATAGTATGGACAAAATTCACCTGCCAAGATCAAAACACAAGAGTTAAAAATCTCAGCTTCAAAGAAGCAATAATACAACTAAAAAAGAAAAATACAAATTAGTAATAAGATGACAAGAGCCGTGTGGTTTGCTTTAGCATGCAACTGAGAAAGAATCATAACGTACGCCGTCATTCTGAACTCAAATTCATCCTATAAATACCAGTCCATGCACCACTTAAAGTTCACAACAAAATCTAACAATAGTACAATCTAAGAAGCAAACCCATTAAGATGGCTAAATCTTCTCAGCTTGCAATTGCTGTTGTTCTCATCAGGGCGCTTTCGAGCCAAACCCTCGTAGCCGCTCACCGTTTCATGGTCTCGGCCTGCCAGCCGAGCGGATACTTGCATGGCAGGAATGAAAACTGCAACAGAGAAAACGACTCTAACTGCTGCGAAGCAGGTAAGATGTACCCGCAGTACCGATGTTCTCCTCCTGTTACAGGCAGCACCCGTGCAACGATGACTCTCAACAGCTTCGCCGCGGGAGGTGATGAAGGTGGCCCGTCTGAATGTGATAACCAATACCACAGCGATAGCGAGATGGTGGTGGCGTTATCGACCGGTTGGTACAGTGGAGGAAGCCGTTGTTTGGATTACATTAGGATCAATACCAATGGAAGATCTGTGTTAGCCAAAGTGATTGATGAGTGTGATTCTGTTAATGGTTGTGATGCTACATATTCCGTTGACTTTGATTATAGAATTCGGACGGCTGAGATAGAATTACGTTATTGTACCCATGTATCGCGGCATGGTCACAATACACTATTCTGTTTGAGTAATTTAGAGTTCTACTCTTAACCGGTTTTCATTGATTTGATTTCGTTGTACGGCTTGCTTCCCTATCCGTTCAGGTACTCGCAAATCTATATCTTATTTTAATTCCGGGGACACACATTATCCATTACCTTTGCCACTACACATCCTATAGCACGGAACTTTGACACGAGATCAGGAAGTATGACGTTGTCTTAGATGATTTGGTTAAGTACCTTTCTTACACACTTTGACTGTTGGTCCAAGGCCGTGACTCGTACCCTCATTCGTTTCCTTGATCCTTAATTTTTCATACACATCTATCTTCCTTGATCCTTATATTTAGTTTGCGAACTCGTATTTTTTCGTTCTTATAATTTCGAGAACGAAATTTCTTATAAGATGAGTAGGATGAACATGTAACACCTTAACACAATCGTATGTTTTTTTCCTTTGGTTTTTGTAATACCGTTACTACTACTACTACTATAAATTTGGAGTTTGATATTTTAGATACAATATATTATAATTATCTAGATTAAATAAATGATATTTGTTATTCTAATTTTGGTTTGTTAATATGTTTTATATGCATACAGTATTTTGTCTAATATTAATTTGGTAACTGAAGATATTTTTCCTAATTTAATAGTTTTAAATCTAGTAATATCTTTTATTATTCACAGAATATATTAATTTTTCAAACACTATATATAACAACGATATATATATATTATTATTATAGTTTTAAAGTAAAGAGATGAGATGTTATGGAAAGATCTAATTTAAATCTTTTAAAACAATTTTGGGTTGTTGGAATTATTTCCATAGACACACATATTTTTCTATATCCCAAACAATTCCTACACCTATTTAACCCTAGCTATATATATTTTACTAATCTATACTTAAACTATTAATTAATCCCATCTTTTTCTTCTCTCATATAATTATATATATATATATATATATATATATATATATATATATATACTCTCTCTTTGTAATTATTATTATTTCTCTCTCTCTATCCCGTATACACACATCTCTCTCCCCTCTATTTCTTTTAAAAACCTATAAATATATCTCCCCTCTCAATCTCATCTCAATCATCTCTCTCCCCCCTCTATACCTCATCTCTCTCCCTTCCTCGAGACCCCAGCACCGCCGGCCACTCCTGATGGAGCTCTGAATCTCCTTCAGATATTGTCTTCCGACGATCTGCAGACAGCGTTGGCGAACGGCTGAGATTGGGTTTGAGGCTTGTCTCCTGAGGCGTGTGAATCTCAATGAGTTTGGTTTGGTGCGAAGCCGAGCTACCTGCAAAGAAGTTCCGGGGTGGTTGTACCACCGTGGACCCTCCGACGATCAAGTTAGTCGAAGTATTTGGGCTGAATAGTGGCCTATTAGATAAGAATTGCCTTACCTGAGTCGTCTGAGAGAAAGGTTTATATAGCGGCAGCCATGGGCTAGCGGGCGCGAGATTCACGCCGGTTGTTACGCCCCTGGCGTTACACCTGCGTGAATGGTGGGATCTTCCATTAATGACGACATATGCTCATTAATGGGGGAACGCGACGGCGTGGAACGCGAGATCGTGGGGCGGCGGATATCTTGCGTCTGGCGAGAATTGCGGAGGCGCCTGTGATCTGCGTTTTAGGTCGCTCGACAGAACCGGGGAGGTTTAGCTCGGCGGGGAGGCTCGGAGGCTACCGGGAGGCCGAGGGAGCTGGGAGGGCTGAGGAAGTTCAGCGTGTAGGAGAGCTCGGAGGTGAGCCAATGGTTATTTGTAAGACGAGCATGGGAGTGTCTGGGAGGCCATCAAAGGTTGGGACAATCCTCGGGGCGAAGTCCCGGGGAATGCCTTCAATGTATCGCGCTTGCTCCTGTCCCGTAAGCCCCGGGACACGCCATCTGCCACGTGTCACGATCCGGGGAATTCCGAATATTGAGCATCATCATTAGCCCCCCACTCCCGTCCCGACCTATTTATGGGTCGGGTCGAGAGTGGTCTGATCGGTCACTCGGGCTAAGTTCTTAGTTGAAGACCTCATCGGCGCGGATTCTCGAGGTGGTTAGGCGTATCCTGGGATGACGTCAGCGGATCAGAGAGGAGATCGTGCGTTAAAGAGGGAGCGCCAATTCGATCGTACGTTCGTTGAGGCGCCAGGCCACGTGTCCGACGGCGGTTGGCTGACGTGACGGGTCGCCACTGTCCTCTGCATTTGAAGGGGCGCATTCAATGGTCGTGTGACACGTGGAACGCCGACGGCCATCAAGCGTGAAGAGTTGTTTTGGCGGGAAACGATCAGAGCCGTCGGATGTGTTTGCCGATACACTATAAATAAAGGTGGGATCCCTCCAGGGTCCACACTTCGCTATCATTTCTCCATCACTGTGAGAGTTAGCTCGGCGCTCTTTCCTTTAGGTCGGATCTCTCGCGCTCTTTCCTCGGAGGACACCTTCTTTGACTCATATTAGATTTCTTCCTCTAAAGAGTCTCTTGAGATAATTAGGGTAGAGTCTAGGGAGTCTCCAGCTGTTTCTTCATCCGCCCCATCCGAGTCGGATTTCCCCCATAGAGTTAGGGTTACTCGTGCTTCCCGTGATCATGCGACGGGGAGGGTCCCCAAAGCACGCATCAGGAATGCTCGCAATGCGCCTTCCCTCCTGAGAAACGTGGACGAGCTCACCACAATCCGGGCTCGCTTCCACATTCCCCCTAGCTATTCGTTTCGCTTAGCTAGGGTAGGAAAGAGGGCGGACCAGGTGCAGGGCAAGGAGATCGCCTTGTACCTGGATGCCTTTTGGGCTGGAATGCGACCGCCCCTTCTCCCCCGAGATATGTGAAGCACTGCGTTGTTTTCAACTAGCTCTGGGGCAGATTATGCCGAACTCATGGAGGATTCTCCTCGGGTTCCTGGTCTGGTTGAGACTCGAAGAAATCCCCCTCAGCTTGACCCTTCTCCTTTCCTCCCTTTGCTATAAAAATTATCCCGGCACCCGTAAGGACGAGCCGAGCTAGGTGTATGTTTCCTTTAGAAAACATAGGGGAGGGGCGGGCGGGTCCAGGGTCATAGCAGTTCCTTCTTCCATCCATGAATGGAAGGAGAAGTTCATATTTTTCAAGCCACCCGAGGGTGAGGATTGTCCTGTGCCGGTACAGTGGCACAGGGCCGACTGCCCACAGGTGAAGCGGTTGTCCTGTTTCGAAGCGATGGCGGTGTCGGCGTGGGAGCCTATCCAACGGGCCGATATTTTTCTTTCCGAGCAAGCCCTCAGTTGGGCCGGGCTCAGCCCCGCTCAATTCATGGGTAAGTTAGGAGCCTAGGCAACCTATTTAAACTTGCATATTCTTCTTCTGTTCTTTCTGGCATCGCTAACTCCCTTTGTTTACTTTCTTTTTTTTGCAGAACCGATGGACCGATATAAATTCCTAGCTGCCATGGCCGAGAAGAAGGGGAGGAAGGCTGGAAGCGCCAGCCCATCCCACCCCGCTCCGAGCCATGCCCCGTCGGCGGCCGCATCAGCTAGGCATTCCACCACGTCCCGGGCTCTGGAGACCATCCGTGGGGAGAGCCGTAAACAAGCTCGGGAGCCGAAGCCCCGGGATTTGGAGGTGGAGGATGAGGCCGATCCCCCCGAGATCCCCCTCAAGCGGGCAAAAAGGACGGTATCTCGATCTACATCCTCCCCAATCTTCATGAAGGAGGGGGACGTTTGCTTCGAGGTGCCCTCGGAGCTTTCTGTCGCCGACAGCTTGCTCTCGTAGATGGAACGATCGGCCGGAGGCAAAATCCCCCGGGGGACCTTCAAGGCCCAAGTCGCCGCCATTGCTCAGAAGGCTGTATAGGTCAGTATCCGCCTCCCATTTGGGTTTACGTTAAGCATCTTTTGTTTGTCGGATCAGATACTTTTTAACCCCTTCTTTTGTTTTCCTCAGGTCCTCCAGTACTACGCCCTCATCGCCAACATGGAGCATGAGGAAATTGCCCCGGCGATGCAGATAGCGGGCGAGTCATCCTCACGTGAGGAGGGTCTGTGACTGAGCTATGTCAGGCGAGGGAGAGGATCGCCGCCCTCGAAGATCGGGTGGCCGCCGAGGAGGGGGTGAACTCCAAATGCAGGGAATCCATCCGAATTTTGAAAGAGTCCAACAAAGCCGTCGAGGCTAAGTTGGAGGAGGCCAGGGTGCTCAACGCCACCCTGAAGAAGACGCGGGACACCCTTAAGAGGGAAAACGAGGCGGCGAAGGAAGGGATGAAGCTCGCCGACCTCCGAGCCGCAAAGGCGGTGGAGAGGTACAAGACGTCGGATCAATTCTACACCGACCTTGCTGATGCATTAGCCCTCGTCTGGCATCAGGATCTTGATGCCGTCAAGGCGTTGATGCCGGAGTTTGCCGACGGCGGGCTCCGGCTCGAGTACCCCCTCGAGGACAAGACGCAGGGGGATGCCGCCGAAAGTGCCGCCGGGGGAGAGGCTCCCGGTGGGAGTGTTGGGGATAAGGCGATCACCTCGGCTCCCAGTGCCGAAGCTCCTGGTGGGGGCACGACCCTAAGTCCACCACCCCGGCTACCGATGCTGGCACAGAGCAAATCGAGGTCCTCCCCGATCCCGAGGCCTGAGCCTTTCTGCCTTTTTTGTTTTAGAATCTTGTAAGACTTCGTGCAGTTTTGTAAGGCTGAGGAGCCTATAATACCTTTGTAAATACTCCCAAGTTGTGAATAAAGTCATTTTGTAAATTTTTGCGTGGCAATGTTTTCTTGTGTGAGCCTGTTAGCGTTTTCCTCGCCTGACGAGCCAGACCACAGGTCGGTGTTCATACCATAATTTTGCATTATTTTATTCCCCATTCTTATTCAGTTTATAAATAAACAGGTGCTTTTGACCCACGTCTGCTACATAGTTGCAGGTTACAGGTTCTCGGAACAAAAACAGTGAAAAAGATAAAAGACGATGCAAAAGTGAGACTACGACCAACAAATAGAAGGATCTTGATCAAGCCTACACGAATATCAGTTCACAAAGTACAAGGCAGAGCAAGGTTAAAGACTTCGTCATGAAGCAACGGTAAAAGTCCACTACAATTATTCACTGTGGAGATCTGGAAGAGAACCAAACGACATTCAGAAGAAACAACTGTAGAAACAAGAAGTAAAAGTGCAACAGAACAAACCCAAGGAAATTCATCCCATGAGCCTTCCACTTGGTCGCGGAACCGCGGCCAAACCTGGCCTATGGTCGCGGTTCCGCGGCCGTCTATTACACGTGTTGGTGGAAAAGGTGTCGGTGTACTGGGGGCGTTGACTAGATTTTTTTCTTAGGGGGTATTTTTGTAAAAGCAGATGTGACGCGATTGTAACCTAGGGTTTCTATGAATCTATAAATACAACCCTAAAAACCTGATTTAGGTTATGCCTCCTTTCATTAATAAAATTCAGAATTCTCTTGAAGTTTTGGAGAGCATCAATTTGTAAGTAGTTTTATTTTCTGCCTTAGATCTTAGTTTTAATTCTACCCTAGATAGATCTATTCTTTGCCTTAGTTTTAAATCTAGATTAGAATTTTTATTAAACTGCAGTAGTTAATTAATCTCTTAAAAACGAAAACCAAAATAAAAATTATGACTTTTGTAGATCCCTTAATGAGCGAGTAGTTCCTCGCTTGTTAGGGTTAGGAAAAGGAAAGGGTTTGAGAAATGCGAATCTCCCACCCCTTTCTTTCCCATCACATGTTAAGCATTAGGACTCCATGCATACATACATATTCAGCTCCCTACGGCATCCTACCCATGAGGTAACGGTGATACCGTAGTATAAAAGACCGGATATGCATGTTTTCCATGGAGGTTAGGGTAAGGATTAATAAAAGACGGACAAGGACCTAGAGGAAGAAACGATCGTTTCTTCCCGATCATCCTAATCCCCTCTATTAATAATTACCATAACACCTAAAAAGATCTAATTTAGGGCATTGAAAGAGGTGGGAAATTTTATTTTACCAAACTTAATCTAAACCTAACCCTAGCAAGTTTCCTGAATCCTAGTCTAAATCAAATTAGTTTTAATGATAAGATCCAAACACCAATTGGAATTAGCTCATTAGAACAACGAGGAAATATACATCATCCCTGTGGACCGACCCGTATTCACCGGCTAGCTACCAAGCGACGTCGTTCTTGATTGCGGTTAACATATATTTGTTCATACTATAATTTTGCATTCTTATAGACCCCATTCTTATGCTTTTTACAAATAAACAGGTGCTTTTGACCCATGTCTGCTACATAGTTGCAGGTTACAGGTTCTCGGAACAAAAACAGTGAAGAAGATGAAAAGACGATACAAAAGTGAGACTACGACCAACGAATGGAAGAATCTTGATCAAGCCTACATTTTGGAGAATAAACGAAGATCAATAAATAAGTTCACAGAGTACAAAGGCGGTGCAAGGTTCAAAACTTTAACACTAAGCAAGCGGTAAAAGTCCACGACTTTATTCACTGTGGAAATCTGGAATAAATCTAGAAAATAATCTGAGAAACCAAGTGAAGAAAATAGGAGCCAAAAGCAACAGAAAGAGCCTCTAAAAATTGCAGCTAAAGAAGCCCCTAACTGGCCGCGGAACCGCGGCCAAACCTTGCTCATGGCCGCGGATCCGCGGCCGTGCCAAGCCCGGGTCGGTGGAAAATTTCTAGGCGGCTGGCATGCGTTGACCAACTTCTGACCGCGGAACCGCCGCATCCTTCTGACGTCAGCACATGCAAATTTTTCTATGAGCTTTCTCTCTCCTCCTCTGCAAATCTCTGATATCTCCTCTGAAAAATCTCCTGCAGGATTCTTTGCGCTAAAAAAATCTCTCCCCCTTCCAATAATTGATCTTATGCAGGATTCTTTACGCCGCGCTAAAAATATAAAAAAAAATTTGATTGCAAGTGATTGTTACTGCTTTGCATATTTTTAATCGGACTTTAAGGGGCTTGAAACCAATCCAGATTGGGTGGGGATTTCATCACCCTTCCCAGGACCCCAGAAATCACATAAGGCATTTTGCATTGACTATTATTAATTAAAAAAGATTAGACTCAGCCCTAAGCACGTCGCGCTCAATAGGACAGAGGACTAGTTGTAGGCATCGGCCGTTGATCCTAACCTGACTTTGTGGTGTCTAGACAAGTGTGTCTAAGGCGAGTGGTTACTTAATTAGGGCACTACTTATAGCGGAGAGCCTCCCACTCACCTGGCACTTACCTGGACGCAATTGGCGGTGAAGAGGCGGTTTGAGGTCCTACTTCTTGCCCTTTGGAACAGTTAGGAGCTGTCTAGCTGACCTAGGTGACCCTAGATCTAGGCCTGATTGTGCATTTGTGGTTGATTGAAAGTGTGTTTAAGCCTTTTTATCGAAAATCTTTTTTGCAAACAGCTCCACATAAAAAAAAGAGAAAAAAGGAAAAAAAATTTACAAAAACTTACAAAATTTTGTCGCCAAGAGATCCATTGCACCCCACTAACACCCACCTTCTTTTTCTTCTCCTTCTTACGTCATGGGTAGCCCACCTCACAAAACCCTTGCCGAACTTTGGTACCCTGAACCAAACTTTGCTTCCTACGCGAATTGTTTCGGTCGAATTACGGACGACCCCACCATGCCCAAAATGTCTTTGAAAGATCGAATAGAAGCGTCTAGGAGAAACAGTTGGACTCCGCAATCCACTTTGTATCAACCATGTCAACTTTCACCACCTTCTTACGTTGATGCTCCTTTTTCGAGTCCTATTGTAACTCTGAAACCCATGTCTATTGCTGAGCATATTGAACAATCCCGTAGCCGATCTTTCACTCCTTTCAACACATCCAGTTCTTGGGATCAACAAGTCCATTCATCTTTTTATCCAAATGTTGATCCTACTCCTGTCCAACCATTCAATTCCTACCAGTCCTACCCGACTTTCGCACCTTCCCTAGACATTGCTTCTACACAGCCATTTGGAAGTTTCACGTATCCAAACAATTTTGAATCTTTTACCGAAACCCCTTCACAACCCATGTCTAGTCTGGAAGAGTCGTTGGAAGCGTATATTGAAGCGACAAACAAACAAATGAGGAATTTGGATGCGTCCATTGCTGCCCTTATGCAACCTAGTAAACCGGTAGCTAGTTTCCAACTAGCTCCAAATCTTCTAATGTATGATGAGGCGGTTGGACAGAGTGAGAATTTGAGTGGTGAGAGTGAGCTGTGCACCCTTTCAAATCAAACCTACCCATTACCAATTAAATTCCACAACTCCAGTTTTCAAACAAGTGTCCCAAATGATTCACCAGTTAAAGATAAAACGTGTAATGAGTTGTGTGACTTTGTAGTGCTTGATTTGCCAGATTGTGAAGAGTCCCTTTCGAGTGAAACCACACCTAATTCGTTTGAACTTTACACCTCCAAATTAGAACCTGAATTGATAAAAATCTATGCTTTTGATGAGGTATCTGAGAAAATTAATTTTCGCTTGATTGAGGATATTGACGCCGGGAATATTTTGGATGATGAACCCGTAGATTTGACTGAAATTTTATCTCCAATTCATTTAATGTTTCTCCCGAACTTCATATGCGTCTTGATTTTGATGATAATTGCATGGATGGGTTAACTTTTGAGGAAAATTATGAGGAGAGTATTGAGGATAGTATTGAGGATGAACCATTTTTATTTGATGTGTCGGATTTTCCAATTCATCCTCCTGAACCTTTAACCGTTATACTTCCTAAATCACCCTCCCTCCTTTCCATCATTCCGACCACGCAGAAGATCATGCAGGAGGACTGTGAGCTTGAATTTCTTTTGTTCGATCACAGCAGTTTGGACGCCACTGGTGCGTACCTCTTTGAATCTGACACGGTTCTCACAGCTGATAACGATTATGAGTGTTTCACTTTTTCGGACGATATTGAAAACTCACCTCCCGAGTTTGAGTCCTTTAAATTTTCAGATGAGTTAGTTGAACCATCAAACTCGGTTGCTTACAGTCATTTCGAACCATTGATGGAATCCTTTAAGTTCGAGACAGATTACTTAGGTGAGAATAAAACTATCCTTAAATCACTCCCTTTCGTCCTTCCTATCGTTTCGACCACGCAAGACTCCGTCGCGTTTCCATTTTCAATGGAGGGTTTACCAAGTTCAACGTACCCATGTTTTCTTGCGAATCTTGAGGGATTTGACCTCATTTCTCGACGGGTTGATAGATTAGCACAATCGCTTTTAACACATCAGTCGTCACAACTTGTGCTGATTTATTCACTCGATTTACACCCTCAAGTTCGTACTACACTTCTTTCTCTTTTCCGTCATTCTTCTCCTCCACCGAGACCATATTCAACTCTCCTTTCCATACGGTCTCGTGTGTTTCTCAACTCCTTTCTCTACACTCCTTTCTTTTACCAACCCTGCCATTATGAAGATAGAATTTTTGAATGGTTGGTGCTAACCTTTGGCCTGTGTAAGGCCTTGTGTCATGCCCCGCTTCCCGGAGTACGGCAAAGTGGACGCGACGAGGTCCGCTACGTATATACTTAGAAGTACATACGCTAAGCGTGTCTAAGCAATATAAAAGTAAATCACAAGAGACAAGAGATATAGAAATAACAACAACTTTATTAATAACATTCTTTTGTATAATGCATGAAAAGTAAATACAACTGAAATGAAAAGCGATGCCTAAACAGTGGCATAACAGGAAATGAAAATACTGAATAGAACAAGGTACAATATCTAGAGCTCGGGGTCTTCGTGAAACTGCTCCAAGTCTTCACCGGTGGGCTCGATCTCTGCTGGGTCCAAAGCACCTGACGACATTCAAAGAAGAAAGAAATAGAATGTCGTCAGCGAACAGGTCGCTCGGTAAGTCCCAAAGATAAGGGAGAAATAGACAGAAAGTAAGAGAGAGAGAGAGAGAGTTTTTAATGTTGTATTATAATATTGTAATATTGTATTAACGCAATTGTTTGTAACCTGGTACAGAAGATGCGAGTGTATACGAGGGGGTCCCACTTACACCGGGGACCTTGGTAACCTGTAGTACAAGGCTCCGTCGATAATACCACGGAACAACGGCATGGATGTAATTACGTCTTAAGTGACCACCTCATGCCACCTTTAACATATTCCATACCAGTTTACCCCTTAAACCCCGTAGTGTTATGATTGTATTGTTGTATTGTATTGTATAAGTTGGATGACTGATCAAAACCATGATATCAGTAAACAGATTGTAACTGCATAATCAGGTAAATGGAATAACGGAATAATAGATGTATATCCATTGTTTGATTCAGTCAAGTTGTATAGATTGTTAACTGGATTCTGGGATTCATGTGTTCATATTGAGTTGGAATATTAAAGAATGTACATTGACTTGAATCATATTCAAGTCAGAAATAATCAGACTCAAACCCGAGTCAGACCAAAATAAATGTAAGTCGAGGTTCTATATTTGTTAGGATCCTTATTGTAATTTATAAAACTTGAGGGGGTTTTATGTAAAAATACTTTTGTATAGTTTTCAAGATACACCTCAAGGATTTATTATTCGTCTTTATAGTTATAATAAGTGTGATTTTATTTGTGATATTTCTAGTGATAATATCCTAATTATATAAATAAAGGTATTAATTTGTAATATTGATTTAGTTGAAATTCATGGTATTTTAATGTAACTTTAAATCTTGTAATTTTTTAGGAAAAGGTGGAAACTTTATCTTATAATAAAATAAGTGTTTAAATGATAAATATACATATGTTTATACAAGAATAATTTTTACTAAATATTTTATTTTCCAAAAATCTCATTTTTCTTAAATGTCGTATTTTAAACCTTTCGAGACCGAATGCTCCTTGCGGAGGTCTGAATCTCGCACTACTAAGCCCGAGGGTGCACGATAAACCGTACTATCCCTAACGAGTTCCCTAAAGATGGGTTGTAGTGGCGCTTTGCAAAGATTTAATAAATACTAGTCATTTAGAAAACGGTTTTATAAAGATAAGGTATTTATTTGAAAAAGTGTGTAAATTTCCGTGTTTTAGATTCTAGGGTTTCCTAAGCCAACTAGCCTATTTCTAAATGGTCTAAACAATAAGTCATTAGAAGCCTCAAATCGCCTCTTCACCGCCAATTGCGGCCAGGTAAGTGCCAGGTGAGTGGGAGGCTCTCCACTACAAGTAGTGGACCTAATTAAGTAAACACTCGCCTTAGACACACTTGCCTAGACACCACAAAGTCGGGTTTGGATAAACGATCGATGTCCATGACATATCGTATTTTCCTATTAAAAGATTTTGTTTTAAAATTGTGTCACACCCTGCTTCCCAGAGTACGCTAAAGTGGACACGTGACATAGCCAACCATACTACCTGTGGATAGGAAAAATCCTTCCACAGTCACATTACGGCTGTAGAGATATCAAGAACAGGAAAGTAAACTAACTATCTAGCACATGTCCATATGCCAGAGTAAAAGAGTCAAGAAATAACAATATGCGGAAGCCAAAAGATACAATAAATGAAACACCTGGAGTGAAACTACGTACCGACAGGAACCTTACCGCTCGTCTAACAGCGGCAAAACTCCTAATCAGTCTGCAACAAGGTAGAAAAATCTGGGCCATGCAAAACCCAGACGTCAGCGTGTCAAGTCATCAAGTAATAAAATAATAAACAGGGTAACAGGCAATGCGGATATAAATATGAATAAAGCAAGGGTAACAATAATATAAATCAGAGCAGTGCATGATAGTGTGCAGTGGGTAAACTAACTGTTTTATCAGGTTTCCTGTTCTAAAGTCTTTGAAATCAAATTGATGAATCATCGATGTAACTCAATAGTATCCCGTACATACCCGGGACCATGGCCCTAGATTCTCGGGCTGAAACCGAGACATGCCGCTAGGCACTAAACAGGAAGGTGTACAGATCAATGATGTCAGCAGCATCATTCCAAGGCTGGCCTAGCCTCTAAACTGATCAGAACAGGTAGCGAACTGTTGAGTTATAAGTCAGGTTTCACCTTTGATTTCCCCATACCCCCAAGTAATATGTGTATGTCAAGTCAGGTATCCCGTAATCAAGAACTAATGCCAACACAGGATCAGGTAAACGGGTTTGTCTGGATAGACAACAGGAACGGTCCATGAGGACTACATGTCAGGTTTGTTAGCATTAGACACAAGATCAGGTAACGGGTCAGATCATGGTAATCAGGTCAAGTCGAGCAGTATACGGTACCATATCGGGTCATTCAATATGTATGTAGCAAGTCAGGTCAGGAAGTAAACGATATCATGGGTGTGCTCATACTCAGTCACATAATCAAGCATGGTCATCAACACATAGATTTAAGCAACGAATTTAACAATAAAGAAACTTCGATTAATTAGCAGCACCTTATTAATTGTGTTACAGAGGTGTTCTCAACATTACAAGAATACAATATGACAGTTAGGGCCATTAAATCATGTTAACAAGTTTAAGAATTTCATGGATGCAATGATATATATATATATATATATATATATATATATATATATGTTCAATGGATGAAATCACAGCTAATACAGGTTAAATGTATACGAGTGTCCGAATGAAGCAAAACTATAGAGAAAGTGCCATAGGCTATGTCAATAGTAAAAGTGTGATCAAACATGCAAATGTGGTTATTAGGTTTGATATTGTAATTGCAAATGATAGGTTCCAAGTTTGAAAGATAAAATGATATATAACAATATTGAACACGAAAATGGGAAATGATCGTACTAAAGTTAAAACTATGTGCCATCAATGTGTAAGTAAATATTATTTAGCATGTAGCAAGGGGTACTTGCCTCGACAGGTCGCGTAACAGGAAAACGGAACGTTACCCGTCGGCGGGGAAAACTCGCGACGGGCGCATGGTTCACGGAATGAACCCAAACGACGAACACTGGAACCACACAGACCAGAGTACCTCGCTGGATCGTCGGGACACGTCGCCGGCACGGCCGGATTCCGGCGAACCCAAAACAGCGAATCTACAATTTCAAGAATTCATGAAGTGACAAAAGAAGAATCAAGAAGAGGGAAGAGAAGGAGGATAGTGACGAGGGTGCTCACGAGGATCAGTGGAGGGGTGGTGATGGTCGACCACGTCGATGGAGCTCCGGCGGTCAGCCTACGATGACGGCGACCGAAACTGCAGATCAAGAACCATGAGCAAGGAGAAAGAAGAAGAAAGGAGAAGAGGAGAGGGAACATCACTCACGGAGGGGTGTGCGCGATGGCCAGAGCACGGAGACGGGTCGTCGGCAGCGATTTCCGACGGTGCGGCCGTGTGCAGGGGGCGCAGTTCCCTCGTGCAGGTGCTCGGTCGTCGAAGCTTTGGGTGCAGGGTTTTGGATTTGTAGTTGAGAAGAGGAAGATGGTGGTCGAAGGGGGTGACGAGGTCGGGAAGGAGGTGGCAGCGAAGGTGACACGGCGAAGGTTGAGGAGGCGAGGAACGATGGGTTTGAGGCGAGGCGGTCACGG
The DNA here is from genome assembly GCA_030015575.1 of Agapanthus africanus. Classification (NCBI taxonomy): domain Eukaryota; kingdom Viridiplantae; phylum Streptophyta; class Magnoliopsida; order Asparagales; family Amaryllidaceae; genus Agapanthus; species Agapanthus africanus. The sequence goes on along the minus strand of CM057347.1, from coordinate 497,041,612 downwards.
GAAAGGAACGGAAGCGGGGAGGTGGAGATGAGGTAGACAATGAGGGTGAGGAGGCGATCAGTTGGCGTTAATGGCGTCGGCGTTGGGGCTGCGGCGGTGGAAGACGAGGCGGCTAGGGTTGCGCGACGTTGGGTGCTTCGGCTGAAGGAAAAGAAATAGAAAGAAGAGGAGGGGAATATATATAGAGGAAAGAGAGAGAGAAGGATAGAGAGAGAGACGGGGAGAGAGTAAGGAGAGAGAGAGAGAGACGGGGAGAGAGAGAAGAGAGAGAGATTGCAGCGTTTAGAGAAGAGAGAGAAAGAGGAAGTGGGGCCCACGGGATGAAAGAAGGAAGGTGATTGGTTGTTAAAGGAATTCGTGGAAGATTTTAAGGAAAGGAAAAGAATATTTTGGGGTTAAAAATAATATATTCGACGGTTTTTAAATATATTAGAAATTGGGTTTTGGCGCAAAGTAAAATATTTCCAAATTGCGTCCGGGTCGGGTCAAAAATTTGAAATTGAAATAAGAAGATTTTAGGCGGGATCCAAAATTTAAAATGAAGTATTTTACAATCAAAAAGCATACCCCTAAAACGGACACACGTACGTGCGCGTAGCCGTCCAAACTCGCCCGTTTCACTGAACCGGACGAGAACACGATGCACGGACACTACAACAGGGTTAGGGGTGTCAAGTAAGCCATGACGAATATTTCACTGAACCGGACGAGAACACGATGCACGGACACTACAACAGGGTTAGGGGTGTCAAGTAAGCCATGACGAATATTTTAATTTTATTTTAGATGCCTTAAATTGTAATATGCAAAAATGAATTGCCGGGTAAAATTTATACTAGCAACAGTCAATTAGGATCAGTGAAATAAATACCATACACCAACATACGACAACAAGAACCAGTAGCTTTGGGCTCGGGTGTTACATTATACCCAACTACAAAAAGAATTTCGTCCTCGAAATTCCAAGAATACAAAGATAGACAACAAATGACTATAAGAAAAGATGAGGAAACTTCTGCCGGATTTCATCTTCTCGTTCCCAAGTGGACTCTCCATGCGAGCGATTACCCCAAGAAACAAGCACAAGAGGGATCACCTTTTCTTAAGAACCTTTTCCCTTCGATCCACAATTTCTATCGGTCGCTCCTCAAAAGTCAAGTCTTCTCGTATTGTTAGCTCCGAATGATCCAATACGTGCGTTTCATCTCGAACACACCTACGGAGTTGAGAGATGTGAAACACATCGTGCACATTCGCCAAAGACTGCGGTAACGCCAAACGATACGCTACCTCACCAACACGCTCCAAGATCTCAAAGGGTCCAACGAATCGAGGACTAAGCTTTCCTCGACTTCCAAAACGAATCACCCCTGTAGTCGGTGATATCTTCAAGAATACCAAATTACCCACGGCGAACTCTAGAGGTCTTCTCGACGTATCTGCCCAACTCTTCTGTCTGTCTTGAGCTGCCTTCATATGATTTCTGATAGTGTTAACCTTCTCAACTGTCTGCACAACCAAATCTGGTCCCAACAATCTTCGTTCACCATCATCGTCCCAACAAACAGGTGAACGGCATTTACGACCATACAAAGCTTCAAACGGAACCATCTGGATAGTTGCCTGAAAACTTTTGTTGTAAGAAAACTCCACCAAATGTAGATGATCCTCCCAAGACCCCTTGAAGTCCAACATGCATGCTCTCAACATATCTTCAAGAGTTTGGATTGTTCTCTCCGACTGACCATCAGTTTGAGGATGATAAGATGTGCTAAACTTCAATCAAGTCCCCAAACTTTCCTGTAAACTCCGCCAAAAGTGTGATAAGAACCGAGTGTCCCGATCGGACACGATGCTCACCGGTACTCCGTGCAATCTTACAATCTCCTGCATGTACCGCTCTGCCAAAGTCTTTGTCGATTGACCAACCCGAAAAGGAATGAAGTGAGCTGCCTTGGTCAATCGATCAACAATCACCCATACAGCATTGTTGCCTTTTGGACTACGCGGTAAAGCCGTCACGAAATCCATGGTTATATGTTCCCACTTCCATTGAGGAATCGGAAGTGGTTGCAGTAAACCAGCAACCCTTTGATGTTCAGCCTTAACTTGCTGACACACCAAGCACTTTGCCACAAAGCGAGCAATCTCCCGTTTCATGCCTTCCTACCAGAAATGCTGTCGAATATCTCGGTACATCTTTGTGCCTCCTGGATGTACAGAATAAGCTGAACTGTGTGCTTCTTTCATAAGCTCTTCACGAATATGTCCCTTTGGCACACACAAACGGCTACCATACCTCAACGAACCATCTTCGTGGATCAATAAATCTGTTCGTAGTCCGGCTTCAACCTGTCTTCGAAACTTTTGCAGTCTAGGATCCTGCGATTGCACTGCTTTAATATTCTCGATCAATGACGAATGTACTTGCAGCTGCATCAACTGTCCCGTAGAATGCGGTAGCACAACCTCCAAGTCAAATCTTCGAAATTCATCAACGAGCTTCTTCTGCGTAGTTAACACCTGAATTGCTGGTAACCGACTAAGCGCATCCGGCACGACATTAACCTTTCCCGGATGGTACTTAAGATCAAGATCGTAGTCAGCCATCAGCTCCAACCATCTACGTTGCCTCATATTAAGCTCTTTCTGCGTGAACACATACTTCAAGCTCTTATGATCCGTGAAAAATTCGACCCTTTCGCCCAAAAGGTAGTGTCTCCAAATCTTCAAAGTGAAAATCACAGCCGCAAGTTCCAAGTCATGAGTTGGGTAATTCTTCTCATGGGTCTTTAATTGTCTCGATACGTACGCTACAACCTTCCCATGCTGCATCAAAACACATCCCAATCCTTTCCCAGATGCGTCGCTGTGAATCACCAATCCTCCGGAATTGTCTGGCACGGTCAGAATAGGGGCGGTTATCAATTTCTGCTTCAACGTTTCAAAAGCTAACGCACATTTATCCGTCCATACAAAAGTTACCTCCTTGCGCGTAAGCTTGGTTAATGGCTCCGCCAGACGAGCAAAGTTCTCCACAAATCTTCTGTAATACCCGGCGAGTCCAAGGAAACTTCTTATCTCTGCAACATTCTTTAGAATCGGCTAATCTCGTACTGCTGCAATCTTTTCTGGATCGACGGCAATTCCATCGCCAGACACAACATGCCCCAAAAACTTTACTTCCTCCAGCCAAAACTCCCACTTACTCATCTTCGCATACAACTTCTTTTGTCTCAACGTTTGCAGTGCGATCTTCAAATGTTCCGCATGCTCTTCAAAACTCTTCGAGTAAACCAGAATATCATCAATGAATACCACAATAAACTGATCCAAGAATGGTGAAAAGATTCGGTTCATCAAGTCCATGAATACTGCCGGCGCATTCGTTAGTCCGAAGGGCATCACTAAATATTCGTAATGTCCATACCGAGTTCGGAACGCCGTCTTGAAAATATCTCCTGCTTTCACTCGAACCTGATGATATCCGGATCGCAAATCCAGCTTCGAGAATACCCTCGCGCCACTAAGCTGCTCGAAAAGTTCGCCAATGCGAGGGATCGGGTACTTGTTCTTAATAGTCACCCGGTTTAATTCTCGATAGTCGATGCACATCCTTCTTGTGCCATCCTTCTTCTTTACTAGAAGAACTGGAGCTCCCCAAGACGAGTTACTGCTTCGAATCCAACCCTTCTCAAGCAATTCAGCAACCTGTTTCTTGACTTCTTCCAACTCCCCTGGTGTCATTGGATAATACGCTTTGGATACTGGCGCTGCACCAGTAATAAGATCAATTGTGAACTCCACGTCTCGCTTCGGCGGTAAACCCGATATATCTTCAAACACGTCCATAAAATCGCGAACAACAGCTGGCTCCTCACTTTCATCAACTTCCATTGATGCAAGAATATTGTTTGTCGGCCTAGCCCTAAACTCGACTGGCCCGACAGAACTGCTTCCTTACCGCAACTGTTGTCTGCTGCAAACTCCCCTTCATCCCAGATAAACTCTGCTGCTCTCGGGCTGCCGCAAGTACTTATGAGAAAGTGGTCAAACCCAGGGAGACAATCTGCCTCTGGATGTCCACGTCCAAGCTACGCATGAACCTCCGTGCCCTGTCTGCATCGTTGGCAATTAAAGGTCTAGCGAATCTGCTGAGTCTTGTCCATTCTGCTGCATGCACATCTACGGGTGCTCCATTCTGCTTTAGCCCGATGAACTTCTCTTCCATTTCCTCCCGTGCGGTCCGCGGGAAGAACTTTTCTAGAAAACTCTTTGAAAAATCCACCCACTTGATCGGCTTGGGCAAACGGTTCTCCTCCACAAGCTACCATTCTCGGGCGTAGTCCACTAACTGAATGCGTACCACATCAACTCTTTTCTCATCTGGAATCTGTGCCGCAATAAGCAAGTTCTCTATGTCAACTAGCCACTGCTCTGCTGGCAACGGCTCCTCCAAACCAGTAAATGTAGACGGACCCAAACGCCTGAAATCTGCTACGGTCCCTACTCGGTCAACTGGTTTAGCTCCAACATTGTTCACAGACTGCTGAACGATCTGCAAATCTTCCTGAAACGATTCCGCTAGCTGCTGGATCAGCTCGGTCTGTCTCTTTTGATTCTCCAGCATTCCCCTTATCACTCCAAGCATGGTGGCTTCGTCCACACGCTTTTGGTACGTCTTCAAATTCTTACCGGCCATATCAAAACACCCAACATTAGCATGATGATAGATTCGAAATATAGATCAAGGCTAGAACTCCAAGTTACTTAAATATAGTGCCGCATTGTAACTATGCCGCGGTATCATAGCCACAATTACATAACTCCACCCAAGTCGCCTAAGTCCTAGAGATAACAAGGAATCAGGTTTTCGAGTTGATATGCAAAGGAAGTTTGCACATCGTAAAAGATATAATCAGGAAGAATGTGATTCAAGAATGGTAAACGGCAAGGTGGCAGGACATGTTTCCTAAACACGGGTATTCTGATTCGTGTATTGGGTATAATACCCAACTACAAAAAGAATCAACCCGACTAACCTATGGCTCTGATACCAAAAGAACCATGTCAAGCCCCGCTTCCCAGAGTACGCTAAAGTGGGCACGTGACATAGCCAACCATGCTACCTGTGGATAAGAAAAATCCTTCCACAGTCATATTACGGCTGTAGAGATATCAAGAACAGGAAAGTAAACTAACTATCTAGTACATGTCCATAAGCCAGAGTAAAAGAGTCAAGAAATAACAATATGCGGAAGCCAAAAGATACAATAAATGAAACATCTGGAGTGAAACTACGTACCAACAGGAACCTCACCGCTCGTCTAACAGCGGCAAAACTCCTAATCATTCTGCAACAAGGTAGAAGAATCTGGGCCATGCAAAACCCAGACGTCAGCTCATCAAGTCATCAAGTAATAAAATAATAAACAGGGTAACAGGCAATGCGGATATAAACATGAATAAAGCAAGGGTAACAATAATATAAATCAGAGCAGTGCAGGATAGTGTGCAGTGGGTAAACTAACTGTTTTATCAGGTTTCCTGTTCTAAAGTCTTTGAAATCAAATTGATGAATCATCGATGTAACTCAATAGTATCCCGTACATACCCGGGACTATGGCCCCAGATTCTCGGGCTGATACCGAGACATGCCGCTAGGCACTAAACAGGAAGGTGTACAGATCAATGATGTCAGCAGCATCATTCCAAGGCTGGCCTAGCCTCTAAACTGATCAGAACAGGTAGTGAACTGTTGAGTTACAAGTCAGGTTTCACCTTTGATTTCCCCATACCCCCAAGTTATATGTGTATGCCAAGTCAGGTATCCCGTAATCAAGAACTAATGCCAACACAGGATCAGGTAAACATGTTTTTCTGGATAGACAACAGGAACGGTCCATGAGGACTACATGTCAGGTTTATTGGCATTAGACACAAGATCAGGTAACGGGTCAGGTCATGGTACATCAGGTCAAGTCGAGCAGTATACGGTACCATATCGGGTCAATCAATATGTATGTAGCAAGTCAGGTCAGGAAGTAAACGATATCATGGGTGTGCTCATACTCAGTCACATAATCAAGTATGGTCATCAACACACAGATTTAAGCAACGAATTTAACAATAAAGAAACTTCAATTAATTAGCAGTACCTTATTAATTGTGTTACAGAGGTGTTCTCAACATTACAAGAATACAATATGACAGTTAGGGCTGTTAAATCATGTTAACCAGTTTAAGAATTTCATGGATGCAATGATATATATATATATATATATATATATATATATATATATATATATATATATATTTAATGGATGAAATCACAGCTAATACAGGTTAAATGTATACGAGTGTCCGAATGAAGCAAAACTATAGAGAAAGTGCCATAGGCTACGTCAATAGTAAAAGTGTGATCAAACATGCAAATGTGGTTATTAGGTTTGATATAGTAATTGCAAATGATAGGTTCCAAGTTTGAAAGATAAAATGATATATAACAATATTGAACACGAAAATGGGAAATGATCGTACTAAAGTTAAAACTACAGGTTTAGGGTGCCATCAATGTGTAAGTAAATATTATTTGGTATGTAGCAAGGGGTACTTGCCTCGACGGGTCGCGAAACGGGAAAACGGAACGTTAACCGTCGGCGGGGAAAATTCGCGACGGGCGCACGGTTCACGGAATGAACCCAAACGACGAACAGTGGAACCACACAGACCAGAGTACCTCGCTGGATCGTCGGGACACGTCGCCGGCATGGCCGAATTCCGGCGAACCCAAAACAGCGAATCTACAATTTCAAGAATTCATGAAACGACAAAAGAAGAATCAAGAAGAGGGAAGAGAAGGAGGATAGTGACGAGGGTGCTCACGAGGATCGGTGGAGGGGTGGTGATGGTCGACCACGTCGACGGAGCTTCGGCGGTCGGCCTACGATGACGGCGACCGAAACTGCAGATCAAGAACCATGAGCAGGGAGAAAGAAGAAGAAAGGAGAAGAGGAGAGGGAGCATCACTCACGGAGGGGTGTGCGCGATGGCCAGAGCACGGAGACGGGTCGTCGGCAGCGATTTCCGGCGGCGCGGCCGTATGCAGGGGGCGCAGTTCCCTCGTGCAGGTGCTCGGTCGTCGAAGCTTTGGGTGCAGGGTTTTGGATTTATAGTTGAGAAGAGGAAGATGGTGGTCGAAGGGGGTGACGAGGTCGGGAAGGAGGTGGCAGCGAAGGTGACACGGCGAAGGTTGAGGAGGCGAGGAACGATGGGTTTGAGGCGAGGCGGTCACGGGAAAGGAACGGAGGCGAGGAGGTGGAGATAAGGTAGACGACGAGGGCGAGGAGGCAATGAAGTTGGCGCTGATGGCGTCGGCGTTGGGGCTGCGGCGGTGGAAGACGAGGCGGCTAGGGTTGCGCGACGTTAGGTGCTTCGGCTGAAGGAAAAGAAATAGAAAGAGGAGGAGGGGAATATATATAGAGGAGAGAAAGAGAAGGATAGAGAGAGAGAGGAGAGAGATAGAGAGAGAGAGAGAGACGGGGGGAGAGAGAGAGGAGAGATAGATTGCAGCGTTTAGAGAAGAGAGAGAGAGAGGAAGTGGGGCCCACGGGATGAAAGAAGGAAGGTGATTGGTTGTTAAAGGAATTCGTGGAAGATTTTAAGGAAAGGAAAAGAATATTTTGGGGTTAAAAATAATATATTCGACGGTTTTTAAATATATTAGAAATTGGGTTTTGGCGCAAAGTAAAATATTTCCAAATTGCGCCCGGATCGGGTCAAAAATTTGAAATTGAAATAAGAAGATTTTAGGCGGGATCCAAAATTTAAAATGAAGTATTTTACAATCAAAAAGTATACCCCCAAAACGGACACACGTACGTGCGCGTAGCCGTCCAAACTCGCCCGTTTCACTGAACGGGACGAGAACACGATGCACGGACGCTACAACAGGGTTAGGGGTGTCAAGTAAGCCATGACGAATATTTTTAATTTTATTTTAGATGCCTTAAATTGTAATATGCAGAAATGAATTGCCGGATAAAATTTATACAAGCAACAGTCAATTAGGATCAGTGAAATAAATACCATACACCAACATACGACAACAGGAACCAGTAGCTTTAGGCTCGGGTGTTACAAATTGTATACAACTTAGAACTTTCAGAAAAGGTTTATAAAGAAAATGGTATTTTAATGTAAAATCTTGTATTATCGTATTCTAAGTTTTGATGATATCAGTTAGGGTTGTATTTGCGTGTTTGTGGAGGTAGGTCATTATCTCGTGATCTATTTTAAGGTATAGCAATGTTAAAGGGTTAAATGTGATAAACTAAACATGGTGGTATTTAAGTGCGAAAATACGGTATTTTGCAAAAGTTATCATTTCATGTGAGAAACTTTATCCAAATTGATTTTTAAGTGATTAGTAGTCAATATGAATATGTTTAAGTATTATGGAATTAGTGACAGGTGAGTTTTGATAGAAAAACCGAATCGGAAATCGGTTTATTCCGATTTCCGTCGGGTTTGAAAAATCGTATTTTAATGGAAGAAATAAAGGTAGAAAAAGAGGGACTTACGGGTTTGGACAACGCTAGAGAGTGATAGGAAGGTAGCGGGTTTGTCGATGCGTCGAAACGTCGTGAAGAGGTCCTAGTACGATCGCCGGGATTTCGCCGTCGATTTCGGCAGCGCTTCGCCTTTTGCTCGTTTTCCGACGTACCAAGTTCTCTTGAAATTTTTAGAGAGTGGACTTAGGAATGCAGGGTGAGAGGGTAGAGGGTAGGGGTGTTTATATAGGGTTAGGATAGGGTTAGTGTTTTAATTAAAAAAATATATAAAAATATATTTAAAAAACATTAAAAATCATTAAATTTTGGAGTAAAAGTGATTTATTGAGAAATTTAAAACCGATCCAGGTGTAATAAGTATGCAGGAGGGTTGACCACTTCAATACCCAACTTTTCTTTGTTGGTGACTCGGCCGTCCGGCCAAGTCCGGCCGGCGGCGCCGGACCGAGTCGGCCGAGTCGCCGGCTGGCGGCGCCGAGTCGGGCTGAGTCAAGGTTCCAATGGCCGGGGATTCTTCGGGGGTGCAATTTGGTATATTTACTTTTTATTGTCCGGTACATATTTTGGGAGTTATGGCCTTTTGACCGTTGACTTCCAAAAGAAATTAAAACAAAATAAATACAAAGATAATGTGGGGCATGTGATTTGAACTCTAGTGGCTTGGTTCAGCAGTGCAAGATATTACCAATGAGCTACAAGCTCCTTCTTGTAATTATTGTGGAAAAATAACTACTTAAAGTGGTAACAGCAACATTAAATACCCCAAGTACACTTTAATTTTAAAAAAAATTTATGTATACTAAAAATGGAATTATTTAAAAACAAAATAATTACTTATATATATTATGTTCAGGTTAAAATACTCCTTTATGGATTTTTAAAAAAAATTTAAAAAAAATTGTATAGAAAAGTGTATAGAAAAATTAGGGTTATTACATTCTACCCTCCTTATAAAAATTTCGTTCTCGAAATTTGTAAAAGGAAGGTATAACAGTTTCAAAACAATTTGGTGATCGTGAGTGTGAAAGAATAGGATTAGGATAGATTCAACGGATATGAAATGATAAGATTCAAGGAATAGGAATTTGTAAGATTCAAGAAACATGAATTGTAAAGAATGTTTTAGTTACTGGTTCTTGTGTTATATTGCTTAGGTTGTTTACGCAGAACAGAACTGCATAGTATGGTTCTATACAGCTCTGACCTGCATGGGCCACCAACAAAACCTGTCACGCCCCGCTTCCCGGTGTACGGCGAAGTGGACGCGACGAGGTCCGCTACGTAAATACTTAGAAGTACATACGCTAAGCGTATCTAAGCAATATAAAAGTAAATCATAAGAGACAAGAGATATAGAAATAACAGCAACTTTATTAATAACATTCTTTTGTACAATACATGAAAAGTAAATACAACTGAAATGAAAAGCGATGCCTAAACAGTGGCATAACAGGAAATGAAAATACTGAATAGAACAAGGTACAATATCTAGAGCTTGGGGTCTTCGTGAAACTGCTCCAAGTCATCACCGGTGGGCTCGATCTCTGTTGGGTCCAAAGCACCTGACGACATTCAAAGAAGAAAGAAATAAAATGTCGTCAGCGAACAGGTCGCTCGGTAAGTCCCAAAGATAAGGGAGAAATAGACAGAAAGTAAGAAAAAGAGAAAGAGAGCTTTTAATGTTGTATTATAATATTGTAATATTGTATTAATGCTGTTGTTTGTAGCCTGGTACAGAAGATGCGAGTGTATACGAGGAGGGTCCCACTTACACCGGTGACCTTGGTAACATGTAGTACAAAGCTCCGTCGATAATACCACGGAACAACGGCATGGATGTAATTACGTCTTAAGTGACCACCTCGTGCCACCTTTAACATATTCCGTACCGGTCTACCCCTTAAACCCCGTAGTGTTATGATTGTATTGTTGTATTGTATTGTATAAGTTGGATGACTGACCAAAACCATGATATCAGTAAACAGATTGTAACTGCATAATAAGGTAAATGGAATAACGGAATAATTGATGTATATCCATGGTTTGATTCAGTCAAGTTGTATAGATTGTTAACTGCATTCTGGGATTCATGTGTTCATATTGAGTTGGAATATTAAAGAATGTAGATTGACTTGAATCATATTCAAGTCAGAAATAATCAGACTCAAACCCGAGTCAGACCAAAAGAAATGTAAGTCGGGGTTCTATATTTGTTAGGGTCATTATTGTAATTTATAAAACTTGATGGGGTTTTATGTAAAAATACTTTTGTATAGTTTTCAAGATACACCTCAAGAATTTATTATTCGTCTTTTTAGTTATAATGAATGTGATTTTATTTGTGTTATTTCTAGTGATAATATCCTAATTATATAAATAAAGTTATTAATTTGTAATATTGATTTAGTTGAAATTCATGGTATTTTAATGTAACTTTAAATCTTGTAATTTTTTAGGAAAATGTGGAAACTTTATCTTATAATAAAATAAGTGTTTAAATGATAAATATACATATGTTTATACAAGAATAATTTTTACTAAATATTTTATTTTCCAAAAAATTCATTTTTCTTAAATGTCGTATTTTAAACCTTTCGAGACCAAATGCTCCTTGCGGAGGTCTGAATCTCGCACTACTAAGCCCGAGGGTGCACGATAAACCATACTATCCCTAACGAGTTCCCCAAATATGGGTTGTAGTGGCGCTTTGCAAAGATTTAATAAATACTAGTCATTTAGAAAACGGTTTTATAAAGATAAGGTATTTATTTGAAAAAGTGTGTAAATTTCCGTATTTTAGATTCTAGGGTTTCCTAAACCAACTAGCCTATTTCTAAATGGTCTAAACGATAAGTCATTAGAATCCTCAAATCGCCTATTCACTGCCAATTGCGGCCAGGTAAGTGCCAAGTGAGTGTGAGGCTCTCCACTACAAGTAGTGGACCTAATTAAGTAAACACTCACCTTAGACACACTTGCCTAGACACCACAAAGTCAGGTTTAGATAAACGATCGATGTCCATGACATATCGTATTTTCCTATTAAAAGATTTTGTTTTAAAATTGTATACAACTTAGAACTTTCAGAAAAGGTTTATAAAGAAAATGGTATTTTGATGTAAAATCTTGTATTATCGTATTCTAAGTTTTGATGATATCAATTAGGGTTGTATTTGCGTGTATGTGGAGGTAGGTCATTACCTCGTGATCTATTTTAAGGTATAGCAATGTTAAAGAGTTAAATGTGATAAACTAAACATGGTGGTATTTAAGTGCGAAAATACGGTATTTTGCAAAAGTTATCATTTCATTTGAGAAACTTTATCCAAATTGATTTTTAAGTGATTAGTAGTCAACATGAATACGTTTAAGCATTATGGAATTAGTGACAAGTGAGTTTTGATAGAAAAACCGAATCGGAAATCGGTTTGTTCCGATTTCCGTCGGGTTTGAAAAATCGTATTTTAATGGAAGAAAGAAAGGTAGAAAAAGAGGGACTTACGGGTTTGGACAACGCTAAAGAGTGATAGGAAGGTAGTGGGTTTGTCGGTGCATCGAAACGTCGTGAAGAGGTCCTAGTACGATCGCCGGGATTTCGCTGTCGATTTCGGCAGCGCTTCGCCTTTCGCTCGTTTTCCGACGTACCAAGTTCTCTTGAAATTTTTAGAGAGTGGACTTAGGAATGTAGGGTGAGAGGGTAGAGGGTAGGGGTGTTTATATAGGGTTAGGGTTTTAATTTAAAAAATATATAAAAATATATTTTAAAAACATTAAAAATCATTAAATTTTGGAGTAAAAGTGATTTATTGAGAAATTTAAAACCGATCCAGGTATAATAAGTGTGCAGGAGGGTTGACCATTTCAAGACCCAACTTTTCTCTGTTGGTGACTCGGCCGTCCGGCCCAGTCCGGCCGGCGGCGCCGGACCGAGTCGGCCGAGTCGCCGGCCGGCTGCGCCGAGTCGGGCCGAGTCAGGGTTCCAATGGCCGGGGATTTTTCGGGGGTACAATTTGATATATTTACTTTTTGTTGTCTAGTACATATTTTGGGAGTTATGGCCTTTTGACCGTTGACTTCCAAAAGAAATTAAAACAAAATAAATACAAAAATAATGTGGGGCATGGGATTTGAACTCTGGTGGCTTGGTTCAGCAGTGCAAGGTATTACCAATGAGCTACAAGCTCCTTCTTGTAATTATTGTGGGAAAATAACTACTTAAAGTGGTAACAGCAACATTAAATACCCCAAGTACACTTTAATTTTAAAACAATTTTATGTACACTAAAAATGGAATTATTTAAAAACAAAATAATTACTTATATATATATATATTGTGCTCAGGTTAAAATACTCCTTTATGAATTTTTAAAAATTTAAAAAAAATTGTATAGAAAATTGTATAGAAAAATTAGGGTTGTTACACCTTGTATAGTTTGATTTTTCTCCTCCCTAACTCTGAACTTTAAAAGCTTAAAACAGTGGAAACACTGTTTCACTTAAGTTTGGGGAAAACCTTGTTGTATATATATTTTGTTTTTCTTTTAGATAAAAAATAAAATAAATAAATTATAAATAAATAAACAGGGGAGTGCTGAAATTTTGACCCTCTTGGTGTAGCATGACAGTGAGGACACTGTCAAGGTTAAGTTTGGGGGTATGCTCGGTAAGCCTTCTTCCTTCGCATTCATAAGTACATTTTGCATTTGCATACTTATTTTAAAACCCATAAAAAATTGAAAAATTTTGAAAATTATAAAAATTAAAGTATTCAATTTTGGCCTTAGTTGACTTGAGTTTGACAAAAATATTAACTAGCTAGGAACAACTAGATCCTAGACTTAGTAAATTAAAAACCTTAAAAATAAGCTTTCTTAAAATTTAACGGTAGAAAGTATATGTCTTTGTAGTTTATTTAGAAATAGGCAAATTTCAAGTTGATTTCTTGGGCTAAGTTAAAATAAGGGAAAAGTATTGATATTTTTATTAAAGTATAAGTTTGAAAAATAATTCCTAAGCTTAAGTCTAAATTCTGAAAATGTATACCCTACAAATTGCACAAACACGAACCTTGAAACTTGGAATAGTAGAAGAGACCTTGAAATGCTCTTGTTTAAAGTCCTTAGTACGAAGAAAAAAATAAAATAAAAATACAAGTATGAATAAAGAGAAAATAAAAAAAAATGAACACTGGTTTTTGTGATTACTTAATGCTGCATTAATAGAAAAAAATATTTAGCGAGGGTGCTTCATCACTTAGTGCCTTAGACCAACTGGTTTGGGAGTCACTGCTAAAGCCTTAGGTGTTACAAGACTAGGAATTACGCTTTAATGTGCAAACACATCTTGTAATCGGTTGTTGGTACCTCAAGAAGTATTAACGGTCGCATGAAGGATGTGTGAGCGAAATTCATCTAAAAATTCACCAATTAAGAAGTGCTTTGGACAATGGACAAGAGTATGATTGCTTGATTTGAATTTCCAAGTGTATGGGTGATATATACACATACGTAGGGGTATGTGATTGGGGTTTAGATAAGAGATAGGAATGAAGAATATGACTTATATCTTTAATAGAGATGATAAAAATTCCTAAGTTGAGATAGAACCCTAGAAGGAAAACTTAAAAGATGCCGAAAGCTAAGTAAGTCTACAGAACATATATAATCTTAAGTTGAATGATAAGGATGCGTGAAGAATACGGGTGGATAATTTATGAGTCGAAAATAATAGAGTTCTTGTTGGAAAACCTAATTGGAGAATAAAAGTCAATGGGCCTAATTGATAGGATTTTGTGGGTAGTATCCGCTGAAAACCCTCAGGAGACAACACTCCTCCTACTAGGGACACATAGAGGTTTAACGGCTGGTTGCACGAGCTCAGTGCAATCGCGTTTCCCTGCGAAAGTGAGGTTAGGATTTTGTCGAGAATAAAAACTAAGTTTGCTCGAGGACGAGCAAAAGATAAGTTTGGGGGTATTTATTCATACCATAATTTTGCATTATTTTATTCCTCATTCTTATTCAGTTTATAAATAAACAGGTGCTTTTGACCCACGTCTGCTACATAGTTGCAGGTTACAGGTTCTCGGAACAAAAACAGTGAAAAAGATAAAAGACGATACAAAAGTGAGACTACGACCAACAAATAGAAGGATCTTGATCAAGCCTACACGAAGATCGGTTCACAAAGTACAAGGCAGAGCAAGGTTAAAAACTTCGTCACGAAGTAACGGTAAAAGTCCACTACAATTATTCACTGTGGAGATCTGGAACAGAACCAAAAGAGATTCAGAAGAAACAACTGTAGAAACAAGAAGTAAAAGTGCAACAGAACAAACCTAAGGAAATTTAGCCCATGAGCCTTCCACTTGGCCGCGGAACCGCGGCCAAACCTGGCCTATGGCCGCGGTTCCGTGGCCGTCTATTACACGTGTCGGTGGAAAAGGTGTCGGTGTGCTGGCGGGCGTTGACTCGGTTTTTTTCTTAGGGGGTATTTTTGTAAAAGCAGATGTGACGCAATTGTAACCTAGGGTTTCTATGAATCTATAAATAGAACCCTAAAAACCTGATTTAGGTTATGCCTCCTTTCATTAGTAAAATTCAGAATTCTATTGAAGTTTTGGAAAGCATCAATTTGCAAGTAGTTTTTATTTTTTGCCTTAGATCTTAGTTTTAATTTCTGCCCTAGATAGATCTATTCTTTGCCTTAGTTTTAAATCTAGATTAGAATTTTTATTAAACTGCAGTAGTTAATTAATCTCTTAAAAACGAAAACCAAAATAAAAATTGTGGCTTTTGTAGATCCCTTAATGAGCGAGTAGTTCCTCGCTTGTTAGGGTTAGGAAGAGGGAAGGGTTTGAGAGATGCGAATCTCTCACCCCTTTCTTGCCCATCACATGTTAAGCATTAGGACTCCATGCATATATACATATTCCGCTCCCTACGGCACCCTACCTACGAGGTAACGGTGATACCGTAGTATAAAAGACCGGATATGCATGTTTTCCATGGAGGTTAGGGTAAGGATTAATAAAGTACGGACAAGGACCTAGAGAAAGAAACGATCGTTTCTTCCCGATCGTCCTAATCCCCTCTATTAATAATTACCATAACACCTAAAAAGATCTAATTCAGGGCATTGAAAGAGGTGGGAAATTTTATTTTACCAAACTTAATCTAAACCTAACCCTAGCAAGTTTCCTGAATTCTAGTCTAAATCAAATTAGTTTTAGTGATAAGATCCAAACACCAATTGGAATTAGCTCGTTAGAACAACGAGGAAATATACATCATCCCTGTGGACCGACCCGTATTCACCGGCTAGCTACCAAGCGACGACGTTCTTGATTGCGGTTAACATATATTTTTGATCTAAAAATCTCCTCAATCAGTCGGCGATCGGTCCTTTAGTTGGCGATCGCGTGTCGAGTGAAATCCAATTATTTGTCAAATGTACAAAGGCCGGTGTAAGGCCGGTGTCCTTATGGCCCCGAAGTCGAGGTGGTGATCGCTCACTTAAGGTACGTCGGTTGGCTCTTTCGCATAAAAAAGTATAGATTTGCCAATTCCATCGAGTTGGACCGGCGACAACTTCTCTTAGAATGAGTTAGACAAGTGCCTAGTTTCTCTTAGATTGGTTGGCGTTTGCCGAGGTTGAGGGCTTCTGATCCTTAGTACAGATGTGTAGGAAGTTACCCATTAAGGATGGACCGAGCAGGGAAGCTGCTCGGTGGCCTCTTGATCGGGGCTTTCGATCCTTGGCGTCGGTGGGTAGTAAACTACCAGCCATGGATGGACCGAGCAGGGAAGTTGCTCGGTGGCCTCTTGAGGAGGGCTTTAATCCTTGGCGTCGGTGAATAGTAAACTACCAGCTATAGATTGACCGAGCGGGGACGCTGCTCGGTGGCCTCTTGATGAGGTCTTTCGATCCTTGGCGTTGGTGGGTAGTAAACTACCAGACATGGATTGAACGAGCGGGGAAGCTGCTTGGTGGCCTCTTGATGAGGGCTTTCGATCGTTGGCGTCGGTGGGCAGTAAACTACCAGCCATGGATGGACCGAGCAGGGAAGCTGCTCGGTGGCCTCTTGAGGAGGGCTTTGATCCTTAGCGTAGACGGGTAAGAAGTTACCCACTAAGGATGGACCGAGCAGGGACGCTGCTCGGTGGCCTCTTGAGGAGGGCTTTGATCCTTCGCTTAGACGGGTAAGAAGTTACCCACTAAGGATGGACCGAGCAGGGAAGCTGCTCGGTGGCCTCTTGATGAGGGATTTCGATCCTTGGCATCGGTGGGTAGTAAACTACCAGCCATGGATGGACAGAGCAGGGAAGCTACTCGGTGGCCTCTTGAAGAGGGCTTTAATCCTTAGCGTAAACGGGTAAGAAGTTACCCACTAAGGATGGACCGAGCAGGGAAGCTGCACGGTGGCCTCTTGATGAAGGCTTTCGATCCTTGGCATCGGTGGGTAGTAAACTACTAGCCATGGATTGATCGAGCGGGGAAGCTGCTCGGTGGCCTTTTGATGAGGGTTTTCGATCCTTGGCGTTGGTGGGAAGTAAACTACTAGCCATGGATTGACCGAGCGGGGAAGCTGCTCGGTGGCTTCTTGATGAGGGCTTTCGATCCTTGGCGTCGGTAGGTAGTAAACTATCAGCCATGGATGGATCGAGCAGGGAAGCTGCTTGGTGACCTCTTGAGGAGGGCTTTGATCCTTAGCGTAGACGGGTAAGAAGTTACCCACTAAAGATGGACCGAGTAGGGAAGCTGCTCGGCGGCCTCTTGATGAGGGCTTTCGATCCTTGGCATCGGTGGGTAGTAAATTACCAGCTATGGATGGATCCGAGCAGGGAAGCTGCTCGATGGCCTCTTGAGGAGGGCTTTGATTTTTAGCGTAGACGGGTAAGAAGTTACCCACTAAGGATGGACCGAGCAGGGAAGCTGCTTGGTGGCCTCTTGATGAGGGCTTTCGATTCTTGGCGTCGGTGGGTAGTAAACTACTAGCCATGGATTGACCGAGCAGGGAAGCTGCTCGGTGACCTCTTGAGGAGGGCTTTGATCCTTAGCGTAAACGGGTAAGAAGTTACCCACTATGGACGGACCGAACAGGGAAGCTGCTCGGTTTTGCGAGGCGTCGCCCGACCTTCCCCGACGTGTGAAAATCTGGAAGAGTGACCGTCGCGGGCGGCACGTGGCTGAAACGCATAGGCGAGGCGTTCCAAGATTCGAGTCGTTCCGACTTCAGTCCGCCATGAGGCACGGGATGCCCGCCACGTGGCAGTCCTGTATTGGAAAAAATTGAAAATATCCCAGGATTCGTGCCCATACACGCGCAAATTTCGGCCCTTGGGGGATTCTGTTGAGGTTATAAATAGATAAGGAGATGGGTTTCTTTCAGCATTGCTTTTCTGAGATGGCCGGGCATATCTACACGATTGAAGAGATCGTCATTTCCGATGACGTCTACTTGTACAACCAGTCCCTCTCCGAGGAGACGTACCGGGGTGTGGTCCAGCGCATCAAGGACCATTTCGGCCATCTACTTCCTCGTCGGTCGTCCCTCCTCCAATTACTGATGTGTGCAATTTGGAGGAGGTCCCCGGGGCTGTACAACCCCCTCTCCGAGGAGCTGTTAGATGAGGCGCTTGACAAGATGCGTACGCTCTATGTCCTCGGCCTCATCTCGAAGAACATGCACGACCGATCAGTGGCCCTTATTTTGGAGTGTTTCCAAAAGAAGAAGATCGCGGGCCCCTGCCTGATGGATGGGGGGCCCGGTGCTTCCGTGGCGTCCCGGGTACGGGGCAGCATCGGCAGGCGCGGGCTGAAGAGGCCAAGTCTCGACTGGCGGAGATCTCCATGGAGTACCACCGGTAGTGCTTCCTCGACCCCATAACTCATCTGTTGTAATTTTAATTTTCATGTAAGGTTGAGAAGCCCACAATACCTTTGATAAATAAAGTTCTCTTTTTACGACATACTATTGTTTTCTTTTTGTCTTCTTAGTGCGTTTGAGTATTTTCATGAAACGAAACTTGTGATCTTTGAACCGAGGAAGAAGGAAACACATAGGAGGAGCTTCTTCTATTTCGAAAGACTTAGAAAAATTTACATCGCTTTGGCAAAGAAGAAACATATATTCATAGATACAATTTTCAAAGGTACAACTTGAGCTTCTCGGCGTTGTAAGGCCGTGAAAATTTGCGACCCGCCGCGTCTTGCAAGCGATAGGCCCCGCCGGGCAATACTTCGGAGACAAGGAATGGCTCGTCCTACTTCGAGGAAAACTTGTGCAACTTTCCCTGGTCAATGAAATCATTCCGCCTTAGGACCAAATCTCCGGTCTTAAAGGCGCGATGCTTGACTCGTGCGTTATAGCAGCGGGCAGTTTGCTGTTGATAAGAGGCAGCTTTGATTTGTACCCGGTCCCGCTTCTCCAACAAGATGTCCAAATTAGTCCGGAGAGCCGAGGTGTTTGCTTCGTCGTCGAAGTGCTCGACCCTGTAACTGGGCAGCCCGATCTCTGCTGGGACCATCGCCTCGGTGCCGTAGCAGAGGCTAAAGGAGGTCTCTCAAGTGGGGGTCTTCTTCGATGTGCGCAAGGCCCATAAAACCCGGGGTATTTTGTCGACCCAACTGCCCTGTCGTCCTTCCACGAGTTCGAAGACCTCGAATGACGTCTCGGTTAGCGACCTCAGCCTGCCCATCACATTGGGGATGCGCGACCGCGACAAACTTCATCAGTATATGGTATTCGCTGCAGAATCCTTTAACTTTGTCGTTTTCGAAATTCGTCCCATGGTCGGTAACAATACACATCGGAATCCCGAACCGGGATATTATGTTGTTCTGCAGGAACTTAATGATCGTGGTGGCGTCCGGTTTTTTGATGGGGACGGCCTCGATCCACTTCGTAAAGTAGTTCTGTCACGCCCCGCTTCCCAGAGTGCGCTAAGATCGGCATGTGACAGAGCCAACCATGCTACCTATGGCTAGGAAATATTCTTCCACAGTCACATTACGGCTGTCTGGGAGATATCAAGAACAGGAAAAATAAAATAACCATCTAGTACATGTCCATATGCCAGAATAAACTAGTCAAGAAATAATATGCGGAAGCAATAAATCCAATAAACAAAACACCTGGAAAGTAAAACTGGATACCAACCGGATCCTCACTGCTCGGCCTAACGGCGGAAGTACTCCTGATCAACCTGCGACAAAGGTAGAGGATCTGGGCCATGCAAAACCCAGACGTCAGTGCGTCATAACATCAAGCAATAATATAATCAGGGGGTAACAAGACATGCAGGCACGAGTATGAACGGTAATAAAGGTATAACAGTAACATAAATAAGGACAGTGAAGGATAAGACACAGGTGATGTGCAGTGAGTAATCTAAACTAGTCTACTGGGTTAACTACTCTCAAGTCTTTGAAATCAATTTGATGAATCATCGATATAACTCAACAGTATCCCGTGCGTGCCCGGGACCACGGTCAAAGACTCTCGGGCTGAATCCGAGACGTGCCGTAAGGCAGTAAAAGGTAGTATGTAACGACGAATGATGTCAGCAGCATCATCTCGGGGCTGGCCTAGCCCGTAAGACTGATCAGTAAAGGCATCGAACTGTCGAGTTACAAGTCAGGTTTCATCATTGATTTCCCCATACCCCCAAGTTATGTGTTCAAGTCAGATATTGATAAATCTGGAGCTAATGCCAATACAGGATCAGGCAAGTATAGATTTGTCTGGATATACAACAGTAAATGTCTGTAAGGACAACATGTCAAGATTGTCGGCATTAGTAACAAGATCGGTAATGTGTCAAGCTGTGGTACATCAGGTCATGTCAGGTAGTGTATATGGGTCCAATCATGTTAAGTGGTGCACATGTATCGAGTCGTGTCGAGTGGTAGTGTATCAAGTCATGTCAGGGAGTACACAAGTATCACGTGGGTGCTCATAATCAAACTATAATAAGCATGGGTACACAAAAACAAGTATGGGATACCAATATAACAATAAAATGGAATAATGTGATGTGGTATGCAAATAGGTATAGATTCAAACATATGGATGCACAGTTATCGATTATGGTTACATTTAAGTTCCAACCAATTAGGATGCAGTTTATTAAACATGGGGTGTTACAACAACAGTATTAAGTTATAAATGAGATCGGTAATTGCAGCTATATGTGTTCTACTGGATATGGATGTGAATGGATATCATATAACCTTTAGATGATAAACTAGTTAATACACAATGTTCAATTAAACAATATGAATGGTTATATTCAATTTGATGCGGTATACTATAGTATGATATATGACAAGATAGGCTTGCATATGCTAGATATGAAATGATAAGAATAGATGCATACGGTCATTGTAAAACTGTGAAACAAATACTTTGGATGCACGGTTTGAAATTCAATTATTATATTTATTAAAATAGATGCATAAAATGTAATGTAGCATGTAGTAAGGTAAACTTGCCTCGAGACGAATACGCGATTGATGACCACACGAAGACGCGAAACGGATCAAGATCAAAGATTTGATCTCGGTTGGTCTCAACCTAGGATCTGTGTTGTGCTCGGTCTAGGTGCAAATCCGCGGCGATGAGGCGATGGGTTTCCTTGAGTCGATGTCAAGGGTGCTTAGTTTGATGGAAGAGGAAGTAGAAGAAGACGACGGCAATGAAGATCGGTGTTGGGTTGCAGGCTTCGTCGACTTGATGATCTCGGCTGGAGGGTACTGAGACGAGTGAAGGAGATGGTTGCGGTAAGGAGAAGATGGTGATAGGAGTTGGCTCGGTGGTGGGTTTTCAGGCGAGGTGATGGTGATGAGGTGCTGTTCGAGTCGAGGTTGGTGAGGAGATGGGTTCGAGTATGAAGATGACGGTGTAGGGGTTTAAGGTTTGCTGGCGATGGGGTTCGGCTGAGGCGACGATGGCTGTTCGGTTGTGAGGTTGAAGTCGATAGGAAGAAGACGATGAAGTGGTCAGCGAAGCTTGAAGGCAAGGTTGGGTTCTCGATGTTGAGACGAGGAGGTGGAGATGGGTACGGCTAGGGTTTTCAGGTCAGATGGAGAGGAAGAGAAGGAAAAGGGTGGCCGTGATGATGGTGCTTGGGTCGGGGGTGTGCAGGGGGTTGTGGTTGATAGTGGTGATGGTTGTGGTGATGGTTAGAGGCAGAGGAAGAGAAGGTGGAGACGAGACGATGGAGGCAAGGGGTCGGAGGCAAGCGGCGACGCTACGAGGGGCTAGGGTTTTCTCGTAGCGAAGGCAGCGGGAAAAAATTATGGAGGAAGAAGAAAAGAAACGGAGAAAGAAAGGGGAGAGAGAGGAATGCGAGAGGAGAGAGAGAGGAGATCGAGAGGAGAGAGAGAGAGGAGTGAATAGTGAGGAGAAATAATTTTGGAAGTTAGCGGGGAGAGAGAAAGAAAGAGAGAAGAGAGAGAGAAAGAGTTCTGATTGGTTAGGAATTAGAATTTTAGATTTCAAAATTTTAAAAAGAATTTTAGTTTGTTAAAAGAAACTTATGAAATGTTAAAAATATTTTAAACGAATTTTAAAATTTTAAATAATTAGAATTTTGGCGGGATACAAAAGTATTCCAAAACGTGCCCGGGTCGGGTTTAAAAATTCAGATTTAAAATACAAAAATTATTTGCGACTTCCAAATTTCAAAATGAAAGCTCAGGTAACGAAAATGCATACCCCTAAGAACGGATGCACGTACGTGCGCGTAGCTATCCAAACACGTCCGTTTCACTGAACGGGACGAGAACAAGATGCGCGGATGCTACCACGGGGTTAGGGGTATCATGCAGGCTATGAAATGCAATTTTAAATTATTTTACATGACCTAAAATGTTATATGGTAAAAGATGCAATGCCAGGTAAAATGCCAGTATGCATATACATGAGATGCACTTGTCTATGAAACAAATCAGGGTAATTCATAAATATGAATCAAACAGGTTCAAGCAAGCGGGTCGGGTCGAATGCAATATAAAAATGTAAAATACCATTCGTACCCAAAACACGATAAATCAAGAAAATACCACAAATAAGGAAATACGAGAACTGGAATAGGTATAAATGAACTAGTTCGTCACATGGTCGGTAACAATACACCTCGGGATCCCGAACCGGGATATTATGTTGTTCTGCAGGAACTTGATGATCGTGGTGACGTCCGGTTTTCTGATGGGGACGGCCTCGATCCACTTCGTAAAGTATTCCACCGCGATGAGAATGTATTTGTGCCCGCCCATACCAGTAGGGAGTTGGCCTATCATGTCCATTCCCCACTGGGCAAACAGCCATGGGGAGGTCAGGGCTCTGAGCTCGGTAGCCGGAAGACGGGGTATGCTGCCATGGAGTTGACAGCTCTTGCACCTTCTGACGAGCTTCTGGGCGTCCTGATAGATGGTCGGCCAATAGTATCCTTGGAGTAGCGTCTTCTCGACTAAGGTGCGGGCCTCTTGATGTGCTCCGCCGACTCCTTCATGAACCTCACAGAGGACGTAGTCAGCCTCGTGGAGGTCGACGCACCGATGCAGAGGTTGAGTGAAGGCTTTCTTGTAGAGGTTTCCACTGCTCCAAATGAAATGGCGGGCTTTGGCTCAGAGGCGTCATGCTTCCCCTCGATCTTCCGGGAGCGTACCCTCCCTCAGGAATTCTACAAGGGGCTTTCTCCAATCCCGGTCTTCTTCCCGGGTAGCGTAAACTTAAAGTGCTGTCACTCTGTCTTCCATGCTGGGCAGTGGCAAGACCTCGAAGAGGATATTTCTCTTATTGTTGGCCGTATAGGAGGAAGATAGCTTGCTCAGAGCGTCGTCCTGGGTGTTAAGGTGCCGGGGGATCTGCTCCACTTGAACTTCGTCGAAGTCTTTTCGTAGTCTTCTTACCTCGGCTAAATATTTCACCATCAGAGGCTCCCGTGCCTCGAAATGGCCAGTCACCTGGCCTACGACCAAGGTGGAGTCACTGCGGATTCGGATCGTCTTCAACCCCACTCCGGAGGCGATTCGTAGTCCGGCTAATAAGGCCTCGTACTCCGCGGCGTTGTTTAAGGCTTTGAACCCGAGCTTCAAAGAATACCCCATCTCTGCCTCGTTTGGGTCTCGAATGATGAGGCTGGCACCACAGCCATCCTCGATTGTGTTGGGGTCAAAATTTGCACCCCGGTTGACCGAGTCAAAGTAAAGGTCAACCCCAAGCCAGGTGGGCCCAACCCCAGGTCAAGCGGGCCCATGCCCAAGTCGAGCCCGCGGCCAGCCTCCCCATGCCAACATAAAAAATCATGTAACAAATAATTTTGATGTAATTTTTTGTACATGAATGTACGA
The DNA here is from genome assembly GCA_030015575.1 of Agapanthus africanus. NCBI lineage: Eukaryota > Viridiplantae > Streptophyta > Magnoliopsida > Asparagales > Amaryllidaceae > Agapanthus > Agapanthus africanus. The sequence goes on along the minus strand of CM057347.1, from coordinate 497,017,682 downwards.
AAAATGGGCATAAAGCCAAATTTTTGTAAGCCCATGGCTTATGTGCAAAAAGAAATAGTACATGAGCTATGGGATGGGCAAAATACCATTTTGTAAAGCTCAAGGGGCTATATGTAAATATGTAAGTCTATATAAGGCAACATGATGATGAATAAAATATACACTTTTCATCCCCCTCAAAAAAACTAGGGTTCATGTGCGTCTTTCTCATTCCTCAAGGTTCTAAACCTTCTTCTTTCTTTTGAATTAAATCAAGAGTTTTACTTTTTCTCTTCCAAAACTAAATAGTTTTTCACCACAAAACCCACAAAGGGGAACTTGAATCTTCTATTAGATCTCCCAAAGAGGAGATTTTTAAATCTCATCCCCTTTCTCCAAGATCCAGCCAAGCGACAGGAAGAAGAAGGAGACCCGTCTCCAGAAACCACACTTTGCGGAAGATCCAGGGCTCAAGGGGAGAAGCCACATCACCAGCTTCAAAATATCCTAGGAGTTTAACTCCTTACACACACACACACACACACACACACACAAAAATAATAATAAGTGTTCCTTTCTGGGAGTACAACTCCCATTGTAAGGACCAAGTCCCTTTTGCCTCCCGAGCGCCCACGCCCTTGCGCCAGCGCTCTTGCGCTCAAAGCGCTAGCGCCCAAAGGCACGCCCAAAGCGCTAGCGCCCGAGCGCCCACGTGCCTAGCACGTGAGGCGCTAGCGCCCAAGCGCTTTCTCCCACGCATCTTTTGGATGCCTTTTTCCCTTATACACACACACACACACATACTCCACGACACTGCCCCCTGTTAGAAAAAAAACTCTGTGGGGCCCCCGATATATCCAAAACCCCTTCAAAACACAACACGGCACATTGAGTTCGCATGACCAGTTTAACCCGTCAATCGGAGGTTCTCTCGCTCCAAATGAGAGGGATAATTAACGACAGCTTAGTCCGCGGCTGCCGGAGATTCGGATCCCCACAATCAATAAACCCCGGCCTATCCTAGGCAGGGGGAATCTGTAATGCGCCTGACAAGCGCGCGCATATTCCCATCTCAATGGGGTGACGAAAAACACCCTACAAATTGATGATCCATTGACGTAAAGGACCCAATCGGGGACGGAGTCGGGCCTCTCCTCGATCGAGGGTTGAGACCCGGGGCCGGCACTGACACTGCCTCCTTATTGGGGATAGTGCATTCGACAATAAAATCGGCCAGTACTTGTGCCTTGATAGCGTGCCTTGGACGGTATTTGATGTCGAATTGAGATAAATCCCACCTCCACTTCTCCAAACGACTAGAAGACTCAGGGGAGGCGAGAATAGCCTCTAAAGGACGCTCGGTGAGAACGAGGATGGTGTGTGCATGGAAGTAGTGCCGTAGTTTCCTTGAGGCCGTGATAAGTGCCAAGACAATCTTTTCTATGGCCGGATACCTTGTTTCCGCGTCCTTAAAGTCGTGGCTTACGTAGTAGACCGGCTTTTGGGCTCCTTCGACTTCTCGAACGAGCACCGAGCCGGCTGCCTGATCAGACACCGCTAGATACAGCGATAGCTCGTCTCATTCAATCGGTTGGATGAGCAATGGGGGAGTTGCCTAGTGCACTTTCAGTTGCTCGAAAGAAACCTGGCACTCTTCTGACCATTCAAACCTTAGGATCTTTCTCAGGGCCTTAAAGAATGGGAGGCACTTTTCTCCGGATCTTGACATGAAGCGACTCAGAGCGGCCACTCTTCCCATGAGTCACATGATTTCGATGTTGCTCTTTGGCGCGGCCATGTTGAGGATGGCGCTGATTTTCTCCGGGTTAGGCTCGATTCCTCGGTGGATAACCATGAACCCGAGGAACTTTCCACTAGAGACCCCGAACGCGCATTTGGCGGAATTCAGCTTCATTTTGTATTTGCGAAGGATGTCGAAAGTCTGCCAAGATCTTTGGCGTGCTCATCTGACGAGGTCGACTTAACGAGCATGTCGTCGATGTAAACCTCCATGTTCCTCCCGATCTATGGTTTGAACATCCTGTTGACCAAGCGTTAGTATGTAACCCCGGTGTTTTTGAGGCCGAAGGGCATCACTTTATAGTAGTATACCCCCCGGTCCGTTGTGAATGCGGTGAGCTCTTCATCTATCGGGTTCATACGGATCTGTTTGTAGCCGGAGAAAGCATCCATGAAGCTGAGTAATTTTTGGCCTGCTGAACGATCGACGAGCTGATCTATCCGAGGGAGGGGATAGTTGTCTTTCGGGCAGACCTTGTTGAGATCTGTGAAGTCGACGCACATGCGCCACTTCCCGCTTGCCTTTTTAACCATTATCACATTCGCCAACCATTTTGAGTAGGCCATGTTTCGAATGAAGTTGGCTGCAAGCAACCTGTCGACTTCGTCCTCGATTGCCTTTTGTTTGATCGGAGCGAAGCTTCGTCTCTTCTGCCTGACGGGTCGGATCATCAGGTCGACTCCGAGATTATGTGAGATCACTTTGGGGTCGATCCCGGGCATGTCGGCGGGCACCAAGAGAACACGTCCAAATTTCCTCTAAGGAAGTGGATCAAGTCGTCACGCCGGGCCCCCGTTAAGAGCGACCCGATTTGGACAGTTCGTTCATTGTCCCCTTCGACGAGGGGGACCTCTGTTAGCGGCTCCACCGGGGCCCCTCGGATTTCTTTTTGTTCGTCCCGAGTGTCCAAGGACACCTAGAAATCGCCCGCGCTTTCAAGGTCATCGCTTTGTTCCTCGGGCGTAATCGTCGCTGTAAAGCAAATCTTTGCGGTTTGCTGGTTCCCGTAGGCCCGGCCTATTTTCAGGGGTACTGTGGGCTCCTCAGCCTTACATGAAAATTAAAATTACAAGAGAGGGGGTACGGGGTCGAGATCTGGGCCCGAAGGGAATTTAGCGTCGGGCGCCCCAGGAGGATATTGTAGGTCGATGGAGTTCTAACGACGATGAACTCCACTGGTACAGTTCGTGTGCGGCATGTCTCCTCAATGTTAAGTAGGAGGGTGACCACTCCTTCTGCCGGGATGGAGTGGTTAGTAAACCCCGACAGGATGTGGGCGGTCGGCCTCAGGTCCGCCGGGCCGAGGCCCATACGTAAAAAGCAGTCGTAGAAAAGGATGTCTGCCGAGCTGCCCGAGTCGACCAGTATCCTTTGAACCTCGTAGCGGTGGACTCGTGTTGTAATCACCAGGGGGTCATTGTGAGGCAAGGATAGCCCGTGGAGGTCCTCGCCGGTGAAGGTGATGGGCTCGGCTGCTTTGCTCTTCTTCCAAGGCTGGCTGCTAGTCCCTTCGACTGGCAGGAGGCGTCAAATCTCGCCGGCTCTAGGCACACTCCTCGTTGATACGACCATGATTTGGCCGATCTTCAACTCACCGGGAGGGGGATGGTTCTCTTGCTCCTGGTCTGCTTGTCGCTTCTCCCGTAAGTACTTTGCCAGGTGCCCCGAGCGAATCAACTGTTAGAGATAGTGCCCTCAGAGTCAATTATTAGGTCACAGGTACGTGATTGTAATGATTGAGGGAGGACCTATCCCGGTAGGACAGTCTTACTCGAGATGATAGTATGCTATCTGGTTTACCTTTATCATCGTGTACTGCTTTAGGTGACCTGACACGTCGCTATTACACGTTGATAGAGCCCCTAGGATTCTTGCTTGACCACCAGCAGTATGAGGGCGATCATATAAGTGGGAGCTGGGGTCTATAAGCTTATCCTTAAAAGGTCCCTAGTCGTGGGAGTTTCGAGACTGGGCATCGATACTCCATTAGTAGACTAGTGTATACAGTCGAGACCCCGACGAGGGACGGTGGCCGGTCTCACAAGCCACTGGTGTCAGTTGGATCACCTAAGATGTATACAGGTGCTCATTGGGTTATGAGTACACCGGACAGGACTCGCCGGGAACATGCTAGTTGGTCATATACCAGACGTCAGATGGCAGTTCCCTGGTGACATGTGTGCAGGTTAGTTCATCGACCTGGGGATCGTCATTTGTCTCGTGTGAGTTCCCACTGTACTTTGATTACTACCCTACCACGGCTCAAAGGAGTCGTGCAAACAGGTTTTAGTTGGGTACAGTCCCGAGCCACATGGAGGCAGTGAGCGTATCTTCAGGGGTTCGTCTCTCCCGGTATTGGGGGTGAGGTCGTGCTGTGTCTAGGAGAGCCATTACACGAAGTCCTTGGCCAAGGCAAGGAGATTTACTGGTAGGTATTCCAGTAGTATCTCAGGGTGTTCTGGGCTACACTCCGACACGACTTGTACCGCTTTTGGGGGTCTGACTTTTACCAACCCCCTAGGCCCGCCATGCGATACTCATAGACGAACGGACCGGACTGCACGGATATTGTCACTGACAGGCTCAGTAGGGTTGTCAGGCTGAGTTCGCTCACAGACATCCCTTTTAGTCAGTACCTGGTGGCCCGTTACGTATTGGCTTATACCTCTGACGTGCTAGTGGTTAAATCCACAACCATGGTGTTGACGAGTCTTTAGAGTCCCCCACATTCAGTTACTCAGCTTTCGGGCGAAAGGTTGTAGAGGCCGTATGGAGATATGGCAAGGTCCGATCAGATACGTGCGGTATTGCACGGATCAGGATCGGACAGTTTGTACTATAGGCCGTATGGTTATATGGCAGGGTTCGATCAGATACGTGCGGTATTGCACGGATCAGGATCGAACAGATATTACTGGCCGGCTTTGGTATAAGCCGGATCCTTGTATAGTACAGTGTAGTGTTTGTCTCATTGCATTTGTATTTCGGTCGAAATATAAATGCGGGTGTGTATGCACAGTATCGGGGTTTTCCTGTAATTTATTACAGGACCAGTTTTTGGAGTTGCCAGTTTGTTTTCCGTTTCGGCCAATTTTCCTTTGTATCGTTCATTGGCCGAAGATTGGTGGAGGAGGGCTTATTTGCATTGTTGCAAATAAGTGTTTGTGGAGGGGTTCTTTGCTTATTGTTGTATCATGATAGCCTCTCATTGACCTTGACTTGTAGCTATCATGATGGCTTGACTTTGTTGAGTTGATGTTGTTGATGGAGTGTGGATTTCCTTTTGATCATTTGTTTTTCTTTCATCATCACTCACTTTCCACCCACCCCCTTGTCTTTGCACTCTCTCTCCAATCACACCAAGGGGGGCCGGCCATTCCTAAGGAAAGGGATTCATTTCATTTGTAAAGAGAAAAATGTTGCTCTCATATTCTTTGCATGATACATTTTTTCCTCATCTCTCTCAAAGTTCTTCTTCCTCCACAAAAGGCAACTCCACAATCCCAAAAGGAGACACAAGCTCACTACATATTCTACAACGAACCTTGGGCACGTCGAGTAGCCGGCTTCGTGCCCGAGTTGCCTCGGCATTGAGGTGGGAGCCCGTAAACGAAGAAGGCGATGTGGTGCACTTCCGGCGACAAGGAGGAGACGGGACTTTTCCGCAGGAGATCGGGAGCATGACGAGAAGACCGGAGGACTTGGATCGTCGGTATATCTCTAACCCATCTTCTAGTTAGCTTAGACTAGTTAATGGTTCGATCCGGTTAAAGTGCGCGGTGGTGCCGGTTTGCAAAGTCCGCAAAAATTTAAAGTTATTCACCGCTTCCGCATTCCGGCGTCGGATTGACGGCCGGGGCGCCGCCGTGCACTTACAGTGGTATCAGAGCCTCCCCATTAACTTAGTCTAGCTTTGTGTAATGTGTTTTTGAGTTCCGATCGATCGAAATGTCCAAAAACCCGTATTTGCCCACGACAGTTTCTGTTGAAATTTTTTGGTCTCGAAAAATTTTTCAGGTTGTAAAATAGTGATGCACTGGATGTTATAAGAACGCTGTAGAAATTCGACACATTCAGTCGACTAACTGAGCGCGGAACCGCGGCCAAAACCCCACTGGGGCCGCGGTTCCGCCGCTGAACAGTGTCGTTGATGTGTGGAATTTCTTCAGTAGCTTCATGGGCTTAAAATTGGGGTTTTGGAACATTAAAATTGGGCCCATATTTTTTGTAACTGCTACAGTTTTGTTTTGGGGCCCACTTGTTAATATTCGATCGATCGGAAAATTTTAAACACATTTTTCACAGTATTTACATTATATCTGCGACCGTGAATGTCACTCGATCGGTAAATCCGGTCTAACTGCTATAGCTCGGTTAGACGGATTTGCGAACGTGACTTTCACGTTGATGTTCTATGTATTTGCTGTGATGTTGCGGATCGGTCGGTGGGGATAGCCTGGATGCAATGCTAGTACAGTTTTGTTGTATTATGTACATTTGATATTGCGGGGCGAGCGTCCGACATGTGGACTTCCGTCACTGCCTGTTTGTATTATTCTTTTGGGGCACGACCTGGTTGCGGTCGATGTACCCGTTGTATGTATATTTTACTTTCTGTACTAGGATTACCCCGCGGAGGGGTGCACGGATAGCCGGGTTCTAGAGGGCAACGGGCCCGCATCTCATGGCATTGAGACGGAGAGGGCTTCACTCTAGGATTGGCAGGCTATTCGCCGCACTCGTAGGGGGTACAGGTTTGACCCAGGAGGGGTGCCCAAGTTACCGGATTCCGTGAAGTGCTGGGTGGTCCATTCACGGTGCTGAAGGGGGCTGCCTCGCTTCAGGTTTTGGCGGGTGACTTGCCGCGCCCGTAGGGGTCTAGGATTACATTGCACAGGCTATCCACACGACCAGGGGAACGTCGGGTTTCAGTAGTGGCTCTGTGAAACCCGGGGATCCCAGATATCTGTATTGTTTCTGTGATGCTGTTCATTCTCTGTGATGTTGCATTTTATTCACGCCTTGAGCGAATATAATATATTGGTATATATATTAGTAGATGGTGTATATGTTTTGCATCCGCGCTAGTCCAGTCCCCGCTCTGTCGTTAGTAAGCTAACCTAACGGGTAATGACGGGACCCAGTGGCGAATGGGCATATACGCACATCAGTATATTTTCGTTCTTTTTGGTGTGATCAATTGATGGGACTGCATTGATTCGGATCAATGCAAAGTTAAAAACAAACCTAATCTGATGTTGTTGGAACACTTTTTCAAAAAAGCTGTTATTGCAAGGACGTTTACTTTTGTTTTGCATCGTGGTATTCATTGGAATATCCTGCTCCTCAGTCGACGAGGCAAGGGCCGAGATCCCTTCACCGGGAGTGACCCCTTGGACAAAAAGTTTGCGTCAGGGCATTAACTTCACTATAGCCGATTACTTTTGCTTTGCACCGTGGTATTCAGTTGGAATATCCTGCACCCCATTCTACGGGGAAAGAGCCGAGATCCCTTCACCGGGAGTGACCTCTTTAGCGAAGGTTTTCGTCACTATATTTTAAAAAGCTATCAGTTCCTTCAACGATATCAAGTTCATTACGTTAAAGGTTTTCGCCAGAAACCATTCGTAGCCCTCCGTCATTTCAGTTAAATATTCGGTAGTATTCAAGCTATGTATTTTGACCTCACGCCAAGGCATAGTGTTTGGTAGCTGCCGGGTATTTAGCTGTTGCATAGATAGATGCGTTGGTTTGGGACAGTCGTACTACTATTTTGGCCTACGTCAAGGGTATGTACGGGTGGGTCCAAATTAACCTGGATAATGACGGGTAGAACTTGACATGTGACTTATGATATTTTGACCTCACGCCAAGGTCATAAGAGCATGGGGTAGAAATCACATCGGGAGTTTCAAAAGAACTGAAACTTGTCAGATATGCGCATACCTTCTGGAGTGTGATACCGTGAGCGGATTCCGTCACGTTGTCATGCGATGATAGTTGGATCCCGATTCCCACTGATGAGTTAGTTTACTCCTCGGGTGACCCCGACTAATTCTTCTTTCAGGTTTGGAGGAGAGTTTGAGGTACAGTGGGAGGTTTCCAGATTAGATAAATTGGTAACCATTCTGATCTAGGTTAGAGTGCACGCTGAGTGTTTCTTTTCTCTCTCTCTTTGGCAGCGACCATTGACCCGACCCTAAGACTTTGACTCAGAGACCAAGTTGACCGAACCTTCTTAAACACTGGCTTTTGGATTGTCAGAGTTGCAAATCTCATTGCCACTCCTACTTTTACCCTTTTCTCCAGGACACCCCGTTTTACTACGAACGTCCACTTCCATTGGACAAAACCATCGTATGGTTAGATACGAACTCGAAAGAATTTATTCGAGGATGGTTTCCGGTTCTGGAGAAAACGGATAGGATTATCCAGTTGTCTTTTCCTTTTACCCTCTCTCAGATTACGAGTACTCCTTAGTTTAGGGGTAGTACACCTATTACGCAAATTGGATTGTCTTCTTCCAAACCTTAGGCTGGTGCCGACCGGTAGGGAATGAAGAAAACCAATTAGCATAACGATGGTGTGCAGAAGGTATTAAGTTCAGACAAAGCAAGGGATTAGTAAGAGGGCAAAGTAAATTGCAACAGATTTTCACGACCAAACCAAATATTTCGTTACCACTCCCACATCACCTTTGTATTTCTCCAGGACACTCCGTATCACTACGAAGATCCACAGTTTATTTGGATACTCCATCGTATGGTTATATACGAACTCGAATGGAACTTGTTCCAGTTCGGGGATGGATCCTGGTTCAGGAGAAATAGGAATAAAGTACATTCAGGTGTCTTTTATCTTCACCTTCTCTCGCATTGCGAGTGTTCCTAGGATTGGGACAGTACACCCATTATGCTTATTGGATAGTCTTCTTCCAAACCATAGGCTGGTGCCGAACGGTAGGGAAGGAAGAAAACCATTTGGCCTAAAAGGGTGTGCAGAAGGTAAAGACTAAAGACATATGAAGGGATTTGGAGAGGTGGCAAAGAACTATACGGTTACAGTCGTGAATCTGGAAGAGGCATTACTAGGAATACCAGAATACCCCATCGGAACATTTCAATGTTTCAGTTTCACTGTGTAATGTTAAAGGAAAACTGATTTCCCGATTAGATACTTACTCCAGGGTATGTATTTACCAGGTACGATTCTCACATCTGTATAGTTTTACAGATGATGAGTGGGAGTAAGTTATTGGGAATTGGGTGATTATCCTCATTATATCGGGATTCGTTGTAATCGGTGATATTTGAGGAAATCACCTGGGCTGTTTGCCGGTCGGCAAATATTTGGTTTTGAATATCCGCTGTTATGCACCAATTTCAAATTGATATATCTGTACGTCTATTTTCATAGAGTGAGATATACCTTTCTGAAATTATGTCTACGACATTTACCTATATCAGTGGATGGTTAGGTAAGGAGCATTAAACAGCGGTGTAATTCTTCTTAACCATAAGTACAGTTTTCAACCTACGACACACAGTGAAAGAGTTGTTAGACTCAGCGGACTTATACAGAGTATTGTATGTTGTCCAGTGTCCATTAAGACAGAGGGGTGGGTCCTCATACTATATTCTGTTTACTTTTAACTTCTCTAGTTCTTAGACATGTGTTTCGTAGAAACACAGGGTCTAAGTCTTGAGGAGTTATAGGTATTTGAATAGAGTAGAGAACCAGGTGTAGCAAGTATCGGGATTCTTCAAAGTAATCGAAAATGTAGATACTTGTGTATGGTATTCAGTTGATAGTAATGATAAAGAGATCTTGCTTCTCTTTCAGGTTACTCATAATTGGAAGTATTCCTAAGTTGAGTAACGCTGATCGGCCTCCTTCCATTTAGTTGACATGCGCTGGGGACAGCTGCATGATTTGAATCTGGTTCAATTAAATCAGTGCCTCTGTTTCTATATTGGATATAGAACAGTTCATATCTTAACGATGTTAAGGTACGGGGAGTTGTCCGGTTTATGATTAAAACCAGACACTGGACAACTCAAGGCACGTTTCTGTAATGGCTGTTTGTGGGTTGACCCAGGCTATGACGAGGGTTGATTTTCTACCATCTGGATGAACAATAGCAATATTGTTCTAGACTCGCCACAGTTTTAATAAAAATGGATTTTTTCAGAAAACAGTAGTGGGAGTATGGTAGAACTGGAAGTGATTCCAGAACCACAAACGATTACTGAAGATTTGATAAGGAACCTAAAGATTCAATCTGGATTGACATTCCATTGGCCACTCCGCAGATGAGGTGGGTAACTTCAGGCACCCGAGAGGTACTCCGGTAGCCTCAAGGACGGTGACAGGGAAGTTCTTGTTTACCCACACTTGCCATTGCTGTTGTTCCAGACTGTGAGACCCGGCGGGAGGATGAGTATAGCGTCGTTCTGAACTCGCTTCAGAAGTGTACGTGTATATGACTCTGCCAGAGGGTTGTCGTAGTCAGTGGGAGCAGCGGAAGCATTGGTGGACAGGTTGCTTATGTCTATTTATAGACTAGAGCAGATGTAGCGGAGATAGATCATCTATTTCTGACGCGAAAGTCATGGGTTTGACTTCATCAGAATAGAGGATGGATCTGTTGAGAAGGTAGTAGGGTATGATATCCTGGTATTTGGATGATATACACAGAGTAGGAAAAGAAACTCCTACACTACGATCGGTTATACTTTGGTCGTCACACAGTTGTTTCTCCACAAAGGAAATGGATTTTATATCAGACATACTGGTTACTAGATCTATGGTTTTAGATCTAGATTTGGGTGGTTTCCCAATCAGGGTACTTGACAGCATTCTAAGAGTATTTAGGATGGACGACTCCTGGCACGGTAATGTACCTGCAGGTAATGGAGTCACCCTCTCCAAAGGTGTCTTACAGACTAAAGGGGAGAGGGACGGGCATGATTGGCAGATCACTTGCTCAGGCAATTGAGTCAATCGTGAGATGTCAAGTACCACACCAGATGTTGTTCTTGCGGTAGGTGCAATAAGTTGATATTGATCCAATATTGGAGAAACAATCGGAAGCAGTTTTAGAACATAAGTGGATGTTCTAGGGATATGATAACGACAGCCTCATTCAGGAGACAGTTATCATTCCAGGCTTCCAAGGTGACATGGACGACAAGGAGGTTGTCAGAGTTATAGTTTTCCTTCTGATGAGGGGCAGTATTTTGGACAGGTGGTCCAAGGCAATACTGAGGGAGGCATGGCGCGCAGGATACTGATTAAGTTCAGTTGACGATACAGTCTAAGAAGTTTGGATTTAGAGTTCATTTATGAGCTATGTCCCATCAGACATCCAGACACATTCTAAGACAGGTATTGCTCATTTCGGGAGATGGCTTTCTCCGCGAACTTGAGATATAGAGAGACATAGAAAGAAACATCGAAGCGGATCCACTCACTGAGGCTATTCCTCGAACGCAATAGTTCCGCAAACGAGCTTTGTGAGACTGACTAGTAGAGGAGTTGGATGTTCGGTATCACACGGGCTGTGAGTATGCGACATCGCAATAATTAGCCTTGAGTGCAAGTGGGAGATTGTTGGAGATAGTGCCCTCAGAGTCAATTATTAGGTCACAGGTACGTGATTGTAATGATTGAGGGAGGACCTATCCCGGTAGGACAGTCTTACTCGAGATGATAGTATGCTATCTGGTTTACCTTTATCATCGTGTACTGCTTTAGGTGACCTGACACGTCGCTATTACACGTTGATAGAGCCCCTAGGATTCTTGCTTGACCACCAGCAGTATGAGGGCGATCATATAAGTGGGAGCTGGGGTCTATAAGCTTATCCTTAAAAGGTCCCTAGTCGTGGGAGTTTCGAGACTGGGCATCGATACTCCATTAGTAGACTAGTGTATACAGTCGAGACCCCGACGAGGGGCGGTGGCCGGTCTCACAAGCCACTGGTGTCAGTTGGATCACCTAAGATGTATACAGGTGCTCATTGGGTTATGAGTACACCGGACAGGACTCGCCGGGAACATGCTAGTTGGTCATATACCAGACGTCAGATGGCAGTTCCCTGGTGACATGTGTGCAGGTTAGTTCATCGACCTGGGGATCATCATTTGTCTCGTGTGAGTTCCCACTGTACTTTGATTACTACCCTACCACGGCTCAAAGGAGTCGTGCAAACAGGTTTTAGTTGGGTACAGTCCCGAGCCACATGGAGGCAGTGAGCGTATCTTCAGGGGTTCGTCTCTCCCGGTATTGGGGGTGAGGTCGTGCTGTGTCTAGGAGAGCCATTACACGAAGTCCTTGGCCAAGGCAAGGAGATTTACTGGTAGGTATTCCAGTAGTATCTCAGGGTGTTCTGGGCTACACTCCGACACGACTTGTACCGCTTTTGGGGGTCTGACTTTTACCAACCCCCTAGGCCCGCCATGCGATACTCATAGACGAACGGACCGGACTGCACGGATATTGTCACTGACAGGCTCAGTAGGGTTGTCAGGCTGAGTTCGCTCACAGACATCCCTTTTAGTCAGTACCTGGTGGCCCGTTACGTATTGGCTTATACCTCTGACGTGCTAGTGGTTAAATCCACAACCATGGTGTTGACGAGTCTTTAGAGTCCCCCACATTCAGTTACTCAGCTTTCGGGCGAAAGGTTGTAGAGGCCGTATGGAGATATGGCAAGGTCCGATCAGATACGTGCGGTATTGCACGGATCAGGATCGGACAGTTTGTACTATAGGCCGTATGGTTATATGGCAGGGTTCGATCAGATACGTGCGGTATTGCACGGATCAGGATCGAACAGATATTACTGGCCGGCTTTGGTATAAGCCGGATCCTTGTATAGTACAGTGTAGTGTTTGTCTCATTGCATTTGTATTTCGGTCGAAATATAAATGCGGGTGTGTATGCACAGTATCGGGGTTTTCCTGTAATTTATTACAGGACCAGTTTTTGGAGTTGCCAGTTTGTTTTCCGTTTCGGCCAATTTTCCTTTGTATCGTTCATTGGCCGAAGATTGGTGGAGGAGGGCTTATTTGCATTGTTGCAAATAAGTGTTTGTGGAGGGGTTCTTTGCTTATTGTTGTATCATGATAGCCTCTCATTGACCTTGACTTGTAGCTATCATGATGGCTTGACTTTGTTGAGTTGATGTTGTTGATGGAGTGTGGATTTCCTTTTGATCATTTGTTTTTCTTTCATCATCACTCACTTTCCACCCACCCCCTTGTCTTTGCACTCTCTCTCCAATCACACCAAGGGGGGCCGGCCATTCCTAAGGAAAGGGATTCATTTCATTTGTGAAGAGAAAAATGTTGCTCTCATATTCTTTGCATGATACATTTTTTCCTCATCTCTCTCAAAGTTCTTCTTCCTCCACAAAAGGCAACTCCACAATCCCAAAAGGAGACACAAGCTCACTACATATTCTACAACGAACCTTGGGCACGTCGAGTAGCCGGCTTCGTGCCCGAGTTGCCTCGGCATTGAGGTGGGAGCCCGTAAACGAAGAAGGCGATGTGGTGCACTTCCGGCGACAAGGAGGAGACGGGACTTTTCCGCAGGAGATCGGGAGCATGACGAGAAGACCGGAGGACTTGGATCGTCGGTATATCTCTAACCCATCTTCTAGTTAGCTTAGACTAGTTAATGGTTCGATCCGGTTAAAGTGCGCGGTGGTGCCGGTTTGCAAAGTCCGCAAAAATTTAAAGTTATTCACCGCTTCCGCATTCCGGCGTCGGATTGACGGCCGGGGCGCCGCCGTGCACTTACATCAACTCCTCGATATAGTCGCGGAGCTGTTTGCAGTTCTCGGTGGGGTATCTCTGCAACCTTTGGAAGGCGCAGTAAGGGCCTTGTGTCCATTTGGCCGCCCTATTGGTGACCGGAGGGAGTTTGAAAAATCGCTCGCCCTTTGCCTCCTCCAACAGCTCTGTTTGGGAGATATTGAGTGGGGTATACTCCTGGAACTTCGGGGAATATGGGTTTGGCCGGTCAACCTTCTTCTTCTCTTCTCTACCCCTCTTCTTTTGATCGGCTGGTCGCTCCAGGGTAGGTTCGCATTTATCTCGGACTCAAGCTGGATTTCTCGCTCGGTCCAGGCTTTTACCTCGGCCGTGGTCTTAGGTTGCGCTAATGCAAAAGAGCGGAGCCACTCCTTGTGCCTAAGACCCGACCTAATGGTCGTGATGACAGTCTCGTCCCGGTGCTCTGGGACCTCAAGAAGAGCGTTGCAGAAGCGGGTGACGTATCCTTTGAAAGATTTTTGTCCCCGCACTTTATAGTGAAGAGGTAATCGACGATTCGCTTCTGCCGTTTGTTCCCGACGAAATGCCCGAAGAACTGGACGGCCATCATCGAAGGTAGAGATGGAGAGTGGCGTGAGTCCTCGAAACCAATCTCGTCCGGCGCAGATGAGAGTGGCGGGGAACGCGCGGCATTGGGCGGTGTCAGAGTTTTCCTGGAAGCTCATCCCCGCCGTGAACGCGTCTAGGTGGTCTTTCGGGTCGGACTTTTCGTCGAAGAGGGCCACCTTTGGAGGCTTGTTTCTGGAGGAAACGGGGACAACGAGGAGTTCTTCAATGAAGGGCTTCGTAAGCGAGTTGGCGGCATACCTGGCCCCCTCAGTTGAAAAACGACTATTGTAACAACCCTAAATTTCCTATACAATTTTTTTCAAATATTTTTTTCAAAATCCAAAAACGGGTATTTTAGCCTGAGCACAAGATATAAGTAATTATTTTGTTTTTAATTACAAGTTACAAGAATGTAATTACTCCATTTTTAGTGTACAAGAAATTAGTTTAAATTTAATGTATACTTGGAGTATTTACTCTTACTGCTATCATTTTAAGTAATTAAATAACTCCATAATTACAAAAAAGAGCTTGTGGCTCATTGGTAATACCTTGCATTGCTGAACCAAGCCACCAGAGTTCAAATTCCCTGCCCCACATTATTTTTAATATTTATTTTGTTTTAAATTTTATAGAAGCCCAACAGTCACACACAATAACTCCCAAAATTCCTACTGAACCTGAAAATATGAAAGCACCGGTGCCTACCCCACGAGACCCCCACCTCCCGACCATCCGACTCGGCACCGGCCGGACAGTTTCCTTGAACAAATAAAATGCCAGCCGGACCGGCTGACTCGGGCCGGCGCCGCCGGCCGGACGGCCGAGTCATCAACTAGGGAGTTGAGCCCCTTGGTCTTCTCAACATCACTGCATACTCTAAATTCTGTAATAAATTCCAGAGAGCCCAATAACTCTCAATTACTTCATTTTAATACATTGTTTTACAATTTTTAATTAAAAACCCTACACCTACCCTAACCCTAGCCTAACCCTATAAATACACCCTACCCTCTACCCTCTCACCCCAAAATTCATAGCCAACTCTCTAAAAATTTCCAAGAATCTTGTGCACTTTGAAAACGAGCTCGAGGCGAAGCTCCAACGAATTCCCGGCGGAACTTCCGACGATCGTTCTAGGAACTCCCGGCGACGACGCAACACATCGGTGATTCCACTACTTCCCTCTCACCCTCTTGTGTGTCCTAAACCCGTAAGTCCCTTTCTAACTTCTCTTTTCTTTTCTAAAAATACGAATTTACAAAACCCGACGGAATCGGAACAACTCCGATTTCCGATTCGGTTTTCTTATAAAACTGCACTTCTCATTAATACTATCGTGCTTAAACATCCTCATGTTGACTATTAATTCACTAATCAAACCAAACTGATCAAGTTTCAATTCATAAAATGATAGCTATTTCCAATTATCGTATTTTTACTTAAATACCACATTGTTTCAATTATGCCTTTAACTCCATTAAACTTGTTATACCTTTAAGTAGATCATGAGGTAACGACCTACCTCCTCACACACTCATATGCAAACATAACACGATACCTCGAGAACTTAGATTACGGGAAAACAAACATTTTCATTTAAATACCCTTTACTTAATAAAAACCAATTCTAAAAGATTTAGTATTGATACATCTTTATAAATAAATAACTTTTGGAACTAATAAAAAATATCTAGACTCAGTCAATTAAGGACCTTCGCATTCATTAGGACATAGCAAGGTTGTGGGCATTCAGTCGTTTATCTAAACCTGACTTTGTGATGTCTAGGCTAGACAAGTGAGAAAGGTAACTTTAAAAGGCCCGTCTCACGGTGATTCGTGAGTGGATCCCTCCTTTCTTCACTTGTACTTACCTGGCCACAATTGGCGGTGAAGAGGCGATCTTGAAGGATATCTCACAACTTGTCGCTTACTAGGAGCCGTCTAGAACATAGAATATGAGAAAAAACGACTTTTTCACTTAAATACCATAACTTAATAAAACCGTTTTTCTTTAAAGACTAGTATTTAAACAAATCTTTGCAAAGCGCCGCTACAACTCATATGGGGTGTAGGGTTCCTAGGCACTCTCAAGAGGTCTCACAAGGCATCAACCATGCCAATTTCAAAAATACGGTGCCGAGAAACCCTAGACTAGATCGTTGGCTAGATGTTTAGGCGAAAAAAATGAAACTAGTTTACAACTAAACTAAAAGAACGGATATACAACCTTTGTAGATCCGGTCCTCCACCTCTATAGCTCTGCAATGAAGTCTCCTCTCTCTCCAAGTCGAACCCCGGGCTCTAGCTTCGGCTTCATCGGAGAATGGACGGGCTAGGTCGTCGACGTCGATGCCGAAGATGATCTACGTCGAGGCATCACTAAATCAAGCTCCAACTTCACCAAATCATGAAACTTGTGAAGAAAACACACTCTACTACTTGGCAAGAGGTAGAGGATGAAGAAATAGGAAGTGGGTTCACTTTAGAATTGGATTTCTCACTCATTTGCTCAAGTTGCCATTGTTGAAGTAAGGTTTCTTCATGAAGAAGAAGAAGAGGAAGAAGATGATAAGTATTCTATTATCTTTTCTAAAAAGAATATAATATGAATACTTATCATAATCCAACCATAGTTTGGTGTAGAGAATAAACCATGGTTAGAATGAAGGGTTAGGGTTAAGCATCAAGACAAAATGGTCACAAGGTCAAAGCTTCATGAAGCTTCAATGTACAAACAAAGAAAGCCACCAATTTCTCTTTATGCATAATATTTTCCAATAAGAATAAATAAATAAATAAATAAATAAGAAAACCATAACCCTAACCAATATACAACCATGGTTTAATCTTCACACAAACCCTAGTGAGCATGTATCATCAAACATGATACAATCAAGTGCACAAAAAGTATATCACATATACAATGTGCACATCCGAGCGAGAAAATCCATTTAAAGTGAACCAATACTAGTTAATGCAAAGTAATATATCAAATATATAATCATGCATTAAATCATTAAATCAATACTTGATTCAATGATCCGGTCATATCGCATACAACCGACTAGTATCCAATGTATCGGCTTATCGAATCAATACTTGATTCGATAACTAGGTTATATCGCATACAACCAATCGATACATTCATCGCGAGAATACAATACGGTATCACATACACGCATTATTCTCGGTCCCGCACATATCTCATATGCGCTCCTATTTCGTTTCGCTTGAACCAGGAAACCTCTGTGTAGGACTCTAAAGACTCGTCAATACGCCGGCAGCAGATGATGATCATATCAAGCACCCACAAGCCGCAAACGGTCTGCTAAACGTAACGGCCACCCGGGTATTGAGCGATCAGAAGATCGACGAGCAAGCCCGCTCACACTCCAGTGAATCCAACCAGTAACACTACCGTACAGTCCGGTCTGATCGTCGGATATGTCGCATATCTTGCCTAGGGGTGGTAAACGTCAGACCCCAATAGCTCGATAAGTCGTGTCGATATGAGGTCTATAACAATTCGAGAAACTACTGGTAACACTTACCAGTATATCTCAGCAACCCTGGCCAGGGATTTCCTGTTATAGCCAATCGAACACAGCGCAACATTTGTAGGGTTCCTAGGCACTCAAGTGATGTCTCCCAAGCCATCAACCATGTCAATTTCAAAAATTATGGTGCCTACAAACCCTAAACTACGGATCGATAACTAGATGTCTAGGCGAACAATGAACTAGTTAACACTTAACTAATGAGAAAATGGAAATACAACCTTTGTAGATCCGGTGCTCCACCTCCATAGCTCCGCAACGAAGTCCTCTCCGCTGTCCAAGTCAAATCCGGGCTCTAGGATCGGCTTCGTCGGAGAATGGGCAAGCTAGGTCGTCGATGTCCATGCCGAAGATGATCTACGTCGAGGCATCGCTAAATCAAGCTCCGACTTCACCAAGTCAAGAAACTTATGAAGTAAACACACTCTACTACTTGGCAAGAGGTAGAGAATGAAGAAATAGGAAGTGGGTTAACTTTAGAATTGGATTTCTCACTCAAAAACATCAATCACCATTGATGAGGTAAGCTTTTCTTCACTTGAAGC
Source organism: Agapanthus africanus (assembly GCA_030015575.1). Classification (NCBI taxonomy): domain Eukaryota; kingdom Viridiplantae; phylum Streptophyta; class Magnoliopsida; order Asparagales; family Amaryllidaceae; genus Agapanthus; species Agapanthus africanus. Next base: position 496,999,405 of record CM057347.1, on the reverse strand, counting down.
AAGGAAGAAGAAGAAGAAAATGTTATGATAAGTTAAAAAGAAAAAGAAAAGAATAATCAAAACTTATCATGACTAAACCATGGTAAAGTGTAGAGATTGAACTAGGGTTAAAACAAATGGTTAGGTTAAGCATGAGATAAGAATGGTGGACAAAGTCAAAGGTTCATGAATCTTCAACTACAATCCAAAACAAGCCACCATTTTCCTCATTTCCTTTTCCAAAAAGAAAATAAATAAATAAATAAATAGATAAATAAATAAAGGAAATGAAACCCTAACCATTCTTTTAACCATGGTTTAAATCTTTGCACTTAACCAAGTAAACATGTATCATCAAACATGATACAATCAAATGCACAAAATCATATCGCATATGTAATGCGCACATCCGAGTGAGAAAATCCATCTTAAGTAAACCGATACTAGTTGATGCAAAGTAATATATCAAATATATAAATATGCATTAAATCATTAAATCAACACTTGATTCAATGATCCGGTTATGTCGCACACAACCGACTAGTATACAATATATCGGCTTATCGAATCAACGCTTGAATCGATAACTAGGTTATATCGCATACAACCATTCGATACATTTATCGCGAGAATAGAATACGGTATCACATACACGCATTATTCTCGGTCCCGCACATATCTCATATGCGCTCCTATTTCGTTTCGCTTGAGCCAGGAAACCTCTGTGTAGGACTCTAAAGACTCGTCAATACGCCGGCAGTGGATGATGATCATATCAAACATCCACAAGCCGCAAGCGGTCTGCTAAACGTAACGGCCACCCGGGTATTGAGCGATCTGAAGATCGACGAGCAAGCCCGCTCACACTCCAGTGAATCCGACCAGTAACACTACCGTACAGTCCGGTCTGATCGTCTGATATGTCGCATATCTCGCCTAGGGGTGGTAAACGTCAGACCCCAATAGCTCGATAAGTCGTGTCGATATGAGGTCTATAACAGTTCGAGAAACTACTGGTAACACTTACCAGTAAATCTCAGCAACCCTGGCCAGGGATTTCCTGTTATAGCCAATCGAACACAGCGCAACATCAACTCCCTATACCGGGAGAGACGAATCCCCTCCTATCGCTCATTGCCTCCATGTGACTCGGGACTGTACCCAAAAACCACCGTTTTGCACGCCCTCTTGGACGTGGTAAGATGGAAATCAAAGCACAGTGGGAACCACACAAGAATCTATGACGATCTCGGGTCAACAGACTACTCTGTACCAGTGTCACCAGAGAACTGCCATCTGACGTGAGGTATAATACCATCTGGGAGTTCTCGGCGAGTCCGTCCAGTGTACCCAGTCTCTACTGAGCACCCGTATATCATCTCTGATGTCAAACACCAATGGATATGGGATCATCCATCGCCCATCTGTATGGGTCGAGAAGGTATGCGCTAGTCTACACTGGTATATCGATGCCCCGTCTCGATACACCCACGACTAGGGACTTTGAAGGATGTACTTATGGACTACCATGTCCCCACTAGTATGATCCGCATCATAGTCCAGGTAGTCAAGTACAGATCCTAAGGACTTTACCAACATGTAACAGAGAGACAATCAGCATACACGTTAAGGTAAAGTGTAACCAGATAGCATACTATCATGTCGAGCAAGAAAGTCCTCCCTATATATGTCCAGCATCCACTACAATATACATCCTATGTACAGTAATGGCCTCTAGGGCATACATATAACTAACAATCTCCCACTTGCACTAGGGCCATCTGTAGCAGTGGTTTGAAGTATCTCATACTCAACCATCCCATAAAAGTCTCTCTCTGGGAACAGGCCTTTGTGAGTGGATCCGCTGTGTTGTCCTCCGAGTCTACTCTCCTGACCTCGATCCCCTGGAGATCAACCATCTCCATGATCAAGTGACACTGCCTTAGAATATGTCTGGATCACTGATGGGACCGGAGTTCCTTGGCATAAGCCACAACTCCATTGTCTCACAATGGTAGGAACATAGTTCATCTCATGAACCAATATACACCCAAACAGCCTCTTTGGTAGCATCTTAAGTAGCGATGTATCGTGCCTTTATCGTCTAGTATGTCACGGTATCTAGCATGGAACTCTTCCAACATACCGTCCCTTTACTTAGGGTAAAGACAATGCCTGTGACTGACATTCAGTCGTCTTTATCACCCTGGAACACTTCCAGTGATTCTCCCCAGGATCGATTGATACCATCTCACTACAACTAGTGAGAATCCTAACATCCAATTAAATCTATCTCATAGATCCAAAATCCAGGATTTAGTAGGTATCACTTTGATCCTATATGGAGAATTCTAGTGATAAGCGGAGATTGACCGAGCGTAGCATAAGAAACTCTTTTCTTATCAAGAGTATGTCATCCACGTACTCTATGAGGATCGTCACCATACTCCCTACTACCTTTTTGTTTATACAAGGTTCATCTACCATTTTGATGATGTCAACTTCTTTGACTAATTCATCAAAACAGATGTTCCAACTCCGCGATGCCTGCTTTATCATATAAAACATCTTGCACACGTTTCCGCAGCTCCCACTGTCTACGAGGCCCTCTGGCTGTGTACTTATAGACGCTCTCTTCTAAATCATCATTTAGAAAAGCAGTCAAGACACCCAACCACCAGATATCGCAGTCATGGTATGTAGCCGTGACAAGTAGGATCTGGATGGACTTAAGCATAGCTACTGGAAAAGGTTTCATCATTATCCACGCCTGGTTGATGACGAAAACCTTTAACAATTCTAGCTTTGAAAGTCTCAACTTTTCCATGTACACCAAGTAATCTTCTCAAGATATACTTGCTCCTGATGGGGATTTAACCCTTCAGATATAGCAACCAAAGTCCATACTTTGTTGGTGTATAAGGATTCCATCTCAGTTCACTAAGCATCCAGCCATTCTTACAGAGTCGCACTCCCGATGGCCAGCTCGAAACTAGTTGGGTCATCATCTCATGATGCAATCCTCGCTCCCACTGTCATAGAGAAACCAATGTATCTCTCAGGTGGGTGAGAAAACCCTACTAGATCGGCGGAGGGGCTGAGGTTCGTTGGTCTCTACTGAATCCTTTGGTTTTATCAAATCATCTGCTGTAGTTCGTATAGCTGGAACCTTTCCAGTTCTACATTACAGAGCTTGCCTCGAGCTTGTCCGGATTTTGCTTTCAGACATAGGCCGGACAACCCCAAATCTTAACCAACTTAAGATATGGGCTCTTTCCTTTCCATATCACATATGAAGCGGTAGGCAACTGATTTGATTGGAACCCTATTCAATAGGTATGCAGCTTCATAAGTGCATAACTCCCTAAGAGGAAATAGGTAACTCAGTAGTACTCATCATAGAGCACACCTTATCACATAGGGTGTGATTGCTCCGCCCCGATATACCATCGTGCTATGGTGTATACGGAGGAGTAATGCCGAGAGAGAATCTCATTCTCCTTTAGAATAATCCAGGATTTTCGTGCTCAAGTATTCTCCTCCTTGATCTCATCATAGGACATAATACTTATACCCTTATATCTGGTTCTCTACTTCTGGCTTATATTCTGTGAATATCTCAAAAGGCTCGGACACATGTTTCAACAGGAACATATGTCTGAATCTTGAGAGATTATCGGAGAATGTAATGAAGTACAAAGAACCAGTCCTGGCATGTGTAGACAGGGGACCTTACATACATCAACATGTATCATCCCAAGAGTTCAGTAACTCTTTATCTGTTTCCAGTAAACGGAGCTATGGTCATCTTATCTTTGTGACATGACTGGCGAGTTTCACAAGATGTAAATTCAAACTAATTTAAATATGCATCTTTATGTAACTCTAGCTAGTCGGGTCACATTGATCTGACCTAGTCTACAATGCCTCAAGAAGAATTCGTTCATTTCTGAACTCTTCCTCTTGTGTGTGTTCCATATAGTAAGAACTATAGTTTGATTTAGAACATCAACGCTTTTAGATAACGTGCCTGAACCGATCAACTTTTGATATAGGAAATGTTCAAAACATTATCCAACAATACAAAATTATATCCTTTCTTTACTAATAAAGAGACTGATATGATTTTGTATATCAGGTTCGGTATCTAACAACATTCGTTCAGAATCAATGTATCGGTAATACAGGGTGACAGTGACCAACAGACTTGGCTGCAACATTTGCCCCGTTTTCTGCCTCATGAAACTTATCACCCGTTCTCAGTTCTCTACCTATCTGTAGCCCTATGTAACAGATTACATATCTGGGATCCTGATCCGGTATCATATACCCAGGACGTAAAGGATACTGAGAAACAGTTCTGTATAATGAACACACCCGAAGATGATGCATCATCATGCACTCTCCTCGTTTGGGCGGCATGGGAAATCTGGTATTCCCCAATTTCCTGCTCTGTCTTATAACAATTATAAGTTGGAGCGGGACCAACGTTCCCCAGCTCAGTATAACAAGCGGGTTCGATCAATAATCCGTATTATTATCTTGATTAAGGCGTGATATGGTCGCTACCTAGAGAGAGAGAGAAGAAAACACTCAGCGTGCGCTCTTTCAAGAATAGATTGGTTATTATTTTATCTAATCAGGATGGCTCCCACTGCTTTTATCAAATCTTCCTTCAAACCCTAAAAAGGAAAGACTAGCCGGGATTAATTACACACTACAAGTTCGCCAATCTTTCAGCCAGGCCAGTGTCGGTACTTTGAGGGAGGTCCCCCGTGCTTTCGCACGAACCTAATTAATGTAAACCTCGTTTTCCCAGAGGCGTAACCCCGTTGACACCTTTCTAGACACCTAATTGATCGGCTAATTGTAATGTATAAAACTCTCCCAGGAGTAACACTTACTCGCAGCGGGTATCGGGATCCAACTATCTCATAGAAGGTATGCAATCTCATTGCAAATTTCAACACTTGAAATTCCCGATAATGTTTTGCCCCTAGCTCGCTATGACCTTGACGGAGGCCAAACAACCCATAGTCCGCTAGTCAAGTTCAACCCGTCATTTCCTGATTGAATTAAACCCACCCGCACGACCCTTGACGGAGGCCAAACAACGCCGTACGAATACCCTAATCCAATCGCATCATATGCTAGCAGATAAGCACTAGTTAGCTACCGTACACTACGCCTTGACGGAGGCCAAACAACCGCAGCACGAATACTAACTAGTACGTATCTGAAATGACGGAGGGCTACGACAGGTTTTTCTGAAAACCTATTGCGTAATGAACTTGATATCGTTGTAGAATCAAATGATTTTAAAATGGAGTGCTTTTGAGGCTTTTCCAGTTTTGCTAAAGGAGTCACTCCCGGTGAAGGGATCGTCGGTCCTTTTCTCGTCGAATGAGGTGCGGGATATATCATATATATCACTGTGCAAAGCAAAACACTTAAAAGCAATCAAAAGACAAACCGAATGTGTAGCATCTGCCAGTTATTGCTAAAGGAGTCACTCCCGGTGAAGGGATCTCGGTCCTTTCCTCATCGAATAAGGTGCAGGATATATCACATATACCTCTGTGCAAAGCAAGAACTGTAGCAACCTGTTTTTATTTTGAAATTCGATTCTACAACATCTTAGGTTTCTTTTAATTTCATTAATCATATTAATGAAGTCCCATCATTTAAGTACCTAAACATCACAGATAAATACGACGTACACTTATGCCATCCGCATTCGCCTCGATGTCCCCTCGTGCACCGTTAGGTTAGGTAACTAACGGCAGAGCAGGGCAGGGCTAGCGCGGGTGTAAAACATAAGTAACGTCTATATAATATATCATATATACTATATACTGTATCTATCACAGAACATCTCATGATCACATCACAGATATCGCAGCAGAAGAATCATATGAAATATTGGATATACTAGGACGTCCGTGTTTTCAATACGAGCCAGTATAAAACACGGATTCCACGGTCGTGATGAATAGCCAAACCCACACCCCTAGACCCCTACGAGAGCGGCAAGCAACCCTACCAATTCTAGAGTTAGGAGACCCGGACTCGACTCCTCGAGTTGGTCTCCCACTGGACTCCAGAACCCGGTTACTTGTGCTCTCCTCCTTGGGTCTATCCTAGTGCGGAAAAGTAAATAATATACAAACGGTGACTACTTCCGCAACCTGGAAGTGCCCCAATAAAAGAATATTACATACAAGTTTTTACATGAATGAAAATGAAAAACACTCATCTCACATAAAAACCCCCGGCTATTCAAACACGACGATCCAATATAACATATCCAGCAACACATAACATCACATGTCATCAACGTAAGTAAATATGTCCATCCCAATTGTCGTTGACATATAGCAACGAAACCGGCGATATCACATATTACACTTACGGTCACAGAAAAGAAAGTGTAAAACTACAACAGTTGGAATCCGCAATCTCTTCAGACATCACATGCCTGACCAAATGAATTCTTTAGACATCGCATGCCTAACAATTATAAACCTCGCATTTTAGTCTCATTATTGAAAACACTTTTCAATACCAAGTCGGGCAATTCAACAAGATTCCCGACATCCTGATCGAATGCTCGTCGCAAACTTCAGTAGACGGCCGCACCCCCGATACCGTCGACGAAGTGCACCAAGGCGGAACACCGCTACCGCGAGCACCCGAACGGATGCTTTCGGCGACGGGGTTCTCCTACAGTCACTTGGTCGGGGCTATGGAGTGAAGCTGTCTATTAAGTTTACCCGGCGAGTATCCGCGTATGCTACGTGATTGCAACGGACTTTTGATCACATCAAAATTCCGTGGCAACCGATCAAGTGAGACTAAACTGCTATGTTTATATCATTCATTTAGTTATCACATAACTACTTGTGAATTCCAATTATTGTATCCCATTCCAGATAAATAAAAAATGTTAAACTTTCCGATCGAACATTCTAACACCCAAGTTTTCCCGATACAGATCAACACATGAAATAAGTCTAACAATATTCAGTTCGTGCCTCAGTAGCAACGGTCCAGCCGTAGAAGGGTCAAGCCAACGCCTCACATGTGGCACGCCGTACTGCCCCAAACCCGAAGGTTCAAAGGGCAGTTCAAGACGGTCACATAATCGAGTTAAGGTTTGTGTCTTCTAGAGGGACCATCGCGTTACTTGCACTACTTAGAACGTCGTTAAACTACAGAAAAATCCAAGACTTGGAAATTTCCCGACTGGGGAAAAATTGGGTATTTATATCCGGTCGAACTTTTTAACATATTCTAAAATTTATCCGGAAAGCCAAATAGACAAAATTGGATACCCCGATCGAAACACCGAATCCCCAAAACAACTGCAGAAAATTCAACTCTTGAAAAAATATCAAAAATACCCAGGAAAACCAGCACAGCACAATATGAATTACTGTAGAAAGTTGGATGCCACAAACGACAAAATGGCCGCGCTTCCGCCGCACGAGCCATGCTCGTGCCGCGGAAACGCGGCGCACTGTTGGAATTAGGTAACCGAATTTTACAGTATATCTTGTAATTGCCTGCTGATTTTTCTGAATATTTTTAATGTTGAAAAATCCTGGATTTTAAAAATTGGACAGAGAGCATGTTTGTTTTGGACTTTCGGGTTCGATCGGACTTCAAATGTCGTCTAGACTTCGCCTAAGCCTCTAGCTAGGCTCTGATACCACTGTAGGGTTCCTAGGCACTCAAGTGATGTCTCCCAAGCCATCAACCACGGCAATTTCAAAAATTATGGTGCCTACAAACCCTAAACTACGGATCGATAACTAGATGTCTAGGCGAACAATGAACTAGTTAACACTTAACTAATGAGAAAACGGAAATACAACCTTTGTAGATCCGGTGCTCCACCTCCATAGCTCCGCAACGAAGTCCTCTCCGCTGTCCAAGTCAAATCCGGGCTCTAGGATCGGCTTCGTCGGAGAATGGGCAAGCTAGGTCGTCGATGTCCATGCCGAAGATGATCTACGTCGAGGCATCGCTAAATCAAGCTCCGACTTCACCAAGTCAAGAAACTTGTGAAGTAAACACACTCTACTACTTGGCAAGAGGTAGAGAATGAAGAAATAGGAAGTGGGTTAACTTTAGAATTGGATTTCTCACTCAAAAACATCAATCACCATTGATGAGGTAAGCTTTTCTTCACTTGAAGCAAGGAAGAAGAAGAAGAAAATGTTATGATAAGTTAAAAAGAAAAAGAAAAGAATAATCAAAACTTATCATGACTAAACCATGGTAAAGTGTAGAGATTGAACTAGGGTTAAAACAAATGGTTAGGTTAAGCATGAGATAAGAATGGTGGACAAAGTCAAAGGTTCATGAATCTTCAACTACAATCCAAAACAAGCCACCATTTTCCTCATTTCCTTTTCCAAAAAGAAAATAAATAAATAAATAAATAGATAAATAAATAAAGGAAATGAAACCCTAACCATTCTTTTAACCATGGTTTAAATCTTTGCACTTAACCAAGTAAACATGTATCATCAAACATGATACAATCAAATGCACAAAATCATATCGCATATGTAATGCGCACATCCGAGTGAGAAAATCCATCTTAAGTAAACCGATACTAGTTGATGCAAAGTAATATATCAAATATATAAATATGCATTAAATCATTAAATCAACACTTGATTCAATGATCCGGTTATGTCGCACACAACCGACTAGTATACAATATATCGGCTTATCGAATCAACGCTTGAATCGATAACTAGGTTATATCGCATACAACCATTCGATACATTTATCGCGAGAATAGAATACGGTATCACATACACGCATTATTCTCGGTCCCGCACATATCTCATATGCGCTCCTATTTCGTTTCGCTTGAGCCAGGAAACCTCTGTGTAGGACTCTAAAGACTCGTCAATACGCCGGCAGCGGATGATGATCATATCAAACATCCACAAGCCGCAAGCGGTCTGCTAAACGTAACGGCCACCCGGGTATTGAGCGATCTGAAGATCGACGAGCAAGCCCGCTCACACTCCAGTGAATCCGACCAGTAACACTACCGTACAGTCCGGTCTGATCGTATGATATGTCGCATATCTCGCCTAGGGGTGGTAAACGTCAGACCCCAATAGCTCGATAAGTCGTGTCGATATGAGGTCTATAACAGTTCGAGAAACTACTGGTAACACTTACCAGTAAATCTCAGCAACCCTGGCCAGGGATTTCCTGTTATAGCCAATCGAACACAGCGCAACATCAACTCCCTATACCGGGAGAGACGAATCCCCTCCTATCGCTCATTGCCTCCATGTGACTCGGGACTGTACCCAAAAACCACCGTTTTGCACGCCCTCTTGGACGTCGTAAGATGGAAATCAAAGCACAGTGGGAACCACACAAGACTCTATGACGATCTCGGGTCAACAGACTACTCTGTACCAGTGTCACCAGAGAACTGCCATCTGACGTGAGGTATAATACCATCTGGGAGTTCTCGGCGAGTCCGTCCAGTGTACCCAGTCTCTACTGAGCACCCGTATATCATCTCTGATGTCAAACACCAATGGATATGGGATCATCCATCGCCCATCTGTATGGGTCGAGAAGGTATGCGCTAGTCTACACTGGTATATCGATGCCCCGTCTCGATACACCCACGACTAGGGACTTTGAAGGATGTACTTATGGACTACCATGTCCCCACTAGTATGATCCGCATCATAGTCCAGGTAGTCAAGTACAGATCCTAAGGGCTTTACCAACATGTAACAGAGAGACAATCAGCATACACGTTAAGGTAAAGTGTAACCAGATAGCATACTATCATGTCGAGCAAGAAAGTCCTCCCTATATATGTCCAGCATCCACTACAATATACATCCTATGTACAGTAATGGCCTCTAGGGCATACATATAACTAACAACATCAACTCCCTATACCGGGAGAGACGAATCCCCTCCTATCGTTCATTGCCTCCATGTGACTCGGGACTGTACCCAAAAACCACCGTTTTGCACGCCCTCTTGGACGTGGTAAGATGGAAATCAAAGCACAGTGGGAACCACACAAGACTCTATGACGATCTCGGGTCAACAGACTACTCTGTACCAGTGTCACCAGAGAACTGCCATCTGACGTGAGGTATAATACCATCTGGGAGTTCTCGGCGAGTCCGTCCAGTGTACCCAGTCTCTACTGAGCACCCGTATATCATCTCCGATGTCAAACACCAATGGATTTGGGATCATCCATCGCCCATCTGTATGGGTCGAGAAGGTATACGCTAGTCTACTCTGGTATATCGATGCCCAGTCTCGATATACCCACGACTAGGGACTTTGAAGGATGTACTTATGGACTACCATGTCCCCACTAGTATGATCCGCATCATAGTCCAGGTAGTCAAGTACACATCCTAAGGGCTTTACCAACATGTAATAGAGAGACAATCTGTGTACATGTTAAGGTAAAGAGCAACCAGATAGCATACTATCATGTCGAGCAAGAAAGTCCTCCCTATATATGTCCCAGCATCCACTACAATATACATCCAATGTACAGTAATGGCCTCTAGGGCATACATATAACTAACAATCTCCCACTTGCACTAGGGCCATCTGTAGCAGTGGTTGTAGTATCTCATACTCAACCATCCCATAAAAGTCTCTCTCTGGGAATAGGTCTTCGTGAGTGGATCCGCCGTGTTGTCCTCTGAGTCTACTCTCCTAATCTCGATCCTTTAGAGATCAACCATCTCCATGATCAAGTGATACTGCCTTAGAATATGTCCGGATCACTGATGGGACGGGGGTTCCTGGCATAAGCCACAACTCCATTGTCACACAATGGTAGGAACTAAGTTAATCTCATGAACTAATATACATCCAAACAGCCTCTTTGGTAGCATCTTAAGTAGCGATGTATCCAGCCTTTATCGTCTAGTATGCCACGGTATCTAGCTTGGAACTCTTCCAACATACCGTCCCTTTACTGAGGGTAAAGACAATGCCTGCGACTGACATTCAGTCGTCTTTATCACCCTGGAACCCTTCCAGTGATTCTCCCCAGGATCGATTGATACCATCTCACTACAATTAGTGAGTATACTAACACCCAAATAACATCTATCTCATAGATGAAAACTCAGGATGGAGGAGGTATCACATTGATCCTATCTGGAGAATCCTTGTGATAAGCGGAGATTGACCGAGCGTAGCATAGGAAACTCCTTCCCTATCATGAGTATGTCATCCACGTACTCTACGAGGATCACCACCATACTCCCTACTACCTTTTTGTATATACAAGGTTCATCTACCATTTTGATGATGTCAACTTTCTTGACTAATCCATCAAAACAGATGTTCCATCTCCGCGATGCCTGCTTTATCCTATAAAGTATCTTGCACACGTTTCCGCTGCTCCCACTGTTTACGAGGCCCTCAGGCTGTGTACTTATAGACGCACTCTTCTAAATCAGTATTTAGAAAAGCAGTCATGACACCCAACCGCCAGATATCGTAGTCATGGTATGTAGCCGTGGCAAGTAGTATCTGGATGGACTTAAGCATAGGTACTGGAAAAGGTTTCATCATTATCCACGCCTGGTCGATGACGAAAACCTTTAACAAGTCTAGCTTTGAATGTCTCAACTTTTCCATCTACACCAAGTAATCTTCTCAAGATATACTTGCTCCTGATGGGGATTTAACCCTTCAGATATAGCAACTAAAGTCCATACTTTGTTGGTGTACATGGATTCCATCTCAGATCACTAAGCATCCAGCCATTCTTACAGAGTCTCACTCCTGATGGCCAGCTCGAAACTAGTTGGGTCATCATCTCATGATGCAATCCTCGCTCCCACTGTCATAGAGAAACCGAAGTAACTCTCAGGTGGGTGAGGAACCCTACTAGATCGGCGGAGAGGCTGAGGTTCGTTGGTATCTACTGAATCCTTTGGTTCTACCAAATCATCTGCTGTAATTTGTATAGCTGGAACCTTTCCAGTTCTACATTACAGACCTTGCCTCGAGATTGTCCGGATTTTGCTTTTAGACATAGGCCGGACAACTCCAAATCTTAACTAGCTTAAGATATGGGCTCTTCCCTTTCCATATCACATATGAAGCGATAGGCAACTGATTTGATTGGAACCCTATTCAACAGGTATGCTGCTGCATAAGTGCATAACTCCCAAAAGGAAACAGGTAACTCAGTAGTACTCATCATAGAGCACACCATATCAAATAGGGTGTATCTGCTCCGCCCCGATATACCATCGTGCTATGGTGTATACGGAGGAGTAATTCTGAGAGAGAATCTCATTCTCCTTTAGAATAGTCCAAGAATTTCCGTGCTCAAGTATTCTCCTCCTTGATCACATCAAAGGACATAATACTTATATCCATATTTTGGTTCTCTACTTCTAACTTATATTCTGTGAATATCTTAAAAGGTTCGGACTTGTGTTTCAACAGGAACATAGGTCTGAATCTCGAAAGATCATCAGAGAATGTAATGAAGTATAAAGAACCAGTCCTGGCATGTGTAGACAGGAGACCTTGCATACATCATCATGTATCAGTCCCAAGAGTTCACTAACTCTTTCTCTGTTTCCAATAAACAGAGCTATGGTCATCTTATCTTTGTGACATGACTGGCGAGTTTCACAAGATGTAAATTCAAACTGATTTACATATGCATCTATATGTAACTCTAGCTAGTCGGGTCACTTTGATCTAACCTAGTCTACAATACCTCAAGAAGAATTCGTTCATTTCTGAACTTCTCCTCTTGTGTGTGTTCTGTATACTAAGAACTGTAGTTTGATTTAGAACGTCAATGCTTATAGATAACATGCCTGAACCGATCAACTTTTGATATAAGAAATGTTCAAAACATTATCCAACAATACAAAATTTTATCATTTCTTTACTAATAAAGAGACTGATATGATTTTGTATATCAGGTTCGGTATCTAATAACATTCATTCAGAATCAATGTATTGGTAATACAGGGTGACAGTGACCGACAGACTTGGCTGCAACACTTGCCCCGTTTTCTGCCTCATGAAACTTATCACCCGTTCTCAGTTTTTCTACCCTTTTGTAGCCCTATGTAACAGATTACATATCTGGGATCCTGATCCGGTATCATATACCCAGGATGCAGAGGATACTGAGAAACAGTTCTTTGTAACGAATACACCCGAACATCATCATGCACTTTCTTCGTTTGGGCGGCATGGGAAATCTGGTATTCCCCAATTTCCTGCTCTGTCTTATAACAATTATAAGTTGGAGCGGGACCAATGTTCCCCAGCTCAGTATAACAAGCGGGTTCGGTCAATAATCCGTATTATTATCTTGATTAAGGCGTGATATGGTCGCTACCTGGAGAGAGAGAGAAGAAAACACTCAGCGTGCGCTCTTGCAAGAATAGATTGGTTATTATTTTATCTAATCAGGATGGCTCCCACTGCTTTTATCAAATCTTCCTTCAAACCCTAAAAGGAAAGACTAGCCGGGATTAATTACACACTACAAGTTCGCCAATCTTTCAGCCAGGCCAGTGTCGGTACTTTGAGGGAGGTCCCCCGTGCTTTCGCACGAACCTAATTAATGTAAATCTCGTTTTCCCAGAGTCGTAACCCCGTTGACACCTTTCTAGACACCTACTTGATCGGCTAATTGTAATGTGTAAAACTCTCCCAGGAGTAACTCTTACTCGCAGCGGGTATCGGGATCCAACTATCTCATAGAAGGTATGCAATCTCATTGCAAATTTCAACACTTGAAATTCCCGATAATATTTTGCCCCTAACCTCCTATGACCTTGACAAAGACCAACAAACCATAGGATGCTAGTCAAGTTCAACCCGTCATTTCCTGATTGAATTAAACCCACCCGCACGGCCCTTGACAAAGGCCAACAAGGTCACACGACTACCCTAACTCAATCTGCATCATATGCATAAGCAGATAAGCACCAGTCAGCTACCGCACACTACGCCTTGACAAAGGCCAACAAACGCAGCACGAATACTAACTACTACTTATCTGAAATGACGGAGGGCTACGACAGGTTTTTCTGAAAACCTATTGCGTAATGAACTTGATATCGTTGTAGGATCGAATGAATTTTGAAATGGGGTGTTTTTGAGGCTTTTCTAGTTTTGCTAAAGGAGTCACTCCCGGTGAAGGGATCGTCGGTCCTTTCCTCGTCGAATGAGGTGCGGGATATATCATATATATCACTGTGCAAAGCAAAAACTCTTAAAAGCAATCAAAAGACAAACCGAGGGGTGTAGCATCTGCCAGTTATTGCTAAAGGAGTCACTCCCGGTGAAGGGATCTCGGTCCTTTCCTTATCGAATAAGGTGCAGGATATATCATATATACCGCTGTGCAAAGCAAGAACTGTAGCTACCTGTTTTATTTTGAAATTCGATTCTACAACATCTTAGGTTTCTTTTATTTCATTAATCTCATTAATGAAGTCCCATCATTTAATTTACCTAAACATCACAGATAAATACGACGTACACTTATGCCATCCGCATTCGCCTCGATGTCTCCTCATACACCGTTAGGTTAGGTAACTAACGGCAGAGCGGGGCAGGGCTAGCGCGGGTGTAAAACATAAGTAACGCCTATATAATATATCATATATACTATATACTGTATCTATCACAGAACATCACATGATCACATCACAGATATCGCAGCAGAAGACTCATATGAAATATTGGATATACTAGGACGTCCGTGTTTTCAATACGAGCCAGTATAAAACACGGATTCCACGGTCGTGATGAATAGCCAAACCCACACCCCTAGACCCCTACGAGAGCGGCAAGCAACCCTACCAATTCTAGAGTTAGGAGACCCGGACTCGACTCCTCGAGTTGGTCTCCCACTGGACCCTAGAACCCGGTTACTTGTGCCCTCCTCCTTGGGTCTATCCTAGTGCGGAAAAGTAAATAATATACATCAACGGTGACAACTTCCGCAACCTGGAAGTGCCCCAATAAAAGAATATTACATACAAGTTTTTACATGAATGAAAATGAAAAACGTTCATCTCACATAAAAACCCCCGGCTATTCAAACACGACGATCCAATATAACATATCCAGCAACACATAACATCACATGTCATCGGCGTAAGTAAACATGCGTATCCCAATTGTCGTTGACATATAGCAACGAAACCGGCGATATCACATATTACACTTACGGTCACAGAAAAGAAAGTGTAAAACTACAACAGTTGGAATCCGCAACCACCTCAGACATCGCATGCCTGACCAAATGAATTACTTAGACATCACATGCCTAACAATTATAAACCCCGCATTTTAGTCTCATTATCGAAAACACTTTTCAATATCAAGTCGGGCAATTCAACGGGATTCCCGAAAAACTGATCGAATGCTCGTCGCAAACTTCAGTAGACAGTCGCACCCCCGATACCGTCGACGAAGTGCACCAAGGCGGAACACCGCTGCCGTGAGCACCCGAACGGATGCTTTCGGCTATGGGGTTCTCCTACAGTCACTTGGTCGGGGCTATGGGGTGTAGCTGTCTATTAAGTTTACCCGGCGAGTATCCGCGTACGCTACGTGATTGCGATGGATTTTTGATCACATCAAAATTCCGTGGCAACCGATCAAGTGAGACTAAACTGCTATGTTTATAACATTCATTCAGTTATCTCATAACTACTTGTGAATTTCAATTATTGTATCACATTCCGGATAAATAGAAAATGTTAAACTTTTTCGATCGAACAATCGAACACCCAAGTTTTCCCGTAACAGATCAACACATGAAATAAGTCTAAAAATATTCTGTTCATGCCTCAGTACCAACGGTCCAGCCGTAGAAGGGTCAAGCCAACGCCTCACATGTGGCACGCCGTACTGCCCCAAACCCGAAGGTTCAAAGGGCAGTTCAAGACGGTCACATAATCGAGTTAAGGTTTGTTGTCTTCTAGAGGGTCCATCGAGTTACTTGCATTACTTAGAACGTCTTTAAACTACGGAAAAATCCAACACTTGGAAATTTCCCGACAGGGGAAAAATTGGGTATTTATATCCGGTCGAAATTTTTTAACATATTCTAAAATTTATCCGGAAAGCCACACAGACAAAATCTGATACCCCGATCGAAACACCGAATCCCCAAAACAACCCCAGAAAATTCAACTCTTGAATAAAATTTAAAAAATACCCAGAGAACTCAGCACAGTTAAATAGGAATTACTGTGAAAATAGGTATGGCTGACGTCATCAAGTGGCGGCGGAACCGCCGCACGAGCCATGCTCGTGCCGCGGTTCCGCGCCTGTTTTAAATCCAAACAATGTCGTATTTGCACATACAATTTCCTGCTGGGTTTTCTGCATATTTTTAATTTGGAAAAAACCACGATTTTAGAAAATGTCCAGAGAGCATGAAAATTTTGGGGTTTCGGTTCGTTCGGACTTCAAATTCCGTCTAGACTTCGCCTAAGGCTCTAGCTAGGCTCTGATACCACTGTAGGGTTCCTAGGCACTCTCAAGAGGTCTCACAAGGTATCAACCATGCCAATTTCAAAAATACGGTGCCGAGAAACCCTAGACTAGATCGTTGGCTAGATGTTTAGGCGAAAAAAATGAAACTAGTTTACAACTAAACTAAAAAAACGGATATACAACCTTTGTAGATCCGGTCCTCCACCTCCATAGCTCCGCAATGAAGTCTCCTCTCTCTCCAAGTCGAACCCCGGGCTCTAGCGTCGGTTTCATCGGAGAATGGACGGGCTAGGTCGTCGACGTCGATGCCGAAGATGATCTACGTCGAAGCATCACTAAATCAAGCTCCAACTTCACCAAGTCATGAAACTTGTGAAGAAAACACACTCTACTACTTGGCAAGAGGTAGAGGATGAAGAAATAGGAAGTGGGTTCACTTTAGAATTGGATTTCTCACTTATTTGCTCAAGTTGCCATTGTTGAAGTAAGGTTTCTTCATGAAGAAGAAGAAGAGGAAGAAGATGATAAGTATTCTATTATCTTTTCTAAAAAGAATATAATATGAATACTTATCATAATCCAACCATAGTTTGGTGTAGAGAATAAACCATCGTTAGAATGAAGGGTTAGGGTTAAGCATCAAGACAAAATGGTCACAAGGTCAAAGCTTCATGAAGCTTCAATGTATAAACAAAGAAAGCCACCATTTTCTCTTTATGCATAATATTTTCCAATAAGAATAAATAAATAAATAAATAAGAAAACCATAACCCTAACCAATATACAACCATGGTTTAATCTTCACACAAACCCTAGTGAGCATGTATCATCAAACATGATACAATCAAGTGCACAAAAAGTATATCACATATACAATGTGCACATCCGAGCGAGAAAATCCATTTAAAGTGAACCAATACTAGTTAATGCAAAGTAATATATCAAATATATAATCATGCATTAAATCATTAAATCAATACTTGATTCAATGATCCGGTCATATCGCATACAACCGACTAGTATCCAATGTATCGGCTTATCGAATCAATACTTGATTCGATAACTAGGTTATATCGCATACAACCAATCGATACATTCATCGCGAGAATACAATACGGTATCACATACACGCATTATTCTCGGTCCCGCACATATCTCATATGCGCTCCTATTTCGTTTCGCTTGAGCCAGGAAACCTCTGTGTAGGACTCTAAAGACTCGTCAATACGCCGGCAGCAGATGATGATCATATCAAGCACCCACAAGCTGCAAGCGGTCTGCTAAACGTAACGGCCACCCGGGTATTGAGCGATCAGAAGATCGACGAGCAAGCCCGCTCACACTCCAGTGAATCCAACCAGTAACACTACCGTACAGTCCGGTCTGATCGTCTGATATGTCGCATATCTTGCCTAGGGGTGGTAAACGTCAGACCCCAATAGCTCGATAAGTCGTGTCGATATGAGGTCTATAACAATTCGAGAAACTACTGGTAACACTTACCAGTATATCTCAGCAACCCTGGCCAGGGATTTCCTGTTATAGCCAATCGAACACAGCGCAACATCAACTCCCTATACCGGGAGAGACGAATCCCCTCCTATCGTTCATTGCCTCCATGTGACTCGGGACTGTACCCAAAAACCACCGTTTTGCACGCCCTCTTGGACGTGGTAAGATGGAAATCAAAGCACAGTGGGAACCACACAAGACTCTATGACGATCTCGGGTCAACAGACTACTCTGTACCAGTGTCACCAGAGAACTGCCATCTGACGTGAGGTATAATACCATCTGGGAGTTCTAGGCGAGTCCGTCCAGTGTACCCAGTCTCTACTGAGCACCCGTATATCATCTCCGATGTCAAACACCAATGGATATGGGATCATCCATCGCCCATCTGTATGGGTCGAGAAGGTATACGCTAGTCTACTCTAGTATATCGATGCCCCGTCTCGATATACCCACGACTAGGGACTTTGAAGGATGTACTTATGGACTACCATGTCCCCACTAGTATGATCCGCATCATAGTCCAGGTAGTCAAGTACACATCCTAAGGGCTTTACCAACATGTAATAGAGAGACAATCTGTGTACATGTTAAGGTAAAGAGCAACCAGATAGCATACTATCATGTCGAGCAAGAAAGTCCTCCCTATATATATCCCAGCATCCACTACAATATACATCCAATGTACAGTAATGGCCTCTAGGGCATACATATAACTAACATGGGGAACCCGTTCGGGATGGTGCAGATTATCGCACATTCTCGGGCTTAGTAGTGCGAGATGCAGATCTCCGCAAGGAGCATTCGGTCTCGAAAGATTTAAATACGATATCTTAAGAAAAATGGGATTTCTAGATTATAATAAATATATTAAAATTTATTTTCATATAAATATATGTATATGTAATTCCAAAATATTTACTTTGAATTATTATGAATATTGAACCTTTTTCTAAAAATGGCACAAGAATCGGTTTACACTAAAATACCATGAATTCAATATAATCAATATTTCCACATAAATACCTTTATTTATGGAATTAGGTTATTCTCATTAGAATTATCACCAATATAAAATCTACAATTATTACAACTCTAAAGACGAATAATAAATACTTGGGGAGTATCTTGAAAACTATATAAAAGTATTTTTACATAAAACCCCCTCAAGTTTTATAAATTACCCTGAGGACCCTAGTAAATATAGGTTTAAAAAATAATCAGAACTTCGATTTACATTTCTAATTATTTGACTCGGGTTTGAGTCTCATTATAATCTGACTTGAATATGATTCAAGTACAACCTACAATCTACAATCTCCAATCTACAATATTTCAATGCAACATGAATCCATGAATCCAGTTATCAATCTATACAACTTGACTGAATCAAACCATGGATATACATCCATTATCCAGTTATTCCATTTACATGATTATGCAGTTACAATCTGTTTACTGATATCATGGTTTTGGTCAATCATCCAACTATACAATACAATACAACAATACAATCAAAACACTACGGGGTTTAAGGGTAGATTGGTACGGAAGGTGTTAGATGTGGCATGAGACTATAAGACTTAATATACCTAACATGAATCCAGTTGCTGTTGTACCATGACATAAATAGTTCCTTGTACTATACTTGCCTCTAGTCTCTGGCATATAGAGACTCCTCCCGTATACATTGGCATCCTTCTGTACCAAGCTACAAACAACAGCGTTAACACAACATCATAACAATATAATACAACTTTAAAAGCTACCTTCTTATTCTGTCTATTCTATTCCTCCCTTCTCTTTGGGACTTACCGAGCGATCTGTTCGCTGACGACATTTTCTTTCTTTCTTCTTTGAATGTCGTCAGGTGATCTGGACATATCAGAGATCGAGCCTACTGCTGAAGACTTGGACCAGTTCAGTGAAGACCCCGAGCTCTAGATATTGTGCATTTCCATTCAGTACTTTTCATTTCCTGTTATGCCATTGTTTAGGCATCGCTTTTATTTCAGTTGTATTTACTTTTCATGCATTGTACGAAAGAATGTGAATAAATAAAGTTGTTGTTTATTATATCCTGTCTCTTGCGCTTTACTTTTATATTTCTTAGATACGCTTAGCGTATTTACTTCACAGTAAATACGTAGCGGACCAGTCGCGTCCCTTTCGCCGTACACCGGGAAGCGGGGCGTGACAACTATCCCGATGTATACCTTCGATCTTCTTTTCGAGGGCATTGAGATAGTCGTGGTATCCCGAGGATTCGGCATACTCGGAGTTATGCCCCCCCCCCCGCTGGCGGATTGCGCCTAGCCGAAGTTCCGGTTCCGTTCTATAAGGTTCCTCAGGTCCCCTGGCGAGGTCGTTCTCGAGTCACCGTGGTGAGTACCGTCCGTGCGACCCTATCGATGGAGAGGGTGCCGGCCATGCTTGGGAGCAGGCGAGCTGACCGACACCTCCTCGGGAGGAACAGGGGCGCGATAGGCCTCGGGGCGGGGTGCTCTTTCATGAGACCTCGGTGCGGAGCTGTGAGGTGCCCAACGGGTCATTGAATTAGTCGCCATGGGGGATCTGTGGCCACCAGAAATAGCGAGACGTTGTTCAGTCGTACCAGCGTGGGCAGTGTCATCTCCCCCTCTGCGGAGGCCACAGTCCCGAGGTGGGGGAACGGCGACCTGGGGGGGCTTGTCCAGCTGTTTGGACATGGACAAGGGCATCCACGATGAATGCGAGCCTGTTGATCCGTGCAGACAGGACGTGAACGGCGTTAGGGGGAAGAGAGGATCCGTCCGCGCCTCCATTGTGGGGATCGTCGTGATGATTACTCGCCATCAACTCGAGATCGGATGATCAACTTTCGATGAGTGGAATTTTCGGTTTCCCACAGACGGCGCCAACTGATAGAGCCCTGGATCTCCTTCAGATGTTGTCTTCCGACGATCCGCCGACAGCGTTGGCGAACAGCTGAGATTGGGTTTGAGGCTTGTCTCCTGAGGCATGTGGATCTCAATGGGTTTGGGTTGGTGCGAAGCCGAGCTACCTGCAAAGAAGTCCCGGGGTGGTTGTACCACCGTGGACCCTCCGACGATCAAGTTAGTCGAGGTATTTGTGCAGAGTAGCGGCCTATTAGATAAGAATTGCCTTACCTGAGTCGTCTGAGAGAGGGGTTTATATAGCGGCAACCATGGGCTAGCGGGCGCGAGATTCACACTGGCCGTTACGCCCCTGGCGTTACACCTGCGTGAATGGCGGGATCCTCCATTAATGACGAGATACGCTCGTTAATAGGGGAATGCGACGGCGTGGAATGCGGGATCGTGGGGCGGTGGATATCTCGCGTCTGGCAAGATTTGCGGAGCCGTGGCGGAGGTGCCTGTGATCTGCGTTTTAGGTCGCTCGATAGAACCGGGGAGGTTTAGCTCGGTGGGGAGGCTTGGAGGCGAGCGGGAGGCCGAGGGAGCTCGGTTCGGTGATAGCTCGGAGGCGAGCTGGGAGGGCTGAGGAAGCTCAGCGTGTAGAAAGGCTCGGAGGTGAGCCAATGGTTATTTGTAAGACGAGCATTGGAGTATTCTGGGAGACCATCGAAGGTTGGGACAATCCTCGGGGCGAAGTCCCAGGGAATGCCTTCAATGTATCGCGCTTGCTCATGTCCCGTAAGCCCCGGGACACGTCATCTGCCACGTGTCACGGTCTTAGGAGTTTCCAATATTGAGCATCATCAACTCCCGTCTCTCCCTGTGATCTTTCTCGGGCGTCATCTCTCCCTTTCTCGGCCTCATCTCCTCACCAACCAACCTCAACCCGACCCTATGCCGCGCCTCTAACAACCTTAACCCAATACGACCACCACCTTCGAACCTATCCTCTCATCATCGCCACCTACGCATCAACTGCGTCCAACGTTGCGAAGCAAACCCTCATCGGCGACAACTTCTTCAACTCGAGAACCTCTTCCTCGTCGCCATATATATCCCTCACCATTGACAACATCTTCTTCATCTCATCATCCTTGCCGCCATTAAGAAAGCCATCTCCTTCCTCTTCCCGAGACTTCATCGCCACCATCTCCTATCACCACTGTCATATCCCCTCAACCACAACTCCAACCTTCACCATCGACCTATTAGTCGTCACCACGACTTGATCCCAAGCGAGCACAGCCAAGGACCATCGATCCCTTGGCCGCACCAAGCACTAACCTGAGAACCCATTGCCTTCATCCTCGACCGAGCAGCCGTCATCGTCGCGGCAATCATCTCCTTGCAGCACCAGACCCGAGGCCAAGCTTAGCCGAGACCCTTGCAGCACCAAACCCGAGCCTTGCTACCTAGCCAAGCTTTCGAGATTGATCTAGCTTCTGTTGTGTTACTTCCGTGACCGTCGTCTCCATCGTTCCGTTCATCACGTCTATCTCCGAGGCAAGTATTCTTGCTCTTATCTCTTTAGCCGATGCAACATCGGCCGGTCATTCTATATATATTTATACTTTAATTATATTTTATTTAGATCGAATAATAATAATCCTGAAATCTTGATTAAATGATTAAACCTTATGTTTAACGTGCATGAAATGAAAACCTTAGGATCTCTAGAGCGCACATTAATCAAATTAACTCTTTAAACCATGTTTTAGATTATATTCGATTAATTGATAAATCTGGATGTTAAATAAAGTTGCTTGCAAATTCATATATATTCTTGTTTACATTATTGACACTATCATATAATATCGATTGTAGTTGACATACTACTTGAGACTATTAATACAACTTGCTTGACATGGCATGCATGTTTACGATTACTGTTTCCTTACATTAAAACAAGATCACTGGTTAAAATGCTGAATTACGTGCCATGACATCATTTATTCATGTTTAAAAGCTTCTATTTCATACTGTTAACATGATATTACATGTTCCAGTCCAGTCAGTACTCTTAATTAGTGATTCAGTTTATTACCATGTTAGTTATAGATACGCGGGGTGTTGGGATAGTTTGAGCGTGCGTTCGTTCAAAAGGATCTCAGAAGTCCCATTGCTGGCAGCTAGTATCGGACTATATCGATCGCTTTTTACTACAGCTCATACCGGGCTATATCGGTCACTTGTTCTTACAGCTCATACCGGGCTATACAGTCACTTATTCATTCCACATTTGGACTCGTGTTTCTTTTTCCTTGAAGCCTTACCTTTGGGTTGGGAATACTCCTACAAAGGTTGACGTACCCATTGGAACTCACGATAGGATAGATTACCCTTTTAGTGACCAACTAGGATATAACTTGATTGACTTGACCTGTTTATATGTTTGTTTCCTTTTATCTATATATACGCGCGGGGTTCACTACACTCATATATTCATATTATCACATACATCCACACACTATTATGATTGAGTACTTGCGGAATGTTCTGACAACCATGGGACTTACCATCTCAGGTTTAGAGATTGATTCACAGACAGAGACGATCAGAAATTTGCCGAAAATCGGTACTATTTGTAGGTTTATTCCTATTTTATTTCAGTTGCTATTAAAATGTGCGCTCTCGCAGATCGTTAGGAATAATACATCTTCCTTTTTGGATCTTGTATTTCATTTATTTGGAACCTTTTGTTATTTAGATCTTTTACTGACTTTATCTTTATCTCGTGGATTCATCAGTATTATTTGTTATTTATGCAACATGATATTAGTGTTATATCTTGGATATTATCGTACAGATTTAGTTAGAGCCTTAGGTGTGACTATATCAGAGCAATTTATCCTTGTCTAGCAGCACTGACGGTTTCGGTCCCTATTTCCGTATTCCGGAAATTGGTGCGTTACAACTTTACTTCTAAAATACAAGAGTTCAACTTCATTTAAATTTTCTGGTCTGGTTACTATGATCATAATGAAAAAGTTCCATATGTTTGATTGCAATTTCTCAATTCCAATTGAGTGCCTTTTAGGTTATCTTACTGGATGCTATGTACCTATCATCACAAAATGCAAATTTTCAGGTTAATACTTCAATGAAATATTTCTAACAATCTATAATTTTAACATAGAAATCTTTATTGATATTTATATTCCATGTGCAGTGCACATGATAGGAAACTCACACAACATATTTTAAAGCACACAAAGACCAGAAGGTTACATATTAATACATTACGATCCTCTCTGAACTCGCAGAAAGAATTATTGCACACTTCAGATATATTCACGCATCAGACCACGTGATATCAAAGTCTCCAACACGCGACCCATGGATATTCAATGCATTCCACACGGCCGGAGAAGCATCCACAATGTCATTCGGACAAGGCGGTTGAAAGTCATGATCATCATCACAGCCATTTACACTGTCGCACTCATCGACAACCTTAGCAAGAACAGACCTTCCATTGGCATTGATCCTGATATTCTTATGACAACGGCTGCCTCCGTTGTACCATCCGGTCGACAAAGCAACCACCATCTCATTATCGCTGTGAAATCTACCATCACATTCAGAAGGGCCTCCACCATCACCGCCCCTCTCAAAACTGTTGATGGTCATAGTTGCACGTGTGTTCTCTGTAATAAGGGGAGAGCAGTGGAACTGTGGGTACCTTCTGCCAGCCACGCAACAGTCCGAGTCATGCTCCGTGTTGCAATGGCCTTCTTCACCATGCAAATATCCGCTTGGTTCACAGGCTTCGGTTATGGATTGGTAGAGGGCTAAAAGAGTGATGATCACAAAAAACATGGTGATTGACGGATGAGAAGGTTTGACCATGCCGTAATATGATGCAAGCAAGATTTAAATCCTAGACCTCTATCTCAAGAGGATTGGGTACTTGATACTAAGTACCAGCAGCAAAAGTTTTGGTGTGAGATTCTAATGAGATCAAGGGAATGCTATTTATAGAAAGGAACTGGCAGGGAGTTTTGAGAAGCTTATTGGATGCATGGAAGCATGCTCAAAATATTCTCTGAATATAATGTTTTAAAATTCTTTAAAAAACTATACTCTCAGCCGAATTGTTCCCAGATATGTCTAATTAGTTAGCTATGTTTTAAATTCTGTATAGATTCCAATCAGTATCTTTGAAAGTATTTAATAATTGTATGCTTATAATACTATTGATTAGCGATCAAAGAAGCCGTCAACTTGAAGGCTTCTGGAGGCTAACGAGGGTGTAGGTGTCTTCATATTCTTGTCCTTCAGGTTGAGCATTATTTTTTTAGCAGTCAATATGATTATATTAAACTTTATTTTTTGAATTGAAATTTCCTTATACTAATAATATCAACATGGTATATGATAATTTTAAGATGAACTTAAAATTTTCATATTAACAACTTTTGCAATACTTAAAGAGCAATTTTTCAATTTAGGCTACTTTTAAATAATATTTTTAAATATAGACCGCTTTCCAAAATATTTACAAATTTAGACCACTTTTGGCCACATCAACGCCAGACGATTACGCTTATTTTTATAAAAAAAAAATTATTGGGGACGCACTTGCCAAGTGCGTCCATACAATTCATAGAGGAGCCCCTTCTCATCCTCTCCTTCTCATTCTCTTGCCTCTTGTATGGGACGCGCTTACCAAGTGCGTCTCATAAATTTATGGTCAGTGTTGTTGTATGGG
Organism: Agapanthus africanus; assembly: GCA_030015575.1. NCBI lineage: Eukaryota > Viridiplantae > Streptophyta > Magnoliopsida > Asparagales > Amaryllidaceae > Agapanthus > Agapanthus africanus. Next base: position 496,973,752 of record CM057347.1, on the reverse strand, counting down.
ACGCGCTTACCAAGTGCGTCTCATAAATTTATGGGACGCACTTGGCAAGTGCGTCCTCCAGAATTTTTTTTAAAAAAATTTAGCGCAGCGCCAGAGACTGAGCTAGCGCTTATGTGGCCAAAAGTGACATAAATTTGTAAATATTTTTAAAATGGCCTAAATTTAAAAATATTATTTAAAATTAGCCTAAATTGAAAAATTGTCCATATTTAAATGGTTCCTTTCTTTTTTATAGGTTGGATCCCCAAATCTTTGGTATTCTAGAAAAAATGCTTGATTCTTCAAATTATTTTAAAACCGGCAATCAAATCTTCTCCGTTAAATAAAGAAGCCCTTTAATCTACTTGAAGGTTAATTAGTTTAGTGGATTAATTAATTAAGTTACCATGTTTAGATTAATGAGTTAATTATCTTTTACAAATCTTTTTCTTCCTTTTCTCCTCAACATTTTCATTCATCGTGTCGTCTCTTTTTATCATCAACCATCAATCAGAAATAGTCAAACGGAAAACCACCTCTTTCTCTTCATTTCCTTCACTCTCCTCTCTTCTTCCCAACATTACTCCAAAATCCAAATCCCCCGATTCCTTTTGCTTCTCTCCCAAACCAAACCCTAAATCTCACAATAACTCTCCTCGTCCATGATATCCTCTCAACTCTCCACAACTCTCCACCGCCCCACGGTCCTCCTCTCCGGCATTAAGAAACCCCAATTTTAACTCTAAGCATAACTAGCTACTAGAGATGTAAATTGTACATTTGACAACTATAATGGCTATAATTAATGATTAAGTTATAACCAAATTTGGATCCAAATTCAATGGATGCTTCACTAGAAGGACTAATTCAGTTTAGTTTGGAAAAATTGAGTGCTCCTTCTAGAAATATGGAGGTTTTGCCGTCTTACTTCAAAATACCAAAGATTTGGTGTCCAAATAAAAATGAACCTATTTAAATATATGGATTCCCCACCTCCCCACGACCCCAACCTCAACCCCTAATTGTTAGCACTTACATGAATGTCCTATTATTGTGTCCGGTGTCTAATAATTATGCTATCAACAATTGGGTATAGCTCATCCGGTAACATGTTTCTCTTCAAAATGAAAGATTTGATTCCCGAACGGAAAATAATAAGTATATTAATTCTGGCTATTGGTTTCCAATTTATTCTGGGTGTCATTCGGTATACGCTCCATTAGGCTTTGTTGCTTTCTATTTGGTCTGGTTACTTTCTGAAGACCAAATATATGGCTTCGTTAAAGTTAAACCCATAGGACAATTAACTATTATTATTACAGAATTTTTTTCCTTGCGTCTTTTGTTATGCTATAGCTTTCTTTATGACGAAATCAGATTTTCACCACTTATTTTTTTCCCTTTAAGAAATGATCCTGATGTTATTGGCTAGTTCATAAACAGGATAAATATTCTAGATCAAGTAAAAAACTTCACATATCTACCAGCAGTCAAGATCAAGTTAAAAACTTCACATAACTTGGGAGAGAAATACAAGGTTTTACAAACAAAACATTTATTTTAAAGCGAGAATTTTTTGTGTGTTTATCTATAATTACAAATGAACTGAACATGAGCTATGAACATGAGCTATCAATCGTAAATCCATCTATTCTCGACTATCCTCCATAAATTAAAGACGAAGATCATATACCTTGACTAAATGTTGAGAAGTGGCCCCTTCATAAATAAAATGAAGAGAAAGGTAAAGATCAAACTACGGAATCGTCCTCGATCAACACAAGAATTGTTGAGTGGAAATCAAATTCATTTCCCCTTGCGATGCTTTGGCAACGCAACACAACTCGGGCAATACCATTTCCCTTTAGGTTGTTCTTTCACACCCACACATTGAAAGTGAAACCACTCGATCTTACACTGGAAATATTTAAAAAGTAAGAAGCTATATTTTCACTGTTATGTACTCAAATTCAACAGGAAAAAGTTTCATAACGATAACATACATCAGGGTTATCACAAGCAACCATCTCACCCCAGCTGACTTGGTTGCATAGGCAATAAGTCGGTTCATTCGGATCCACTGGCAATTCAAAATCTATTTTCGGCTGCTGCTGCTGTGCTGGTGCTATTATCTTAGACCTGTAACAAAAATTTTAAAATAAATAATAAAAAAAAAGAACATATATATCAGAGATAAAAACTTTCTGGATATCAATTGAAGGGTTAATTGCAGAAAACACCCTAAATTTACCCCGTGTGGCACTTAAACCCCCAAGTATTCTAGCACCAAGACCCCCTCAATTAATCAACCAAAACCTTCACAAACACTCAAATTCTACTCTAAACAACATAAACAAGTTCTAGAGTTAAATTAGACAGCAATTTGAGTTGTTTAGAATTAAATTTGAGTGTTTTTAATGGTTTTGGTTAATGTGCAGCGGGAGTGTTTGTGCTAATAAATTACTTGAAGGGGATATAAGTGAATACATGGCAAACTAGAGGGGATTTTGTGCAATGAACACTATTTTAAATGATGAGAAAGTGAGAAACATACTTCTTACCCCCTCTACCATTTTCAGAAGCTCTTGCAGATCTGGTATTAGAACCATCATTGTTCGAAGTGCTCGTTCCACCACCTGCTGCAAGTTCTCTTTCAGTGGAATAGGGCAAAAAACCATATGAAATTTTGAGATGGGTGTTTACCGCCAAAAACAAAGACGAATTGGGATAGAACGTATTGCCTAAATTTGGGGACAGATACTATTTGAAACATATCCATCCACCCCTCTGAAGATACCAAGTTGATTTATGGCACTGTATATCGGAGATTTAAATGGATGCAACCGTTGTAACAGACTTATCAGATTCCCCCTCATATGTGAATTGGTTTTATTGTGGGGATGTTTTTTTCTGCAGGCGCAAGCCCCTGCAGTTAATTACGTTATCTCTTCATCATAACAACTTTCTCTTTCCTTATGTCTTATCACTTCGCGTCGTGTTATATATATTGTTTTGAGTTTGTTCTTGGATTGTATACGGAGACTAATATATACCGTTATCCGTAGTGCATGGATTAGTCCAAATCCATACATATCAAATTTAGGTTTGAACTTAAGTAGCATTTCTCATATAAATAAGATTCATCAGTTCAAAATATGTCATCTAAGAATCGTTAATCGTATTTGACTAAGATCAACTCAAGAATATGGTTAATGATCGTTAATTTTATTTTAGATTAAAATCAACTTAACAAATATAGACTAAGGATCGTTAGTCGTCTTTAAGACTAAGATCAACTTAATTTTATTGATATTTTCATCAACGGATCATATATGAGAAGCAAAATCTTCTATACTTAGTTCATTTCTAACTAAGTGATCAAGCAATAGCTTGTAATCCAAGTGTGCATATGCACATGTGCGCATTTGCATAGGGTGCGCATTGTCTTACTGTCGGGGGGTTGCGCATGTGTATCTCATGTAATGCATACCTCATTGTCATTCCAAGTTATCATCTGCGCATGTATATATGTGTATTTCGAAGGACAATATTTCTCACTTGCACACACGTGAGTTTCACATGATGCACACATCAGTATAGATGTGATTTCGTCATCTGCGCACACGTGCATATCACGTGATGCGTACATCTCTTGAGACGTTATTTTCCTCATGCGCACACGTGATTCGCACCTTTCCAAAGGTGTTATTTTATGTAAGTGCTTATATGCGCACTTTTGCATGGGACAAACTTATTAAGTGCGGCTTAAGGTCAAATGTGCATTGTTCACCAGAAAGCTATGGCTTTCAAAGAGACGAGGATTTCTGCTATTTTATTTTATGGAGTACTTTCGTGATGTATCCCATTTTTATGAAAGTTGTGACCTTTTTTATCGGAGTCAAAACTGTTCAAGAAGCAAAATCTTTTGTTTTTATTATATGCATCAAGATATCTGTTGATAAAGTCAAATTTTAGGATTAATCTCTCGTAAAAGTATGAACTTTTATATGAAAGAGATCAGCCTTAAGATCTTTCGATCTTTCATATAATGAATCAAAAGATTCAGCAAAAAAGCAGATGCTTTTATTTAAAGCAAAATCTTTATTATTATCAAAGAGACGGGTCTTTGATCCTTTCTTTTTCATTTTACCTTTTTGTTGAAGGTAATGAAGATGATGAGATCTTTTCTCGGTTTGGAGGAAGTGCGCACTTTATTTGTGGCTGCCGTCAAAAAGTATAAACGCGGTCCGTCTTTTTTATCTCCCTTTTTATATATCTATTTATAGTAGGTCTATTAGGGTTTGTTGCAATTTATTAGAGATTTATTTGATTTTAAATTGATTCATATCATTTTGGAGACGTGTGCACACCATTGGATCAATTTACAGTGCATGTGCACCGTTGGATCAAGCGTCATGTCAATCTTTTTTGTTAGGAAATATAGTCAGATTAACAAAGAAGATTTTTCTTCTTTATCAAAAGAGCATGCTTCATTGGGTATAGTTACGCATTGCAAGACAGTACGCACATGCTTTGCACGTGTCGCAGCTGTCTTATGTTGCAATTTATATACATGCGCATGTATATGGTTGCACATGTCCCATGTGCGCACTTGCTACTTGCGCAAGTGCCTTTAGCAGTTGTATATTAGATGCGCACTTGATACTTGCGCAATAAAACATGTGCGAACAAATGCCCCCACTGATCGTGTGCACGTGTCTCGCACGTGGGGGCAATCGTTGTCAAGCTGCAAACCATCGTATTTGTCTCAAGATCTGCGGGATGCGAACCGACTTTCGGGCCCTATAAATAGGGCCACTCCCTTCATCGAAGTGCGCCATTTATCTTCTTTTCTCCCTTGTATTTCTGAGAACCTTTTTGCGTGCTTGTTTCCTTCAGTGCTTACGCACTTCTTGAAACTTTCGCTTCCTGCAGAAGATTTTGCTTCTTCAAATATCAATTGGTAAGTGCTCTTGCGCACCTTTGCCCTTTGTGCGAAGTCATTGCTTCTTAATACTTAGTGTGCATCTTATAGGTTGCGCATCAATTACTTAAGAAAATCCTTGAATATTTTTATAGGATGCAAGATCCCAACTTCTTTTAATGGGTGAAACTTGACCCGGTGGGGTTTCTTGGGTTTTGATGCTATGGACTCCAATCTTTGAAACTACGGCACTTTTGTTGACATTTCTCTCGTCTTCTTTTCTTCAGGTCTAATGGCTGGTGATATGTTCGACATCATGGACATCATTTCTCACATCATTCGTTATTATGGACCAAACTATACCGACGACCAGTGTGAAGCCGTGCTGCATCGCTTAGAAGTTCATTGCGGATGACTGTTTCTACGCCGCACTTCACTTCTGCAGATGGTGTGTGCCTTGCCCGGAAATTTTGAGGTGATACCGTTCCAAGCGCTTGATCAGGCCGAAGACAAAGTGCACTCGGTTTACCTGATGGGCCTGATCTCTAAACGGCAGAGGAATGATGCGATTACTCTCTTGCATCGCATATATCAGCAAAGAGCAATCATATCTTCATATACTAAGACGGAAAATATCGGTGGCGACCTCAAAGCCTGTCTCTGGAAGCACAAGAAGATGGAAGATGATGCTTAAGAAGCCTTGTTGAGCTTTATTTTTAAGTTTATGAACCCATGTACCGATTCTAGTATCTTGCCACTGTAAACCTTGAACGATGGTTCGCTTTTGTTTGTCTTTCACTTTTCAGTACTTGTTCTCAGTTGGTAGTTTGTAATCCACGTTTTGACGTATGAATAAAAAGCATCTCTTCTTTTATATCCGCGCTTCTTTTTCTTTTTGTGCTGAAATTGCTTAACTTAATTTATTTACTCGTTTCGGAACGTTCGGTTTACCCTTCTCTTAGGCTTATGGATAAACTTATCCTAACGTTAAATATACATAACCCCTTTTATCATAAGAGTACGTTAGGTTTGTGATACTGGGTTAAGTCCATCGTACCGTCATGTTGACTGATATCTTCTCGACGTGCAGTCTCTTAGGTTGCAACTCGAGTAGCCACGCGTTTGTCATGTCTCTGATTTCTTCTGAGGCTGGACACGACGTCTTCATGTAATCTTCTTAGGTTGGACTATCCACATTACCATCGGAAGATTCAGCGTTAGGCATCGCCGTGGCATTTTACCTTGAGGTTAGGCTCTATTTGGAGCCCCGGGGAGTCATGACCGCACCCTTCTGAAGTAGGATGACATCCAATGGTTTTTAGGCATGTATTGAGTGCCATCAAGACCTGGAGTTAGGAATGTACCGTTACTCCACTTTAATTTGCTTGTGAAGTTGCCACTAAATCCTTTAGGGACGAAATAGCTCTCGGTAGTTTTTGGGCTTATATAACACCGCTGAGACCTGAATCTTCGCTGAAGTGTTCCTTACTTGGTAGCATTCGACAAAACACATCGCTTATCTTCATTCGTTTACGCCCGTGGATTCTATAGGATAGTATAAGGTGACCAGTCGTAGGGCACAACGTATATATATTTTTTAATTTTTTTATTTATTATTTTTTTATCCGCGATTACTCTATTATTTCAGTTTTTCTTATCACGAAAGTCGTGATTGCCCAATCATTTCAGCTATTTTATCGCGGTGCCCAATCATTTCGGCTATTCATTATATTTTTACTCGCTGATTTTTATTGTGAGTTGTCCTATCATTTCGGCTATTTTTTCTTTTCCATACTCATCAGTTTGATTATGAGTTGGAGACTTGAGGTCTGATACCTTATCCGGCATCAGTATTGCTACAAATGGAATATTGTCAGGAGCAACTCATTATATGCCATTGCCTATTTTGACCAATGGTGGCTTAGAAAACAGGTTTAAATCCCTGTAAACTAAGGCTTTCGAATCTGCATAAGCCGTAAGGGTCCTATGAAGTATTTCTTCTTACGAGTCGAGAGAATCGCGTAAGTTTATTTTCTCGTTAGGAGTTGTAGGAACCCCTAAGTGGGTTTCCCATTGAGTCGTAAGGATCTCGCGTGGGTATTTTCTTCCTTACAAGTCGAGAGCACCTACAAGTGCTTTTCACCATATCGGAAGTATCGATCGCCTATGGTAGGACTTTAACATCTTTGCTTCTTTTCTTTTCACGAACTTGCGCCCTTTCGAGTTTTCACAAGTTCACGGATTGTCCTGCTGTTTTTACTCACAGAGCCATTTCGGGTATCCAATTGCCCATTTTTCTTGTGGGCATACCTTTTTTACGGTAGTTTCGTCGTGGGTGATCCAACATTGCTTGCCGGTGGTACTTGAGGAAACAGACGGCCCGTCAGGTAACGCACCGTTTGCATAACGCGGTTGAGATCCATATCATTTATGCCACGGATTGTATACAGTGGTCAATTTGAAGACCGGCCGTAGAGCATCACATCTTTTAGAGAACTGCATCATTAGTAAAGCTTCCTGATCGGTGGGACTTCAGGTGTAACCTCGCAGGTGGGACTTGGTGGAGGTAGGGATCATTTATGGTCGTGGATTGTATACGGTGGTCAATATAGAGATCTATCGTAAGGCAAGATGCCAGTTTAGGGGCATAGCGATTCATCGGAGACATGAAAAACATAAGTGGGACATAGATCGTTTGTGCCCGTGGATTGTATACGGCTGGTTATATGATCCATACCGTAAGGCAACATGCAAATAGGGACATCAAGGTAAATAAGAAACATGGGTTACATATTTTTTATGCCCGTGGATTGTATACGGTTGGTTATATGGTCCATATCGTAAGGCAACATGCTAGTTTAAGGACATCACAGTCCATCATCAACATAATAGAGGTGCATATCAATCAGCAGGATTTTTAGAGTTTCGACTCAGGAAGATAGCGAGCGGACACAAGCGTCGCCATTTATCATTGACCTAAGTCGCAACTCTTCAAGCACAGTACTTCTTAAGGAATCGGCCGTTTATTGACCGAAAAGACCTTTCTCCATGCATATCCATGAGTAGGTAAGCTCCACCTTGATAGTCCTTATCTATGACGTACGAGCCCTCATAGCTTGGCTCTAACTTCTCCCGTTTTGCACGATTAAGAATCATTGGTCTTTTGACAACCAGCACGAGTTCGCCTTGGCGAAATGTTCTCGGCCTGCTTAGTCTTTCATATGATTGTATCATCCTTGCCCTGTAAGCTTCTAGATTTTGTTGTGCTATAAGACGGGTTTCATCGAAAGCATCGAGCTCTTCAAGCCGAAAATGAGCATTTTCTTCATCCGTGAGCTCGTATTGAACTGCTATTCGCAATGAAAGAATTTCTATCTCCAGCGGGAGCATTGCTTCTATATCAAACACCAGTACATACGGTGTTGTATTCGTAACTGTCTTGAACGTCATTCGGTACGTCCAAAGAGGCTTGTGCAACCTCTCGTGCCAGTCTTTCTTATTTTTGGACACCATCTTCTTTATGATTAAGGTCTTGTTGAATGCTTCAGCTAAACCGTTAAATCGAGAATTATAGACCGAGGAGTATCTCCAATCTATCTTGTATTGCTGTGCAAAACGGCTTATCTTGTGGCTTTTGTATGCTGGTCCATTATCCGAGATTATCTATCGCGGAGTTCCGAACCGGTAAATGACATGAGCTTTGAAGAAATAGGGGATATTCTCCGTCTTCGCCTCCCTTAGCGGTACTGCTTCTGCCCACTTAGAGAAGAAATCGGTTGTTTCCAATATAAACTGATGTCCTCTGGACGACACTGGCTCGATAGGACCCACGATATCCGTTCCCCACATCTCAAACGACCAACTAGCTACCGCTGGATGCAGCAAATTTGGGTGTTGATGTATGAAATTCCCATGTATTTGGCACGAATGGCACCGCTTCTCATATTCGAGGCAGTCTTGAATCATCGTGGGCCAGTAATAACTCATTCTTTTTATCTTTAACTTTATCTTTAGTTCTGCTTGATGGGAACCGCAAAACCCGTCGTGTACTTCCTGGACGACTTTCTTTGCTTCCTTCGGCCCTAGGCACTTAATCATACGAAGTCAAAGAATCTCTTCTATAAAGAAATGTTGACAAAAGCGAACGACAGAGTTCGTTTCATGAGCCGATGTCTAGATGGCGTATCTTCATGTGCTCGTTGGGACTTAAAGTAGTCTATGAAGACTTCCATCCTGTCCTCGACTTCTTCGTTTTCTATTTGGAGAGCATCTTTTTCGGTCCTTTCTTTTTCTTCGGGTAACTCCATCAGAGCCTCCAAGGCATATCTGCTGGATCATGAAGATCCATCAATCCATAAAAAAGAAGACTTCATGGGTGGAGGTATTGTCGATCATAAGTTCGACAACTGGCACTGATAAGTCATCTTTTGGACACGCCTTGTTGAGATCTCGAAAGACCACGCAGGTCCAAACCATCCCATTCTTCTTTATCACCGGAACGATATTGGCAATCCAGTCGGGCTATTAGACTTCCTGGATAAAGCTAGAGTTTATGAGCTTCTTGACTGCGATGTTGATACACATATCGAGTTCAAGCCGTATCTTTTTTGGCGCTTGCTTAACTGACTTTATCTCTGACGATATGGCCAGCTTGTGTACCGCTATATTTGGATCAAAACCCGACATCTCGGAGTAATTCCAAACGAAGCAATCTTTGTACTTCATAAGCACATCTTTTAAAGTGGCTACTTATTTTTCGGATAGCAGCTCACTGACGAACATTAGTCTCAGATCATCCTCCATTCTCAAGTCAATTTTCATTAGGTTGTCCGTCGTGATATGTATCCCATCTATAAGCTCTTTTAGTGCCAGCAGAAATTCTGAAATCTCCTCACCATCGTCTTCGTTGGTGAAGTATTTGAGGAAGTCGATCATATTCTTATCCCCTCCCTCTTTTAAGAGTTTTATCATGTGGCAGGTATAAGTCAGCTTCTGTTTCTTCAGTCGAGCAGGTTAGCATAAGTTTTCTTCAACTCATGCTTTTGTGGCCGATTTATCCTCCAACTATCGGACAGTATGATCATGCCTGGTTGATATTGGTATTCCACCCAATTCTTGAATGTGAATCAGTCTTCAAGTGGGTGACTTATTACTTGATGGCAGGAACAATATTCCGGATGATTGACTTCATTTACTTGCCCGGGGTGCCGAGACACCGGAAGTGTGATCATCTGGTGCTTCATAACAAAGCTAAATAGCTTCTTCGTCTTGTCACGAGAGAATGAATATCCCCGACCCATCTTCTTTATGAGGGACGGGCTCCAACCGAACTTATCTCGATTGAAAAGCGTCTTGGACGTGCCTTGTTGTCTTTGAATGTCGCTTGCGATCATCTCCTTATTGTTATCTCCGGTTCGGGATTCTCTTTCATAGGAGTACAAAAAGGGTTGTGGATGAAAAGTACATAATCTACTTCTTTCACTGATTGTTCACTGAGACGCAGCTTCCTGGCTTTTTCATATATGGCCGTTTCACGGTTTTAGTTGCCTCGGCTTGCTTGACAAGCTTTCCTTATTATCCTATCAATCTAATCTTCGAGTGATGGATTTAGAGTTCCCTGAGCAAGGCTTTGCTCCCGTTCGGCAGCATTGTTTCCTGAGGAAGTATCTTCTTCTCCGTTCGAGTTGTTTATGGCATAGCAGCTGTAAATTTGCCCCCGCTTCTTGGACCAAACATATCCTAGCCCGGTTTTATCTATCTTCCCATCGAGCTTCTTCCGTTAAGTCCCGAACACATCCCAAATCTTTTTATAGAATTGGGCTTGTCGGACAGTTTTTTCGAAAGGCATACCTTGACGCTTTAATAGGTCCTTTAATCCCTTTGCATAATACCTTGGCATGTGGATGGGCTGCAATTTGTCAAGATTTGGATCGGCTCCATATCAGATTTCTTTTTTATCTTGGTCTCCTTAGATTTGTAGAAAAGGATCGACTTTTCACCTCTATGCCTTGAAGGCACATAAAAGATTTCCAACTCTTGTACGCTATAAGTACTGAGCGAGTCAAGTTTCTTATAGTGTCGAGGCGGAGCCGCCATAATATATAGAATCTGGTCCGCTTCGTCAAGAGTCTACGTCGGTGGACGAGTGGAGAACACCGCATCAGTCTCATCTTCGGAGTCGCCGCCAAAGATTAGGATAAGGGCCGACAGATCGGGTTTATTACTTTCCATCTGAGGTTATCCCGAGTAGACTATCTGTTCATCTTCTTCAGTATCGCTTCCGAAGACCGGGATGGTGGCTACTGATCTTTGTTTATTTTCCGGTTTGCGGCATCTTTCGGTATCTTCAAAACCCGGCTGAAAGTACTTTGCATCTTCATACTTTCATACATCATTTACTAAGAAAGGATTGAGCTCTCCCGTGACGTTGTACTCTTGGTCATCTTTGAAAAACTTTATACACTGATATTGTGTAGAAGGGATGATATTGTACTCGTATAGCCAAAGCCTGCCAAGTATAGCATTGTAACATGTTTTGGCGTCGATGACATGGAACTTGATGTCCGTGACGAGCTGCCTGAAGCGGGGCGTCAATACTACGGACCCAAGCGTCCGTGACCATTGCGAGTCGAACCCTGAAATGATCTTGTCTCGGGAAAGGTGCTGAACATTCATGCATATCTTCTTTAGCACTCTCACATTGAGAAGGTTGACAGAAAATCCATTGTCGATAAGGATTTTTCCTATCTTGATGTCGCGGCTGTATCCGGTAACAAACAGCGGTCGATTATGCTCGTATGTTCCGAGAAGATCTTCCTCACGGAAGGTAATATCAGTGGTGTGGACTTCTGCGAGTTCATCCTTCATTTTCTCTTCCACGAGGAAGGCTTGAAACAGATCTGGTTTCTTTAAGGCCTTGATCAAGAAATCACGCGCCTCTTTGGACAAGAGTAGAGCATCCAATATATTCAGCTGTGAGGATATCTTCCTCAAATGTGCAAAGACAATATAGTCCACCTTGATTTTCTTGGGTATCCTTTGCGGCAAGCTCTCTGACAACTTCTTCATCGACCTCGATCTCCTCGAGGACTTTCCTTTTCCCTTTATGTTGTTTATTTGAATCCATGCTTGCGGGTCCAAAGTTCTTTTCAGGCAAGCTACGGTTGCGCAGCCGAATATTCCCGCAATCCATTTCTTCCTCTTCTTTTTCCAAGGCAGAGCTTTCAAAGAGAAGGGTTAAGAAGAATTCCATCCTCGGAATCGCTCCCGAATGCGAGAATCCGAGAGCTTTCTCCTTTTGGGCCGGTATTGGTCATATGGTAGCTGTTGGTTGTCTCTTTGTCTGCTGCAATCTTGTCGCTCTCGTATCGACGAGCGTGAGCCTTACGCTTCTCCTTCTTAAAATGTCTTCTGTGGGCAACGTATCCTTATCACCACTTCTTGAAGGCATTGCACTCATCAATAGGATGGGCGACCCTTCGGTGATATAGACAGTATTTTAAGTGTTCCTCTTCACCATCGAAGTACGGAACCCCAGGAGTATACATCATTTGAGACGGTAGCTTCATCCCTATGATAGGGCTTTGGAAGACCGCTTCTCGGCTTTGGTCCTGCTCTTATTCTTTGCAGGCATGATTTGGTCCGGTTAGAGAGCTTCATAATCCGTCTCTACTGTAGCTTCTTTGTTCAGGCGGCCTTTTCATATATGGTCATCTCGCGCCTTTGATCATCTTTACTTTTTATAAAAGCTTCTTTCAGCAACTTTTCGAGCGTATCTTCTTCTGGAAGCTTCAAGATATCTAATGTCGATTCTGCCCCCAACTCGTCCATGTCGCTTTCAAACACTGGAGGAGCTTCTTCATCATGTGTAAAGAAATGGGAGACCATATAGCAACTTTCCACACGTTCTTTCATCCCCTTGATTAAGTCATTTTCTTCTTCGTCGTCACTGTCGTTGTTCTCAAGGATATGCTGGTGGAACTCTTCAAGTGTGACCGGTATTCGCGCTTTCTGGTTATATTCTTCCAGCGCAGCTATATATTTTTGCAGATCCGTGCGGCTGTCGACATATTCGGCAAGCTGCACGGGCTTCTTAATCTTCTTTTTCTTGGAAAACTTAGAAGGCTTGCCTTGGGGCCTTTTCCCTTATCAATGATTTTTGGCATGGAAAGCGGCTTCAACATCCCTTTTATGATCTCAGACTCAAACGGGCTTTTCTACCTGATTGACGGGCATGTTTGTAGGTCTTTCAGCTTTCTTTTGGTCTTTGCCGAAAGAACCACTTCCCATGGAGCTTCTTCCATAAATGAGCAGAATGCCTCCTATGTATCAGCTTTCTTAAGGGCGTGCTTTTATAGTGGATTTACCTTCCAATTATCTGACAGCGCAAGCTTGCCATGCTGAAACTGATCCTCAACTTAGTTCTTAAAGACGTAACAATGTTCAATTGGATTACTTACCATCCGGTGATAAGGACGGTAGCTTGGATTGTTGACATCACCAGCTTGTGCTGGTCGCAGCAGCTCAGGCAATGTTATCAAATTATTCCTCATAACAAGCTCGAACAATCTTTTCGTCTTATGGCGAGGGAAGGAATACGGGCGTCATATTCTTTCTTCCAAGGTAGGAGCAGTGCGGTTGTTTTGGCGAGTGGCGGCTTTCACCGTTTTGTTGTTGTTGTGTATTAACGACAAAGGCCGCCTTTCCTTTGCCTTTATTATTTCGGGAATCTCCGCCTGAAACGGAAGGGCTATGGCCCATTTGTTCCATCTAGGCTAATTTATCGATGAGCGCCTAGAAGGTGGTAGGCTTGAAGAAGGTCATAAATTGGAACACAGTCAACTGAGTATGGATGGCGCCTATGAACATTCCCACAGCGGGAGCTTCCTTAATGCGTTGATCGCATTTAGACCACAGGTTTCGCTACCGGATCGCATATTGAACCCATGCCTCGCCTGATTCAACCTTTGTGTTGAACAGCGCGGTGATTGGAGCGCATTCACTTGCGCTAGTGAATCTCTGAGTGAACAGTTCCATATCAGAAAATGTCTTAACGGAGTCATTTGTGAGCTCTGAATACCATTCGAAAGCTGTCTCTGACTTCCAACAAATTGATGACGCAGCAGCTTATCATCACCTCCGGTGTTGCCACATAGAGCTTTAAACTGTGCACCGTGCTAGTGAAGGGCTACAAGTTCCTCTCTCTCTCTCTCTCTCTCTCTCTCTCTATATATATATATATATATATATATATATATGAAACTTTGGGATTGTATATCCCGGAGAGCATTTCATCTAGTTGTACCATATTGAATATGGTCTACCAGTCTTGGTCAGCGAATTCACTGCTTCATTTGCCTGGTAAGCTTTGATCTGTTGTGCGATATAATCATCCGTCGCCTTCGAAATCGTTTCTTCTTTAGCCGTTGATAGGGCTTGAGGAGTGTTTGAAGTTTTTCCCTTATCATCATCAACAATTACTGATGGTTCTTCGGCCGGCGGTTCAGGCTGGATCAGCATTCCAACCATGTCCTAAAACAGGAGAGCAATCTGCTTCATATTAGCAGCTTGCTCCGCCGCCTCATTATCCTTCTTTTCCAGCACTCACCTCAGGAAATCGACATCGGTCTCGTGTTCTTGTCATTCTTCTAGCTCATTGTCTGGACTTCTTTTAAAGCTAGTGAGCACCGCCACCTTGGCGAGCATGTCCCGAAGCTTTTCTTGTTGCTCCTGGCCCTTTGTCAATGACTGAGTATGCGGTCTGTGATTGACGGAAGTACGACTCTCGTCTTTGGTGCCAGCCATATGGATTGTGTGAGCCATCATGCCCCAGGCTTGGGACGCTTGGAACTTTGACCTTCGGATTTTGCTTGAGACGCTCGAACTTTTCCGGTCTCGCTCTTTTATGGGAAGCCGTTGTAGGAGGAACCGTCATGATAAAAACCGTCGTGTGGCAGAGGAGTTGTCCTTATCTTGTCGACCTTTGAACTTCTTCGGTCGACAAAATTAATTGTCATCAATAACAGAGCCTTGGACTTCTTTCTACACTCTGTGAATTGTCGAAGAAAGCTGCTTAGATGAATGCTTCGATTTCGGCTCATTCAGTGTCTTCGTAGGAGACGGCGATTTCTTCAACACCGTGGTAAGTGAGTTACGGCAAACCCTTCTGAACGGTTCGATGTTGTTCTCAATTGGAACAGCAGCATTGATAGTCACAACGGGAATTGGTGGAGTCAGCCCAAAAGAACTGCCCCCAGCTTGCTTACTCAACGCCAATGGCGACGTCGAGCGCCTCTCGTAGCAGCAACCTTCTTAGTATCAAAGGCTTCTCCTTTATGCCCCTGCGTTGTTTGGGGATTTCGCCAAGTGTCAGCCTGTGAAAGACCGGTGCCTTCAGTTAAGCAGGAGCAGAAGAGGTTAGTCTGTTGAAAACAGACTGCCTTGGGGGTGAAGCGCTCTTAATTGCTTCAAATAGAGCAGGAGTCGGGATGGCCAATCGCTTAAAGACGGTCCTCTCAGGGATCGTGGGCTTCTTGGTGGGGCCTACTGAGCTTGTCTTCAGCCTGTTGAAGGCTAAAACTTTGGAGATGGCAGTCTTATCAGCAGGGCCTGCAGAGATGCTCAGCCGATCAAAGACCGACTTTCTTGGAACTTCTTCCTTTGGCGTTGGGGCGCCAAAGTTTGGAGATGGGAGCATGGTCCCGAAGAACAATCCGTTGGTCGCTTGGATGCCCTGCTCAGCCGGAATGGAGAAGATCGAGGCTGCATTTAGCCCGTAAACGACCCCTTCTAATGGGTGGAGTTGGCATGAGACTTTGTTGTGGCAGTTGGTGCAGCTGAAAGCCGTTGATCTGCACTGAGGTGAAACACCAATTTTTAGTATCTCAAACTCCAAGAGCAACCTAAACATAGCGAACTGCAATTTCGTTCGTGAAACACGACACACGGAGTGTGCAGTGGAAAGAGAAAAAGGTCACATGCCAGAATCTGTTTACCGCTGAAAACAGAGACGAACTGGGATAGAACGTCTTGCTTGAATTTAGGGACGGATACTATTTGGAATATATCCATCCACATTTCCGAAGATACCAAGTTGATTTATGGCGCCGTATATCGGAGGTTTGGATGGATGCGACCATTGTAGCAAACTTATCAGATTCTCACTCATATGTGAGGGGTTTCTTTTATTGTGGGGACGCTTTTTCCTGCAGGCGCAAGCCCTTGCAATTAATTACGTTATCACTACGTAATAACTTTCTCCTTCTCCATGTATATCACTTCGTGTCATGTTATATATTGTTCATTTTGGGTTTGCCCTTGGATTGTATACAAAGACTAATATATGTCGTCGTCCGCAGATTAGTCCAAATCCATACATATCATATTTAGGTTTGAACCAAGATAGCATTTCTCATATAATTGAAGTCCATCAGTTCGATATGTCATCTAAGGATAGTTAGTCGTATCTGACTAAGATCAACTCATTCGTCCATATTTCTAGAAAAAGTATTTCTTGTTTTTCATTTCCATTCCCATAAGAATAAATACTATAAATCGCATTTCGAACAGGACACAACATCTATAGGATAACTTCCATCCTGAGAGTTCTTTATAGGGTTCATACGATATCCGCGATCTCTCTTAATTTGTAATCTAATACGCAAATCAATTGGTTCCGTCAGGTTAGCTATATGTTGTGTTGTGTCAATTATTTCCACGGAAATAATTTTTATTTTGACTTCATTTTTATGAACCTTGGTACTCGAAGAAGTGTAAAAATCTATATTATAGAGAAACTTCCGACCCTTTCTAGTCATTGGAATAGCTTATATTTGGTTAATAACTGATTTTGTTCCGGATTTGGAAATCCATTAAAGGTAAAGGACATTCTTTTGAGGTTTAAAATTTATTTGTTCTAAAAAAATGGGATCCTTTTCATGATTTACTAGAATGTAATAGGGACATCCGTTGACAAAAGGATGATGATCATCTCATGGCTATTGAGAACGAATCAAATCAAATGGTTCTATTTCTCAATTTTTCTGACTTGCTCTTATGGAACCAAGGTCGAAAGATTGAAAAAATCAGTCATTCACAACCACTGATGAAGGATTCCTCGAAAAGTTAAGAATTAGTAATCCAGGAATATGGTTAACGATCGTTAATCTTATTTTAGATTATGATTAACTTAACAAATATAGACTAAGGATCGTTAATCGTCTTTAAGACTAAGATCGACTTAGGTTTATTGATATTTTGATCAATGGATCAAGTATGAAAAGCAAAAACTTCTTTACTTAGTTCATTTTTAACTAAATGATCAAGAAATAACTTGTTGTCCAAGTGCGCATATGCACATATATGCATTTGCATAGGGTGCGCATTTGTCTTACTGTCAGAGGGTTGCGCACGTGCATCTCACGTGATGCGCACCTCCTTGTCATTCCAAGTTGTCATCTACGCATGTATATATGCGTGTGTATTTCAGGGACAATATTTCCCACTTGCGCACACGTGAGTTTCACGTGATGCGCACATCTGTATAGATGTGATTTCATCATCTGCGCACACGTGCATATCACGTGATGCGCACATCTCTAAGGACGTTATTTTCCTCATGCGCACACGTGAGTATCACATGATGCGCACCTCTCCAGAGGTGTTATTTTATTTAAGTGCTTATATGCGCACTTCTGTATGGAGCAAACTTCTTCTTAAGTGTGACTTAAGGTCAAGTACGTACTGTTCACCAGAAAGCTATGGCATTCAAAGAGACAAGGATTTCTGTTTTTTAATTTTATGGAGTACTTTCGTGATGTATATCCCATTTGTTGAAAGTTGGGGCCTTTTTTATCCGAGTCAAAATTGTTCAAGAAGCAAAAGCCTCTTTTTTTTATTATATGCATCAAGACATAGATTGATAAAAGTCTTAAATTTTAGGATTAATCTCTTGTAAAAGTATAAACCTATATAAGAGAGATCGGCCTTAAGATCTTTTGATCTTTCATATAACGAATCAAAAAATTCAGCAAAAAAGCAAACGCTTTTATATAAAGCAAAAGCTTTATTATTATCAAAGAGACAGATTTTTTCTCCTTCTTTCTTTTTCTTTTTCTTTTTTACCTTTTTGTTGAAGGTGATGAAGATGATGAATTTTTTTCTCGGTTGGAAGAAGTGCGCACTTTATTTGTGGCTGCTATCAAAAAATATGAACGTGATCCGTCTTTTTTTATCTCCCTCTTTAGTAGAAGGTCCATTAGGGTTTGTTGCTATTTATTAGGGATTTATTTGATTTTAAATTGATTCATATCAATTTAGATGATATTTAGAAACATGTGTGCACCATTGGATCAATTTACAGTGCATGCACACCGTTGGATCAGACACCATGTCAATCATTTTTTTTTAGGAAATATATTTTCAGATTAACAAAGAAGATTTTTCTTCTTTGTCAGAACCGCATGCTTCATTGGGTATAGTTGCGCACTACAAGACAGTGTGCACATGCTTTGCACGTGTCGTAGCTATCTTGTGTTGCAATTTATATACATGCGCATGTATATGGTTGCGCATGTTATTGACATGTCCCATGTGCGCACTTGCTACTTGCGCAAGTGCGTTCGGCAGTTTTATATTAGGTGCACACTTGATACTTACGCAATAAAACAGATGTGAACAATGAGCAATCTCTGGACAAAGCAAAAAAGAATAAATTTCTAAAAAATGGACCGTACCTTGTCGAAGACCTCCAAGCTTTTTCATGTATTGATCAAGTTGGCAGATTTGCTCATCCACCTACAGAACAAATTCAAGAATGGCATTTATAGAAAACTTGAGCACACCAGGCCATTTTTCAACATGTGGTGTTAATCTGGTTAACTGCCATAAAAATATACTTTCAATGATTATATTGCAGATAATAAATTTTTGAATCATGAAAAGCAGTTAGATTACAAATTAAGTAGACAGAAGAACTGCTTAATTAATGCAAAACAACTGCACCCATGAGATGAGATATCCCCTGGATTAATCAGTTCAGATTATCATAGTTACGATGAATCTGCCTGTTTTATTCTTCCCTGATCTCTAAAAAGTTTTGCTTGTATAGTTTCAAGAGAAAGAGAATGGCTTCAAGAATAAGTGTGACTCTTTATTAGGCATTGACAAATTGGGTACATGTAAACACCGAACATGAGCTAATTAGACTGCGATGGACCGGCGAAATTTTAGATTAACTTTGGAAAGCTACTCCATTAAATTTCAGAATATTTAGAGAAATTTGTTTTTAATATATAAGCATTTGGAGAAACTGAAAACTTAAAATCGGGGGGACACGTTGCACCTCTAACTTTAGCCATATGCACAGATAAGGATGGCACATGAGACACAGAAATGTGTTTCACTGAGTTGGAAATCCACATTCGCATAAGTAACTAAGGTATGAATCAGTAAAGGATAACATTTCAAAATTGTTGAGTGGCCATTCGCTTTTTATAATCAGGAACAAATATGGCTCCAGTGAGATGACGGCACTACACAAAAATGGATAAGGGGTTCGAACACTAGAAGCATATATGATTTTAAGATATGATAACAAGCTCAGAAAATCATATTTATTCAAAATTGTCTAGATTACTCAGAACTCGGAAGATAACAGGATCAGAACCAAAACAAAATTTTAATGTTATCATTAGAGAAGAGTAAATGTTAAACACAACATTAAGTGACTTGGTTACATACCAAATCATAGGCAAGACTCGCCAAAGCCACTTTTTCATCAGCTATCCGGACACAATGTTTTTGTTCATCAAGAGCCTCATCTGAAAATTTGATATGCGATCCACCAGCTATGATGTTACCAGATTCAATTCCTCTCCTGATTTCCTCTATTTCTTGTCCACAACGCTGCTCATTTTGCAGTTGAACTCCTGTAATTATTAAGAGATATGAATAGAGAATCTAGCCAGAGTCTTGCAAAAGCAGACTTCAACAGTCAGCATAAATTCAAAGCCATTCTATATAGCATATGCTGCGTTAAAATTTCATGGCTGAAATATAAAGAAAATAGAATCAAGACTGCTACAAATGATCTATAATTAACAATTCATAACCAATTCAAATTAAGACTGCTTTATGCTACAAAAGATCTATAATTAACAATTTATAACCATATTCAAGATTCAGCATGTCCATTTCCAAAATATTAATCTGCACATATTCGATACTGGCCCTTAACAGAGGATATGGTCGAAGCTGAATGGCGAAAAAGGCTTCATGTATCCAACTACAAAAGAATTGGGCAATGACTGCATGTATTCAATACTTGTTTAGAATGGGTAGTTAATTATAAGTTATACAAAGGAAATCATATTAAAAATGAAGCAACCGGATAGGTTTATTTCCTGTGACATCTAATGTGCGTAGATAGCATGCCAAATTCAGGAAATAGCATCCGCTATAAAAATTTGACTATCGTTGTAAACAGTGTCTGAAAGAGTGATGGTAGAATATTATATCATCGTTCATATGATTCAAGCAGAAGAATGAATAGAACATACCCTGTAAACTTTTATCTAAATCTCGCATAGTCGCATAGTGACGCTGCAGAATGGCCGGCAAGGATTCAATACCTGAACAAGAAAACAACATATCACAAACCGCAAGATGCCACTCTACAATATAAGCGAGTAGCGTATTCTGCATGTAAGTAACAGTAAAGATATTAAACAGATTAATTATGAGCCTGGAACTAAATTTTCCATCAGTGTTTTAAAGCGGGAAGTGAAGTGAAGACAACCACTTAAGCAGCAGCAGCTGCCAAGACACCTAGGCAGCAACTTATATTGGTTGCAAACCATTTCTAATTAATAAAAAAGAAGGGGGAGGGAGGGATTAGATATCAAGTAAGGTTTACACGCACGTGCTCTAAAGAACTGAAAGTTGCAATACTTTGCTCCAAAGTGAGCGCCTTTGTGCAAACATATGATAATATGAGAACGAAATAAAGTGCGCATGTAGGCATATAATATACATAAAAATTGTTGCGCCGAACTCGTAATGCATCACAAAACTTCATGTTGTATATTGATTATATCTTCAAAGGGAAATTTGGAGGCATTTCCTCTCCTTAGGACCTTAGGAGGCAAATCTTTTAGGACCATATGAAGGCATTTCCGTTAAGTTCTTCAAATCTTTTAGGACCATATGAAGGCATTGCATAATGAAAAGAATATGTCTGCAAGAGCTGATTCTTCTTTAAAGAAGGATCCATACAAGGTTCAGAGCCAGTAAAAATCCAAACTTTTTAGTCAAGAAGTGGTCGAAAATGATTAAAATTATGGAAATTTTATTTCCAAGAATTAAACTTGCAGCCTCAAAATAGAACCCAAACTCATCCGCTTCCAATCATAGAAACTCCAATGCTAGGGCATAAATAAAAATTTCGTCGCGAAAAAAAATCATCTGTGAATGAAGAGATTGAAGAGAGATGAGAAGGTCCTTACTGGCTTGGAAATCTTCGAGAAATCCCATGTCGAAAACAAAGAAAAGTTCTTGATTTTGATAGCTAGATGTCACCTTTTAGGTTGTCGTTCCCGCCCTAAATTTTGCTGTGATTTGGGGGAAATTGATTTCTGTTTCGATCAAATTGAACCCTGCATTTTGTTATAAGATGGGTTTTGGATTGGATAGTTCACGACACCGCATCCGACCCGCTTTTTCGTAGTTGGGCACAGACAGAGCGGGTTAAGAAACAAACCGGGTTTAAATTTCGAACCCGATTCGAGTTGTTCTCAGGACATAGATGGATCAGATATAGATATAGGTGTTACCATATCTCACATATCAAATCCTGGATGGATTCGAATAACAATACGGATTTTTATCGGAAATGAAATATTATCCGTATTTGGTAAAATTCAGATACACATATGAAATTAATATTGAAAAAATATATATGCTCAACACAAGCAAAATTTGCTATTTTCTGTATCGGATGTGAATACGGACACATGTATGCATTACTATATCCGTTTCCGGTAGATATTAGCAGATGGGCTGCGGATTTGAATAGTCATAAAAAACGAAAACAACCATCCATATTTGATAAAAAAAATTTATATGGATCTGGAGTTAGATCCGATGATCCGTATCCATTTACATCTCTAGTCTCATATAGGTGTTGCCATATTCGTATCCGGTACCAGCAAACGGGTTAGAATACAGATACAAATAGTTATCGTTAATGAGAATTGCTAACCGTATTTGGTCAAAGTCGGATACGAGTACCAATATATGAAACGAATTTTAGTAATAACATACTTGGTACGGTAAATAATTACTTTTTGTTATATGAGATATGGATACAACACAGACATAAGTGTCACCGTATCTATATCCGGTTGTTATTGTTGGTTGAGTATATAGATAGTTTTCAGAAACGAAAATTGCCACTCGACTAAAATGGGATACAGATATGGGGTCAGCTTGGATTGTCCCTGCATCTGTTATAAGTTTAATGGCTTTTAAATGAACAAATACACATTATAGTAACTTCTAATAGATAATTACTTAAAAAAGATTATCTTAGCAGTGATTTTATAGAGAAGCACACTTCCTTAAGGGCCTAAAATTAAATTCACAGTTTCCAATAAACAATCGAATAAAGATAGTTTGACAACATTATCAACAAACATATACAGTTCATTGACTTGTTGGCAGTGAAAACCATTTTGATTAGCATACCGAGTTCATAAAAATGAAAATATATTAATTGCATCAAATAATAGATTAAAATAAAAAGATCACAACCAAAACAAGATGCAAGAAATCTAGTTAAGCATGCTTGGGAAATAGTTGCACCCCCTCTTTTAAAACTCCGTTATTATAAAAAAAAACAGTTGCAAGAAATCTCAATTAACTAAATCATTTATACTTAGACATTTATGTTTATAAAAAACGGCATGAAATGCTTATTGTACAACAACAAATCTTTATCCCAAATTTTCAGGGTACGCATGAAATACTTCATAAACCTGAAACAATTAACATGTGGGGGTGCGTGGGGGGTGCACCAAGAACAAGAAGAAAAGAAGAAAAGAACCGCAAATCAGGACTTCTTCATCAAAATTGGTAAAAAATGAACAGAAAATTTGTCATCAAATATTCATGAACTATACTGATGCAGCTCATTGTACAACAACTTCACAGGTATCCATGAACTATACACATACAAATCCAGTAATGCTCAAAAACCATACAAATCTTGTACTATTACAACTTTTCTGCTACAATCAAATATCAAAACCTTTTTCAAAAAAATTGATACCAAATACGGCACGTATACCATCTAAGTTCCAGTTTAATCTCTCTGGCAGCAAGTCGACGACACTCTTTTCCCTGTCCTCAGAAAATTTAAGCCCCAGTGATGAAAGAAAATCAGCCGGTAAATGATTTTTAAGCTCCATTAAGTTCTTCAAATCCTCACAACTACCAACTCTATTTCTAGTAGCAATGCTACCCAATCCACAATCTTCCTCTTCAACAAATTGTCGGTCGGCGTAAATCGACCAGCTTTTTCCCCTTTCAAGAGTAATAAGTTATTCCAGTCCGGTTCACTGCTAAACCTTGGAGTTGAAACAGGACAACTTCTAGGCGAAGAACTGAAGATATTTCTCTTTCGACAAACATCAATAGCAGTCAGACCTTCCCTTCTATCAGGCAATCCCAGAGCATTGCATAATGTTAGCGATAACTCTGGTTCAATGCTCCCATGGTATTCTAGTAAAGGAAGAGTGCACTGCTCCTCTTTTGCATGTTCTGGATACAAGCGGCGACCAGATAGATAGGGCGAAGCGGAATAAGTGTATGGGACAATTGATTGGTCCTCACGAGGAAGTTTGTTTCTGTAACCAATATTTGATTGCATGTGATCCTTAAATCTGAACCCAGTGTTGCATTCAAATTTCATGTCTAATTCAACAGCAGAAGTTAATCTGTTCTCAGTACGGAGATCTGAAATTCCTCCTGGAAGCGAAATGAAATGCTTGTTTTCTCTGTGAAGTCGAGCTTCAGTAGTATGATTTTTAGTATAATTTCCTTGTTCCTCGAATAATGGATCGGAACACCAACTTCTGCTTTGGAAATCAGCATTAAGATACTCACATGCCGGAAAATACTGGGCCCTAGCACGATCACATGGTAAAAGGGACGAAGTCATCCACTTTGGTACTGTATTCTCTGTAAGCTGAATTTTTCTCAAAAGAAACGTCATAATCATCTAGTATTGAATTTGAATGCCATGGTAATATGCCTCGACGGCCAACATTATTAGTTGCAAGATCATGAATCCCATGATGTTCCTGTGGTGAAGGGATAAGCTCGTGACCCATTGTTTGATACTGTCCTAGATCAGATGTGGAGGCTCCATTATTAGCAGGATGTAGATTTGATTTGCAAATTAAGGCCGGATCCTCAAAATGATCCACTGGCAAAGTAATCAGCTTGTTTGCGTCCCTACGCCTAGGGTTAAGCAAATCAGTTTCCCATTTACTTCCCTTCTTATATATGGCATCTACCCTAGCAAACTTCTGTGATTCTTTATTTTCGCTATATGAGTTGAGTGATGCAGATGAGTGGTATTTACCACATGATAACTTTTCACTTGGCTTCGCAAGATCACCAAACTGTAATTGCATTACATTAAAATTTAAGTGATATATGGTTTGAGAACATACATGTCGAACAGCCTGTAGCTAATCAAAACTCTAGAGAAATGCAAATATACTTGAACCTTGATGAAGTTAAAGAACATACATTGTCTGATTGTTGTCCCATACCCAGCCTTTGCAGGTACTCTAGAATCAGATCTGATCTGAGAACGACTTCTGCAAGGACAGTACTAATAGAAAGTACAAAGATAAATAAGAGATTCTGATAAATATAACTAACTTGTTTGATAAAATCTCTTCTACTTTACGTGACAATGCCTCAACCGCTTTCCGTAGCAAATTATTTCTTGTTTTCGAAAAAAAAACCTCATACTCATGTTCTGGCCCTAATGTTTTGAGTGAAAATTCAAATTGGTTAAGCAGAATAAAATTTCAGCACAAGCTTAAAGAGTTCAAAAAGGTAAGACTCAAGTGTTAGCATGCTATTGTATTCAAAATGGAAATCTAGCTGCATGTACCCGATACTTTGAAACAAGCTTACAGAGCAAAAAAAGTGAATACCACAGCACAAAAGAGTTCTTGGGTCAAGTGCGAAAATAAGTCAGTACTAAGGACGATTGTTTCAAGAAATACTATTTCTGTAATATCATATAGCCTAAATTTCACTAAACTACCCTTAACTAGGAGTGTTTTTCAGTTAACTATCTTAAACTTACATATTACAGCAAGCTTCCTTAAAGTTGTATTTTTTAAATTATTTTTTTGTGAAATTGCTTATTTCTTGATCATTTTTTTTTACTTTTTCAGTTAATTACTTTAATGCACAGCATAAATTAAGCCTTAATAGAGTTAACTGAAAGCTGCTTGCCATAGTACAG
Organism: Agapanthus africanus; assembly: GCA_030015575.1. Lineage (NCBI taxonomy): Eukaryota > Viridiplantae > Streptophyta > Magnoliopsida > Asparagales > Amaryllidaceae > Agapanthus > Agapanthus africanus. Next base: position 496,948,304 of record CM057347.1, on the reverse strand, counting down.
AAACGGTTCACTGAACGATGCTCATAACAGCCTTAAAGATTTTTAGTGTGCATGGATGCGAAGTACCTTAAAGTAGTTACCTGAACAAGCTCATGATAGTTTAGTGAAATTTAGCCAGTCATATATATGAAATAGGATATACTGTTACCAATGCTCACCAGGAGATAGAGAGAACCTCCAAGAATCAGCTACAGGCTTTTTAAAAGGAGAAAGCGGATCGCTCGTGTTGAGTTTGCGTTTGTTGTCGCTATCTAACTCTGCATTATGCAAATCAAAAACAGGACACAGTTAATCGGGTACGGGAATTCTCCATTAAGACTGCACGAGCATGCAAAGGATAATCGTTTTAATGCTCACCAAAATTATGTGAAATCTTAGCAGAAGGCAGGGACCTGTGGGCAATAGGTGTAACGATTTTTAGAATTGGGGGAAATGACCTCTCTGAGTCATTCTTTTCTGCAAACGACAAGAACTCAAGCGTTTCAAATCCGAAAAAATAGCACGACTGTGATTCAAACCCGAGACTTGTTATACATTTAACCCACCTCGTATGCAATCACTCACTTCAAATGTTTTTGAATTTTTGCCATGATTAGTGAATTGATTAAAACGACTTCTACAGTCAGATTCTCCCAACAATCTCTGAAAATATTTGTATTCGGAAGTCTTTGCATCAACAACTGAAGAAAGATAACTATATCATATGATATAGATATAATAAAACTAAAAACAAATTAAAACAAAAGATGTTAACTTTCTACTTAGTTTTGCAGAAAGTTAAACAAATTGAGGAACGGGGACATACCATTAGGGGAAGATCGACATCTTTGGGTTAGAGGGCTCACAGGATCCAAAAACTCCACCTTTTTCCTTCTGTTCATATCTATAAAGCAAACATACAAAAATAAATGTGAAAAGAAACATGAAACTGAATCGATGTCGATGCTTCTTGTTTCATTTACAAGATTGATTGAATTAAGAATCGAGAAAGAGGAACAGGAATGGAGGGAAAATTGTTACCGGACGATTGGGAGAAAACCCTGGATGAAGATTTTCGCTTCTCCATGGCGCTCAGTCACTTTGGTAACCTGAAGGGTGTTGTCGTAATTCTGTCGAAGTGCGCTTACAGGAACTTTGTGGCAGCGCGGCCTCGACGCGGTAGCGACACGACGGCGACAAGGCGGATACGAAGGCTTCGAGTTTTTTTTAATTATTATTTCTTTTTTGGGAAAAATAATTTTAAGTCTCTGGCTTTAAAAAGTGATGGTTTAAATTCGTGGCCCAAAAAATTGTTGTGAAAAACTCCCTGAACTTAAAGATTCTTGTATTTTAGTCAATATAGTGTATTTACTATTCTTTGTGCCGACCTTTCAGATAAATTGCTACATTTACCTTTTAAATTATTATAGTTATCTTTTAAAGCACTATATTAATCATATGAAGTGCTGCATTTATAATGAAATAAGTCAAATGCAATAGATATGGTAATTTTACTAAAAAAATATAACGGTTTCATATCTAATGTAGTATTTTAACATAAATATAGTACTTTGAGAAATAACTATAGTATTTTAAAAAATAAATGTAGTAACTTGCCTAAAAGGACAGTGTTGGCATAAAACAGTAGCAAATGTAATATCGGAACTAAAACACAAGAATCTTTAAGTTTAAGAGGTTTTTCATAACTTTTTTTGGGTCAGGGATCTAAACCTATTGCTTTTCAGATGCAGGGATTCAGAACATTTTTTCCTTGTTTTTTGCCTTTTTAATCGACAAGGCAAATTCTTCTATCTTAAGGGCATGTTTGGATGGCTCTAATTCCAGGGATTTTAGATCAAAATTTCTTTTTTACAATAGATTAGGTCAATCCCTCAAAAGTGCTTGTTTGGATGCGGATTTTCAACGTTAATCCGGAGGCTTTAAAAACCCCAAATAGGACTATTCCTGTGGATAAAAAAAATTAGTTTAGAGCTGGATTTTTTAATCCTCTCTCCCTCGCTTGTTCTTCCTCATTTTTGAGAATTTTTTATTTCTATCTTTGTATCTTATTTCATCTTTAGCCAAAAAAAATCCTCTTGCACCCTTTCCATACATCTTCTCTTACACCCTTTCCTTCAATACATCTTCTCTGACACCCTTTATCCATGTACTCCCTTTTATTTTCTTAAATTAAAAATGAGATTTTAAGATAGGTTGTATAGAATTTTGAAAAGAGTTGTGCTGTAAAACAAATAATAAATCGCTTAAAAGAAGTATGAGAGAAGATCCTCAAGTTGGTTTGAAATACTAAAAAAAAGATGAATTATAGAATTAGAAAACAACGATTTTGAAAAGGATATAATGGGTGGAACTTTTTTTTTGAAATCAATGGGTTCGGATTCAAAAAATAAATATGACCATGGGTTGTGAAAATTAAGAAGAAAATTGAAGAAGAAGATGATATCTGGTAAGAAATTAGGGGATACAACGAAGACAATAATGGGTTGTGAAAAGTGAATAAAAATTGAAAAAGAAGACGTGGATTATGGAATTGAAGAAAAATTAAAATGGAAGAAAATGAGTTATAAAATTGATTAAAAAAACCGAAATGGGTCGGAAGAAAATACGTTTTGGAATTGATAAAATACTGAGTCGGAAGATAATGGGTTGAAAGGTCTAAAAAACCGAGTTAGAAAATAATGGGTTAAGAGATCTAAAAAAATTGAAGGAGATAAAAATATTATTTTGTCTACGCTTTTAATTTCTATATATATAATAATATTTTATTATGAAAACTTATTCTTTATTAGCCAAACAATTTTTGATATAAAAATCCTCCGAATTTTTCACTAAAAGAAATGCACATGCATTCCAAGACATTTTTTTCCTACATGAAATCCGGCGAATTTCCATCTCAAGTATCCAAACACGGTCTAAATGTTTTTTACCAGTTGCAAAGGTGGCAATTTTTTTATATTAGCTAAAATAAAAGGAAAATTGTCAAAAAAAAACTCCGGAGCATTTTTTCCGCTGTCAAAAACCCCTGACCTTGGAACCGTAGTCAAGACTCTCTGTAAATTTTTCCTGCGGTATCTACACAGCAGGCAGCTGTATCTAACCAATTTATACAAACTATTTGATATCGTAGGAAACGGTTTAGACATCACAAGCAACTGCTTAGATATCGCTGTCTACTTAGATACCGCAAGAAACCAGATACAGCAAGAAACTTCTAGATATCACATGTAAGGGTTTTTCCGACAACCAAAAACTTTTTTAGGAGAGTTTTGACTGCAGTTCTAGGCCATGGGGATTTTGACAACGGAAAAAAATGCTTGGGTTTTTTGATAATGAGCTCATCCCCGTTCGTCTCTTTTTCCTGAGGATGTGCTGACCGCAAGCACATTTTAATTCATAAGAATCAAATTACGTAAAATTTAATTGATCATTTTAATCAATTATGTTTTTGATTGTTTAATTTAATCTCTCATTTTAATTCTAAAAACCTGTTGTAATACACTTAATCTAACTTTATGCATAAATTCACCTAACCATGTCTAGATTAGCCACAGATATGAACCGCAGAAAAATATGACGCAGAATCGCAGATCTCATGATATCTTTTGATAAAATTGCAACATATTGGAAACAGTGGCATAAAACACATTAAGCTACATTGTAAATTGTAACAGTCAAGAATAATTATAAAATCAAAGAGGTCGTATAAAACCAACTCAGCAAATATGATGCAAATTGAAGATTTTCTCTCAATTTAAACCAAAAGAGAGTTCTCTCGCGGAGAAATTAGCATAAGCCAAAGAGGAAATTTTCTATTCTATTTTTAATTACATTAAAGTTCAAATGGATTCTGCCTTCTTCTCTCAATTGAAGCACAAAATTTGGCAGGAGTCCATGATGAGATCAGATAGAAGTTATACAAGAGCTAATGGAGTTGTGATGTTTTAGAGCCCCAATCCTCTCAGCTTTCTTTAGGTTAATCGGTAACAAGAGCCTCGGTTGTCATCATCAGCCAAGAAATGCCGTAGAATGAACAGAGAGACAATCGTTAAACCAAAAATACTTCATATCACTAGTTGTATAATGTAAGGTCATATCCCCAGGTAAATTTGAGACTGGATATCTATTTTTTTTTATGTTACTGATACGAGGCATATACGCAACCACCGAAGAGTATGAATCCAATTGTATAGCATCAGATGAAGTGAATGAAATAAATTGAATGATAGAATACAAAAGTAAACTTCACAAAAAGGCTAGTTGAATGGAATAGGGTACCTGGCACCATCAACCAAAGCAGTTCTAATCACTTTCAGCGGATCAATGATGCCAGCCTTTACCATGTCTACATATTCACCTGGATACAAGTACATAGATGTCAACACCAAAACAAAAATTAAAAAAAAAAAACCTAATAAAAAGAAAGGAGAAGTGATGGAGCTCCTTTTCGGGGCTCTGTCAGATGTCGTCTTCCGTCGATCTCGAGGTAAACTGGATCGATTGTCCTTTGTGACGTGTAGGTCTCAATGGATTTTGTGAGGATAAGATGGGATGGAGAGGGCCACCGCCGTGTACCTGCAAAGAAGTCCCGAGGTGGTTTGGTACCACCGAGGACCTTCCGACGCTCAAGTCAGTGACAATATCCGAGCAGAGTAACGGCGTAAGTGTAAAGAATGACTTACTTGACACCTCTGTGATGGGGGTTTATATACTGGCGGCAGCACGCAGCAACAGACGCGAGAATCTCGCCGGCAGTTACGCTCCCGACGTCACGCCCGCGTGGTAAGCGGATGCCCGTTAATGGGGATCGCAATGGTGTGGAACGTGGGATGTTGCTGGCGGAGAATCCGCGTATGGCGAGATTCGCGGAGCGGCGGTTACGCCTGTGAGCGGTGGAGTTGGTCGGTCGGAAGGACCGAGGAAGATGGCCTCGGCGGGCGAGCTCGAGAACGAGCGGGAGGGCCGTGGCATCTTGGTCTTGTGGCAGCTTGGGGTGAGCTGAGTAGCCGAGGAGGCACATTCGTGGAGGGCCCCGAGGTGGGCCAGTTTGTGCTTGCAGGTCGGACACCGGGTGGCCTGGTCGGCCCTTGTGGGCCCTTTCTTTTGAGCCCTGAGACACGTCATCTGCCACGTGTCCCGATCTTGGAGGTCGCCAATATCGAGTATTATCATTAGCCCCCACTCTTGTCCCGACCAGCTAGCGGGTCGGGTCAGGAATGGACAGCCAAGCCTCCCGAGGCGAGATCCCTTCTAAGGTCTCATCGGGACTAGTCCTCGGGTCGTCGGTCGTCTTTTCTGCTAGCGAATCAGGACGAGATCTTTGCATTTAAAGAAGGTGCGCCGGTTCGTGAACTCTGCAGCCGAAACGACAGTCCACGTGTCGGGTGCCGACCGGCTGACGTGATGCGCGCAGGTCTGCGACGTCTGATGGGACGCAGTCAATCGCAGGGCCGCCACGTGGAACGATCTGAGCCGCTGGGCGCAAATGGCCGTTTCGGCGGGAGACGACGGGTGCCGTTGGATGAGGTCGCAGGCGGCGATAAATGTGGGTGGGGCCCAGCCTAGGGTCCTTACTCCTTCATATTTTCCTCCCTCAGGCCCCAGCTCCTCGGCGCTCGTCTCTCCTCCTTTGCTTCAGCCCCTGCAGAATTTCTTTTCCAAGGTTAGATGTCTTCCTCTTCTGTAGAATCGGTAGATGTTGTAAGGGTAGGTGATAGGGTTCCTTTAGATGTGCCCGAGTCTTCCAAGGGAGCAGGGGCTGGCCCCTCTCCCCGGGGTCGTGAGGCGGGGGCCGCCTCCAGGGAAGAGGCGGTAGGTATAGCCCCCAGTACCCCGTGCTGGATGAGGCATGAGGACGAGCTTGCTAAAGCTCGGGCTCGCTTTCACATTCCCCCGCGTTACACGCTACGTCTGGCCAAGGAGGGAGAGAGGGCCAATCAGGTGCGGGGCAGGGAGATTGCCTTGTACTTGGAAGCTTTTTGGGGCGGAATACGCCTGCCCTTCTCTCTCGAGGTCATCGCCGCTCTAAACTTCTTCGGTCTGGCCCCCGGCCAGTTATTTCCAAACTCATGGAGGATTCTTCTCGGGTTCTTGATCCGCCTGAGGCTGCAGGCGGTCCCTTTCAGTCTTTCCCTTCTCGATTCCTCCCTTGCATTCAAGAGTCATCCCGGCGGTCGGGCGGGGCGACCCCAAGTTGGTGTATTTTGCCTTTAGAAGCGGCCCAGGGTTGCCGCCGGGACCGGTGTCGTGGCCTTTCCCTCCTCCATTCATGATTGGAAAAAGAAGTTTTTCTTCGTTTCCCCTCCCGAGGGCGAGGATTGGCCAGTGCCCACCAAATGGTCAAGGGAGAAGTGCCTGCCAGGGAGCCTATCCAACGACCCCGCCGCGGTGAGAGTGGCGTCATGGGAGCCTATCCCCCGTTATGATGTGTTGCTGTCCGAGAGGGTCTTGAGCTGGGCCGGGCTTAGCCCCGTCTAGTTCGCCGGTAAGTTAGGCTTACTTCCTGGGTTTATGTTTTACTCGCATTGCTGATAAGTGGGGTGTTTGTTTTGCGCAGGATCCATGGACTTCGGCGTTCTCCGAGATGCTATGTGCCAACCGAAGCAGCCTGCCGGGGGTGCCAGCTCTTCCCGGGCGCAGGCAGCCCCCGCTCCGACCGCCCCGGTGGCGGCCCCCCGAGGACGCTCGGCGGTGGATCCCGCCTCGGGCCCCAGCAGGGTGTCGGGCCAGAAGCGGGCCTTGATTGTGGAGGACACGGCCTCGGAAGAGAAGATCGGCTCCCCGCCGGAACCGCTTAGGAGGAGTCATCGGAGAGTTTCTCGGGGTCGGTCTTCGCCGACCGTGGTAGAGGAAGGGGGCTCCAGTTCACGGTGCCATCTGGGCTGTCGGTCGCGGACAGCCTCCTCCACAAGATAGAGACCTCGGCTGGAGGTCGGGTTCCAGGGGGAACCTTCATGGCCCAGCTGGCGTCGATCGCCCAAGAAGCCGTGCAGGTAAGCCCCCAGTGCGCGGCAGGATTTAGTGTTCTCCTTCATATTCCTTATCCTTCTCCTTTTTGTGTCTTCCCAGACTCTCCAGCACGTGGCTCTCGCCCTTCGCATGGAGACCGAGGTGGTAGCCCCGGCGATGGAGGCCGCGGGCTAGCTCGCTGCGTTGAAGGAGAGCTCCAGGCGGGAGCAGGAGGCGATGTCAGCGAGGATCGCCGCCTTGGAGGGCGAGGTGGACGCCCGAAAAAGGGAGTCCGCCCGGCATCACGAGGCCGCCATGATCGCTGAGGGCAAGCTCGGGAACTCTCAGGTGCTCGTCGGCAACCTGAAGAAGACAGTGAAGACTCTCCGGAAGGAGCTGGGGGCGGCGGCCGAGGCGGTTAAGTCGGCCGAGTCGAGGGCGGCGACGTCCTATAAAGGGTCGAAGGATTTTTACCATGACCTGGCCGTGGCCACGACCCGCATTTGGCACGGCGCCCTCGATGCCGTCAAGTCCCGGGTGCCAGAGTTCGACGACGCGGACCTACGGGCTGAGTTCCCCCTCGTGGACGCCGACGAGCAAGGGGAAGAAGTCCCCGGCGAGGAGATGCCCGAGGACCCGGCGCCCCCAGTGGTGGAGATCGCGGACCTCGAGGTCGCGCCCGGCCCCAAGGCGTAGAGCTCCCACTCTCGTGTCTTTATTTTGTTTTCATTTGAATTTTGTAAGGCTGGGGAGCCGGAAAATACCCTTTGTAAACAAAAACTGTTTTTGTTGGTAGCGATGAAGTTTTTCCTTAGCTTCCATGTTCTGCCTGTTTGTGAAGAATGTTACTTATTCTTGCCTGCGCCATCGTGCTTTCCTGTCAGGTTGACCCTCTGTCTAACGATCGTCCGTCGAGTTGACTGCAATCGCTTGCCGACGAGCGTTTCCGAGGAGGTATCTCTATGGGCCCCGGAGTCGAGGGGAGATCGTTTAGATTAGAACCGCCCTGTCCTCGGCTTTTAGATAGAGTGTCGGCCGTCATCTAGGGTCGACCAGGCAGGGTAGCTGCGCGGTCGGGGTAGTTGTTCCGATGCTTCTTGTGGGGCCTTTTGATCCCTTGCGGGCGCCCTGTTGTTTGACCGAGCAGGGTAGCTGCTCGGGGGCCTCAGTATGAAGGCTTTTTGATCCCCGGCGTTGTGGCAGGGTAGCTGCCCGCGGGGGATAGCCGAGCGAGGGAACCTCGGGCCTCGACTGCCTCTGGGAGGGCTTTTTGATCCTTCAGGACGGGGACCGAGCAGGATTACTGCCCAGTGCCTCATGGCGAGGACTTTGATCCCTGTCGGTTATGGTAGGAAGCTACCAGCCGGGGATAGCCGAGCAATGACCCGACTGCCTCTGGGAGGACTTTGGCCCTTGGCGCGAGTAACGCTATACTACTGTAGGGAGCCACCAAGGACCCTTGGCCGAGCAGGGTTACTGCCCGGTGCCTCTTGGTGGGGGCTTTTGTCCTGAAGGATAGCCGAGTGAGGGAACCTCATGCCTCGACTGCCTCTGGGAGGGCTTGTTTGATCCCCGACGTTGTGGCAGGGAAGTTGCCCGCCGGGGATAGCCGAGCGAGGGAACCTCGCGCCCGACTGCCTCTGGGAGGGCTTTTTGGTTCCTTTTTTTATTTTCTTTGATTGACCGAGCAGGGTAGCTGCTCGGGGGCCTCAGTATGAGGGCTTTTTGATCTCTGTCCTTGCGGCAGTGAAGCTTCCCGGGGTGTCTACTGAGTCGAATCTTTCACGAGGTGCGGCCTGGTCGTCTGGCTATCGGTGCAGGGAATGGGGACGGGCGAGGCAACGGTGCATGCATCCAGTGCATCAAATGCCGGGGGAGGTGAAGCGGTAGGAATGCGTCGTTTCGTTTCCCCCGGGTAACCAGCGATGGACGCCACGTGGCGCGCCGCTTCGTTTCTTTTGGGGGACGTTCGAAGGGCGCCGCATGGCGGCCGTTGGGCTGCAAAGCGGGCTATATAAGGGGCACCGTTATTTTTCCTTTCGCAGGTAGGCCATTAAAATGGAAGATTTCCCCTTCACCATCGCCGAAATCATCAGTTCCGCAGACGTGTATCTCTATGACCGCGACCACACCGAGGACACGGTGCAGTTGGTGGTTGCCCGCATTGAGGAGCACTTCGGCCGGCTGCTCCCTAGGCGTTCCTCCTTGTTGCAGCTGTTGTTGTATTCCATCTGGAGGGCGTCACCGGGGCTTTAAAACCCCCTGTCAGAGCAGCTCTTCGATGAGGCCGTGGGCAAGCTGCGGTCCTTGCGACGCTTCGGCTTGATTTCCGCAAACCAATTGGCGCGCTCGGAGGCACTCATTCGGGAATGCTACGAGCTAAGGCTCGGGGTAGACGCTCGTGGGGGGAACCGGGAGTAGAGGCTGGAACTTGCGCGTCCCCGGTTGGTGGAGATCTTCGCCGAGTACCACGAGCAGTGCTCGGCGCACCCCTTGCCCCCGTTATTGTAACCCCCCTTTTCTTTTATATATTTTTTGTATGGCTGGGGAGCCCATAATACCCTTTGAATGAACAAAGATCTTTCTTTTTCGCAATGTTCCCTCGATCTTTTTATTCAGTCAACAGTAGCTCCTAGGAAAAATTTACATTGTTTTAGAAAAGGGGAATAGAAAGGATAAGTGCAGGTTAAAGTATGATTTGGTCGGCCTGAGCCGAGTTTCCCGAAGGGCTGTCGGCCCCCTGAGCCTCAGGACGGCTGTTCCCCGAGACGAGCATGATCTGGCCGACAGTCTGGTCGGCGGAAGGGCGGTGTAACACCTTAGGATATGTTTAGTGAATAATTATATTTAAATATTGGGTTTTTAACAAAAAGTTTACCAAATTGTGTTTTAAATATTTTTCCTAATTTAATAAATACTTTTCCAAAATTTTCCTAGGCTTGCATACACATGTGCATGTAAACTAGGGTTTTTAAAATGAGTTAATACCATGATTATTAACCATGGTGGGTTAATCATGGGATTAAGCCTTTTGGGTTTTTAATTGGGTTAATTAGTTAATTAAAAGTCACTTTAATTTAAATTGTTTAGGGTGCTGACTTGTGAGAGAGAGGGAGTGGGCATCATGGCTGAAGCCATGCTTGCCATTAATGAAGAGAGAGAGAGGAGGGTTGACAATTGGGTCTTGGGTGTTTCCTCTCATTTCTTTGCCTTTCTTTCAAGTCTCACACACACACACACACTCACCTCTCAGCTCCAGCAGCAAGCACTCACAGCAGCACAGCAGCAGCAGCAGCAGGTATTCAGCAGCAGCAACAGCAAGCAATTCAGTAGCAGCAACAGCACCAGTGGCAGCAGTGAGCAACAGAAACAGCCTCATCTCCAGCTGCAACTTCTTCCCTTCATTTCTTCTTCTTCCTGCAGTTCCTTAGGGTTAAGTATGAGGTATATTTCCTAAACTTATTCCCTAGCTTGCTTAGTTAGTGTAGTTTTGCATCAGTTAATGATTTTTAGTGCATTTTAGTGTGATATGAGGTGTTTTAGTGGGAACTTTGTGCTAATGTGATGTGTTATGGTTTCAGTAGGTTGTTAGTGAGTTGTTGAGGCCATATTAACTTAGCTTAACCCCAATTGCACTAAAATACCATCAGTTTCCCTAATTGATGCAAATTTGTCGTTTTTGAGCAAAAATTGAGTTTTCTGGATCTGCTTTTGACCCGATGAGTTCAGATTAGAATTGAGAAGACTGCAGTGTAGTGGAGATGTGCTGATACCCTAGCTAGAACCCGACTCCCTGATTCTTCCCTTTGGCCGCCAATTTATTCTTTCTGGCCGCAATTTGCAGCCAGATGGGTAGGGTTTGGGTTAGGGTTTGGTCCTGTAGGTGTCTGCTGGTGTGTAGAGTGTTGTTACATATATATTTTTGTAAGTTTAGTTCTGTATAAAAATCTGGAACCATATACCTGTTTTGCCGTTTTTCTAAACCTTCGCGACACGTGTGATACGTGAGTAGGTTTGGGTTTTTGCGTATCGCGACGCGTCGGGGTAGTTTCAGGCGCGTGATCACACGTTTTAGCGTATCACGCACACGCGCGATTGGTTTGCGACACGGGTTTCTAGTTGAGCCGTAATATCACGATTCTGTGAAATTGAGCTTATGTGTGATATATGTTACGTGATTCTAGGTTCGCAGGCCAGTGAGACGGACGCTGCGAAGAAGGGCAAGCAAGTCGTCGGCTACACTTAGCGCGAGACACGGTGAGTAGATTTCACATCTACGGGGATATCGCCCGCATGGCGTTATGCGTCAGGGCTGATAGGACCTTATTGTTATATAGTACATTTACCCCATGAACTGTCATAGCATATTGCATTCCTTGCTGTATTTATATAGATATATGCTTAGAACTGATAGAACACCGCACTATTACTAACGGTTTATGTTGCACGGGCACTATTTGCATGCTACACACACACACCGTTAGTAATTGCCATGCCACACTCACTGTAGAGCTGCCATGATTATATTGCTGTAGTGTATCTTACATATGATTGGTGATGATTTCCTAGAAATTGGGGGCCACATGACATCTTTAAGAATGGAAACTATTTTAAAAAGCGGTTTTCCCCTTATACCCATACCATGGATTGATTTACATTGTACCTCGCATTGGATTTACTTATTGGTGTTGGATTTTCATGTGATTTCTGGTTTTGAGGACCGTGGAAGTATTTAAGAAAAGATGCTATATTTTGAAAAACCCGGTACCTCGTGATATGATATTTTGGTGCGTCCACCACGCGTTTTCTCGGTGCTGAGACGTGTGCTTGAAACCCGATTCGAGGAGTGGATGATCCGTTTGCGGGTTCGTGGTGGGCCCGGTATGGTTCCCCTCGGCGAGATGATCGATGGGTTTTGCCGATTGAGCCTGGAGGCGGGCGAGTACCTACCGGTGATTGGTTGGACCTGGCAGTTGTCCAGAGGATACTGACCAGAGTCGAGAGATGGATGCGGGATGATCCGTACTGCCGGGACAGAGGGCCGACACCGCAGACGGACCCCGTGGGGCCGATCCGGACTGACGGAGCCCGATATATGAGGATTTGCGTGTCGATGCTGGACACGAGTATTTTACGATATTTTGGGTGCCGATGTTGGGCACTCGTGATTTCTCAGAGATGTACAGGATTTGAGGGTCGATGGGTGTGCCGGCGCCTGAGCCTATTCGGGATTTAGGTGCAGTCTGAGGCACCGATTATTGTTTTCCATGTTGACATATCCATGTAGATGTTATTTATCCCATGCTCGGTATTGATTACTATATATCTCATCCTGTAGCATTTACCTGATAGAGCACTTGCATTACTAATGCATCCACTGTTTGGCTTGCATTGATATTACCTGCTGGCATTAGTAGAGCCACGCTATATGTGCATGCTCGCGATTACCTTTATATGTTATCTCTATTCACGAGTTGGCAACTCACCCCCGTTGTGCCACAGTATTTGCAGGTTGCCCTTGGGAGTAGTCACGGCTGGCTGTTTACCGCATCTTTTGGCACAGATACCCTTTCTGAGGCGAGTTAGCCTTTTTGCTGATTAGGTGGGTTTTGTACGGTATCTGTTATCATTCAGTTGTATATTGATGTATCTAGTATTCTCCATCTATCTTTCTGTATTGACTTAGAGACAGTTGTGAGGACGATATGTATGATTTTATATTCTGGTGTCGAGCTCGCATGTGAGCCGACTTTATGTTATGCAGTCTTACCATTTGTGATATTGTCCTTGCTTTACTGTGTATTCTTCGCTACGGCGTCGTATATTATATTGTGATGCTTATTCATTTCACCTGTTATTTTTGCTACACCTTGCTTTTACCCGACTTGAGGGACAAATGTTTAAAAAGGAAATGTTGCCAAAATTATAAAAGTTATAACTTTTGAACTTAAAAGGGATTTCTACTAAATAAATGGAAGTTTTTCAGACATGTACGACTGTTTTTACAAAAATATTTTAATCACTCTTTATTTATTGGTTTTGATTTCTGGGTCCGGCTTACTTAGCCGCGTTACGCCTATAGACGTTGCGTGGTTAAGTGCCGGTCACGAGTCGAAACTCTCGGGTCGTGACAGGCGGTGCAGTTCTCGCTCGCGGTCGGCCCGCCACTTGTCCCTTAGGTAGGTGGCGAGGTGCCCGGACCGGATGAGCTCCTCGACGTAGTCCCTCAATTGTTTGCAGTCCTCCGTGGCGTGGCCCAGTACCCGGTGGAAAGCACAGTAGGGGCCCCGGGTTCTTTTAGCGGCCTGGCGTGGGACCGGCGGGAACTTGAAGAACTCCTCATTCTGGGACTCCTCCAGCAACTGTAAGCCCGCGGGGGCGCCCCGGCCGTCGATCCGACGCCAGAAACGCGGAAAACAAAAACTTTGCGGACTTTTTAACCGGCACCACCGCGGACTTTTTACCCGGATCGGGCCATTAACCTAGCAACTAGCAAAATGGAAAAGAGTAGAGATGCTATACCAAGCGATCCGTGTCCTTCGGTCTTCGTCTCCACTCCGATCTCTTGCGGAATCTCCGTCACCTCCTCGCTCGTCGGAAAGGGGCACCACGTAGCCGGAATCTTTTACGGGCTCCCACCTCTTGACCGAGGCAACTCGGGCGCGAAGTTGGCTAGCCGACGCGTCCAAGGCTTGCTATAGAAATAGTGTAGAAGCTTGTCTCTTGGGGTTCTTGAAGTTGCCTTGATGGAAGGATGTGAGGAGGAGAAGAAAAGCAACTAAAGAAAATGTGCTTGTGAATTTTTGGTAGCATCAAAATGATATGAAACATTTTTCTCACTCAAAAGGAATGATCCTCACTCTCTCCCCAAAGTGGCCGGCCCCCCTTTTACAAGAATGAGATTGGAGAGAGAAAAAAATGGCACCACATTTTGTATATCATAATAGAATGGAAAAACAATATCTTAAAGAAAATGGTCACCACCATTTCCTTTCACAAACCATCACAATGAAAGCAAGTGAGAAGACCAAAAAAGGATCTCATGATGAAATAACAATCATGATGCCACAAATATGCATGAAAGCCCTCAACAAATAAGTTAATTGCAAACTTGCAATTAACCCCCTCCAACGAAAAGTCCGGCCGAGAAGGAATGAAGGAAAACCGGCCGGAACGGAATGCAAACTGGCAACTTCAGAAAACCGATCCCGTAATAAATTACAGGAAAACCCCGCTACTGCAAATACATGCCCGCATTTGTATTCCCACTGAACACAAATGCAAAGAGACAAAACTACACTATCAAATACTAGTATCCGGCTTAAGCCAAAGCCGGCTAGTAAAAACTGTCCGATCACGATCCGTGCAATACCGCACGTATCTGATCGAACCCTGCCATATCTCCATACGGCCTCTACAGCGTTTCGCCCGAAACTTGAGTAACTGTCTGTGTGGTGGACTCTAAAGACTCGTCAATACTATGGCTGTGGATTTAACCACTAGCACGTCAGAGGTATTAGCCATACGTGACGGGCCACCAGCTATTGACCAAAAGGGACGTCGATGAGCGAACTCATCCTGACACCCTACTGAGCCTGTCAGTGACAATATCCGTACAGTCCGGTCCGTTCGTCTATGAGCATCGCATGGCGGGCCTAGGGGGTTGGTAAAAGTCAGACCCCCAAAAGCGGTACAAGTCGTGTCGGAGTGTAGCCCAGAACACCCTGAGATACTACTGGAATACCTACCAGCAAATCTCCTGCCTTGGCCAAGGACTTTTCATGTTCTGGCTCTCCTAGACACAGCACGACCTCACCCCCAATACCGGGAGAGACGAACCCCTGCAGATCCGCTCACTGCCTCCATGTGGCTCGGGACTGTACCCAACTAAAACCTGTTTGCACGACTCCTTTGAGCCGTGGTAGGGTAGTAATCAAAGTACAGTGGGAACTCACACGAGACAAATGACGATCCCAGGTCGATGAACTAACCTGTACACATGTCACCTGGGAACTGCTATCTGACGTCTGGTATATCCCAACTAGCAGGTTCCCGGCGAGTCCTGTCCGGTGTACTCATAACCCAATGAGCACCTGTATACATCTTAGGTGAACCAACTGACACCAGTGGCTTGTGAGACCGGCCACCGCCCCTCGTCGGGGTCTCGACTGTATACACTAGTCTACTCTGGAGAATCGATGCCCTGTCTCGAAACTCCCACGACTAGGGACCTTTTAAGGATGTGCTTGTAGACCCCCAGCTCCCACTTATATGATCGCCCTCATACTGCTGGTGGTCAAGCAAGAATCCTAGGGGCTCTATCAACGTGTAATAGCGACTTGTCATGTCACCTAAAGCAGTACACGATGATAAAGATAAACCAGATAGCATACTATCATTTCGAGTAAGACTGTCCTACCGGGATAGGTCCTCCCCTCAATCATTGCAATCACGTGCCTGTGACCCAATAATTGACTCTGAGGGCACTATCTCCAACAATCTCCCACTTGCACTCGAGGCTAATTATTGCGATGTCGCATATTCACAGCCCGTGTGATACCGAACACCCAACTCCTCTACTAGTCAGCCTCACAAAGCTCGTTTGCGAAACTATTGCGTTCGAGGAATAGCCTCGGTGAGTGGATCCGCTATGATGTTTCTTTCTATGTCTCTCTATATCCCATGTTCGCGGAGAAAGCCATCTCCCGAAATGAGCAATACCTGTCTTAGAACGTCTGGATGTCTGATGGGACCTAGCTCACAAATGAACTCCAAATCCAAACTTCTTAGACTGTATCGTCAACTGAACTTAATCAGTATCCTGCGCCATACCTTCCCTCAGTTTCCACCTGGACCACCTGTCCAAAATACTGCCCCTCGTTAGAGGAAAAACTATAACTCTGACAGCCACTCTGCCATCCAGGTCACCTTGGAAGCCTGGAATGATAACGGTCTCCTAAAGGAGAATGCTGTTATCAAATCCCTAGAACATCAACTTATGTTCTTAAACTGCTTCCGACTGTTTCTCCAGGATTGGATTAATATCAACTTATTGCACCTACTGCAAGAACAACATCTGGTGTGGTACTTGACATCTCATGATTGACTCAGTTGCCTAAGCAAGTGATCTGTCAATCATTCGTGTCCCTCTCCCCTTTAGTCTGTAAGACACCTTTAGAGAGGGTGACTCCATTACCTGCAGGTACACTACCGTGCCAGGAGTCGTCCATTCTAAATACTCATAGAATGCGGTCAAAGTACCCAGATTGGGAAACCACCCAAATCTAGATCTAAAACCATAAATCTAGTAACCAGAATGTCTGATATAATATCCAAGTCCTATGTGGAGAAACCACTGTGTGACGACCAAAGTATAACCCATCGTAGTATAGGAATATCACTTCCTACTCTGTGTATGTCATCAAATACCAGGACATCACACCCTACTACCTTCTTAACAGATCCATCCCCTATTCTGATGGAGTCAAACCTATGACTTCACATCAGAAATAGATGATCTAGCTCCGTTATATCTGCTTTAGTCTATAAATAGACATAAGCCTGATATCCACCAATGCTTCCGCTGCTCCCACTGACTACGACAACCCTCTGGCAGAGTCATATAGACGTGCACTTCTAAAGCCGGTTTAGAACGACGCTATACTCATCCTCCCGCCGGGTCCCGCAGCCTGGAACAACAGCAATGGCAAGTCTGGGTAAACAAGAACCTCCCTACCACCGTCCTTGAGCATACCGAAGTACCTCTCGGGTGCCTGAGGTTACCCACCTTATCTGCGGAGTGGCCAATGGAATGTCAAACCAGATTGAATCTTTAGGTTCTTATGAAATCTTCAGTAATCGTTTGTGGTTCTGGAATCACTTCCAGTTCTACCATACTCCCACTACTGTTTTCTGAAAAAATCCATTTTTGATAAAACTGTGGCGAGTCAAGAACAATATCACTATTGATCTTCCAGATGGTAGAAAATCAACCCTCGTCATAGCCCGGGTCAACCCACAAACAGCCACTACTGAAACGTGCCTTGAGTTGTCCAGAGTCTGGTTTCAAGCATAAGCCGGACAACTCCCCGTATCTTAAACATGTCAAGATATGAACTGTTCTATATCCAAGAAACAGAGGCACTGATTTAATTGAACCAGATTCAAATCATGCAGCTGTCTCCAGTGCATGTCAAGTAAATGGAAGAGAGGCCGATCATCGTTACTCAACTGAGGAGTACTTCCAATTATGAGTA
This sequence comes from Agapanthus africanus, assembly GCA_030015575.1. Lineage (NCBI taxonomy): Eukaryota > Viridiplantae > Streptophyta > Magnoliopsida > Asparagales > Amaryllidaceae > Agapanthus > Agapanthus africanus. The sequence goes on along the minus strand of CM057347.1, from coordinate 496,931,103 downwards.
ACCTGAAAAAGAAGCTAGTTCTCTTAATCATTACTATCAACTGAATACCATTCACAAGTATCCACATCTTCGATCACCTTGAAGAATCTCGATACTTGCAACACTTGGTTCTCTACTTTACTCTTATACCTATAACTCCTCAAAACTTAGACCCTGTGTTTCTACGAACACATGTCTAAGAACTAGAGAAGTTAAAAGTAAACAGAATATAGTACGAGGACCAACCCCTCTGTCCTAATGGACACTGGACAATATACAGTACTCTGTATAAGTCCCCTGAGTCTGGTGACTCATTCACTGTGTGTCGTAGGTTGAAAACTGTACTTTTGGTTAAGAAGTACACCGTTGTTCAATGCTCCTTACCTAAACATCCACAGATATAGGTAAATGTCATAGACATAATTTCAAAAAGTATATCTCACTCTATAAAAATAGACGTACAGATATATCAATTTGAAATTGGTGCACAACAACGGATATTCAAAACCAAATATTTGCCGACCGGCAAACAACCCAGGTGACTTCCTCAAATATCACCGATTACAACGAATCCCGATATAATGAGGATGGTCACCTAATTCCCAATAACTTACTCCCACTCATCGTCTGTAAAACCATACAGATGTGAGAATCCAACCTGGTAAATACATACCCTGGAGTAAGTGTCTAATCGGGAAATCAGTTTTCTTTTAACAGTACACAGTGAAACTGAAACATTGAAATGTTTCGATGGGGTATGCTGGTATTCCTAGTAATGCCTCTTCCATTATCCAGATTCACAACTATAACTGTATAATTCTTTGCCACCTCTCCAAATCCCTTTACATGTCTTTAGTCATTACCTTCTGTACACCCCTTTAGGCCAAATGGTTTTCTTCCTTCCCTACCGTTCGGCACCAGCCTATGGTTTGGAAGAAGACTATCCAATAAGCATAATGGGTGTACTGTCCTAGTCCTAGGAGCACTCGCAATGCGAGAGAAGGTGAGGATAAAAGACAACCGAATGAACTTAATTCATAGGTGATTTAGGATTGACAAAGAAGTACATGGTTTGGTCGTGAATAGCAGTCGCAATTTACTTTGCCCTCTTACTAATCCCTTGCTTTGTCTGAACTTAATACCTTCTGTACACCGTTTAGGCTAATTGGCTTTCTTCATTCCCCACCGTTCGACACCAGCCTAAGGTTTGGAAGAAGACTATCCAATTTGCGTAATAGGTGTACTATCTCCTAAACCAAGGAGTACTCGCAACCTGAGAGAAGGTAAAAGGTAAAGACAACTGAATAGTCCTATTCGTTTTCTCCAGAACCGGAAACCATCCTCGAAGTCCTTCGAGTTCGTATATAATCATACGATGGTTTTGTCCAATGGAAGTGGACGTTCGTAGTAATACGGGGTGTCCCGGAGAAAAGAGTAAAAGTAGGAGTGGCAAAGAGGTCTGCAACTCTGACAATCCAAAAGCCAGTGTTAAGAAGGTTCGGTCAACTTGGTCACTGAGTCATAGTCTAGGGTCGGGTCAATGGTCGCTGCCAGAGAGAGAGAAAAGAAACACTCAGCGTGCACTCTAACCTAGATCAGAATGGTTGTCACTTTATCTAATATGGAAACCTCCCACTGTAACGTCAAATTCTTCCCCAAACCTGAAAGAAGAATTAGCCGGGATCACCCGAGGAGTAAACCAACTCATCAGTGGGAATCGGGATCCAACTATCATCGCATGATAACGTGACGGAATCCGCTCACGCTATCACACTCCAGAAGGTATGCGCATACCTGGCAAGTTTCAGTTCTTTTGAAACTCCCGATGCGGATTTTTGCCCCATGCTCTTATGACCTTGGCGTGAGGTCAAAATATCATAAGTCACATGTCAAGTTCTACCCGTCATTTTCCTGGTTAATTTGAACCCACCCGTACATACCCTTGACATAGGCCAAAATAGTAGTACGACTGTCCCAAACCAACGCATCTATCTATGCAACAGATAAATACCCGGCAGCTACCAAACACTATGCCTTGGCGTGAGGTCAAAATACATAGCTTGAATACTACCGAATATTTAACTGAAATGACGGAGGGCTACGAATGGTTTCTGGCGAAAACCTTTAACGTAATGAACTTGATATCGCTGAAGGAACGGATAGCTTTTTAGAAAAATATAGTAACGAAAACCTTCGCTAAAGAGGTCACTCCCGGTGAAGGGATCTCGGCTCTTTCCCCGTAGAATGAGGTGCAGGATATTCCAATTGAATATCACGGTGCAAAGCAAAAGTAATCGGCTATAGTGAAGTTACTGCCCTGACGCAAACTTTTGTCCAAGGGGTCACTCCCGGTGAAGGGATCTCGGCCCTTGCCTCGTCGACTGAGGAGCAGGATATTCCAACTGAATACCACGATGCAAAACAAAAGAGAACGCCCTTGCAATAACAGCTTTTTGAAAAGTGTTCCAACAACATCAGATTAGGTTTGTTTAACTTGCATTGATCCGAATCAATGCAGTCCCATCAATTGATCACACCACAAAGAACGAAAATATACTGATGTACGTATATGCCATCCGCATTCGCCACTGGGTCCCGTCATCACCCGTTAGGTTAGCTAACTAACGACAGAGCGGGGACTGGACTAGCGCGGATGAAAAACATATACAACATCTACTATATATATAATATATAATTTTCGCTCAAGGCGTGATAAAAAGCAGCAACACAGAAATGTATAGCAACACAGATCAATACAGATATCTGGGATCCCCGGGTTTCACAGAGCCACTACTGAAACCCGACGTTCCCCTGGTCGTGTGGATAGCCTGTGCAATGAAATCCTAGACCCCTACGGGTGCGGCAAGTTACCCGCCAAAACCTGAAGCGAGGCAGCCCCCTTCAGCAACGTGAATGGACCACCCAGCACTTCACGGAATCCGGTAACTTGGGCACCCCTCCTGGGTCAATCCTATACCCCCTACGAGTGCGGCGAATAGCCCGCCAATTCTAGAGTGAAGCCCCCTCCGTCTCAATGCCATGAGATGCGGGCTTGTTGCCCTCTAGAACCCGGCTATCCGTGCACCCCTCCGCCGGGTAATCCTAGTGCAGAAAGTAAATATACATACAACGGGTACATCGACCGCAACCAGGTCGTGCCCCAAAAGAATAATACAAACAGGCAGTGACGGCAGTCCACATGTCGGACGCTCGCCCCGCAATAACAAATGTACATAATACAACAAAACTGTACTACCACTGCAACCAGGCTATCCCCCACGACCGATCCGCAACAACACAGTACAATCACAGAACATCAACGTGAAAGTCCACGTTCGCAAATCCGTCTAACCGGGCTATAGCAGTTAGACGGGATTTACCGATCAAGTGACATTCACGGTCGCAGATATAATGTAAAAACTGTGAACTAGCATGTTTAAAATATCCGATCGAACAAATTTATCAAAGTGGGCCCCAAGCAGTACTGTAGCACTAATAGAAAATCTGGGCCAAAAGAAAATATCCCAAAAGCCCTATTTCCAACTCATAAGCTTACTGGGAAAATATGGTGCCACGATTCCTCTTTTCCGCCGCGCAAGCGCGGCGAAACCAGGGGTTTGGCCGCGCTTCCGCGGTCGAAGTGAGGAATCAGTGGATCGTATTTTCCCAGAATTCTTATAATTTGTTGTACATGTCTCTGAAATCACCAGAAAAATTTTAGGAGCTCAAAAAATTTTAACAGAGAACACATGTGCACAGAAATACGGTTTTCGGGTTTTTGTTCGATCGAGTTCTAAACGCGCTAGAGCAAGCTAGGTAGGTTAACGGCGTGGCTCTGATACCATTGTAAGCCCGCGGGGGCGCCCCGGCCGTCGATCCGACGCCAGAAACGCGGAAAACAAAAACTTTGCGAACTTTGCAACCGGCACCACCGCGGACTTTTTACCCGGATCGGGCCATTAACCTAGCAACTAGCAAAATGGAAAAGAGTAGAGATGCTATACCAAGCGATCCGTGTCCTTCGGTCTTCGTCTCCACTCCGATCTCTTGCGGAATCTCCGTCACCTCCTCGCTCGTCGGAAAGGGGCACCACGTAGCCGGAATCTTTTACGGGCTCCCACCTCTTGACCGAGGCAACTCGGGCGCGAAGTTGGCTAGCCGACGCGTCCAAGGCTTGCTATAGAAATAGTGTAGAAGCTTGTCTCTTGGGGTTCTTGAAGTTGCCTTGATGGAAGGATGTGAGGAGGAGAAGAAAAGCAACTAAAGAAAATGTGCTTGTGAATTTTTGGTAGCATCAAAATGATATGAAACATTTTTCTCACTCAAAAGGAATGATCCTCACTCTCTCTCCAAAGTGGCCGGCCCCCCTTTTACAAGAATGAGATTGGAGAGAGAAAAAAAATGGCACCACATTTTGTATATCATAATAGAATGGAAAAACAATATCTTAAAGAAAATGGTCACCACCATTTCCTTTCACAAACCATCACAATGAAAGCAAGTGAGAAGACCAAAAAAGGATCTCATGATGAAATAACAATCATGATGCCACAAATATGCATGAAAGCCCTCAACAAATAAGTTAATTGCAAACTTGCAATTAACCCCCTCCAACGAAAAGTCCGGCCGAGAAGGAATGAAGGAAAACCGGCCGGAACGGAATGCAAACTGGCAACTTCAGAAAACCGATCCCGTAATAAATTACAGGAAAACCCCGCTACTGCAAATACATGCCCGCATTTGTATTCCCACTGAACACAAATGCAAAGAGACAAAACTACACTATCAAATACTAGTATCCGGCTTAAGCCAAAGCCGGCTAGTAAAAACTGTCCGATCACGATCCGTGCAATACCGCACGTATCTGATCGAACCCTGCCATATCTCCATACGGCCTCTACAGCGTTTCGCCCGAAACTTGAGTAACTGTCTGTGTGGTGGACTCTAAAGACTCGTCAATACTATGGCTGTGGATTTAACCACTAGCACGTCAGAGGTATTAGCCATACGTGACGGGCCACCAGCTATTGACCAAAAGGGACGTCGATGAGCGAACTCATCCTGACACCCTACTGAGCCTGTCAGTGACAATATCCGTACAGTCCGGTCCGTTCGTCTATGAGCATCGCATGGCGGGCCTAGGGGGTTGGTAAAAGTCAGACCCCCAAAAGCGGTACAAGTCGTGTCGGAGTGTAGCCCAGAACACCCTGAGATACTACTGGAATACCTACCAGCAAATCTCCTGCCTTGGCCAAGGACTTTTCATGTTCTGGCTCTCCTAGACACAGCACGACCTCACCCCCAATACCGGGAGAGACGAACCCCTGCAGATCCGCTCACTGCCTCCATGTGGCTCGGGACTGTACCCAACTAAAACCTGTTTGCACGACTCCTTTGAGCCGTGGTAGGGTAGTAATCAAAGTACAGTGGGAACTCACACGAGACAAATGACGATCCCAGGTCGATGAACTAACCTGTACACATGTCACCTGGGAACTGCTATCTGACGTCTGGTATATCCCAACTAGCAGGTTCCCGGCGAGTCCTGTCCGGTGTACTCATAACCCAATGAGCACCTGTATACATCTTAGGTGAACCAACTGACACCAGTGGCTTGTGAGACCGGCCACCGCCCCTCGTCGGGGTCTCGACTGTATACACTAGTCTACTCTGGAGAATCGATGCCCTGTCTCGAAACTCCCACGACTAGGGACCTTTTAAGGATGTGCTTGTAGACCCCCAGCTCCCACTTATATGATCGCCCTCATACTGCTGGTGGTCAAGCAAGAATCCTAGGGGCTCTATCAACGTGTAATAGCGACTTGTCATGTCACCTAAAGCAGTACACGATGATAAAGATAAACCAGATAGCATACTATCATTTCGAGTAAGACTGTCCTACCGGGATAGGTCCTCCCCTCAATCATTGCAATCACGTGCCTGTGACCCAATAATTGACTCTGAGGGCACTATCTCCAACAGCAACACCGCGAGGGAGACGTCGAGGGGGGGAATACTCTTGGAACTTCGGGTGGTAGGGCTGCTGACGCTCCGGCTTGTCATCCCGAATCCTTTTCTTCTGGTCGGTCCGATCCGCCCGGGGAAGGTTGGCATGTACTTCGGATTCCAGCTGGACCTCGCGCTCGGTCCACGCTTTGACTTCGGCCATGGTCCTAGGTTGGGCCAGCACGAAGGAACGCAACCATTCTTTGTGGCTCAGACCGGATCTGAGTGTCGTTATGACGGTCTCGTCCCGGTGCTCGGGCACTTCGAGGAGGGCGTTGTAGAAACGGGCAATATAGGCCTTGAAGGTTTCTTTGTCCCCGCTCTTGACCGTGAAGAGGTAGTCGACCGTGCGCTTCTGTCGATGGTTCCCCACGAAGTGGCCGAGGAACTGGGTGGCCAGCTCACCGAAGGTTGAGATTGAGTGGGGTTCGAGCCCCCGGAACCAATCCCGACCCGTGCGGATGAGGGTGGCCTGGAAGGCCCTGCACTGGGCGGTGTCGGAGTGATCTTGGAAGCTCATTCCAGCGGTGAAAGCGTCCAAGTGGTCCTTCAGGTCAGTTTTCCCGTCGAACAGAGAGGCCTTCAGGGGCTTGTTGCGCGAGGAGACGCATACAGCGAGCAGTTCCTCGGTGAATGGCCTCGTAAGCGAATCGGAGGCGTACTTAGCTCCGTCGCTCGAGAAGTGGGCTTCCCGGCGCATGCCCTCGATCTTCTTCTCGAGGGCGTCGAGCCGACCGTGGTACCTTGAGAAATCGGCATCTTGTGATTCCCGGGCCCCACTGCGAGCGGACTGCGTGTGGGAGCGGTCCCGGTTTCTCCTGATGAGGTGCCTCAGATCCCGAGATGGGGAAGCCTTTGAGTCGCCGGGATGAGCCCCTTCCGTGCGTTCCTGCTGACCACGATGGGGTCGGCCACGCTCGTGGATAGGAGAGGTGACCGACATTTCCTCAGGAGGGTAGGGGTAGCGAGGAGGCTCGGGGCGAGGCTCCCTGGCGGCAGATCTCGGTGTGGAGCCCTGGGGTGCCCAGCGGGCCTCAAGGAGCACCGGTTCGAGGGACCGGTGGCGAGGGGACGCGGCTTGCTGGTGGCCGGCCGTCCAGACAGGGGCGGAGCCTTCTGGCAGCGGCGTCGCAGCGATCTGGGGCCCGGGCGCGGTCGTTTGTGTAAGTCTATATTACGCACCCCACTAACTTGTGGGAAGGCGGAATATATGAAAAACAATTATCAAAGCTTCATAACACGGACTTGAGCGCATGAATCGTATCTAAACCATTACTAACATACTACGAGAGGTTTAACTACTCGGATTCGAAGTTATACCTCACGTTACTTGTCTTTTGGGTCTTCATCGCTGTCCTCCACTCCTTGCAAGCTCTTTGGAACGTCGGCACCTCAACGGCCTCCTCGAGTCAAAGACAATCCACCCGAGAGCTCCTACTCCAAGCTTGATCTCTAACTTGAGGTAACTAGGTTGCTCAAAGTGCTAATCTAAGCTACCTAGGGGATATAGAGTTGGATTAGGGATGTATTAGTCTATCTAATCCTTTTATCTCAACACATGAGGGGTAGGATTTGGGTTTGAAGAGAGAGTGAGCTTGAGGAGAGAGAAGGTGAGCATGATTATCATATGAAAATGATTCTCACTTCTAATATATTATGAAGCATAAAGAATTATCAAATGAATAAATCAAATGCATTATCATCATGCTTCATTAAATATATGCAATGAATCATCAAGTGAGTCATTAAGCAATAAATGCTTCATTAACTCATTTGAATGATTCATCTAATGAGTCACAAATGCATTTAATGTAAATGCCACCTAAACCCTCAAGTCACCATGCTTCTAGAAGCTTCAAGCAAAATTACGAGAATGCCCCTCCTATCCGTGAAAACACGGAAAAACTTTAGACTGTATAAATCCAATAACCCGATACTAGAATCTGGCTTAAACCAAAGCCGGCTAGTAAAAACTGTCCGAACGTCGTACGTGCGTTTAAATACGTATGCGTCCGAACCCTTGTCGTAAAACCATAGGACCTCTATATCGTTTCGCCTGGAGTAGGGAAACTCTCTGTGTGGGACTCTAAAGACTCGACACTATGCTGGCAGTGGGTTTAACCACAGACCGCAAGCGACACTAGCTGTACGTAACGGTCCCCAGGTAGATGTCGATAAGAAGGCCGATGAGAAAACCCATCCGAACTCCTACTGAGCCTGTCCGTGACAATATCCGCGCAGTCCGGTCTGTTCGTCTAAGAGTATCGTATGTATGGTCTAGGGAGGTGGTAAATGTCAGACCCCCTAATAACCGTACAAGTCGTGCCGGTATGGCTCAAAACCATGCGAGAATCTACTGATCAGTCCACCAGTAATTCTCAATTAGCCCTGGCCAGGGACTTATGGTAATGACCAACCGATCACAGTATGATATCAACTCCCTATACCGGGAGAGACGAATCCCTAATAGTCGCTCACTGCCTCCATGTGGCTCTGGACTGTACCCAACTAAAACCTGTTTGCACGACTCCTTTGAGCCGTGGTAGGGTAGTAATCAAAGTATAGTGGGAACTCACATGAGACAAATGACGACCTTAAATCAACAGACTATCTGCACACATGTCACCTGAGAACTGCTATCTGACGTTAGGTATAATATCATCCAGTCAGTTCTCCTGCGAGTCCTGTCCGGTGTACCCGTAACTAAACGAGCACCTGTATACTATCTCCAGTACGACGTACTGATGGCTGTGGGACAGACCATCTCCCCAACTGGAATGAGAAGGTACACACTAGTCTACTCCGGAGTATCGATGCCCTGTCTCGATAATCCTACGACTAGGAACAAGTATAGGATGTTGCTTATAGATTACTCAGCCCCCACTAGTGTGGCTGCCATCACAACGCTGGTAATCAAGCAAAGATCCTATGGGCTCTACTAATATGTATAAGTGATACATTACAAGAAACATATGCATATATAAAAGTAGACACAAACCAAGTAGTATACTACCATTTTTAGCAAGATTGTCAATATAACTGTGAATATCCCAAGCTTCCATTAAGTAATGTACAAGCCGGTATGATACAATAATGGCCCCTAGGGCATATATACTAACAATCTCCCACTTGCACTAGGGCCATGAGCTGGCATATCGTAGACCTATCATCTCGAATAGTCTCTCGAACTGCGTCTGAGGAATGGCCTTTGTGAATGGATCAACAATGTTATTCTCCGTCTCTACTCTCTTCACCTCGATCTCCTGGCGATGTACAATCTCCCTGATCAGGTGATACCGCCTTAAGATGTGTCTGGACTTCTGATGGGACCTGGGTTCCTTCGCTAAAACTATAGCACCGTTGTTTTCACAATATAGAGGTATGGACCAACACTGGTAGGAACCACCTGAAGTTCTGTAAGGAACTTCTTCATCCAGACAGCTTCTTTTGCGGCATCGCAAGCAGCTATGTACTCTGCTTCCATAGTTGAGTCAGCAACGGTCTCCTGTTTGGAACTCTTCCAACAGACCGCCCCTCCATTGAGGGTAAAAACATAACCCGACATGGACTTGGAGTCATCCTTGTCACTCTGGAAGCCAGAGTCGGAAAAGGCCTCGATCTGGAGGTCTTTTCCGCTACACCAAGAACATCTCTTTAGTCCTCCTCAGGTACTTGAGAATGTTCTTTACTGCTATCCAGTGTTTTTCCTCTGGGTTTGCCTGATACCGGCTTACAACGCTCAATGCGTATGCTACATCTGGTCTGGTACATAACATCGCATACATTATAGAGTCTACCGCAGAAGCATAGGGTATAATCGACATGTGATCCCTTTCCAAATCAGTCTTGGGAGACATCTCTTTGGAGAGGGTGATTCCGTGACAAGCCGGTATGTTACCACGCTTAGAATCTTCCATACTGAATCTTTTTAATATGGTGTCTATGTACCTGGACTGTGAAAGTCCCAACATCCTTTTTGATCTATCACGATAGATCTGGATCCCCAGAATGTAGGTGGCATCACCCAGGTCCTTCATGGAGAATTTCTGTGACAAGAATCTTTTGACTGACTGTAACATAGGAATATCATTCCCTATTAGGAGAATGTCATCCACATACAAGATGAGGAATACTATAGCTCTCCCTACAATCTTTCTGTATATGCATGGTTCATCTGGATTTTTGATAAAGTCGAATTCTTTGACAGCATCATCAAAACAGATGTTCCAACTCCGCGATACTTGCTTTAGTCCATAAATGGACTTAAGCAACTTGCATATTTTACCGCTGCTCCCACTCTGAATGAATCCCTCTGGCTGATCCATATAGACACTCTCTTCCAAATTACCATTTAGAAAGGCCGTCTTTACGCCCATCTGCCGGATCTCATAATCGTGGAAGGAAGCAATAGCAAGAAGGACCCGAATGGATTTGAGCATAGCCACTGGAGAAAAGGTTTCGTCATAGTCCAAACCAGACCTTTGACGGAAACCCTTTGCAACAAGTCTAGCCTTATAAGTTTCAACCTATCCATCTACACCAATCTTCTTTCTGAAGATCCATTTGCATCCTACGGGTTTTACCCCATCTGGAGCAATGTCCAAAGTCCATACTTTGTTAGTGTACATGGACTCTATTTCGGTCCGTATTGCATCCAGCCATTTTACTGAGTCACCGCTCTAAATGGCTTGCTGGAAGCTAGTAGGCTCATCAAAGTCAATAGTGTAATCCTCTCTATCCCCGTCTATGAGAAAACCGTAGTATCTCTCGGGCGGATGAGACTGCCTACTACTCCTGCGGAGTGGCGTTGGGATGCCCGGTTCTCTTGAAACTTCTGGTTCTTCCAAGCTTTCAGTAATAGCTCGTGGTTCTGGAATTTCTTCCAGTTCTATTGCGCTCCCACTTATTTGATTTTCAAAAAATTCAGTTTCCAAGAAGTGGGCATGCTGAGAAACAAAAACCTTTTGTTCCTCTGCAGAATAGAAAAGATACCCCCTGGAGTTCTTTGGGTATCCCACAAACTTACACGGTACTGAGCGTGCCTCAAGCTTGTCCGCATGCTGCTTCTTTACAAAAGCTGGACATCCCCATGTCTTAAGATACTTAAGACAGGGTTCTTCCCACTCCACATCTGATATGGTGTGGTAGGCACAGTCTTGGTTGGAACCTTGTTCAAAAGAAATGCAGCTGTTTCTAGCGCATAACCCCAGAAAGATCGCGCTAACTCAGCCTTACTCATCATGGAACGAACCATATCCAATAGGGTTCGATTCCTCCTTTCTGATACACCGTTGTGTTGTGGTGTGTATGGAGGAGTAAGCTGAGAGAGAATTCCATTCTCTTTTAAGTAACCCAGGAACTCAGCACTTAAGTATTCACCACCTCGATCAGATCTCAGTGTCTTTATACTCTTACCTGTTTGTTTTTCCACTTCATTCTTATATTCTTGGAATTTCTCAAAGGCCTCGGATTTATGCTTCATTAAGAAGACATATCCATACCTAGAGAAATCATCCGTAAAAGTAATGAAGTAGGAATAACCACCTCTCACATGTGTAGACACTGGACCGCACACGTCACTGTACGAGTCCCAAGAGCTCGCTTGCTCTTACTCCGTTCCAGTGAACAGAGTCTTTGTCATCTTTCCTTTGAGACAGGATTGACATGTTGCATATGTTTGATATTCGAACGGATCCAAATATCCTTCTGTATGTAACTTAGTCAACCTTCTCTCATTGATGTGACCCAGTCTACAATGCCATAAGAAAGCCTGATTTAATTCTGGAGACTTTCTTTTAAGTGTGTTCTGGACACTGAAAATCTAATCTTGATTTAATACGTATATTCCGTTTTCTAATGTACCTGACCCAATCAGAACTTGATTTAGGTGGATGTGGACCACATCGCTTACAAAAGTAAAGTCATATCCTTCCTTAGAAAGTAAGGATACAGATATGATATTACAAGTTGTACCTGGTACATAAAAACAGTTACGCAGAATCAATATCTGCCCAGTTGTCAGTCCAAGATGATATTCCCCTACGTATTCAGCGTCCATGCTCATTCCGTTAGCAACCCTGAGGGTCATATCACCTATCCTGATAACCCTACGGTTTCTCAGAGCCTGTAACGAATTACAGATGTGAGATCCTGATCCGGTCTCCAATACCCAGGAAGTAGGGTTAACTGACATACAGTTCTCTATTGCAAACACACCCGAAGCCGAAGCCATAACATGCTTCGAATCCTGGCTACTGGCTTTGCGAGCCCTGCAATCCTTCTGCCAATGTTCATTCCTGTAACAATAGGAGCGTCCCTCTTTTACTACATCCAGTCCTGAAACTTTTGCCTTTTTCTTTCCTTCTATTTCCCTGGTTTCCTTTAGGGTAGAAGGTAGAGACCGTAGAATCAAGTCAGCGCATGACCTGTTTCCCAACGTGATCTCCAGGTCCTTGAGCTCATCAATATAGCTAGTCATTGTAAGTACGTTGTCCCCTACAGATGACCCGACAGCCAACCTTGCTTGAAATAATTCGTTCGAGGTCTCATATCTTGCGATACGAGATTGCTCTCCATATAAATTTTTGTTATGGAGAAAGATGGAAACTGAGTCCATCTTCTCGTGCTGCTTCTGGTATACACCATCAACTGAAGCTAACACGAGGCACTTGGCTTTCGCTTTATCATTTTTCCTTGTCTGACGGATATCCATATCCGTGACGGTGGAAACTGGACCTGGGACTGCGGGATCTTGAGTAGTAATAGGGTGGTCCAGCTTGTCATAGGTAATGGACATCTGGACAGACCTTTGCCAGTCATATAAGTCAGATTCAGTCAAATTGTTATCTAGATTTAACCTAGTCATGGTCACAAGGTCGCTGCAATTAGAGAGAGAGAAGAAAACACTTTAGCATGATGCTCTTGCAAGTTTAAATTGGTTTTTAGTTTATCTAAACTGGATGGCTCCCACTGTTTCTCGAATCCTTCCTCAAACCATAAAAGAAGAATTAGCCAGGACAATTCTCACCGTACAATACTTGCTTAACCGTTCAGCCAGGCCAGTGTCGATACTTCGAGGGAGGTTTTCCATCGCTTTCGCGAAGTTCCTTAATTAAAGAACCTCTTTTCTCTGGGGGCGTAGCCCCGCTGACACCTTTCTAGGCACCTACTTGGTTTATAGTATTGATCGTTAAGTGACGAATCTCCTGATAAGTAGCATGTACTAACAGTAGGATCGGGATCCAAATATCATCGTATGATAATGTTGAAGGAATCCTACCAACATTCATCAAACTCCAAATGGTATGCAATACTAGCAAATTTCAGTTTCTTTAGAAACTCCCGATGTGGATTTTTGCCTCATGCGCTTATGACCTTGACGAAGGTCAACAAATCATAAGTCATATGTCAAGTTCTACTCGTCATTATCCAGTTAATTTGAACCCACCCATATATACCCTTGACGAAGGTCAACAAGGTAATACGACTGTCCCAAACCAACGCATCTATCTATGCTACATATGAACACCCAACAGCTACCAATCACTATGCCTTGACGAAGGTCAACAAACATAGCTTGAATACCGTTGAATATTCATATGAAATGACGGAGGGCTACGAATGGTTTTGGCAAAACCGTGAATGTAGTGAACTTTATATAATCGAAGGAACCTGATAGCTTTTTAAAAGGAGTGGTTAAAGCTCCGCAATTAAAAAATTCTACTCTTTTAAAATAACCGAGTGGTTTCTTTTAAATTTGTTCCAACGACTTAACTTTGGTTTATTTTCTTTGCATTATAATAATGCGTCCCATCATTTATCCTATCATTGCAGAAAACAACGAAAATACCACGTCCTCTTATGCCATCCGCATTCGCCACGGGGTCCCGTCATCACCCGTTAGGTTACTTAACTAACGACAGAGCGGGGGCTGGGCTAGCGCGGGTGTAAAGCATAAGTGACGTCTAATAGCTATCATATATAGATATTGTACATTCGTCAGACGCAATAATAGGCATTCCAGATCACAGATGAACTTTATTGGATATACAAGCAATCCGCGTTTGCTTTGAGCCTGCAACAAAAGACGGATTACACAGTTGTAATGAATAGCCATTACCCCACCCTAGACCCCTACGGGTACGACAAACTACTCGTCAAGTACCCGAAGTGAAGCGGTCTTCCTCAACAACGTGAGTAGGCCACTAAACACTTCAAAGTACCCGGTAGTTTGTGCACCCCACCTTGGGTCTATCCTAGGAGCAAAAACAGTAAAAAAGAAATAATACAACGGTGGCTACAACCGCAACCTGGATGCGCCCCGCAAAAATAATATTACAACATATTACAATTACATCAAATGAATGAATATAAAACACATCTCAAACCCCGGCTAATCATCACAACGATCCAATCAAGTTCATATACACAAACAGTAAACATTTCAGAAATGTGCAACCTCTTGCCAACCGACATACTAGCAGTTAGGGGAGGTTTACGGACACATTAAACATTACAGATAAAAACCCGATTAGCAAATAACTTAGAATATCGATCGATAACTTTTTTCCGTGTCTACCCCAAATGCAATCCAGCACAGAAATAACCTGGGCAGAAAACAGAATATAGTGGAAAACAAAACACCAAAAATTATGAATTACAGAGAAAATCCGAGTCAACTCGGGGTTGACTCCGCGGCGGATCCACGGCCGTCTTGCCTAGTTGAGTGCTCGTATTTTCTCAGTATTCTTATATTCCCCTGCTGTTAATTTTCAGGCACATCAAATAATTTTTTCGACACGTTTAAAATTTACAGAAACTAAGGGGGTCCGGGGTTTCGTTTTTGCGTTTTTTCTGACGATCGAAGTTCTAATTAGTTGCTAACAAGCTAGTAATGGTTTAGTTGGCTCTGATACCACTGTAAGTCCATATCACGCACCCCACTAACTTGCGGGGAGGCGGAATATATGAAAAACAATTATCAAACCTTCGTAACACGGACTTGAGCGCATGAATCGTATCTAAACCATTACCAACATACTACGAGAGGTTTAACTACTCGGATTCGAAGTTATACCTCACGTTACTTGTCCTTCGGGTCTTCATCGCTGTCCTCCACTCCTTGCAAGCTCTTTGGAATGTCGGCATCTCAATGGCCTCCTCGAGTTAAAGACAATCCACCCGAGAGCTCCTACTCCAAGCTTGATCTCTAACTTGAGGTAACTAGGTTGCTCAAAGTGCTAATCTAAGCTACCTAGGGGATATAGAATTGGATTAGGGATGTATTAGTCTATCTAATCCTTTTATCTCAACACATGAGGGGTAGGATTAGGGTTTGAAGAGAGAGTGAGCTTGAGGAGAGAGAAGGTGAGCATGATTATCATATGAAAATGTTTCTCACTTCTAATATATTATGAAGCATAAAGAATTATCAAATGAATAAATCAAATGCATTATCATCATGCTTCATTAAATATATGCAATGAATCATCAAGTGAGTCATTAAGCAATAAATGCTTCATTAACTCACTTGAATGATTCATCTAATGAGTCACAAATGCATTTAATGTAAATGCCACCTAAACCCTCAAGTCACCATGCTTCTAAAAGCTTCCCGCAAAATTACGAGAATGCCCCTCCTATCCGTGAAAACACGAAAAAACTTTAGACTGTATAAATCCAATAACCCGATACTAGAATCTGGCTTAAATCAAAGCCGGCTAGTAAAAATTGTCCAAACGTCGTACGTGCGTTTAAATGCGTATGCGTCCGAACCCTTGTCGTAAAACCATACGACTGCTATATCGTTTCACCTGGAGCAGGGAAACTCTCTGTGTGGGACTCTAAAGGCTCGACACTACGCTGGCAGTGGGTTTAACCACAGACCGCAAGCGGCACTAGCTGTACGTAACGGTCCCCAGGTAGATGTCGATAAGAAGGCCGATGAGGAAACCCATCCGAACTCCTACTGAGCCTATCCGTGACAATATCTGCGCAGTCCGGTCTATTCGTCTAAGAGTATCGTATGTATGGTCTAGCGAGGTGGTAAATGTCAGACCCCCTAATAACCATACAAGTCGTGCCGGTATGGCTCAAAACCATGCGAGAATTTACTGATCAGTCCACCAGTAATTCTCAATCAGCCCTGGCTAGGGACTTATGGTAATGACCAACCGATCACAGTACGATATCAACTCCCTATACCGGGAGAGACGAATCCCTAATAGTCGCTCACTGCCTCCATGTGGCTCTGAACAGTACCCAACTAAAACCTGTTTGCAAGACTCCTTTGAGCCATGGTAGGGTAGTAATCAAAGTACAATGAGAACTCACACGTGACAAATGACGACCTTAAGTCAACAGACTATCTGCACACATGTCACCTGAGAACTGCTATCTGACGTTAGGTATAATACCATCCAGTCAGTTCTCCTGCGAGTCCTGTCCGGTGTACCCGTAACTAAACGAGCACCTGTATACTATCTCCAGTACGACGTACTGATGGCTGTGGGACAGACCATCTACCCCACTGGGATGAGAAGCGTACACACTAGTCTACTCCGGAGTATCGATGCCTTGTCTCGATAATCCTACGACTAGGGACAAGTATAGGATGTTGCTTATAGACTACCCAACCCCCACTAGTGTGACTGCCATCACAACGCTGGTAATCAAGCAAAAATCCTATGGGATCTACTAATATGTATAAGTGATACGTTACAAGAAACATATGCACATATAAAAGTAGACACAAACCAAGTAGTATACTACCATTTTTAGCAAGATTGTCAATATAACTGTGAATATCCCAAGCTTCCATTAAGTAATGTACAAGCTAGTATGATACAATAATGGCCCCTAGGGCATATATACTAACAGTTTGGACACGGACGAGGGCTTCCACGAAGGATTGCAGGCGATCTATCCGGCCTGCGAGAGCGTTGATTATGGTCATGGGGGAAGGTTCGTCCCCGCCTTCGGTGAGCGGAAGGGGCGGCTGGTACCGGGATCCCCAGGATGGCCGTCCGGCATGAGAGAGGAGATTGGAACGTCAACTTTGTATTTTGTGGAATTTGGTGTTCCCACAGACGGCGCCAACTGATGAAGCTCCTTTTCGGGCCTCCGTCAGATGTTGTCTTCCGTCGATCTCGAGTTAAACTGGGTCGATTGTCCTTTGTGACATGTGGCTCTCAATGGGTTTTGTGAGGACAAGATGGGATGAGAGGGCTGCCACCGTGTACCTGCAAAGAAGTCCCGAGGTGGTTTGGTACCACTGAGGACCATCCGACGCTCAAGTCAGTAACAATATCCGAGCAGAGTAACGGCGTAAGTGTAAAGAATGGCTAACTTGACCCCTCTATGATGGGGGTTTATATAGTGGCGGCAGCACGCAGCAGCAGGCGTGGGAATCTCGCCGACAGTTATGCTCCCGACGTCACGCCCGCGTGGTAAGCGGATCGCCCGTTAATGGGGATCACAATGGCGTGGAACGTGGGATGTTGCTGACGGAGAATCTGCGCATGGCGAGATTTGCGGAGCGGCAGTTACGCCTGTGAGCGGTGGAGATGGTCGGTCGGAGAGACCGAGGAAGATGGCCTCAGCGGGTGAGCTCGAGAACAAGCGGGAGGGCCGTGGCATCTTGGTCTTGTGGCAGCTTAGGGTGAGCTGAGTGGCCGAGGAGGCACATTCACGGAGGGCCCCGAGGTGGGCCAGTTTGTGCTTGCAGGTCGGGCACTGGGTGGCCTGGTCGGCCCTTGGGGCCCCTTTCTTCTGAGCCCTGAGACACGTCATCTGCCACGTGTCCCGATCTTGAAGGTCGCCAATATCGAGTACTATCAAGAAGATAAAAGAGAAGTCCTACCTTTGGCAGCATCATGGCTTAAGTTGATATCATCCTGTTCCAAAAGCCTTTCAACAACCACTGCTCCCGCATTCGAAGCGATTGTGTGCACAGGGGTCTAGAAATTGATAAGGAGCAAAAGCCCATCAATCCTTAAAAAATCTTGAAAGAGAAGAAGATTCATAAAACCAGATGTGAAACCTTCAGAGCGTTCTGAATTATCTGAACTCCAATCTTCTGATCAAAATTAGCAGTTTGCAATTTCTCCAGCTCCCTTGATGAATAAAGGAGCGCGACGCCACCACCTGTTTGCAAGGACCATGATATTTGGAAAGAAGCTAGTAATGAATTAGGCTTAATTACACTAAACTGCCCTTAACTATGAGAGTTTGTCACTAAACTAGATTAAAGTTTTCTATAACAGTGACCTCTCTTAAACTTTGGTTTTAAGGGGTTGTTATCATAAAATGTAGTAAAATAACAGAGTTTATTGTTATTAAAAATAATTAAAGTGGTTAATCGAAAAAGAAGCATGCTTAAACTGTAATTTAGTGTAATTTAGGCATAAAATGGAGAACTTGTAGATAGCTTACCTGGAACAATTCCTTTCTTCAACAGCAGCCTTGGTTGCATTCAGTTCATCAGTCACTCAATCTTTCTTCTCACTATGATGGAGCTTCGGATCTCCTTCAGATGCTGTCCTTCGTCGATCCTGTGATGGTGATCTTGGACGACTGAGATTTGGTTTTGGAGTTGTTGGGTGTGGATCTCAATGGGTTGGTGTTGGGTGCCGAGCTACCTGCAAAGAAGTCCCAGGATGGATCACCACCGCAGGACCCTCCGACGATCAAGTTAGAGCCGAGGAATAGGAGCAGAGTAGCGGCGTATTGAGATAATTCGAGTTACCCGAGTCGTCTGAGAGAGGGGTTTTTATAGCGGTCGCATGGAACGAGCAGGTGCGAGATCTTCGCCGTCAGTTACGCCCCTGACGTTATGCCTGCATGAATGATGGAATCTCTCCATTAATGACGGGATATGCTCATTAATGGGGGGATGCACCAGCATGGGACGCGAGATGTGGGGCAGCGGATATCTCTTCCTGTCGATATACACGGAGCCGTTGCGGGGCGCATGGGATCTGCGCTCCTGATGGGTCGGTGGAGGCCGAGGAAGCTCGGCACGTCGGAAGCTCGGAGACGAGCCGGGAGGCCGAGGAAGCTCGGCACGCCAGACGGCTCGGAGACGAGCCGGGAGTCTGAGATAGCTCGAAGACGAGCTATTGGTAGTTTCCTGGGTGAAGGTGGAATGTATTTAGGGAGATCCCCTGGAAGGTCGGACGCGTTCCTCGGGACAAAGTCTCGAGGAATCCTCATAGTGCGACTCATTTATTCTACCCCGTAACCTTCGGGACACGTCATCTGCCACGTGTTGTAATCTTGAGGAGATACCACTTGTGAGCATCATCATTAGCCCCCCGCTCTCATTCCGACCTATCCAAGGGTCGGGGCGAGAGTGGTCTGCTCGGTTTTTCTTCTGTTTAATTTGGCGCCAAGAATCATAATGCGGAACACCTGGGAACTACACAGCGTTTGGTGATTGCGTCGTTTCGATCTTTTGGGCCCATGTGTCGCCTTGTCGTGCGCCTGAATCTTCGCGCGTATCCCCGATGGCGTCAGCGGATCAAATGAAATGATCACGCTTTAAAGAGGGGGTGCCGTTTCGGTCGGTCACCGGTTGGGATACGGGCCACGTGTCGGACGTCGATTGGCGGATGCGACAGACTGTCGCTGTCACCTGCAACCGAAGGGACGTCCCTAATGACCGATCGCTACGTGGAGCTCTGACGGCTGGCAGGCGTGACATTTCGTTTTGGTGGGAATCGATCTGGGCCGTTGGATGCTTTCTTTGGAGTGTATAAATAGTAGGGGACCCCTTTAGGGCCAACACTTCCAACATAATTCACTCTCGTTGTCAAAGATTGCCCAGCATTCCTTTCTTTTAGATCGGATCACCCATGATTTTTCCTTGGCGAGCCCCTTCCCTTGAATCGGGTTAGATGTCTTCATTTGAGGAGTTTGTAGAGATAGTTAGGGTAGATCGGACGATGAGGCTCCAGTTGTTGGAGCCGAGTCCGATGGGTCGCCAAAGGGGGATACCGGAAGCGAGGTTGGTTAACGTCGCGCCAAAGCGTCGAGGGGAACGAAGCGTTCTTAGGTCAGTGCTAGCACAGGCTCTAAGAGGAGGAAAAGATCGGTCGTCGGTTTACTGGACACCTTGCTTGAGTCCGAGCCGTTCATTTAGGTTGAACCGATAGCTATGGAGGAGTCGGACGCCAGTCTTATTTACCATGGCTTATCCGCTGAGGAAGTCACGCAATTGGCTGAAGCTTTAAGGCGCTCGCAGGATGAGACCGAGAATGTGCACATCCCGAAAAAACCCTACCCTCCGGTTATCTTCTACGAAGATCTCCCATCACTACGGAGGGTACATATGGGTCCTCTGCGAAGGAAAGACGAAAGAGCCTTCAAGCAGCCCATCTCAGCCGCTTCTGAAGATGAGCTGGCACTGAAGACCGGTGGGTACGAATCTGCATTTGAAGCCCAGTGAGCACATTTCCGCAGGAAGGAACAACGACTCGAAAAAGCCATACTAGAAGCACCCTGGCGTATCGGTATGTGTGTTTTCCGTATCTTTCTTTTGGCAAGTAATTTGTATCGCTTTAATATCTTCTTATCTTTGCGAAAACTTTGCAGGGACTTCAGCAATGAAAGAGGATTTGAGCTCGGGTCGTGCCATGACCGTGGATTCTATAGATGTCTCCCATGACGCACCAGCAGGTGCAGAAGAGATCATTATAGCCGCTGTTCCTGTTGTGGAACTTCCAGTGGTAACTCTTATTCCTTCGGTGTCTATTCCTCCAGCGGAGGTGAACCCATTGACCGCAGACCCTATAGACGTCTCTAATGACGCATCGAAGGGTGTAGAAGAGATTGTCGAAGCTGTTAGTCCTATCTTGGAGCTCCTGGGGATGACCTCCATCTCGTCAGTGTCCAGAGGTGACCCTGTCGGCCGTAAATCCAGTGGATCTCTCTGGTGGCATCCTGGAGATTGTAGAAAGGACCGCCGAGGCCACTGTTCCCTCTTTTGAGCCTGAAGTGGCGGCTGTTCCACAACTGGAAACTGCTACGCCAGCAAATATCTCCGGTGATGTTCCTGAGGGTATGGAGGAGGTTGCTGAAGCTGCTATCCCTCCAATTCAAAGCGGGTGGAGCATCGAAGGTAATCTCCTACATTTCGTTTTAATGATTTCTTCATTCTCTGAACTCTTTTTTCCTTCAGAATTGCGGGAACTGGCGGCTTCTATCGTAGACCTATCTCCCAGGAAGACCTTCCAGCGTCTACTTGATATGGCTGCCCCACAGGTGATACCCCCGCAAAACATAGTCCTTTCTTCTAGGCAAGGTTGGTGTTCTTTGACCCCTTTTATTTTATTATTATCATTTATGTCACGCCCTGCTTCCCGGTGTACGGCGAAGGGGATGCGACTGGCCCGCTACGTATTTACTCAGAAGTAAACACGCTAAGCGTATCTAAGCAATATAAAATGAAATATACACAAGAGATAAGATGTAAATAAACAACAACTTTATTTATTAAACATTCTTTTTACAATACAAATGAAATGGAAATACATGGAATGAAAGCAATACCTAAACAATGGCATAACAGAAATGAAAATGAAATGTACAAGTAAACTAGAGCTCTGGGTCGAAGGCTAGCTGATCCAAGTCCTCGCTGCTGGGCTCGATCTCCAGCGAGTCCGAAACACCCGACGACATTCCAAAGAAGAAGAAAGAGAATGTCGTCAGCGAACAAATCGCTCGGTAAGTCCCAAGGGTAAGTAGAGACAGAATAGGCAGAAAGAGAATGTAGCTTTTAAAGTAGTATTATATTGTTAACGCTGTTGTTTGTAGCTTGGTACAGAAGAGGCCAGTGTATGCGAGAGGAGTCCAACTTTCCCCATGGACTAAGGTATAAGGAGTATAAGGAACCGTTCAGCCACGGTACAACGGCAATGGAGATTCAGGTTATGTGTATTATGGTTGCAGTCTCGTGCCACTTCTAACACATTCCGTACCAATCTACCCCTTATAAACCCCACGATATCTTGATTGTATTGTTTGTATTGTATTGTCTTGGTTTATATAGATGGACGACTTGCCGAAACCATGATATCAGTAATGGAATGGATATAATGGATGAACATGTAGATGGAATATATCCATGGTTCGATTCAGTCAATGTAGATTGAAATAGATTGAATACACGGATTCATAAATCCATGTTGAATTATAGTTTGATACTTGAATCATATTCAAGTCAGATTATATTGTGACTCTGTCTGAGTCAGACACTTAGAAAAGAAATTGAATACCTGAATTAGGTTTTGATGTTATCGGTAACGGCTGCACATGGACGGCAATATTTGTGTCTTTTTCAAAGACAATTACCGTGTTGATAACACCGTTTGTTATGTTGTCTACCTTAAATAGGCAAACACCCATATCTCCGGCTCTCTGAGGCTCAAGAGACTGGTCCCGCTTAAACCTATGTTTACTAGGGTCCTTATTGTAATTTAGTATAACTTGAGGGGGTTTTATGTAAAAATAGTTTTGGCATAAATTCAAAATACGCCTCAAGCATTTAATTATCGTCTTTAGAGTTTTTATAGATTTATATTTATCAATGTGATATTTCTAGTGAATAAAACCCAATTTCATAATATATGGTATTTATTTGTAATATGGATATTGTTTTGAATTTCATGATAGTTTCATGTAATATTTGAATTCTTTTCTTGAGTTTTGGAAACATGGAATGTTTATATAATTAGAAACAGATATTTTGATAATAGATATATATATTTAATGAAAATAATTTATTACTTTTCTTGTAGAAATATCATTTTTCTAAAGAAAAATGTATAAAATTCCATCGAGATCGAATGCTCCTTGCGGAGGTTTGCATCTCGCTCTACTAAGCCCGAGGATATGCGATAATCTGCACCATCCCAAACGGAGTCCCCAAAAGTGGGTTGTAGAGACGCAATTGCATGGAATGTTAAATACTCTTTTTAAAGAAAACGGTTTTATAAGTTAAAGGGATTTATTTGCAAAGTCGTATATCCCGTATTCTATAGTCCCAAGATTCATCGTGCTATGATAGATATGTTTGTTGTGATGAGGTAGGTCATTACCTCATGAACTATCTAAAGGTATAGCAAGAAAATAAGGTTATAATGTCGAAATGAATAGTTTGTGGTATTTTAATGTAAAATTGCGATGAAAGATGCATATAATAATCTTTTGTGATGAAACTTGTTAAAGATGTTTATTAATGTTTAATGAACAATATGTGATGATATGAAGGTATCTTGATTAAAAAAATTGGAGTTTTTAAAGAAAAACCGTATCCGAAGTCGGATTAACTCCGCTTCCGTCGGGTTTTAGAATTTAAAGTTTTTAGATTAGAGAATGAGAGGGGGAGGGGGACTTACTGATTTGTTGGACTAGAGGAGAGAGAAGGGGTCCTAAAGAGTTCTTCGGGGCGTCATTTCATCGCCGGAATCTCCTCGGAAGTTCGTCGGAGTTTCGCCCTTTGTTAACTCCACTTGCACACAAATAGAACTTGGAATTTTTTGTAGAGTTTTTGTAGGAAATTTCAGTGTGAAGGGGTGTAAAAATAGAGTGGGTATTTATAGAGAAAATTAGGGTTAGGGTGTGATAAATTTGAGAATTAAAATGCGTTAAAACAGGGAGTAATGCAAAGTTTTAATTCTTTGGAAAATACAGGAAAACAAACAGAGGTTAACAGGGGGAGTCCAAGGGTTGCAGGGGAAGAATATGAGGGCATTTGGTATGGGGGAGACCGGAGGCGCCGGGCTTTTTGCCCATGTCGCCGGTGTTTCCCCCCAATAAGAGAGCAAGGCTCTGTTCAAAATTTGAATCGAGGCAGCGCCTCACGTGTAAAGTACGAGAGCGCCAACGCCAAGAGTTAAAAACTCTGAAGCAGCTCCAAGAGTTAAAAACTCTGAGGCAGCGCCTTACGTGCAAAGCACGCCAGCGCCAGCGCCAAGAGTTAAAAACTCTGAGGCAGCGCCTTACGTGCAAAGCACGATAACGCCGGCGCCAGAACTAAAAGTTCTCCACTGTTGAATCAAAGATCCAACGAAGATGATAAATCATCAAATTACAGAATTAA
This sequence comes from Agapanthus africanus, assembly GCA_030015575.1. NCBI lineage: Eukaryota > Viridiplantae > Streptophyta > Magnoliopsida > Asparagales > Amaryllidaceae > Agapanthus > Agapanthus africanus. The sequence goes on along the minus strand of CM057347.1, from coordinate 496,907,018 downwards.
ATTGCGTTGGGGAAATGTTCCTCGAATCTTTCTAAAAAAGAAAGATTATGCTCTGTAAAACAGAGCACCGTTGGATTAAAGATCCAATAGTGATTAAAAAAATCACCAAATTACAGAATAAGCTCTGTATGGAAAATATTTTTCCAATCTTGTTAAAAACAAGAAAAATATCTTCTGTAAAACAGAAGTCCTTGGATTAAAGATCCAACGGTGGATAAATCCCCCAAATCAATTAAGGATCTCCCAATGAGAGATTTCCTTAACTGAATCAACAAACTTGCCTCCACTATATAAAGGCCCCAAGGCTTCAAGTCTTGCACAGAAGACCCCCATTAAACTTCAAACTTCAAGACGAGAACGATTTCTCCTCAAGGTAAATAAAAATAAGAGATCACAATATCTCCTCCATATTTAAGAATTTAACTCTCACATCAGAAGAACTTAGTTCTTTCTCCAGATCTCAGATCTATAAGACAAAGTCTTTCACAAGTGAGAATCTAATTCTCAGAGAATTGAATTGAGCAGAACAGAAAACTCAGTGCTTAGCAATCAAAGTCTGGCGCTCAGCGCCGAGCGCTCCACGTGCTCCTCACGTGGACGCTATTTAATAAGAAGCGCTTAGCACTCAAAGTCTGGCGCTCAGCGCCGAGCGCTCCACGTGCTTCTCACGTGAGTGCTATTTAATAAGAAGCGCTTAGCAGTCAAAGTCTGGCGCTCAGCACCGAGCGCTCCACGTGCTTCTCACGTGGGCGCTATTTGATAAGAAGCGCTTAGCACTCAAAGTCTGGCGCTCAGCGCCGAGCGCTCCACGTGCTCCTCACATGGGCGCTATTTGATAAGAAGCGCTTAGCACTCAAAGGTTGCCATTCAGCGCCGAGCGCTCCACATGCTCCTCACGTGGGCGCTATTTGATAAGAAGCGCTTAGCACTCAAAGTCTGGCGCTCAACGCCGAGCGCTCCACGTGCCCCTCACGTGGGCGCTATTTAATAAAAAGGTGCTTAGCACTCAGTGTTTGGCGCTCAGTGCCGAGCGCCTCACGTGCTCTGCACGTGGGCGCTATAAATTGTTTAACACTCCATATAAAAGAATATAAATAAAACACAAAGAAAAAGGGGTGTCAGAACCCAAATCATTGATCAGCAGTGCTGATACAGAAAGGGGATCGAGCCTAAATAAGTAATCAAGTGGGCTGAGCCTAAGGTTGGCCAAACCCCAAATCGACCGAGCCCATATGTCTTCTTCTAAATTGGCCTTAGTCCCAAACAAGACTACTAAGTCCCTAATTCAGATCAACCGAGCCCATGTGTTCACATTCTTTCTAAATTGGTCTTAGTCCTAAACCCAACTACAGATCTCCCAACTGACATTGGTTCAAGGGTACATCTCTCCACACCTCTGATACTTATCGTTATAATTATTCAACATCTTCAGAGAGGTGGCGGGTCCCGACAACCAACAATTCCATGGACTGCAACGTCCTTAAACTAGCTATGGACCTCAATGTCCTTAAACTAGCAATAGACCGTAATGTTCTTAAACTAATAATGGACCGTAATATCCTTAAATTAGCTATGGACTGTAATGTCCTTAAGCGAGCTGTGGACCGTAACGTCCTTAAATTAAAACGATAGAGCCCAAATGCTCTTTCGTTGGATTTAAATGATTCTAAAACTTGGTTAAGTAGATCTTAGTCTAAAATTAGACTAACATATCCTTAACAAACATTTAAGTTGATCTTAATATCAAACGAGATTAACGATCCTTAAATCAAACCAAACCCAAATCTAAGAAAATACGGATTTGGACTAATCTACGCCCTATGGACGAAAACATAAATTAGTCTCCGCATACAATCTACGGGCAACTGTTCATATCAGATTTTTGCATTTTTATACCGCCCAATTTTTATCACATTGCTTATCGGTAGGTACTCCTGAGCCGTGTTTGCTAGTTAATTGCAAGATATAGGTTCTCAGCTCTAAACAATGAAATTCATGGAAAAGCACGACAAAATCCGGATTACTGCCAACCACAGATAAAACACGGGTCTCCGCTCTCTATCCGTATGTTGCCGCACACCAGTTTAAGAGACAAAATGGCAAATCGATGTCATTTTCATGCACAAAGTTTAATGTCAACACAATATCCAACATATCTACGCGGAGCTCAAGAAAAATCATGACAAAAGATCCACATTACATCACCTTTTGTTCTGCTGAAATTCTGGAAATATTGTGAAGAGATTCTGAGAAACAACATATACCACACTGAAGAGACTAAAAACCAGGGAAAACCACCAAATTTCATGGCCTAACTCCACATAATGGCCGCGGTTCCGCGGCATAAGCATGCTTAGGCCGCGGAACCGCGGCCGTACGGGCTCCTCAGAAGGAGATTTTTAGGGGTATTTTGGTCATTCTATATGGGGACAGATTGTTGCCCTAGGTTTCCAGTTCCCTGCCTATAAATAGTCCAGAACTTGCCAAAGCCAAGAGTGCTTATTCTTGTATTTAGATTTTAGAATACATGTTGTTGTTCTTCTTCCTCTTCTTATCTCTTCTCCATTAAAACCTTGTAGTGAGCTTTTGTGAGTGAAGTGATGAATAAAGAGTTCTTGTTGTTACCATGCTTGTCTTATTGTTAATTATAATTGCTTGTAATTTTCATTTTGCTAATCTAGCTGTTGTTATTTGTTGTTTGTTTCTTTCTTCTTCTAGTTTTTCTTTATCCTTAACAACAATGATGCTTATGCTTGATCCTTGCCAAGGTGATGTCTTAAATAGCCAGTTGTAATTTTCTAACCTCTTTCTTTCTATCTTCCTCCTTTTGTTTTATTTTTCTTATAATGGGTGAGTAGTTTTCATACTTGTTAGGGTAGGATAAGGAAAGTTTGAGAGAAGGAAATCTCTCTCACTCTTTTCTTGCCCAACATCTTAATTCGGACTCCCGTTAATTAAATCACAATCCGCTCCCTACGGCACCCTATCCTACATGATAGCGGTGATTCCTTGGTGAGACCGGTTGTGGTTGAATTAACCAGAGGTTAAGGCTAAGAGCCAAGAACGGACGGACAAGCACCAAAAGGAAGAACTTATGCGTTGGAGAGCCTAGCTTATACTCGCAAGTTCCTTCCTAGTCATGCTAATCCCCGTTGTTGCCGATTACCGTAACACCGATATTAAGAGTGGCAACGAAAGGAGTGAGCGACTCCTAACTCAAACTAACCTAATCCTAACCCTAACAAGCTCTCTTTATATATCATTTTAGCACATAGTTAATCTAAAAACAAACCTGGACATTTGGACTTACTCGTTAAAGCACATAGAAAAAGATTCCCATCTCCCTGCGGACGACCCGTACTCAACCGGCTAGCTACAAGCGAATCCGTCTTGATTGCGGTAATTAACTAAGCATGCAAAAACTTTACCAATCAAATGGCGCCGTTGCCGGGGAGACGGTAGTTTATTTCTTTGTGTAATTTCGGGTTAATTTATGAATATAAATATAACTGAAAAACAAAACAAAAAATATACATTGTAAAAAACCATCTTGTTATTTTTGATTAGCTTTTGTGCAAGTGTGCAGGATAAAAAGACGGTCAAGTTCAGTGCCAAAGACGTGGGAAGTTAGACCCATATCTTGCGGCTACACCGCGGGTGATCAAGACGGAAAAAACGGTCTACTGAAAGATTCTGGAGCAGATCCAGTAAGCAAATCAAGATTCAGGAGCTCCAGACAAGAAGAGGACACCCCATCAAGCACACACAAAATTTGGAGGCTCAATCCCTCCTTCTTGCCGCGGAACCGTGGCCTAAGCACGTGTTTGGCCGCGGAACCGTTGCCATTTGGTGCCTTCGGGGTTTCAAATTTTCTATGAGTCTTTATTCCTCTCTCCCCACTCCTCTGAACTCCACTGAACTGTGTTTTCTGCAGTATTCTTTGCGCAAACTCTCTTCTCCCTTCCAATAAATTGTTTTTGTGCAGGATTCTTTACGTCGCGCTAAAAAAATAAAAAAAATTGATTGCAGTTGATTGTTACTGCTTTGCATATATTAATACGGTCTTTAAGGGGCATGAAACCAATCCAGATTGGGTGGGGATTTCATCACCCTTCCCAGGACCCCAGAAATAACAAAAAGCATATGCATTGACCATTTTTTAATTAAAAAATACTAGACTCAGCCCTAAGGACTTCGCGCTCAATAGGACAGAGAACTAGTTACAGGCATCGGCCGTCTATCCTATCCTGACTTTGCGGTGTCTAGGCAAGTGTGTCCAAGGCAAGTGGTTACTTAATTAGGACCACTACTTACGTAGTGGGGAGCCTCCCACTTACCTGGCACTTACCTGGCCGCAATTGGTGGAGAAGAGGCGGTTTGAGGTCCTATTTCTAGCCCTTTGGAACAGTTAGGAGCTGTCTAGCTGACCTAGGTGACCCTAGATCTAGGTGTGATTGTGCATATCTTGTTTGTGATTGCTTGAAGCCGTAAGTCCGTACATATTTCTGTAAAGCTCTTTCTAAGAAAAAACAACACAAAACAAAAAACTTTTATAAAAACTTGCCCTTTGTCGCCAAAATCCCATTTTTTTTCACCCACCACCCATCGTATTTTTCCATTGACGTTTTCTTACCCTCACCTTCTCCGCTTTGATTATACTAAACTCATTTAGTGTATGTCCGCTTGGACTCGGGACACTAGCGCTCGCCTTGTCCGCGTTACGTTAGTCGCTATCGACTACGCGATCGACTCAAACGTCGAAACTCTGTCCACGCCTCTTTCACCCTTACCTTTGCCGGTCAACTCCGACGTTGACCGGAATTCTGTTCATACATCCTCACCTTCACCATCACCAACCTCTTCTTCCGCGATGTCAGGATTTAATCCAAATATCTCTTTGACTCCCCCGGGATTGACTCCACCTCCTATGGATGCGAATAACCCACCACAACCGCCTGTTGTAGCGCCGCAGCGAATCGCGCTCCAGGATCGTTTCTATCCCACCCATTCTGCACTTCCCACCTGTCTTTCTCTTCCACCGGCCAATGGGGATAATTTTGAAATTAAGCCCCACTTCATTAACATGCTTCCGAAATTTCATGGGCTTGAATCTGAAGATGCCTATATCTTCATCAACAAGTTCCAAAATGTTTGTGCCATGATGAAAACTACCCAGCTATCGGACGATGCTATACGGCTACGGGTCATTCCGTTCACTTTGTGCGATCTTGCTGAAAAGTGGCTGTATAGCACTGCTTCCCACTCCATAACCAGTTGAGACGAGTTTGTGAAAGCGTTTCTTAAGAAATTCTATCCGAATCATAAAACCGCAAGGATTCGTAACGAAATCAACCAATTCTCTCAGCTTCCTACTGAACCCTTCTTGAAGTGCTTTGACCGGTATAAAGACCTTCTTGTTCAGTGCCCTCACCATGGTATCGAGAAATGGCAACTTTGCTAAACCTTATACGAGGGCCTGAACCCAGCAACCAAGCAGTTGTTGGAAACCATTTGTCAGGGCCACTTCCTATCGAAATCTGACGAGGAAGCGTGGCAATTCTTCGACGACCTTGCGGAACAAACGCTTCAATGGGAGAGCACCAGACCAACTTCTTCTTATTCTTCCTCCACTTCTACTGGTCAGTCTAGGGTAGGAATTCACCAACTTGATGTCTCTATTGCAATGAAAGCTGAAATGGCTGCAATAACGAGAAAACTTGAAGCGATAGAGAGCAAATTTTCATCTCCTGCTCCTGCCCCTGTTCTTCCCCTTCGTACTATTTATGCTTGTTGTTCCGATCCTTCTCACTTAACCGAAGAGTGTCCTTACAATCCACCATCTTAAGGACAGGATCAGGTTAATGCTGCATTTCAGCAAAGACCGAGAAATGATCCATACTCTTCCACCTACAATCCCGGTTGGAGGAACCACCCCAATTTCTCCTGGAATCAGAATCAGCATCAATTCCAAGGCAACAATTTCCAGAGGCCCCCTCCACCGCAACAACAAGCGCAACAACAAACTTAACATCAATTTCAGCAGCCCTTCCAACCCCAACCTTTTCAAAATCAGACGAACAACTTTGCATCCAACAATTCTTTTCCACAAAACAACTTTGTTCCGTCAAACAACGATAAGGTTTCCTCGCTAGAACCAAGTCTGGAGGCGTTCGTTAAACAATCGACACAATCCACCGCCAACATCCAGTCGTCTATTCAGTCTTTGGTGCAACACACTGCTGCACACGGGCAAAGCATCAAGACCATCGAAGCCCAGATTGCACAGCTGAATGCGGCATTGAGCGTGTGAGAAAATGGGAAGCTTCCATCTCAACCACTCCCAAATCCCGGTCACCCACATAATGTACATGTTGCTCTTGAACAACAGAACCATAATGTGAGTGCCGTGACTACATTGAGATCGGGAAGGATGCTGCACAACAACATCGGCACAACAATTGAGGATACTGACACCACGGCCGCTTCTTCTTCTTCTTCTTCTTCTTCGTCTTCTGAGCCTATTCTCCATTCGTCAAAAGGCTCTTCTTCTTCTTCTTCTTCTGCTCTAAACAAACCCACTTCTCACTCCATGAAAACACCAGCTCTGGGATCCGTTCCAACTCCACAATCTCCTCCACAAGAATTGGACTCAACTAATTTTAAAAACGTTCCATTTCCAAACCGGTTGAGGTCCAACAAACAAAATCCACAAATGGAGAAGATTCTGGAGTTGTTTAAGTAGGTTAACATTAACATTCCCCTTTTAGATGCTGTCCAACAAGTGCCCTCCTACGCGAAAATCTTAAAGGACTTGTGCACGAAAAAGAGGAAGTCTCAGGTACCCAAGAAAGTTTTCTTGGCTAGTGCTGTGAGTGATGCTCTTACCCAATCTTTACCGCAAAAACGGAAGGACCCTGGCTGTCCTACGATTTCTATTACTATTGGGGATAAGAACATCAACCGCGCACTATTAGATCTTGGTGCCAGTGTTAACCTGCTTCCGTACTCAGTATATGAGCAATTAGGTGTAGGAGAGCTGAAACCCATACACTGTACTCTCCAAATGGCCGACCGATCAATCACCCATCCTAGGGGTGAGCTAGAGGATGTATTAATCAAAGTTGGGGACTTCATATTCCCCGTTGACTTCATTGTATTAGACACACAGCCTGTAGCTAATCCCCGGAATCAAATTCCGGTGATACTCGGTCGCCCATTCCTTGCAACCTCAAATGCTGTGATCAATTATCGAAATGGTTCGATGAACCTATCTTTTAGAAACATGACAATTGAACTCAACATTTTTAGGTTGGGGAATCAGCCCACCGAACCTAATGCTCATATACTAGACCTTTGCTCAATCCAGGAGATCACCCCGGAAGAGTGTGAATTCAAGGAGTTTTTGTTCGATCACGATAACCTTAACGCCACTAGTGCGTTCCTCTTCGAACCTGCTGCTGTTTCTGCGCCCGACAATGACCACGAGTGTTTCACTTTCTCGAATGATCTTAGCCACTCACCACCCGAGTTTGAATCCTTCAAATTTCCGGATGAGTTACCTGAACCATCCAACTCGGTCGCTTACACTCATTTTGAGCCTTTGCTGGAATCCTTTGAGTTCGAGACCGTTTCACCAATCTTGCCGTCAATCGTTTCACCTCCTACGCTCGAACTCAAGCCTTTGCCGTCTCACCTTAAGTACGCTTACTTGGGTGAGAACGAGACCCTCCCTGTTATCATCTAAGCTTCTCTAGCTCCAAAGCAAGAGAAAGCCCTTCTTGCGGTCTTGCACAGCAATAGGAAAGCTTTTGGCTGGTCCATGGCGGACATTAAGGGGATTAGTCCCCTGATCGTTGAACATCACATTCATCTGATGGATGATACCAAACCAGCCAGGGATCCACAAAGGCGACTCAACCCAGTCATGAAGGAGGCTATGAAAAAGGAAATCGTAAAGTGTTTGGATAGTGGTATCATTTACCCTATCTCTGATAGCCTGTGGGTTAGCCCTATTCACGTTGTCCCTAAGAAATCAGGCATAACGGCCATCACTAACGAGGCGAACGAGTTAATCCCTACTCGCACCCAAACTGGGTGGCGAGTATGCATCGATTACAGAAAACTCAACGCCGCAATGCGGAAGGACCACTTTCCGCTACCTTTCATTGACCAAATGCTTGAACAATTGGCCGGACACGAGTACTACTGCTTTCTTGATGGCTACTCCGGCTATAATCAGATTCCCATCGCCGAAAAAGACCAGGACAAAACCATATTCACTTGTCTTTTCGGCACGTTTGCATATCGTCGTATGCCCTTTGGGTTATGCAATGCGCCCGCTACCTTCCAGCGGTGTATGATGGGAATCTTCTCAGACATGGTGGAAAAATTCCTGGAGATCTTCATGGACGATTTCTCCATCTTCGGCGATTCCTTTAACGAGTGTTTGCTGCATCTCGACGCTGTCCTTACCCGATGTAAGGACAAGAACCTCACTTTGAATTGGGAATAGTGCCACTTCATGGTGCGCGAATGTATTGTCTTAGGACATATCATTTCGCAAAATGGCATAGAGGTTGACAAAGCAAAGATTGAGGTCATTTCCAATCTCCCTCCTCCCAGATGCGTCAGAGACATCCGAGCCTTCCTTGGCCATGCCGGTTTCTATAGACGGTTCATCAAGGACTTTAGCAAGATTGCTAGGCCCTTGACTCTTCTACTGGCCAAGGACACGCCATTCAATTTCAACTCGAGCTGTGTGACTGCGTTCGAATCATTAAAAAGCTCACTCACTTCTGCTCCCGTTCTTTCTTCACCTGACTGGACGCACCCATTTGAGATTATGTACGATGCATCCGACTTTTCCATTGGTGCTGTCCTTGGACAACACATCAACAAGATGCCGCACGTGATCTATTATGCTAGCCGAACCCTGAATGACGCCCAACTTAATTATACAACAACTGAGAAGGAATTCTTAGCTGTTGTATTTGCTTTAGAAAAGTTCAGGCCCTACCTCATCGGCTCTCCAGTCATTGTTTACACAGACCATTCTGCTTTGCGCCATCTTTTTGCGAAGAAAGATGCAAAATCTCGGTTAATATGTTGGATCCTCTTGCTTCAAGAGTTTGACCTTGTCATCAAGGACAAAAGAGGATGTGAAAACGTAGTCGCCGACCATCTCCCACGACTTCCTTCTTCGCCGTCGCCTCAACTTCCGATCAACGACGTTTTTCCGGATGAACAAATCTTGACAGTATCTCGCGAACCCTGGTTCGCAAATATTGTGAACTATTTGGCCACAGGGTTACTACCGACTGAATGGTCAAGTCAAGACAGACTTCGATTCTTATCCCAAGTAAAACACTTTTACTGGGACGAACCCTATCTGTTCAAGTACTGTCCCGACCAGATTATTCGTCGGTGTGTCCCTGACGATGAATTCAAGAGTGTGCTGTCATTTTGCCACGATCAAGCATGTGGCGGGCATTTTGGCCCCAGAAATACAGCTGAGAAGATCTTACAGTGTGGTTTCTACTGGCCACAACTCTTCAAAGACGCTCATGACTATTGCAAGACTTGCTCCCGGTGCCAACACTTGGGCCGGATATCCAGGAGGAACGAGATGCCGCTCCAACCAATCTTGGTTGTGGAGATTTTCGACGTTTGGGGGATAGATTTCTTGGGGCCGTTTCCCAGCTCTTTTGGGAACTTGTACATCCTTCTCGCTGTTGATTACGTCTCTAAGTGGTTCGAGGCTGTGCCCAGTCGGACTAACGACAACAAGGTTGTCGTTAGGTTTCTTAAAGAAAACATTTTCTCCCGGTTTGGGCACCCCCGAGCGATCATTAGCGACAATGGAACTCATTTCTGCAATAAGACTTTCGAGGCCTTGATGCGGAAATATTCCATTAATCATAAGCTATCTACGCGCTACCACCCCCAAACCTGTGGGCAAGCCGAAGTTTCAAATCGGCAAATCAAGCAGATACTGGAGAAGACGGTTTCCAAGAACCGTAAGGATTGGTCGCTGAAACTCACTGATGCCCTTTGGGCATTTCGAACCGCTTATAAGACTGATCTTGGCATGTCTTCCTATCGGCTTGTGTACGGAAAGGCTTGCTACCTCCCTGTGGAAATAGAGCATCGCGCATTTTGGGCGATAAAGGAGCTGAATCTGTCTCTCGAAGATGCGGGCAGCCATCGGAAGCTGCAGTTGAACGAATTGAGCGAGCTTAGGGATGAGGCTTACGATAACGCGGTTGTCGTTAAGAACCGAACGAAGTTGTTTCACGATAAACACCTTTTGCGCAAAACTTTCGTACCTGGTCAACAGGTACTGCTTTACGACACCCGGCTACACTTCCATCCAGGAAAGCTCAGATCTCGCTGGAAAGGGCCGTATTTTGTGCGGAATGTGTATCTGCATGGTGCTATGGATTTGGAGAATCCAAAGGACGGTTAATTTTTCAAAGTAAATGGACACCGACTTAAACTGTACCTTAGCGCCGAACCAACAGAGGAGCTCCTGGTCTTACAGGAGCCAGTTTACCCTGCATAATCTTCCTCTGCCTACCACCAAACTTCGGTTATCCAGCCAAGTACAGTGGACACTGTTCCAAATAAGTTTGGGGGTATGTATATATCTTTTTGTATATATTTGTGGATATTCTTTTCCATTTTTACTAATTTTCTTTTCTTTAAAAACAAAAACAAAAAAAAATTGTGTATATCTAACCGACAATTTTGACCCTTCAATGATCTCTTCATGCAATGACAGTGAGGACACTGTCCAGTTTAAGTTTGGGGGTACGCTCGGTACGCATTTCTAACCTTCGCATTCATATGTATATTTTGCATCTGCATACTAAAATCCATAAAATCCATAAAAATCTGAAAAATTTCTAAAAACATAAAAACTTTTCTGTCAAGTTAGCTAGTGGGAGAACTCTGATTCAACATTTCGACGGTTTTGTTTGATAAGATAAGAATAACTAAATCTTATTTTTAGATTTTGAAAACCTGAAAGATAACTCTCCTTTGAAGTTAACTATAGCTGATATACGTCTTTACATCACACTACACGTGTCGTGAGTTTTGGAAATTGGATGACAAGTCTTTTATGTCTAAAAACTTTTAAATGGATAAATAATTTTCTGAGGATCAAATAGGTTTGTTCTGAAATAAGTAATATCAAGCATAGTTTATGAAGTGAAGCGAATATGAAGGAATGTTATTGATGCCTTAATTGGAACTAATTCTGAAAATAACCCATCTGAAACTTGATTGGAATGATTACACACCTAACCCACTAAACACGTCTTTTATCCAAAAAAATAACTGAACTGCCGGTTATATCTCCGTTCGCATTGAATCAACATGATTTTCACGCTAAATTGTCTTTTGTTTTTGGGCTTAAGTAACTTGAGTAATTAAGTCCGCTGGGGTGTCTCTACACCTAATGCCCTAAACCCAACTGGTTTGGGTGCATTGGCTCAAAGCTTGTTAAGAAGCCTAGAAAGTCCAGATTAAAACAAAGTCAAGCAAGTGTTCTCTCCGAGTTAAAATTCCTAACGGTTCTTTGTGTGAGAATAATCTTGACAAAAGACAGGTTTTTATAAAAAAAATATTTCTAGCGGAGAAATGAAGGTTTTATTCTATGATAAAAACCATTGCACGTTCACAGAGGTGTGTATGAAATGAAAACAAGAAAAATGTGGAATGAAAAATAAGACATAGTTTCCTGTTAAGGAAGATAGAAATTCTAAAGTTGAAACCTTACTGGAAAACGAAACTTGAAAAATGCTTGACTCTTTATAAAACTTGTGTGATCCTTTTAAAATTTTTATCTGGGCTTTATTGTGTGACATGATGACTTTAATCGATCCTTCTGGAACTTAACGACACTATTTGCACTGCACGTAAAGACATATAAAATCTTAAGTTAAATAAGAAGCGAGGTGTGAAAAATAAAGGTTCGATAGTCTAGACTTAGGATAATAGAATTGTTATTTTCTGAAACAAAACTTTAGGGTTTGAATCATAGTTATTTTGCAAAACCAGCTTGACCGGATTTTGTGTGTAGTATCCGCTGAAAACCCTCAGGAGACAACACTCCTCCTACTAGGGACACCTAGAGATTTAATGGCTTGTTGCACATGCTCAGTGCAATCGCGTTCCCTGCGAAAGTGAGGTTATGAATTTTTATGAATAAATTGGCTTTGCTCGGGACGAGCAAATGATAAGTTTGGGGGTATTTGTTCATATCAGATTTTTGCATTTTTATACCGCCCAATTTTTATCACATTGCTTATCGGTAGGTACTCTTGAGCCGTGTTTGCTAGTTAATTGTAGGATACAGGTTCTCAGCTCTAAACAATGAAATTCATGGAAAAGCACGACAAAATCCGGATTACTGCCAACCACAGATAAAACACGGGTCTCCGCTCTCTATCCGTATGTTGCCGCACACCAGTTTAAGGGACAAAATGGCAAATCGATGTCATTTTCATGCACAAAGCTCAATGTCAACGCAAGATCCAAAATATCTATGCGGAGCTCAAGAAAAATCATGACAAAAGATCCACATTACATCACCTTTTGTTCTGCTGAAATTCTGGAAATATTGTGAAGAGATTCTGAGAAACAACATATACCACACTGAAGAGTACTAAAAACCAGGGAAAACCACCAGATTTCATGGCCTAACTCCACATAATGGCTGCGGTTCCGCGGCATAAGCATGCTTAGGCCGCGGAACCGCGGCCGTACGGGCTCCTCAGAAGGAGATTTTTCAAGGGTATTTTGGTCATTCTATATGGGGGCAGATTGTTGCCCTAGGTTTCCAGTTCCCTGCCTATAAATAGTCCAGAACTTGCCAAAGACAAGAGTGCTTATTCTTGTATTTAGATTTTAGAATACATGTTGTTCTTCTTCTTCCTCTTCCTCTTCTTATCTCTTCTCCATTAAAACCTTGTAGTGAGCTTTTGTGAGTGAAGTGATGAATAAAGAGTTCTTGTTGTTACCATGCTTGTCTTATTGTTAATTATAATTGCTTGTAATTTTCATTTTGCTAATCTAGTTGTTGTTATTTGTTGTTTGTTTGTTTCTTCTTCTAGTTTTTCTTTATCCTTAACAACAATGATGCTTATGCTTGATCCTTACCAAGGTGAGGTCTCAAATAGCTAGTTGTAATCTTCTAACCTCTTTTTTTCTATCTTCCTCCTTTTGTTTTATTTTTCTTATAATGGGTGAGTAGTTTTCATACTTGTTAGGGTAGGATAAGGAAAGTTTGAGAGAAGGAAATCTCTCTCACTCTTTTCTTGCCCAACATCTTAATTCAGACTCCCGTTAATTGAACCACAATCCGCTCCCTACGGCACCCTATCCTACATGATAGCGGTGATTCCTTAGTGAGACCGGTTGTGGTTGAATTAACCGGAGGTTAAGGCTAAGAGCCAAGAACGGACGGACAAGCACCAAAAGGAAGAACTTATGCGTTGGAAAGACTAGCTTATACTCGCAAGTTCCTTTCTATTCGTGCTAATCCCCGTTGTTGCCGATTACCGTAATACCGATATTAAGAGTGGCAACGAAAGAAGTGAGCGACTCCTAACTCAAACTAACCTAATCCTAACAAGCTCTCTTTATATATCATTTTAGCACATAGTTAATCTAAAAACAAACCTGGACATTTGGACTTAACTCGTTAAAGCACATAGAAAAAGATTCCCATCTCCCTGCGGACGACCGTACTCAACCGGCTAGCTACAAGCGAAATCATCTTGATTGCGGTAATTAACTAAGCACGCAAAAACTCTACCAATCAGCAACCAAAAATAAAACAAACACACACGACACGAAATGACCTTCTGGAGTAAGAGAAAGTGGTTATCACTACGCGGTAACGTAATTAACTGCAGGGACTTGCGCCTGTAGGGAAGTGCGTCCCCACAATCAAAAAACCCCTCACAACGAGGGGGGATCTGACGAAGTCTTCTACAACGGCCGCATCTGTCCAAACCTCCGATACACGGTGTCATAAATCAACTTGGTATCTTCGGAGAGATGGACAGATAAACCCAAATAGCATCTGCCCCCAAATTCAGGGGAGATGGCCCTACGTGGTCCCGTCGGTGAACAGATTCTGGCATGCCTAGTGGGACCTTTTCCTCTTTCCACTCCACACTTCGTATGTCGTGTTCGTGAACGAATCGCGGTTTAATATGGTTTCCCCTGAATTTGAGGTACTATGATTTGGTGTCTTGCTCCATGCAGAAGAGAAGATGATGTCGATGGCTTTCAACTGTACCAATTGCAACAACAACTACCACTCTGTCCCTGTTGGAGGAGTGAATTATGGGCCCCAAGCGGCCTCCATCTTCGCAATGCCGGTGGAATAGGTGACACAGGCCACCACTGGATTGTTCTTCGGGACCATGCTCCCGCCAATGAGCTTCAACGCTCCAGTGCCATCACAGGAAGCTCCAAAGTAGTCGGTCATCGATCGGCTTGCAACTACCACGGCCCCTCTCAACGGGTCGTCCAAGTCTACTGCCTCAGTCTTCGACAGGCTGAGCCTAAGCTCAAATGGGCCCATGAAGAGGCTCGCAATACCGGAGAAGGCTATCCCAACTCCTGCTGCAGGTGAAGTCATCCAAACTACTTCCCCTACTCGAAAGTCGGCCTTCGACAGGTTGACCATTCCTTCCCAGCGGACGTCTGTCTTCATTAGGCTGACACCGACAATAACTTTTCATCAGATCGGGGGGCATGCCGAAGCTACCCTGACAACAGAGATGATCCCAGCCACACGACATGCTCGACGTCGCCACTGGTGCCGAGTGAGGAAAGCTGGAGGCAGTTTCCCCTCTGGACTTACCCCACCAGCTCTAACGGTGGAAATTGATGCTGATGTTCCAACTGGGAACAGCTTTGAGCCACTCAGGAGGGTGCGCAAGAACTCTCCAATTGCCGTACTAAAAGGGTCTCTTCCACCCACTGAAGATGTTACTAAGGCGAAGCCGGAGCAGCCCCCTCAGCGGCTGTCCTCCAAAATCAACAGGGTCCGACGAAGAGTCCAAGACTCTGTAATCGACAAAGACTACTCACGCCAACAGAAGAAAATGAAGGTTTAGCAAGAGGAAGACCATCCCGCCGTCATGCTACGGAAGGTGTCGTCTGTAGGGGTGCCTGTTGCAGTCCCCTCAACCTCGACCGTCCATAAAAAGAGAAGGCCGGAGAAGATCCCCGTGCCTACGATAAATCTCAAGGGCACTGAACCTAAACGCTCCAAGTCTGGGGGCATGGTAGTGCACACCATTTACATGGCGTCCGAAAAAGAGGAAAGTCGTGCTTTTGGGGGTCATCGACCACTTACACGGTCCGTAACAAAGGCTCAGGAGCAACAACAGAAACTCTAGGAGATGCTGACAAAGATGGCCGCATTTACTGGGCAGAAAGAAAGCCCGGAAGTGTCTTCGGAGCAACTCCAGGAACAAGAAACCGACACCGAGTTCCTGCGAAGGATGCTCGAGAAAAAAGATAAAGAGGCCGCGGAACAAGCGGTTAATATAAAACAAATGGCTCTTCTGTTCCAAGATATGGTGGGCATGATGATCCAGCCGGACCCTCCAGTTGAAGATCCCTCGATAATCATCGAAGACAACAGAGGGGAGAAATCAAACCCTCTTCCGGCTTTATCAGCAGCCAGGGAGGAGACGATCTCGAAAGCTGCGCTTGATGACTACATAGCTCAACAAATATGAGTTCATGAGGCAAGCGAAGTCGCTGGCTAAGTCGTTAGAACTGGGCGACCCTATCCAAGCTGGTACGTTCAAATTATGTACCCGCCGGGATATACGATCCCTAAATTTCACGTGTATAAGGGGACATGCAACCCCCATCAGCATGTCGCTCAGTTTAGGGCTCTCTGCGGAAATACTGGAGGTGACGACAAATTGCTACTTCGCCAGTTCGTTGGCAGCTTAGCGGAGACGGCATTTGAATGGTACTCGGAGCTTCCGAATGACTCCATCAAAACATTCACAGAAATGGAGTTGCTATTCACCCAGCGTTTCGCAAGCGCCAGCGAACGCACCCCGATCACGGCATTGATCAATGCCAGGGTGAGGCCAGGAGAGACTTGGGTTCAGTATGCAATTCGGTGGCGGAACCTATGGTCCAGATGCGAACAACGCATAGAAGAAGCTCCTGCCGTGGGCATGTTCGTGGGGACCCTTGATTCGCATGCAACTATATCCCAATTTATGATGTCCTTCAAGCCGACCACTTTCCAAGCCTTGATCGACAAGCTGTCCTAAATGGACCAGATGGGCCATAGACCGCCCTCCTCGAAAACGGAGCTTCGAAATAAAAAGGGGAAAGGGAAAGAGACCTTCGTCGCCAACGCTCAGCAACAGCCGAGTGATCCGAAACCAGCTGCTCGCTAAAACGATAAACCGCGATCACTTGGAGAAAAGTTGAGATGTCCTTACTCATTTCCTCGGGATAAAATAAGAAGGCTGTTCGAACTGGCGGTGCACAACAGGCTCATCACTCTCCCGGATCCGAGACGCCCACTGCAACCGGGCGACGTCAACAATCCCAATTACCGCCCCTACCACCGAATAGTAGGCCACCCAATCGAAGACTACTTCATCTTCAAAAACTGGGTTGAGGACCAGTACCAACAGGGCTGGTTCGCGTTGTCTGAAAACTGGAGGGTAAACCCACCACAACAGCACGCTCCTAAAAAGATGGACACGCTGGGGGCATCGTGCTCATTTATAGAGGAAGCTCCATGGGAAGTTGTCCTTTCAGCTAAGACCAAAAGAATGCTGAAGGATCTTCAAGCATACCCGGTAATCAGGTGAAAAAGCCTGCTACAGCCCGAGATCATTAAGGGAATGCTGAAACCGCACCCAACACTGAGAATTGGTAACGATGGGCAAAACACCCAGGCCCAGTAGTCGAAGTCTTCGAAGAAGAAGAAGACCAAAAAGACCGTGCAGTCTGACAACAAACGCACGATGGGCAAAACACCCAGGCCCAGCTGTCACCTTTCAAAGAAAATACTCCCGAGGATACGTACCTTGACGAAGCGGACGTTCATCCGAGCTACTGCTAGTACCATCGGAAGGTTACACATCCCACTGAAGAATGCAATGCCTTCAAGAAATGGTGGCAAGGATACGTTGCTCATCGACAACATTTCAAGCGGTTGAAACGCAAAACTCGTCGGGAGCAAAGAAATAAGACAGACAAGCACAAAAGAACTGCCGACAACTGTCACATGGTTGATACCAGGGGATCGCAAGTTCTCACCTTCGGAACCGATTCTGACGAAGAAGTAGCCCTCGGTCCTCCCTTCAAAGAATCCACCTCAAGAAAAAAGGAAGAGATAAAGAACTGTAAAAACATTCAGCTACATAATTGTATGTTTCCCGAAAAGAATCTAGGACCTACAAACAAGGGATCAAACAAAAAAGGTAAAGGGAAGGAAAAAGTCCTTGAGGATATCACCCTCGATGATCGAGTCGTCGAAGAGCTGGCAGCCAAGGACCCGCCCAAGGAAAACAAAGTGGAACGAGATTCTCTGATCAGGGCATTACAAGAGCCCGAGCAGTTTCAAGCTTTCCTCTCTGAAGAAAAGATGAAGGACGAGCTGGAAGAAGTGCACACAGCTGACATCACTTTCGGCGATGAAGATCTCCTCCTCGGAACGTGCGAGCACAACCATCCCCTGTATGTCACCGGGTACTGCCATGACATCAAGATAGGGAAGATCTTAGTTGACAACGGGTCCTCTGTCAACCTCCTAAATGTGAGGGTGCTAAAAGAAATCTGCATGAGCGTTCAGCACCTCGCTCGGGATAAAATCACCATCTCTGGGTTCGACTCCCAGCCATTACGGACGCTTGGGTCTGTAATACTGATGTTACGCTTGGGCTGGTAGTCACTGACATCAAATTTCATATCATTAATGCCAAAACTTGTTATAACGCTTTGCTCGGCAGGCCTTGGTTACATGACTACAACATCATCCCTTATACACAACATCAGTGTATGAAGTGTTTCAAAGATGGTCTCAAGTATACCGTGACGGGGGAACTAAACCCATTCTCCGTAAATGATGTCAAAAAGTACGAAGATGCAAAGTATTTCCTTCCAGAATTTGAAGACACGGAAAGATGCTATAAACCGGAGATTAAGCAAAAAGCTATTACCACTATTCCGGTCTTCAGGAGCGATACCGAGGAGGAAGAAGAGATAGACTATTCGGGGCCGCCCTAATATAACAGGCCGGGACCATCTACCCCTATTTTGATCTTTGGCAGTGACTCTGAAGACGAAGTCAATGCAGTGTTTTCGGTCCGTCCATCAATGTAGGCCTTCACTGGAGATGATCAGAGTTTGCAAATCGCCATGGTTCCGCAGCAGCACTATAGAGAGCTTGATGCGCTTGAGACATATAGTGTGCAAGAACTGCAGACATTCTATGTCCCTCCCAGGTGAAGAGGTGAAAAGGTGATCCTATTCTATCGATCCACGGAGACTAAAGTCGAAAGAGAAGTCTGGCATGGTGTTGATTTTGCGCTCGGCAGGCTCCAACCCATCCGTCTGCCTAGATACTATACGGACGGACTAAGAAGGTTATTAAGATACCAAGGCGTACCTTTCAAACAGACTCCTCAACAAGCTCAGTTCTACAACAGGATTTGGAACATCCCCGGAACACAACGAAAATTGCCCAACGGAAAAATAGAAACGATTGGGCTTGGATATGTCCAGTCTAAGAAATGGGAGCAATTCCATAGCTGCCATGTCATAAATGACCTCGATGAAGAAGGGGGTGCTCTTTTAAAATACGCTGACGCTGAACCATAACGAGATCCTGTCATAAAAATGCCGAGTCCGTAGTTTGAAGAACAGATGGACAAGCTTGTAAGGGAAGCGAGTCAAAAGGTTCGGAACGACCACAGCCGCGAAATGGCCATTTACTAGAAAGCCAAGACGCAACGCCTCCTTCAGTAGGCTATGGAGGATGACAATGCCCTCCACCGTCAGCCCGCCATGCATTCCCAAGACAAGAAAAAGGCCTAACGCGGAGGCAAAAATAAGTTAAAGAATGGAAAAAACGTTCGACAGTGGCAAAACGGATCCAAAAGGCAACGCGATCGAGAAAAGGTCAGCCGGAATCCGTTTCTTATGAAAAAGATGGGTCGAGCATATTCATTCCCTTGAGACAAGACAAGGAGAATCTTTGACCTTGTCATAAAACATCAAATGATAGTGCTCCCGGAGTCTCGATACCCCGAACAGATAAACGAGGTCCATCACCCGGATTATTGCTCTTACCACCGAGTAGCGGGACATCCTCTTGAAGACCGCCTCACCTTCAAAAACTGGGTTGAAGATCAGTATCAGCAAGACAGGTTTTCATCCGACAGTTGGAGGGTAGCCTCGCCACGAAAGCATGAGCCGAGAACAACCTACATTGCGAGGGAAAGTCTGGATCAGCATCGAGCTTGGAAACGAGCTCGCACCTGCCATATGATAACATTCTCAAAGGAAGGAGAACACGAGAATATGAACGACCTCTCCCAATGCTTCGCAAATGTAGATGAGAATGAGATGATGTCAGAATTTCCACCGGCGCCAAAAGAGCTGGAAGATGGAATACACACCACAGCAGACAACCTGAGAAAAATCGACTTGGGGACGACAAACGAGCCAAGGCCAGTTCATCAGTGAGCTGCTGTCTGAGAAACAGGTAGCCACGTTAAAGGACGTGCTTATGCAGTATAAAGACTATTTTGCATGGAACTATTCCGAGATGTCGGGATTGGATCTAGAGATAGTTGTGCATAAACTGGCGATATCCCCGGACGTCAAGTCAGTCAAATAGGCGCCAAGAAGAATGCGGCTCGAGCTTGAGATGAGTATCAATGCCGAAGTCAAGAAACTAATCGACTCCGGCTTCATCCAAGAAGTTTAATACCCTGACCGGATCGTCAACATTGTCCCAGTGATGAAGAAAAATAGGACGGTGCGCATCTGCGTGGACTTTCGGGACCTCAACAAAGCCTGTCCGAAGGATGACTTTCCCGTACCGGCTACCGAGATGATGATAGATAACACGTCCACTCACGAAGTCTTCTCCTTCATGGACGGATCATCAGGGTACAATCAAATAAAGATGCATCCCGAAGACCAAAAGCATACCGCCTTCCGGACTCCTCGGGGCATATTTTGCTATAAAGTGATGCCTTTCGGACTGAAGAATGCAGGCGCTACCTACCAGAGGGCCATGACGAAGATCTTCGATGACCTCATATACGAGATTGTCGAATGTTATATTGACGACCTCGTGGTGAAAAGCAAATCGTACGAGGAGCACTGGGAGCATCTGAAGATAGTGTTTCAGCGCCTTCGGAAATACAACCTGAAGATGAACCCTTTGTAATGCGCGTTTGGAGCTTCCTCAGGAAAATTCCTAGGACTCATCGTACGACATCAAGGCATCGAAACAGACCCATCAAAGATCAAGACGATTATGGAAATGCCTTCGCCCAGAACTCTCAAGCAACTACGGTCTCTCCAAGGAAAGTTCGCGTATATCCGGCGGTTCATAGCTAACCTCTCCGGCAAATACCGCCCCTAAAGTCATCTAATGAAGAAGGGGACCCCATTCGTTTGGGATCGTAGGTGCCAAACGCACTGGACAAAATCAAGCAATATCTGCAGAACCCGCCGGTACTGACCGCTCCAGTTAAGGGGAAACCCATCATCCTGTACACAACATCCCTTGAAGGTTCTTTAGGCGCGCTATGGGCACATGAGAAAGACCAAGGGAAAGAGAGAGCCCTCCACTATTTGATTCGAGTTCTCCTGGGGGCAGAAAACAACTACCCCCTTATCGAAAAACACTTCCTGGCGTTAATCTTCACGATAACGAAGCTTCGGCATTATGCTTTAGCGCATGAGATCCATCTCATATCAAAAGTAGATCCTCTCAAATATTTGATGTTAAGAGCCATACTAACAGGACGGCTCGCTAAATGGGCCCTACTCTTAATGGAATTCTCGATAACATACCGACCTATCAAGGCAGTGAAAGGCCAGGCCATCGCCGACTTCCTCGTTGAGCATCCGATACCTGTCGATTCATCCCTAAATTGCGAATTACCAGACGAGCACGCGTTTGACACGATCGATGGGGAGAGAGGAGAGAGTGATACCCGATGGGAACTCTACTTCGATGGAGCATCTTCCATGAAGAAGCGAAAGCACAACTCCCACATAATCAAATCTGGGGTAGGCCTCATCTTCGTGACTCCACAAGGAGGGATAATGCGCTTTGCCTTTTCCTTAACAGAGCCGAGGACAAACAATGAAGCAGAATATGAGGCTTTGATAGCAGGTCTTGAGATCGCTGTCGACATGGGAATCGAAAACCTCCTCATATACGGAGACTCCCAGCTGGTCGTTAGCCAAGTAAACTGTGACTATCAGACGTGCAAGCCAGAGTTGGTAAAATATGGCAAAAGAGTGCAATAGTTACTAACTCAAATTCCCTCCTACGCTCTGGAAAGCATACCGCGTATAGAGAATAGCAAAGCGGACGCATTGGCCAAACTAGCTAAAGAACTGGCTGACGAAAATCTCGATGACGTAAGGGTCATTGTACAAAGCCGTCGGGTTCTTGCACCAGCAGAAATATCTCCGGAGTCGTCTGAAGAAAAGGAAGCGACCAAGCAAACAACCCTACAAATAGAGGACCAAGGAAAGGCTAAAGATTGGAGAGAAGTCTTTTTAGACTACTTCAAATCCCGTCAAACACCGGAAGATGCATCCTCAAGACATCAGCTTATGAAACGAGATCTGTCTTTCGCCTTCGTCAATGATACTCTATATAAGAGATCGTTCGACTCTCTGTGGCTGAGATGCCTGGGACCGAAAGAAGCAAGGAGAGTCATCCAAGAAACTTACGATGGACTCTGTGGTTCTCATCAAGCTGGGCCAAAGATGAAGCTGAAGATCAAAAGAATGGGTTACTATTGGTCCACGATGATTCAGGACTGCCTCGAATACGCGAAGCAGTGCTACTCGTGCCAAATTCATGGAGACTTTATCCACCAGCATTCCAACCCGCTACACCCAATAGTGGCTAGCTGGCTATTCGAAATGTGGGGAACTGACATAATTGGGCCTATCGAGCCAGCGTCATCCAAAGGACATCGGTTCATATTGGTGACAACTGATTACTTCTCTAAGTGGGCAGAAGCCATACCGCTAAGAGAAGTGAAGACGGAGAACAACCTCCATTTCTTCAAGACACACGTCATCTATCGGTTCGGAACTCCGCGACGGATTATCTCTGATAATGGGCCGGCCTACAGAAGTCACAGAATCAGCCGCTTCGCACAGCAGCATAACATAGACTGGAGATACTCTTCGGTCTACAATCCCCAAGCTAACGGTCTAGCTAAAGCTTTCAACAAAACCTTGACAAAGATCATAAAAAAGATGATGTCCAAAAATAAAAAGGATTGGCACGAGAGGCTACATGAACCTCTATGGGTGTATCGAATTACGTTCAAAACGGCTATGAATACAACGCCGTATGCATTGGTATTCGACACGGAAGCAGTACCCCCTTGGCGATATAGCTACCCTCTTTACGAGTGGCGGTTTATTACGAACTAACGGATGAAGAGAATGCTCATCTTCGGCTTGAGGAGCTCGACGCCCTCGATGAAACTCGTTTCATGGCGCAACAGAACTTGGAGGCTTACAAAGCAAAAGATGACACGCTCATACGAAAGATTAACTAGGCCGAGAACATTTTGCCAAGGCAAACTCGTTCTAGTTGTCAAAAGACCTATGATCCCCAATCGTGCCAAATGGGGGAAATTCGAGACAAACTATGAGGGCCCGTACATCATAGACAAAGTCTACCAAGGTGGGGCTTACTTGCTCATGGATATGCATGCGAAAGACCCTTCCGGCCAATAAACGACCGATTCCTTAAGAAATACTACGCCTGACGAGTCACAACCCAGGTTAATGATAGATGACGATACTTGTGTCCGCTCACTGTCTTCCTGAGTACCAAACTCTGTAAGTGCTATCCGGAAAAACTTCGCCGCAGAAAACTAACAACGGACCGAAACGTCCCTAAACTAACAATGGACCGCAATGTCCTGAAACTAGCTACGGACCGTAACGTCCTTAAACTACTACCAACGGCAACATCCTTAGGCTAACGCGACAAAAGAAAAAAAAAGGGTACGTCCATAAGAGAAATGGGCACGGATAAAAACCCGAAAGGGCTCCGTGAGTAAAAACAACAGGGCTAACGGCGAGTTTGTGAAAACCCGAAAGGGTGCAGACTCGTAAAAAAATTTCCTATGCACTTGCAGGGTCCTCTCGACCTTGTAAGGAGAAAATAGCCACGTGAGATCCTTACGACTCACAAGGGAGCAAAACACTTAGGAATCCTCACGATCCCTAAAGAGAAATTACACTTACGAGATCCTCACGACTTCTAAGGAGAATTTCCCCCCCATGAGACCCTCACGGCTCACAAGATTCTAAAGTCTTAAGATACAGGGACCAGAACCTGTTTTTAAGCCATCATATCCCCCAAACTGCCCCACAGGCGGTCAATATTGACCCTTGTATACAATCTACGGGCATAAATAAGGGTTCCCTCGCCCAGTTCCATCAATGGTGTGAAATTCCCCTATTTGGTGAACAACACTTGCAGGTCCTCTCGACTTGCAGGGAGAAAATGCTCTTGTGAGATCTTTACGAATCTCAAGAGAAAACGCATTTAGTAGTCCTCATGACCCCTAAGGAGAAATTACACCTACGAGATCCTCACGACTCATAGGGAGAAATACCTTTATGAGACCCTTACGGCTCATGAAGTCAAAAGCCTTAGTCGTCAGGTCCATAACCCTGTCTACTAACCCACCTTTGTTCGATAGCGGCGAAGGAAAATGATGATTCGCTCCTGGCAACGTTCCAGTAGTAGGGATACTGATACCTAAATCGGTAACAAATTCCAAGTCCTTTCACGGCAAGTGATGATTCGCTCCTGGCAATATTCCAGTCGCAGCGATATTGATGCTAAGATTGGTATCAAATCTCAAGTCCATACTTGCAACAAAATCAGCGAGCCAAAAATACATATAAAAATAGCTGGAATGATTGGGTAACTCGCAATAAAAAGTAGCGAGTAAAAAGAAAAATAGCCGAAATGATTGGGCACCGCGAAAAATAGCCAAAATGATTGGGCAATCGCGACTTTCGCGATATAAAAAGCTGAAATGATAGAGCATCGCGAAAAGAAATAAAAAATGAAAGAAGGAAACTTTTGTCCTACAGGCGAGTCCATACTGACCCCTGTATACAATCCATGGGCATAAACGAAAAGGGAACCATATTTCCCAACAGACTCTGTCAAAAGGAGAGTCAAACCTCGACGGCAATATCTGCATCCCAGAAGATCAACACGACGTTCTTTCTCAACACTGCAGAAAGCGGAGCAAGTCAACCCCGACACTGCAGAAAGAGAAACAAGTCAACCAATGACCTCCTCGTCGGAACAATGCTCCGTTTCGGAAACAAGTCAACCAATGACCTCCCCGCCGGAACAATGCTTCGCCTCGAAAACAAGTCAACCAATGACCTCCCCGCCGGAACAATGCTCCATCTCGGAAACAAGTCAACCAATGACCTCCCCGCCGGAACAATGCTCCGTCTCGGAAACAAGTCAACCAATGACCTCCCCGCCGGAACAATGCTATGTCTCGAAAACAAGTCAACCAATGACCTCCCTGCTGGATCAATGCTCCGTCTTGGAAACAAGTCAACCAATAATCTCTCGATTCGTCATGACTCCCAAGGAAATCAGTTTCCCTGTGCAAACCTCTCAACCCGTAAAAAGAAAAACTCTATTATAAGATCTTTACGACTCTCAAGAGAAAAAACACTTAGGAGTCCTCACGACCCCTAAGGAGAAATTACACCTACGGGTTTCTACCGACTCGTAGGGGAGAAATTCTTTATGAGACCCTCACGGCTCATAAAGTTGAAAAGTCTTAGGCGGCAGATCTGAACCTGTCTTCTAAGCCATCGCTGCCCTACAAGGAGATCAAGATAGACTATCTACAAAATACATTTACCAAAGTGACACACCCATATAAAATGAATGATGTCTTTTATTCATGAATTCAAGTGAATACAAAATACATTTCACAAAGGAATCAAAATGAATACATGTTATTCATAAACCGTAAGTTTACAGTAAAAAAAAGGGGTACAAAGACGATTATTGAGGAGGAGGCGTCTTCAACGAATCGGCCAGCTGCTCGCGCACTCCTCTCAATCATTTCTCGTGATTGGCCGCCGCGGCCAACTCCGCTTCGACTTGGGCCCGTTGTCGCAAACAAGACGAAAGCTTTTCATCGGTTCCTAGCATGGCAGCTTCGCAGTCCTGCACGACCCGCTCGGTAGAGTCAAGCGTCCGTCTCAGCGTCAACCCATCCGAAATGCATCGCTGGAGATTGTCGAAGACAGCTCCTAACTGTGCAACATTCGTTTCAACCTGGATGCATAACCGGACAGATTCGCTTGAAGCTATTTCATGTTCCTTTCGCCTCAGGGTCACCTCTTGTTCAAAATGGCGGATGAAAGGAACACTACTCTCGACCCACGCAGCCCGCTGGGAGTTCGAAGCTAATACTTCAGGAGTGAGACACTTGAGCTCAATATCGTGCAGGCAAGCCTCGATCTTTCTGCAGTAATCAATCCAAGAGCCGACGGGATCTTCATCATGGAAGTTCATGAGTGTCGCCAGCATTGGATTGACTTCAACAGCAAAATCTATAGCAGAACTGAGGTCTTCGGCATCGAGATCTTCGATGAATTCGCTCAACATTCGTCGGCTATTTGCAGCTCCCCTGGAAGATGTACGTTTAGCAAAGGGCCATGCTGACATTGGGATGCGAGACTCAAAGGGAGCCGGAACCGGTGCAATTGCTGCAAAACAAATTATGGTCAAATGTTGACTCGAGAGGTAAAGAAAATACACGATCGATGGAGTCTACTATACCGGCTGTGGCAGATGGCAAAATTGGGAGTACCGGAGGCGCGACTATTCTCTCGTCTCCTCCTCCGATCCGTGACGCTGCGATCAATATAAAGAAGACTTAGCAACAATACGGCTATTCATAAAAGAAAGAAGGAGACAATAGCTGAAGGATATACTAACCAGTACCAGGAAGCGGAATGACTTCCGACCGGAAGGAGAAATGCGGGTTCAGCACCTGATATAGATAGTCAAAAAGGACTCTTGCAAAGTCGTGGCTATATATTATCAATACAAGGAGGATGGTACCCACAGTGAAACCGATAAATCGCAAACCTATACCTTCCAACATTTCAGAGGACATATGAGAAGGCGAGGGAACAACAGCCGTCAGGGCGGCGACCGGAGGTGCTTCAGATGGAACAATCTCAGCGTTCACTGCACCTACAAACAAAATATCGTCAGAGGGAGCTGAACGGGATTGAGAAATAAAAAGAGAACAATGACCCAAGACCTACCTGGTGGGTCATCAACCAAAACAGCGACGGAAGCACCACCAGGCATAGCGGTGTCTTCGCTCTCCCTCAGAGGAGTGGTTTCTGCGCCCATGGCTTCATCCCCTGATTCGACGAGGGTCTTCATGACGCCTGCGACGCCCGCCGATACCAGGAACCCACACGGGGAAAGAGCGGCGGTTTAGACAGTCCCAGATTCCAGAGAGAGGGTAGCAACTTCAGGCACGGTAACCGCCATCGTTTCACCCGTCATCCCATCGCCAAGACTTGGACCTGCTGAAAATGCATATGTCAAAATTCGAAGATCAAGTTCTAGGAAAAGACTCAGCATTACATTACCTTAGAGCAGCTTTTCGGTTTCTTCCCGAGCTGCGCGCGCAACCTGTCTATGGGCTGTAGACAACGCAGAGGGAACATCCGCCGAAGGAGTATCGGCAAGCGGAATAATGCTTGAGCCTGCACCCACGGCCAAACTAGCATCGCGTTCCCTCACCGCATGCCTCCTACTCTTCCTTTTGGTCTGAGCAGTGAGAAGCGATCTCCTCAAGACCTCTGATAAGGGGACGTCGTCGTCCGAACCAAGCTCTGCCTCTGGAGCCGTTACGGCATCCTTCATCGGTTGCTTCAGCAAAGCCTCCTGCGGGGACGTTGGGAGAGCTGAGGCCACAACAGCCGGCTTCAGAAGTTTTGCCGCATCGCTGCTCGGGATCGGCACTACACTTGGAATAACCCGAGTCAAGGTAGTTCCTGCAACAAGATGAAAGAAAGGGTCAGAGCACGAATAAAGAAAAGAATAAAGGCATAATGAACGGAATTTTACCAAGGCCCAAAGAAGCACGGAGCCTCTCTTCCTCTTCGAATGTCTTGAGGGAATCCGCGAGAGCCTCTTCGGCAGAAATACCCGTTGAAGAAGAAAGCGTCAGTAGAAGCACAATAAAAGAAGATAGCCACGGAAGAATGTAAATGAAGTATACCTGACTTCGCGATAGTGATCAGTGCCACTTCATCGCGAGCCAGTCGTTCGGAAGCCACAAGGGCAGCTTGGAGATCAATATCATCCGCAGGCGCGATGAATAAACCCTCATTGGTCCCATACACGCACAAACCCTCACTGTATGGAGCATGTGGCTCCTGACCAAATATGACGTCGGCTGAGAACAGCGACTTCTTCTTCTTTTACAAGCGAGCGCTGGCAGCCGATGACAAGAGCTTGTGCTTAACGGGCATTTTTGGGCGGCGGGTCCCAATTTCTACACCAACACCAGACTCCGGGGACGCTGCAACTACTGTTTCTATAGGAACGCGGGGTAGAGGCTCCTCAGGAAAGGCGCGCGGGACCACAACTGCAGCAGCTTCTCTTAAGGAATGACGAACAGTGGTCCGTCGCTTTAAGGGGACAGTTGGATTACCAGCGGGAACCGCACCCTTGCGATCGAGCAGTAACCGCCTTTCTTCCCTAATAACAGCACCCGTCGCATGATGGTACCACGCCACGTATGCGTTCGAGGCTTTCGGAACGTAGCTCGGCTCACTGATGAGAAAGTTGGACCCGGTATTTAGCCGCATGAAGTGGTGCAACGCGTTGTGGATACCCTGTTCCGTAGCAACCGGCTCAGCTAAAAAAGCCTCAAGCAGGACACCATGATCGTAACCCGACTGTTGAGCAAAACGGTGCTGGTTGTACCTCATGAACAGCGCCGAGTCGTTCTGCCTGAACACTAAAAAGCCCGGCCTGATTGAATACAAATGCAGAATCTCCCGAGCCTTCAATGTAGGAGCCCCGTCTTTGAAGGTATCAGTGGCTGCACCGTTTTAGTGGATTCCTTGCCGATAGTTAAGACCCTATCAATGAAAGTCATGCTATCCCCGACCATACGCGGGCGAAGGACCAGACGCCGTGCCTCTCGCTGTGATGGATCTAAAGTAGAAGCGTCAACTAGAGACATAACCCAGGGGAAATTATAACTGTCATAGAAACGGGGCCATTTGTGGACTCCAAAATCGCCAAGCACATGCAGCTCAATCCACGACGTGAAATAGTGCAGCAGGAGATGTACGGGCTATACCCCCGGCTGAGTGGTGTTTACCGCTAAGCTTAGGCTATGATACAGGTGAGCCAGCCCAGCGATCCCGACGGCCACTAGCGTCCCGGCAACCATTCGGTGAGCCAGATAGAATACGGATGGCCTCATATAGCGAGGGTGCATTGGGAGTACGAACCAGCTTAACCATAGGCCAAGGAACTCCAAAAAGAATGTCTTTTCGTCAATGTCTGAAGCTGCGAGCTCTGCAAAGGGGACGATCGGGGTGTCTGCGATGAAGAAATTCCTTTGATCCGCTTCCGCTGTCGGCTGGTTGTCCAAGCCAAAACCAAAAGGATCGTCAAGCATGGCGAATTTCGCGGCTTGTTTTGACAAGACTTCCGGGCGAAGAAAGCGGGTGATGAAATCCGCGAAGCTGACTCCGTGCCCTCTGGACTCGAGAAACAGACTCTCGTAAATGTTCAACACCTTGATTAGACTCGGGAATCGATGTTGAATAGCATTCTCCGGAGTGAGACCCATCACCACAGATTTAGTGCCAAAGATGTACTCGTCAGGGGGAAGTATTTCCTCGTAATGTTCCGCTCTGACGGGTAGGCCCGAAATTTCTGCAAATTCCTCCAAGGAAATCGAAACCTCCCGGTCCGATAAAAGAAAAGTGTGAGTCGGGGTATTCCACTGTTCCAAGAAAGCCTTAACCCACCATACGTGAGGCGCGGTATACTGGAAAAGGGACGCATAGATAGCGGGGTACAACCCAAGCTTTAGCAGCAGAGACTTTTTGGCTGACAAGATGTATCGAGCCTACTGCAAGTATCCGGCTGAATGGCGAGGAGTCAAGCCTATCATGTATACTTGTCCCCAAGGGCGCGACTCGCCTTGACATATGCGCCACCCCAAAATATCTAAAGCCATCGGCGGCTGTACAGGTATCGAGCCCATAGAGGGCTGGAGACGTCCTTCCGTAGTCCAGTTAACCTCCTCCACAGCGTAATTCACCTGGGGCGAGTCAGCATGACGAATGGCGGAAATTGGCTCTGAAGGCGCCGCACAAGAGAAACTGAGCCGACCCCGAATAATTTGGTTGTACCACAACCCCCATAAGTGAAGAGACTTCTGCTCCGGATCGTGATTTTTAATCAGTGCAAAAACTTCCCGATCCACGGGCACGTCGGCGTATGCACTCTCTGGGCGAACAAATGGGAAGGAAGAGTCAAAAGACATAGTACCTGCGCGAAAAGAAACGAGGGTTAGATGTCAATACTACATTACAAATTCTGACATTTGGTACTTTAAATTTGTACCACACTGCAATGCAGGAAAAAGGGACCGAGGGGGACCACAGTTCCCTTACGGAAAATAAATAAATAAATAGAGCAACGGGAAAAAGTCCCCAAGTGGAGCATCACGTGCCCACATATGATAGGCGCTGCGCTTGACAAAACTAAGCTAAAACTGTGCCTCACGTGCAGACACGTGACCTCTATAAACAAAGTATACAGGCGCCTGAATAAAGCAAACAAGTTGGACAAAAAGAAACTCACGTGATAGCACGTGACACCTTTTGGTGGGCTTAATTTTGTGGGGTCACGTGCAACACGTGATAGACTCTTATGCCTTCTGAACAGATAGAAGTAAACTCTAATTAAAGACCAAAAGCTTTATTTGGAAAATATTTCCTTGGATCTTTCTAAACAAGAATGATTACGCTCTGTAAAACATAGCGCCGTTGGATTAAAGATCCAATGGTGATAAAAAATCACCAATCTACAGAAAAATTCTGTGCAAGGAAAATCTTCCTAAACTTGTTAAGAACAACAAAAGAAATAACTTCTGTAAAACAGAAGTTCTTGGATTAAAAATTCAACGGTGAATAAAATTTACCGATTGATCTAAAATATCATTTTTGGTTGATCAAAATCTCTCAATGAGAGATTTTTTGAAAAAATTGATTTTCTTCTTTCTCCTATAAATAAGAGGAAAGAAACACAGAGAAGAGAGACATATAGAGAGAAAAATAGACGGAAGAGGGAGAAAAAGAGAGAAGAAACCCCTTCAAAAACTTCAAGTTAAAACAAAAGAAAAAATCCGAGGTAAGAGAAGGAGAAAAACACATAGAATATCTCATTTCTTTTTCACCTCCATAAGAGTTTAACTCTTCTAATAAGAACTTAGTTTTTCCTCTGGTTAAGATCTACAGAAGCAGATCTTCCCACAAGTTGAGAATTTAATTCTCATCGGGGAGATTTTGCCATGCAGATCCAAAACCTAGAGGGAGATCTAAGTTCGGAGAATTTAATTCTCCCATAAAAACATATAAGAATTTAATTCCTTTGATGAAACAAGGGTTTAACCCTTCATACAAGAACTTAGTTCTTCCTTATGGTAATAGATCTGTAGAAGCAGATCTCCTCACAAGTTGAGGATTTAATTCTTATCGGGGAGATTCTGTCATACAGATCTCAAACCTACGAGAAAAACTAAGTCTTAAGAATCCAATTCTCATAAAACAATGGGCTTAAAAGTCTCGAAACTCAGGATCTCCATGCACGTAAAAATATTGGCACCCAACATGATAACAGCCGATCGCATGCTCCCACGCGAGCGCCATTGATGAACAAAAGAGAATAATCGAGATTGGCTCATGTGATCACACGTGACCCTATAGAAGTGTTTGGCATTTATAAAACAAAAAGGGAATAAATCAAAGGCGGTTTCCACTTTTGGGGTGCCTCACGTGATCCCACGTGACCCGATAGTGCTTGCCGCTCAGAAGAACAAATAAACCCAGAAAAGCAGCGCTTCAAATTCTTGAAGATTAGCACTATTTCAAAGCGCCTCACGTGCTCACACATGATGGCCACGAGGCTAAAGTGTTTAACACTTATATGAAGATGGGGAATAAAGAGAACAACACCATCTTTAAATGCATCACGTGCAACACGTGAGCACTCTCAAATTCCAGTGTTCGACACTGCCCCAAAGTATCACGTGGGAGCACGTGAGCATGGAATAAATATGGCTAACATTAGCCAGATTCAATTTTCAAGGACTATCAATTGAGTCCCTCACGGTCTCCAAAACCGATCTCAGTTTCAAAGACAGCTAATAAGCTCCCAACAGATGACATCTAAACTGATGTTCACCCCATTTCCCCAAATCGGGACATTGGTTTAAGGGTACATCTCTTCATACCTTTGATACATGTCGTTGTAATCCTTCAACGTCTTTAGAGAGATGGAGGGTCCCAATAACCAATAACCTTTGGCGCATCCCTAAACTGGTTAAACCAAAACCTCACAGACTATGACGTCTTTAAACTGGACTATGATGTCCTTAAACTTTACGGACCGTGGTGTCCTTAAACTCATGGACTATGATGTCCTTAAACTTTATGGACTATGAGGTCCTTAAATTCATAGACTATGATGTCTTTAAACTTTACAGACTATGATGTTTCTAAACCGCCACGGACTATGATGCACCGCAATGTCCCTAAACTAAGACGATAGAGCCTAAATGCTCTGTCATCGGATCTAAATGATCCCGAACCCCGTTGAGTAGATCATAGTCTAAAATTAGACTAACGTATCCTTAACGAACGTTTAAGTTGATCTTAATCTCAATGAGATTAACGATCCTTAAACCTAAACCAAACCCAAATCTAAGAAAATACGGATTTGGACTAATCCACGCCCTACGGGCGACAACACAAATTAGTCTCCGTATACAACCCTCGGGCAACCAAAAAATAAAACAAACACACACGACACGAAATGACCTTCTGGAGCAGGAGAAAGTGGTTACCGCGATGCGGTAACATAATTAACTACAGAGGCTTACGCCTACAGGGAAGAGCGTCCCCATAATCAAAAACCCCTCACAATGAGGGGGAATCTGACGAAATCTGCTACAACGGCCGCATCTGTCCAAACCTCCGATACATGGTGCCATAAATCAATTTGGCATCTTCAGAGAGGTGGACGGATAAAACTGTTGGATATAGTGCCTTCAGAGTCAATTAGTGGATCGCAGGCACGTGATTGCAATGATTGAGGGAGGACCTATACCGGTAGGACAGTCTTACTCGAGAGGTTTGTATATTATCTGGTTTGTCTTTATCATCGTGTACATGTTTTAGGTGACATTGTAGTTCACTATTACACGTTGATAGAGAATAGTATGCTTCCATGGTTTGTCTTTATCAGTCGTGTACAGCTTTAGGTGACATGTTCACTATTACACGTTGATAGAGCCCTTAGGATCCTGCTTGACTACCAACAGTATGATGGCGATCATATACGTGAGAGTTGGGTAGTCCATAAGCACATCCTTAAAAGTGGTCCCTAGTCGTGGGAGTTTCGGGACAGGACATCGATACTCCGGAGTAGTCTAGTGTATATAGTCGAGACCCCGACGAGGGGCGGTGGCCGGTCCCACAAGCTACTGGTGTCAGTTGGTTCACCTAAGATGTATACATGTGCTCATTGGGTTATGATTACACCGGACAGGACTCGCCGGGAACATGCTAGTTGGTATTATACCTGACGTCAAATAGCAGTTCCTTGGTGACATGTGTATAGGTTAGTTCATCGACCTGAGGTCGTCATTTGTCTTGTGTGAGTTCCCACTGTGCTTTGATTACTACCCTACCACGGCTTAAAGGAGTCATGCAAACAGGTTTTAGTTGGGTACAGTCCCGAGCCACATGGAGGCAAGTGAGCGGATCGGCAGGGGTTTCGTCTCTTCCGGTATTGGGGGTGAGATCGCGCTGTGTCTAGGAGAGCCATTACACAAAGCCCTCGGCCGAGGTAGGAGATTTACTGGTAGGTATTCCAGTAGTATCTTATAGTGTTCTGGGCTACACTTCGACACGACTTGTACCGCTTTTGGGGGTCTGACTTTTACCAACCCCCAAGGCCCGCCATGCGATACTCATAGACGAACGGGCCGGACTGTATGGATATTGTCATTGACAGGCTTAGTAGGGTTTTGATTGATCTTTTCTCGTTGTGTCGTATGAAAATGAATATAGAAATCACAACCAAAAATATTTGACCGCAATCAATAACGGTGTCGGATTGTAGTGCGTTAGTAAGTGCGGATCGTCCACAGGGATTGCGCGATTCGTTCGTATTTTGTTTTATTTTGAATTGAAAATTTAAAAGTAAAGAAAAGAAAAAAACGATTCAAGATTTTTATCGATGAGTTTCAAGAATCAAAGTCTAATCAAGAATCAAGAAAACGATAAATATCAAGAATCAAGAGAGATAGAATTCCAATTGATTTAGGTTTCAAGATTTGAAGTAAAGCTCGTAGGAATCGATTAGATTGTAGATGTGAAGAAGATTCAAGAATACTATTTCTTATCCATTAACAAGTTGATGCTAAATCAATGTAGATTCATCGAGGATCAAGGATCTTGTGAAGAATTAGGGTTCCTCATCCTATCCTTTGTCCATTCGATGAATCACATTCACTAGATAGCTTCTAGGAAATCGAATGATCGATCGTTGATCTCTAGATCGTGCGAAAGGAATCAAGAACGCATTCGCATCGATCTAGATCATCGATCACTCGATTTTCAAGAATTTCCAATTGTTATAAGACTTAAGAAAACGTTTAAAGATTCGTCAACATCATCATTCTGCAATCATCTCGATTCCTCCACGAGCGGAGTTTTATTCAAGCATCATCACGAAGAATACATTCAAGAATTGAATACGAATCATAATGCTCGAATTGAAAATAAGCAAGTTTAAAGAATCTTCACCTTTATTATATCAACAATTAGTTACAACTCTCAAGAACTACAAGAGGATGGAACTTTGATCATCGATTCTAGCGTCGCTCGGCTCCTTGTGTCGTGGATCGGCTCGGATCTCGTGCTCCGTTGAAGTCCGGTTCCGCTTCTAAAGGTTGGTTGAAGACTTGCTTGCTAGAACTCAAAGGATCTTGAATTTGGGCTTTGGATTAGGGTTAGGGTTTGGCACAAGTCTTGTCACTAAACTTGTAGGAGGATGAAGAACTAACTATTGATTGAAGATTAGTTCTAGGATTTAACCCTAAGATTGATTAGCCATTAACTCTAGATCTAGGCTCCTATTTATAGACTTCCCAAAACCCTAGATCTAGGATTCAAAATTTTAATTTCCCTCCAAAAGTTTGTTAGCTAGAGAGACTTCTAGAAGTAGTTAGTTAGAGGGAGCTTCTAGAACTAGTTTGTTAGGAGCTTAATCAAGATTAGCTTAATTAATCATCATTGCTAATCTGGCAGAAGACTCTGGAGAGTTCTGGAGTTTGACGTGTCAAAATGAGGTGTACCCACTGAGAGAAGAATATTGGAGCAGAAATGGAATGATGAATTGTCAAGGCCGCCGCGGAACCGCGGCGCAAGCCGGCTCCGGCCGCGGTTCCGCGGCTCTGTTGGAGCCTCTCTTGTAGTGTTGCTTCCTTCTATCTTTGGGATTATTCTCTGAATGCCTTTTAGATCATTGACAGATTCCATATCCTTGAGTTGGCGTATTTTTAGCAGTCTTTGTTATGTAATTTTTGCCCGATCTCTTGGAATTTCCTGCACAGACTTCGAAACACACGTTGCGATATGCAAGAATGATGCGATACTATGAAATACAGTCAATTTCCCTTATAGTGCTGGTTTTAAAGTCTAACACATGCAATCTGATATTTTACGACTGATTTGCTAATATGTGCAATGTGAATACCGAACAGCTCTAGATGAGTGCAAA
Organism: Agapanthus africanus; assembly: GCA_030015575.1. Classification (NCBI taxonomy): domain Eukaryota; kingdom Viridiplantae; phylum Streptophyta; class Magnoliopsida; order Asparagales; family Amaryllidaceae; genus Agapanthus; species Agapanthus africanus. Next base: position 496,871,611 of record CM057347.1, on the reverse strand, counting down.
TGATAGGGAAATTGCCGGTTTAAAGATGCAGTATTTTCAACTGATCAAATTCCCCCAAACTTATTTTCGGTCCTCTCGAGCGAACTTTATATTAAAAAGAGTAGGAGAAAATAAAGAAAGAGAAAACTAACTAACGCACTTTCGTAGGCAACACGATTGCACTGAGCACGTGCAACAAGCCTTTAAACCTCTAGGTGTCCCTAGTAGGAGGAGTGTTGTCTCCTGAGAGTTTTCAGCGAATTGCACCCACAAAATCCAATAATAAAAGGAAGATCACGAAATTTAAATTTAAAGACAAGAATTGTAAAAGAAAGACTTTGAAAATTGGGGTTTCCAACTAAGCTAGCTTTTCGGTTGTCATGAGCCCTATCTTAATAGTCATGAAAAGATGTCAGAAATCACGTCCTCCCTCAATAAAATATCGTCCTATTCTTCATTCCTATCCGTCTTCCAAACATCGATCATATAACCCTGCGTGTGTGTAAAGACATCCCTACACCCGGAGAATTCAATTCAAGCTATCAAACTCTTGCCCATCAGCCTCAGTACTTTTTAATTAATGAATATTTAGATGAGATTGCTTACACACTTTCATGCGACCGTTAATATTTCTTGAGGTACTAACCGACCGATTACTCCTGTGCTTGCTTGTTTGGTGTATTTTCCTCATCTTGCACCACCTAAGCCTTAGCAGTGACTCCCAGACCAGTTGGCCTTAGGGCACTAGGTGAAAAGGCACCCTCGCTATATTTTTTTATTGCTGTCTTGGCGATAACAAAACCAGTGTCCATTTTTCTCACCATTTTATATTTTCTTCATCATTTTCTTCATCATTTTTTTTATTTCCTTCATACATCGGCTTTTAGACAAGAGCATTTCAAGGTATCCTTTACTATCCCGAGTTTCAAGACGTGTGTAAGTGCGAATAGCAGGGTATCAACGTTCAAAATGTTTGGCTTCCAGAATAGAAACTATTTTTCAGACTTATTTTTATCCTTAGATTAGTGACTTCCTTCATCTTACTAACCCTTGGGACAACGTCTCATAACTACTTATTACTAGTTTGTATAAGAAAACTTCTAATTTTCTTGTTTTCTTAGATTTTTCTAATCTTTTGGATGTAATTTTTCACTATTTAATCTTTTATTATCTTATTTATGTACAAATATATATATATATTTTAAATTTTTAAATTTTTATAGGTTTTGAAAAATGTTTTGTGCTTATGCAAAGTGATATGCAAATGATGCGAAAATAAGCACAAACCTTCCCCAAACTTGTTTTCAACAGTGTCCTCACTGCTGCCATCCGCTAAATCTCGAAAAACCTGTAAGCTTGGGAGGAATTTATTAAATGGGGGCAAAATATTTAAGTGAAGAACCTCCCCCAAATTTATTCCTGGCTCATTATTTTGTAAAAATTTTCTTTTCAAGGGCCTGATCATACCCCCCCCAAACTTGAGTTATGCAATGTTAATCTTTAAAAATCACATGAGGGGGTCAAAAATCATTGGTCGATGCCAAGCTTTGCAAAGACCGAAAGTCAACACCAACCATTCAAAAATTTTATCAATGCAGTGCTCTGGTTGGTGGAAGAAAAAGTGGGGAAAGGGTAAGTGGTGGAATAGAATGTGGGTGCGTCTTATTTTGAAGAGACGATGCAGTGAATGCGATGGATTGCTCGCATTCTTTTTACAGTTCAAAAGAAGGGGTGGAGGTTCAATTTCATTGATTGGGAGATGATTCATCTCAATACCCGTGTCATTCAAAAATGCGAGTTCATCAGCGAAGATCTCCTCAAAAGTCTCATCAATACCCCGATGAATAATGTCATCACAAAGTGCGGGGTGATCTTCAGACTCTAAAAGCAGTTCATAATCAGTGTTAATTGTTGACCCGGACAACTCAGTGGAAGAGTCCGTATGTGTATGATACATAGTTGAGTCAAACAACAACGTATGAAAAGAGTCAAGATCAGTATCATGAGGATCATCAATTTCGCTGCTGTCGACATCCATTAAGTCGACAGAACAGACATGAGCAGTAGGTTCGGAGGGTACACTTCCCAACTTGTAAATGTTCAGTTCAATTGACCTATTCCCGAAAGATAGGGTCATAAAACCATTACGACAGTTGATGATAGCGTTGGAAGTGGCCAAAAAAGGGCGACCTAAAATCACCGGAATTTGATTCCGTGGGTTCGCTGCAGGCTGTGTATCAATTACAATAAAGTCCACAGGGAATATAAATTCCCCGATTTTTATTAACACATCTTCCAGTTCACCCCTAGATTTGGTGATTGATCGGTCAACCATCTGGAGAGTGCAATGGGCTGGTTTCAACTCTCCGATTCCTAACTGCTCATAGACTAAGAAAGGAAGCAGGTTAACACTTGTGCCAAGGTCAAGTAGAGCACGGTTGATGTGTTTCTCCCCGATAGAAATGGAAATCGTAGGATATACAGTATCCTTACGTTTCCTTGGTAATTGTTGGGGGAAAGCCTTGTCTACATTCTTTGCTATGAATATCTTCTTGGGCACTTGTTTCTTCCTCTTTCTAGTGCACAAGTCTTTAAGAACTTTCGCATAAGCGGGGACTTGTTGGATAGCATCTAGAAGAGGGATGTTGATATTAACCTGTTTAAATATTTCAGTGATCTTCTCCATTTATGGACTTGGTCTGTTTTCCCTTAACCGATTTGGGTAAGGAGCTTGGGAAATAAGGTCGGGGTCCAACATTAGAGAAGATCGTGTAGGTGGACCTGATCCCAGAATAGAAGTGGGGATCATCCGTGGAGAACTAGAAGAGATGGGCTGAGATGGCGAGCCTTGTGGAAAACGAAGAATAGGCTCGCAAGAAGGTGGTGGGGTAGAAGAACTGGGGTCAGAATTAGAAGTAGAAATGGAAGGAAAGGTCTCAGCCGGGGTATCATTGATAGATTTTTCCGTATCATCAAACTCTTCCCCAACGTGATCTCAAGCACTCTTCCAGATCTCAACGTGATTGCATTCACATGATGTGAATAGCCAGGATTGGGTAAGGGTTGAGCTGGAAGTTTCCCTTTCTCTCTTGCACTCATTTTGGTTTTTAATCGTGCAATTTCTTCTTCCATCGATTTAATACTCTCGTTTTGGGACGCAGAGTTTTTCTCAATTTTATCGACAGAAGACTTTATTTCAGCCGAAACTTGCATGATATTTGTTAAGACCAAATTCATGTATTGTGCAAATGAAGAGGATTCATCAGTCCCGGTCAACTGTAAAGGACTAGACAGTGCAGGTGTGTTGACCGGATATTGGAAGTTTTGTGCTTGGAAGGGGTGCTGACTCAATTGTGGTGGTTGCTGTTGTGGTGGAGGGACCCTTTGGAAATTGTATTGGTTCGGAACCGTATTTTGATTTTGTGATTGGTTCCAAGAAAAATTTGGGTGATTCCTCCAACCCTGATTATATGTGGAAGAAAATGGATCGTTTCTATTGTTAGTGTGTATGCCCTTAGGGCCATTATTGTATCATACTAGGTTGTATATTACTTAATGGAAGTTTGGGATATTCACACTTGTATATAACAGTCTTGCTAAAAATGGTAGTATGCTACTTGGTTTGTGTCTACTTTAATATGTGCATATGTTTCTTGTAACGTATCACTTATACATATTAGTAGAGCGCATAGGATCTTTGCTTGATTACCAGCGTTGTGATGGCAGTCACACTAGTGGGGGCTGGGTAGTCTGTAAGCAACATCCTATAAAGATCCCTGGTCGTTGGATTGTCGAGATAGGGCATCGATATTCCGGAGTAGACTAAGTCTATACGCTTCTCATCCTAGTTGGGGAGATGGTCTGTCCCACAGCCATCAGTACGTTGTACTAGAGATAGTATACAGGTGCTCGTTAGGTTACGGGTACACCGGACAGGACTCGCCGGGGAACCGATTGGTTGGTGTTATACCCATCGTCAGTTAATAGTTCCCAGGTGACATGAGTATAGCATAGTCCGCAGACTTGACACTGCTACTTTGCCTCGAGTGTGTCCCACTTTTCTTAGATTGCTACCCTACCACGGCTCAAAGGAGTCGTGCAAATAGGTAGCAGTTGGGTGCAGTCCCGAGCACTTGGAGGCAGTGGCGGTTAGATAGGATTCGTCTCTCCCGGTATTGGGAGTTGATATCGCACTGTGTCAGAGAGCCATTACGCAAAGTCCCTGGCCAGGGCAAGCGAGATATACTGGTAGGTTCCAGTAGCTTCTCAGGGTGTAATGGGCTTCGCTCCGACACGACTTATACATCTATTAGGGACTGACGCTTGCCACCCCCTAGGCTTGATATGCAATAGTCTTAGACGAACAGACCGGACTGTACGAAGATTGTCATATCAGGCTCAGTAGGGGTTCGGATGGTTTTCCTCATCGGCCTTCTTATCGACATCTACCTAGGGACCGTTACATACAGCTAGTGCCGCTTGTGGTCTGTGGTTAAACCCACTGCCAGCGTAGTGTCGAGTCTTTAGAGTCCCACACAGAGAGTTTCCCTGCTCCAGGCGAAACGATATAGAGGTCGTATGGTTTTACGACAAGGGTTCAGATGCGTACGTGTGTTTACGCACGTACGACTTTTCGGATAGTTTTTACTAGTCGGCTTTGGTTTAAGCCAGATTCTAGTATCGGGTTACTGGATTTATACAGTCTAAAGTTTTTCCGTGCTTTCACGGATTGGTGGGGCGTTCTCGTAATTTGTCGGGAAGCTTCTAGAAGAGTGGTGACTAAGGGTTTAAGGTGGCATTGCATTAAATGAGATTAGTGACTCATTTGTGTGATTCATCCAAGTCATTAATGCATCATAAATGCTTAATGACTCATGGAGATGAATCACTCAAAGATATTTGTGAAGCATGGTTGTTAATTTTATTATTTGATTTTTGGATAAATAATAATGCTTCATATATATCATGATAAGATCATTATCTCATTTTCATTATTATTCTCACCTTCTCTCTCCTCAAGCTCACTCTCTTCAAACCCTAACCCTAACCTCTTATGAGTTGAGATCAAGGGTTAGCTAGACTAATATATCCATAACCTCACTCTATATCCCCTAGGTAGCTTAGATTAGCACTTTAAGCAACCTAGTTATCTCAAGTTTGAGATTAAGCTTGGCGTAGGAGCTTTCAGGTGGATCGTCTTTGATTCGAGGAGGCCGTTGAGGTGCCGATGTTCCAAGGAGCCTTCGAGAAGTGGAGGACAACGATGAAGATCCGAAGGACAAGTAACGTGAGGTATAACTTTGTATCCGAGTAGTTAAACCTCTAGTAGATAGTTAGCAATGGTTTAGATAACGATTCATGCGCTCAAGTCCGTGTTACGAAGTTTTGATAATTGTTTTTCATATATTCCGCCTCCCCGCAAGTTCGTGGGGTGCGTGACATGGACTTACAGTGGTATCAGAGCCAACTAAATCATTACTAGCTTGTTAGCAACTAATTAGAAGTTCGATCGACGGAAAACACGAAAACAAAACCCTGAAAATTCCTAGTTTCTGTTAATTTTAAACCTGTCTGAAAAATTATTTGATATGTCTTAAAAATCACAGCAGGGAATTTTATGAATTCTGAGAAAATACGAGTGCACAAAATGACAAGACAGCCACGGATCCGCGGCACAACAGTGCTTTTGGCAACGGATCCGCCGCCGAGTCAACTCGGTTTTGACTCGTATTTTCACTGTTATTCATTTTTTGTGGTGTTTTGTCTTCCTGTATATACTGTTTTTTCCCAGGTTACTTCAGTGCTGGTTTGCTTTTGGGGTAGACACGGAATATGGTATTCGATCGATGTTCTAAGATATTTGCTAACTGGGTCTTTATCTGTAATGTTTAACGTGTTCGTAAACCTCCCATAACTGCTAGTATGTCGGTTGGCAGAGGGTTGCACAGTTCTGTAATGTTGACTGTTTGTGTATATGAACTGTGTTGGACTGTTGTGATGATTAGCCGGGGTTTGAGATGGGTTTAATATTCATTCATTCGATGTAAAAGTAATTTGATGTAATATTCTTTTGCGGGACACATCCAGGTTGCGGTTGTAGCCACCGTTGTATTATTTCTTTTTACTGTTTTTGCTCCTAGGATAGACCCAAGGTGGGGTACACAAACTACCGGGTACGTCGAAGTGTTTAGTGGCCTACTCACGTTGTTGAGGGAGACCGCTTCACTTCAGGTACTTGGCAGGTAGTTTGCCGTACCCGTAGGGGTCTAGGGTGGGGTAATGGCTATTCATCACAACTGTGTAATCCGTCTTTTATTGCAGGCTCAAAGCAAATGCGGATTGCTAATAAATCCAATAAAGTTCATCTGTGATCTGGAATGCTTATTATTGCGTCTGACGAATGTACAATATCTATATATGATAGCTATTAGACGTCACTTATGTTTTACACTCGCGCTAGCCCAGCCCCCGCTCTGTCGTTAGTTAAGTAACCTAAAGGGGATGACGGGACCCCGTGGCGAATGCGGATGGCATAAGAGGACGTGGTATTTTCGTTGTTTTCTGCAATGATAGGATAATTGATGGGATGCATTATTATAATGCAAAGACAATAAACCAATGTTAAGTCGTTGGAACAAATTTAAAAGAAACCGCTCGGTTATTTTAAAAAAGATCAGAATTTTTAATTGCGGAGCTTTAACCACTCCTTTTAAAAAGTATCAGGTTCTTTCGATTAAATCAAGTTCACTACGTTCACGGTTTTGCCAAAACCATTCGTAGCCCTCCGTCATTTCTTATGAATGGTCAGTAGTATTCAAGCTATGTTTGTTGGCCTTCGTCAAGGCATAGTGTTTGGTAGCTGCTGGGGTATTCATTTGGTGCATAGATAGATGTGTTGGTTTGGGACAGTCGTATTACCTTGTTGGCCTTCGTCAAGGGTATGTACGGGTGGGTTCAAATTAACTAGATAATGATGGGCAGAACTTGACATGTGACTTATGATTTGTTGGCCTTCGTCAAGGTCATAAGAGCATGGGGCAAAAATCCACATCGGGAATTTCTAAAGAAACTGAAACTTGCAGAGAGAAGCATACCATTTTGGAGTTTGATGAATGTTGGTAGGATTCCTTCAACATTATCATACGATGATATTTTGGATCCCGATCCTACTGTGAGTATATACTACTTATCACGAGATTCGTCACTTAACGATCAATTCTATAAATCAAGTAGGTGCTTAGAAAGGTGTCAGCGGGGTTACGCCCCCAGAGAAAAGAGGTTATTTAATTAAGGAACTTCGCGAAAGCGTTGGAAAACCTCCCTCGAAGTATCGACACTGACCTGGCTGAACGGTTAAGCAAGAATTGTACGGTGAGAATAGTCCTGGCAAATTCTTCTTTTATGGTTTAAGGAGGGATTCGAGAAACAGTGGGAGCCATCCTGTTTAGATAAATTAAAAACCAATCTAAACTTGCAAGAGCATCATGCTATAGTATTTTCTTCTCTCTCTTAAATTGCAGCGACCTTGTTTCTAGATAACAAATTGACTGAATCTGACTTATATGACTGGCAAAGGTCTGTCCAGATGTCCATTGCCTATGAAAAGCTGGACCACCCTATTAATACTCAAGATCCCGCCGTCCCAGGTTCAGTTTCCACTGTTGCGGATATGGATATCCGTCAGACAAGGGAAAAAGATAAAGCGAAAGCTAAGTGCCTCATGTTAGCTTCAGTTGATGGTGTATACCAGAAGCAGCACGAGAAGATGGACTTAGTTTCCATCTTTCTCCATAACAAAGATTTATATGGAGAGCAATCTCATATCGCAAGATATGAGACCTCGAACAAATTAATTCAAGCAAGGTTGGCTGACGGGCCATCTGTAGGGGACAACGTCCTTACAATGACTAGCTGTATTGATGAGCTCCAGAAGCTAGAGACTGGGAAACGAGTCAGATACTGACTTGATTCTACAGTCTCTGCCTCCTACCCTGAAGGAAACCAGGGAAGTAGAAGGAAAGAGAAGGGCAAAAGTTTCGGGACTGGATATAGTAAAAGAGGGACGTTCCTATTGTTACAGGAATGAACATTGGCAGAATGATTGCAGGGCTAGTAAAGGCAGTAGCCAGGATTCGAAGCATGTTGTGGCTTCAGCCTCAAGTGTATTTGTTATTGAGAACTGTTTGTCAATTAACTCTACTTCCTGGGTGCTAGATACCGGAGCAGGATCTCATATCTGTAATTCATTACATGCTTTGAGAAACCGTAGAGTTATAAAGGTAGGTGATTGGTCTCTCAGAGTTGCAAACGGAATGAGCGTAGACGCTGAATCTGTGGGAGAATATTGCCTAGGTTTGACAAGTGGGCATATATTGATTCTACGTAACTGTTTGTATGTATCTAGTATAACTTGTAATATCATATCAGTGTCCTCACTGTCAAGAGAGGGATATGATTTTACATTCGTAAGCAATGTAGTTAACATCCACCTAAATCAAGTTTTGATTGGGTCCGGTACATTAGATAACAGTATATACGTATTAAGTCAAGCTCAGGTTTTCAATGTCCAGAATACACTTAAAAGAAAGTCTCTGGAATTAAATCAGGCTTTCTTATGGCATTGTAGACTAGGTCACATCAATGAAAGAAGGTTGACTAAGTTACATAGAGAAGGATATTTGAATCCATTCGAATATCAATTTTATGCTACTTGTGAATCTTGTCTCATAAGAAAGATGACCAAGACTCCATTTACTGGACATGGAGTAAGAGCAAGCGAGCCCTTGGGACTCATACACAGTGATGTATGCGGTCCAATGTCTACACATGCGAGAGGTGGTTATTCCTACTTCATTACTTTTACAGATGATTTCTCTAGGTATGGACATGTGTTCTTGATGAAACATAAATCCGAGGCCTTTGAGAAATTCTAGGAATACAAGAATGAAGTAGAAAACCAAAAAGGCAAAAGTATCAAGACAATGAGATCTGATCGAGGTGGTGAATACTTAAGTGCCAAGTTCCTGGGTTACTTAAAAGAGAATGGAATTTTCTCTCAGCTTACTCCTCCATACACACCACAACACAATGGTGTATCAGAAAGGAGGAATCGAACCCTATTGGATATGGTTCGTTCCATGATGAGTAAGGCTGAGTTACCACGATCATTCTGGGGATATGCACTAAAATCAGCTGCATATCTTTTGAACAAAGTTTTAACCAAGACTGTGCCTACCACACCATATCAGATGTGGAGTGGAAAGAAACCCTATCTTCAGTACCTGAAGACATGGGGATGTCCAGCTTTTGTAAAAAGGTAGCATGCGGACAAGCTCGAGGCATGCTCAGTACAGTGTAAGTTTGTGGGATATCCAAAGAACTCCAAGGGGTATTACTTCTATTACGCAGAGGAACAAAAGGTTTTTGTTTCTCGTCATGCCCACTTCTTAGAAGCTGAATTTTTAGAAAATCAGAAGAGTGGGAGCGCAGTAGAACTGGAAGAAATTCCAGAACCACAAGTTATTACTGAAACCTTGGTAGAACAAGAAGGTTAAGGAGAACCGGATATCCCGACGCCACTCCGCAGAAGTAGTAGGCAATCTCATCCGCCCGAGAGATACTACGGTTTTCTCATAGACGGAGATAGAGAGGATTGCACTATTGACTATGATGAGCCTACTAGCTTCCAGCAAGCCATTCAGAGCGGTGACTCAGTAAAATGACTGGATGCAATGCAGACCGAAATGGAGTCCATGTACACTAACAAAGTATGGACTTTGGACATTGCTCCAGATGGGGTAAAACCCGTAGGATGCAAATGGATCTTCAAAAAGAAGATTGGTGTAGATAGACATGTTGAAACCTATAAGGCTAGACTTGTTGCAAAGGGTTTCCGTCAAAGACCTGGTTTGGACTATGACGAAACCTTTTCTCCAGTGGCCATGCTTAAATCTATTCGGGTCCTCTTGCTATTGCTGCCTTCCACGATTATGAAATCTGGCAGATGGACGTAAAGACGACCTTTCTAAATGGTAATTTGGAAGAGAGCGTCTATATGGATCAGCCAGAGGGATTCATTCAGAGTGGGAGCAGCAGTAAAGTATGCAAGTTGCTTAAGTCCATTTATGGACTAAAGCAGGCATCGCGGAGTTGGAACATCTGTTTTGATGATGCTGTCAAAGAATTTGACTTTATCAAAAATCCAGATGAACCTTGCATATACAGTAAGATTGTAGGGAGAGCTGTAGTATTCCTTGTCTTGTACGTGGATGGCATTCTCCTAATAGGAAATGATATTCCTATGTTACAGTCAGTCAAAAGATTCTTGTCACATAAATTCTCCATGAAAGACCTGGGTGATGCCACCTACATTCTGGGGATCCGGATCTATCGTGATAGATCAAAGAGGGTGTTGGGACTTTCGCAGTCCAGATATATAGACACCATAGTGAAGAGATTCAGTATGGATGATTCTAAGCGCGGTAACCTACCGGCTTGTCACGGAATCACCCTCTCCAAAGAGATGTCTCCCAAGACTGATTTGGAAAGGGATCGCATGTCGATTATACTCTACGCTTCTGCGGTAGGCTCTATAATGTATGCGATGTTATGTACCAGACCAGATGTAGCATACGCATTGAGCGTAGTAAGCCGGTATCAAGCAAACCCAGGGGAGAAGCACTGGATAGCAGTAAAGAACATTCTCAAGTACCTAAGGAGGACTAAGGAGATGTTCTTGGTGTATGGCGGAAAAGACCTCCAGATGGAGGCCTTTGCCGACTCCGGCTTCCAGAGTGACAAAGATGACTCCAAATCCATGTCGGGTTATGTCTTTACCCTCAATGGAGGGGCGTTCTGTTGGAAGAGTTCCAAGTAGGAGACCGTTGCTGACTCAACAATGGAAGCGGAGTACATAGCTGCTTGTGATGCCGCAAAAGAAGCAGTCTGGATGAAGAAGTTCCTCACAGAACTTCAGGTAGTTCCTACCAGTGTTGGTCCAATACCTCTGTATTGTGAAAACAACGGCGCTATAGCTTTAGCGAAGGAACCCAGGTCCCATCAGAAGTCCAGACACATCTTAAGGCGGTATCACCTGATCAGGGAGATCGTAGATCGCCGGGAGATCGAGGTGTAGAGAGTAGAGATGGAGAATAATATTGCTGATCCATTCACAAAGGCCCTTCCTCAGACGCAGTTCGAGAAGCTATTCGAGATGATAGGTCTACGATATGCCAGCTCATGGCCCTAGTGCAAGTGGGAGATTGTTAGTGTGTATACCCTAGGGGCCATTATTGTATCATACTGGGTTGTATATTACTTAATGGAAGCTTGGGATATTCACAGTTGTATATAGCAGTCTTGCTAAAAATGGTAGTATGCTACTTGGTTTGTGTCTACTTTAATATGTGCATATGTTTCTTGTAACGTATCACTTATACATATTAGTAGAGCCCATAGGATCTTTGCTTGATTACCAGCGTTGTGATGGCAGTCACACTAGTGGGGGCTGGGTAGTCTGTAAGCAACATCCTATACAGGTCCCTGGTCGTTGGATTATCGAGATAGGGCATCGATATTCCGGAGTAGACTAAGTCTATACGCTTCTCATCCCAGTTGGGGAGATGGTCTGTCCCACAGCCATCAGTACGTCGTACTAGAGATAGTATACATGTGCTCGTTAGGTTACGGGTACACCGGACAGGACTCGTCGGGGAACCGATTGGTTGGTGTTATACCCATTGTCAGTTAACAGTTCCCAGGTGACATGAGTATAGCATAGTCCGCAGACTTGACACTGCTACTTCGCCTCGAGTGTGTCCCACTGTTCTTAGATTGCTACCCTACCACGGCTCAAAGGAGTCGTGCAAACAGGTAGCAGTTGGGTGCAGTCCCGAGCACTTGGAGGCAGTGGCGGTTAGATAGGATTCGTCTCTCTTGGTATTGGGAGTTGATATCGCACTGTGTCAGAGAGCCATTACGCTAAGTCCCTGGCCAGGGCAAGCGAGATATATTGGTAGGTTCCAGTAGCTTCTCAGGGTGTAATGGGCTTCGCTCCGACACGACTTATACATCTATTAGGGACTAACGCTTGCCGCCCCCTAGGCTTGATATGCAATAGTCTTAGACGAACAGACCGGACTGTACGGAGATTATCATATCAGGCTCAGTATAGGTTCGGATGGTTTTCCTCATCGGCCTTCTTATCGACATCTACCTAGGGACCGTTACGTACAGCTAGTACCGCTTGCGGTCTGTGGTTAAACCCACTGCCAGCGTAGTGTCGAGTCTTTAGAGTCCCACACAGAGAGTTTCCCTGCTCCAGGCGAAACGATATAGAGGTCGTATGGTTTTACGACAAGGGTTCAGATGCGTACGCGTGTTTACGCACGTACGACTTTTCAGATAGTTTTTACTAGTCGGCTTTGTTTTAAGCCAGATTCTAGTATCGGGTTACTGGATTTATACAGTCTAAAGTTTTTCCGTGTTTTCACGGATTGGAGGGGCGTTCTCGTAATTTGTCGGGAAGCTTCTAGAAGAGTGGTGACTAAGGGGTTAAGGTGGCATTGCATTAAATGAGATTAGTGACTCATTTGTATGATTCATCCAAGTCATTAATGCATATAAATGCTTAATGACTCATGGAGATGAATCACTCAAAGATATTTATGAAGCATGGTTGTTAATTCTATTATTTGATTTTTGGATAAATAATAATGCTTCATATATATCATGATAAGATCATTATCTCATTTTCATTATTATTCTCACCTTCTCTCTCCTCAAGCTCACTCTCTTCAAACCCTAACCCTAACCTCTCATGAGTTGAGATCAAGGGTTAGCTAGACTAATACATCTATAACCTCACTCTATATCCCCTAGGTAGTTTAGATTAGCACTTTAAGCAACCTAGTTATCTTAAGTTTGAGATTAAGCTTGGCGTAGGAGCTTTTAGGTGGATCGTCTTTGATTCGAGGAGGCCGTTGAGGTGCCGATGTTCCAAGGAGCCTTCGAGGAGTGGAGGACAACGATGAAGACCCGAATGACAAGTAACGTGAGGTATAACTTCGTATCCGAGTAGTTAAACCTCTAGTAGATAGTTAGCAATGGTTTAGATAACGATTCATGCGCTCAAGTCCGTGTTACGAAGCTTTGATAATTGTTTTTCATATATTCCGCCTCCCCGCTAGTTTGTGGGGTGCGTGACATGGACTTACAGTGGTATCATAGCCAACTAAACCATTACTAGCTTGTTAGCAACTAATTAGAAGTTCGATCGACGGAAAACACGAAAACAAAACCCTGAAAATTCCTAGTTTCTGTTAATTTTAAACCTGTCTAAAAAATTATTTGATATGTCTTAAAAATCATAGCAGGGAATTTTATGAATTCTGGGAAAATACGAGTGCACAAAACGACAAGACAGCCGCGGATCCGCGGCACAACAGTGCTTTTGGCCGCGGATCCGCCTCCGAGTCAACTCGGTTTTGACTCGTATTTTCATTGTTATTCATTTTTTGTGGTGTTTTGTCTTCTTGTATATACTGTTTTTTCCCAGGTTACTTCAGTGCTGGTTTGCTTTTGGGGTAGACATGGAATATGGTATTCGATCGATGTTCTAAGATATTTGCTAACTGGGTCTTTATCTGTAATGTTTAATGTGTTCGTAAACCTCCCCTAACTGCTAGTATGTACGTTGGCAGAGGGTTGCACATTTCTGTAATGTTTACTGTTTGTGTATATGAACTGTGTTGGACTGTTGTGATGATTAGCCGGGGTTTGAGATGGGTTTAATATTCATTCATTCGATGTAAAAGTAATTTGATGTAATATTCTTTTGCGGGGCACATCCAGGTTGCGGTTGTAGCCACCGTTGTATTATTTCTTTTTACTGTTTTTGCTCTTAGGATGGACCCAAGGTAGGGTACACAAATGTCACGACTCGCAATTCGGCCCGTAACCGACACTTAAACTACGTAACGTCTACAGGCATACGCAATTTAAGTAAGCCGAAAACCCAGAAATCTAAACCACCCAAAACTGGATCAACGGAGAAATCATAGTTTAAATATTTTAGAAATCACAATTTAAAATCTCTAACTCTATTTTTCATTCTTGAAAATTTCGGCAGCACCTCCTTTGTAAAAACTAGCCCCGAAAACGGGTACAACATAGATAATAAATAAAGCATCCCAATTGGGAGTAAAAATCACGCCCACCGGCGGAGACAAACACCACAACAAGTATACGACGCCAAAGCGAAGAAATAACAAAGAAACGACTATAAAGGAAGTAAACATATCCAACATAACCGGCTTCTACGAGCACGGCACCCAAAACCAATATAATACAACACTGAAATCTCACAAGTCGTCTCTAAGTCATATACAACAGAGGTAGATGGAGAATACTAGATCCAACAAAAAGATATACAATATACAAACGGATAACCGCAAACCCACCTAAAAGTAACGGCCTCACTGCCAATAGTAACGGTATCCGCAAAAGTAGTGATGATAAGCTGCCCTGCCACGACTGCTCAGAGGGTAAGTCCTGCAAAACACAGTGGCACAACGGGGTGAGTTGCCAACTCGTGAATATTAATTAACATCATACTGTAATCACAGGTATGCACGAACAGCGATCTATCTAGCACATGTAAGTATGATAAGTGAATATGCAACAATCATGTAAAGGTACATCATCAGGGTACTACAACTACATGAAGCAATGAATATCAAAAATAATCCTGAGTGTGTGGGATGATACAATAAAATCTCATGCAAAATCATACGCATGGAAAAACACCAGTGTCTCTCACTGACACATCGAATCCCAAATCCTCAGGCACCGCATCCGCAGATCGGTCCTCACATCCTGTAAGTCTCATGGAACCTGAATGTCTATCATCGACACCCGAAACATCATGAAGACATATACCTATAAGTATATATATATAAGGATATCATCCACGTATGTCCACCGACGATACGTAAAAATCATGGAAAACCTGAGTGCCCAACACCGACACTCGAAATATCCATAAAACCCGTGTCTAACATCGACATGTAAATCCTCATAACTCAGGCGCTGTCACCACGACTGGCCTTGACGATATGTCATACCTCACTCCGGTCGGTATCCCCATGATATCCGCCGAGTCCAAATACAATCACCGGTAGGTAGTGGTCCCACAGCCAGGCTTATCGTCTACACCACGAAATCACCACTCGCCCCGGGGTACCATACCGGCTCCACCATGTACCCGCAGACGGTGCCTCCCGCTCCTCGAATCGGGTATCACAAGTCAAATCTCAGAACCGAGAAATCACATGGTGGACGCACTGAAATATCATATCAAGAGAAACCAGGTTTTCAAACAATATATATATAGTTTCTTGAAAATAATCCCACGGTTCTCAAATCCATAATCACATGAAATCCATATCTCAATGCGTAAAATCCATGTAAAACTGATATATGCAACATAAAACATCAATATGAGCATATAAAGGGAAAACCGCTCTTTAATTGAATCCAGGTTTTTAGAATATAACTTGCAATTCCCAAAAACTCGAATCCAGAATACATATATATACAGCGTCCCATACCACCGACATATATGCTATAAAACTGATTATGTAATAATAGCAAGGTTTAAGTATCTACATGTAAGCAAGTATGTATGATGTCTGTCATAAGTGTCAAGATCAACAACTCAATATCATATATCAATGAAATACCACTGGAGATACATACAACTATCGCTAAAATATGGTGTACATGTCAATATGAGTGTCTGATGTACATGTCAATATGAGTGCCTGATGTACAAGTAGCTATAGGAATGTATACGTGAGATGGAATAAGGGTTACTACCTCAACTATTCCAGCTCAATGAAATGTCACGTATGTAAGTGTCAACAATATCTCATATGCACAAATGGGATAAGGCTACTACCACCCTATCCCTATCTACTACTGTATTACGTAAGTAGGTGCTTGTGTGTCATGGCAATTACTGACGATGTGGGTGTAACATACAATTAGTGCTCGTGCGGCATGAACCGTCAGTAATGTGTTATATCTAAAGCTACGAGTCAGATATATCAGATGATACTACGCAATGACATTCATATGAAATTAACTAATGTGCAACTACTATGCAGCTAACATATCATACTCGCCCCGACGCATAGCGCCATACGGGCGATTCCCCGTAGATGTTAAATCTACTCACCAGTGGTCTCCAGCTATGAAAATCCGACCACCTGCTTCCCCTTGTTCGCAGCGTCTGAAGTCCCCGCTTGCGACGCTATAATTTCACAAACACAAGAAATAGTGCGAATATCTCAGAATCAATCAAAACAAGGTAAAACTACGTATTTAAAAACGCACTAACACACTAAACCAACTCACGAGTACACGTCTAATGGCTAATACGCGCAACGATACCTCAATACCAAACTGAGTACATCGCAGCACAAACACACGACTCGTGTCGCAACACGTATCACGCGGACTCACAACACTAGATTATAGGTAATCGATCCCAGATTTTGTATACTGCATTTACTAACAAAGTAAACAGTACCAAACACCCCAAGACAACAGCAGACAACAACCCACAGAAGACCCACCCCAACCCCCAACTACCTTGCCGGCGTCGCCGGTCCGCTCCTTAGTGGTCGCCGGCCCCGACCGGTGGGGTGGCCTCCGTCTCTCAGGTGGTGTCTCAGGTCCACTAGCACATCTCTCTAGAATTGTTTATTCAGACACTAAAATTCCCATGTCACAGCAGGTATTAACAGTTCTAAAAAGACTTAAAACCCCCGATATCGCCTCAATCGATATAAACTGCGTTCAACGCAACAATTAACGATCAAAACCACACAAAAACTCTAATTTAACAATAGAGGGAATATACCTAACAACTTTGCTCACAACTCCAAGCTTTTCCCAACTCCAAGTGATCAAAGAAGCAAGAAATCCCAAGCTTATGATATTTTGTGATGTGTTTTAGGATTTTTGAGGATTTTGTGATAGAATTGATAAGAAATGAGAAAGGAATTGAGTAAAGGCAGTGGAGGGAGAGGGAATCTCGGCCAAGGGGATAAGATGAAGGATTTGTAAAGCTTTCCTAGCAATTTCCTATCATTTAATGCAAAGTTAATGCATACACACACTACACACACATGCATGCATCTTCATCATTTTCTTTTCTTTTCTTTTCTTTTCTTTTCATTAAAATCCTAGTTTAATTCAAATCCACACATTAATCCTAAGTGAAGTGAGAAGGATTGCTTAACTCAATTATTTTAAAGAAAAGGTTGCTTAGAGGAATTTTCCCAAAATTTGAATACCGCATTAAAATAATATTAAAATTGGGAAAAAAATTCAAATTGAACCAAAACGTCCCATATACTCCCAAAGCTTACGCACTAGCTTTATTTTAGCTAAACTAGGTGCTGGCAAGTCTATATGGTCGTTTGTTCACAGTCGGGTAAAAACGGAAAATACCGACAAACTTACCCTAAAACGGACAAATTCTCATAACGATTTCTAAAACGTTACAATCTCCCCCTTATAGAAATTCGGTCCCCGAATTAAAATTTCATACTAAGCGTACCTTCAAAAAGATGAGGGAATTTCTTCCGCATCTCGCTCTCGATTTCCCAAGTGATCTCCTCATCAGTAGGACTACGCCACAGAACCTTCACAGAAGGCAAGACCTTAGACCGAAGTTTCTTCACCTGCCGATCCAAAATAACTATCGGCTGCTCGGTGAAAGAAAGATCGCTCTCAAGCTGAACGGTCTCGTGCTGAATCATATGAGAAAGATCATGAAGGTATCTACGAAGTATCGACACATGAAAAACGGGGCGAACATCCGGAAAACTAGGCGGGAGCGCTAAACGATAAGCAACAGAACCCACTCACTCAAGGATCTCGAAAGGACCTACAAATCTGGGACTGAGCTTCCCTCTCTTCCTAAATCGCATAACGCCCTTCATCGGAGAAATCCTCAGGAATACATGATCTCCCACTGCGAACTCAAGTCTGCGACGACGACGGTCGGCATAAGACTTCTTCCTGCACTGGGCTGCTCTCATCCTGTCCTGAATCAGCTGAATCTTCTCCGTAGTCTCCTGAACAAGCTGGGGTCCCAAAACCAAACTCTCACTAAGCTCGATCCAACAGACTGGCGATCGACACTTCCTACCATATAAAGCCTTAAAAGGTGCCATCTGAATAGTCTCCTGAAAGCTATTATTGTAGGAGAACTCAATCAACGGCAAGTGACGATCCCAACTGCCCCCAAAATCAAGCACACATGCACGGAGCATATCCTCTAGAGTCTGAATAGTCCGCTCCGTCTGACCATCGGTCTGCGGATGAAAAGCGGTGCTAAAACTCAATCTGGTATCCAAAGCTTCCTGAAGCTTCTGCCATAGACGGCTAGTAAACTGGGTGCCTCTGTCGGATACTATGCATGTGGGAACACCGTGCAAACGCACAATCTCATCTATATAAAGCTGAGCATACAGAGCATAGCCGAAAGTGGTCTTCACTGGAAGGAAGTGAGCCGCTTTCGTCAACCGGTCTACAACAACCCAAATGGAGTCATACCCTCTACTGGTCCTGGGTAGACCCACAATGAAGTCCATGGAAATCTGCTCCCATTTCCACTCCGGAATGGGTAAAGGCTGTAACTCTCCAGCCAGTCTCTGATGCTCAGCCTTGACTTGCTGACAAGTCAGGCACCTCGAAACGAAGTCCGAAATATCACGTTTCATCCCTTCCCACCAGTAGAAGTCTCTCAAGTCACGGTACATCTTGGTTGAACCTGGATGAACGCTAAAGGCCGACTGATGTGCCTGCTCTAGGATCTCGCGTCTCAACCCATCAATATCTGGTACACACAAGCGAGTCCCGCATCGTAGCACACCCTGGTCATCAATCATGAACTCCGAAACTGTACCCTGTCGAACAAGCTCAAGAATCTCAGACAAACGAGCATCACTGGGTTGCGCCTCACGGATACGATCAACAAGAAATGGACAGGCGCGGACATGTGCAAACTGTCCCCCAGTGGAGGTGAACTCAAACTGCACTCTACTATCGCACAAGAGCTGCCAATCTGCAGAAGACTGACACTGAACGGCGCTCAGCTGGGACAAGCTACTCACGGGCCTACGACTCAAAGCATCAGCTACCACATTCGCCCTGCCCGGGTGATAAAGGATCTCACAATCATAATCCTTTACTAGCTCCATCCATCGGCACTGTCTCAGGTTCAGATCTCGCTGCTGGAAGATATACTTCAAACTCTTGTGATCCATGAAGATCTGACACGACTCTCCGTACAAGTAGTGTCTCCAGATCTTCAACGCAAAGACTACCGCTGCCATCTCAAGATCGTGAGTGGGGTAATTCTGCTCGTACTTCTTCAGCTGCCTAGAAGCATATGCAATCACCCTATCATGCTGCATCAAAACACAGCCGAGCCCCACTCGAGAAGCATCACAATACACAACGTAGCCCCCCGATCCAGAAGGTAAAGAAAGAACTGGTGCTGTCGTCAACCGAGTTTTCAACTGCTGAAAACTCTGCTCGCACGCATCAGTCCAGAGAAAAGGAATCCCCTTCCGGGTCAGTCCAGTCAGCGGTGCAGCGATACTCGAAAAACCCTGCACAAAACGGCGATAATAACCAGCTAAGCCCAAAAAGCTGCGGACCTCAGTCACCGATACAGGTCTGGGCCAAAGCTGTACAGCCTCGATCTTCCTCGGGTCCACACGAATACCTTCACCAGTCACCACATGACCCAGGAAGTCAACTCTGTCAAGCCAAAATGCGCACTTTGAGAATTTAGCATACAGCTGGTGCTCTCTCAATATCTGCAAAGTAATCCTCAAGTGCTGCTCATGCTCCTCTCGACTCCTAGAGTAAACCAGTATGTCATCAATAAACACTATAATGAACTGGTCGAGGAACGGCCTGAAAATCCGGTTCATCAGATCCATGAACGCTGCTGGCGCATTGGTGAGTCCGAACGACATCACAAAAAACTCATAATGCCCATAGCGCGTACGAAAAGCAGTCTTCGGAATGTCATCATTCCGAACTCGCAACTGATGATAACCCGAACGCAAATCAATCTTCGAGAAATGTTTTGCACCCTGGAGCTGATCAAATAAATCGTCAATGCGGGGTAAAGGATACCTGTTCCGCACCGTAACACGGTTCAACTGACGATAATCCACACACAGCCTCAAACTGCCGTCCTTCTTCTTGACGAACAGAACATGAGCTCCCCACGGCGAAACACTCGGACGCACAAGTCCCAAATCAAACAACTCTTGCAATTGATCTTTAAGCTCTCTAAGCTCTGCCGGAGCCATCCGATAAGGCGGTATAGAAATAGGCTCCGTGCCAGTAATCGGATCAATGCAAAACTCAATGTCGCACTCTGGCGGCAACCCAGGTAACTCATCGGGAAAAACATCAGGAAACTCTCGCACGGTAGAAACCTGGTCCAACAACTCCACTGTGGCTCCAGTATCATGAATGAACGCTAAGAATCCCCGACATCCTTTCCTCAAAAGCCGACTAGCGCACAAAACAGAAATCAAACTGTGAGGGGCGGCACTACGGTCCCCCTGCACAACAAACACTGACTCACCGGGAAAACAAAATCTAACTGTCTTCTCGCGGCAGTCCACGGACGCATAGCAAGTAGCTAGCCAATCCATTCCCACCAGAACGTCGAAATCCAACATCTCTAGAAGGATCAAGTCGACGGACAGATCCCTGTCACCAATATGGACAACACAAGATCGAAACACACTATGCGCAACAAACGACTCTCCCACAGGAGTAGTCACAACCAGCGGCTGATCCAGCAAACACGACTCTCGGCCTAACTTCGGCACGAAGTGCGTGGAAACATACGAATGCGTAGATCCCGGATCAAAAAGCACATGCACATCAATAGAACATACAGAAAGAGTACCTGAGACCACGGCATTAGACGCCTGAGCGTCCTGGTGAGTCAAGGCAAACACCCTAGCCTGACCTCTACCGGGTACTGGCTGTCCTCTGCCTCTGCCACCACGACCTCTCTGTACAAAGCCCCCGCGACCACGACCTCTCTGAACAGGAGTCTGACGCGGCACAACAACAGGAATAAGAGGCAACGCTCTCTGGGGCGGAGAAGGTGGTAAGGTAACCTGCGGTACTGCTGGCCCTCTCTGACGCACCACGGTACAATCCCGAACAAGATGATGTAAACTGCCACAACCGAAGCATCCATAAGACGGTCGCTGGCCCTCCTGGGAATAAGAACTGAATAACTGGCCACGTCCCACGTCTCTGCTACTCCCCGAGTCTGAAGGAACTCTGCCTCTACGGACAAACCTCGGTCTCCGTGCTGGTACATCCGTACGAGTCCTCTTCGGTTCTGGAACAACCGATGACTCAGCTAAACGCTCCTCCACCAATAGAGCTGCATCAACAGCTGCCGCATACGTGTCGCAATGCTGAATGCTGATGGATAGGAACAACTGGGTAAGCAGGCCTCGAACAAACCTCTTCACCCTCATCTCCTCAGTCGCCACCAGGTACGGAGCATACACCGACAGCTCAGTAAACAATACATCATACTCCGACACCGTCATCCCCGGCGTCTGACGTAAAGACTCAAATCTACGCGCTCGCGCATCCCTGACACTTGGTGGTGTTAGTTATATGTATGCCCAAGAGGCCATTACTGTACATAGGATGTATATTGTAGTGGATGCTGGAACATATATAGGGAGGACTTTCTTGCTCGACATGATAGTATGCTATCTGGTTGATCTTTACCTTAACGTGTACACTGATTGTCTCTCTGTTACATGTTGGTAAAGCCCTTAGGATGTGTACTTGACTACCTGGACTGTGATGCGGATCATACTAGTGGGGAAATGGTAGTCCATAAGTACATCCTTGAAAGTCCCTAGTCGTGGGTGTATCGAGACGGGGCATCGATATACCAGAGTAGACTAGCGTGTACCTTCTCGACCCATACAGATGGGCGATGGATGATCCCATATCCATTGGTGTTTGACATCAGAGGAGATATACGGGTGCTCAGTAGAGACTGGGTACACTGGACGGACTCACCGAGAACTCCCAGATGGTATTATACCTCACGTCAGATGGCAGTTCTCTGGTGACACTGGTACAGAGTAGTCTGTTGACCCGAGATCGTCATAGAGTCTTGTGTGGCTCCCACTGTGCTTTGATTTCCATCTTACCATGTCCAAGAGGGCATGCAAAACGGTGGTTTTTGGGTACAGTCCCGAGTCACATGGAGGCAATGAGCGATAGGAGGGGATTCGTCTCTCCCGGTATAGGGAGTTGATGTTGCGCTGTGTTCGATTGGCTATAACAGGAAATCCCTGGCCAGGGTTGCTGAGATTTACTGGTAAGTGTTACCAGTAGTTTCTCGAATTGTTATAGACCTTATATCGACACGACTTATCGAGCTATTGGGGTCTGACGTTTACCACCCCTAGGCGAGATATGCGACATATCAGACGATCAGACTGGACTGTACGGTAGTGTTACTGGTTGGATTCACAGGAGTGTGAGCGGGCTTGCTCGTCGATCTTCTGATCGCTCAATACCCGGGTGGCCGTTACGTTTAGCAGACCGCTTGCGGCTTGTGGGTGTTTGATATGATCATCACCTGCTGCCGGCATATTGACGAGTCTTTAGAGTCCTACACAGAGGTTTCCTGGCTCAAGCGAAACGAAATAGGAGCGCATATGAGATATGTGCGGGACCGAGAATAATACGAGTATGTGATACTATATTCGATTCTCGCGATGTGACATTGATCGGTTATATGCGATATAGCCGGGTTATCGGATCAAGTGTTGATTCGATAAGATGTTACTAATGATACCAGTCGGTTATGTGCGTCATGACCGGATCGTTAAATCAAGTGTTGATTTAATGATTTAATGCATAATTATATATTTGATATATTACTTTGCCTTAACTAGTATCGGTTCACTTTAAATGGATTTTCTCGCTCGGATGTGCACATTGCATATGCGATATGATTTTGTGCACTTGTTTGTATCATATTTGATGATGCATGCAAATTAGGGTTTGTGTAAAGAATTAAACCTTGGTTAAAGAAATGGTTAGGGTTCTTATTTGATTATTCATTTATTCATTTGTTTTTGTTTTTGGAAAATAAATTGCATAAAATAGAATGGTGGCTTTCTTTTGTCTTCTTTCATGAAGCTTCATGAACTTTTGACTTAGTCACCATTTTGTCTCATGCTTAACCCTAACCAATTCTATTAACTCAAGTTAATTCTCTACACCTAACCATGGTGAGAATTATGATAAGAATGGATTTTTATTTATTCTTTAAAAAACTTATCATAATACTTATCATATTCTACTTCATCTTCTTCTTCACTTCAAAACATGAAGAAAACCTTAGGTCATCAATGGTGATTGATGATAAAGAGTGAGAAATCCAAATCTAAAGTCTACCCACTTCCTATTTCTTCATCCTCTACCTCTTGCCAAGTAGTAGAGTGTGTTTTCTTCATAAGTTTCTTGACTTGGTGAAGTCGGAGCTTGATTTAGCGATGCCTCGACGTAGATCATCTTCGGCATGGACATCGACGACCTAGCTCGCTTATTCTTCGACGAAGCCGACGCTAGAGCCCGGGAGTTCACTTGGACAGCGAAGGCACTTCGTTGCGGAGCTATGGAGGTGGAAAAACGGATCTACAAAGGTTGTATTTCCGTATTCCCTTAGTTAATTGTTAACTAGTTTCCTTTTTCGCCTAGACATCTAGCAAACGATCCGTACATTAGGGTTTCTCGGCACCGAATTTTTGAAATTGGCATGGTAGATGCCTTTAGAGACCTCACTAGAGTGCCTAGGAACCCTACAGTGGTATCAGAGCCTAGCTAGAGCCTTAGGCGAAGTCCCGACGGAATTTGAAGTCCGAACGAACCCGAAACCCCGAACCAATATTGCTCTCTGTCCTTTTTCCAAAAATGTGGATTTTTGTGTATTAAAAATTGCCAGAAAATCAAGCAGGGTTTTCTAAGAATTACTGTAAATTTCGTGGGCCTAATTCAACTTTACCACCGCGGAACCGCGGCACGTGCTATGCATGACGCGGCGGTTCAGCGGCGATTTTGTCGTTTTGCGTATTTTGTTTTTCACAGTAATTCTCAGTATTCTGTGCTGATGTTTCTGGGAATTTTTAATAATTTTTCAAGAGTTGAATATTCTGCAGTTGTTTTGGGTTTTTATGAGTTCGATCGGATTATCAAATTTTGTCTGTGTGGCTTTCCGGACAAATTTTAGAATATGTTAAAAAGTTCGACCGGATATAAATACCCAATTTTTCCCCTGTCGGGAAATTTCCAAGTGTTGGATTTTTCCATAGTTTAACGACGTTCTAAGTAGTGCAAGTAACGCGATGGTCCCTCTAGAAGACAACAAACCTTAACTCGATTATGTGACCGTCTTGAACTGCCCTTTGAACCTTCGGGTTTGGGGCAGTACGGCGTGCCACATGTGAGGCGTTGGCTTGACCCTTCTACGGCTGGACCGTTGGTACTGAGGCACGAACTGAATGTTGTTAGACTTATTTCATGTATTGATCTGTATCGGGAAAACTTGGGTGTTTGACTGTTCGATCGAAAAGTTTAACATTTTTTGTTTATCTGGAATGGGATACAATAATTGGAATTCACAAGTAGTTATGAGATAACTGAATGAATGTTATAAACATAGCAGTTTAGTCTCACTTGATCGGTTGCCACGGAATTTTGATGTGATCAAAAGTCCGTCGCAATCACGTAGCGTACGCGGATATTCGCCGGTAAACTTAATAGACAGCTACACCCCATAGCCCCGACCAAGTGACTGTAGGAGAACCCCGTCACCGAAAGCATCCGTTCGGGTGCTCGCGGTAGCGGTGTTCCGCCTTGGTGCACTTCGTCGACGGCATCGGGGGTGCGGCCGCCTACTGAAGTTTGCGACGAGTATTCGATCAGGATGTCGGGAATCTTGTTGAATTACCCGACTTGATATTGAAAAGTGTTTTCGATAATAAGACTAAAATGCGGGGTTTATGATTGTTAGGCATGTGATGTCTAAGTAATTCATTTGGTCAGGCATGCGATGTCTGAGGTGGTTGCGGATTCCAACTGTTGTAGTTTTACACTTTCTTTTCTGTGACCGTAAGTGTAATATGTGATATCGCCGGTTTCGTTGCTATATGTCAACGACAATTGGGATGCGCATATTTACTTACGTTGATGACATGTGATGTTATGTGTTGCTGGATATGTTATATTGGATCGTCGTGTTTGAATAGCCGGAGGTTTTTATGTGAGATGAGTGTTTTTCATTTTCATTCATGTAAAAACTTGTATGTAATATTCTTTTATTGGGGCACTTCCAGGTAGCGGAAGTAGTCACCGTTTGTATATTATTTACTTTTCCGCACTAGGATAGACCCAAGAAGGAGGGCACAAGTAACCGGGTTCTGGAGTCCAGTGGGAGACCAACTCGAGGAGTCGAGGTCGGGTCTCCTAACTCTAGAATTGGTAGGGTTGCTTGCCGCTCTCGTAGGGGTCTAGGGGTGTGGGTTTGGCTATTCATCACGACCGTGAAATCCGTGTTTTATACAAGCTCTTATTGAAAACACGGACGTCCTAGTATATCCAATATTTCATATGTTTCTTCTGCTGTGCTTTATCTGTGATGAGATCATGCGATGTTCTGTGATGGATATAGTATATGGTATATATGATATATTATATAGATGTTACTTATGTTTTACACCCGTGCTAGCCCTGCCCTGCTCTGTCGTTAGTTACCTAACCTAACGGTGCACGAGGGGACATCGAGGCGAATGCGGATGGCATAAGTGTACGTCATATCTATCTGTGATGTTTAGGTACTTAAATGGTGGGACTTCATTAATGTGATTAATGAAATAAAAGAAACCTAAGATGTTGTAGAATCGAATTTCAAAATAAAACAGATAGCTACAGTTCTTGCTTTGCACAGCGGTATATGTGATATATCCTGCACTTTATTCGATGAGGAAAGGACCGAGATCCCTTCACCGGGAGTGACTCCTTTAGCAATAACTGGCAGATGCTACACCCCTCGGTTTGTCTTTTGATTGCTTTTAAGTGTTTTTGCTTTGCACAGTGATATATATGATATATCCCGCACCTCATTCGACGAGGAAAGGACCGACGATCCCTTCACCGGGAGTGACTCCTTTAGCAAAACTAGAAAAGCCTCAAAAACACTCCATTTTAAAATCATTTGATTCTACAACGATATCAAGTTCATTACGCAATAGGTTTTCAGAAAAACCTGTCGTAGCCCTCCGTCATTTCAGATACGTACTGTTTAGTATTCGTGCTGCGTTTGTTGGCCTCCGTCAAGGCGCAGTGTGCGGTAGCTAACCAGTATTTATCTGCTTATGCATATGATGCAGATTGAGTTAGGGTAGTCGTGCGACCTTGTTGGTCTCCGTCAAGGGTCGTGCGGGTAGGTTTGATTCGATCAAGAAATGACGGGTTGAACTTGACTAGTAGCCTATGATTTGTTGGCCTCCGTCAAGGTCATAGGGTGCTAGGGGCAAAATATTATCGGGAATTTCAAGTGTTGAAATTTGCAATGAGATTGCATACCTTCTATGAGATAGTTGGATCCCGATACCCGCTGCGAGTAAGAGTTACTCCTGGGAGAGTTTTATACATTACAATTAGCCGATCAAGTAGGTGTCTAGAAAGGTGTCAACGGGGTTATGCCTCTGGGAAAACGAGGTTTACATTAATTAGGTTCGTGCGAAGGCACGGGGGACCTCCCTCAAAGTACCGACACTGGCCTGGCTGAAAGATTGGCGAACTTGTAGTGTGTAATTAATCCCGGCTAGTCTTTCCCTTTAGGGTTTGAAGGAAGATTTGATAAAAAGCAGTGGGAGCCATCCTGATTAGATAAAATAATAACCAATCTATTCTTGCAAGAGCGCACGCTGAGTGTTTTCTTCTCTCTCTCTCCTGGTAGCGACCATATCACGCCTTAATCAAGATAATAAAACGGATTATTGACCGAACCCGCTTGTTATACTGAGCTGGGGAACGTTGGTCCCGCTCCAACTTATAATTGTTATAAGACAGAGCAGGAAATTGGGGATTACCAGAATTCCCGTGCCGCCCAAACGAAGAGAGTGCATGCTGATGCATCATCTTCGGGTGTGTTCATTACAAAGAACTGTTTCTCAGTATCCTCTGCATCCTTGGTATATGATACCGGATCAGGATCCCAGATATGTAAGATGTTACATAGGGCTACAAAAGGGTAGAAAAACTGAGAACGGGTGATAAGTTTCATGAGGCAGAAAACGGGGCAAGTGTTGCAGCCAAGTCTGTTGGTCACTGTCACCCTGTATTGTAATACATTGATTCCGAACAAATGTTATTAGATACCGAACCTGATATACAAAATCATATCTGTCTCTTTATTAGTAAAGAAACGATAAAATTTTGTATTGTTGGATAATGTTTTGAACATTTCCTATATCAAAAGTTGATCGGTTCAGGCACGTTATCTAAAAGCATTAATGTTCTAAATCAAACTACAGTTCTTAGTATACGAAACACACACAAGAGGAAGAGTTCAGAAATGAACAAATTCTTCTTGAGGTATTGTAGACTAGGTCAGATCACTGTGAACCGACTAGCTAGAGTTACATATAGATGCATATTTAAATCAGTTTGAATTTACATCTTGTGAAACTCGCCAGTCATGTCACAAAGATAAGATGACCATAGCTCTGTTTATTGGAAACAGAGAAAGAGTTAGTGAACTCTTGGGACTGATACATGATGATGTATGTAAGGTCTCCTGTCTACACGTGCCAGGACTGATTCTTTATACTTCGTTATATTCTCTGATAATCTCTCAAGATTCAGTCATATGTTCCTGTTGAAACATGAGTCCGAACCTTTTGAGATATTCACAGAATATAAGCGAGAAGTAGAGAACCAAAATACGGGTATAAGTATTATGTCCTATGATGAGATCAAGGAGGAGAATACTTGAGCATGGAATTCCTGGACTATTCTAAAGGAGAATGAGATTCTCTCTCAGCATTACTCCTCCGTATACACCATTGCACGATGGTATGTCGGGGCGGAGAAGATACACCCTATTTGATATGGTGTGCTCTATGATGAGTACTACTGAGTTACCTATTTCCTTTTGCGGGTTATGCACTTATGAAGCTGCATACCTATTGAATAGGGTTCAAATCAAATCTGTTGCCTACCATTTCATATGTGATATGGAAAGGGAAGAGCCCGTATCTTAAGTTAGTTAAGATTTGGGGTTGTCCGGCCTATGTCTAAAAGCATAATCCGGACAAGCTCGAGGCAAGGTCTGTAATGTAGAACTGGAAAGGTTCCAGCTATACAAACTGCAGCTGCTGATTTGGTAGAACCGAGAGATTCAGTAGATTCCAACGAACCTCAGCCTCTCCGCCGATCTAGTAGGGTTCCTCACCCACCTGAGAGATACTTCGGTTGCTCTATGACAGTGGGAGCGAGGATTACATCATGAGATGATGACCCAACTAGCTTCGAGCTGGCCATCAGGAGTAAGACTCTGTCAGAATGGCTGGATACTTAGCGATCTGAGATGGAATCCTTATACGCCAACAAAGTATGGACTTTGGTTGCTATATCTGAAGGGTTAAATCCCCATCAGGAGCAAGTATATCTTGAGAAGATTACTTGGTGTATATGGAAAAGTTGAGACTTTCAAAGCTAAACTTGTTAAAGGTTTTCGTCATCAACCAGGCGTGGATAATGATGAAACCTTTTCTAATACCTATGCTTAAGTCCATCCAGATCCTACTTGCCACGGCTACATACCATGACTACGATATCTGGTGGTTGGGTGTCATGACTGCTTTTCTAAATACTGATTTAGAAGAGTGCGTCTATAAGTACACAGCCAGAGGGCCTCGTAGACAGTGGGAGCAGCGGAAACGTGTGCAAGATGCTTTATAGGATAAAACAGGCATCACGGAGTTGGAACATCTGTTTTGATGGATTAGTCAAAGAGTTTGACATCATCAAAATAGTAGATGAACCTTGTATAAGCAAAAAGGTAGTAGGGAGTATGGTGGTGATCCTCGTAGAGTACGTGGATGACATACTCTTGATAAGAAAGGAGTTTCCTATGCTACGCTCGATCAATCTCCGTTTATCACAAAGATTCTCCGTGTAGGATCAAAGTGATACCTACTAAATCCTGGATTTTGGATCTATGAGATAGACCTAATTGGATATTAGGAATCTCACTAGTAGTAGTGAGATGGTATCAATCGATCCTGGGGAGAATCACTGGAAGTGTTCCAGGGTGATAAAGACGACTGAATGTCAGTCGCAGGCATTGTCTTTACCCTCAGTAAAGGGACGGTATGTTGGAAGAGTTCCAAGCTAGATACCGTGACATACTAGACGATAAAGGCTGGATACATCGCTACTTATGATGCTACCAAAGAGGACGTTTGGATGTATATTAGTTCATGAGATGAACTACGTTCCTACCATTGTGAGACAATGGAGTTGTGGCTTATGCCAAGGAACGCCGGTCCCATCAGTGATCCAGACTTATTCTAAGGCAGTATCACCTGATCATGGAGATGGTTGATCTCCAGGGTGATGAGGCAAGGAGAGCAGACTTAGAGGATAACGCAGCGGATCCACTCAAGAAGGCCTATTCCCAGAGAGAGACTTTTATGGGATGGTTGAGTATGAGATACTGCAACCACTGCTACAGATGGCCCTAGTGCAAGTGGGAGATTGTTAGTTATATGTATGCCCTAGAGGCCATTACTGTACATAGGATGTATATTGTAGTGGATGCTGGGACATATATAGGGAGGACTTTCTTGCTCGACATGATAGTATGCTATCTGGTTGATCTTTACCTTAACGTGTACACTGATTGTCTCTCTGTTACATGTTGGTAAAGCCCTTAGGATGTGTACTTGACTACCTGGACTGTGATGCGGATCATACTAGTGGGGACATGGTAGTCCATAAGTACATCCTTAAAAGTCCCTAGTCGTGGGTGTATCGAGACGGGGCATCGATATACCAGAGTAGACTAGCGTGTACCTTCTCGACCCATACAGATGGGCGATGGATGATCCCATATCCATTGGTGTTTGACATCAGAGGAGATATACGGGTGCTCAGTAGAGACTGGGTACGCTGGACGGACTCGCCGAGAACTCCCAGATGGTATTATACCTCACGTCAGATGGCAGTTCTCTGGTGACACTGGTACAGAGTAGTCTGTTGACCCGAGATCGTCATAGAGTCTTGTGTGGCTCCCACTGTGCTTTGATTTCCATCTTACCACGTCCAAGAGGGCGTGCGAAACGGTGGTTTTTGGGTACAGTCCCGAGTCACATGGAGGCAATGAGCGATAGGAGGGAATTCGTCTCTCCCGGTATAGGGAGTTGATGTTGCGCTGTGTTCGATTGGCTATAACAGGAAATCCCTGGCCAGGGTTGCTGAGATTTACTGGTAAGTGTTACCAGTAGTTTCTCGAATTGTTATAGACCTCATATCGACACGACTTATCAAGCTATTGGGGTCTGACGTTTACCACCCCTAGGCGAGATATGCGACATATCAGACGATCAGACCGGACTGTACGGTAGTGTTACTGGTTGGATTCACAGGAGTGTGAGCGGGCTTGCTCGTCGATCTTCTGATCGCTCAATACCCGGGTGGCCGTTACGTTTAGCAGACCGCTTGCGGCTTGTGGGTGTTTGATATGATCATCACCTGCTGCCGGCGTATTGACGAGTCTTTAGAGTCCTACACAGAGGTTTCCTGGCTCAAGCGAAACGAAATAGGAGCGCATATGAGATATGTGCGGGACCGAGAATAATACGAGTATGTGATACTGTATTCGATTCTCGCGATGTGACATTGATCGGTTATATGCGATATAGCCGGGTTATCGGATCAAGTGTTGATTCGATAAGATGTTACTAATGATACCAGTCGGTTATGTGCGTCATGACCGGATCGTTAAATCAAGTGTTGATTTAATGATTTAATGCATAATTATATATTTGATATATTACTTTGCATTAACTAGTATCGGTTCACTTTAAATGGATTTTCTCGCTCGGATGTGCGCATTGCATATGCGATATGATATTGTGCACTTGTTTGTATCATATTTGATGATGCATGCAAATTAGGGTTTGTGTAAAGAATTAAACCTTGGTTAAAGAAATGGTTAGGGTTTTTATTTGATTATTCATTTATTCATTTGTTTTTGTTTTTGGAAAATAAATTGCATAAAATAGAATGGTGGCTTTCTTTTGTCTTCTTTCATGAAGCTTCATGAACTTTTGACTTAGTCACCATTTTGTCTCATGCTTAACCTTAACCAATTCTATTAACTCAAGTTAATTCTCTACACCTAACCATGGTGAGAATTATGATAAGAATGGATTTTTATTTATTCTTTAAAAAACTTATCATAATACTTATCATATTCTACTTCATCTTCTTCTTCACTTCAACACATGAAGAAAACCTTAGGTCATCAATGGTGATTGATGATAAAGAGTGAGAAATCCAAATCTAAAGTCTACCCACTTCCTATTTCTTCATCCTCTACCTCTTGCCAAGTAGTAGAGTGTGTTTTCTTCATAAGTTTCTTGACTTGGTGAAGTCGGAGCTTGATTTAGCGATGCCTCGACGTAGATCATCTTCGGCATGGACATCGACGACCTAGCTCGCTTATTCTTCGACGAAGCCGACGCTAGAGCCCGGGAGTTCACTTGGACAGCGAAGGCACTTCGTTGCGGAGCTATGGAGGTGGACAAACGGATCTACAAAGGTTGTATTTCCGTATTCCCTTAGTTAATTGTTAACTAGTTTCCTTTTTCGCCTAGACATCTAGCAAACGATCCGTACATTAGGGTTTCTCGGCATCGAATTTTTGAAATTGGCATGGTAGATGCCTTTAGAGACCTCACTAGAGTGCCTAGGAACCCTACAGGTGGAAGAAAACAGGCAAGAAACGACGTCACAAACTCATCCCAGGTCATAGGAGAAAGATCAGCGGCTCTGCCCCTCTCCAACGACTCACATCAATTCTGGGCCAAACCCTCCAGACGAAAACTGGCAAACTCTACCCACCTCTCGTCGGAACATCGAAGTGAGCGACAAATCCTGGCCATCCAGTCGATGAATGACTGTGGATCCTCAGTAACATCTGTGCCCGTAAACACCGGGGGTCTCAACCTCATAAAATCTGTCAGCGACACAGCAATAACCTCCGGAGCTGCAACTGTGACTACCGGAACTGTAGGTACTACTGTGGCCTCCGCAGCGGGTGGAACAACTGCCTGCCCCTGCGCTTGGATGGTCTCTACCAAAGTTCCCACAATCTGGCGCAGATCCTGCATACCAGCTCCAATCATAGCAATGTGCTCCGGTACAACAGGCGTACTGCCCTGGTCAGTCCTCGCCTCAGACGAGTCAACTCTGACCTCGGCCCTCGCGGCCACTCTCTGTGCCCTCGTAGTCTTCGGCGGCATATGGGCTGGAAATTGAAACAAGATTCGATAAGGAAACGGAAATCGAATCACCAAAATGTATATCAATCATGGAAGGAACATCAATCAATAAGTCCTAAGGTCAGTTAGGTGGAGTACCGTGTCGTAAGTATGCCGCGGAACATACACATGCTACGTCACTCTGCTTAAGCTACCTACTCTATCATACCAAGGTCATCCTAGACTCCGAAAAGTAAAACCTAACGCTTTGATACCAACTTTGTCACGACCCGCAATTCGGCCCGTAAACGGCACTTAAACTACGTAACGTCTACAGGCGTACGCAATTTAAGTAAGCCGAAAACCCAGAAATCTAAACCACCCAAAACTGGATCAACGGAGAAATCATAGTTTAAATATTTTAGAAATCACAATTTAAAATCTCTAACTCTATTTTTCTTTCTTGAAAATTTCGGCAGCACCTCCTTTGTAAAAACTAGCCCCGAAAACGGGTACAACACAGATAATAAATAAAGCATCCCAATTGGGAGTAAAAATCACGCCCACCGGCGGAGACAAACACCACAACAAGTATACGACGCCAAAGCGAAGAAATAACAAAGAAACGACTATAAAGGAAGTAAACATATCCAATATAACCGGCTTCTACGAGCACGGCACCCAAAACCAATATAATACAACACCGAAATCTCACAAGTCGTCTCTAAGTCATATACAACAGAGGTAGATGGAGAATACTAGATCCAACAAAAAGATATACAATGTACAAACGGATAACCGCAAACCCACCTAAAAGTAACGGCCTCACTGCCAATAGTAACGGTATCCGCAAAAGTAGTGATGATAAGCTGCCCTGCCACGACTGCTCAGAGGGTAAGTCCTGCAAAACACAGTGGCACAACGGGATGAGTTGCCAACTCGTGAATAGTAATTAACATCATACTGTAATCGCAGGTATGCACGAACAGCGATCTATCTAGCACATGTAATTAGATAGCATAAGTATGATAAGTGAATATGCAACAATCATGTAAAGGTACATCATCAGGGTACTACAACTACATGAAGCAATGCATATCAAAAATAATCCTGAGTGTGTGGGATGATACAATAAAATCTCATGCAAAATCATACGCATGGAAAAACACCAGTATCTCTCACTGACACATCGAATCCCAAATCCTCAGGCACCGCATCCGCAGATCGGTCCTCACATCCTGTAAGTCTCATGGAACCTGAATGTCTATCATCGACACCCGAAACATCATGAAGACATATACCTATAAGTATATATATATAAGGATATCATCCACGTATGTCCACCGACGATACGTAAAAATCATGGAAAACCTGAGTGTCCAACACCGACACTCGAAATATCCATAAAACCCGTGTCTAACATCGACACGTAAATCCTCATAACTCAGGCGCTGTCACCACGACTGGCCCTGACGATATGTCATACCTCACTCCGGTCGGTATCCCCATGATATCCGTCGAGTCCAAATACAATCACCGGTAGGTAGTGATCCCACAGCCAGGCTTATCGTTTACACCACGAAATCACCACTCGCCCTGGGGTACCATACCGGGTCCACCATGTACCCGCAGACGGTGCCTCCCGCTCCTCGAATCGGGTATCACAAGTCAAATCTCAGAACCGAGAAATCACATAGTGGACGCACTGAAATATCATATTAAGAGAAACCAGGTTTTCAAACAATATATATATATAGTTTCTTGAAAATAATCCCACGGTTCTCAAATCCATAATCATATGAAATCCATATCTCAATGTGTAAAATCCATGTAAAACTGATATATGCAACATAAAACATCAATATGAGCATATAAAGGGAAAACCGCTCTTTAATTGAATCCAGCTTTTTAGAATATAACTTGCAATTCCCAAAAACTCGAATCCAGAATACATATATATACAGCGTCCCATACCACCGACATATATGCTTTAAAACTGATTATGTAACAATAGCAAGGTTTAAGTATCTATATGTAAGCAAGTATGTATGATGTCTATCATAAGTATCAAGATCAACAACTCAATATCATATATCAATGAAATACCACTGGAGATACATACAACTATCGCTAAAATATGGTGTACATGTCAATATGAGTGTCTGATGTACATGTCAATATGAGTGCCTGATGTACAAGTAGCTATAGTAATGTATACGTGAGATGGAATAAGGGTTACTACCTCAACTATTCCGGCTCAATGAAATGTCACGTATGTAAGTGTCAACAATATCTCATATGTACAAATGGGATAAGGCTACTACCACACTATCCCTATCTACTACTGTATTACGTAAGTAGGTGCTTGTGTGTCATGGCAATTACTGACGATGTGGGTATAACATACAATTAGTGCTCGTGCGGCATGAACCGTCAGTAATGTGTTATATCTAAAGCTACGAGTCAGATATATCAGATGATACTACGCAATGACATTCATATGAAATTAATTAATGTGCAACTACTATGCAGCTAACATATCATACTCGCCCCGACGCATAGCGCCATACGGGCGATTTCCCGTAGATGTTAAATCTACTCACCCGTGGTCTCCAGCTATGAAAATCCGACCACCTGCTTCCCCTTGTTCGCAGCGTCTGAAGTCCCCGCTTGCGACGCTATAATTTCACAAACACAAGAAATAGTGCGAATATCTCAGAATCAATCAAAACAAGGTAAAACTACGTATTTAAAAACGCACTAACACACTAAACCAACTCACGAGTACATGTCTAATGGCTAACACGCGCAACGATACCTCAATACCAAACTGAGTACATCGCAGCACAAACACACGACTCGTGTCGCAACACGTATCACGCGGACTCAAAACACTAGATTATAGGTAATCGATCCCAGATTTTGTATACTGCATTTACTAACAAAGTAAACAGTACCAAACACCCCAAGACAACAGCAGACAACAACCCACAGAAGACCCACCCCAACCCCCAACTACCTTGCCGGCGTCGCCGGTCCGCTCCTTAGTGGTCGCCGGCCTCGACCGGTGGGGTGGCCTCCGTCTCTCAGGTGGTGTCTCAGGTCCACTAGCACATCTCTCTAGAATTGTTTATTCAGACACTAAAATTCCCATGTCACAGCAGGTATTAACAGTTCTAAAAAGACTTAAAAACCCCGATATCGCCTCAATCGATATAAACTGCGTTCAACGCAACAATTAACGATCAAAACCACACAAAAACTCTAATTTAATAATAGAGGGAATATACCTAACAACTTTGCTCACAACTCCAAGCTTTTCCCAACTCCAAGTGATCAAAGAAGCAAGAAATCCCAAGCTTATGATATTTTGTGATGTGTTTTAGGATTTTTGAGGATTTTGTGATAGAATTGATAAGAAATGAGAAAGGAATTGAGTAAAGGCAGTGGAGGGAGAGGGAATCTCGGCCAAGGGGATAAGATGAAGGATTTGTAAGGCTTTCCTAGCAATTTCCTATCATTTAATGCAAAGTTAATGCATACACACACTACACACACATGCATGCATCTTCATCATTTTCTTTTCTTTTCTTTTCTTTTCTTTTCATTAAAATCCTAGTTTAATTCAAATCCACACATTAATCCTAAGTGAAGTGAGAAGGATTGCTTAACTCAATTATTTTAAAGAAAAGGTTGCTTAGAGGAATTTTCCCAAAATTTGAATACCGCATTAAAATAATATTAAAATTGGGAAAAAAATTCAAATTGAACCAAAATGTCCCATATACTCCCAAAGCTTACGCACTAGCTTTATTTTAGCTAAACTAGGTGCTGGCAAGTCTATATGGTCGTTTGTTCACAGTCGGGTGAAAACGGAAAATACCGACAAACTTACCCTAAAACGGACAAATTCTCATAACGATTTCTAAAACGTTACAACAAACTACCGGGTACGTCGAAGTGTTTAGTAGCCTACTCACGTTGTTGAGGGAGACTGCTTCACTTCAGGTACTTGGCGGATAGTTTTCCGTACCCGTAGGGGTCTAGGGTGGGGTAATGGCTATTCATCACAACTGTGTAATTCGTCTTTTATTGCAGGCTCAAAGCAAATGCGGATTGCTAATAAATCCAATAAAGTTCATCTGTGATCTGGAATGCTTATTATTGCGTCTGACGAATGTACAATATCTATATATGATAGCTATTAGATGTCACTTATGTTTTACACCCGCGCTAGCCCAGCCCCCGCTCTGTCGTTAGTTAAGTAACCTAACGGGTGTGTACGGGACCCCGTGGCGAATGCGGATGGCATAAGAGGACGTGGTATTTTCGTTGTTTTCTGCAATGATAGGATAATTGATGGGACGCATTATTATAATGCAAAGAAAATAAACCAATGTTGGAACAAATTTAAAAGAAACCGCTCGGTTATTTTAAAAAAGATCAGAATTTTTAATTGCGGAGCTTTAACCACTCCTTTTAAAAAGTATCAGGTTCCTTCGATTAAATCAAGTTCACTACGTTCACGGTTTTGCCAAAACCATTCGTAGCCCTCCGTCATTTCTTATGAATGGTCAGTAGTATTCAAGCTATGTTTGTTGGCCTTCGTCAATGCATAGTGTTTGGTAGCTGCTTGGATATTCATTTGGTGCATAGATAGATGTGTTGGTTTGGGACAGCGTATTACCTTGTTGGCCTTCGTCAAGGGTATGTACGGGTGGGTTCAAATTAACTAGATAATGATGGGCAGAACTTGACATGTGACTTATGATTTGTTGGCCTTCGTCAAGGTCATAAGAGCATGGGGCAAAAATCCACATCGGGAATTTCTAAAGAAACTGAAATTTGCAGAGAGAAGCATACCATTTTGGAGTTTGATGAATGTTGGTAGGATTCCTTCAACATTATGATACAATCATCTCGATTCCTCCACGGACGGAGTTTTATTCAAGCATCATCACGAAGAATACATTCAAGAATTGAATACGAATCATAATGCTCGAATTGAAAATAAGCAAGTTTAAAGAATCTTCACCTTTATTATATCAACAATTAGTTACAACTCTCAAGAACTACAAGAGGATGGAACTTTGATCGTCGATTCTAGCGTCGCTCGGCTCCTTGTGTCGTGGATCGGCTCGGATCTCGTGCTCCGTTGAAGTCCGGTTCTGCTTCTAAAGGTTGGTTGAAGACTTGCTTGCTAGAACTAAAAGGATCTTGAATTTGGGCTTTGGATTAGGGTTAGGGTTTGGCACAAGTCTTGTCACTAAACTTGTGGGAGGATGAAGAACTAACTATAGATTGAAGATTAGTTCTTTGATTTAACCCCAAGATTGATTAGCCATTAACCTTAGATCTAGGCTCCTATTTATAGACTTCCCAAAACCCTAGATCTAGGATTCAAAATTTGAATTTCCCTCCAAAAGTTTGTTAGCTAGAGAGGCTTCTAGAAGTAGTTAGTTAGAGGGAGCTTCTAGAACTAGTTTGTTAGGAGCTTAATCAAGATTAGCTTAATTAATCATCCTTGCTAATTTGGCAAAAGACTCTGGAGAATTCTGAAGTTTGACGTGTCAAAATGAGGTGTACCCACTGAGAGAAGAATATTGGAGCAGAAATGGAATGATGAATTGTCAAGGCCGCCGCAGAACCGCGGCGTAAGCTGGCTCCGGCCGCGGTTCCGCGGCTCTGTTGAAGCCTCAGGGCTTCAATCTTGCAGTGTTGCTTCCTTCTATCTTTGGGATTATTCTCTGATATGTTTATTCTCTGAATGCCTTTTAGATCATTGCCAGATTCCATATCCTTGAGTTGGCGTATTTTTAGCAGACTTTGTTATGTAATTTTTTGCCCGATCTCTTGGAATTTCCTGCACAGACTTTGAAACACACGTTGCGATATGCAAGAATGATGCGATGCTATGAAATACAGTCAATTTCCCTTATAGTGCCGGTTTTAAAGTCTAACACATGCAATCTGATATTTTACGACTGATTTGCTAATATGTGCAATATGAATACCGAACAGCTCTAGATGAGTGCAAATGATAGGGAAATTACCGGGTTTAAAGATGCAGTATTTCGAATGATCAGGTGTCAGGATGAGTTCGCTCATCAACCTCCCTTTTGGTCAATACCTGGTAGCCCGTTACGTACGGCTAGTACCTCTGACGTGCTAGTGGTTAAATCTGTTAGATATGTATGCCCTAGAGGCCATTATTGTATAGTACTAGTTTGTATAATACATTTTGGAAGCTTGGGATATATATATACGGGTTTACGACAGTCTTGCTCGATATAGTAGTATGCTACTTGGTTTGTTTCTATCTTAATATGTGTATATGTTTCTTTTAACATATCGCTAATACATATTGATGGAGCCCTTAGGATCTTTGCTTGACTACTGGCATTGTAATGGCGATCACACTAGTGGGGGCTGGGTAGTCTATAAGCACATCCTTATTTTGGTCCCTGGTCATAGGATTATTGAGACAGGGCATCGATACTCCAGAGTAGACTGGTGCATACGCTTCTTTTCCCAGCAGGGGAGATGGTCTGTCCCACAGCCATCAGTATGTCATACTAGAGATAGTATGCAGGTGCTCGTTAGGTTACGAGTACACTGGACAGGACTCGTCGGGAACTGTTGGTTGGTATTATACCTATCGTCAGTTAACAGTTCCCAGGTGACATGAGTACAGCTTAGTCCACTGACTTGACACTGTCACTTCGCCTCGAGTGTATTCCCACCGTTCTTTGATTACTACCCTACCACGGTTCTACTGAGTCGTGCAAACAGGTAGTAGTTGGGAGCAGTCCCGAAGCACTTGGAGACAGTGAGGGTTAGACAGGATTCGTCTCTCCCGGTATTGGGGGTTGATATCGCGCTGTGTCTAGGAGAGCCATTACTCATAGTCGTCCCTGGCCAGGGCATAAGAGATTTGCTGGTAGGGTTACCAGTAGTTTCTCAGGGTGTTTTGGGCTACACTCTGACACGACTTGTACCGCTATTAGGGGACTGACGTTTGCCACCCCCTAGGCCCGCCATGAGATACTCTTAGACGAACAGACCGGACTGTACGGAGATTGTCACATACAGGCTCAGTAGGATTTCGGATGGGTTCACCTCATCAGTCTTCTTATCGGCATCTACCTGGGGATCATTACGTACAGCTAGTGCCGCTTGCAGTCTGTGGTTAACCCTACTGCCAGCGTAGTGTCGAGTCTTTAGAGTCCCACACAGAGGGTTATTCTCCTTTGGGCAAAACAGAGTAGAGGTCGCATGGTTTTGCGACAAAGTTCGTTCACATCCGCGCACTTGTGCACGTTTGGTGTCCGGACAGTTATTACTAGTGGGCTTTGGTTTAAGCCAGATCCTAGTATATGTTTTGGGGTTAGCTTTATCTCATTGTATTCGTGTTCCTCGGAACACGGATGCGGGTGTGTATGCACAGTTGACTGAGACAGAGGCAGAGGATTCTCATTAGGGTTATGGTACGGATGTGTATGGACAGTTGACTGTTGTCTTTTTCCAAACCCTAATGAGAATAGGAAATATGTTTAATAATATTAGTTAACAATTATTGTGCCATGGTTGAGTTGAATTCTTGACTTTTGTTGACTTGTTGACTTTTGTTGACCGGTTGACCAAAGTAGACTTGTTGACCATCATCATTTGTTTTCAAAGATGCTTCTTATTTTTTGCACAAAGCATTTAATGAATGAAATGATAATGGTCATTCATCAACTCACCATCACAAATTGTTAATTATTATTATTGTTATCATTTTCTAAAAAGAGAGCATGGTTGTAAAAAAATTGATTCATTCTTACTTGCATCTTCTCTCTCATCCATTGCTCGCCTTCTTCCTCTAGCTCAAGGAAAATCCCTCTCATGAGTTGAGAACCATTTTCCTTTGAGATAAAACACCAAGACTAATCTCTACTCTTTCTAGGGTTCTAGGTTTAGCAAACCAAGCACCTTAGTTACCTCTAGGTTGAGGTAGGAGCTCAAGTTCGAACCCTCGGGTGGATCTATCTTCGACAAAGAGGAGACGACGAGGAGGAGCCGTACAAACTATTACAAGGAGCAAGCAAGGAGGAGAACAGCAAGAAGAGAAGGAGTTCAAGACCTAGGTATAACCCCCTTAACCGAGTAGGTAAAACTCGTAGTTGTTGCTAGTGTGTTGTTTAGCAAAGATCCGGGTTTTTCTTGTCCATGTTACCAAAACCCTAAAAAAATTGTTTTCACCGTTTTCGCAACCCCGAAAGAACCGGGAGAGGTAACGTGGACCTAACTGTGGTATCAGAGCCTGGCTAAACACACACTAGCATGTTAGTAAAGTATCTAGAATTTCGATCGGACAAAAAACCGCAAAACACTCCGAAAATGCTAACTTTCTGCCGATTTTTATTTCTGCTCAAAAAATAATAAATCATGTACTAAAAATCGGCTCAGGGTTTTTACAGAACATAGAAGAAATTTGGTCCAGTGAGTCTGTTAAAGCGCCGCGGATCTGCAACCGAGTTAACTCGTCCGTGGGTCAAACTTCTTGCAGTGTTCTTGTATTGGTGTTTTGTGATTTTTAGGATGGTTTGTTTCTGCCCAGAATTTCCAGAGAACAAATTTTTTTTTTGGGATGGTTACAAGTCCGTATTTTGATCGATTTTCTGTAGACTTTGGCTAATGGGGTATATCTGTGATGTGATATATGTATTGAATGTCTGCTAATCGCTATACGTCGATTAGTGGGGGTTATACATATCTGTGATCTGTAATGTGGATGGTTTGTGTGTATGAATTCGTTGGATTGTCGCGGATGAATAGCCGGGGGTTGTGAGATGAGAGTTTTATTTATCTTTCAATTCATGTAATATGTAAATTGATGTAATATTATTTGTATGGCTGCACATCCGGGATGAGGTTGTAGCCGCTATTGTATAATTTCTTTTTACTGTTTTTGCTCCTAGGATAGACCCAAGGTGGGGTGCACAAACTACCGGGTATCTCAAAGTGTTGAGTGGCCTACTCACGTTGTTGAGGGAGGTTGCTTCGCTTCGGGTACTTGGCGGGTAGTTTGCCGCACCTGTAGGGGTCTAGGATGGGGTATTTGGCTCTTTATCACGACCGTGTAATCTGTCTTTCGTTGCAGGCTCGAACGGAATGCAGATTCCTAGTATATCCAATGTGTTCATCTGTGATCTAGAATGGCTATCATTGCATCTGGCGAATGTGTATATATCTATATATGATATCTATTTAGGCGTTGCTTATGTTTTTCATCCGCGCTAGTCCAGCCCCCGCTCTGTCGTTAGTTAAGTAACCTAACGGGTGATGACGGGACCTCGTGGCGAATGCGGATGGCATAAGCGTACGTCATATTTTCGTTATTTTCTGCAATGGTAGGATTAATTGATGGGACACATTAAATTAATGCAAGAAAATAAACCTAAAAGACGTTGTTGGAACAATTTTCAAAAAGCTGTTATTTTAAGGATGTTCACTTTTGTTTTGCATCGAGGTATTCGGTTATGAATGCCCAGCACCTCATTCGACGAGGCAAGGGCCGAGATCCCCTCATCGGGAGTGACCCCTTGGACAAAAGTTTGCGTCAGGGTAATAACTTCACTATAGTCGATTATTATTGCTTTGCATCGAGGTATTCAGTTTAGAATATCCTGCACCTCATTCGACGAGGCAAGGGCCAAGATCCCCTCATCGGGAGTGACCCTTTGGACAAAAGTTTGCGTCAGGGTAATAACTTCACTATAGTCAATTATTCTTGCTTTGCATCGAGGTATTCAGTTTAGAATATCCTGCACCTCATTCGACGAGGAAAGAGCCGAGATCCCTTCACAGGGAGTGATCTCTTTAGCAAAAGTTTTCGCCACTATATTTTCAAAAAGGCAATCATGTTCCTTCAACGATATCAAGTTCATTACGTTAACGGATTTTTCGCTAAAAACCCATCCGTAGCCCTCCGTCATTTCGTACAAGTAACACTTAGTATTCGTGCTGCGTTTGTTGACTCCGTCAAGGCGTAGTGTACGGTAGCTGAGTGCTGCTTGTTTGTAGCAGTATATGGGATTGGTTATGACAGTCGTATAACCTTGTTGACTCCGTCAAGGGTTATGCGGGTGGGTTTAATGCAATCCAGATAATGACGGGTTGAACTTGACTAGAACTCTTTGATTTGTTGACTCCGTCAAGGTCACTTGGGTCCTAGGGGCAAAAATCCACATCGGGAGTTTCTAAAGAAACTGACACTTGCAGATTTAGCATACCTTCTGGAGTGTGGTGACTAGAGTGGATTCCATCTAGGTCATCACACAATGATAGTTGGATCCCGATCCCACTGATGAGTTGGATTACTCTCGGGAGATTATTTCACTTAACAATCAATGCTATAAACCAAGTAGGTGCCTAGAACGGTGTTAGCGGGGCTACGCCTCTAGGGAAAAGAGGTTATTTAATTAAGGAACTTCGCGAAAGCGTTGGAAAACCTCCCTAGAAGTACCAACACCGGCCTGGCTGAAAGGTTAAGCAAGTATTGTGACGTGCGATTAATCCTGACTAGTTCTTCTTTTAGGATTTGAAGAAGAATTTGAGGAAACGGTGGGAGCCATCCTGGTTAGATAAATCAATAAACCAATCTAATCTTGCAAGAGCGCACGCTGAGTGTTTCTTTTCTCTCTCTCCAGGTAGCAACCATTTCACGCTCTAATCAAGATAATAAAATGTATCGCTTGACCGATCCGAATTCTTATTCGGGGCTGGGGAATGTTGGTTTGGCTCTAACTTGTGAGAACAGTCATAAGTATGAACAAGGGAAAAAGGATTATATGGATTCCAAGGATACCCAGTTGAAGAAGAAGTATGGTTTTGCATCTACTTCAGGTTTTCTTGTAATTGAGAACTGCTTTACGGTCAGCCCTACCTCCTGGGTACTTGATACCGGATCAGGATCTCATATCTGTAATTTATTGCAGGGACTGAGAAAAAGTAGGAAAGTTGTATCTGGTGATATGTCGCTCAGAGTAGCGAACGGAGCATAAGTTAATGCTGCAGCCGTCGGTGAATATCACCTAGTGTTGCCAAATGGCAATACTATGATTTTGAACGATTGCTACTATGTACCTTCCATGGTTTGCAACATTATATCAGTTTCTTTACTCGATAAAGATGGATATAACTTTGTTCTTGATAGAAATATCATGAGCATTTACCTTCATAAGGTACTGGTTGCAGAAGGTACACTGTGTAATTGTATCTACGTTCTAAATCAGAATACGGTTCTCAATATACAAAACACATGCAAGAGAAAGAATTCAGATACGAATGAATCCTACTTGTGTCATTGTAGATTTGGTCATATTGGAGAGAAAAGACTAAGCAAGTTGCATAAAGATGGACTCTTGAATGTGTTCGAGTTTTCATCTTATGAAACTTGTCAGTTTTGTCTCAAAGGGAAGATGACCAAATCTCCGTTCACCGGACATGGAGAAAGGGCACCAGAGCTCTTGGGACTCATACACAGTGATGTATGTGGTCCGATGTCTATATATGCAAGGGGTGGGTTCTCGTACTTCATCACATTCACTGACGATCTCTCTAGATTCGGATATGCGTATCTTATGAAACACAAATCTGAAGCTTTTGAGAAATTCAAGGAATTCAGAAACGAAGTAGAGAACCAGACTGGCAAAAGTATCAAGATCCTCCAGTCTGATAGAGGAGGGGAGTACTTAAGCACGGAATTCCTAGATTACTTAAAAG
Organism: Agapanthus africanus; assembly: GCA_030015575.1. Taxonomy (NCBI): domain Eukaryota; kingdom Viridiplantae; phylum Streptophyta; class Magnoliopsida; order Asparagales; family Amaryllidaceae; genus Agapanthus; species Agapanthus africanus. Next base: position 496,827,212 of record CM057347.1, on the reverse strand, counting down.
AGAATGGTATTCTCTCTCAGCTTACTCCTCCTTATACACCACAGCACAACGGTGTATCGGAATGGAGGAATCGTACCCTATTGGATATGGTTCGCTCCATGATGAGTAGTGCCGAGTTGCCTCTTTCATTTTGGGGACATGCGCTTCAGACAGTGGCATACCTACTGAATTACGTTCCATCCAAATCAGTGCCTAAGACTCCATATAAAATATGGAGTGGAAGAAATCCGTATCTTAAGCGATTTAAGATATGGGGTTGTCCGGCCTATGTGAAAACACAGAAACCGGACAAACTAGAGGCACGATCTGTTCTGTGTAAATTTGTGGGATATCCTAAAGACTCACTAGGATATTTGTTCTACTACACTGAGGAACAGAAGGTGTTTGTATCTCACCACGCTACCTTTTTAGAAAGAGAGTTTCTTGCAAAAGAAACTAGTGGGAGTTCGGTAGAACTGGAAGAAATTCAGCGACCACAAAATGTAACTGAAAATTTAGAGGAACCACTGGATTTAATAACCCCAAATAAACCTCAGCTACTCCGCAGATCTGGTAGGATTTCTCATCCGCCCGAAAGATACTAAGGTTTTCTCTTAGGCGGGGATTGAGAGGATTGCATCTTGGAAGAAGATGACCCTACCAGTTTCAGGCAGGCCATTATCAGTAGGGACTCTGATAAGTGGCAGGAAGCAATGCAATCCGAAATGGTGTCTATGTACGCCAATAAAGTGTGGACCTTGGATATTGCTCCACCTAGGATAAAACCCGTTGGATGCAAATGGATCTACAAAAGGAAACTTGGTGTAGATGGGCAGGTGGAAACCTATAAGGCTAGACTCGTTGCAAAGGTTTTCGTCAAAGACATGGTTTGGACTATGACGAAACTTTTTCTCCAGTGGCTATGCTCAAATCCATTCGGATCCTACTTGCCATTGCTGCCTTCCATGACTATGAAATCTGGCAGATGGACGTTAAAACGGCTTTTCTAAACGGCTGTTTGGAAGAGTGCGTTTACATGGATCAGCCAGAAGGTTTCGTAGACAGTGGGAGCAGCGGGAAGGTGTGCAAGTTGCTTAAATCCATTTATGGATTAAAGCATACATCGCGGAGCTGGAACATCTGTTTTGATGAGGCAATCAAGGAATTTGATTTTATCAAAAACGAATATGAACCTTGTGTCTATAAGAAGATTGTAGGACGAACTGTCGTATTCCTAGTCTTGTACGTGGACGACATTCTTTTGATAGGGAATGACATTCCCATACTACAATCGGTCAAGCTATTTTTGTCACAACGGTTCTCAATGAAGGACCTGGGTGTTGACTCGTACATTCTGGGGATCAAGATCTACAGAGATAGATCCAAGAGACTACTGGGACTTTCGCAGTCCAGGTACATAGAGACCGTACTAAAGAGATTTAGTATGGAGGATTCCAAGCGCGGTAACATACCCGTATTGTACGGAATTACCCTCTCTAAGAAGATGTCTCCTAAGACTGACGAGGAGAGGGTTCACATGAGCACTATACCCTACTTTTCGGCGGTAGGATCTATAATGTATGCGATGCTATGTACAAGACCAGATGTAGCTTATGCACTTAGCGTGGTGAGTTGGTATCAGTCAGACCCAGGTGAGGACCACTGGACGGCAGTGAAGAACATTCTCAAGTACCTGAGAAGGACTAAGGAGATGTTCCTGGTTTACGGTAATGGAGACCTCAGGGACGAGTCCTTTACCGATTCAAGCTTCCAGAGTGACAAAGATGACAACAAGTCTGTCTCGGGTTTTGTGTTTACCCTTAATGGAAGGGCGGTGTGTTGGAGGAGTTCCAAACAGGATACCGTCGTAGACTCGACGATGGAGGCTGAATACATTGCTGCAAGCGATGCCGCAAAAGAGGCGGTCTGGATGAAGAAGTTCATTAGTGAACTTCAGGTGGTTCCGTCTATTGTTGACCCAATACCTTTGTATGTCGATAACAATGGGGCTATAGTTTTAGCGAAGGAACCAAGGTCCCATCAGAAATCCAGACACATCTTAAGGCGGTATCACCTGATCAGGGAGATCATTGATCGCCAGGAGATCGAGGTACGGAGAGTGGACACAAAAGACAACACGGCGGATCCATTCACAAAGGCCCTTCCTCAAACACAGTTCGAGCGACTTTTTGAGCTATTGGGTATGCGGTACGCCATCAGCTGGCCTTAGTACAGACGTTGGGTATGCGGTACACCAATTACTGGCCTTTAGTGCAAGTGGGAGATTGTTAGATATGTATGCCCTAGAGGCCATTATTGTATAGTAGTAGTTTGTATAATACATTTTGGAAGCTTGGGATATATATATACGGGTTTACGACAGTCTTGCTCGATATAGTAGTATGCTACTTGGTTTGTTTCTATCTTAATATGTGTATATGTTTCTTTTAATATATCGCTAATACATATTGATGGAGCCCTTAGGATCTTTCCTAGACTACCGGCGTTGTGATGGCGATCACACTAGTGGGGGCTGGGTAGTCTATAAGCACATCCTTATTTTGGTCCCTGGTCATAGGATTATCGAGACAGGGTTCGATACTCCAGAGTAGACTGGTGCATACGCTTCTTTTTCCAGCAGGGGAGATGGTCTGTCCCATAGCCATCAGTACGTCGTACTGGAGATAGTATGCAGGTGCTCGTTAGGTTACGAGTACACTGGACAGGACTCGTCGGGAACTGTTGGTTGGTATTATACCCATCGTCAGTTAACAGTTCCCAGGTGACATGAGTACAGCTTAGTCCGCTGACTTGACACTGTTACTTCGCCTCGAGTGTGTTCCCACCGTTCTTTGATTACTACCCTACCACGGTTCTACTGAGTCGTGCAAATAGGTAGTAGTTGGGAGCAGTCCTGAAGCACTTAGAGGCTGTGACGGTTAGACAGGATTCGTCTCTCCCGGTATTGGGGGTTGATATCGCGCTGTGTCTAGGAGAGCCATTACACATAGTCGTCCCTGGCCAGGGCAAGCGAGATTTGCTGGTAGTGTTACCAGTAGTTTCTCAGGGTGTTTTGGGCTACACTCCGACACGACTTGTACCGCTATTAGGGGACTGACGTTTGCCACCCCCTAGGCCCACCATGCGATACTCTTAGACGAACAGACCGGACTGTACGGAGATTGTCACATACAGGCTTAGTAGGATTTCGGATGGGTTCACCTCATCAGTCTTCTTATCGGCATCTACCTGGGGACCGTTACGTACAGCTAGTGCTGCTTGCGGTCTGTGGTTAACCCCACTGCCAGCGTAGTGTCGAGTCTTTAGAGTCCCACACAGAGGGTTATTCGCCTTTGGGCAAAACAGAGTAGAGGTCGCATGGTTTTGCGACAGGGATCGTTCACATTCGCACACTTGTGCACATTTAGTGTCCGGACAGTTATTACTAGCGGGCTTTGGTTTAAGCCAGATCCTAGTATATGTTTTGGGGTTAGCTTTATCTCATTGTATTCATATTCCTCGGAACACGGATGCGGGTGTGTATGCACAGTTGACTGAGACAGAGGCAGAGGATTCTTATTAGGGTTATGGTACGGATGTGTATGCACAGTTGACTGTTGTCTTTTTCCAAACCCTAATGAGAATAGGAAATATGATTAATAATATTAGTTAACAATTATTGTGCCATGGTTGAGTTGAATTCTTGACTTTTGTTGACTTGTTGACTTTTGTTGACCGGTTGACCAAAGTAGACTTGTTGACCATCATCATTTGTTTTCAAAGATGCTTCTTATTTTTTGCACAAAGCATTTAATGAATGAAATGATAATGGTCATTCATCAACTCACCATCATAAATTGTTAATTATTATTATTGTTATCATTTTCTAAAAAGAGAGCATGGTTGTAAAAAAATTGATTCATTCTTACTTGCATCTTCTCTCTCATCCATTGCTCTCCTTCTTCCTCTAGCTCAAGGAAAATCCCTCTCATGAGTTGAGAACCATTTTCCTTTGAGATAAAACACCAAGACTACTCTCTACTCTTTATAGGGTTCTAAGTTTAGCAAACCAAGCACCTTAGTTACCTCTAGGTCGAGGTAGGAGCTCAAGTTCGAACCCTCGGGTGGATCTATCTTCGACAAAGAGGAGACGACGAGGAGGAGCCGTACAAACTATTAAAAGGAGCAAGCAAGGAGGAGAACACCAAGAAGAGAAGGAGTTCAAGACCTAGGTATAACCCCCTTAACCGAGTGGGTAAAACTCGTAGTTGTTGCTAGTGTGTTGTTTAGCAAAGATCCGGGTTTTTCTTGTCCATGTTACCAAAACCCTAAAAAAATTATTTTTCACCGTTTTCGCAACCCCGAAAGAACCGGGAGAGGTAACGTGGACCTAAAAAAATCCACAGCCAAAGTATTGACGAGTTTTTAGAGTCCCCCATAGACAATTTCTCAAGTTTCGGGCGAAACGTTGTAGAGGCCGTATGATATATGGCAGGGTTCGATCATATACGTGCGGTACTGCACGGATCATGATCGGACGGATCATACTAGTGGGCTTTGGTTTAAGCCGGATCCTAGTATTAAATTTGTTGGATTACTTTAGTCTCATCGCATTCGCATTCAGTCGGAATGCGGATGCAAGTATGTATATACAGGTGAGGGGTTTCCTTGTGATCCATCACGAGTTTACTTTAGATGTTGCCGTATCTTTTTATTATTGTAAACATTTGGATTAATGTTTACACATGGAAATTATGAGCTAGAAACCATCATTTTGTGCATTAAATGATACATGTACTTCATAGGTGATTCATGGTATCAATTCTTGTGCAAATGTCACTTAAAGTGATTGATTAGTGTGTTGATTTGATGAGAGGAGAGAGAGGGGCAGCCAAGGTTATGGTTAAATCTCTTGTATATCTTTTTCTTACTCTCTCTCATATTATTACTCCATCACAAGAAATGAAAAGAAGAAAAAGCCTTCTCTTCTTTTTCTTCTTCTTCTTCCTCTAGCTCCATTAATGGGAACACCTTCAACCTCCATCCAAGCAATGGATGCAAGAGGCAAAGTGATCACAAACATTCTCTACAACACCTTGGACACGTCGGCTAGCACACTTCGTGCCCGAGTTGCTTCGGATGAAGCGGGAGCCCGTAAAAAGACTTCTCGATGTGGTGCCCTTTCCGACAAGGAGATGAAGACCGGAGTTGCCGCGGGGAGCTTGGGATGGTGGCCGAAGGCCGAAGGACACGGATCGCTCGGTTTAGCATTCTATGCCTTCTCTATATATTTAGTAGTAGGTTAATGGTCCAATCCGGGTTTATAGTCCGCGGTAGCCCCGGTTTCTAGTTTAGAAAAAGTTTTTGTTTCTTCATTTTGGCCTCGGAATGACGGCCGGGACGCTACCATAGATTTACATGGTATTAGAGCCATGCCATTAACCTTTACTAGCTTGCTCTACCGTGTTTAGAACTTTGATCGGAAGAAATTTCCAAAAACCGTATTTCCAATTGTTTAGTTTCTGTCGATTTTATTTTGTGCTTTAAAAATTTTTTTGGGCATGTCAGAAAATCAGGCAGGGTTTTTAAAGAGAACTGAGAAAATTTGGTGGGCTGATTTCACTGTAGCGCGGAGGATCCGCGGCCGTACCCAAATTTTGGCCGCGGATCCGCGGCCATACTGTAGCCACAGTGCACCAAATTTCTTCAGTAGGTCTCTGACTTGGAAAAGGGGCTTCTGGTAATTTTATTTTGGGCCCAGATTTATTTGAGTACTGGGTATTGTGCTTGGGGCCTACTTCGGGAAATTTTGTCGATCGAAAATTTTAAACATGTTAGTTCACAGTATTTACATTATATCTGCGACCGTGAATGTCATTTGATCGGTAAATCCTGTCTAATTGCTATAGCCCTTTTAGACGGATTTGCGAACGTGACATTCACGTTGATGTTCTGTGTTGTGCTGTGATGTTGCGGATTTGTCATTGTGGATAGCCTGGTGCAATGGTAGTACAGTTTGGTTGTATTTTTACATTTGATATTGTGGGGCGAGTGTCCGACATGTGGACTGCCGTCACTGCCTGTTTGTATATTATTCTTTTAGGATACGACCGGGCTGAGGTCGATGTACCCGTTCTATATATTTTATTTTCTGTACTAGGATTATCCTAAGATGGGGTGCACAGATAGCCGGGTTCTAGAGGGCAACAGGCCCGCATCTCATGGCTTTGAGACGGAGGGGGTTTTACTCTAGAATTGACGGGCTATTCGCTGCACTCGTAGGGGGTACAGGTTGACCCAAGAAGGGGTGCTCATGTTACCGGATTCCGTGAAGTGCTGGTGTCATGCCCCGCTTCCCAGAGTACGCTAAGGTAGGCATGTGACATAGCCAACCATGCTACCTGTGGATAGGAATTATCCTTCCACAATCACATTATGGCTGTAGAGATATCAAGAACAATAATAAAACTATCTAGCACATGTCCATAAGCCAAAATAAAATGAGTCAAAAATAAATAATGCGGAAGCAAGAGATATAATACAAAATAACTGGAATGTATGTCCCATAATGCGGGCTCACATCAGAAATAAAATACTGAAAAGTAAAAGAACTAACTACTACTGAGTCCTCACTGCTCAGCCTGCTGGCTGAAGTACTCTTGTTCGGACTGCGACAAAGGTACGAAATCTGGGCCATGCGAAACCCAGACGTCAGCGCGTCATAACATCAAGAAATAATATGTAAACAGGATAGCAAGACATGCACGTATAATCATAAATAGTAAAGCAGGTGTAACAGCAATATAAATCAGGGCAATGAAAGGTAGTATGCAGTGAGTAATCTAAACCGGTCTACTGGGTTAACTACCCTCAAGTCCTTGAAATCAATTTGATGAATCATCGATGTAACTCAATAGTATCCCGTGCGTGTCCGGGATCACGGTCAAGATTCTCGGGCTGAATCCGAGACGTGCCGCTAGGCAGTAAAAGGGTAGCATGTAAAGATGAGTGATGTCAGCATCATCACCCTGGGGCTGGCCTAGCCCGTAAGACTGATCAGTAAAGGTATCGAACTGTCGAGTTACAAGTCATGTTTCATCATTGATTTTCCCAAACCCCCAGGTTATATGTTTAAGTCATGTATTAAGTAATCAAGAACTAATGCCAACTCAGTATCAGGTAGGTGCAGGTTTGTCTGGATAGACAGCAGGAACGGTCCGTAAGGACTACAGGTCAGGTTTGTTGGCATTAGACGCAAGATCAGGTAACAGGTAAAGCCATGGTACATCAGGTCAAGTCAAGTAGTGTATTTAGGTGTCATGTCATGTCAAGAGTGTACGGTACCATGTCATATCAAGTAGGAAGTGCAACGGGTCATGTCAGGAAGCACAGGATGTCATGTGGGTGCTCATAATCAAACTAACATAAACAAGATTATAAAGAAACAAGCATGGGTACTAACAGAACAATGAACTGGAACATGTAATATGATATGCAATTAGGTACAGATTACATTATATCGATGCACGGTTATCATTTTGTGTTTAAGGGATAGTTTCAACATTACTTAACTTACAGTATAGCAAGATGTTAAAATCAGGTTAATATGTACTAAATAATCTAAAGATGCAATGGACTATAAATCAGGTTAGATGTACGCAAACGGTCATCCGACAGGGTATAAAATAAAAAGGGGTACCGTGGGCTATGCAAATAATAGTTATATGATTTAAATATTATTGTGAGTACTATGTATAATAGAACTAAATGCAACATGGTATGTTTCGAGCGATGGATCTAAAATGATATAACGAGACATCGAATTGTTAAAATGGAAATTATGGTATTAAAGGTAAACTACAGGTTTAACGTGCACTCAAATAGGTATGTAGTAATTTAAATAGCCTATATAGTAATTTAAATACATGTAGCAAGTTTTCACTTGCCTCAACAGATCGTGATACGGGAAACGGAACGTCTCACGTCGGCGAGAAAGGTCGCGACGGGCGCACGGTATACGGAATGAGTCCAAACGACGCACGATGGGATCACACGGGTCAGGTATCCTCGCTGAGTCATCGGGGATCGTCGCCGGCACGGTCGGATTCCGGAAACAGAAACAACAGTGAACTATTTGATAGCAAAAGAATGCATGGAAGGGGAAACAAGAAGAATGACAGAGAACAAAGGAGATTGGGGAAAGAAACTTACTCACTGGATTGCAGAGGGATGACAACATCGTCGGTGAGGATCGGCGGCGCTCCGGCGAGGGTGCAGGTGCTCGGGTGATGGGTTAGGGTTGCGCTAGGGTTTGGTCTCATGGTTTTTTGCAGGGTACGTGCAGGGTACGTGCAGGGTGCTGAGGTAGAGGGGAGGAAGAAAACGAGACGTTGATGATGGTGGGTGCGAGGCTGGGGTCGTCGGCGATGACCGGTGATGTTGGGTTGTTGGGTATTTGGTGGGTGTGTACAGGGGGAGAGAGGCTCGGGAGGAGAAAAGAGAAGAAGAAGATGGAGAGGAGGAGGAGAGGAGATGACGAGACTCGATTGGGGTTGAGGAGATGAGGGAGTTAGGGTTTGAGAAAGGCGATCAGGGGTTGGAGTTCTCGTGGCGAGGCTGCATCGTTTATAAAAACAGAAGAAGAAGACGCAGAAGGAAGGTGACCGGATCGTGAGGGCGGTGACGAGAATCAAGGAGGGCACAGTATTTGCGATCGGAGAGAGAAAGGCGCGAGAGGGGGGGGAGAGAGAGAGATTAGAGAGGGATCGTGGGGCCCAGCGAAGAATAAAAGGATTCTGATTGGTTGAGGAATTTAAAAGAGAGAGGCTAGAAGAGAGAGAAATCTGTGGGCCCGGTACAAAGAAAAAAGAGGGCTGCGATTGGCTCGTGGGGAATGAAGAGATATGAGGAGAAGGAAAAGAAAAGATTTAGTGGGAGAGAAATAGATTAGGAAAATAATATATAAAAGATTTTAACTAGCTTTAAGAATATTTTGGCTGGCTGTCAAATATTTTAAATGGATTAAAGAGATTAAAATAATTAGAATTTAAATTTAAAATTCAAATAATTGAATTTTTAGCGGAATATAAATTATTTCAGAATTGCGCCCGGGTCGGGGCCAAAAATTTGGATTTGAAATATGAAAATTATTACCAAGTTCTAAAAATTAAAAATGAAGGATTTTGTAATAGAAATGCCTACCCCCAAGAACGGACGCACGTACGTGCGCGTAGTCGTCCAAATACATCCGTTACTGATCGGAACGAGAACACGATGCAAGGACGCTACCACAGGGTTAGGGGTATCAAGAAGGCCATGTCATGTATTTTTAAATTATTTTTAAGGGACTTAAATTGTTATATGCAAAAATATGTAATGTTAGGGTATTTCATAACTATAAAGCAACAAGCTCAAGCAAGCGGGTCGAATAAAAGTAGACTACCATTCACATCCACATAGTAAATGAAATAGACACCACAAACAACACATATGGCAACAGAAATTGGTATAACTGGACTCGGTTGTTACAGCTGGGTGGTCTATTCACTTTTTTGAAGGGGGCCGCCTCGCTTCAGGTTTTGGCGAGTAACTTGCTGCGCCCGTAGGGGTCTAGGATTTCATTGCACAGGCTATCCACATGACCAAGGGAACGTCGGATTTCAGTAGCGGCTCTATGAAACCCGGGGATGCCAGATTATCTGTATTGTTCTGTGATGATTATTACATTTATGTGATGTTGCATTTTATCACGCCTTGAGCGATTATTATATATTGATATATATACTAGTAGATATTGTATATGTTTTACACCCGCGCTAGTCCAGTCCCCGCTCTGTCGTTAGTTAAGTAACCTAACGGGTGATGACGGGACCCAGTGGCGAATGCGGATGGCATATACGTATATCGTATTTTCGTTCTTTTGTGGTGTGATCAATTGATGGGACTGCATTGATTCGGATCAATGCAAGCTAAAAAAACCTATTTTGATGTTGTTAGAACAATTTTCAAAAAGCTGTTATTGCAAGGACGTTCTCTTTTGTTTTGCACAGTGGTATTCGGTTATGAATATCCAGCACCTCAGTCGACGAGGCAAGGGCCGAGATCCCTTCACCGGGAGTGACCCCTTGGACAGGAGTTTGTGTCAGGGTAATAACTTCACTATAGCCGATTGTCTTTTTGCTTTACATCATGGTATTCAGTTGGAATATCCCGCACTTCATTCTACGGGGAAAGAGCCGAGATCCCTTCACCGGGAGTGACCTCTTTAGCAAAGGGTTTTCGCCACTATATTTTTACAAAAAAGCTATGCAGTTCTTTCAACGATATCAAGTTCATTACGTTAAATGTTTTTCGCCAAAAACCAGCCGTAGCCCTCCGTCATTTCCTACAGGTATTATTTAGTATTCATGCTGCGTTTGTTGACCTAGTCAAGACGTAGTGTTCGGTAGCTAAGTGGTACTTGTTTGTTGCATAAGTGGGATTTGTTAGGACAGTCGTGCGGCCTTGTTGACCTAGTCAAGGGCACGTACGGGTGGGTTTAATGCAATCCAGAATAATGACGGGCTGAACTTGACTGGCGGTTTATGGTTTGTTGACCTAGTCATGGTCATAAGCCGCTTGGGGTAAAAATCACATCGGGAGTTTCTAAAGAAACTGAAACTTGCCCGGCATGCGCATACCTTCTGGAGTGTGATAACGTGAGTGGATTCCGTCACGTTATCATGCGATGATAGTTGGATCCCAATTCCCACTGATGAGTTGGTTTACTCCTCGGGTGATCCCGACTAATTCTTCTTTCAGGTTTGGAAGAGAATTTGAGGTTACAGTGGAAGGTTTTCTGATTAGATGAATTGATAACCATTCTGATCTAGGTTAGAGTGCACGCTGAGTGTTTCTTTTCTCTCTCTTTGGCAGTGACCATGGCCCGACCCTTGACTATGACTCAGTGACCAAGTTGACCGAACCTTCTTAAAACACTGGCTTTTGGATTGTCAGAGTTGCATACTTCATTGCCACTCCTACTTTTACCCTTTTCTCCAGAACACCCCATATTATTACGAACATCCGCTTCCATTGGATAAAACCATCGTATGGTTATATACGAACTCGAAGGAACTTGTTCCAGATTCGAGGATGATTTCCGGTTCTGGAGAAAACGAATAGGACTATTCAGTTGTCTTTTCCTTTTACCTTCTCTCAGGTTGCGAGTGCTCCTTGGATTAGGGGATAGTACACCCGTTACGCTTATTGGATAGTCTTCTTCCAAACCTTAGGCTGGTGCCGAACGGTAGGGAATGAAGAAAGCCGATTAGCCTAAGTGTGGTGTACAGAAGGTATTAAGTAAAGACAAATAAATGGATTAGTAAGAGGGCAAAGTAAATTGCGACTGCTATTCACGACCAAACCAAGTATTTTCATCGCCACTCCTACTTCACCTTTGTATTTCTCCAGAACACTCCGTATCACTACGAAGATCCACAGTTGTTTGGATACTCCATCGTATGGTTATATACGAACTCGAAAGGAACTTGTTCCAGTTCGGGGATGGATTCTGGTTCAGGAGAAATATGAATAAGGTTTATTCAGTTGTCTTTTATCTTTACCCTCTCTCGCATAGCGAGTGCTCCTAGGATTAGGACAGTACACCTATTACGCTTATTAGATAGTCTTCTTCCAAACCATAGGCTGGTGCCGAACGGTAGGGAAGGAAGAAAACCATTTAGCCTAAGGAGGTGTACAGAAGGTAATGACTAAAGACATATAAAAGGATTTGGAGAGATGGCAAAGAAATATACGGTTACAGTTGTGAATCTGATAATGGAAGAGGCATTACGAGGAATACCCGGATACCCCTCCGAAACATTTTCATGTTTCAGTTTCACTGTGTACGGTTAATAGAAAACTGATTTCCCAATCAGACACTTGCTCCAGGGTATGTATTTACCAGGTTTGATTCTCACATCTGTATGGTTTTACAGATGATGAGTGGGAGTAAGTTATTGGGAATTAGGTGATCATCCTCATTATATCGGGATTCGTTGTAATTGGTGATATTTGAGTAAATCGCCTGGGCTGTTTGCCGGACGACAAATATTTGGTTTTGAATATTCGTTGTTATGCACCAATTTCAAATTGATATATCTGTACGTTTATTTTCATAAAGTGAGATATAATTTTTTGAAATTATGTCGATGAAATTTACCTATATCAGTGGATGGTTAGGTAAGGAGCATTAAACAACGGTGTAATTCTTCTTAACCATAAGTACAGTTTTCAATCTACGACACAGAGGGAACGAGTTATTCAACTCAGGGGACTTATACAGAGTATTGTATATTGTCCAGTGTCCATTAGGACAGAGGGGTTGGTCCTCGTACTATATTCGTTTTACTTATGGCTTCTCTAGTTTTTAGGCAAGTGTTTCGTAGAAACACAAGGTCCAAGTTTTGAGAAGTTATAGGTATATGAATAAAGTAGAGAACCAGGTATTGCAAGTATCAGGATTCTTCAAGGTGATCGAAGATGTAGATACTTGTGTATGGTATTCAGTTGATAGTAATGATTTTGAGAAACTTGTTTCTCTTTCAGGTTACTCATATCTGGATAGGATTCCTAAGTTGAGTAACGCTGATCGGCCTCCTTCCATTTAGTTGACATGCACTGGAGAAAGCTGCATGATTTGAATCTGGTTCCAATTAAATCAGTGCCTCTGTTTCTATATTGGATATCACACGGGCTGTGAGTATGCGACATCGCAATAATTAGCCTTGAGTGCAAGTGGGAGATTGTTGGATATAGTGCTCTCAGAGTCAATTATTGGATCGCAGGCACGTGATTGCAATGATTGAGGGATGACCTATACCGGTAGGAAAGTCTTACTCGAGAGGTTTGTATACTATCTAGTTTGTCTTTATCATCGTGTACATGCTTTAGGTGACATTGTAGTTCACTATTACACGTTGATAGAGAATAGTATGCTGCCATGGTTTGTCTTTATCAGTCGTGTACAGCTTTAAGTGATATGTTCACTATTACACGTTGATAGAGCCCTTAGGATCCTGCTTGACTACCAACAGTATGATGGCGATCATATATGTGAGAGTTGGTTAGTCCATAAGTACATCCTTAAAAGTGGTCCCTAGTCGTGGGAGTTTCGAGACAGGGCATCGATACTCCGGAGTAGACTAGTGTATACAGTCGAGACCCCGACGAGGGGCGGTGGCCGGTCTCACAAGCCACTGGTGTCAGTTGGTTCACCTAAGATGTATACAGGTGCTCATTGGGTTATGAGTATACCGACAGGACTCGCCGGGAACATGCTAGTTGGTATTATATCTGACGTCAGATAGCAGTTCCCTGGTGACATGTGTACAGATTAGTTCATCGACCTGAGGTCGTCATTTGTCTCGTGTGAGTTCCCGCTGTACTTTGATTACTACCCTACTACGGCTCAAAGGAGTCATGCAAACAGATTTTAGTTGGGTGCAGTCCCGAGCCACATGGAGGCAAGTGAGCGGATCGGCAGGGGTTTTGTAATACCCAGCCCCTTTTATACCAAAACCTGTATTTTGTTACTCTAGAATTCTATTTATTTTTATTTATAATTCTATTTATTTTTAAAACCCATTTATTTTCTTATCCATAAAAATCCAAACCCATTCTTTTAAATTAACTTAAAATTTTCCCTTAAAGCCCAACAGTTTCCCCGGCCCAATCCCCTATATTTTTCCATTTGATTTTCCATTAAATCCAGCAGCCCGAGCCCTTGAAAATTTAATTAAACCATTTTTCCTCTCTTGGCCCGGCCCAGTCTCCCCCGAGCCCGCTCCCGACCTGTTTCACCAACCCGACCCGGCACTTCATCTTCCCAACGGCTACCCCCGCGTTTCCCGCTCCCTGCTCCCCGCGATCCGCCTCCTCCGCCCTCGCCCGCGCCTACGTCGCAGCGCCGTTACTCCACGACGTGCCCCCCTCACGATTCCCTCATCTTCCCTATCTCTCTCCCCTCACGTTCTCTCTCTTTCTCCCATTCTTCTCTTTCCCTCTTTTCATCTCGAACCCATACCCGCGACCCAGAACCCCGACCCTCCTCCTCCAAGCTTCGAGTTTTCCCGACGACCCAACGTCGAGCCACCTCCGGGCACCCCTCTCCTTCCCGACCACCACCATCAGCCTCGTCGACCTGAGCACCTCTCCCCTCATTTTTCCTCCAACCGAATTCCACCCAAACCCACAGCCCCGTCTGCCTCGCCAGAACTCCAACTCCATCGCCGACGACCACAAACGGGACCACTGAGCACCCGAGTCATCGCCGCCAATCTCCTCCACGACACTCATATCACTACCTCACCGGCGAACCCCTCAACCAGAACCACCTCGCCACTGCACCTCCTCGACCCACCCATTTCAACTGCTGCCGCCTCCCTCCAACCCCACCGTCAGAACTACCCTAAGTCGAGCTAACCGTCGGCCACTCACGTCACCAGCGACACCCCAGTGCCACCTTTGATCACCATCGTCATCATCACCCATCGTCGAACCCATTGATGCGCAAGGCCCAAGCTTCACAGCCGAGCCCCGACCACCAAACCTGTGAGCCACTGCTGCCATCATCGGAGCGCCATCGACCGTCGACAATCCCAGCACACCCAGGAGACCCACAGAGCACCTCCCCGCTTCCAACATTCACGAGTCGTCCCCGGACAAATCCGACGACGAAACTGAAACTCGAGCCAAAGTCGTGCAAACCAATTCACGCCGTTCGTCGTGCGTTCGTGACATTGCCGTCACCGTACATCCCCGAGACTTGTCCAGGCAAGTTCGCTACTTGCTACATGCTACCTTTTGTTAATTACAAATCAACATCGTATATAATTCATGCTTTACTTTTCCGTTAGATTATTCGACCAAACTGTTCGATGCTTGTTCTCATAGGAAATCATTATCAAATTTGAAGGAACTGAATAAATTACATTGGCCCTTGTAGGGATGGATAATGTGTGCAAATTTCGCTGGAAAATATGACCGTTAACGACTAAAACGACTACCCCAAGTTTAATCGTAAAACTGTAATTTTATTGTACCTGAAAACCGTTAAATTCACCATAAATTATATGCATACTAGAATGGTGGGTTCGAGGGCTCAAATCGAAGAAAACTCGACGAAATTTAACCCTATACTAGTTTCCAGATATTCATGTACTTAAACTGTGACAATATTTGGATCGGAGTACGACTCTGGACTGCAGTCCAGAGCGACTCCAATTGTTACTTGCTGCTCCGTAATGGGTACCACAAGATTTCCTTAACTCGTGGGATGCAGAACTCTACTGTTTATTATAGGTAAATCTATTAGCTAGACAACATAATTAGTTTCATTCTGTTTCGTTATCGTTTGTTATTTATTCTGTAATTTAAAAGATCGGGACGCATAACAGTCCCAACAGAATCAGAACTGACATATTGGTATTGAATAGTGTGTATCTCCTGATTTATAGACGCGATTGAAGATCCGTCTATTGAGTTGAAAACCTTACTGAAAAACCTAGATTTCATTTAACTATAGAGTCGCTAAATTCTAATCCCAACTAGGATTAAATTGCGTTGCGAAACGGACTTCCGATTCTGAAACCGGATTTCCAGCCGTAAACGCTTAAAAGGAAATGGTTATAATTAATGATCCTGGAACCCGATTGGCATGAAACTAAATTCGATGGATGGACAACTGAACATACTAATTATTACCTATTTATCGTTTCGCTAAACTATACACGTACGTTTCATGATAAATCGTGCAAGTGATAGAATACTATTTTATGACACCTTAATCATGCTTCATATACTGTTTACGCATCATATCATACACATGTCATTGCATTGATAATATAGTGATAACGTGTATTTACCCAGTGTTAGGTTTTAGTGATGATTGTGGCAAGTACGTCAGTGTTCGTGTATAAGTGATTAAGTGAAAGTGATACGTACTTGTACACAATCAGTGAACCTTATTATTATGATGCATTGTCGACGTCTGTGGGACACGTGTACGTGTGACTATAAGTGGTATGGGACACTTATAGAAGCTCTTGCACGGGTGTCACAGATAAGACACCAGACACTGCCATTTATCTTAGGTACTAGTCGGGACGTGCTTGATGGAGGTCCTGCCTCCAGTTCTCGCGCAGACTTGTCACCGACCGATTGGTATTTAGGGTTATGGTTAGCGTTTGATGTAGACCACGGGGTGTGGGGTAGTTTAAGTGTGAGTTCAATAGAATTTCGGGAGTCCTATGCCGGCTTATATATTTAGGGAGATATATGGAGATTTACAGGGTATGTGATTATCACCGTGATATACATGTTGGGCCCGTGGTCCCTTACCCTTGGGTGGAGGACACTCGCGAGTGGTTGACTCTCACACTTGGACTGACGATAGGCTCAGTGACCTGTACAGTGAGACTTAGAGACTGATAGGGATACTGGCATTGATATATCTTACTTACTGTGGTGACATACGTGGCATATCGTTCTATTGCTTTTACTGTTCCGCTGCATTGATTACTGCACATTCATATTCATGTTGTCATTGATTTACCGTTATACATATCTATTACTACTGTTAGAGTTGTCATATGATTTTATATATATTATATTGCTATTGTGTCGCTCTGACGACCTGAGTATGCATGCTCAGTGTGAGGAGAAGATTTAGCCTGGACCAGGACTAGACGCACTTCACGGACATCTTGTTTAGCTATCCAGGGTTATACCCTTTTATTCCCATCAGGTCAGTTTATATTACTGTTTTGTTCCAGTTACTGCATTTCTCATTACCTGCGCATCATTTACTGTTTACCATGAAAAACTAGAAGCCGAAGTGTGACTACGGCAGGACATTTCCTCGACCGTAGGAGCATGGCTGGCCTTGTCTTCTCCTCGTATTCCGTATTTTGGGAAGTGGGGCGTGACATGGTTTAGTTGGTATCAGAGCCCATGTTTTGCTTCGATTGGGATTGCAGTTTTCCGTGTAAAGCTTGACAATCCAAGACATCCCTCAGTCTGAATTGTAAACTTGATATCCTTGATCCATGTTCATGTTGATTGTTCAGCTATCCATTCGCTAGGGTTTCGGATGACTTGGCAAGGTTACGTGGTTGCAATTGCACTACCGTACTCTGTTTAAGTGACTTAAAGTCATAACAGTTGACTCCCCACTTATAATAAAATTCATCACCTCTGATATTCTTGAATCTTTATCATATCCATATTATATTTTGATTCGTTTAGCGTGTGACTTATATCATTCTCAAAATTGTTGTCTCAGGATCATGTCTTCCAACGACTCTTCATCTATATCCGCTCCCCAGAATCAGATCATTGAGATTCTGAGTGTACTGCAAGGTCTAAAGGAAGCCTAGGAGCGAACAAACGACTTGTTGGCTGAAGGACTGAGAAGACAGATAAATCAGGCACCAGCGGGAGTCTCAAATCATAGAGGGATCCCTATTAGACGAGGAAAAGAGAAGAAGATGAAGCGTCAATTTGTTTCCCCACGACAGAAGCAGCAGAAGACCCCTTGTTGTGGGTACTGTAAGAGGCCAGGACATCTTCAAAGGGATTGTCGCCGCGCCCAAGGGAAATTTCTGATATGCGGTCCAACAAACATCTCATCAACGGTTGCCCAGAAAGAAAGGAACTACAAGGAGGAGACTCGTCCACTCTCCACACTTCTGACAAGTGATGATTATCGTGTAGTTCGAATTTCGACGATAAGGCAGACCTAACGCAGGATTCAACTCACGCGACGAGAATGTAACGTTATAGTAGTCGAAGAAGAATTTTTCATGTTATCTACTTTCAGTAATAATGTGGTCATCTTTTTATGAATATTTCTTTCCGTTTGAAATCTTGTATCCGCTGAACTTTTGATTGAATGCAATAAAACTTGAATCATAATATATGTATCATTTTCTTATTTTCTCCTTATTTATATTATTCGTTATCACAGCGTTTCTATCCTGATTTTTCAGTTCCTGCCACCGCATATTTTCGTATACTTCGTACACTGAGCTATTTTCTTGATGTATTCTATTGTCTAATCATGACTTTTTTCTTTCAGGCCATGGCCCACTCTAGAGCAGCACCGCATCTAGATGAGGATGCACAGTCATGCGTTTCCTTAGACCACACACTGATGAGTTCTGATGATGAGATCAACGGTCCCCAGGTCAATTTCGAAAACAACGATTTAGAGGACGAAGGAGCAGACATCCCAGAGTTTGACATGATGGGCGATTCCGACAAAGAGGTAGGAGACCCTGAAGAGAACCCGATAGAGGAAGATCTTGAGGAAGACCCGATAGAAGAAAATCCAGCGGAGGAAAACCCCGTGGAAGAAAATCCAGAAGAAGAAAATCACATGGAATCAGACCTCGATGAAGAAGCTCCAGCCGAGGAAGAAGGACCAAAAGATCAAGACCCTGCGGTGGAAGAACTCCCAATAGCGATACCCGCGAGGCGCTATGGATATGGACGCCCCTATCTGAGTGCGCGAGCCTACCGCAACCTGCTGAATCTCCACAACCGCGACTGACGGGATTTCTTTTAGATGTTGTGTTCTTTGGCCAAATAAATCTGAGTATAGTTTTGGGCCACTTTTCGTCTATGAGAATGTTTTGTTTAAAATCTTTTGAAATGAAATAAATTGTTGAATTCGCTAATCCATCGATCTTCTTAGTCCCCTTTGAAGTTTGATTATTTCTACTATATAATTATTTTCCTACTGAGACCTGTCCACCTCTACTCCTTACGTTGCCTTAACCCTCACTCAGATTAACCAGTACCACACACGATCGTTTAGAGGTCCACTCTTCATCTTTTGTCTGTGCCCGTTTGAGATCCTTTTAGGAGGAGAACGTTTCTTGTGAAATTTCCGAGTTAGCTAACTCTTCAAATCTTTGATTCATATGATATACCGACCGTCTTCCTCCCCATACTTTTCCCCTAGTAGTCCTTTGTTGCTCATCCTTACTTCCTGTGCTGACCCGATCCCAATCTCCTTGACTTTTAGCCTAAAGCCGCCATGCCCCAACCTTTGAATGATCCACACTTCCTTGTAATCATTACCCTAACTAGCCCTATACCTATTTGTGTTCTTCCTATTACCCTAACTATATTTAGGGACTGTGTTATTCGAATATTAGTTTTTAATACTTTGGTATTTATCAAAGAGTGCGTGTTATTGATTACTCCGTTTTATTTATTCTAAGTACAATATTATTACTCTCATTTTCAGTAGCGCAACCTTACACCGCACATATTTTTGTTCCATGTTTCTTATTTTCACGAAATGAGTTTTCTAAGTTATTTTAAAGCTATTTGATCGATACATCATCCAAAAATGTTTTAACCGACAAATCCCTCACTATTTTATTGTCGTTACTTTATTTTCGAGTATTGTGCCTATGGTTACTATTATCAATGTTTGTGCCTTATACTTACTATTTCTGATGTGCTACTTTTGATATACTTACATGTGCATATAATTGAGTTTCGATTTTATCGAGTAAGTCTCGAATATTATTGTTCATTATTGTTGTTATTGCTATTCTTATATACATATAGATTGCCTTTGTAGTTGATCCTGTTTTATACTTAATTAAACCTATACTCTTGTATGTTGTTCTTACATATATAAACCTTCAAATTTCGTTATTTGCCTATGTCAAATAAAGCATTATGTGTTAGTTTGCAATATAATTGCTTTTGCCTATGTTTGTACAACTTATTGATTATTTTAAATTTCGAGGACGAAATTTTTGTAAGGGTGGTATGATGTAATACCCAGCCCCTTTTATACCAAAACCTGTATTTTGTTACTCTAGAATTCTATTTATTTTTATTTATAATTCTATTTATTTTTAAAACCCATTTATTTTCTTATCCATAAAAATCCAAACCCATTCTTTTAAATTAACTTAAATTTTTCCCTTAAAGCCCAACAGTTTCCCCGGCTCAATCCCCTATATTTTTCCATTTGATTTTCCATTAAATCCAGCAGCCCGAGCCCATGAAAATTTAATTAAACCATTTTTCCTCTCTTGGCCCGGCCCAGTCTCCCCCGAGCCCGCTCCCGACCCGTTTCACCAACCCGACCCGGCACTTCATCTTCCCAACGGCTACCCCCGCGTTTCCCGCTCCCTGCTCCCCGCGATCCACCACCTCCGCCCTTGCCCGCGCCTACGTCGCAGCACCGTTACTCCACGGCGTGCCCCCTCACGATTCCCTCATCTTCCCTATCTCTCTCCCCTCACGTTCTCTCTCTTTCTCTCATACTTCTCTTTCCTTCTCTTCATCTCGAACCCATACCCGCGACCCAGAACCCCGACCCTCCTCCTCCAAGCTTCGAGTTTTCCCGACGACCCAACGTCGAGCCACCTCCGGGCACCCCTCTCCTTCCCGACCACCACCATCAGCCTCGTCGACCTGAGCACCTCTCCCCTCATTTTTCCTCCAACCGAATTCCACCCAAACCCACAGCCCCGTTTGCCTCGCCAGAACTCCAACGCCATCGCCGACGACCATAAACGGGACCACCGAGCACCCGAGTCATCGTCGCCAATCTCCTCCACGACACTCATATCACTACCTCACCAGCGAGCCCCTCAACCAAAACCACCTCGCTACTGCACTTCCTCGACCCACCCATTTCAGCTGCTGCCGCCTCCCTCCAACCCCACCGTCGGAACTACCCTAAGTCGAGCCAACCGTCAGCCACTCACGTCACCAGCGACACCTCAGTGCTACCTTCGATCACCATCGTCATCATCACCCATCGTCGAACCCATTGATGCGCAAGGCCCAAGCTTCACAGCCGAGCCTCGACCACCAAACCTGCGAGCCACTGCTGCCATTATCGGAGAGCCACCGACCGTCGACAATCCCAGCACACCCAGGAGACCCACAGAGCACCTTCCCGCTTCCAACATTCACGAGTCGTCCCCGGACAAATCCGACAACGAAACTGAAACTCGAGCCAAAGTCGTGCAAACCAATTCACGCCGTTCGTCGCGCGTTCGTGACATTGCCGTCACCGTACATCCCCGAGACTTGTCCAGGCAAGTTCCCTACTTGCTACATGCTACCTTTTGTTAATTACAAATCAACATCGTATATAATTCATGCTTTACTTTTCCGTTAGATTATTCGACCCAACTGTTCGATGCTTGTTCTCATAGGAAATCATTATCAAATTTGACGGAACTGAATAAATTACATTGGCCCTTGTAGGGATGGATAACGTGTGCAAATTTCGCTGGAAAATATGACCGTTAACGACTAAAACGACTACCCCCAAGTTTAATCGTAAAACTGTAATTTTATTGTACCTGAAAACCGTTAAATTCACCATAAATTATATACATACTAGAATGGTGCGTTCGAGGGCTCAAATCGAATCCAACTCGACGAACTTTAACCCTATAGTAGTTTCCCGATATTCCTGTACTTAAACTGTGACAATATTTGGATCGGAGTGCGACTCTGGACTGCAGTCCAGAGCGACTCCAATTGTTGCTTGCTGTTCCGTAATGGGTACCACAAGATTTTCTTAACTCGTGGGTTGCGGAACTCCACTGTTTATTATAGGTAAATCTATTATCTAGACAACATAATTGTTTTCATTTTGTTTCGTTATCGTTTGTTATTTATTCTGTAATTTAAAAGATCGGGATGCATAACAGTCCCAACAGAATCAGAACTGACATATTGGTATTGAATAGTGTATATCTCCTGACATACAGATGCGATTGAAGATCCGTCTATTGCGTTGAAAAACTTACTGAAAACCCTAGATTTCATTCAACTATAGCATTGCTAAATTCTAATCCCAACTGGGATTAAATTGCGTTACGAAACGGACTTCCGATTCTGAAACCGGATTTCCAGCCGTAAACGCTTAAAAGGAAATGGTTATAATTAATGATCCTGGAACCCGATTGGCATGAAAATAAATTCGATGGATGGAAAACTGAACATACTAATTATTACCTGTTTATCGTTTCGCTAAACTATACACGTACGTTTCATGATAAATCGTGCAAGTGATAGAATACTATTTTATGACATCTTAATCATGCTTCATATACTGTTTACGCATCATATCATACACATGTCATTGCATTGATAATATAGTGATAACGTATATTTACCCAGTGTTAGGTTTTAGTGATGATTGTGGTAAGTACGTCAGTGTTCGTGTATAAGTGATTAAGTGAAAGTGATACGTACTTGTACACAATCAGTGAACCTTATTATTATGATGCATTGTCGACGTCTGTGGGACACGTGTACGTGTGACTATAAGTGGTATGGGACACTTATGGAAGCTCTTGCACGCGTGTCACAGATAAGGCACCAGACACTGCCATTTATCTTAGGTATTAGTCGGGATGTGCCTGATGGAGGTCCTGCCTCCAGTTCTCGCGCAGACTTGTCACCGACCGATTGGTATTTAGGGTTATGGTTAGCGTTTGATGTAGACCATGGGGTGTGGGGTAGTTTAAGTGTGAGTTCAACAGAATTTCGGGAGTCCTATGCCGGTTTATATATTTAGGGAGATATATGGAGATTTACAGGGTATGTGATTATCACCGTGATATACATGTTGGGCTCGTGGTCCCTTGCCCTTGGGTTTTACCCTTGGGTGGAGGATACTCACGAGTGGTTGACTCTCACACTTGGACCGACGATAGGCTCAGTGACCTGTACAGTGAGACTTAGAGACTGATAGGGATACTGGCATTGATATATCTTACTTACTGTGGTGACATACGTGGCATATCGTTCTACTGCTTTTACTGTTCCGCTGCATTGATTACTGCACATTCATATTCATGTTGTCATTGATTTACTGTTATACATATCTATTACTACTGTTAGAGTTGTCACATGATTTTATATATATTATATTGCTATTGTGTCGCTCTGACGACCTGAGTATGCATGCTCAGTGTGAGGAGAAGATTTAGCCTGGACCAGGACTAGACGCACTTCACGGACATCTTGTTTAGCTATCCAGGGTTATACCCTTTTGTTCCCATCAGGTCAGTTTATATTACTGTTTTGTTCCAGTTACTGCATTTCTCATTACCTGCGCATCATTTACTGTTTACCATGAAAAACTAGAAGCCGAAGTGTGACTACGGCAGGACATTTTCTCGACCGTAGGAGCATGGCTGGCCTTGTCTACCCCTCGTATTCCGTATTTTGGGAAGCGGGGCGTGACAGGTTTCGTCTCTCCCGGTATTGGGGGTGAGATACGCTGTGTCTAGGAGAGACATTTCACAAAGCCCTCGGCCGAGGCAGGAGATTTACTGGTAGGTATTCCAGTAGTATCTCAGGGTATTAGGGGTTACGCTCCGACACGACTTGTACCGCTTTTGGGGGTATGACTTTTACCAACCCCCTAGACCCGCCATGCGATACTCATAGACGAACGGACCAGGCTGTACGGATATTGTCACTGACAGGCTCAGTAGGGTGTCAGGATGAGTTCGCTCATCGACCTCCCTTTTGGTCAATACTTGGTAGCCCGTTACGTACGGCTAGTACCTCTGATGTGCTAGTGGTTAAATCCATAGCCAAAGTATTGTCGAGTCTTTAGAGTCCCCCACAGACAATTTCTCAAGTTTCGGGCGAAACGTTGTAGAAGCCGTATGATATATGGCAGGGTTCGATCATATACGTGCGGTACTGCACGGATCATGATCGGACGGATCATACTAGTGGGCTTTGGTTTAAGCCGGATCCTAGTATTAGATTTGTTGGATTATTTTAGTCTCATCGCATTCACATTCTGTCGGAATGCAGATGCAGGTATGTATATACAGATGAGAGGTATCCTTGTGATCCGTCACGGGTTTACTTTAGATGTTGCCGTATCTTTTTATTGTTGTAAACATTTGGGTTAATGTTTACAAATGGAAATTATGAGCTAGAAACCATCATTTTGTGCATTAAATGATATATGTACTTCATGGGTGAGTCATGGTATCAATTCTTGTGCAAATGTCACTTAAAGTGATTGATTAGTTTGTTGATTTGATGAGAGGAGAGAGAGGGGCAGCCAAGGTTATGGTTAACTCTCTTGTATTTCTTTTTCTTACTCTCTCTCACATTATTATTCCATCCCAAGAAAAGAAAAGAAGAAAAATCTTCTCTTCTTCTTTTTCTTCCTCTAGCTCATAACTCCATTAATGGCAACACCTTCAACCTCCATCCAAGCGATGGATGCAAGAGGCAAAGTGATCACAAACATTCTCTACAACACCTTGGACACGTCGGCTAGCACACTTCATGCCCGAGTTGCTTTGGATGAAGCGGGAGCCCGTAAAAAGACTTCTCGATGTGGTGCCCTTTCCGCCGAGGAGATGAAGACCGGTGTTGCCGCGGGGAGCTTGGGATGGTGGCCGAAGACCGAAGGACACGGATCGCTCGGTTTAGCATTCTATCTCTTCTGTAGGTAGCTAGTAGTAGGTTAATGGTCCAATCCGGGTTTATAGTCCGCGGTAGCGCCGGTTTCTAGTTTAGAAAATGTTTTTGTTTCCGCATTTTGTCCTCGGAATGACGGCCGGGGCGCTACCGTAGACTTACAAAAACCCAATACCATCTGTCCCCAAATTTAGGTAAGACGTTTGTCTTCCCGGTTTTCGGCGGTAAACACCCATAAAATCAGAGCGACGACTCATCATTGATGAGGCGGTCAATTATTAAGGAAGAAATCCTAAAAAGATTCTCATTTAATGAGAAACTCATTGGGCCATGGAGTTAAACCCCTTCGAGAGCAGTGCTCTGAAAACGGAAATTGCATTTGTCAACTTTAATTATGAGGGGAATAAAAATTCCCCAAAATTTCTAAGAGCCATGCTCTGTGAAAACGATGGAGTAATCCATTAGAACCCTATCAAGCAAAGCTTTTTGCAGACTAAAAACTCCAAGATCTTTAAGATCTACAAAACGAACTCTAAGAGTTCTTCATAGAGATGAACAGTGTTCTAATTAATGGGTTAAGTAACCGTAAAAATCCATTTTAAGATCTACGATCTGAGAATAGCAAAGCTCTGTTAATAGGTTCGATCCTTACCAAATTTGGGCAGAGTTTTTAACTCTAAAAGGAATTTCCTTGGGCAGAGATCTAAGCTCTGAAGGGAGATTTAAATTCCCAGAAACAAGAAAGTAAGAAGATGAACAGAAGTCATCTCAAGGGCCAAAGGCCTTACTTATAGGCGGTGGAAGACGATCCAACTTCCAAGATGATCCAACGGTGGAAAGGTTGCCACCGCTGCACTCACGTATAAGCCACGTGAGCGCAACGGGGGGGGGCATTTGTTTCCCCCCAATAAGAGAGCAAGGCTCTGTTCAAAATTTGAACTGAGGCAGCGCCTCACGTGCAAAGAACGAGAGAGCCAACACCAAGAGTTAAAAACTCTGAGGCAGCGCCTCACGTGCAAAGCACGAGAGCACCAGCGCTAAGAGTTATAAATTCTGAGGCAACGTCTCACATGCAAAGCACGAGAACGCCGACGCCAGAACTAAAAGTTCTCCACCATTGGATCAAAGATCCAACGAAGATGATAAATCATCAAATTACAGAATTAAATTCTGTTAAGCAAATGTTCCTTGAATCTTTCTAAACAAGAAAGATTACGCTCTGTAAAACAGAGCACCGTTGGATTAAAGATCCAATGGTGATTAAAAAAAATCACCAAATTACAGAATAAGCTCTGTATGGAAAATATTTTCCCAATCTTGTTTAAAACAAGAAAAATATCTTCTGTAAAACAGAAGTCCTTGGATTAAAGATCCAACGGTGGATAAAATCCCCAAATCAATTAAGGATCTCTCAATAATAGATTTCCTTAACTGAATCAACAAACTTGCCTCCACTATATAAAGGCCCCAAGACTTCAAGTCTTGCACAGAAGAACCCCCCATAAACTTCAAACTTCAAGACGAGAACGATTTATCCTCAAGGTAAATAAAAATAAGAGAGATCACAGAATCTCCTCCATATTTAAGAGTTTAACTCTCACATCAGAAGAACTTAGTTCTTTCTTCAGATCTCAGATCTATAAGACAAAGTCTTTCACAAGTGAGAATCTAATTCTCAGAGAATTAGATTGAGCAGAATAGAAAACTCAGTGCTTAGCACTCATAGTCTGGCGCTCAGCGCCGAGCGCTCCACATGCTCCTCACGTGGGCGCTATTTAATAAGAAGCGCTTAGCACTCAAAGTCTGGCGCTCAGCGCCGAGCGCTCCACGTGCTCCTCATGTGGGTACTATTTAATAAGAAGCGCTTAGCACTCAAAGCCTGGCGCTCAGCGCCGTGCGCTCCACGTGCTCCTCACGTGAGCGCTATTTGATAAGAAGCGCTTAGCACTCAAACTCTGGTGCTCAGCGCCGAGCGCTCCACATGCTCCTCACGTGGGCGCTATTTGATAAGAAGCGCTTAGCACTCAATGTCTGGCGCTCAGCGCCGAGCGCTCCACATGTTCCTCACGTGTGCGCTATTTGATAAGAAGCCCTTAGCACTCAAAGTCTGGCGTTCAGCGCCAAGCGCTCCACGTGCTCCTCACGTGGGCGCTATTTGATAAAAAGCACTTAGCACTCAATGTCTGGCGCTCAGCACCGAGCGCTTCACGTGCCCTTCACGTAGGCGCTATTTAATAAAAATGTGCTTAGCACTCAGCGCCGAGCGCCTCACGTGCTCTGCACGTGGGCGCCATAAATTGTTTAACACTCCATATAAAAGAATATAAATAAAACACAAAGAAAAAGGAGTGTCAGAACCCAAATCAATGCTCAGCAGTGCTGATACAGAAGGGGGATCAAGTCCAAATAAGTAATCAAGTGGGCTGAGCCCTAGGTTGGCCAAACCCCAAATCGACCGAGCCCATATATCTTCTTCTAAATTGGCCTTAGTCCCAAACAAGACTACCAAGTCCCTAATTCAGATCAACTGAGCCCATGTGCTCACATTCTTTCTAAATTGGTCTTAGTCCTAAACCCAACTATAGATCTCTCAACTGACATTGGTTCAAGGGTACATCTCCCCACACCTCTGATACTTGTCGTTGTAATTATTCAACGTCTTCAGAGAGGTGGCGGGTCCCGACAACCAACAATTCCATGGACTGCAACGTCCTTAAACTAGCTATGGACCTCAATGTCCTTAAACTAGCAATGGATCGTAATGTCCTTAAACTAGTTATGGACCGTAATGTTCTTAAGCGAGCTGTGGACCGTAACGTCCTTAAACTAAAACGATAGAGCCCAAATGCTCTTTCGTTGGATTTAAATGATCCTAAAATCTGGTTAAGTAGATCTTAGTCTAAAATTAGACTAACGTATCCTTAACAAACATTTAAGTTGATCTTAATCTCAAACGAGATTAACGATTCTTAAATCGAACCAAACCCAAATCTAAGAAAATACGGATTTGGACTAATCTACGCCCTATGGACGACAACATAAATTAGTCTCCGTATACAATCTACGGGCAACCAAAAATAAAACAAACACACACGACACGAAGTGACCTTCTGGAGCAAGAGAAAGTGGTTATCGCTACGCGGTAATGTAATTAACTGCAGGGGCTTGCGCCTGCAGGGAAGAGTGTCCCCACAATAAAAAAAACCCTCACAACGAAGGGGAATCTGACGAAGTCTGCTACAACGGCTGCATATGTCCAAACCTTCGATACACGGTGTCATAAATCAACTTGGCATCTTCGGAGAGATAGACAGATAAACCCAAATAGTATCTGTGCACAAATTCAGGCGAGACGGCCCTACGCGGTCCCGTCGCCCGTTTTCGGCGATGAACAGCCGGTTTTGTACCGTCGGGGGTGTTAGGGTTGGGTCCCACGTGTTGTGTCGTTTCATTTTCCCTCGTGTTTATGTTTATTTATTCTGTAACTTATCCTATTACGTATAGTGCACGTGTAAACTCTTGGGCTTCTAAAATGTAACAACCCTAATTTTTCTATACACTTTTCTATACAATTTTTTTTCAAAATCCATAAAATAGTATTTTAACCTGAGCACAAGTTATAAGTAATTATTTTGTTTTTAAATAACTCCATTTTTAGTGTACATAAAATTTCTTTAAAATTAAAGTATACTTGGGGTATTTAATGTTGCTGTTACACTTTAAGTAATTATTTTCCCACAATAATTATAAGAAGGAGCTTGTAGCTCATTGGTAACACCTTACACTGCTGAACCAAGCCACCAGTGTTCAAATCCCATGCCCCACATTATTTTTAGATTATTTTTCTTTTAAAATTCTTGGAAGCCCAACAGTCCACAGGCCATAACTCCCAAAAGTTGAACCGAACCCTAAAAAGTAAAAATACCAGGAGCTACGTCAGGAGAATCCCCACCCAACGGCACCCCGAAGTCGGCCGGCGGACCGGCCGACTTGGGCCGGCGCAGCCGGCCGGACTCGGCCGGACGGCCGAGTCGCCAAAACGAAACTTGTGTCGTTTTGTCTTCTAAACTCTCCTGCACACACCATTTTATTAGATCGGTTCCCGAGAGTTTATTACACCCTATTTACTACAAATTTTAATGATTTTTCTATTATTTTAACAATTTTTTTAAAAATAAAACCTTTCACCTACCCTACCCTAGCTTACCTTATAAATACACCCCCTACCCTCTATCCTCTCATCCCAAAACACTAGGTTTACTCTCTCAAAATTTTTACAAGAAGGGTGTACTTTGAAATCAAGTTCACGGCGAAGCGCTGACGGAATTCCGGCGACGTTTTTTTGAAACAACCGGCGACGAAACAATGCCTCGGCAACTCATCTAGTTCCCCTATATTCTTTAGTATAGATCAAAACCCGTAAGTCCCATTCTTTCCTTCTTTCTACTTCTCAAAAATACGAAATTACGAAACCCGACGGAAATCGGAACGAACCGATTTCCGATTCGGTTTTCTATAAAGTCTCACTTATCACCAATTCCATAATGCTTAAACATATTCATGTTGACTATTAATCACATAACAACTAATTTGGACAAAGTTTCTCACATGAAATGATAGCTTTTGCAATATTGTATTCTTTTTCACTTTAATACCATAATGTTTATTTTTTTTTACATCTAATCAATTCAATCATGTCTAAACATCTTTATCATGATTATTAAACTTGTAAAAATCAATTTGAATAAGTTTTCACACATGAAATGATAACCTTTTCAATTTACCGTATTTTTACATTTTAATACCATCATGTTTTAATTTCACATTTAACCCTTAACTTTGCTATACATTTAAAGTAGAGAATGAGGTAGCGACCTATCTCCACACACACGCAAATACCACCCTAAAATGATATCATCAAAACTTAGAATACGATAAAACGAAACTTTCATTAAAATACCATAATCTTCATAAAACCATTCTTAAAGGTTTTAGATTTGTTACACTTTTAAGTAAATATTTCTTACTAGGAAAATACAATAAGTTGTGGACATCGATCGTTTATCTAAACCTGACTTTGTGGTGTCTAGGCTAGGCAAGTGAGCTTAGGTAACTTTAAAAGGCCCGCCTCACGATTCGTGAGCGGATCCCTCCTTCCTCACTTGTACTTACCTGGCCACAATTGGCGGTGAAGAGGCGATTTGAGGCTTCTAACGACTTGTCGTTTAAACCATTTAGAAATAGGCTAGTTGGCTTAGGAAACCCTAGAATCTAAAATACGGAAAATTACACTTTACAAATAAATACCTTTTACTTTATAAAAACCGTTTTCTAAAGGATTAGTATTTTACAATCTTTGCAAAGCGCCGCTACAACCCACCTTTGGGAAACCCGTTAGTGATAGTATGGTTTGTCGTGCACCCTCGGGCTTAGTAGTGCGAGATTCAGACCTCCGCAAGGAGCATTCGGTCTCGAAAGGTTTAAAATACGACATCTTAAGAAAATGAGATTTTTGGAATATAAAATATTTATTAAAATTATTTTTTTGTATAAACATTTGTATATTCATCATTTAAATATCTATTTTATTATAATATAAATTTTCCCCTTTTCCTAAAAATCACAATAATAAATTTTACACTAAAATACCATGAACTTCAAATAATCAATATTACAGATAAATACCTAAAACTAGGATATTTTCACTAGAATGGCAAAATATAAAATCCACATTCATTACAACTCTAAAGACGAATAATGAATACTTGAGGTGTATTTTGAAAAGTATATAAAAGTATTTTTACATAAAACCCCCTCAAGTTTTATAAATTACCCTATGGACCCTGGCAATTATAAGACTTCGTTTCACAATTCTGATTGTCTGACTCGGGTTTGAGTCTGATTAATCTGACTTGAATATGATTCAAGTCAATCTATAATCTACAAGTTTCCAATTCAAAATGAACACATGAATCCATGAATACAATTATCAGTTTATACAATTTGGCTTAACCGAACCATGGATATATTCCTTTTACATGATTCCCAGTATTCCATTTACATGACTCTACGGTTATAACCATTTCCTGATATCATGGTTTCGGTCAGTCAGCCAATCAATCATACAATCAATACAATTTACAAGATAACAATACAAATAAGACATCGCGGGGTTTAAGGGGTAGATTGGTACGGAAGGTGTTAAAAGTGGCACGAGACGGTAAGATTAAGACACCTAACATGAATCCAATTGTAGTTATACTGTGGCATAAACGGTTCCTTGAGTTCCTGATACCTTAGTCTCCGGGGCAAGTGGGACTCCTCTCGTATACACTGGCATCCTTCTGTACCAAGCTACAAACAACAGCGTTAACACAATACTACAACAATATAACAATATAATACAACTGTAAAAGCTACTCCCTCTATCCCTCTTACTCTCTGTCTATTCTATTTCTCCCTTATCTTTGGGACTTACCGAGCGACCTGATTGCTGACGACATTCTATTTCTTTCTTCTTTGAATGTCGTCAGGTAGTTTAGACCCGGCGGAGATCGAGCCATCTCAAGAAGACTTGGAGCAATTTATTGAAGACCCTGCACTGTAGTTTCATTGTACACTTTTCCTTTCTGTACTTTTCATTTCCTGTTATTGTTAGTGTATATGCCCTAGGGGCCATTATTGTATCATATTAGTTTGTATATTACTTAATGGAAACTTGGGATATTTACATGTATATAACAGTCTTGCTAAACATGGTAGTATGCTACTTGGTTTTTCTATCTTAATATGTGATTATACGTATTGATAGAGCTTTTAGGATCTTTCTTGACTACCAGCGTTGTGATGGCAGTCACACTAGTGGGGGCTGTGTAGTCTACTGTCACGCCCCGCTTCCCAGTGTACGGCGAAGTGGACGCGACGAGGCCCGCTACGTATATACTCAGAAGTATATACGCTAAGCGTAACTAAGCAATATAAAGTAAATCATAAGAGACGAATAATATAGAAATAACAGCAACTTTTATTAATAACATTCTTTTTACAATGCAGGAAAAGAAAATACAACTGGAATGAAAAGCAATGCCTAAACAATGGCATAACAGGAAATGAAATAAACTGGAAAGAACAAGGTACAATTATCTAGAGCTCTGGGTCTGCCTGGAACTGCTCCAAATCTTCACCGGTGGGCTCGATCTCAACTTGGTCCAACGCACCTGACGACATTCAAAGAAGAAAGAAATAGAATGTCATCAGCAAACAGGTCGCTCGGTAAGTCCCACAAGAATAAGAAGAATGAGAATGATAGAGTAAAAGTATTTTTCTAAAGTATTATAATGTTGAATATTATGGAACATTGTGTGACGCTGTTGTTTGTAGCTTGGTACAGAAGGATGCCAGTGTATACGAGGGGGATCTCTATATGCTAGAGATCAGGGCAAACGGAAAGTACAAGGAACCGTTATGCCACGGTACAACAGCAACAGGATTCAGGTTAGGTGTCTTAATCTGACCACCTCGTGCCACCTTTAACATCTTCCGTACCAATCTACCCCTTAAACCCCGTAATGTTTTAACAGTAGTGTAGTATTGGAATATGTAAGTTGGTTGACTGACCAAAACCATGATATCAGTAAATATGTTGCAACTGTATAATCAGGTAAATGGAATATCAGGATAATGGATGAATATCCATGGTTTGATTCAGTCAAAATGAATATATTGTTAACTGGGTTCATGGATTCATGTATTCAAAGTGTGGTGGAATATAAAAGAATATAGATTGATTTGAATCATATTCGAGTCAAGAATAGTCAGACTCTAACCCGAGTCAGACTAAAAGAAGAGAATTTGAAGTTCAATATTAGCTAGGGGCCTTATTGTAATTTGTGAAACTTGAGGGGGTTTTATGTAAAAATACTTTTGTATAGTTTTCAAAATACACCTCAAGTATTTAATATTCGTCTTTAATATTATATTGAATGTGAATTTTATTTGTGTTATTCTAGTGAATATATCCTAATAAAAGTATTAATTGTCTTATCTGAAATTCATGGTATTTTAGTGTAACTTTTAATCTTGTAATTTTTAGAAAAATGTGGAAACTTTATATTATGATAAAATAGTGTTTAAATGATAATTATATATATATTAACACATGAATAATTTTTAAATGAATATTTTATTTTCAAAAATCTCATTTTCCTTAAATGTCGTATTTTAACCCTTCGAGACCGAATGCTCCTTGCGGAGGTCTGAATCTCGCACTACTAGCCTGCGGGTGCACGATGAACCGTACTTTCCCTAACAGGTTCCCCAAAAGTGGGTTGTAGCGGCGTTTTTCTTAGGTTTATAAATACTTTTCATTTGGGAAAACGGTTTTATAAATATAGGGTATTTATTTGCAAAAAGTATAGTTTTCCGTATTTTAGTTATTAGGGTTTCCTAAACCAACTAGCCTATTTCTAAGGTCTAAACGATGAGTCATTAGAAGCCTCAAATCGCCTCTTCACCGTCAATTGCGGCCAGGTAAGTACAAGTGAGGAGGGAGGGATCCGCTCACGAATCGTGAAACGGGCCTTTTAAAGTTACCCAAGCTCACTTGCCTAGCCTAGACACCATAAGACAGTTTAGATAAACGATCGATGTCCATGACCAATCGTGTTTTCATTTTATTAAAAGATTTTATCTAGAAAAGTTTACAACTTAAAGCTTTAAATAAAGATTAGGGTATTTTAGTGAAAAGTCCTGTAGTTTCGTATTCTGTATTTTGATGTTTATCAATTAGGGTTAGATTGAGTGTGTGTAGGGGTAGGTCATTACCCCATGACTTATTTTAGGTTTTGGTGAAGTTTAAAGGTAAAACATGTTATGTTAAACTTAAAGGTATTATAGCGCAAGAATACGGTATTCGAAAACGTTATCATTTTATGTGTGAAATTTCATTCAAATTGAGTTATACAAGTTTTGTGATCAAGATAAACATATTTATGAGTGAGGTAATTGATTAAACTAAGAAAAATGAACTTCATGGTATTTTTATGAAAAGAATACTGTTTTGCAAAGAAGTTATCATTTTATGTGAAAAAGTTTGATTAAATTGGTTTATGGGTGATTAATAGTCAACATGAATATGGGTAGATAATATGTATTAGGCGACAAGTGGAAATTTAGAGAAAAACCGAATCGGAAATCGGTTTGTCCGATTTCCGTCGGGTTCCAAAAAGTCGTATTTTTATCTTAAAGAAAAGAGAGATAGAAGAAGGTGGGACTTACGGTTTGGACAAGCTAAGAAAGCGAAAGAACGTGGTGGTTGTCGATTCGTTGAAAACGTCGCGAAGGTTCTGATCCGGTCGCCGGAATCCGTTGTCGATTTCGGCAGCGTTTCGCTTCTCGCTCTTCGTACCGAGTTCTCGAGAATTTGAGAGAGTGGACTTAGAGTTGTAAGGGGAAAAGGTAGAGGATAGGGGTCTTTATATAGGGCTAGGCTAGGGTTAGGGTTTGGATTAAAAAAATATTTAAAAAAATATTAAAAACATTAAAAATTCATTAAAAATCATTAAACCTAGGAGTAAAAGGGATTTATTGGCCAAATCAAAACCGATCCAGGTATAATAAGTGTGCAAGAGGGTTGACCAAGTCAAGAGCCAACTTTTCTCAGTTGGTGACTCGGCCGTCCGGCCAAGTCCGGCCGGCGGCGCCGGACCGAGTCGGCCGAGTCGCCGGTCGGCGGCGCCGAGTCGGACCGAGTCAAGGGTCCAATGGCCGGGGGTTTTCTGAGGAACAACTTGGTATTTTTACTTTTTCAAGTACAGTACATATTTTGGGAGTTATGGCCTTTTTACCGTTGACTTCCCAAAAAATTAAAACAAAATAAATACAAAAATAATGTGGGGCATGGGATTTGAACTCCGGTGGCTTGGTTCAG
The DNA here is from genome assembly GCA_030015575.1 of Agapanthus africanus. Classification (NCBI taxonomy): domain Eukaryota; kingdom Viridiplantae; phylum Streptophyta; class Magnoliopsida; order Asparagales; family Amaryllidaceae; genus Agapanthus; species Agapanthus africanus. The sequence continues at coordinate 496,792,816 of CM057347.1, read as the reverse complement.
CAGTGCAAGGTATTACCAATGTGCTACAAGCTCCTTCTTGTAATTATTGTGGTTTTTAATTACTTAAACTGATAGCAGCAAGAATAAATACTCCTAGTATACATTAAATTTAAAGTAATTTCTTGTACACTAAAAATGGAGTTATTTCATTCTTGTAGCTTGTAATTAAAAACAAAAATAATTACCTAAATCTTGTGCTCAGGCTAAAATACCCCTTTGTGGATTTTAAAAATATATTTGAAAAATTTTGTATAGGAAAAGTGTATCAAAAATTAGGGTTGTTACATCTACAAGCACATCCTTATTCAGGTCCCTAGTCGTAGGATTATCGAGACAGGGGATTGATACTCCGGAGTAGACTAGTGTGTACACTTCTCATCCCAGTTGGGGAGATGGTCTGTCCCACAGCCGTCAGTACGTTGTACTGGAGATAGTATGCAGGTGCTCGTTAGGTTGCGGGTACACCGGACAGGACTCACAGGGAACTGTTGGTTGGTTTTATACCAGTCGTCAGTAAACAGTTCCCAGATGACATGAGTACAACATAGTCCACAGACTTGACACTGCTACTTCGCCTCGAGTGTGTCTCACTGTTCTTAGATTGCTACCCTACCACGGCTCAAAAGAGTCATGCAAACAGGTAGCAGTTGGGTGCAGTCTCGAGCACTTGGAGGCAGTGGCGGTTAAACAGGATTCGTCTCTCCCGGTATTGGGGGTTGATATCGCACTGTGTTAGAGAGCCATTACGCAAAGTCCCTGGTCAGGGCAAGCGAGATTTGCTGGTAGGTTCCAATAGTTTCTCAGGGTGTAATGGGCTTCGCTCCGACACGACTTATACCGCTATTAGGGGACTGACGCTTGCCTCCCCCTAGGCCCGATATGCGATAGTCTTAGACGAACAGACCGGACTGTACGGAGATTGTCACATCAGACTCAGTAGGAGTTCAGATGGGTTTCCTCATCGGCCTTCTTATCGACATCTACCTGGGGATCGTTACGTACAGCTAGTGCCGCTTGCGGTCTGTGGTTAAACCCACTGCCAGCGTAGTAGTCGAGTCTCTAGAGTCCCACACAGAGAGTTTCCCTACTCCAGGCGAAACGATATAGAGGTCGTATGGTTTTACTACAAGGGTTCGGACGCATACGTGTGTTTACGCACGTACGACATCCGGACAGTTTTTACTAGTCGGCTTTGGTTTAAGCCAGTTTCTAGTATCCGGTTTTTGGATTTATACAGTCTAAAGTTTTTCCGTGTTTTCACGGATAGGAGGGGCGTTCTCGTAATTGCGCGAGAAGCTTCTAGAAGATGGTGACTTGGGGGTTAAGGTGGCATATGCATTAAATGAGATTAGTGAGTCATTTGAGTGATTCATCCATGTCATTAATGCATCATAAATGCTTAATGACTCATGGAGATGAATCACCCTCTTGTATTTATTAAGCATGATGATTAATCCTTTATTTTCTTTTATTGGATAAATGATAATGCTTGATATATATTATGATAGATCATTATCTCATCTCATTCTCTTGCTCACTTTCTCTCTCCTCAAGCTCTCTCTCTTCAAACCCTAATCCTCCCCTCTCATGTGTTGAGACCAAGGATTAGAGTAGACTACTTAATCCTTAACCATTATCTATATCACCTAGGTTACTTAGATTAGCGATTTAAGAAACCTAGTTACCTCAAGTTAGAGGTGAAGCTTGTAGTAAAGCTTCCGGGTGGATCTTCTACTACATAGAGAAGGCCGGAGAGGACGTGGAGAACGACAAGACGAAGGACTCGGTTATTTAGGTATAATCACTTATCATAGTAGTTAACTCTTCTATGGTTTCTTGTTTGTTATTGTTTATGCAAAGATTCTCGGTTAGTCGATGTTTACGCCTAAAACAAAATTGTTTTTCATTATTCCGCCTCCCCGCAAGTCGTGGGGTGTTGTACATTGACTTACAGTGGTATCAGAGCCTCGCTAAACAATAATTAACTCATTAGCAAAGTCGTAATTATTTCGAACGCAAAATGAACCGGAAAGATTATCGTGTTAACATAGTTTCTGTCGAATTTAAAACAGGCCCTAAAAATTTTTCAGGGACCTTCAGAATAACAAGCATAGAATAATAGGGCTACTACTGAAGAAATCTGGACTCCTGATTCGGCCAACGCACCGCGGAACCGCGGTGGATCCATGCGATCCGCCGCGGATCCACGGCCGAGTTGGGGCCGAGTCAGCCCAAATTCCTTCAGTAACTCTCCTGTGTTAATAGTGATGTTTCTGGGATATTTTATTTTCTGCTCAAGTCTCAGGTGCATAGAGAAGTTTTGTGAGTAGAATCTAAAGTGTTTGTTCGATCGAAATTTTACGATGTTTGCTAATATGATTATATCTATGATTATATAATGTGTTTGTAAACCTCCCCTAACTGCTAGTATGTCGGTTGGCCGGGGGTTGCACATTTCTGTAATGGTTTTTACTGTTTGTGGTTGTAAACTGCATTGGACTGTTGTGATGATTAGTCGGGGTTTGAGATGGGTTATATTCATTCATTCAATGTAATTATAATATGTTGTAATATTATTTTACGGGGCACATCCAGGTTGCGGTTGTAGCCATCGTTGTATTATTTCATTTTACTGTTTTTGCTCCTAGGATAGACCCAAGACGGGGTGCACAAACTACCGGGTACTTTGAAGTGTTTAGTGGCCTACTTACTTTGTTGAGGGAGACAGCTTCACTTCGGGTATTTGACGCGTAGTTTGCCGTACCCGTAGGGGTCTAGGGTGGGGTAATGGCTATTCATCACAACTGTGTAATCCGTCTTTTGTTGCAGGATCTAAACAAACGCGGATTGCTTGCAAATCCAATAAAGTTCATATGAGATCTAGAATGCCTATTATTGCGTCTGACGAATGTACAATATCTATATATGATAGCTATTTAGACGTCACTTATGTTTTACACCCGCGCTAGCCCAACCCCCGCTCTGCCGTTAGTTAAGTAACCTAACGGGTGATGACGGGACCCCGCGGCGAATGCGGATGGCATAAGAGGACGTTGTATTTTCGTTGTTTTCTGCAATGATAGGTTAATGATGGGACGCATTATTTATAATGCAAAGAAAATAAACCAAAAGCTGAATCGTTGGAACAATTTAAAAAAAACCACTCGGTTATTTTTAAACAGTTGATATTTTTAAATTGCGGAGCTTTAACCACTCCTTTTAGAAGCTATCAGGTTCCTTCGGTCATATCAAGTTCACTACGTTCACGGTTTCGCCAAAACCATTCGTAGCCCTCCGTCATTTCATTTGGGTATCAGTAGTATTCAAGCTATGTATTTTGACCTAACTCCAAGGCATAGTGTTTGGTAGCTGCTGGGTATTCATTTGTCGCATAGATAGATGAGTTAGTTTGGGACAGTCGTATTATCATTTTGGCCGAGCGTCAAGGATATGTACGGATGGGTTCAAATTAACAAGATAATGATGGGTAGAACTTGACATGTGACTTATGACATTTTGACCTAACGCCAAGGTCATAAAAGCATGGGGCAAAAATACATATCGGGAATTTCTAAAGAAACTGAAATTTGCAAAGAGATGCATACCATTTGGAGTTTGATGAATGTTGGTAGGATTCCTTCAACATTATCATACGATGATATTTGGATCCCGATCCTACTGTGAGTATATGCCACTCATCAGGATATTCGTCACTTAACAATCAATGCTATAAACCAAGTAGGTGTCAAGAAAGGTGTCAGCGGGGTTACGCCTCCAGAGAAAAGAGGTTATTTAATTAAGGAACTTCGCGAAAGCGTTGGAAAACCTCCCTCGAAGTACCGACACCAGCCTGGCTGAACGGTTAAGCAGGTATTGTACAGTGAGAATAGTCCTGGCTAATTCTTCTTTTATGGTTTGAGAAAGGATTCGAGAAACAGTGGGAGCCATCCAGTTTAGATAAATTAAAAACCACTCTAAACTTGCAAGAGTATCATGCTAAAGAGTTTTCTTCTCTCTCTCCTAATTGCAACGACCCTGAAAATGACTGGACTTAAGTTACATTTAGAGAAAAATATACTGACAGGGCCAAACTATAAAGATTGGCTGCGGAATGTCAAAATGGCTTTGACCTATGACAAATTGGGGTACGTCCTCACCGCTAAGGCACCTGCAGTCCCAGGTCCCAAATCCAGTAATGCGGATAAGGAAATCGGCAAAACCTGGGAGTATGATTGCGCGAAAGCCAAGTGCATCGTGCTTGCTTCGATGAACAATGAACATCAGAGGAGGCACGAGGATATAGAACTAGATGCCATATTTCTCCATACAAAGGAACTTTATGGAGAGCAATCTCGTATAGCAAGATACGAGACCTCTAAGAACTTGTTTCGAGCGAGGTTGGCTGTCGGATCATCGGTAGGAGAACATGTCCTAAAGATGATTGGCTACATAGAAGAGCTCGCAGACCTTGGGACGACTTTGGATAATGAGCTCTATACAGACCTTATTCTCCAGTCCCTTTCTTCCACCTACGCCCAGTTTATTCTGAACTTCAACATTCAAAGAAAAGAAGTTGAACTTCCGGAACTCCTTAACATGTTGAGGAGTGCAGAGGGCACCTTGCAGAAGACAAGGGAAACACCCGCTATGTTTGTTAGCGGTGCTTCTTCTTCCGGGTCCAAGGCTAGGGCCAAAGGAAAGAAAAAGAAGGCCGCCACCAAACCTAGAGGAGGTGTAAGTAAGGTAGGAGGGAAGGGAAATAAAAATTTTGCGGTACCAGTAGTGGCCCAGGATGAGTGCTTCTATTGTCACAGGAAAGGGCACTGGAAAAAGGATTGCAAGGCGTGGAACGCCAAGAACCAGGAACCGAAGCAAGCTGTGGCTTCGACTTCAGATGTGTTTGTAATTGAGAATTGTCTGTCAATCAACTCTACTTCCTGGGTATTGGATACCGGATCAGGATCTCATATTTGCAATTCATTGCAGGCACTGAGAAACCGTAGAGTGTTGAAGGAAGGTGATATGACCCTAATGGTTGCTAACGGAGCTAGCGTGGGAGCTGTGTCCGTAGGGGATTATCACATGGGATTGACGAGTGGACACATTTTGGTTTTACATAACTGTTTATGTGTATCCAACTTAACGTGTAATATCATATTTGTTTCCTTGTAATCAAATAAAGGTTATGATTTCACGTTTGTAAGTGATATTGTCAACATCCACCTTAATCATGGTTTGATTGGGTCCGGTACACTGGATAACGGTATATATATGTTAAACCAACTCCAAATTTTTAATGTCCAGAACACACTAAAAAGAAAGTCTTCAGATTTAAATAAAGCTTTCTTATGGCATTGTAGACTGGGTCACATCAATGAGAGAATGTTGACTAAGTTACATAGAGAAGGATATTTGGACTCGTTCGAATATCAAACTTATGCCACTTGTCAATTATGTCTCAAAGGAAAGATGACAAAGACTCCATTTACTGGACATGGAGTAAGAGCGAGCGAGCTCTTAGGACTCATACACAGCGATGTATGTGGTCCAATGTCTACACATGAAAGATGTGGTTTTTCCTATTTCATTACTTTCACGGATGATTACTCAAGGTACGGATTCATTTATCTGATGAAACATAAATTCGAGGCTTTTGAGAAATTCCAAGAGTATAAGAATGAAGTAGAAAACCAAACCGGAAAAAGTATCAAGACACTAAGATCTGATCGAGGTGGTGAATACTTGAGTGCTGAGTTCCTAGGTTACCTAAAAGAGAAAGGAATTCTCTCTCAGCTTACTCCTCCATACACTCTACAGCATAACGGTGTATCAGAGAGACGGAATCGAACCCTATTGGATATGGTACAATCCATGATGAGTAATGCTGAGTTGCCGCGATCTTTTTGGGGTTATGCGCTAGAATCAGCGGCATATCTTTTGAACATGGTACCTACCAAGACTGTGCCTACCACTCCATATTAGATGTGGAGTGGGAAGAAACCCCATCTACAGTATATAAAGATTTGGGGATGTCCAGCTTTTGTTAAAAAGCAGCATGTGGACAAGCTCGAGGCACAATCAGTAAAGTGTAAGTTTTTGGGATATCCAAAGAACTCCAGGGGATATCTATTCTATTACGCAGAGGAACAAAAGGTATTTGTTTCTCGTAATGCCCATTTTCTAGAACATCAGTTTTTAGAAAAGGAAACAAGTGGGAGGGAAATAGAACTGGAAGAAATTTCAGAACCATAAACTAATACTGAAAGTTTGGTAGAACAAGTAGTTCAAGAAGAACAGGACATTTCCACACCCCTCCGCAGGAGTAGTAGGCCGTCTCATTCGCCTGAGAGATACTACGGTTTTCTCATAGATGGGGATAGAGAGGATTGCATCATAGATGATGATGAACCTATTGGTTTCCAGCAGGCCATCCAGAGCGGCGACTCGGTACGATGGCTAGATGCAATGCGGACCGAAATGGAGTCCATGTACACCAATAAAGTATGGACTTTGGACTTTGCTCTAGATGGGGTAAAACCCATAGGATGCAAATGGATCTTCAAGAAAAAGATTGGTGTAGATGGACAGGTGGAAACCTATAAGGTTAGACTTGTTGCAAAGGGTTTTCGTCAAAGACCTGGTTTGGACTATGACGAAACTTTTTCTCCAGTAGCTATGCTCAAATCTATTCGGGTCCTTCTTGCTATTGCTGCCTTCCATGATTATGAAATCTGGCAGATGGACGTAAAGACGGCTTTTCTGAATGGAAATTTAGAAGAGTGCTTCTATATGGATCAGCCAGAGGGTTTCAATCAGAGTGGGAGCAGCGGGAAAGTATACAAGTTGCTTAAGTCCATTTATGGACTGAAGCAGGCATCGCGGAGTTGGAACATCTGTTTTGATGAAACAGTCAAAGAATATGACTTTATCAAAAATCCAGATGAACCGTGTATATATAGTAAAGTTGTAGCAAGAACTGTCGTATTCCTCGTCTTGTACGTGGATGACATTCTATTGATAGGAAATGACATTCCTATGCTACAATCTGTCAAAGGATTCTTGTCACACAGGTTCTCCATGAAAGACCTGGGTGATGCCTCTTACATTCTGGGGATCCGGATCTATCGTGATAGATTTAAGAGGATGTTGGGACTTTCGCAGTTCAGGTATACCGACACTGTACTGAAAAGATTCAGTATGGAAGATTCTCAGCGCGGTAATCTACCGGCTTGTCACGGAATCACCCTATCCAAAGAGATGTCTCCCAAGACTGATTTGGAAAGGGAACACATGTCTATTATACCCTACGCTTCTGCGATAGGCTCTATAATGTATGCGATGTTGTGCACCAGACCAGATGTAGCTTACGCACTAAGCGTGGTAAGCCGGTATCAGTCAGACCCAAGGGAGAAACACTGGATAGCAGTAAAGAACATTCTCAAGTACCTGAGGAGGACTAAGGAGATGTTCTTGGTTTACGGCGGAAAAGACCTCAGGATGGAGGCCTTTGCTGATTCCGGCTTCCAGAGCGATAAGGATGATTCCAAGTCCATGTCAGGTTATGTCTTTACCCTCGATGGAGGGGCGATGTGTTGGAAGAGTTCCAAGCAGGATACCGTTGCTGACTCGACGATGGAAGCGGAGTATATTGCTGCTTGCGATGCCGCAAAAGAAGCGGTCTGGATGAAGAAGTTCCTAACAGAACTTCAAGTGGTTCCTACCATTGTTGATCCAATACCTCTGTATTGCGACAACAATGGAGCTATAGCTTTAGCGAAGGAACCAAGGTCCCATCAGAAGTCCAGACACATCTTAAGGCGGTATTACCTGATCAGGGAGATCATTGATCGTCGGGAGATCGAGGTTCGGAGAGTTCCTACTGAAGAGAACATTGTTGATCCATTCACAAAGGCCCTACCTCAGATTCAGTTCGAGAGGCTACTCGAGATCATCGGTCTTCGATATGCCAGCACATGGCCTTAGTGCAAGTGGGAGATTGTTAGTGTATATGCCCTAGGGGCCATTATTGTATCATACTAGTTTGTATATTACTTAACGGAAGCTTGGGATATTCACATGTATATAACAGTCTTGCTAAACATGGTAGTATGCTACTTGATTTTTCTATCTTAATATGTGAGTATACGTATTGATAGAGCTCTTAGGATCTTGCTTGACTACCAGCATTGTGATGGCAGTCACACTAGTGGGGGCTGGGTAGTCTACAAGCACATCTTTATTTAGGTCCCTAGTCGTAGGATTATCGAGACAGGGCATCGATACTCCGGAGTAGACTAGTGTGTACACTTCTCATCCCAGTTGGGGAGATGGTCTGTCCCACAGCCGTCAGTACGTCGTACTGGAGATAGTATGCAGTGCTCGTTAGGTTACGGGTACACCGGAAAGGACTCACAGGGAACTGTTGGTTGGTTTTATACCAGTCGTCAGTGAACAGTTACCAGGTGACATGAGTACAGCATAGTACGCAGACTTGACACTGCTTCTTCGCCTCGAGTGTGTCCCACTGTTCTTAGATTGCTACCCTACCACAGCTTAAAGGAGACGTGCAAACAGGTAGCAGTTGGGTGCAGTCCCGAGCACTTGGAGGCAGTGGCGGTTAGACAGGATTCGTCTCTCCCGGTATTGGGGGTTGATATCGCGCTGTGTCAGAGAGCCATTACGCAAAGTCCCTGGCCAGGGCAAGCGAGATTTGCTGGTAGGTTCCAGTAGTTTCTCAGGGTGTAATGGGCTTCGCTCCGACACGACTTATACCGCTATTAGGGGACTGGCGCTTGCCGCCCCTAGGCCCGATATGCGATAGTCTTAGACGAACAGACCGGACTGTACGGAGATTGTCACATCAGACTCATCGGCCTTCTTATGGGTTTCCTCATCGGCCTTCTTATCGACATCTACCTGGGGACCGTTACGTACAGCTAGTGCCGCTTGCGGTCTGTGGTTAAACCCACTGCCAGCGTAGTAGTCGAGTCTCTAGAGTCCCACACAGAGAGTTTCCCTATTCCAGGCGAAACGATATAGAGGTCGTATGGTTTTATGACAAGGGTTTGGACGCATACGTGTGTTTACACACGTACGACATCCGGACAGTTTTTACTAGTTGGCTTTGGTTTAAGCCAGTTTCTAGTATCCGGTTATTGGATTTATACAGTCTAAAGTTTTTTTCGTGTTTTCACGGATAGGAGGGGCGTTCTCTTAATTGCGCGAGAAGCTTCTAGAAGATGGTGACTTGGGGGTTAAGGTGGCATATACATTAAATGAGACTAGTGAGTCATTTGAGTGATTCATCCATATCATTAATGCATCATAAATGCTTAATGACTCATGGAGATGAATCACCCTCTTGTATTTATTAAGCATGATGATTAATCCTTTATTTTCTTTTATTGGATAAATGATAATGCTTGATATATATTATGATAGATCATTATCTCATCTCATTCTCTTGCTCACTTTCTCTCTCCTCAAGCTCTCTCTCTTCAAACCCTAATCCTCCCCTCTCATGTGTTGAGACCAAGGATTAGAGTAGACTACTTAATCCTTAACCATTATCTATATCACCTAGGTTACTTAGATTAGCGATTTAAGAAACCTAGTTATCTCAAGTTAGAGGTGAAGCTTGTAGTAAAGCTCTCGGGTGGATCTTCTACTACATAGAGAAGGCCGGAGAGGACGTGGAGAACAACAAGACGAAGGACTCGGTTCTTTAGGTATAATCACTTATCATAGTAGTTAACTCTTCTATGGTTTCTTGTTAGTTATTGTTTATGCAAAGATTCTCGGTTAGTCGATGTTTACGCCTAAAACAAGATTGTTTTTCATTATTCCGCCTCCCCGCAAGTCGTGGGGTGTTGTGTATCGACTTACAGTTATGGCACTGTTTAGGTATCTTTTATTTCAGTTGTATTTCCTTTCATGTATTTTACAAAGAATGTTAATAAATAAAAGTTGCTGTTCCTTTTATATCTTGTCTCTTGTGTATTTATTTTATATTGCTTAGATACGCCTAGCGTATGTACTTCTGAGTATATACATAGCGGGCCTCGTCGCGTCCTCTTCGCCGTACACTGGATGCCAACGATGCTACCAAAGAGGCTGTCTGGATGAAGATGTTCATGAGATGAACTTGGTGAGGTTCCTACCAATGTGATGACAATGAAGCTGTAGCTATGGTCTAGGAACCCCGATCTCATCAGTGATCCAGACATATACTTAGGCAGTATCACCTGATCAGGAAGATGGTTGATCTCCAGGAGATCGAGATCATGAGAGTTGATAGGTAGAATAACACGGAGGATCCGCTCACCTAGGCCAAACCCCAGATACAATTTGAGAGTTTTTGGGATATTGGGTATGAGATACTACAACAACTGGCCATAGTGCAAGTGAGAGATTGTTAGTTATATGTATTCCTTAGAGGCCATTATTGTACATGATTGTATATTATAATAGATGCTTGGACATATATAGGGAGGACTTTCTTGCTCGACATGATAGTATGCTATCTGGTTACTCTTTATCTTAACATGTAGACTAGTATTGTGATACTGTCTTACTCTCACATGTTGGTAAAGCCCTTAGAATGTACTTGACTACCAGTATTATGATGCAGATCATACTAGTAGGGCTAGGGTAGTCCACAAGTTCATCCTTTAATTTTTCCTAGTCGTGGGTGTATCGAGACGGAGTATCGATATTCCAGAGTAGACTTGCGTATACGTTTTTTGACCCATTTGATAGGCGATGGATGATCCTATATCCATTAGTGTTTGACATCAAAGATTGTATACGGGTGCTCAGTGGAGACTGGGTACACTGAACGGACTCGTCGAGAAATCCTATATGGTATTAAATCTATCGTCGGATAGCAGTTCTCAGGTGACACTGGTACAGGTTAGTCTGTAGACCCGAGATCGTCATAGAGTCTTGTGTGTGCTCCCACTGTACTTTGATTTCCACCCTACCACGGCTCTAATGAGTCGTGCAAACAGGTGGCTTTTGGGTACAGTCCCAAGGCACATGGAGGCAATGAGCGATAGGAGGGGTTTCGTCTCTTCTGGTATTGGGGGTTGATGTTGCGCTATGCTCGATTGGCTGTAACAGGAAGTCCTTAGCCAAGGCTGATGAGATTTACTGATAAGTGTTATTAGTAGTTTCTCGATATGTTATAGGCCATATACAGGCATGACTTATTGAGTTTTTGGGGTGGACGATACCATCCATAGACTCGATATGCATCATATCTGACGAAGAGACCGGAATAAGTGTTGCCAGTTGGCTTGAGGGAGTTTTGACAGCTTCGCTTGTTTTTCTTCTGTTTGCTTAATACCTGGGAGCCGTTATGTACAGCTAGTGCTGCTGACGGTTTATGAGTATGTGATATGATCACTACCTACTGCTAGCGTATTGGCGAGTCTTAGAGTCCCACAGAGGGGTTTCCTAGCTTAGGCGAAACGATGTGGGGTGCATATGGGATATGCGCTGGAGCTTGATTAAATGCGTGTATATGATACCACATTTTAATCTGGCGTTTTCTATTGGTCAGGTCGTATGTTATATGACCGGATCATTAAATCAAGTATTGATTTAATATCAATGACCATTAGCTCATTTATTAAACCCTTTTCTTTTATATGTATGCATGAATGCATGTATGTATATATTGATATGAATGCACACATGCATGCACACATGTGTCATGGTTGATGATACATTGGAGATGTCTATGCAAGAATCACATGGAAACTATTTATGTATTTTTGATTATTGAGAAAAAGAAAATGGGAAATGATTGATGGTTGTTTTCTTTTGGCTTCTACACACTTCTTTGTTAGTGTATATGCCCTAGAGGCCATTACTGTATCATACTAGTTTGTATATTACTTAATGGAAACTTGGGATATTCACCTTGTATAGACAATCTTGCTCAATATAGTAGTATGCTACTTGGTTTGTTTCTGCTTTAATGTGTACATGTGTTTATTTTAGTATATCACCTATACACATTAGTAGAGCCCTTAGGATCTTTGCTTGATTACCAGCGTTGTGATGGTGTAACGTTTTGAAAATCGTTTCGGTGAAATTTCGAAAAATCGGTAAAATAAGGGGGTTTTCTGTAAAAAGTCAAAATACAAATATCTTATTATAAAAATTAAATATACACATTCTAGCTATGTAATTGCTATTATTTGGTGTTTATTGAGCCGCTGGTGAAATTTCAAATTTTCTGAAAAAAAATATTATTTTATTATTATTTTAAGCCGTCACTAATACATTTAATTAGGGAAAATTACAAATTGGAATGAGTTGAAACAAATTTTGTGCATCATAAAACATTAAATAAAATTTTATCATGTGGTTTTTAGAACGAAATCATTTGCCAAAACGGTTTAGAAATTATTGAAAAAAGGCTTTTTTTTAGCGTAAATGGATGTTTAGGGTATTGTATTTATCATTTTTCATCACCCCACACCTGTACCCACACCCACACACCCCTATTTACTTCTCCCCTTGGCTAAATTCAGCAGCCACCATCTTTTTCCCCACTTGAATTTCAAAGGAAAAGAAATGAAAGAAAAGAAAAGAAAATGGATAAATTAGTTAGACTTTGGTTGGACTTTGACTTTCTCCCCCCCACTTTCTCTACCTCCCTCTCTCTCCTCTCCCCCTCCCATTCCAGCCGAACCCCTCTCCTACAGCAGCAGCAGCCCCCCCATTTCCCTTCTCTTTTCTCTTCAAAACTTCATCAAAAAATGCCCCAAAATCCATCAAAAAAATCCCAAAACCCAAATCCGACTCCTACCCATTTTAGCTTAGCCCGTATAGCATGGATCCTTGTGAAAAGAGAGCATTTTGGAGGGCCATGGATGCTTGTGGATCTTCAAATGTTTTTGGGTATAATTCTAAACTTTTTTGCTTAGTTTGTTACTTAATTTCTTAAAGCTAATTTAATTAAGTGTTAATTTGGGTTATGTGAGTTTAATTGCATGATTAAAGATTTCAAGTTAGGGTTTGTTGTGGAAATGAGTTGTGTTTGACTGTGCATGGTTTAGTGAGGTGGATTAACATATTTAGTTTTGTAGAAAACTAATCTAGTTGTTAATTACAAGTTGTTACTTGAAAAATGTCCAAATTAAGCTTTTTGTTGCAAACTAGTTTTTTTGATTTAATTCGAAATATGAGATTAAAAATATGGTTAGGGTTTTTATCATATTATTAACTTTATTAAGTGTAGTATAACACTTTAGTTCATGGAAATCCAACCTAAATTGTAGTTTGTGCATTTTTGCTATGAAATTGTTAAAAAGGGTATTTTGTAAACTAGAATATTAGGGTTTTTGGAATTTAATGAGATTAAATTCCGGAAATTATTTCTATGACTTATTTAAGATATTTAATAAGTATATTGGCCGCTAAATTCATTTAAACATCATGTTTTGTACAAAAACGGCGAATTGTGCTTGCTAGATTTTCGGAAAAATGACTTTTTAAGTGAAATTGGGGTTTTTGTGTGTTTTAACCTAGTTTATATTAAAATTAGTGTTCGTGAATGTACAAATGAGTGTGATTGGATTTTTCTCGATGGTTTGACGTTTGTACATCGACATCGAGGGTTGGTTTGACTATTCTTGCATGCGTAGGCGATAGGTTTGGACCTATGCGTGATACGCGTGCCGATTTGATTTTCGTATGCCGTTTCGATTTTGAATTTAGTTTTAATGCGATACGGTGCGTTATGATATGTAGGTACCTAATGTGGACTTCGAGATGACAAGCAAGTGCGTGGCGATGTCGGCACCGGGTAGCGAGGACCAGGTGAGTAGATTTATATCTACGGGGAGAAGTCGGGTGGATGGCGCATAGCACCCCCGCAGTCCGTGGTGGTGTATACGGATGCGTAGACACACCAACAATTATTATATATTATTTAAGATTAATAGCGATGCTTAGGATGGATATTGGTGTGTTGGATTATTTTAGCGTTGCGAACCCTAGGGTAGTGTTGCACTACACATACACACATACATACTTGCATACTTTCCTATTGATATGTGCTCATGGGATTCTTTATAGTTATGTGTTCACATGGGTATGGGACCATGTGTTCACATACGGATTGAGGATGATACTTGGGATTGAGCTGAGTCGATGAGATTTGATTTGAGGTCGTGAGATCGGTGATATAGCAGGGTTTGTATCTTAGATACGACACGATGTTGTAGCGGGTCCTTGACGTAGTGTTTCACACACGTCCATGCATACGTAGGCGGTATCAGTATGGTACTAGACGTGGATCAGTACCCCGATCATGATAATTGATAAAGATGATACCAGGTGAATAGTATGATGAATGCGATATTGACCCGTACCCAGATTTGGGATGCCGTACGACGGATTTACGTACGAGCTATATTGATGATTGATCCGCACTCTTGACTTGGGATGCCTGATTATAGATATGGTATCGTCTATGATATTATTGAGGCGGGATCACCGACTATACATATACAGGTAGGTATATGTATCGACTTAGATGTTAGGCGGTTTCCTTACCTGTAGTCCAGCTTGTTAGCTTAGCCCTTTAGTTTAGTTTAGTTGTTAGATTAGATTCGTTTCTTACCTATTTCAAAAACTAACGAATCGTGGGTATTTTAAAAGACAGCCCAAGGGATCCTACGGATATTTCAAAAGACGTATCTTTTCATAAAAACACCGTAGCCCTATTTTCAAAACCCCATGATTCGTGTTATTTCAAAAGGCACCATTTGTAGGACTTATATTAGATTAATACTGATTAGTTATCGTTGTGTCTAGTATTCGGCTCCCGCTTATTATTGTGGTTCGTTTCGCGTCGCATACTTATGTTATAATTTCTTATTGTAATATTGATATCATATTGTTAGGACACCAGCACCATTACCGATGATGTGTATGTACCACGTACACTTACTTGCCGGCTCACACACATCTTCATCGGTAATTACCATGTCACGTACACCTTAGAAAATATTATTGCTTAACTTAGCTTGATAGCCAGTAATTTGACATAATATTAGTGTACATACCTTATATGCCAGCTTAGATATTGCAGTTATTACTTGTCGCTTCATGCATACTGTTATTCATTCTCATGCTTATATTCATGATCTTACATGCTATTGATGATTCGGATTTCCATGATATTTTTTGGATTTGGAGGAAAACCGCAAAACATATATAAACTGTTTTCTCTCTTTTTAAATAAAAATGCGGTTTTCCTATGATTTATGAGTCGTCCACCATGAGTTTGCTGATGGATTTCGAGACCCGATTCGAGGAGTTGGATGAACCGTTTCGGATACATGGTGGACCCGGTAAGGTACCCCGGGGTAAGAAGCTCGTGGTGATGACGAAGAGCCTGGCAGGGGGAGACTACCTACCGGTGATTTTACCCGACGCGTCGGATATCCGGAGGATACCGTCGTGGTCTTGAGATGGATGGTAGGGGCCGGTCTGGACTGACGGCGCCCTAGATATTGAGATTGAGACATTGATATTTCGAGACATTGAGATTTATGTTTTGTGTCGATGCTAGACACTGTTGATACTGATTTCATTTATGATACCTCAGTTTAAAAATACGAAGGAAATCTCACTAATTTATGAAAACAGTTCTTCATTTACATGTATTCTATTTTCATGCATTCATACCTCATTCATTTGATATGTTGCTACCTGAGGCACTGACACGGGCACATGAGTTTACACTCGGGTTGGATATTTACCCTAGCCATTGTTATAGGCTGCATGTTTTATACATTTTTGAGGATATATTATGATCATTGACCTAGGATTGCGTTATTTATGCAATTTCTGTGCGTAGATGTTTTTCTACTCACGAGTTGGCAACTCACCCCCGTTGTGCTACAGTTCTTGCAGGTTTCGCCGCACAGGTTTCATTACGGCTTTGCTGACACTATTTCCATTTCCGGGTGGCTTGCTAGTAGGTGGGTTATTTGTATATTACCCATCATTATATCTTGTATATTATTATTCAGTTGTATCTAGAAGTTCCATCAACCAAACATGTATTTATTTTTTTGAGATAGAGACCAGTGATGTTATTCTTTCGACCTCAGAGTCGCGCGTTATGTTTCTGTGGATTTCTGGTGGTTTTGAGTTTCCTTTTGAGTTTTGATCCTCGCCGTTGGCGTTGTATATTATATTGCTTGTGTGGTTGTGACCGTCGATTGACGAAGAGCTAGCTCCCGCTTGGGGATGCCTTTTTCTTGATTTCATATACTATTCATGTTGTATCCCGTTTGGGGGCCGGTATTTACAAAGGAGACTCTGC
Source organism: Agapanthus africanus (assembly GCA_030015575.1). Classification (NCBI taxonomy): domain Eukaryota; kingdom Viridiplantae; phylum Streptophyta; class Magnoliopsida; order Asparagales; family Amaryllidaceae; genus Agapanthus; species Agapanthus africanus. The sequence continues at coordinate 496,776,465 of CM057347.1, read as the reverse complement.
CGAAATTTTCAGTAAATTTTTGATGTTTTTAAAAAACCGCCTAATTCGGCTTATACTATTGAAACTACTTGCTTTAAGTTGGTTTTTCCTGCACTCTACTACTTTTCTTGGTTTGGATTTCTGGGTTTTCGGTTTACTTCGATTACGTACGCCTCGAGACGTTCGTAATTTAAGTGCCGGTCATGTTCCGTACTTTCGGGTCGTGACAAAGTTGGTATCAGAGCGTTAGGTTTTAACCTTCGGAGCGTAGGATGACCCTTGGTTGATGGAATAGGTGACTAAAGTAGAGTGACGTACCGTTGGTATGTTCCGCGGCATATTTACGACACGCCACTCCACTTATGAAGCCTTAGGATGTACATTTCCTTGTTCAGTATTATATTCCTTCCTGATCTAGCCTCATCGGTACCAGTTTGGTTTTGCTGCTACGGTTACGGGCAGGGAGAGCTACGGCTAGAGTTGCGGTCAGCACAAGCTCGTCACGAACGAGGACTGACCAGGGCGAAATTCCGGCGACACACGATTGCAGAGATGTGTCTTTTTACTGTGCTTTCGCGCCATGAGCGTTTGGCGGATCGCCTTTATGAGGTTACTCGGAGGTGTTGATCGACACTAGAGAATTGAGCCAATGATGGAGGCCAGCTAGATTTTGATGACCGTTGGTGTGTTGCTTACTCTTGATGATTGAGGCATTGTTTAGCGTGCAGACGAGCGAGCCAGTTGTTGCTGCGAGCGATGAGATATCACTTCATATGTTGGAGCTATTGCGGGATGAGTTATACGAATAAATGATAGAAGGTCGCTAGTCACCCGATGATGAATGACTAGGACAGGTGGTTCGTTCGCCTACCCCGATGCGAGGTCATCAGATAGATTGCTTCCAGCTAGAGACGACTTCACACAGAGACGTGAGGGTCGACAGAGACGATCGAATGTCAAAAACCTATTATTCCAAGTTTAAAGTAGTCGGAAAGACATGTAGGCAATTCTATGGTCCCTCTAGAAGAATGAAACCCTAGCTCGACTTAATGACCGTGTGAAAGCCTTTGAACCTTCGGGTTTGCGGCAGTTCTACGGCGCTATTAGTGAGGCTTGGGTTTGCCCTTCTACGGCTGGACCACCGATGCTGTGGTATATATATTCGATACTATTAAACTGTACCAAGATGTTGAGCTCTTGGGGGATTACGAGGTTTCGACGAATCGATCGGATGGTTCGACTTCAATCGGATGCTTGGTGGTGAGATGCATTCTTGGGAGACTCCAGATACGAGGATAGTCGTTGGAGCTCAGTCCATGCAGCCGCGACGAGACGAGTCCAAAGCAGACGGCATTAGAGAAAAATGGAGTAAGAGGTTCGTACTAGATCTAGATGAGATGACGTTCCACTCCGCCGACATCAGAGATGCGATGCGCATGCCGAGGCATGGTACTTGGAATTTCCTTCCAGAAGGAGTCGCGATGAGTATGCAGTCGTTCCAGAGCAAGATGCAGATATAGGAAAGGACAACGACTTCTGGACAGTTGGCAGAGACGAGGCATGGAATAGACCGTGAGAAGGATTCCTTCCAGGACACTGCTGCAATGATACTTGCACCCAGGATCAGATGTGTCATGTACATTCAAAGAGCCAGAGGCCGACGCCAGTGATATGCTGTCTTACGAGTGGTCGTGATGATTGACCGGGAGATGACAAGAGACGTGCCAGAACTGGATCATCCCCGTTAGCACACCCGACAGGGCCGATGAGTCGATGGACCGAAAGATTGGTAATTCACAGTGAGGACCTTGACCCAGGAGTGGTCATGGTTACGCACACCAGCAGGACAGAGTTCATGATCATCGACGAGACGTCCCACTAGTGACCGCGACAGTTGTCCGAGATTCTTAGAGGATGCGCTTGAGCGGTACTGTTCCGCCATTATTGATTACGATGTTTTGGGTGATTTATTCGTATGATTGATTTTGATGATTGAGGATTTACGATCTTTGCACAGTGTTGCACTTGATATCGTTTTCGTGCTTTAGTTTCACATGTTTGTGATTTTACGGTTTTAAACAGTTGAGTTGGTTTTATGCATATGCATGCACGCGATTTCGTTCCTGCACTCTGTATAATTTATATATGCTTGCAGTGCAGTGATACGCCTTTCGTGCACTTAGATGTACTGGACTTCGATTTCGATTGTGATACTCGATATTTGTTTTATGCACCTTGTGCACCTGATTGATTTTGCGCACGTCCGGCGCTTGATATTGGATTTCATGATTTCGTGCACGATGGATGCACCTGATTTGGATTTTCGCGCATGTTGGACGCATGTTTTGAAGGGTGATTTTGGTGCACACCAGAGGCACTAAATTGAGAATTTTTCGTGCATGTCAGATGCACCTAATTTTGCTGTCAGGCACACATGTTGCCTACGACAGATGTTTCGTGCACACCCGATACACTTAGATGTTGTTTCTGTGCGCATGTATGGCACATTCATGGATTTTGATTTCCGTGCGCACCAGACGCACGTAGCATTCATGTGCATATTTGGGATTGATTTCGTATAGAGCAGTACGTTTTTATGATATTGCTATGTGTTTTCGTACTGAGCAGGACTAGTCAGAGGACAGTACCTGAATATATTTTGCATGCATTGATAGTTATTGAAGGGATTTCCAAAAAGCGAGCTATAGCCTCAGTATTTACCTACGTGTCTGATATGACACGAAATGTTTAAAACAAGGAGACCCTTCTAAATTGTTTCCAAAATGGCGGAACGTACATTTCAAAAAAGGGTATATATTTATAAAGTTATTGATGGTTTTCTGTAACAAGTAGGAAAAAGTTAGAAATAAACAAAATTAATTAAATTAAGAATAAAGTGATAAATCACAAAACGGTTAAAATCAAATATGTCAATATTCATAAGTTATATGTAATACAAATTAAATTAGAATTTTTGAATGTAATTTAAATAAGTTATAAGGGTTTTAATGAAAATTTTAGCTTCATTTTAATAATAAGTGTGTTTTATAATAAGTTAAGTTGTGAGGGGTTAAATTGTAAAGTTTAGGTTGTATGCAAATAGGGTATTGTCAAGGGTTTAAGTGAATAAATGAAATCATTTCAGTTCTGAATTCAAATTCAAAATAAAACAAAAGAAAATAGAAGATAAATCAAAAACACCTCATGCTTACATGTTTTCAAATTCTTCACACCTCCTTCTTGCATGAAACATGCACACCCTTGGCTTTGACACCTCCTCCTTCCCTTATCCTTTCCCCATTCACTTATATAGCTCAATTTCAGTTTAAACTCAGAATCAAAACTGAAGAGAATTAAAAAGAACAGAAAAGTAAAAGAGAAAAAGGGAAGAACAAGAGGAAGAAGAAGGAGAAGAAGGAAATTGTTCATGGAGATAGTTCATCATCAAGCTAGGAGGAGCTTGTAAATCTTTGGAGGGTCATTCCTACAACTAAATTGGAGGGTAAATTCTTAATCACAGTAGGTAAATTAGGCTCTGTAGATTAGTTAAAATCGAATGAACATGTCACCTAATATCATATTCTAGCTAAATTTAGTGTCTGTTAGAATCTGCTTTAATCTGGAAAATAATTAAATAAATTAAACAGAGCTAAAATGATGTAGGAAACAATTAGAACAAACCACAGGAAGACGACACCCAGGGGCCGGTTTTGGGCCGGCGGCCAAGCATGTATGGCCGGCGTCGCCGGCCATGTTAGGGACTTTGGGGGTTTTCTCTTTTGGGTAGTTTACAGTATACAATTTATACTATTTTGGTACTGTTTAATTAATTTAGTTTCACAGTAGTTAAAATCTGGGAAGATATATCGGAAAGGGTATCGTAAAACGCTAAAAACGACACGACTAAATCACGTCGCGTTTTAAATTCTGCAACAGTGCAGATTATGATTTAAAATCCAGCAAGGTTAAGTGTTAATAACTTGATATAATCAGATATTATATAACTTGTAGGTGGGATAGCGTGTTTCCATTTCCGTTATATCGGAATAGCCGTTTTGCTTATATACGTTGATTTGCATATTTAGACTCGAATACGAGAAGTACGGAAGCCGCGAGGAAAGGGAAAGGATTAACGATTCCGGAGTAGATTCGACTTTTCCGGTGAGTAGACTAAACATCTACCGGGGAATTTTGTAAAGATGGCGTGTTTCGCCCGTGGTTTTATTAGACTTGATGTTTATATCATTATGTTTAAATGTTAAATTGCATTCACTACAAATAACTATAAATTGCCTAGTTGTTAGAACACTTCACAATTATCGACGAGTCATGCCACGTGCACATCTTATATGCTACACACACCTCGTCGATATTGCCATGTCACATACACTTAAATATCATACTTGTTAAAATGGATTATATCGTATTTCACATATCTAATAAAATGGTAGATTGCATCATTGACATCCTGTTACTTTATGCGTATTTTGGTGTTATATATGAAGTAAATATAGAATTGAGGATTTATGGTTTTGATTTTTGAATACTATTACATAAATCCAGTATTTTCATGATTGATGTGTCATGTCCACCATGAGATGATTTCTGTTTTGGTTTTATTCCGGACCGAGTGGGGGAGATATACGGTCACGGATTTACGTTATCCATACTGAGTGGGGGAGATATACAGTTGGATACATGGAACCCGGTCGAGACCGAGGGGCAGGATAGCCGTATTGAGACGGGGGAGCCTAGCGAGGTTACTCGATACCGGAGTTAGTAATAAATATACGGCGTGTATCTAGATGATAACGACCGCTTTTATGATTAGGATCATTCGGGGAATGATGCCTATTTGAAAGAGAAGTTTTGTGTCGTTGATGGACACTGAGAAATGATTTTATTGAGTTGTGATTTCCAAAGTATCATGAGATTTATTGTTGAACTTCACATATACTCATATCTCATATTGATTCATATTCAGTAGCATGATGGTCATATTTACTTTATTCGCCGTTATATGTTAGTCGTATTCACTGAGTTGGCAACTCATCCCCGTTGTGCCACAGTTCCTTGCAGGGATAGAGTGGATGGGTAGCTGCGAGGCGGAGATACTTTTGCAGTTGTACTCCATCTTTTGATTGGTAGGTTACATATGTAGTAACCTTCCTTTTTGGATTTTGTATTTTGTATCTAGAAAGTCTCCATCAAACCTGTATTTTGACTTAGAAATGAGAGATGGGATATATATGTACAGTTGAGATCTGTTGATCAGTATCATAGTTCTTTGTTTATGAGATTCAGTGATGTTCTTTATGTGTATATTCATGTTCACTTTGATATTGTTGATTCCTACTAGGAATACAACTAAACTTAACCTTTATTCCTTATTTAATAAATTAACTTCATAAATTGAGATTTTTACTTAATAACTAAATTTTCATAAATAATTCCGTAATAAGGTATTTTGATCTTGGTTTTCGGCTTACTTGGACTAGTGCATATCTTTAGATATGATACAAATCTAAGTGCCGGTCACATCCAAACTTGGGTCGTGACATTTTCTTAGATGTTTTAGTATTTGGGGGGGTTTGAATTTAAATTCGGGGACCGAATTTCTTTAAGGGGGGATGATTGTAACGTTTTGAAAATCGTTTCGGTGAAATTTCGAAAAATCGGTAAAATAAGGGGGTTTTCTGTAAAAAGTCAAAATACAAATATCTTATTATAAAAATTAAATATACACATTCTAGCTATATAATTGCTATTATTTGGTGTTTATTGAGCCGCTGGTGAAATTTCAAATTTTCTGAAAAAAAATATTATTTTATTATTATTTTAAGCCGTCACTAATACATTTAATTAGGGAAAATTACAAATTGGAATGAGTTGAAACAAATTTTTTGCATCATAAAACATTAAATAAAATTTTATCATGTGGTTTTTAGAACGAAATCATTTGCCAAATCGGTTTAGAAATTATTGAAAAAAGGCTGTTTTTAGCGTAAATGGATGTTTGGGGTATTGTATTTATCATTTTATATCACCCCACACCCGTACCCACACCCACCCACCCCCATTTACTTCTCCCCTTGGCTGAATTCAACAGCCACCATCTTTTTCCCCATTGAATTTCAAAGGAAAAGAAATGAAAGAAAAGAAAAGAAAATGGATAAATTAGTTAGACTTTTGACTTTGGTTGGACTTTGACTTTCTCCCCCCCACTTTCTCTGCCTCCCTCTCTCTCCACTCCCCCTCCCATTCCAGCCGAACCCCTCTCCTACAGCAGCAGCAGCCCCCCCATTTCCCTTCTCTTTTCTCTTCAAAACTTCATCAAAAATTGCCCCAAAATCCATCAAAAAAATCCCAAAACCCAAATCCGACTCCTACCCATTTTAGCTTAGCCCGTATAGCATGGATCCTTGTGAAAAGAGAGCATTTTGGAGGGCCATGGATGCTTGTGGATCTTCAAATGTTTTTGGGTATAATTCTAAACTTTTTTGCTTAGTTTGTTACTTAATTTCTTAAAGCTAATTTAATTAAGTTTTAATTTGGGTTATGTGAGTTTAATTGCATGATTAAAAATTTCAAGTTAGGGTTTGTTGTGGAAATGAGTTGTATTTGATTGTGCATGGTTTAGTGAGGTGGATTAACATATTTAGTTTTGCAGAAAACTAATCTAGTTGTTAATTACAAGTTGTTACTTGAAAAATGTCCAAATTAAGCTTTTTGTTGCAAACTAGTTTTTTTGATTTAATTCGAAATATGAGATTAAAAATATGGTTAGGGTTTTTATCATATTATTAACTTTATTAAGTGTAGTTTAACACTTTAGTTCATTGAAATCCAACCTAAATTGTAGTTTGTGCATTTTTGCTATGAAATTGTTAAAAAGGGTATTTTGTAAACTAGAATATTAGGGTTTTTGGAATTTAATGAGATTAAATTCCGGAAATTGTTTCTATGAATTATTTAAGATATTTAATAAGTATATTGGCCGCTACATTCATTTAAACATCATGTTTTGTACAAAAACGACGAATTATGCTTGCTAGATTTTCGGAAAAATGACTTTTTAAGTGAAATTGGGGTTTTTGTGAGTTTTAACCTAGTTTATATTAAAATTAGTGTTCGTGAATGTGCAAATGAGTGTGATTGGATTTTTCTCGATGGTTTGACGTTTGTACATCGACATCGAGAGTTGGTTTGACTATTCTTGCATGCGTAGGCGATATGTTTGGACCTATGCGTGATACGCGTGCCGATTTGATTTTCGTATGCCGTTTCGATTTCGAATTTAGTTTTAATGCGATACGGTGCGTTATGATATGTAGGTACCTCATGTGGACTTCGAGATGACAAGCAAGCGCGTGGCGACGTCGGCACCGGCTAGCGAGGACCAGGTGAGTAGATTTATATCTTCGGGGAGAAGTCGGGTGGATGGCGCATAGCACCCCCGCAGTTCGTGGTGGTGTATACGGATGTGTATACACACCAACAATTATTATATGTTATTTAGGATTAATAGCGATGCTTAGGATGGATATTGGTGTGTTGGATTATTTTAGCGTTGCGAACACTAGGGTAGTGTTGCACTACACATACATACATACTTGCATACTTTCCTATTGATATGTGCTCATGGGATTCTTTATAGTTATGTGTTCACATGGGTATGGGACTATGTGTTCACATACGGATTGAGGATGATACTTGGGATTGAGCTGAGTCGATGAGATTTGATTTGAGGCCATGAGATCGGTGATATAGCAGGGTTCGTATCTTAGATACGACACGACATTGTAGCGGGTCCTTGACGTAGTGTTTCACACATGTCCATGCATACGTAGGCGGTATCAGTATGGTACTAGACGTAGATCAGTACCCGATCATGATAATTGATAAAGAGGATACCAGGTGAATAGTATGATGAATGTGATATTGACCCGTACCCAGATTTGGGATGCCGTACGACGGATTTACGTACGAGCTATATTGATGATTGATCTGCACTCTTGACTTGGGATGCCTGATTATAGATATGGTATCGGCTATGATATTATTGAGGCGGGATCACCGACTATACATATATATGTAGGTATATGTATCGACTTAGATGTTAGGCGGTTTCCTTACCTGTAGTCCAGCTTGTTAGCTTAGCCCTTTAGTTTAGTTTAGTTGTTAGATTAGATTCGTTTCTTACCTATTTCAAAAACTAACGAATCGTGGGTATTTTAAAAGACAACCCAAGGGATCCTACGGATATTTCAAAAGATGTATCTTTTCATAAAAACACCATAGCCCCTATTTTCAAAACCCCATGATTCGTGTTATTTCAAAAGGCACCATTTGTAGGACTTATATTAGATTAATACTGATTAGTTATCGTTGTGTCTAGTATTCAGCTCCCGCTTATTATTGTGGTTCGCTTCGCATCGCATACTTATGTTATAATTTCTTATTGCAATATTGATATCATATTGTTAGGACACCAGCACCATTACCGATGATGCGTATGTACCACGTACACTTACTTGCCGGCTCACACACATCTTCATCGGTAATTACCATGTCATGTACACCTTAGAAAATATTATTGCTTAACTTAGCTTGATAGCCAGTAATTTGACATAATATTAGTGTACATACCTTATATGCCAGCTTAGATATTGCAGTTATTACTTGTCGCTTCATGCATACTGTTATTCATTCTCATGCTTAAATTCATGATCTTACATGCTATTGATGATTCGGATTTCCATGATATTTTTTGGATTTGGAGGAAAACCGAAAAACATATATAAACTGTTTTATCTCTTTTTAAATAAAAATACGGTTTTCCTATGATTTATGAGTCGTCCACCATGAGTTTGCTGATGGATTTCGAGACCCGATTCGAGGAGTTGGATGAACCGTTTCGGATACATGGTGGACCCGGTAAGGTACCCCGGGGCAAGAAGCTCGTGGTGATGACGAAGAGCCTGGCAGGGGGAGACTACCTACCGGTGATTTTACCCGACGCGTCGGATATCTGGAGGATACCGTCGTGGTCTTGAGATGGATGGTAGGGGCCGGTCTGGACTGACGGCGCTCTAGATATTGAGATTGAGACATTGATATTTCGAGACATTGAGATTTATGTTTTGTGTCGATGCTAGACACTGTTGATACTGATTTCATTTATGATACCTCAGTTTAAAAATACGAAGGAAATCTCACTAATTTATGAAAACAGTTCTTCATTTACATGTATTCTATTTTCATGCATTCATACCTCATTCATTTGATATGTTGCTACCTGAGGCACTGACACGGGCATATGAGTTTACACTCGGGTTAGATATTTACCCTAGCCATTGTTATAGGCTGCATGTTTTATACATTTTTGAGGATATATTATGATCATTGACCTAGGATTGCGTTATTTATGCGATTTCTGTGCGTAGATGTTTTTCTACTCATGAGTTGGCAACTCACCCTCGTTGTGCCATAGTTCTTGCAGGTTTCGCCGCACAGGTTTCATTACGGCTTTGCTAACACTATTTCCATTTCTGGGTGGCTTGCTAGTAGGTGGGTTATTTGTATCTTACCCATCATTATATCTTGTATATTATTATTCAGTTGTATCTAGAAGTTCCATCAACCAAACATGTATTTATTTTTTTGGGATAGAGACCAGTGATGTTATTCTTTCGACCTTTGAGTCGCGCGTTATATTTCTGTGGATTTCTGGTGGTTTTGAGTTTCCTTTTGAGTTTTGATCTTCGCCGTTGGCGTTGTATATTATATTGCTTGTGTGGTTGTGATTATCGATCGACGAAGAGCTAGCTCCCGCTTGGGGATGCCTTTTTCTTGATTTCGTATACTATTCATGTTGTATCCCGTTTGGGGGCCAGTATTTACAAAGGAGACTCTGCCGAAATTTTCAGTAAATTTTTGATGTTTTTAAAAAACCGCCTAATTCGGCTTATGCTATTGAAACTACTTGCTTTAAGTTGGTTTTTCCTGCACTCTACTACTTTTCTTGGTTTGGATTTCTGGATTTTCGGTTTACTTAGATTACGTACGCCTCGAGACGTTCGTAATTTAAGTGCCGGTCATGTTCCGTACTTTCGGGTCGTGACAGATGGCGGTCACACTAGTGGGGGCTGGGTAATCCACAAGCACATCCTTATGCAGGTCCCTAGTCGTAGGATTATCGAGACAGGGCATCAATACTCCGGAGTTGACTAGCGTATGCGCTTCTCATCCCAGTGTGGGAGACGGTCTGTCCCACAGCCGTCAGTACGTCGTACTTGAGATAGTATGCGGGTGCTCGTTAGGTTACGAGTACACTGGACAGGACTCGTTGGGAACTGTTGGTTGGTACTATACCTATCGTCAGTTATTAGTTCCCAGGTGACATAAGTACATCTTAGTCCGCTGAATTGACACTGTCACTTCGCCTCGAGTGTGTTCCCACTGTACTTAGATTACTACCCTACCACGGCTCAAAGGAGTCGTGCAAACAGGTAGTAGTTGGGTGCAGTCCCGAAGCACTTGGAGGCAGTGACGGTTAGACATGATTCGTCTCTCCCGGTATTGGGGGTTGATATCGCGCTGTGTCTAGGAGAGTCATTACACAAAGTCCCTGGCCAGGGAAAGCGAGATAAACTGGTAGGTTTCCAGTGTTATCTCAGGGTGTTCTGGGCTACACTCCGACACGACTTGTACCACTATTAAGGGACTGACGTTTACCGCCCCTAGGCCCGCCATGCGATGTTCTCAGACGAACAGACCGGACTGTACGGAGATTGTCACATTCATGCTCAGTAGGAGTTCAGATAGGTTTCACCTCGTCAGTCTTCTTGTCGGCATCTACCTGGGGACCGTTACGTACAGCTAGTGCCGCTTGCGGTCTGTGGTTAAACCCACTGCCAGCGTAGCGTCGAGTCTTTAGAGTCCCACACAGAAAGCTATTCGCCTTTAGGCAAAAGAGTAGAGGTCGCATGGTTTTGCGACAGGTCGCATGGTTTTGCGACAGGGTTCGGTCACATCCGTGCACTTGTGCATGTTTGGTGTCCCGACAGTTAACACCAGCGGGCTTTGGTTTAAGCCATATCCTAGTGTACGTTTTGGGATTGGTTTTATCTCGTTTGTATTCGTGTTCCTCGGAACGCGGATGCGGGTGTGTATGCATAATTGACAGAGAGACAGAGGCAGAGGATTCTCATTGGGGTTGTTGACTGTTGACTGTTGACTATTGACTTTTTGCTAAACCCTAATGAGAATAAGAAATATGATTAACAATAATATTAATTAAGTATTATAGTGACATGGTTGTTGAGGGGTTGACTTTGTTGACTTGTTGACTTTGTTGACCGGTTGACTAGGTTGGACTAGTTGACCATCATCATTACAATGGCTATCATTTCATGGCAAAGACTTTTGCTTGCTTGTTTCTTTTTGCAAAATGAGTGCATGAAATGATATGGCCATTTTGACTTGAACCATCACATAATACTTGATTACTATTATTTGTTATGATGATTTTGGATTATGAGAGTTTAGATGGCAAAAGAGTTACTCATTCTCTCATTTGCTTTCTCTCTCTTGCTTGATCTCTCCCTCTTTCTCTCTCTCTAGCTTAAGGCAACTCCCTCTCATGAGTTGAGAAACATTGCCTTAGAGATAAAAGAAAACCCATATCACTTCTCTACTCATCCTAGTTCACAAGGTTTAGCAAACCAAGTGTTCTAGTTTCTTCTAGTTTGAAGAGAAGCCAAAGGTAGAAGCTTTCAGGTGGATCCATCTTCGGCGTAAGGAGACGACGAGGTGAGGCCGATCCGTACACCGCAAAGAGTTAAAGACGAAGGAGTTCAAGAAAGGTATAACCCCCTAACCGAGTAGGTAAAACTCATGTTAGGTTGTTTAGATAGTTGTTTAACAAAGATCCGTATTTTGAGTCCATGTTACCACCTCTTGAAAAATCGTTTTTCATCATTTCCGCAAGCCCGTAAGTACCGGGAGAGGTAACGTGGACTTACAGTGGTATCAGAGCCAGGTTAAACACTATCTAACATGTTAGCAAAGTAAGTAGAAGTTCGATCGTAGAAAAAATCACGAAACACGCCCGTAAAATCAACTTTCTACCGAATTTGTTTTCTGTTCCAAAAATTATAAATCTTATCTTAAAATTCGGCTCAGGGTTTTTAGAAGAAACTGTAGAAAAATGGTCCACTGAACCGATCAACGCGTGGCGGAACCGCAGCCGAGTTGACTCGGTCGTGGACGATTTTTCATGCAGTTTTTTCAGTTGGGTGTTTTGGGATTTTTACAGTATGTGTTTTCATCCCAGATTTTCCAGAAAGCAAAATTTGTTTTTGGGCCTTAAAGTCCGTATTTTGATCGAACTTCTAAAGACTTAAGCTGACGGGTATATATCTGTGATGTGTTATATGTATTGAACGTCTGCTAATCGCTATACGTCGATTAGTGGGGGTTATACATATCTGTGATCTGTAATGTTGATGGTATGTGTACATGAATTCATTGGATTATCGCGGATGAATAGCCGGGGGGTTGTGAGATGAGAGTTTTCTTTTTCTTTCAATTCATGTAAATTTGTAATTGATGTAATATTATTTATGTAGCCGCACAACCGGGATGGGGTTGTAGCCGTCATTGTATAATTTCTTTTACTGTTTTTGCTCCTAGGATAGACCCAAGGTGGGGTGCAAAAACTACCGGGTATCTCGAAGTGCCGAGTAGCCAACTCACGGTGTTGAGGGAGGTTGCTTCGCTTTGGGTACTTGGCGGGTAGTTTGCCGCACCCGTAGGGGTCTAGGGTGGGGTCTTGGCTATTCATCGCGACCGTGTAATCCACTTTTCGTTACAGGCTCGTACGGATTGCGGATTCCTAGTATATCCAATATGTTCATCTGTGATCTGGAATGGCTATCATTGCATGTGATGAATGTGTATATCTATATATGATATCTATTTAGGCGTTGCTTATGTTTTGCATCCGCGCTAGTCCAGCCTCCGCTCTGTCGTTAGTTAAGTAACCTAACGGGTAATGACGGGGCCCCGTGGAGAATGCGGATGGCATGAGCGTACGTTATATTTTCGTTGTTTTCTGCAATGGTAGGATTAAATGATGGGACGCATTAAAATTAATGCAAGAAAAATAAACCAAGTAAAAGTCGTTGGAACACTTTCAAAACCACTCGATTTCTTTTCAAAAAGAACTTTTAAACTCGGAGCTTAAGCCACTCCTTTTAAAAGCTATCTCGTTCCATCGATTATATCAAGTTCACTACGTTCATGGTTTTACCAAAACCATCCGTAGCCCTCTATCATTTCAGTTAAATATTCGGTAGTATTCAAGCTATGCATTTTAACCTCACGCCAAGGCATAGTGATTGGTAGCTGCCGGATATTTATCTGTTGCATAGATAAAATGCGTTGGTTTGAGACAGTCGTACTGCCATTTTGGCATACGTCAAGGGTAGGTACGGGTGGGTTCAAATTAACCTGGTTAATGATGGGAAGAACTTGACATGTGACTTATGACATTTTGACCTTAAGCCAAGGTCATAAGAGCATGGGGCAAAAATCCACATCGGGAGTTTCAAAAGAACTGAAACTTGCTAGCGCTGCATACCATTTGGAGTGTGATGATTCTGGTAGGATTCCTTTAGTTTTGTCACGCAATGATGTTTGGATCCCGATCCTACTGTGAGTATATGCTACTCCTCGGGAAATTTCTCACTTAACGATCAATGTTATAAACCAAGTAAGTGTCTAGAAAAGTGTTAGCGGGGCTACGCCCCCAGGGAAAAGAGATTATTTAATTAAGGAACTTCGCGAAAGCGTTGGAAAACCTCCCTCGAAGTACCGACACTAGCCTGGCTGAACGGTTAAGCAAGTATTGTACGGTGAGATTGATCCTGACTAATTCTTCCTTTTTTGTTTGAGGAGGGATTCGAGAGACAGTGGGAGCCATCCTATTTAGACAAATTAAAAACCACTCTAAACTTGCAAGAGCATCATGCTAAAGTGTTTCTTATCTCTCTCCTAATTGCAGCGACCAAACATCATGACCGGACTTAAGTTACTACTAGATAAAAACATACTGACAGGGCCAAACTACAAAGATTGGCTCAGGAATGTCAAAATGGCAATCACTTATGACAAGTTGGGGTATCTCCTTACCACCAAAGCTTCCCCTGTCCCTGGTTCCAAAACCAGCGTCGCGGATAGGGAAATCCGTAAGACTTGGGAAATCGATTGTGTGAAGGCCAAGTGCCTCGTGCTTGCCTCTATGGATAATGAACATCAGAGGAGGCACGAGAATATGGACCTCGAATCCATATTTCTCCATACAAAAGAACTGTATGGAGAGCAATCTCGTATCGCCAGATACGAAGTGTCGAAGAAGTTATTTTCGGCAAGATTGGCCGTCGGATCATCGGTAGCGGAACACGTGCTTAAGATGATTGGCTTCATTGAGGAGCTCGCGGACCTTGGGACCACGTTAGAGAACGAGCTCTATACGGACTTGATTCTCCAGTCCCTTCCTTCCACTTACACTCAGTTCATCCTGAACTTCAACTTGCAAGAAAAAGAAGTTGAACTTTCAGAACTCCTCAACATGCTGAGGAGTGCAGAGGGCACCCTACAGAAAGGTAGGGAAACATCCACTTTGTTTGTAGGAGGATCTTCCTCTTCTAGGTCCAAGGCGAAAGCCAAGGGAAAGAAGAAGAAAGCCCCCGCCAAACCAAGAGGCGGTATTAGTAAAGTGGATACGAAGGGAAAGATAAAAGCAACAAAGGTAGCGGGAAAGCTTGTGGGAAAGGAAGAATGCTTTTACTGTCACAAGAGTGGACACTGGAAAAAGGATTGCAGGGCTTGGAAGGCCAGAACCCAGGATCTGAAGCAAGTTGCGGCTTCAGCTTTAGGTGTGTATGTTATTGAAAACTGTCTATCAATAAACTCTACATCCTGGGTATTGGATACCGAATCAGGATCTCATACCTGTAATTCTTTGCAGGCGTTGAGAAAGCGTAGGGTTTTGAAGGTAGGTGATATGACCCTCAGAGTTGCAAACGGAGCTAGCATGGATGCTGAGTCCGTGGGGGACTATCACCTGGGGTTGTCAGATGGACACGTTTTGGTTTTGCATAATTTCTATTTTGTACCCAATGCAACTTGTAATATCATTTATGTATCTTTATTATCTAAAGAAGGTTATGAATTTGCATTTGTAAGAAATGTTGTAAACATTCACCTTAATCAAGTTTTGATTGGGTCAGGTACATTAAGCAATGGTATATACGTACTAAACCAACCACAGATTTTCAATGTCCAGAATACACACAAAAGAAAGTCTCCGGAAACAAACCAGGCTTTCTTATGGCATTGTAGACTGGGTCACATTAATGAGAGAAGGTTGACGAAGTTACATACAGAAGGATATTTGGATCCGTTCGAATATCAATCGTATGCCACATGTCAATCCTGTCTCAAAGGAAAGATGACAAAGACTCCGTTCACTGGACACGGAGTAAGAGCGAGCGAGCTCTTGGGACTCGTAAACAGCGACGTGTGCGGTCCAATGTCTAAACATGCGCGAAGCGGTTATTCTTACTTCATTACTTTTACGGATGACTTTTCAAGGTATGGATATGTCTTCTTAATGAAACATAAATCCGAAACCTTTGGAAAATTCTAGGAATATAAGAATGAAGTAGAAAAACAGACAGGCAAAAGTATCAAGACACTAAGATCTGATCGAGATGGTGAATACTTAAGTGCCGAATTCCTGGATTACTTAAAAGAGAATGGTATTCTCTCTCAACTTACTCCTCCATACACTCCGCAATATAACGGTGTATCGGAGAGACGGAACCGGACCCTATTGGATATGGTACGTTCCATGATGAGTAACACTGAGTTACCGCGATCATTCTGGGGATATGCACTAGAATCAGCTACATACCTTTTGAACCGAGTTCCAACTAAGACTGTGCCTACCACACCATATGAGATATGGAGTGGGAAGAAACCCTATCTTCAATATGTGAAGATCTGGGGATGTCCGGCTTTTGTCAAAAAGCAGCATGCGGACAAACTCGAGGCACGCTCAGTACTGTGCAAGTTTATGGGATACCCAAAGAATTCCAGGGGGTATCTCTTCTATTACGCAGAGGAACAAAAGATCATTGTTTCTCGTAATGCCCATTTTCTGGAACACCAGTTCTTAGAAAAGGAAACAAGTGGGAGCGAAATAGAACTGGAAGAAATTCCAGAACCACAGACTATTACTGAAAGCTTAGTAGAACCAGAGGGTTCAAAAGAACATGACATTCCTACGCCGCTCCGCAGGAGTAGTAGGCAGTCTCATCCACCCGAGAGATACTACTGTTTTCTCATAGACGGGGATAGAGAGGATTGCATCATTGATTATGATGAGCCGACTAGCTTCCAGCAGGCCATTCAGAGCATTGACTCGGTAAAATGGCTGGAGGATGCAAGTGGATCTTCAAAAGGAACATTGGTGTAGATGGACAGGTTGAGACCTATAAAGCTAGACTTGTTGCAAAGGGTTTTCGTCAAAGACCTGGTTTGGACTATGACGAAACCTTTTCTCAAGTGGCTATGCTGAAATCCATTCGGATCTTTCTTGCCATTGCTGCCTTCCACGATTATGAGATTTGGCAGATGGACGTATCATTTAGTCGTAACACTAGGTACCCGGCCGGATTGAATATAGATGCATGATCTCTTTGGGCTTTAGAGTCGGAGCTCCACTCTTTGACAAATCGAACAGTTATTGAATGTGCCCCACTAGAGCAGAAAGGACTCGGTCACTGAAAACCATCCCGCCCTCATTCGAATATGAATTAAGCAATACCCGTAGAGCCCCCAACTGGGTCGGATCAGGAGCGGAAGCATCGGCCAGCCTCATCAAGGTGCCGACTTCAAGGTGCTGGATATACCAAATTTTGATGTCGTTTTGGGTATGGATTGGCTCGAAACTTTTTACGCTATCATAGACTGTCGTCAAAGGAGGGTAGTGTTCGAGATTCCAGATCATCCGGTTTTTTATTTCAAAAGTGGAGACCGTGCCCTGGAGCCAAGCACATACAAAGGAAAACCGAAGAAGGCAGTGATTGCAACACTTCAAATAGAGGAAGGATTGAAGCCACAGGTAGTTCGAGAGTTCGACGATGTGTTTCCTGAAGACATATCAGGTTTGCCTCCCTATCGAGCTTTTGAATTCAGCATTGATTTAGTACCTGGAGCACAACCGGTGATCAAAGCACTGTATCGGTTAAGCCCTGAAGGTTTGAAGGAGGTCCGTACTCAGTTGGACGAATTATTAACGAAAGGATGGATTCGTCCCAGCACTTCAAGTTGGGGATCGCCTGTTCTACTTGTGAAGAAGAAGGAAGGTTCATATCAAATATGCATTGATTATAGAGCTCTGAACGAAGTAACTATAAAGAACAAGTATCCACTTCCGCGCATCGACGACCTGTTCGATCAGCTAAGTGGGTCTTGCGTTTTCTCCAAGTTAGATCTTCGTTCGAGTTATCATCAGGTGAAGGTCAAAGAATCTGATATCCATAAAAGGCATTCATAACTCGCTATGGACATTACGAATTTCTTGTGATGCCATTTGGAGTGACCAACATACCCGCTATATTCATGAACCTAATAAATCAAGTTTTCCGAGAGTACCTAGACAGGTTTGTTGTCATCTTCATCAACGACATCCTAATGTATTCTAAGAGTCGGAAAGAACATGCCGAACAACTACGAATTGTCCTGGAGACTTTACGACAGTATCAAATCTATGTCAAGTACAGCAAGTGCGAGTTTTGGCTAGATCATGTCGGTTTCCTCAGACATATTGTATCAGGCGATAGAATCTCTGTAGATCCAGCTAAAGTATCAGCAGTAAGCGATTGGCCGACACCGAAGTCGGTGAAAGACATTCGAAGTTTCTTTGGTTTAGCAGGATTTTACAGAAGGTTTATTAAAGGATTTTCGAAGATTGCAACACCCCTGACCAAGCTCACACATAAAGATGAAGTCGTGTGGTCAGAAGCATGCGAACTAGCTTTCGTAGAACTCAAGTCAAGATTGACATCAGAACCTATTCTCGTTATACCGGAACAATCTGGAGGTTTTAAAGTGCATTGCGATGCATCCGGTAAGGGATTAGGATGTGTTCTACATCATCACGGTAAGGTTGTAGCTTATGCATCAAGACAGGTGAAGATTCATGAGCGCAACTATCCGACACATGATTTGGAATTAGCGGCTGTAATCTTTGAACTCAAGATTTGGCGCCATTATCTTATTGGTGAACGAGTGGATATATACACAGATCACAAGAGTCTGAAATATGTGTTTACTCAGAAGGAGTTGAATATGCGGCAGAGAAGATGGTTAGAAATTATGGCAGACTTCGACATCAATCTACAATATCATCCAGGGAAGGTGAATGTAGTACCTGATGCATTTAGTTGCCAACCATTAGCATTGAACCTCACCGCATAGTGGAAGCATCAACAAGATTTACATCAGATGGAGATTGAAGTGGTCATGTCAGGTAAAGCTTCAAGTTTGATGAACTTACAAGTTCAATCTACCATTGTCAATCAGATCAAAGCAGCTCAAGCAAGCGATACTAAGTTGCAAAAGATCAGAGAACAAGTAGAAAGTGGACTTAGAACAGACTTCATCATCCATGAAGACGGATCTTTGAGATACGGCAGTTGGTTGTGTATACCCAAAGGTTCTATGCGGGAAGAGTTGATGAAAGAAGCTCACAGCTCTCTTTATTCAGTACATCCTGGAGGCACAAAGATGTATAAAGATCTACGTCAAAATTACTAGTGGCATGGAATGAAGCGTGAAGTAGCTAAAAGCGTCGCTAAATGCTTGGTGTGTCAGCAAGTAAAGGCTGAACATCACAGGACAGCTGGTTTACTTCAACTGTTACCTATCCCAGAATGGATGTGGCAACACATCACTATGGATTTCGTGACTACACTTCCCCGCAGCATGAAAGGTAACGATGCGGTATGGGTTATTGTGGATCGACTCACAAAGTCGGCTCACTTCATCCCATTTCGAGTTAGCCAATCTACTGAGACATTAGCAAAGAAGTACATGGAGGTAAGAATCTAAATAAGATTTAAACTCTTCAATGTGTACTATCTCTGATACTCATGAACTCATGCAGAAAATTGTGAGATTACATGGAGTACCGGTTTGCATTGTCTCCGATCGTGACACCAGATTCCGATCGTAATTTTAGCAGAGTCTGCAAGCTAGTTTGGGAACAAGTCTGAACTTCAGCGCAGCTTACCATCCACAAACAGATGTAGCGAACTATTCAGATACTTGAAGATATGCTAAGAGTGTGTATGCTAGACTTCGGAGGATCGTAGGAAGATCACCTACATCTTGTGGAGTTTTCATACAACAACAGCTACCAAGCAAGTATAGGAATGTCACCAGTTGTAGCCATATATGGAAGGAAGTGTCGATCACCATTAAGTTGGGACGACATCGGAGATAGAGAATTCTTTAGACCTGAGATGATAGTGGCAACAGTCGATGTAGTTCGCACTATCAGGGAAAGAATGTGCATAGCCCAAGATCGACAGAAACACTGGGTTGATGCAAAGCACTGTCACTTGGAGTTCGCACCGGGATATCATGTCTTTTTGAAGATATCTCCAAACCGTAGAGTGATTCGTTTTGGAAGATGGGGTAAGTTCAGTCCGAGGTATATTGGACCGTTCGATATACCCGAACGAGTCGGAGAAGTGGCTTACCGTTTGGCACTTCCACCTTCATTAGAAGGATGCACAACGTATTCCACATATCACAACTCAGAAGGTATGTGAGTGACCCCAGCAATATTCTTGATCACTCCGAGCTCACTGTACAGCCAGACTTATCCTCTGAGCAACAACCTGTTGAAATCTTGGATAGAAAGGTGAAGTCACTTCAGAACAAGGAAGTAAACTTGATTCAAGTGATGTAGAGAAAAGACTCACCATGAGAATCAACATGGGAACGTGAGGACGACATGCGTGCAAGATACCCTCATTTGTTTGTAAACTAGTCCTTAAAATAATTGTAAATCTCGAGGACGACATTTTTTTTAAGGAGGGTAGAATGTAACAACTCTGTTTCAGTGTACATAAAATTGTTTAAAAAAATTAATGTACAAATGGAGTATTTGCAATCCTGTGTATGCTATAAGTCTTTGAATTGCTCTTAAACAGCAAGAAAACACTTGTAGCTCATTGGTAAAGCCTTGCACTGCTATTATATAGCCCCTGTGTTCGAATCCCATCAGCCACATATATATTTTTTGTTGATTTTCTTTTAAACTTTAAGAAGCCCAAAAGTTTACACGTGCAAAACACGTTAAATGAAAAGTCACAAAGTAATCAAACATGTGCACTGAGCTATACCAAGCGACAGGGACACGTGGCCAAGATCCCACCACCCATCACCGGATTTGGACCGGCGAGAATGCTTTGGGGGTCGGCACCACTGGGTAAGCCCACAGGTAATGCTATGAAATTTTTACCCCTGAACCCCTTCGCCTACCCCACTACCCCCATGTTGTTTGTTTACTCTGAAAACATCCACAGAGTGAAAATCATCTCTTTAATTAATTTTTAATGAAAATTTTAATTCCATTCTTCATTACCCTAAATCCTAATTTTTCCTATAAATACCACACTACTTTTTACCCCTCCTCACTCAGAATTCCATTACAAAAACTCCCTAAAAATTTCCAAGTCCCAAGTTGTGCAAGTGGAGTTAGCAAAGGGCAAGGTTCCAGTGAAGTTTCGGGAAGAATCCGGCGACGAAACGATGCCCCGACGGTTCTAATAGCTTCCTCTCTCTCTCCTCTTGTTATACAATCGGTAAGTCCCCTCTCCCCTCCTCTTTTGCTATGCTAAAACTTCTCATTTTCAAAACTCGTAGGAAGCGGAGTTATTCTGGCTTCCGATTCTCTTTTCTTTAAAAATATAATTTTTTCTTAATAAAAAACCTATAAATTTTTAATAGATTGTTTAGTAATCATTAACAAACACATTAGAATAAGTTTCATCTCAAAAGAATCTATTATGCAACTTTTATCGCATTTTTACGGTTAAATACCATATACTTTATTTTCGACACAATTCAACATATTCCCTTGTATTACCTTTAGAAAACTCATAAAGTAATGACCTACCTCATCACAACACACATTTTTGACATAGCACGATAACTCTTGGGACATTAGTTTATGGGAAAATACGAGTTTACATTAAAATACAATGAATATTCAAAAAACGTTTTCTTTAAAAAGCGTACTATTTAATTCCGTGCAATTGCGCCTCTACAACCCATTTTGGAGAACCTAGATCGGGATGGTGTGGGTTATCGCACATTCTCGGGCCTAGTAGAGAGAGATCCAGACCTCCGCAAGGAGTATTCAATCTCGATGGAATTTTTAGTGCAATTTTTATGAAAATGAGATTTCTACAAAATAAATAAAATTATTTTTATTAAATATATATATAAATATTATCATAATATCTATTTTAAAGATTATATATATATATATATATATATATATATATATTCTATGTTTTCTAAATCAAAGGAATCACAAATTTCATGAAACTACCTTTACAATTCAATACCATTCCAAGATTACACTAAAATATCATATACATTGAAATCTAGGTTATATTCACTAGAATATTTCACTTTATAAAAATTACAATTATGAAAACCTTAAAGACGATAATTAAATACTTGACATGTATTTTGAAAATATATCAAAACTATTTTTCATAAAACCCCCTCAAGTTATATTAATTTACAATAAGGACCCTAGTAAACATAGGTTTAAGCGGGACCGGTTCTCTTAAAACTCAGAGAGCCGGAGAATATGGGTGCTTGCCTATGTAAGGTAGTCAACCTAAAAAGGGTGTTATCAATATGGTAATTGTCTTGGAAAAAGACATAAATCCTGTCGTCCATGTGTAGCAGTTACCGATAACATCAAAACTAATTCAGAACTTCAATTTCTTTTCAAAGTGTCTGACTCAGACAGAGTCTCCATCTAATATGAAATCAATCTGACTTGAATCCAATTCAAGTATAACTACAATACAATATGAATCCGTTTATACCAGAATTCAATCTATATCAACATGACTCGACCGAACCGAACCATGGATATACTCTGATTACATGATTATCCATTTATATCCATTCCGTTTATATGATATCATGGTTTCGGCAAGTCATCCATCTATATAACAAAAATAATACTATCAATACAAAATACATTACGGGGTTTTTAAAGGGGTAGACTGGTACAGAATGTGTTAGGAGTGGCATGAGACGACCACTTTAATACACCTAACCTGAATATCCATTGCTGTTGCACTGTGGCTTAACGGTTCCTTGTGCTCCGTATATCTTAGTCTCCAGAATAGTGGGACTCCTCTCGTATACACTGGCATATTCTGTACCAAGCTACAAACAACTGCGATAACAGAACAAAAGATAACATTATACAGTTATATTCTCTTTTCTGTCTATTCTACTTCTCTCTTTCTTTGGGACTTACCGAGCGATTGTTCGCTGACGACATTCATTTTCTCTTTCTGTGGAATGTTTTCAGGTGGATCCGACTCACTAGAGATCGAGCCTAGTACTGAGAACTTGGAGCAGTTTTCCATCGACCCAGAGCTGTAGGCACTTGTATATACTTTTCATTTCAGTTATGCTATTGTTTAGGCATTGCTTTCTATTCCTGTATTTACATTTCCAGTTGTACTTATAAAGAATTGTTAAATAAATAAAAGTTGATGTTCATTTATATTCATGTCTCTTGAGTACATTTTACTTTATATTGCTTAAATACTCTTAGCGTGTTTACTTCTAAGTAAATACGTAGCGGGCCCAGTCGCGTCTCCTTACCGTACACCGGAAAGCGGGGCGTGACATATAAACTTGCAACACCCTAACGTATGTAGGGTGTTTTTCATCATCCCATTGAGATGGGAATACGCGCACGCTTTTCAGGCGTACTATAGATTCCCCCTGCCTAGGGTAGGCCGGCGTTTAATGATTGTGGGGATCCGAATCTCCGGCAGCCGCGGACTAAACTGCCGTTAATTACCCTTCGTCTTTGGAGCCAGGGAACCTCCGATTGACGGGTTAAACTGGTTATGCGAACTCAATGTGCAGTGTGCATGTGTTGTGTTTTGAAAGGGGGTTTTGGATATATCGGGAGCCACGCAGAGTTTTTACGGGGGTCCCGCTACCCGGATAGCGGGCTGGGGGTCAAGGGGGCTAGCAGCCCCCTTGCAGGGTGCGGGGCAGCGTCCCGTTAGAATTTTTTTCTAACAGGGACAGTGCCGTGGTGTATGTGTGTGTGCACATATGTATGTATGTATATATATATATATATATATATAAGAAAAAACAAAGGAAGAAAATGCATCCAAAGGATGCGTGGGGGCAGCACCTTGGGCGCTGTGCGCCCAGGTGCTGTGCGCTCAGGCGCTTGAGTGCCACGTGTCGGTACGTGGGCGCTCTGCACTTGAGCGCAAGCGCGCCATGTGTCAGCACATGGGTGCTTTGCACTTTAGCGCCTGACGCTCGAGCGCAAGTGCGCCATGTGTCGGCACGGGGGCGACTTGCGCTTGAGCGCTGGGCGCTTGAGTGCAAGTGCGCCACGTGTTGGCACCGGGGCGACATGCACTCGTGCGCTCGCGCTTGAGCACAAGCGCGCCATGTGTCGGCACGCGGGCGCTCTGCGCTTGAGCGCCGGCAAGAAAAAGAGGCTTTTAGCCTAAAAAAAATTTCTCGGAAGAGAAATAAGATAGGAGTTGGACTCCTGAGTGTTTTTTTTGGGTTTAGTGAAAGGGGTTCTTCTTCTTCCTCCTCTGCTAGCTAGATCTTCAAAATCAAGAGATGTGAGATCTCAAAATCTCTCTTTTTTGGGATCTAAAGACAGATCCAAGTTCCCCTTTGTGGGTTTGGTGGTGAAAAACTATTTTGTTTTTGAAAAGGAAGAGGAAAACTCTTGATTTAATTCAGAAGAAAGAAGAAGGTTTGAGACCTTCAGAAAAAGGAAAGAAACACAAACCCTAGGTTTTTGAGAGAATGAAAGTATCATTTTTTTTATTCATCATGTTTCCTTTTATAGGCCTACATATTTGCATATAGCCCCTTGGGCTTCACAAAATGGCATTTTGCCCATCCCATGGCTCATGTGTCATTTCTTTTTGCACATAACCATGGGCTTACAAAAATTTGGCTTTATGCCCATATTGTTTACATTAATGCATAAAAATCATTTATTACATGATCTATATTTTGGCATGGAGGAGGTGTTAGTTATATGTATGCCCTAGAGGCCATTACTGTACATTGGATGTATATTGTAGTGGATGCTGGGACATATATAGGTAGGACTTTCTTACTCGACATGATAGTTTGCTATCTGGTTGCTCTTTATCTTAACATATATACTTTCTGTCTCTCTGATACATGTTGATAAAGCCCTTAGGATGTGTACTCGACTTCCAGGACTATGATGTAGATCATACTAGTGGGGCCTGGGTAGTCCATGAGTATATCCTTCAATGTTCCTAGTCGTGGGAATATCGAGACGGGGCATCGATATTCCAGTGTAGACTAGCGTATATCTTCTCGACCCATGTGATGGGCGATGGACGATCCTATATCCATTGGTGTTTGACATCAGAGATGGTATGCGGGTGCTCAGTGGAGACTGGGTACACTGAATGGACTCGCCGAGAACTCCCAGATGGTATTATACCTCACGTCAGATGGCAGTTCTCTGGTGACACAGGTACAGCTTAGTCTGTTGACCCGGGATCGTCATAGAGACTTGTGTGTCTCCCACTGTGCTTTGATTTCCACCCTACCAGGGCTCTACTGAGTTGTGCAAACATGTGGTTTTTTGGTACAGTCCCAATTCACATGGAGGCAATAAGCGATAGGAGGGGATTCGTCTCTCCCGGTATTGGGGGTTGATGTTGCGCTATGCTCCACTGGGCATAACTGGAAATCCCTGGCCAGGGTTGCTGTGACTTACTGGTAAGTGTTATCAGTAGTTTCACACTTGGTATGGACCTTATATCGGCATGACTTATCAAGATATTGGGGTCTGACGTTTACCACCCCTAGGCGAGATATGCGACATATCAGACAAACAGACCGGACTGTACGGTAAGTGTTACTGGTTGGATTCACAGGAGTGTGAGCGGGCTTGCTCGTCGATCTTCTGATCGCTCAATACCCGGGTGGCCATTACATTTAGCAGACCGCTTGCGGCTTGTGGGTGTTTGATATGATCATCACCTGCTGCCGGCGTATTGACGAGTCTTTAGAGTCCTACACAGAGGTTTCCTGGCTCAAGCGAAACGAAATAGGAGCGCATATGAGATATGTGCGGGACCGAGAATAATACCAGTATGTGATACTGTATTCTATTCTCGCGATATGTATCATGGGACGGTTATATGTGATATAGCCGGGTTACCGAATCAAATATTGATTCGATACATTGATACACATGATATTAGTCGGTTATATGTAGTATGACCGGATCATTAAATCAAGTGTTGATTTAATGATTTAATGTATAACTATATATTTGATATATTGCTTTGCATTAACTAGTATTGGTTCACTCAAGATTGATTTTCTCACTTGAAATGCACAAGTTGTATATGTGATATATTTCTTTGTGCACTAGTTTGTATCATGTTTGATGATACATGCAAACTTGGGTTTGTGTTTATTTTAAACCATGTTTAGGATTATGGTTAGGTTTTATATTTGTTTTATTTATTTTCTTTTATTCTTTATTTGGAAAGAAAATGAAATGGTTGCTTCTTTTGTTCTTTTGTTGAAGCTTCATGAAGCTTTGACCATTTTTGTTTCTTTCCTAAACCTAACCATTCTCCTAAACCATAGTTTATTCTCTACACTTGTTAAAGTAACCCAAGGTTGCATTATGATAAGAATGATTTTATTTTTTATTATTCATTATTCTTATCATATTCTTTTTCTTCTTCTTCTTCTTCAAGAAGAAGAAACCTTGCATCCTCTAATGGTGTCATGATAAAAAGAGTGAGAAATCCAATTCTAAAGTGAGCCCACTTCCTATTTCTTCATCCTTTACCACTTGCCATGTAGTATAGGGTGTTTTCTTCACAAGTTTCATGACTTGATGAAGTTGGATCTTGATCTTGAGTTGCCTCGACGTAGATCATCTTCGGTATCGAAGTCGACGACCTAGCCCGCCCATTTCTCCGATGAAGCCGACGCTAGAGTCCGGGATCCGATGATCACAGCGAGGGGACATCGTCACGGAGCTAAGGAAGTGGAGGACCGGATCTACAAAGGTTGTAGCCTCTTTCATTTATAGCAAAGTAGTTTGCTTGCTAATTTCTCCTTACCTCTAGTTACGATCTAGTTTAGGGTTTCTCGGCACATAGAAAAAATTTGAATTGGCCATGTTTGATCAGTTGTAGAACCTCATGGGTGTGCCTAGGAACCCTACAGTGGTATCAGAGCCAGGTTAGAGTCTTAGACGATGCATAGATAATGTTAGAAGTCCGATCGAAACACGAAACCCTAATCCGACCCTTTCTCTGTACATTTTTTAAAACTGTGTATTTTTCCAAATTAAAAATATGCAGAAAAATCAGCAGGCTTTTCTAAGAAATACTGTGCAAAACGAGAACCTAACTCGATTAAACCGCCGCGGAACCGCAGCAGGAGCCTGCCTTATGTGGCGGTTCCGTGGCCGTACGGCCGGTTCTTCCAACAAAATTTGCACAGTAATTCCTATATTTTAGTACTGTATTTTCTGGGATATTTTAATGTTTACTCAAGAGTTGAGTTTTCTGGGTTGTATTGGGAGTTCGTAGATTCGATCGGATTATCAAACTTTGTCTATATATTTTTCCGGGTAATTTTAGAATATGTTAGAAAGTTCGACCGGATATAAATACCCAATTTTTTCCCTGCCGGAAAATTTCCAAGTGTTGGATTTTTCCGCGGTTTAAAGACGTTCTAAGTAGTGCAAGTAACGCGATGGACCCTCTAGAAGACAACAAACCTTAACTCAATTATGTGACCGTCTTGAACTGCCTTTTGAACCTTAGGGTTTGGGGCAGTACGGTGTGCCTCATGTGAGGCGTTGGCTTGACCGTTCTACGGCTGGACCGTTGTTACTGAGGCACGAAGTGAATGTTTTTAAACTTATTTCATGTGTTGAGCTGTTTCGGGAAAACTTGGGTGTTTGACTGTTCGATCGGAAAGTTTAACATTTTCTGTTTATCTGGAATGTGATACAATATTTGGAATCCACAAGGAGGTATGAGATAACTGATTTGAATGTTATAAACATAGCACTTTAGTCTCACTTGATCGGTTGCTACGGAATTTTGATGTGATCAAAAGTCCGTCGCAATCACGTAGCGTACGCGGATACTCGCCGGGTAAACTTAATAGACAGCTTCACCCCATAGCCCCGACCAAGTGACTGTAGGAGAACCCCGTCGCCGAAAGCATCCGTTCGGGTGCTCGCGGCAGCGGTGTTCCGCCTTGGTGCACTTCGTCGACGGCGTCGGGGGTGCGGCCGCCTACTAAAGTTTGCGACGAGCATTCGATCATGATATCGGGAATCTTGTTGAATTGCCCGACTTTATATTGAAAAGTGTTTTCGATAATGAGACTAAAATGCGGGGTTTATAATTGTTAGGCATGCGATGTCTAAGGAATTCATTTGATTAGGCATGCGATGTCTATGCAGGTTGCGGATTCCAACTGTTGTAGTTTTACACTTTCTTTTCTGTGACCGTAAGTGTAATATGTGATATCGCCGGTTTCGTTGCTATATGTCAACGACAATTGGGATGCGCATATTTACTTACGTTGATGACATGTGATGTTATATGTTGCTGGATATTTTATATTGGATCGTCGTGTTTGAATAGCCGGGTTTTTTTTATGTGAGATGAGTGTTTTTCATTTTCATTCATGTAAAAAATTGTATGTAATATTCTTTTATTGGGGCACTTCCAGGTTGTGGAAGATGTCACCGTTGATGTATATTATTTACTTTTCCGCATTAGGATAGACCCAAGGAGGGGAGCACAAGTAACCGGGTTCTAGGGTCCAGTGGGAGACCATCTCGAGGAGTCGAGTCCGGGTCTCCTAACCCTAGAATTGGTAGGGTTGCTTGCCGCTCTCGTAGGGGTCTAGGGGTGTGGGATTGGCTATTCATCACGACCGTGGAATCCGTGTTTTATACTGGCTCGTATTAAAAACACAGACGTCCTAGTATATCCAATATTTCATATGATATTTTCTGCTGCATTATCTGTGATGTGATCATGTGATATGTTCAGATAGATATTGTATATAGTATATATGATATATTATATAGACGTTGCTTATGTTTTACACCCGCGCTAGCCCTGCCTCGCTCTGCCGTTAGTTACCTAACCTAACGGTGCAGACAAGACATCGAGACGGATGCGGATGGCATAAGCGTACGTTGTATTTATCTGTAATGTTTAGGTGGACTTAAATGATAGGACTTCATTAATGTGATTAATGAAAGAAAATAAACCTAAAAGATGTTGTGGAATCGAATTTCAAAAATAAAACAGGTAGCTACAGTTCTTGCTTTGCATCGCGGTGTTCCTTGTAGAACATCCTGCACCTTATTTGATAGGGAAAGGGCCGAGATCCCTTCACCGGGAGTGACCCCTTTAGCAATAACTGGAAATGCTACAACTCTCGGTTTGTCTTTTGATTGCTTCTATAGTTTCTGCTTTGCACAGCGGTATATATGATATATCTTGCATCTTATTCGATGAGGAAAGGGCCGACGATCCCTTCACCGGGAGTGACCCCTTTAGCAAAAACTAGAAAAGCCTAAAAAACACTCCATTTAAAAACCATTTGTTTCCGCAACGAGATCAAGTTCAAAGCGTTAAAGGTTTTCATAAAAACCATCCACAACCCTCCGTCATTTTAGGAAGTAGAGTACTTAGTATTCGTGCTGTGTTTGTTGACCATAGTCAAGGCACAGTGTACGGTAGCTAAGTGATGTCTTCCTACACCGCATATGATGCGATTAGTTAGGACAGTCATGTGGCTTTGTTGACCTTAGCCAAGGGTCATGTGGGTGGGTCTAATTAATCACGAAATGACGGGTAGAACTTGACTAGTGCTTATGATTTGTTGACCTTAGCCAAGGTCATAGGTGCAAGGGGTAAAAACCATTATCGGGAGTTTCAAGTGTTGAAATTTGCAATGAGATTGCATACCTTCTATATGATAGTTGGATCCCGATACCCACTGCGAGTAATTGTTACTCCTGGAAGAGTTTTGCACTTTGCAATTAGCCGATCAAGTAGATGTCTAGAAATGTGTTAACGGGGTTACGCCTCTGGGAAAACGAGGTTTACTTTAATTAGGTCCGTGCGAAAGCACGGGGAACCTCCCTCAAAGTACCGACACTGGCCTGGCTGAAAGATTGGCGAACTTGTAGAGTGTAATTAATCCCGGCTAGTCTTTCCTTTTAGGGTTTGAAGGAAGATTTGATAAAAACAGTGGGAGCCATCCTGATTAGATAAAATAAATAACCAATCTAATCTTGCAAGAGCGCACGCAGAGTGTTTTCTTCTCTCTCTTTCCGGGTAGCGACCATATCACGCCTTAATCAAGATAATAATATGGATGAATTGACCGAACCCGCTTGTTATACTGAGCTGGGGAACGTTGGTCCCGCTCCAACTTATAATTGTTATAAGACAGAGCTGGAATTAGGGGAATACCAGGATTCCCATGCCGCCCAAACGAAGATAGTGCATGAGATGCATCTCCTTTGGGTGTGTTCATTACAAAGAACTGATTCTCAGTATTCTCTGCGTCCTGGGTATTTGATACCGGATCAGGATCGCAGATATGTAATCAATTACATAAGGCTACAGAAAGGTAGAGAAATGAGAACGGGTGATAAGTTTCATGAGACAGAAAACGGTGCAAGTGTTGCAGCCAAGTTTGTTGGTCACTATCACCCTGTATTACCAGAATACATTGATTCTGAACGAATGTTATTAGATACCGAACCTGATATACAAAATCATATCAATCTCTTTATTTATTAAAGAAGGATGTAATTTTGTATTGTTGGATAATGTTTTACACATTTCCTATATCAAAAGTTGATCGGTTCAGGCACGTTATCTAAAAGCATTGACGTTCTAAATCAAACTACAGTTCCTAGTATACAGAACACACACAAGAAGAAAAGTTCAGAAATGAACGGATCCTTCTTGAGGCATTGTAGACTAGGTCATATCAATGCGACCCGACTGGCTGAAGTTACATTTAGATGCATATTTAAATCAGTTTGAATTTACATCTTATGAAACTTGCCAGTCATGTCACAAAGATTAGATGACCATAGCTCTGTTTATTGGAAACAGAGAAAGAGTTAGTGAACTCTTGGGACTAATACATAGTGATGTATGCAAGGTCCCCTGTCTACACATGCCAGGACCGGTTCTTTGTACTTCATTACATTCTCTGATGATCTCTCAAGATTCAGCCATATATTCCTGTTGAAACATAAGTCCGAAGTTTTTGAGATATTCACAGAATATAAGTTACAAGTAGAGAACCAAAAACCGGGTAGAAGTATTATGTCCTATGATAAGATCAGGGAGAAGAATACTTGTGCATGGGATTCTTGGACTATTCTAAAGGAGAATGAGATTCTCTCTCAGTATTACTCCTCTGAATACACCACAGTACAACGGTGTATCGGGGTGGAGCAATCGCACCATATTAGATATGGTGTGCTCTATGATGAGTACTACTGAGTTACCTATTTCCTTTTGGGGTTGTGCACTTGAGAAGTTGCATACCTATTGAATTGGATTCGAATCAAATCAGTGCCTATCACTCCATATGATATATGGTATGAGAAGAGCCTATCTCTTAAGTAAGTTAAGATTTGGGATTGTCCGGCCTATGTCAAAAGCAAAATCCGGACAAGATCGAGGCAAGGTCAGTTCTGTAGAACTGGAAAGGTTCCAGCTATACAAAACTGCAGCTGATTTGACAGGACCAAAGGATTCTATAGTCCCCGACGAACCCCAGCCTCTCCACCGAACTAGAAGGGTTCCTCACCTGCATAAGAGATACTTCGGTTTCTCGATGACAGTGGGAGTGAGGAATGCATCATAAGATGATGACCCAACTAGTTTTGAGTAGGCCATCAAGAGTAGGGACTCTGTAAGAATGGCTGGATGCTTAGCGATCTGAGATGGAATCCATGTACACCAACAAAGTATGGACTTTGGATGCTATATCTGAAGGGTTAAATCCCCATCATGAGCAAGTCTATCTTGAGAAGATTACTTGGTATAGATGGAAAAGTTGAGACTTTCAAAGCTAGACTTGTTAAAAATTTTCGTCATTGTCCAGGCGTGGATAATAATGAAACCTTTTCCAGAGATGATGCTTAAGTCCATCCAGATCCTACTTGCCATTGCTACATACCATGACTACGATATCTGGTGGTTGGGTGCCATGACTACTTTTCTAAATAATGATTTAGAAGAGAACGTCTATAAGAACACAGCCAGAGGGCTTCGTAAACAGTGGGAGCAGCGGAAACATGTGCAAGTTGCTTTATAAAATAAAGCAGGCATCGCAGAGTTGGAACGTCTGTTTTGATGTAGTAGTCAAATAGTTTGACTTCATCAAAATGGTAGATGAACCTTGTATATACAAAACGGTAGTAGAGAGTAAGGTGATCATCCACGTATTGTACGTGGACAACATACTCTTGATAGGAAAAGAGTTTCCTATACTACGCACGGTCAATCTCCTCTTATCATAAGAATTCACCATATAGGATCTATGTGATACCTCCTAAATCCTGGGTTTTGGATCTATGAGATAGATCTAAATGGATGTTAGGATTCTCACTAGTTGTAGTGAGATGGTATCAGTTGATCCTGGGGAGAATCACTGGAAAGGTTCCAGGATGATAAGGACGACTGAATATCAGTTGCAGGCATTGTCTTTACCCTCAGTAGAGGGACGGTATGTTGGAAGAGTTCCAAGCTAGATACCGTGGCAAACTAGACGATAAAGGCTAGTAACATCGCTATTAAACATGCTACCAAAGAGGCAGTTTGGGTGTATAGTGGTTCATGAGATGAACTAGGTTCCTACCATTGTGTGACAATGGAAGAGAGGCTTTGGCCCAGAAACCCTGGTCCCATCAGTGACCCAGACATATTCTGAGGCAGCATCACCTGATCATGGAGATAGTTAATCTCCAAGGCGATCGAAGTTGGGAGAGTAGACTCAGAGGACAACACGGCGGATCCACTCACAAAGGCTTTTTCCTAAATAGAGACTTTTAGGGGATGGTTGAGTATGTGATACTGCAACCACTGCTACAGATGGCCCTAGTGCAAGTAGGAGATTGTTAGTTATATGTATGCTCTAGAGGCCATTACTGTACATTGGATGTATATTGTAGTAGATGCTGGGACATATATAGGTAGGACTTTCTTGCTCGACATGATAGTATGCTATCTGGTTGCTCTTTATCTCAACATGTATACTTTCTGTCTCTCTGATACATGTTGATAAAGTCCTTAGGACGTGTACTCGACTTCCAGGACTATGATGTAGATCATACTAGTGGGGCCTGGGTAGTCCATGAGTACATCCTTCAATGTTCCTAGTCGTGGGAATATCGAGACGGGGCATCGATATTCCAGTGTAGACTAGCGTATATCTTTTCGACCCATGTGATGGGCGATGGACGATCCCATATCCATTGGTGTTTGACATCAGAGATGGTATGCGGGTGCTCAGTGGAGATTGGGTACACTGAACGGACTCGCCGAGAACTCCCAGATGGTATTATACCTCACGTCAGATGGAAGTTCTCTGGTGACACAGGTACAGCTTAGTCTGTTGACCCGAGATCGTCATAGAGTCTTGTGTGTCTCCCACTATGCTTTGATTTCCACCCTACCATGGCTCTACTGAGTTGTGCAAACAGGTGGTTTTTGGGTATAGTCCTGATTCACATGGAGGCAATGAGCGATAGGAGGGGATTCGTCTCTCCCGGTATTGGGGGTTGATGTTGCGCTATGCTCGACTGGCCATAACTGGAAATTCCTGGCCAGGGTTGCTGTGACTTACTGGTAAGTGTTATCAGTAGTTTCACACTTGTTATGGACCTTATATCGGCATGACTTATCAAGCTATTGGGGTCTGACGTTTACCACCCCTAGGCGAGATATGCGACATATCAGACGAACAGACCGGACTGTACGGTAAGTGTTACTGGTTGGATTCACACGAGTGTGAGCGGGCTTGCTCGTCGATCTTCTGATCGCTTAATACCCGGGTGGCCGTTACGTTTAGCAGACCGCTTGCGGCTTATGGGTGTTTGATATGATCATCACCTGGTGCCGGCGTATTGACGAGTCTTTAGAGTCTTACACAGAGGTTTCCTGGCTCAAGCGAAACGAAATAGGAGCGCATATGAGATATGTGCGGGACCGAGAATAATACCAGTATGTGATACTGTATTCTATTCTCGCGATATGTATCATGGGACGGTTATATGTGATATAGCCGGGTTACCGAATCAAATGTTGATTCGATACATTGATACACATGATATTAGTCGGTTATATGCAGTATGACCGGATCATTAAATCAAGTGTTGATTCAATGATTTAATGTATAATTATATATTTGATATATTACTTTTCATTAACTAGTATTGGTTCACTCAAGATTGATTTTCTCACTTGAAATGCACAAGTTGTATATATGATATATTTCTTTGTGCATTAGTTTGTATCATGTTTGATGATACATGCAAACTTGGGTTTGTGTTTATTTTAAACCATGTTTAGGATTATGGTTAGGTTTTATATTTGTTTTATTTATTTTCTTTTATTCTTTATTTGGAAAGAAAATGAAATGGTTGCTTCTTTTGTTCTTTTGTTGAAGCTTAATGAAGCTTTGACCATTTTTGTTTCTTTCCTAAACCTAACCGTTCTCCTAAACCCTAGTTTATTTTCTACACTTGTTAAACTAACCCAAGGTTGCATTATGATAAGAATGATTTTATTTTCTATTATTCATTATTCTTATCATATTCTTTTTCTTCTTCTTCAAGAAAAAGAAACCTTGCATCCTCTAATGGTGTCATGATAAAAAGAGTGAGAAATCCAATTCTAAAGTGAACGCACTTCTTATTTCTTCATCCTCTACCACTTGCCATGTAGTACAGGGTGTTTTCTTCACAAGTTTCATGACTTGGTGAAGTTGGAGCTTGATCTTGAGTTGCCCCGACGTAGATCATCTTCGGTATCGAAGTCGACGACCTAGCCCGCCCATTTCTCCGATGAAGCCGACGCTAGAGTCCGGGATCCGATAATCGCAGCGAGGGGACATTGTCACGGAGCTAAGGAAGTGGAGGACCGGATCTACAAAGGTTGTACCCTCTTTCATTTTATAGCAAAGTAGTATGCTTGCTAATTTCGCCTTATCTCTAGTAACGATCTTGTTTAGGGTTTCTCGGCACATAGAAAAAATTTGAATTGGCCATGTTTGATCAGTTGTAGAACCTCATGGGTGTGCCTAGGAACCCTACAGGAGGCTGGCCGCGGGCTCGACTTGAGCATGGGCCCGCTTGACCAGGGCATGGGCCCACCTGGCTTGGGGTTGACCTTGACTTTGACTCGGTCAACCGGGGGTGCAAATTTTGACCCCAACAAAGTGCCCCCATCAATTAATGCACACCGCACATTTGAGTTGTGTGTATGAAAGTGATGGATCTTGAAGCTGAACTTCGAGGTGGAACATCATTCCGGGGGCGCAGCATCATCCCAGGGAGCATGATTCCTAGGGATCGGAGCATCATTTCTATTCGTGGAGCATAATTCCAGGGTTGGAGTATTCCTCGGGAAGCATGATTCCCGGGGATCGGAGTATCATTCCGATTTGCGGAGCATATTTCCACGGTTGGAGTATCCCTCGGGGAGCATGATTCCCAGGGATCGGAGCATCATTCCGATTTGCGGAGCATAATTCTGGGGTTCGGAGCATCATTCCGAAGAGCGGAGCATCATTCCAAAGATCGGAGCATCATTCCGAAGGGCGGAGCATGATTCCAGGGATCGAAGCATCATTCCGAAGGGCGGAGCATGATTCCAGATGATCGGAGCATCATTCCGAAGGGTGGAGCATGATTCCAGGTGATGGGAGCATCATTCCGAAGAGCGGAGCATGATTCCAGGGATCGGAGCATCATTCCGATGAGCAGAGCATGATTCGAGGGGATCAGAGCATCATTCCGAATAGCGGAGCATTATTCTAGAGATCGGAGCATCATTCCGAAGCGGAGCATCATTCCAGGGTTCAGAGCATCATTCCGAAGAGCGGAACATGATTCCAAGGGGTCGGAGCATCATTCCGAAGAGCGGAGCATCATTCCAGGGGATCGGAGCATCATTCCGATGAGCGGAGCATGATTCCAAGGATCGGAGCATCATTCCGAAGAGCGGAGCATGATTCCAGATATCGGAGCATTATTCCGAAGAGCGAAGCATCATTCCAGAGATCGAAGCATCATTCCGAAGCGCGGAGCATGATTCCAAGGGGTCGTAGCATCATTCCGAAGATCGGAGCATGATTCCAGAGATCAGAGCATTATTCCGAAGAGTAGAGCATCATTCCGAAGCATGGAGCATGATTCCAAGGGGTCGGAGTATCATTCCGAAGAGCGGAGCATGATTCCAGGGATCAGAGCATCATTCCGAATAGCGGAGCATTATTCCAGAGATCGGAGCATCATTCCGAAGCGGAGCATCATTCCAGGGTTCAGAGCATCATTCCGAAGAGCAGAGCATGATTCCAAGGGGTCGGAGCATCATTCCGAAGAGCGGAGCATAATTCCAGGGATCGGAGCATCATTCCGAAGTGCGGAGCATGATTCCAGGGGATCGGAGCATCATTCCGAAATGGAGCATCATTCCAGGGTTCGGAGCATCATTTCGAAGAGCGGAGCATGATTCCAGGGATTGGAGCATCATTCCGAATAGCGGAGCATTATTCCAGAGATCGGAGCATCATTCCGAAGCGGAGCATCATTCCACGGTTCGAAGCATCATTCCGAAGAGCGGAGCATGATTCCAAGGGGTCGGAGCATCATTCCGAAGAGCGGAGCATGATTCCAGGGATCGTAGCATCATTCCGAAGAGCGGAGCATCATTCCAGAGATCGGAACATCATTCTGAAGCGCGGCAGACATTCCGACCGAAGCATAATTTCGATGCAGAGGTTGATTCCCAGGCAAAGCATAATTTTGACAAGGAAGGCAGATATTCCAAGGCGAAGCATTGACTTCGACACGGGATACATTCTGAGACGGAGCATGATTCCGGCGCAGAGCTTGTTGGCTGACTTAATTCCGAGACGAAGCATAATTTCGACAGGGAAGGCAGATACACCGAAGCGAAGCATGATTTCGATACGAGGCGCACATTCTGAGACGAAGCATGATTCCGACGCAGAGCCTGCTGGTTGACTTGATTCCGAGGCGAAGCATAATTTCGACAGGAGGTCGTTGGTTGATTCCGAGCCGAAGCATAATTCCAACAGGGAAGGCAGATACACCGAGGCGAAGCTTGATTTCGACGCGGGGTACACTCTGAGACGGAGCATGACTCCGACTCAGAGCTGGTTGGTTGATTTGATTTCGAGGCGGAGCATAATCCCGGCAGGGAAGGTAGATATCCCGAAGTGAAGCATGATTTCGACACGGGGTAAATTCTGGGACAGAGCATGATTCCGCCGCAGAGGTTGTTAGTTTGATTTGATTTGGGTTGACATCAGCACGCTATAATGGAATATGGTACCAGGAGCGAATCATCATTTGCCATGAGAGGATTTGGGGATTTAGGTTTTTGTTTGGCATCTGCATTGCTGCACTGGAAAAATGCCAGGAGCAACTCATCATTTGCCCCGGGAGGATTTGGGGATTGGTTTTTGCTTGGCAACAGTATCGCTACACTGGAATATGGTACCAGGAGCGAATCATCATTTGCGTTTGCTTATTAGGAAACGATGGCTTACGAGACAGGTTTTAGGTCCCTATCACCTGAGACTTTTCAATTTTGTGAGTCGTAAGGGTCTCACAAAGCATTTTCTCCCTACGGGTCGTAAGGATCCCGTAAGTGTATTTTCTCCTTAGGAGTCGTGGGGACTTCCAAGTGTATTGCTCCTTTGTGAGTCGTAAGGATCTCACGCGGGAATTTTCTCTTCACAAAGTCGAGAGGACTTTGCGAGTGCATTTCATCTCTTTTTTACGAGTTTGCGCCCTTTCGGGTTTTCACAAACTCACCGGCAGTCCTGCTGTTTTTATTCACAGAGCCCTTTCGGGTTTTCATCCGTACCCATTTTGCCTGTGGACATACCCTTCTTTTTATTTTTCTATATTTTTTTTATTTTTTTATTTTTTATTTTTGGTGGGACTTTGAATGTGGCCTTACCGGTAGGACTTGGGAGAGATTAGGATTGTTTTACGCCCGTGGATTGTATACGGTTTTGTAGGATGTATGATCCAGACCGTAGGGCCGGAAAAATTTCGGGACTTTGTTGGCGTCTGCATCGTTGCACTGGAATATGGTATCAGGAGCGACTCATCATTCGCCGTTGGGGTATGGGATTTGGAATTTGGTTGGCGTCTGCATCGCTGCACTGAAATATGGTATCAGGAGCGACTCATCATTCGCCACTTAGGGATTTGGATTTTGGCCGGCGTCTGCATCGCTGCACTGGAATATGGTACCAGGAGCGACTCATCATTCACCACTTGGGGATTTGGATTTTGGCCGGCGTCTGCATCGCTGCACTGGAATATGGTACCAGGAGTGACTCATCATTCGCCATTGCCTATTGGGAAGCAATAGCTTAGGAGACAGGTTTAGATCCCTATCACCTAAGGCTTTTTAATTTTATGGGCCGTAAGGGTCCCATAAAAGCATTTTCTCCCTACGGGTCATAAGGATCCCGTAGGTGCATTTTCTCCTTAGGAGTCGTGAGGACCCCCAAGTGTTTTTTTCCTTTGTGAGTCGTAAGGATCCCACAAAGGTTTGTTCTCCTCATATATCATGAGGACACATGAGTGGGTCTTCCCAGTGGAGCATAATTCCGAGGGCGGAGACCAGCCGCGTAACTGGTGATTGTGGTGGGGCATGGGCATGGTGAGATTTATTTGAGCCCGTGGATTGTAAACGGTAGTCAATTTGGGAGACCACCCGTAGGGCTGGAAGAATTTTTGGGAAATTAGATTTTGGTTGGCGTCTGCATCGCTGCACTGGAATATGGTATCAGGAGAGACTCATCATTCGCCGTTGGGGTATGGGATTTGGAATTTGGTTGGCGTCTGCATCGCTGTACTGAAATATCGTACCAGGAGCGACTCATCATTCGCCACTTGGGGATTTGGATTTTGGCCGGTATCTGCATCGCTGCACTGGAATATGGTACCAGGAGCGACTCATCATTCGCCATTGCCTATTGGGAAGCAATAGCTTAGGAGACAGGTTTAGATCCCTATCACCGAAGGATTTTCAATTTTATGGGCTGTAAGGGTCCCATAAAAGCATTTTCTCCCTACGGGTCATAAGGATCCCGTAGGTGCATTTTCTCCTTAGGAGTTGTGAGGACCCCCAAGTGTGTTTTTCTTTTGTGAGTCGTAAGGATCCCACAAAGGTTTGTTCTCCTCATGTATCGTGAGGACACATGAGTGGGTCTTCCTAGTGGAGCATAATTCCGAGGGCGGAGACCAGCCGCGTAACTGGTGATTGTGGTGGGGCATGGGCATGGTGAGATTTATTTGAGCCCGTGGATTGTATACGGTAGTCAATTTGGGAGACCACCCGTAGGGCTGGAAGAATTTTTGGGAAATTAGATTTTGGTTGGCGTCTGCATCGCTACACTGGAATATGGTACCAGGAGCGACTCATCATTCGCCGTTGTTTTTTTTGTTTTTTTTTGTTTTACCATGATTGCTCTATCATTTCAGCTTTTCTTATCGCGAAGATCGCGATTGCCCTATCATTTCGGCTATTTATTCGCGGTTGCCCCATCATTTCGGCTTTATTTTCATCTTTATTTTACTCGCTGATTTTTATTGCGAGTGGCCCCATCATTTAGGCTTTTCTTTATTTTTATTTTATTTACACATTTTTTTTATTTACACATTTTTTTTACATTCCCAGTTTAACGACTTAGAGGTTGATTATTCCCAGTTTAATGACGTGGTGGTCGACTGTTCCCAATTTAATGACGTGGTGGTCGACTGTTCCCAGTTTAATGACGTGGTGGTCGATTATTTTCAGAGAAAGGCAGATGTCTGAGAGAATCCGATTCACGAAGAACTTCAGTCTCCGTTTGTATGAAATTGACGGTCGCATCTTGACTGTTTACTAACACGCCTTTGGACAGTTCTATCTCTCCTGCCTTCTATTGCTTTTTGACCTAATCTTTGAAGACGAAGCAGTCCTCAATAGCATGACCTATCACTCTGTGATAGGGGCAGTATTTGGGGTCGTCGGTCCTATCCGCTTCCTGCGGTCTTTTTGACTCTGGCAGTTGTAGACCGTTCTTCAGGGCGTCTTTGAATATTTTACGGATTTTGTCCCTTCTGAAGGAATAGACCTTATCCAGCTTCTCTTTCAGTGGAGATTCTCCTCCCTCTCCGAACACTGGCTTCCGAGGCTGGTTGGCGCTAGGCCCGCTCATCCCTTGCTTATTTCGGTTAGCCGAAATGTTGAAAGATCCAGAATCATCGAAGTTTCCGCCTTTGCGATTATCGTCCTTTTGGTTTCTCCAGGACCTATTGTTATTTTAAGAATCCGAGGAGGACTCCTGCTTTGAGCGCTCCAGCATCTGGACTTTCCTGGTCAGCTCTTGGAACATTTTGAGACCCGCGGCGCATGAAAACGGGGCCATCCAATTGTTGAGATTTCCGATGAGGAGACTGACAGATTGGTCCTGCTCTATCGGCGGTTTGCATTTGACGGAGAGATTGCTTCATCGGGTTATAAAATCCGTGCTGCTTTCGTCGCTCTTGGGCTTGGTCCTTACGAGCTCGGCAATGGTAATCTTATCGCTGACGCTCATGAACCTCTGCCGAAACAGATACTCCATTTGGACAAAAGTTGTGACGGAGCCATCCGGTATGCTCGCGTACCAGTCGAAAGCAACATCGGTCAAGCTATTAACGAACTGGTGGAGGAGAAGCGCATCGTTGCCCCCAGTGTTCCCGCATGAGGCTTTGAAGTGGGCAATGTGCTGATTCGCATTTCCCGTCCCATCGAATCTTCCGAATTTGGGGATGACATAGCCGCTAGGAAATTCTACCAGATCATACTGAGCGGGATATGGTCTCGCACTACTGCTGATATCTTTTTGCGCTTTGGCTTCGGCCACCAATGTTTTGACTTTGCTGGCGACCAAATCCATGATTTGATCTTGAGTTAGCGGGCTACTGTCATCGGTAGCCAAGACATTTCCCGAGATAGGACGCGACTGGTTTTCATGTGGTTCGCCCACTTTTGGATCTGAGGGAATAGGCGTCGGCTGCTTTGGGACACCATTTCCTGGTTCACGAGTAGAATTCTCCGCTTGATTGGGCGGCTGAGAGGCAAGTCGGGCCGTGAGCTGCATCACGACATTCGTCAAGTTATCGATTTTGGAGTAGAGTTTGTCCATCTCCTTGTCTTTTTTTCTGAGCTGCTTTCGGAGCTCTTGAAGCAGCTCTTGCTCCGCGGTCTTGGGGCGGAAAGTCGACTCTTCTTCACTTTCCAAGCCCGACTCCTCATGGACCGAAGGGTCTTTCTGCCTATCATCCTCATCGAGAGGGTTTTCATCACCCAGCAGAGGCGGCTGTTCTTGGGAAGCGGCCACCACATTCAAGCCAGATTGGGTTTGAAATGTGGTAGCCCCATCCTCGCTCTTGCTGCGCGTGCCCATTATGTAGACAGTGTGGACCACATACCCAGCCATTTCCTCATCTTCGGCGGGGTAACCCTGTTCTTCGAACCTCATGAGGTTCAGCCTGGCAGGAGCCCTAGCCCTTTTGTTGGCTCTATATCTGAGCCTTTTCTCCCTCAGCTTCTCGATTTTGAAGGCTTGGCGGGCATCCGCTATCCGGGAAGCCGTTGTGAGTTGATCAGAGGGGAGCTTAGAGAAGATACCCGATCGAGCAGTGGTCAAGGGCACCGCTGGAGCTTGCTCGGGACGCGTTGTAGCTTTGTTGGTGTTGATGGCCTTGCCCCCACCTGGGGCCATGGAGAGTCGTTCGGAAATGGACTTGCACTTGGGCTGAGGTGCCCTCACAACCACCACATTTGGTCTCCTGCCTTTCGAGACCGGTTTGTCTGCCACCGAGGCTTGAGGAGCTGGGATGGCGCCAACTGGCATGAACAAAATAGATCCGAATGGTAGCAGCGGATCCTCCCATTGTAGCCCGAGACTGGCCGGAAGGACCGTCCTGGAGTCTATCTTCATCGTATAGGAGACAAGAGCTGAGTTCATTATCGAAGACATCATTGAAAGGTGATTGCTTGAAAATCTGCATGGAAGAGCATTATTTTAGTATAAATACAGGTATGTACATTGATTGAGTTCGCATGAATGCTTAACCCGAAATATGGGAGGAAAGATTGGTCCCACCGGGCATGCCAGAATCTGTAGGGTGTTTTTCGTCACCCCATTGAGATAGGAATACACGCACGCTTGTCAGGCGTACTACATATTCCCCCTGCCTAGGGTAGGCCGGGGTTTAATGATTGTGGGGATCCGAATCTCCGGCAGCCACGGACTAAACTGCCGTTAATTACCCCTCGCCTTTGGAGCGAGGGAACCTCCGATTGACGGGTTAAACTGGTCATGCGAAATCAATGTGCAGTGTGCATGTATTGTGTTTTGAAAGGGGGTTTTGGATATGTCGGGAGCTACACAGAGTTTTTACGGGGGTCCCGCTACCCGGATAGCGTGCTGGGGCTAGCAGCCCCCTTGCGGAGTGCGGGGCAGCGCCCCGTTAAAAATTTTTTTCTAACATGGACAGCGCCGTGGTGTATGTGTGTGCACATATGTATATATATGTATATATATAAGAAAAAAAGGGAAGAAAAGGCATCCAAAGGATGCGTGGGGGCAGCACCTTGGGCGCTGTGCGCTCAGGCGCTAGAGTGCCACGTGTTGGTACGTGGGCGCTCTGCGCTTGAGCGCAAGCGCACCACGTGTCGGCACGTGGGTGCTTTGCGCTTCAGCGCCTGACGCTCGAGTGTAAGTGCGCCACGTGTCGGCACAGGGGTGACTTGCGCTTGAGCGCTGGGCGCTTGAGCGCAAGTGCGCCACGTGTCGGCACCGGGGTGACCTGTGCTCGAGCGCTTGCGCTGGAGCGCAAGCGCACTACGTGTTGGCACGCGGGCGCTCTGCGCATGAGCGCCGGCAAGAAAAAGAGGCTTTTAGCCTAAAAAATTTTTTCGGAAGAGAAATCAGAGAGGAGTTGGACTCCTGAGTGTTTTTTTTTTGGGTTTAGTGAAAGGAGTTCTTCTTCTTCCTCCTCTGTTAGCTGGATCTTGAAAATCAAGAGATGTGAGATCTCAAAATCTCTCCTTTTTGGGATCTAAAGTCAGATCCAAGTTCCCCTTTATGGGTTTGGTGGTGAAAAACTATTTTGTTTTTGAAAAGGAAGAGGAAAACTCTTGATTTAATTCAGAAGAAAGAAGAAGGTTTGAGACCTTCAGAAAAAGGAAAGAAACACAAACCCTAGGTTTTTGAGAGAATGAAAGTATCATTTTTTTTATTCATCATGTTGCCTTTTATAGGCCTATATATTTGCATATAGCCCTTTGGGTTTCACAAAATGGCTTTTTGCCCATCCCATGGCTCATGTGCCATTTCTTTTTGCACATAACCATAAGCTTATAAAAATTTAGCTTTATGCTCATTTTGTTTACATTAATGCATAAAAAATTACATAAAATCATTTATTACATGATCTATATTTTGGCATGGAGGAGGCTGGCCGCGGGCTCGACTTTGGCATGGGCCCGCTTGACCAGGGCATAGGCCCACCTGGCTTGGGGTTGACCTTGACTTTGACTCGGTCAACCCGGGGTGCAAATTTTGACCTCAACAACATATTCATAGATTTGTGTAAAGATTGTGTCATTTCATTATAACCTAATATTAGGGGGGAAGTAGTTTGGTAATTGTTCTCCGCCGAAAACCGTGAAGACAAACGCCTTGCCTGAATTTGGGGGGAAATGCTATTTGGTTTTATCCGTCTACCTCTCTGAAGATACCAAGTTGATTTATGGCACCGTGCATCGGAGTTTTGGACGGATGTGGCCGATGTAGCCCATTTCGTCAGATTCCCTATCATTGTGAGGGGTTTTTGATTGTGGGAACGCTCTTCCCTGCAGGCGCAAGCCCCTGCAGTTAATTACGCTACCGCACCATTTTCTCCTGCTCCAGAAGGTCACTTCGTGTCGTGTGTGTTTGTTTTATTTTTGGCTGCCCGTGGATTGTATACGGAGACTAATTTATGTTGTAGCCCGTAGGGCGGTGATTAGTCCAAATCCGTATTTTCTTAGATTTGGGTTTGGGTTGGGTTTAAGGATCGTCAATCTCATTTGAGACTAAGATCAAGTTAAACGTTTGTTAAGGATACATTAGTCTAATTTTAGACTAAGATCTACTTAACAGGATCATTTTGACCCAACAAAAGAGCATTTTTGCTCTATTGTTTTAGTTTAGGGACATTGCGGTCCATAAGGTTAAGGACATCATAGTCCATAGAGTTTAAGGACATCGTAGTCCAGTTTAGAGACATCATAGTCTGTAGGGGTTTAGTTTTAGGGACGTTACGGTCCATAAGTTTAAGGACATCATAGTCCATGAGTTTAAGGACCTCATAGTCCATAGAGTTTAGTTTAAGGACGTTACGGTCCAAAGTTAGTTTAAAGACATTATGGTCCAAAGTTTAGATGCAAATATGGGTTTGGAGATGCACCAGATAGTTATTGGTCATCGGGACCCACCACCTCTCTGAAGACGTTGAAAAATTACAATGACATATATCAGAGGTGTGAAGAGATGTGCCCTTGAACCAAATGCCAGATTGAGAAGCAATGGGATGAACATTATTGTAAATGCCATCTGAGATGATTAATTTTGGAAGACCTGAACATAATTAGG
This sequence comes from Agapanthus africanus, assembly GCA_030015575.1. Classification (NCBI taxonomy): domain Eukaryota; kingdom Viridiplantae; phylum Streptophyta; class Magnoliopsida; order Asparagales; family Amaryllidaceae; genus Agapanthus; species Agapanthus africanus. The sequence continues at coordinate 496,732,071 of CM057347.1, read as the reverse complement.
GCTTGGTTAAAAACAAGGTTTTGGCTTTGGGAGACTTAGCTAACTTGGGCTAAGATTGGCCTATCATAATGTTAAACATTAGCATATATTCGGCTCTCCGTGCTCCCACATGATGTCTTAAAGTATTATTTAAGCACTGAAGATTTGAAGCGCTCACGTGGGGTCACGTGAGGCGCTTGAAGTAGTGTTAAACATAGAAGATTTGAAGTGCAAACGTAGGGTCACGTAAGGCGTTTGAAGTAGTGTTAAACACTGAAGATTTGAAGCGCTCACGAGGGGTCACGTGAGGCGTTTGAAGTAGTGTTAAACATTGAAGATTTGAAGCACTCACGTGAGGCGTTTGAAATAGTGTTAAACACTGAAAGTCTGAGGAGCTCACGTGGGGTCACGTGAGGCGCCTGAGATTTGACACAGTTGAATTTGTTCCCTTTTTCTTTTCTGAGTGCTGAGCACTATTGGGTCACGTGGGATCACGTGAGGCATCTCCAAATACTGAAATCTGCCTCGGGTTTATTCCCCCTTTTTCTTCTGAAGGGCTTGTTCAGGGGTCACGTGGGAGCACGTGACCTGATCTCATTTGTTTTCTCTCGTTCAACATGGGTGCTCATGTGGGAACACGTAATCATAATTGGGTGCTAACCTTTTTTTTTTTACGTGCATGGAGATCTTGAGTTAAGTCTCCTGTTTGATAAGAATTAAATTCTTATATAGGGTTGAACCCTAATTTTATTTAGAGGAATTAAATTCTTATATGTTGTAAGAATTAAATTCTTTGTACTCAATTCTTCCCCTAGGTTTTGAATCTGCATAGCAAATCTCCCCGATGAGAATTAAGTTCTCAACTTATGGGGAGATCTACTTCTGCAGATCTTTAACCAAAGGAAGAACTAAGTTCTTTTTAGAAGAGTTAAACTCTTATGAAGGTGAAGAAGAGATAAAATATTCTCTGTGTTTTTCTTCCTTCCCTTACCTGAGGTTTCTTTTTCTCTGAGGGGATCTTCCTCTCTCTGGAGAATTCAATTCTTTTCTTTTGGCTTCCGAAGGGGTTTTTTTGTATCTAAAACTTGGCTCCTATTTATAGGAGAAAGAAAAGAATCAGTTTGTTCAGCCAATCTCTCTTTGAGAGATTTTGATTGATTTTATAACCAACATGATCTTTTAGATCACTCGGTAAATTTTATTCAGCGTTGGATTTTTAATCCAAAGACTTCTATTTCACATAAGATATTTCATTTGCTGTGTTGTTGTCATATCACTGTAGTAAGTGTGGCCTGTAGACTATAGATAATAGTTCATCTTGAACTTCTTTATAGGGTAGCGATGGCTTAGGAAACAGGTTTAGGTCTGATGCCTAAGAATTTTCAACTTTGTGAGCCGTGAGGGTCTCATAAAGACTTTTTTCTCTACGAGCCGAGAGGATCTCGTAGGTGTATTTTCTTCTTAGGAATCGTGAGGATTCCTAAGTGTGTGTTTTCTCTCGAGAGTCGTAAGGATCTCACAAGAGAATTTTCTCCCTTACAAGTCGAGAGGACTCGTAAGTTGTTGATGAGTTAACTTGTTCCTGAGTCGAAGCGTTGCTTTGACGGGGAGGTTGAGGGTCGACTTTCTTCATTTTCTACATTGTCAAGATTGACTTTCTTCGTTTTTTACGGTGTCGGGGGTGACTTTCTCCGTTTCAGTGTCAGGGTTGACTTTCGTCGTTACGGTGTCAGGGTTGACTTTCGCCGTTACGGTGCCAGGGTTGACTTTCGCCGCCTCGGTGTCAGGATTGACTTTCGCCGTTTCGGTGTCAGGGTTGACTTTTGCCGTTTCGGTGTCAGGGTTGACTTTCGATGTTACTTGTGAACCGCAAAGTCTCGGAACTGGGGACTTTGCCGTGGCTTCGATTGGTAGTGCCGCGTCCGTATCCTGCTGGAATGAGGAGGAACGCCGTTGTTGATCTCGGGCTGTAGAAGTTGCCATCGAGATTTGGAACTAGGGACTTTGCCATGGCTCTGCTTCGTTGCGACTCTGAGGTCGGTTGTTGAAGTCACGTCTGTATTCGGTTGGAGTGAAAGGAAACGTTGTTATTGATCTTTAGGCTGTAGATATTGCCTTCGAGATCTGACTCTCCCTTTAACAGAGTCCGGTGGGGAAATGTGGTTCCCTTTCGTTTATGCCCATGGATTGTATACAGGGGTCAGTATGGACTCACCTGTAGGGCAAAAGTTTCATTTTATACATATTTTGTTTTCTTTCCGCGATGCTCTATCATTTTAGCTTTTTGTATCGCAAAAGTCGCGATTGCCCAATCATTTCAGCTATTTTTCGCGGTGCCCAATCATTTTGGCTATTTTTCTTTTTTACACGCTGCTTTTTATTGCGAGTTGTCCAATCATTTCGGCTGTTTTGTATGCATATATTTTACTTACTGATTTCGTTGCAAGTTGCCCCATCATTTCGGCTATTTCATATGCATTTTTGGCTCGCTGATTTTTTATCGTGAGTATGGGACTTAGGATCTGATACCGATTTAGGCATCAGCATCGCTACAACTGGGATATTGCCAGGAGCGAATCATCATTTGCCTTTGTCGATGTTGAACAAAGGTGGATTAGCAAACAGAGTTAAGATCCTGCCAACTAAGGCTTTTGACTTCATGAGCCGTAAGGGTCTCATAAAGTTATTTCACCCTACGAGTCGTGAGGATCTTGTAGGTGCGTTTTCTCCTTAGGGGTCGTGAGGACTCCCAAGTGCGTTTTCTCTTGTAAGTCGTAAGGATCTTATAATAGTGTTTTCTCTTTATAAGTCGAGAGGACTTATAAGTGTTTGTTCGCCGAATAGGGGAATTTCATGCTATTGGTGGAGCTTGGTGGGGGAGACGTTTATTTGTGCCCGTGGATTATATACAAGGGCTAGTATTAAACCTCCTGTAGGGCAATATTGGGGTGTATGACGGCTTAAAAACAGGTTTAGATCCCTGTAGCTTAAGGCTTTTGAATCCTATGAGCCGTGAGGGTCTCACAGGGGAATTCTCCTTACGAGTCGTAAGGATCTCGTAAGTGTAACTTCTCCTTAAGAATCATGGGGATCCCTAAGTGTGTTGTTCCCTTGTAAGTCATAACGATCTCACGCAGGTATTTTCTCCTTACAAGGTCGAGAGGACCTTGCAAGTGTCTTTTAACGAGATTGCGCCCTTTCAGGTTTTCACAAACTCGCCGGTAGCCCTGCTATTCTTACTCACGGAGCCCTTTCGGGTTTTCATCCGTACCCGTTTTGCTTATGGACGTACTTTTTTTATATTATTTTTTTGCGTTAGCCCTAGGATGCTGCGGTTTATAGTAATTTACAGACGTTTCGGTCAGGCGTAGTATTTTTTTAAGAACCGACCGTTTATTGGCCTAAAGGGTTTTTTGCCATGCATATTCATGAGCAAGTAAGCCCCACCTTGGTAGACCTTGTCTATGATATACGGGACCTCATAGTTTGGCTCGAATTTCCCCCGTTTGGCACGATTAGGGATCATAGGTCTTTTTACAACTAGCATGAGTTCGCCTTGGCGGAATGTTCTCTGCCTAGTCAATCTTTCGTACGAGCGCGTCATCCTTGCTTTGTAAGCCTCCAGGTTTTGCTGCGCCATGAGCCGGGTTTCGTCAAGGGCGTCGAGTCCTCGAACCGAAGATGAGCATTCTCTTCGTCCGTTAGCTCATAATGAATTGCCACTCGTAGAGAGGGTAGCTCTATCTCCAAGGGGATTACTGCTTCAGCGCCGAATACCAATGCATACGGCGTTGTGTTTGTGGCTGTTATGAACGTGGTCTGATATGCCCAAAGAGCTTCATGTAGTCTCTCGTACTAATTTTTTCTGTTTCTGGACACCGTCTTCTTTATGATCTTCGTCAATGTTTTATTGAAAGCCTCAGCTATATGTTAGCTCGGGGATTATAGACCGAAGAGTATCTCCAGTCTATATTATGCTGATATGCGAAGCGGCTGTTTCTGTGACTTCTGTAGGCTGGCCCGTTATCGGAGATAATCCATCGCGGAGTGCCAAACCGATAGATGACGTGTGTCTTGAAGAAATGGAGAATATTCTCCGTCTTCACTTCTCTTAGCGGTACTGCATCTGCCCACTTAGAGAAGTAATCGGTTGTTGCCAATATGAACCGATGTCCTCTGGATGATGCTGGTTCGATGGGCCCGATTATATCAGTTCCCCACATTTCGAACAGCCAGCTAGCCACTGTTGGGTGTAGCAGATTCGGATGCTGGTGGATGAAGTCCCCGTGAATTTGGCACGAGTGGCACTGCTTTGCGTATTCGAGACAGTCTTGAATCATCGTGGGCCAATAGTAGCCCATCCTTTTGATCTTCAGCTTCATCTTTGGCCCGGCTTGGTGAGAACCACAGAGTCCGTCGTAAGTTTCTTGGACGACTCTCCTTGCTTCTTCAGGTCCCAGGCATCTCAGCCATAGAGAGTCGAATGATCTCTTATACAGCGTGTCATTGACGAAGGCGAAGGACAGAGCTCGTTTCATAAGCTGATGTCTTAAGGACGCATCTTCAGGTGTACGATGGGATTTGAAGTAGTCTATAAAGACTTCCCTCCAATCCTTAGCCTTTTCCTGGTCTTTTATTTGTAAGGCTGTTTGCTTGGTCCTTCCTTTTCTTCAGACGAATCTGGAGATATTTCCGATGGTGCAAGAACCCGACGGCTTTGTACTACGATCCTCACGTCATCGAGGTCTTCATCAGCCAGTTCTTTAGCGAGTTTGGCTAACGCATCCGCTTTGCTATTTTCCGCACGCGGTATGCTTTCCAGGGCGTAGGCGGGAATTTAAGCCATCAATTGTAGCACTCTCTCACCGTACTTTACCAACTCTGGTTTGCACGTTTGATAGTCGTCGTTTACTTGACTAACGACCAGTTGGGAGTCCCCGTATGTGAGGAGTTTTTTGATTCCTATGTCGACAGTGATTTCAAGACCTGCTACCAAAGCTTCATATTCGGCTTCATTGTTTGTCCTTGGCTCTGTTAAGGAAAAGGCAAAGCGCATTATCCCTCATTGTGGAGTCACGAAGATTAGGCCTACCCCAGATTTGATTATGGGGGAGTTGTGCTTTCGATTTTTCATGGAAGATGCCCCATCGAAGTAAAGTTCCCATCGGGTACCACTCCCTCCTCTCCCCCTTTCGATCGTGTCAAACGCGTGCTCGTCTGGCAATTCGTAATTTAGGGGTGAATCGGCAGGTATCGGATGCTCAGCGAGGAAGTCGGCGATGGCCTGGCCTTTCACTGCCTTGAGGGGACGATAAGTTATCGAGAACTCCATCAAGAGCAGGGCCCATTTAGCGAGTCGTCCTGTTAGTATGGCTCTTGACATCAAATACTTGAGAGGATCCACTTTTGATATGAGATGGACCTCATGCGCCAAAGCATAATGCCGGAGCTTCGTTATCGCGAAGATTAACGCCAGGCAGTGTTTTTCGATGGGGGAGTAGTTGTTCTCTACCCCTAGGAGAACTCGACTCAAATAGTAAAGGGCTCTCTCCTTCCCTTGGTCGTTCTCCTGTGCCCATAGCGCGCCTAAAGGACCTTCAAGGGCTGTTGTGTACATGATGAGAGGCTTTCCCTTGACCGGAGCTGTTAGCACCGACGGATTCTGCAGGTATTGCTTGATTTCGTCGAGTGCACTCTGGCATTTAAGATCGTAGACGAACGGGTTCCCCTTCTTCATTAGATGACTGTAGGGTCACCATTTTCCGGAGAGGTTAGCTATGAACCGCCGGATATATGCGAGCTTTCCTTGGAGGGACCGCAGTTGCTTGAGAGTTATTGGCGGAGGCATTTCCATAATCGCCTTGATCTTTGATGGGTCTATTTCGATGCCCCGGTGTCATACGATGAATCCTAGGAATTTGCCCGAGGAAACTCCGAACGCGCATTTCAGAGGGTTCTTCTTCAGATTATATTTCCGAAGACGTTCGAAAACTATCTTCAGATGCTCCCAATGCTCCTCGTGCGATTTGCTTTTTACCACGAGGTCGTCAATATAGCACTCGATGATTTCGTGTATGAGTTCATCGAAAATCTTCGTCATGGCCTTTTGATAGGTGGCGCCAGCTGTTCAGACCATAATATTGCATTTATCATTCCCCTATTCTTATCCTTTTTTATAAATAAACAGGTACTCTTGACGCACGTTTGTTGCATATTACAGGATACAGGTCTCTGGAGCAAGTACAGTGAAAAAGACACAAAACAACAGGAAAAGCGACTTTTGACCAACAAGTAGACAGACCTTACTCAAGCCGAGATGAAGAACAGTGCAAAGGTCCAAAAAGTCAAGTGAACGGTTAAAAGATACGTACAAGTCTTCACTGAACATCTGGAGAATAATCAGAAACCAAACAGAGAATTAATATGCAGAAATAGGAAGCCCAAGAAGCTCTCAATGATCCACAGAAATTTAGTGGGCTAAGCCCACCAAAGGGCCGCGGATCCGCGGCCCAAGCCAGCATTTGCCGCGGATCCGCGGCCATCATGTGCGCGTGTCGGTGCAGATTTTCTGTACTGTTGCGCAGTTGTGAGTGTTGGGATTTCCAGTGGGCAAATCAGTAATTGCGCGTGCGCGAGAGTCTGTAACCCTAGGTTTCTATTTTCCTATAAATTGTAATTTTAGATCTAAAAATTGTATGCCTCTTTTCAATAAATAAAATTCAGCAATTCTGGAAGTGACATTCAGATCTGTTCTTTATCGCTTGGAGGGAGCCATCACCATTAGTAAGTTTTTCTTTTATTATTTTAATGTTATTTCATCCCCTAATGAGCGAGTAGTCTCCTCGCTTGTTAGGGTTAGCCTTAGGGAAAGGGTTGAGAGATGAGATCTCTCACCCCTTTCAATGCCTAACCATTAAGAACTCCATGCATGCGCGCACAACCGCTCCCTGCGGCACCCTACCCCTCGAGGTAACGGTGAACCGCAGTATAAAGGGCCGGTTGCGCGCGTTTTCCATGGGGGTTAGGGTAATTAACGATAAAGGAAGGATACGAATCTAGAGGAAGAAAACATCTTCCCAAAAGAGTCATATCCACTTTATCGATAATTACTATAACACCTAATGGATCTAAAATACGGCATTGAAAGCGGTGAAGGAAACATCAATCTCCAAAACTTCCTCTAAGCCTAACCCTAGCAAGAATTTAAATTAGATAAATTAAGTTTTAGATCTAGATTTTTATAAAACCAAAACTACAAATAGAATCAACTCGTTAAGACACACTAAAGGAATTTACCCGTCTCTGTGGATCGACCCGCACTCACCGGCTAGCTGCGAAGCGACGCCGTTTCTTGATTGCGGTAATTATATTTTTGATCGTAAAATCCCTAACCAATCACCAGCGTTCTTCAGACCGAAGAGCATCACATTGTAGCAGAATATGCCCAAAGGGGTCCGGAAAGCGATATGCTTCTGTTCTTTGGGGTGCATCTTTATTTGATTGTACCCTGATGAGCCGTCCATGAAGGATAAGACTTCATGAGTGGACGTGTTGTCTATCATCAGCTCGGTAACCGGTACAGGAAAATCATCTTTCGAGCAGGCTTTGTTGAGGTCCCGAAAGTTCACAAAGATGCGCATTGTCCCATTTTTCTTCATCACTGGAACGATGTTGGCGATCCAGTCAGGATACTGAACCTCTTAGATGAAACCAGAGTCGATTAGCTCTTTTCTTCGGCGTTGATGCTCATCTCAAGCTCGAGCCGCATCCTTCTTGGTGCTTGTTTGATTGGCTTGACGTCCGGAGATATCTCTAACTTGTGGACGGATATTTCTGGATCTAATCCTGGCATCTCGGAATTGTTCCATGCGAAACAGTCTTTATACTACATGAGCACGTCTTTGAGCATAGCCACCTTTTCTTCAGACAACAGCTCACTGACGAACGTCGGCCATCGGTCGTTTCCGTCCCCAAGTCGATTTTTCTCAGGTTATCTGCAGTAGTATGTATTCCATCTTCCAGCTCTTTTAACGTTGGTGGAAACTCTGAGATCAACTCATCTTCATCCTTATTTTCGAAGCACCAGGGGAGGTTATCCATGTCCTCATGTACTCCTTCTCCTGACAGCGTTATCGCGTGACAGGTACGAGATCGCTTCCAAGACCGATGTTGATCCGGCTCTACTCTCGCTGCATACGTGACTTTCGGTTCATGCTTCTGTGGAGGGGTTACACTCCAACTGCTAGATAAAGCGAACCTGCCTTGCTGATACTGGTCTTCTACCTAATCTTTGAATATGAATCAGTCTTTGAGAAGATGTCCTATCGCTCGGTGATAGGAGCAATAATCTGGATGAGAGACCTCGTCTGCTTGCTCGGGGTGTTTGGATTCTGGGAGCGTAATCATTTGATATTTCATGACAAGACCGAATATCTTCCTTTTCTTGTCTTAGGGAAAAGAATATGCTCGACCCATCTTCTTTATAAGAGACGAATCCCGGCCACTCAATTCTCGATGGCGTGGCTTCTTGGACCCGCTTTGCCGCTGTCGAACGTCTTTTCCGTTCTTTAGCTGTTTTTTGCCTCCACGTCGGATCTTCCATACGATGGGGCTGGCGACGAAGGGTATTGTCATTCTCCATAGCCTGCTAAAGGAGGCGCTGCGTTCTGTCTTTCTCGTTAATGGCCATTTCACGGTTGTGGTCATCCCGGACCTTTTGACCCGCTTCCCTTATTAGCTTGTCCATCTGTTCTTCAAACGACAGACTCGACATTTTTGTGGCAGGATCTTGTTTTGGTTCAACTGCAGCGTCTTCTAACAAAGCGTCCCCTTCTTCATCGAAGTCATGTATAACGTAGCAGCCATATAATCTTTCCCGTTTCTTGGATTGAACATATCCAAGCCCGATCGTTTCCATCCTCCCGTTGGGCAATTTTCGCTGAGTTCTAGGGACGTTCCAGATCCTGTTATAGAACTGAGTTTATCGAGCAGTCTGTTTGAAGGGTACGCCTTGGCGCCTCAATAACCTTTTTAATCCTTTTGTGTAGTATCTGGGAAGACGGAAGGGCTGGAGCCTGTCAAGTGTAGAATCGTCACCATGCCGGATTTCTTTCTCCACTTTGGTTTCCGAGGATTGATAAAAGAGGATCGCCTTTTCATCTTTTCGCCTGGGAGGAACGTAGAGCGTCTGTAGTTCTTGCACATTATAGGTATCAAGTGCGTCGAGCTCTTTGTAGTGCTGTCGCGGAACCATAGCGATTTGCAAACTCCGTTCGTCACCTGGCACGGCTTGTATGGATGGTCGAACAGAAAATATTGCATTGACCTTATCTTCAGAGTCGCTGCCGAAGATCAACATAGGGGTAGATGGTCTGGACTTGTTGTATTGGAATGACCCTGAATAAAGTATCACTTCTTCCTCCTCGGTATCTCTCCCAAAGACCGGAATAGTGGTGATAGCCTTCTGCTTATTCTCCGGCTTATGGCATCTTTCCGTGTCTTCGAAGTCTGGTAAGAAGTACTTTGCATCTTCGTACTTTCGGACTTCATTCACGGAGAATGGGTTCAGCTCATCTGTCACGGTATATTCGAGACCATCCTTGAAATACTTCATACATTGATGTTGTGTAGAAGGGATGATGTTGTACTCGTGTAACCAAGGCCTGTCGAGCAAAGCGTTGTAGCAAGTCTTGGCGTCAATGACGTGAAACTTGATGTCGGTGACGAGCAGCCCAAAGCGTAATGTCAGAATTACAGACCCAAGCGTCCGTGATGACTGGGAGGCGAAACCGGAGATGGTGATTTTATCCCGAGCGAGGTGCTGCACGCTCATGCAAATTTCCTTTAGCACTCTCACATTTAGGAGGTTGACAGAGAATCCGTTGTCGACTAGAATCTTCCCTATCTTGATGTCATGGCAGTATCCAGTGACATACAAGGGACGGTTGTGCTCGCACGTCCCGAGGAGGAGGTCTTCATCACCGAAAGTGACGTCAGCAGTGTGCACTTTTTCCAGCTCGTCCTTCATCTTTTCTTCGGCAAGAAAAGCTTGGAACTGCTCGGGCTCTTGTAGTGCCTTGATCAAAGAATCTCTCGTCTCTTTAGATAGCAGAAGGGCATCGAGAATGCTTAGCTGTGAGGGTATCTTCCTCAGGTGTGCCAGAACGTTGTAATCCACCTTGTTTTTCTTGGGCGGGTCCTTGGCTGCCAGCTCTTCGATGACTCGGTCATTGAGGGCGATATCCTCAGGGACTTTTTCTTTCCCCTTATCTTTTTTGTTCGATCCCTTGTTTGTGGGTCCGACATTCTTTTCGGATAACGTGCGATTACGCAGCTGAATGTTTTCGCAGGTCTTCATCTCTTCTGTTTTGGAGATGGATTCCTTGAAAAGAGGGCCGAGAGCTATTTCTTCATCAGAATCGCTCCCAAAGGTGGGAACTTGCGATCCTCCGGAATCAACCATGTGACAATTGCCGGCAGTTCTTTTGCGCTCATCTGTCATGCTCTTCTGCTCTCGACGCGTTTTGCGGTTCATCCGCTTGAAATGCTGCCGATGAGCAACGTATCCCTGCCACCAATTCTTGAAGGCCATGCATTCCTCGGTAGGGTGTGTGATCCTCCAATGGTATAAGCAGTAGTTTAGATGTGCATCTAGTTCATTGGGGAACGTATTTTCTGAAGTGTCTTCTTTGAAAGGTGGCAACTTCATTCCCATCGACAGGGCTTTAGCGAACTTCTTCCTTATCTTAAACCTACTTTTTCTGGCGGCAGGAGTGCTCTGATCCGGTTGGGATACTCTATGACTTTTCAATACCGGAGCTTCTTCAACGTGACAACGACGCTTGGCCCTTTCGTATATGGCCGTTTGACGCTCTCGGTCAGCTTTGCTTTTCTGAAGAGTTTCATTCAGCAGTCTGTCAATCAATTCGTCCGATGGCTCCAGGAATTTTGATTCCGGTTCTGGACCTACCCCCAGTTTCTCTGCATCAGGAGCTTCTTTTCCATTTATTGATGAGTGAGAGATTATGCGACAACTTGCCACATAATCTTCGGGCTCTTCTGAAGAATTGTCTCCTTCATCAGCGTCATCGGCTTCATTTTCAAGAACATGCTTAAATAATTCATCCAACATGATTGAGGTCCGTGCCTTCTGGTTATATTCTTCCAGTGCATCGATGTATTTCTGTAGACCTGTACGGCTATCATCGGGTTGGACGGGCTTCTTGGCCTTCTTCTTTTTCTTTAAAGACCTTGGAGGCTTAGACTGAATGTTTTGTCCACCTTCACCAACTTTCGGCGTTTGGCGCGGCTTCAGCATCTCATCAATAATCTCGGGCTCCAGCGGGCTCTTCCACCTAATCGCCGGACATGCTTGGAGATCTTTCAACATTCTTTTAGTTTTTATTGAAAGAACAACTTCCCATGGAGCTTCCTCTATGAATGAGCATGATGCCCCCGGCGTGTCCATCTTTTTCGGAGCGTGTGGTTGTGGGAGGTTTACCCTCCAGTTTTCAGAAAAAGCGAATTTTCCTTGCTGGTACTGGTCCTCAATTCAGTTTTTAAAGACAAAGCAATCTTCGCTTGGATGGTACATTATTCGATGGTAGGGGCAGTAGTTAGGACTGTTGGAGTCATCGGCTGCAGTAGGCGTTTCGGATCCGGTAGGGTGATGAGTCTGTTGCGCACCGCCAATTTGAATAGTCTTCTCGTTTTATCCCGAGTAAACGAATAAGGGCGTTTTAGCCTCTCGTTGAAGAGTCGTTGTCTATCACTTTGGCGATCAGTTGGTTTTGGACCACTGGGCTACTGCTGAGCATTGGCGATGAAGGTTGCTTTCCCTTTTCCCTTTTCGTTCCGAGGCTCCATCTTCGAGGAAGATGGTCTATGACCCATCTGATCAATTTGGGCCAGCTTATCAATCAAGGCCTGAAAGGTAGCCGGCTTGAAAAACATCATGAACTGGGATATGGTCGCCTGTGGATCGAGGGTACCCATGAACATGCCTACTGTAGGAACTTCTTCGATGCGTTGTTCGCATTTCGACCATAAGTTCCGCCACCGTATCGCATACTGAACCTATGTTTCGCCTGGCTTCACCCTGGAATTGATCAATGCTGTGATTTGGGTGCATTCACTAGCGCTTGCGAAACGTTGGGTGAACAACAATTCCATCTCCGTAAAAGTTTTGACGGAGTCATTGGGAAGCTCTGAGTACCATTCGAACGCCGTCCCCGCCAAGCTGCCGACAAATTAGCGAAGTAATAGCTTATCATCCCCTCTAGTATTGCCGCAGAGAGCCCTGAACTGAGCGACATGTTGATGGGGATTGCCTGTCCCCTTGTAAACATGGAATTTAGGAATCTTGTATCCTGTCGGGTACTTTATTCGATCGTACCAACCCGGATAGGGTAGCCCAGTTCTGACGACTTGGCCGGTTGCTTCATTCGCTTGATGAGCTCGTATTTGTTGAGCTATATAATCATCGAGTGTGGCTTTGGAGATGGTTCCTCCTTGGCTGCTGACAGAGCCGAAAGAGAATTTGATGTCTCTCCTCTATCATCTTTAATTATTACTGGAGGATTTTCGGCTGGAGGGTCCGGCTGGATCATCATGCCCACCATATCTTGGAATAGAAGGGCCATTTGTTTTATGTTGGCCGCTTGTTCCGCGGCATCTTTGTCCTTCTTCTCAAGCATTCTCCGAAAATTGGTTTCCTGCTCATGACGCTGCTCCAACGATGTCTCCGGGCTTGCTTATGGTCCAGTGAGTGCGACCATGGCCGTCAGCATCTCTTAGAGCTTCTGTTGTTATTGCTCCTGAGCCTTACTCATAGACCGTGTAAGTGGTCGATGACCCGTGGAGATACGACTATCCACTTTTCCGAAAGCCATATAAACAGTATGCACCACCATGCCCCCAGACTTGGGGTGTTTAGGTTCGGTGTCCTTAAAATTCGTCGAGGACACGGGGATTTTCTCCGGCCTTCTCCTCTTGTGGGCGGTCGAAGTTGAGGGGGCCATTGCAGTGGGCATCCAATTAGATGACGCCTTTTGTGGTACGATAGGGTAGTCCTTCTCTTGCCGAACTTTCATCTTTTTCTATCGGCGGGAGTGTTCTTGGTTAACCATAGATTCTTGGACCTGTCGCCAAACCTTGTGAATTTTGGAGGACAGCCGCTGAGGGGGCTGCTCCAGCTTTGCCTTTGTAGCGCTCTCCAGAGGTGGAGGATATCTTTTCAACAAAGGAGTTGGAGAGTTTGTGCGCACCTTGTTAAGTGGTTCAAACCTGTTCCCAGTTGGAACAACAACATCAACTTCCACCGCTGGAGCTGGCGGAGTAAATCCAGAAGGAGAGCTGCCCCCAGCTTTCCTCACTCGGCGCCAGTGGTGACGGCGAGCATGCCTTGCAGTCGGGATTATCTCAGTTACGGGGGTGGCTTCATCATGCTCCCTGTCTTGGTGAAGGGTTTCTGTTGCTGCCAGCCTATTAGAAACCGACGTCCGTTGAGTGGGGATGGCCAACCTGTCGAAGGCAGACTTCCGAGCAAGGGAAGAAGCCTTAGCGATTTCTCTTGGAGTGGGAATCGGAACGACCAGCCTTGTGAAGACCGACCCCTTAACAGGAGAAGCCTTTTTGAGGACTTCAGGAGCAGGAATGGCTATTCGCTTCGGGATAACCCTTTCTGGTATTGCAGGCTTTTTCATGGGCCCACCTGAGCTTTGGCCCAGTCTGTCAAAGAATGAGGCGCTGAATTTGGGCGACCCGTTGAGAGGGGCCGCAGTAGTTGTGAGCCGATCAAAGACCGACTTTTTCTGAGCTTCTTACGATTGTACAGGGGCGTTGAAGCTCATTGGTGGGAGCATGGTCCCAAAGAACAGCCCAGTGGTGGCTTGCGTTACCTGTTCAACTGGCATCGCAAAAACGGTGGCCTCTTGAGGCCCATAGGTCACTCCTCCCGCAAGGACGGAGTGGGAGTTGTTGCAGTTTGTGCAGTTGAAAGCCATTGATCTTCTGTTTTCTGCACGGAGCAAGACACCCAATCTTAGTACCTCGAATCCAGGGGCAACCATACCAAACCGCGATTCGTTCGCGAAACACGACACACGAAGTGTGGAGTGGAAAGAGGAAAAGGTCCCATCGGGCATGCCAGAATCTGTTCTCCGCCGAAAACCGGGAAGACAAACGTCTTGCCTTAATTTTGTGGCAGATGCTATTTGGTTTTATCCGTCCACCTCTCCGAAGATGCCAAGTTGATTTATGACACCGTGCATCAGAGGTTTGGACGGATGCGGCCGATATAGCAGACTTCGTCAGATTCCCCCTCATTGTGAGGGGTTTTTGATTGTGGGGACGCTCTTCCCTGCAGGCGCAAGCCCTTGCTGTTAATTACACTACCGCATCGTGGTAACCACTTTCTCCTGCTCCAGAAGGTCACTTCGTGTCGTGTATGTTTGTTTTATTTTTGGTTTCCCGTGAATTGTATACGGAGACTAATTTATGTTGTCGCCGTAGGGCGGGGATTAGTCCAAATCCGTATTTTCTTAGATTTGGGTTTGGATGGGGTTTAAGGATCGTCAATCTCATTTGAGACTAAGATCAACTTAAACGTTTGTTAAGGATACGTTAGTCTAATTTTAGACTAAGATCTACTTAACATGATCATTTAGATCCAACAAAAGAGCATTTGGGCTCTATTGTTTTAGTTTAGGGACATTGCGGTCCATAAGTTTAAGGACATCATATTCCATGGAGTTTAAGGACATCGTAGTCCAGTTTAGAGACATCATAGTCTGTAGGGGTTTAGTTTTAGGGACGTTACGGTCCATAAGTTTAAGGACATCATAGTCCACGAGTTTAAGGACCTCATAGTCCATTGAGTTTAAGGACGTTACGGTCCAAGGTTAGTTTAAAGAAATTACGGTCTAAATTTTAGATGCAAACATGGGTTTGGAGATGCACCAGATAGTTATTGGTCATCGGGACCCACCACCTCTCTGAAGACGTTGAAGAATTACAATGACATGTATCAGAGGTATGAAGAGATGTGCCCTTGAACCAAATGCCAGATTGAGAAGCAATGGGATGGACATTATTGTAAATGCCATCTGAGATGATTAATTTTGGAAGACCTGGACATAATTAGGGTTTGGTTAAAAACAAGGTTTTGGTTTTGGGAGACTTAGCTAACTTGGGCTAAGATTGGCCTATCATAATGTTAAACATTAGTATATGTTCGGCACTCACGTACTCCCACGTGATGTCTTAAACTATTATTTAAGCACTGAAGAATTGAAGCGCTCACGTAGGGTCACGTGAGGTGCTTGAAGTAGTATTAAACACTGAAGATTTGAAGAGCTCACGTGGGGTCATGTGAGGCATTTGAAGTAGTGTTAAACACTGAAGATTTGAAGCGCTCACGTGGGGTCACGTGAGGCGTTTGAAGTAGTGTTAAACACTGAAAGTCTGAGGCGCTCATGTTAGGTCACGTGAGAAGCCTGAGATTTGGTACAGCTTCTTTGAATTTATTCCCTTTTTCTTTTCTGATTGCTGAGCACTATTGGGTCATGTGGGATCATGTGAGGCGTTTCCTAATACTGAAATTTGCCTCGGGTTTATTCCCCCTTTGTCTTCTGAAGGGCTTCTTCAGGGGTCATGTGGGAGCACGTGACCTGATCTCATTTGTTTTCTCTCGTTCAACACGGGTGCTCACATGGGAACACGTGATCATGTTTGGGTGCTAATCTTCTTTTTTTTTACGTGTATGGAGATCTTGAGTTAAGTCCCATGCTTCATAAGAATTAAATTCTTATATAGGGTTGAACCCTAATTTTATTTAGATGAATTAAATTCCTATATGTAGTAAGATGTAAATTCTTTGAACTCAATTCTCCCTCTAGGTTTTGAATCTGCATAACAAATCTCCCCGATAAGAATTAAATTCTCAATTTATGGGGAGATCTGCTTCAGCAGATCTTCAACCAAAGGAAGAACTAAGTTCTTTTTAGAAGAGTTAAACTCTTATGAAGGTGAAGACGAGATAAAATTTTCTCTGTGTTTTTCTTCCTTCCCTTACCTAGAGTTTCTTTTTCTCTGAGGGCATCTTCCTCTCTCTGGAGAATTCAATTCTTTTCTTTTAGCTTCCGAAGGGTTTTTTTTGTATCTAAAACTTGGCTCCTATTTATAGGAGAAAGAAAAGAATTAGTTTGTTCAGCCAATCTCTCATTGAGATATTTTGATTGATTTTATAATTAACATGATCTTTTAGATAGCTCGGTGAATTTTATTCACCGTTGAATTTTTAATCCAAAGACTTCTATTTCACATTAAATATTTCATTTTATTTCACATTAGATATTTCATTTGTTGTTCCCGGCAAATTTTAGGAAAATATTTCCTTGCACAGAATCTTCCTATAAATTGGTGATTTTTAATCACCATTGGATTTATAATCCAACGGTGCTCAACTTTATAGAGTGCAATCTTTCTTTTTTGGAAAGATCTAGGGAAATATTTTTTCAATTAGGGCTTTTGATTCCTTTTAATTAGAATTTAATTCTATTAATTCAGAGGGCTCAGGAGCCCATCACGTGTTGGCACGTGACCTCACCAATTAAGCATAAAGCTTATACTTAGAATTTAATTCTATTAGTTCAGAGGGCCCAGGAACCCATCACGTGTTGGCACGTGACCCCACCAATTAAGCATCTCCAATTGTTTATTTCATTCAACGCCTATAGACTTTGCTTATAAAAAGTCACGTGTCTGCACGTGAGGCCTGATCACACGTGGGCACGTGATGCTCCACCTGTGGGGCTTTGCTCGTTGCTTTATTCATATATTTTATTCAGTTCCCATGAAGGAAAAAATTCCCCTACAGCGTCGTTCTCACGTGTTTGCACGTGAGTGCAACGTTGTCACCTTTACGGCCGTTGGATTTGCCTAGGGAACGGAGAAGATGAACCGTTTCCTATCATGTCTTATAAATACAGAGGTCTCATCCTCAGCAGCGCCTCCATTCCTTCATCTTCTTCCTTCTTTATTTTTGCTTTGAGAATTTAATTCTTTTCCTCAGAGCTCAGTTCTCTGTTCAAAAAATTCCAGAGTTTAACTCTGTCCAAAAAGAATCTTTTTTTTTCAGGTAAGGATCTTGAACGGCCGAGGAACTTTTTCTTCTCCTTTTATAAAATTCTCTTTGGATTTTAAATCCACACCATGGTTTTTCCCTTTAATGAAACTCATCTTTTCGAGCTCTAAAAATGCACAATCTTTAGGTAGTAAGCCCCTAATGTTAGGCGTTTTTTCTGATCTTAGGGGATTGATGATGGCACGTGTTTTTCTTTAGAATTTAATTCCACTCCAAAGAGCTCAGCTCTAAAAAAATTTCGTGGAATTTAATTCCTCTGTTAAAAAGGAATTTAATTCCCCCCAGAGAACTTAGCTCTAACGATCAAGAAGGCATCTTACGATTTTTACTCTCAGCTGTTCTTGAAATTTTTTTAAAAAGAGATTCTTCTTTGATCTGCACAGAGTTTATAATGGGTTTTTTCTTGGGGGAATGCGCAGAGGTGTTTAAACTCCAATGTGCATTTATTGAGAATATTTTTCTTTATTCTCTCAATGATAGCCCTGCCTCGCGATTGGTGAGCCGTCATACTGATTTTGTAGGGTCCATTGTTTTTATAGTCAATGATCTCACAGAATAAGCTTCTTGTGGTTTTCTTCTGCTGTTTATATATATATATATATATATATATATATATATATATATATTTGCACATATAGGTTGCACTAACAGTCTTTCCTCTCTTTATTTCAGCGACAATGGCTTCCCTCACCTGCTTTCCTTTTACTCGCTCAGACACTGCTTTTCCACAATCGCCGTCGGACGAAGAAGCAATGGCGATGATCAGAACTCATGATTAAGATCGGACAAATCTGCTCTTATGGGGCACTTGGTACGGCCACATCATCCGGGGTCGCCGAAGTTTTATTTGCGGGGAGCCGGTGGAACCTCTTCGCCCTATACTGCTGATGGAACGCCCACAGACTGTTTACGCAGTAGAAGTGACCAATTTGACTCTTTCGGGCTGGCTGGAGCCCTCTACTTCTGGGATACCTAACCAGCCCCTGCCTTCTATAGACATCTTGGGGCGTCGAATTTGCCAAGGTGAAGCTCGACCTTGGGGGCAGGTTTATAAAGTGGGTATCACCTCCCGGCACCCGGTGGGCTACCTTATTTAGGCTCGCTATATTCTTTCTGCCCACCGCGCGAGGCTACAGAAGGTCGGACTATATCAGGCAGTATATGCATCGCTCTTATATTACCATGCTTCCCATGTCTGGTGGATTAAAGCCTTCTTAAACCAGTGGAATCTGCCCACCAATACCTTCCTGCTAGGGGATCGAGAGGTTTCTATCTCATTGGATAAATTCCGTGAGATTTCAGGACTTCCTATTAGGGGGAGCATTACAAGGAACTGCTGCCTCCTGATGAATATGTTTTCTCCACTATGTCGGTTATGCTTGATGGTCTGACAGCTGAAACCGCCGTCCGTCATAAGTATCCTACTCTGATTAAGGCCCTGGGTATTTTTGACGAATTGTTTGCGAAGTCAGAAGGGCAGGGTGTCACTTTCGAGAGCTTTATTGCCTGTTTCATTCGGGGGGATATTTTATCCAAGGAAGCCCCGAAGTTTACGAGTATTGATGACCCTTTTGGGTTTGGTTTGGATAAACTGCCGGTTAACGCAGAAGATCTACCATAGTTTTACATCCCGATCTTGTCAGTCGTTCCTTTTGGTTCGATTGCGGCTCCCGACATGGATGAAGAGACCTTCTTTGTCGGTTTTATCAGCCTTTGGCTCAGCTGGTTTGTGATACCGTCACACCGACGCTTCATGAGAGCTTCCGTCTTCTATCCCGCCCATCGTGTAGCTGAAGGGGTAAAGTTGGCCGTCGGCATCGCGGGACTATCGCATCTTTATCATGGGTTAACTGTTGCGGCAAACACTTCGACTCCAGGTGTAGATGTTGTGAATCTCCCCTTCATTACTTCACATCTTTGATCGAAATGCATGTGCTGAGGGCATTCGCGGCACATCAACGGCCGATCTTCTATGAATCCTACACCTTCCCTCGAGTTATGAGATTGGTGGATGCCTCCGCTTCCGATCCGACTCAATTAGGGGCCCTCCGTGTTCTGCTCAATACATATACTAATGAGGGAGGGATGGTTTTCATTGATCGCGTTCTTTCTGCTCCGGCGGGGCCTGTCCAACAATTATTCGACTCGTCGAAAGGGGGAGCACCCGCTATAAAGCCTAGAGAGATCATGCATCTGTATTCAATTAGGCCGGGCTATTTGGTGTTCTGCCGGAATGATACGACTCTTTTCATGCGGTATAATCCGCACCGCTTCGCTCGACAATTGGGCTATAATCAGGGCGTCCCTTTTGAAGCATTTTTGGTTGAGCCCTCCTCATCTTTAGGAGTCATTCGCGACGTCATGCATCACTTCATGCGGCTGAACACCGGCTCTGTGTTCATGATTCCAGAACCTGACTATCTCCCATGATTCGTAGGGTCCTTTGTGGGCTGGTATCACCACCGAGTTGGCCCTGTTATTGCTGAGGAAAGGCGGGTACTCTTTGAGTATAAGATTCCTGCTCCGGGTCAAGCTGCCAGCTTCCCGTTGCGACCGCGATCAGTCGTTCGCTCCCTATTGCGGGATAGCGGCGTGGTCCTTATCTCGCAAGCCGCAGAAACCGAATCAACTCCTCCCACTATAGGGCTACTAATGCGTACTAGAGCTCAAGCAAAGGGTTTCGCCGAAGTGCCAGCGGTAGTGCCGTTATCAGCAGTGGTGCCGCCGAAAGAGGATAGCGGGGGCGAAGTGGGCCAACGTCGTGCCAAAGCACCAAAGGGAAGGAAGCGATCTTCTACCAGTGCTAGTTCCAGGTAGAAGAGGAGAAAGAAGACGGTCACCGGTCTGCTCGACCTCATGCTTGAACCTGATGTTGTTGCCCAAGATGAACCCATATCCATGAAAGAGCCAGATGATGGTTTTCTTTTTCCGGGTTCATCTGCCGAGGAAGCCACACAATTGGCTGAGGCTATAAGGCGCTCACAGAACGAAACTGAGAATGTGAGTGTTCCGAAGAGTCCTTATCCTGCCGTCATATTCTACAAAGACCCCCCCATCAATATGGCGAATATTTATAGGTCCTATGGAAGAGGGAGACGAGATAGCCCTCAAACACCCTATCTCAGCCACTTCTGAAGATGAGTTGTCATTGTGGACCGGCGGCCATTGATTGACCGCAATCAATAACGGTGTCGGATGTAGCGCGTTAGTAAGTACGGATCGTCCACAGGGAAAGTGAGATCCGTTCAATTTCCGAATTAGATGAGTCGAAAATTTAAAGAAAAGAAAAGAAACAATTCATGATTTGTAAAATTGAATGTCAAGAATTAGAAAAATCTAGATCTAAGAAAACATTTAAATCAAGAATTGAGATGTGTGATGATTTTCAACCAACAATCAAGATTCGAAGTGTGGCTCATAGGAGTAGATCAGATCTATAGATGTGATGAGATCTAATGATTACATATTCTTATCCATTAATGAATTGATACTAGATCGATGTCGATTTATCGAGGGTTATGGATCTTGCGAAGAATTTAGAGATTCCTCATCTCATCTTTTGTCCTTTCGATGAATCTCATTCAAATTCTAGCTTCAAGTTAATCAAATGATCAATCGTTGATCCCTAGTTTTGAGTGAACACAATCAAGAAAGCATCATCTCGAAACTAGGTCATCGATCATTTGAATCACAAGAATTCACAAACATTATAGGATTTAAGAATTGTAAAAGAGTCTAAATCATCATCATCTATTGATCTTCACAACTCCTACACGAGCGGAGTTTTACTCAAACATCATAATAACAAACACAATCACAAATTGAGATCGAATCATAATGCTTGAATTAAAAGATAAGCAAAATATAGAAATTTCACCTTTATTTATCGACTAATTTCGTTACAACTCTCTTGAATTTACAAAAGGAAGGAACTAGATCGTCGATTTCGGCTTCGCTCGGCTCCTTGAGTCGCGGATCTCCTTTGATCTCTTGCTCCGATGAAGTCCGGTGTCGCTTTCTAAAGGATCGAAGGCATCTCGCTTGAATGGTACTCGGGATCTTGATCTTGATTTTGGAATTGGAATTAGGGTTAGGGTTTTGAGGCACAAGTCGTGTCACTCAAATTGTGGGTGGAAGATGATGGAGAATTTCTTGAAAAATCTCAACCCTAGATCTAGGCTCCTTTTTATAGACCTCAAAACCCTAGATCTAAGATTTCAAATTTCAAATTTCCTTCAAAAAGTTTGTTAAAGAGAGCCTTCTAGAAATAGTTTGTTAGGCCGAGCCTTCTAGATGAAGCCACGTGGAGAATCAGGAGTCTTCTGGAAGCTTGTACCGTTACAAATAGGCATGTGGGAAAATTGGGAGCGCTGGTGCCATCAAGCTGCCGCGGATCCGCGGCGCAAGCCGGCTCCGGCCGCGGATCCGCGGCTCCTGTGAAGCCTTGGGGCTTGGTCTCTCTGGTACTTGTTTGGGCTGACATTTAGGCCTTTTTCTGATATGTTGAATTTTATATTTCCCTCTAGATTGCTACCAGATCTCAAATCTTGGAGTTGGCGTAATTTTTGTCAGCACTTTGACAATTCTGGCTCGGTTCCTGGAATTCCCTGCACAGACTTCGAAACAAGTGTTGCGCAATATAAGGATGATGCGATGCCATGAAAAACAGTCAATTTCCCTAAAAATGTTGGTTTTAATATACAATACAGGTAATTCAGTATTATACAGGTGTTTTGCTAATATGTGCAATATGAATACTGAACACCTCTAGATGAATGCAAAAGATAGGGAAATTGCCGTGTTAAAAATGCAGTATTTTCGACTGATCAAATTCCCCCAAACTTATTTTCGGTCGTCTCGAGCGAACTGTTTTATTAAAAAGAGAAGGAGAAAATAAAGAAAGAGAAAAACTAACTAGCACACTTTCATAGGCAACACGATTGCACTGAGCACGTGAAACAAGCCTTTAAACCTCTAGGTATCCCTAGTAGGAGGAGTGTTGTCTCCTGAGGGTTTTCAGCGGATTGCACCCACAAAATCCAATAATAAAAGGAAGATCATGAATATTACATTTAAATAAAAGAATTGTAAAAGAAAAGCCTTGAAAATTAGGGTTTCCAACTAAGCTGGCTTTTCGGTTGTCATGAGCCCTATCTTAATAGTCATGAAAAATGTCAGAAATCACGTCCTCCCTCAATAAAATATCGTCTTATTCTTCATTCCTATCTTTCATCCAAACATCGATCATATCACCCTACGTGTGTGTAATAATCATCCCTACACCCGGAGAATTCAATTCAAGCTATCATACTCTTGTCCATCCACCTCAGTACTTTTTTAATTAATGAATATTTAGCTGAATTTGCTCACACACTTTCATGCGGCCGTTAATACTTCTTGAGGTACTAACCGACCGATTACTCATGTGCTTGCTTATTTGGTGTATTTTCCTCGTCTTGCACCACCTAAGGCTTAGCAGTGACTCCCAGACCAGTTGGCCTTAAGGCACTAGATGAAGAGGCACCCTCGCAATATTTTTTTACTGCTGCCTTGGTGATAACAAAACCAGTGTTAATTTTTCTCACCACTTTATATTTTATTCATTTTTTTTATATTTCCTTCATACTTTGGCTTTTAGACAAGAGCATTTCAAGGTATCCTCTACTATCCCGGGCTTCAAGACGTGTATAAGTGCGAATAGCAGGGTATCAACGCTCAAAATGTTTGGCTTCCAGAATAGGAACTATTTTTCAGATTTATTTTTATCGTCAGATTAGTGACTTCCTTCATCTTACTAACCCTTGGGACAACGGCTCATGTTAGTTATATGTATGCCCTAGAGGCCATTACTGTACATACGATATATATTGTAATGGATGCTTGGACATATATAGGGAGGACATTCTTGCTCGACATGATAGTATGCTATCTGGTTGTACTTTATCTTAACATGTACTCTGATTGCCTCTATATTACATGTTGATAAAGCCCTTAGGATATGTACTCGACTACTGGGACTATGATGAGATCATACTAGTGGGGCCACGGTAGTCGACGAGTACATCCTATAACTGGTCCTAGTCGAGGGTGTATCGAGATAGGGCATCGATGCACCAGAGTAGACTAGCGTATACGCATCTTGACCCATATGATGGGCGATGGATGATCCCATATCCATCGGTGTTTGACATCAAGGATGGTGTATGGGTGCTCAGTGGAGACTGGGTACACTGGACGGACTCGCCGAGAACTCCCAGATGGTATTATACCTCACGTCAGATGGCAGTTCTCCGGTGACACTGGTACAAAGTAGTTTGTTGACCCTGTTGGGGTAAAAATTTACACCCCCGTTGACCGAGTCAAAGTCAAGGTCAACCCCAAGTCAGGTGGGCCCAAGCCCAGGTCAAGCGGGCCCATGCCCAAGCCGAGCCCGCGGCCAGCCTCCTCCATGCTAAAATATAAATCATGTAATAAATAATTTTTATGAAATTTTTTATACATGAATGTATGCAAAATGGGCATAAAACCAATATTTTGTAAGCTCATGGCTTATGTGCAAAAAATGAAATGGCACATGAGCCATGGGATGGCAAAATGCCATTTTGTAAAGCCCAAGGGGCTATATGCAAATATGTAAGCCTATAAAAGGCAAAATGATGATGAATAAAATAATATACCTTTCATTCTCTCCACAAAAAAAAAAATTAGAGCTGAGCTCTTTCTTCCTTCTTCAAGGTTCCAAAACCTTCTTCTTTCTCTTGAATTAAATCAAGAGTTTTACTCTTCCTTTTTCAAAACTAAATAGTTTTCCACCACAAAACCCACAAAGGGGAACTTGGATCTGCCATCAGATCTTAAAAAGGAGAGATTTTGAGATTTTACATCTCTTGATCTTCAAGACCCAGCAAGCAACAGGAGGAAGAAGAAGAACCCTTCCATTAACCCAACAGAAAAAAAAAAAAACAAAACAAAAAAACACACTCAGGAGTCTAACTCCTCTTTGATTTCTCTTCAGAGAAATCTTTTTAGGCTAAAAGCCTGTTGTGTGCGCAAGTCGCCCGCGTGCCGACACGTGGCGCGCGCGCTTGCGCAACTGCGCAAGTCGCCCGCGTGCCGACACGTGGCGCGCGCGCTTGCGCAACTGCGCAAGTGCGCAAGTCGCCCGCGTGCCGACACGTAGCGCGCGCACTTGCGCACCTGCACAGTTGCGCAAGGCGCCCGCGCAGTTGCGCAAGGCGCCCGCGTGCCGACACGTGGCGCGCGCGCTTGCGCAACGGCGCAAGTGCGCAAGTCGCCCGCGTGCCGACACGTGGCGCGCGCGGTTGCGCAACTGCGCAAGTCGCCCGCGTGCCGACACGTGGCGCGCGCGCTTGCGCACCTGCGCATCCCTTGGATGCCTTTTCCCCCTCTTTTTGTGTACATAAATATATATATATATACATTTGTCTACAAATGTACACATACACATACTCCGCAACATTCTCCCCCTCCAAAAAATTTTCGGGCCGGGGCGCTGCCCCGCACCCCGCAAGGGGGCTGCTAGCCCCCTTGACCCCCAGCCCGCTATCCGGGTAGCGGGACCCCCGTAAAAACTCTGCGTGACTCCCGATATATCCAAAACCCCCCTTTCAAAACACAACACACGTACACTGCACATTGAGTTCGCATGACCAGTTTAACCCGTCAATCGGAGGTTCCCTCGCCCCAAAGGCGAGGGGTAATTAACGGCAGCTTAGTCCGCGGCTGCCGGAGATTCGGATCCCCACAATCATTAAACCCCGGCCTACCCTAGGCCGGGGGAATCTGTAGTGCGCCTGACAAGCGTGCGCGTATTCCCATCTCAATGGGGTGACGAAAAACACCCTACAGGTTCTGGCACGCCCGGTGGGACCAATCTCTCCTCCCATATTTCGGGTTAAACGTTCATGCGAACTCAATCAATATACATACCTGTATTTATACTAAAAATAATGCGTTTTAATGCAGATTTTCAAGCAATCAACCTTCGACGACAATGTCTCCCCAGACGAATTCAACTTCCAATGCGACCCCGATTCTGTACGTGGTCAAGATCAACGCTCGTGTGGTTCTCCCCGCAAGCCTCAGTCGACAGTGGGAGGAACCGCCCCGTCAGTTCGGCTCCGTCATCATCTACCCTGCCGGAAGCGCTCATCTGGCGGAGATCCCGGCGGAACAGGTGGCCAAGCCGGTCTCAAGGGGAAAGAGGCCGAATGTCGTGATCGCCAAGGCACCACAACCGAAACTCAAGACGCTATCTGAACGACTCCCTGGCGCTCTAGATGGGGGCAAGACTTCCGATGCGAAAGGCAACATCAAATGTTGCGGACGAGCTCAGGCGATGACTCTAACAAATGCACAATCGGGCGTATTTCCAAGGCCCTCCATCAACCGGTCTGCGGCATCTTCCCAAAAAGTCGAAGTCTGCCAGGTGCTTAGAACAGAAAAGTTAAGGCAGAAGCGGCTCAGGTATCGAGCCAACAAGAGGGCCAGGGCTTCGGCCAAATGGAATCTTGTGAAGTTCCAAGTGCAGGGTTGCCCTGCGACGACGGTTGAGTCGGACGTAAGAATCAGCAATTCCTTCGAGCCTCTGAAGTGGGTTCAGAAAAATGCCATGACCGCCAGAATCAAGAAGACAGCGGTCCGAACAGTGCCACAAAGAGACGTGTCCCGGCCCCAACGGAAGAAGTATGACACTATCTCTTCAAGAGTCTATCAAGCACTCTGTGCCGCACGAAAGCAGCGGGGCAGACCCAGAAAAGAAGCGCCAGCACCATTCAAGAACCTGGTTAGGCCAGCCGCCTTCAATCGACTACCAGCAACCGAAGCAAGGGGGTCAAGACAGCGATCCGTGAAATCAGCTGCCAATGATAGAAAGACGTCCGAATATACCATCCATACGGTTTATATGGCGGGCGGACGCCCCAGCGACAACCTTCGCAGCAAAAGCAAGGATGGGGCCACCACATCCCAAGCCCAATCTAGCCTGAATGTGGTCGCCGCCGCTCAAGAACAGCCGCCCCAGCTGGATGAAGAAAACCCTCTCGATGAGGATGATAGGCAGAAAGACCCCTCGGTCCACACAGAGTCAAGCTCGGATAGCGAGGAAGAGCCGACTTTCCGCCCCAGGACTGCGGAGCAAGAGCTGCTTCAAGAGCTTCGAAAACAGCTCAGGAGCAAAGATAAAGAGATGGCCAAGCTCTATTCGAAGATTGACGACTTAACGAATGTGGTGATGCAGCTTACGGCTCAAATCGCTCGAGCGCCTCCCAACCAAGCACAAGCCACTACTAATCAGCCGGGTGATGACAATCCGAGGCAGCCAATGCCTGTTCCTTTGGGACCAAGACTAGTCGAGCCGCATGAAAGCCGGCCGCACTCCGCTTCCAGGGACGCGTTGGCCCCAGATAGCGCCATCCCGCTAACACAGGATCGGATAATGGATTTGGTCACCAGTAAGGTTAAAACATTGGTGGCCGAAGCTGAAGCTCAGAAAGAAATCGGCAGTAGTGGGCGGCCATATCCCGCGCAGTACGATCTGATTGAGTTCCCAAGCGGCTACGTCATTCCTAAGTTCGGAAGATTTGATGGAACGGGGAATGCAAATCAGCACGTCGCCCACTTCAAAGCATCGTGCGGAAATACAGGGGGCAATGACGCACTCCTTCTTCGTCAGTTTGTCAACAGCCTGACCGGTGTTGCTTTCGACTGGTACGCGAGCATACCAGATGGGTCCGTCATTACCTTTGCCCAAATGGAGTCTCTGTTCCGGCAAAGGTTCATGAGCGTCAGTGATAAAATCTCCATTGCCGACCTTGTGAGGACCAAGCCGGGGAAGAATGAAAGTAACACTGACTTTATCGCCCGATGGCGTAATCTCACGGTCAAGTGCGAACCGCCGCTGGAGCAGGACCAGTCCGTTAGCCTTCTCATTGGGAACCTCAGCAATTGGATGGTCCCATTCTTGTGTACAGCAGGCCTCAAAACATTCCAGGAGCTAACCAAGAAAGTCCAAATGCTGGAACGCTCGAAGCAAGAGTCCCCGCCAGACTCTCAGAGAGACAAAACTTGGAAAAGCAAGCGGGACGACAACCGTAGAAGTGGGAGTTCCAGCAGTACCAATGTCTTCAATGCGTCCGACAATGAAGAAAAGCGAAGGGCGGCCGAATCCAAAACTAACCGGTCTCGAAAGCCATTGCTGGGAGGAGATGGGCCTTCTCTAGAGGAGAAAAAGAACAAGGTTTACTCTTTCAGAAGGGACAAGGTCCGCAAGATATTTAAAGATGCCTTGAACAACGGCCTCCAATTGCCGGAGTCGAAAAGACCCCAAGAAGCAAAAATGACCGACAATCCTCTGTATTGCCCGTACCACCGAGTAGTGAGCCATGCGATCGAGGATTGCTATATCTTCAAGGACTGGGTCGAGAAGCAGTACAAGGCTGGAGAGATCGAGCTGTCCAAAAGCGTGTTGGTGAACAATCAAGTTGCAACCGCCAACTTTATACAGACGGAAGCTGAAGCCTTCTGGGAGCAGACAGCCGAACCCGCTGTCCTGACAAACGAAACTGACTCATCGCGGCCTCCGTGGAGTACGCACATATCTAATAAGACGAAGAAGATGCTAAAGCTACTTCAGAAAGAGCCCAGGATGGAATGGGAAGGACAGAAGAAGCCTACCAGTCCAGCTGCCTATGCGGCCCCATCAGGCTCAAAATCCGAGAAGCTCAAGAAGAAGAAAAGTGCAGCTCGGCGCGAAAAAGAGTCTGCAGGGAGATCGACCATTCAAAAGTATATCGATTCCCTCGAAGAATATGAGCAAAAGGAAAGAACATTGATTCAATTGAAGGAGTTCTTCCCTGTACAAGCGGCCGAAATTCTGGGGGAGTTAGAAGAAGACTCCAATAAAGAGATCCCAGTAGTGACCTGCTACGCCATCCATCTTGGCAGCGACTCCGAAGACGATCTCTGTTTTCCCGAAGAGGACGAGGAGCTCACCACAAAGGCCAATCAAATTCAGCTCAGAAGCGGCAGGGCTTTACCACAAAATCAAGGCAACGCCCCAAAAGGGAAGGAAAAACAAGTCGCTAATGAAGAAGATGGCAGAGAACCAGCCGATGAAAACACAAGTCCTTCCTCGGTGGACTATAATGTCTTGGCGCATCTCCGGAAGCTTCCGTCTCTCCTGAGCATCTATGACGCCTTGGTCCTATCTAAAGAGCTTAGAGATGTTCTCATCCACGCTCTACAAAACCCCGAGCGGTATCAGGCCCACTTTGCGGAAATTAATATGAAAGAAGCCCAGCACGCTTTGCATGCCGCCGCAGTCACATTTAAGGATGAAGACTTGCTACTGGGAACGGCTGAGCATAATCGGCCGCTTTACGTGACCGGGTACAGCGACGGAGATCGAATTAATCGCATATTGATTGATCCGGGGTCCTCAGTGAACATCATGAACTTGCGGACGCTGAAGAGTTTGTCGATGGACGTCCGACACCTGTCAAGGGAAAGGATTGTCATTCAAGGCTTCAACCAAAATTGCCAGCAAGTTCTGGGGTCCATAGCTCTGCCAATTAAATTTGGGGATTTGCAAACTGAAGCTAAGATATATGTGATCGACGCCGACACATCTTATAAGATTCTCTTGGGGCGGCCGTGGCTCCACGATTACGGCATCATTCCGTCAACTCTCCATCAATGCATGAAGTATACTAAAAATGGCGAAGAAAGACGCATTGACGGAGACATCCAGCCGTTCGGTGTGCATGAAGTCCGCTATGAAGATTCCCGGTACTTTATGAACCACCAAAATGCTAAGCCACAACTGACTGAGGATAGACCGGCCCCAAGACCCAAAAGCAAATCTGCGCCGGTTGTCACTTTCAAAAGTAAAAACGCCCAAGTGCGCCCACATTTCGGTAGCGACACTGACGAGTCCGACGCTGGAAGCCCGTCCTTCCGTAAAACTCGCCCTCGTTTCGGCAGCGATACGGACGAATCTGTTACTGAAGGCCCATCTAGCAGCAAAGTCCGCCCTCATCTTGGTAGCGACACTGAAGAGTCGGAGGAAGAGGACCTGCCGTGCAACAGCAATGCAGATTGGACCCCTATGCAACAAGCGAAACTACGAGAGACCTTTGAAGTTGCAGAAGGGTCCCTGGTCGTCACAAGGGTACCAGAGCAAATGTGCAAAGAGCTCGATGCATTATCAATCTCCACCGTGGACCAGCTGAAAACTTTCTACGTTCCCGGGAGGAAAAGTGGACAGAAGGGCATCCTGTTTTATGGGTCAAACCCCGTTGTGCACCCGGACGATCTTTCTGTCGCGTGCCTTCCCTATGAGAGAGGCATAAGAGCCGTTCTCAATCCCAGATACTATGCGCCCGAGATGCGGGAATACTTTAAGAAGTGCGGATGCCGGTTATATCAAACGGAGTCCGAAGCAAAGTTTTACGAAGGGCTATGGTATCCTCCCCAGGTCCGAGCACTCATCGATGGACGAATTCCAGATAGACGGGGCATAGGTTACATTCAACCTGATTCCAAAGCGTGCTACATGATCCATGTTGGTGAGGCCAGCGAAAGATCAAATGATGATGACGAGATAGCCGAGCCAGAAGAAGCTCCTCAAGAGCTCGAAGATGGCGGACAAGCAACCTTTGACGAGCTAACCGAGATTGACTTAGGAACGCCCGATAATCCAAGGCCGACCTACATCAGCTCGCTCTTGTCAGAGGAAATGAAAGCGCAGATAATTGCCCTGCTGCATGAGTTCGTCGACTGCTTCGCGTGGACATACAAAGAAATGCCTGGCCTTTCCCCTGAAGTGGCCGTACATAAATTGGCTATATCTCCTGATGCTAAGCCAGTCAAACAAGCTCCTCGAAGGATGAGAAGGGAACTAGAAGAAAAGGTCATCGAGGAAACTAAGAAGCTCATCGATGCCGGCTTCATCAGGGAAGAGAAATACGCGGACTGGATCGCATGCATAGTCCCAGTGAAGAAGAAAAATGGGCAGATCCGAGTTTGTGTCGATTTCAGGGATCTCAACAAGGCATGTCCTAAAGACGACTTTCCGCTACCGGTCATGGAAATGATGGTCGATGACACCTCAAATTACGAGCTGTTCACTTTTATGGATGGCTCGTCTGGATATAATCAGATCAAGATGTCGCCTGAGGATGAGAAGCACACAGCATTTCGAACTCCGATCGGAATATATTGCTACAAGGTAATGCCATTCGGACTGAAGAACGCAGGTGCTACATATCAAAGGGCAATGACAAATATCTTTGATGACCTAATCCATAAAGTCGTCGAATGCTATGTTGATGATCTGGTCGTCAAGACTAAAGCCAAGGCCGATCATATCCAAGATCTCAGGACCGTTCTCACCAGACTGAGGGAATACGATCTGAAGATGAATCCTCTGAAGTGCGCTTTTGGCGTGTCATCGGGAAAATTCCTGGGCTTCATAGTCCGACATCGAGGGATCGAAGTTGACCCATCAAAGATAAAGGCCATCATGGAGATGCCCCCTCCGAAGAGTCTGACGCAGCTAAGATCTTTTCAAGGCAAGCTTGCTTATATACGGAGGTTTATCTCAAATTTATCAGGGAGATGTAGGCCCTTCTCAAAGCTCATGAAGAAAGGAGCTCCTTTTGTCTGGGATACCGAATGTCAAGCAGCGTTCGAAAGCATCAAACAATACTTGTTGCACCCTCCAGTGCTGGCCGCTCCCATTCCAAATAAACCGCTGATTCTCTACACTGCCGCGCTGGACGAGTCACTCGGTGCGCTCCTTGCCCAGAATAACGAGGAGGGAAAAGAAAATGCCCTCTATTACCTCAGTCGAACTCTAGTCGGGGCGGAACACAACTATTCCCCAATCGAGAAGCAATGCCTGGCTCTGATATTTGCTGTGAAGAAGCTGAGGCACTATCTGCTTGCTCATCGGGTTATGCTGATCTCCAAGGTCGACCCGCTCAAACACTTGATGACCAAAGCAAGCCTAGCCGGCAGAATGGCAAGATGGGCTGTCATGCTACTTGAGTTCGACATAGTTTACACTCCTCAGAAAGCAGTAAAAGGGCAAGCTCTTGCAGACTTTCTCGCTGCTCATCCCATACCAGAAGGGTCGCCACTAAATTGTGAGTTACCCGACGAACAAGTGCTGCATCTCGAGAATGACGAGCCATGTTGGGAGCTCTACTTCGATGGGGCCTCATCGTTAAGAACCTCCAGTAAATCAAGCGTCCCGGAGATAAAAGCAGGGATAGGATTGGTGTTCATCACACCATCAATGGGAACCCTACGGCGTTCTTTTGCTCTCACCGAGCCTCGGACAAACAATGAAGCTGAGTATGAAGCTCTGATAGCTGGTTTGGAGCTCGCCATAGAAATGGAAATCCGTCGGCTACGAGTTTACGGTGACTCCCAGCTCGTCGTCAACCAAGTAAGCGGCGACTATAAGATATACAAACCCGAGTTAGCTCGGTACAGAGGTCGAGTGGTGGAACTCATGAAACGGTTCACTCATATTGAACTAACGAGAGTCCCTAGAGCGTTGAACGGAAAGGCTGATGTACTCGCTCGCTTGGCCAAGGAACTGGCTGATCCTGAAATGGACGAAATTCTGATCACAGTCAGGAGCCGGCAAATTCTACCCCCAGTCTCTCTACGAGAAGAGGAAAGCGCGGAACAGAAGAGCAGTCCTGCGGAAGAAGCTTCGATCATCCAAGACGAGCCCGATTGGAGAGAACCCTTCATAGAGTACCTCCGATACGACAAGCTGCCCGAAGAAAAATCTGCAAGGATTCAGCTGAAGAAAAGAGCCCTCCGATACGTGTTTGTAAATGACACATTATACCGCAGGTCATATGACCAACTCTGGCTCAGGTGCCTGTCGTCGGCCGAAGCCCAAAAGGTCATGAAAGATGTCCACTCGGGAGTTTGCGGTGCTCACCAATCTGGCCCCAAGATGCGACTTCAAATTAAACGGCTTGGGTATTACTGGCCCACCATGATACGGGATTGCGGAGAGCATGCAAAGAAATGTTATATCTGCCAAATTCACGGTGATTTTATTCACAAGCATCCCAACTCATTGCATCCTACAGTGGCGTCGTGGCCCTTCGAAGTTTGGGGCACCGACATTGTTGGCCCAATTGATCCTCCGTCATCTAAAGGCCACCGGTTCATACTGGCCGCGACAGACTACTTCTCCAGATGGGCTGAAGCTGTCCCGCTAAAAGAAGTCAAGACAAAGGATATTCTGACATTCTTCCAGCATAATATTCTATACCGCTTCGGTACACCAAGAAGAATCATTTCTGACAACGGGCCTTCTTTCAAGAGCTTCAATGTCTCAAGATTCGCTACTCAGCACAAGATAGACTGGAGGTATTCCTCCATCTATAATCCAAGAGCCAATGGGCTAGCCGAAGCCTTCAATAAGACTCTATGCAAGCTCCTGAGGAAAAATGCTTCAGCCAACAAGAGAGACTGGAATCTCAAGCTTCACGAGGCATTGTGGGCATATCGTACCACGCACCGTACTCCAACTCAGTCCACTCCATACTCATTGCTCTTCGGAGTGGAGGCGGTCCTCCCCCTCGAAGTCGAAGTTTCAAGCTTAAGAATGGCTGCTCAGCATGAGTTGACAGAAGAGGAAAACGTGCTCCTTCGACTTGAAGAACTCGATGCCCTCGAAGAAAAGAGGCTCGCGGTGCAGCAAAATCTGGAGCTGTACCGAGCCCAAATGTCACGGGCCTATGACAAGATAACCCGTCTCCGCGCTTTCAAGAAAGGTGAATTGGTGCTGGTCCTCAAAAGACCGATCGTCCCCAATCGACATGCCAAGGGAAAATTCGAGCCGAACTGGGAAGGACCATACGTCATCGAGAAAGTGTTCGACGGAGGATCCTACCAACTAATAAGTGCCGAGGGAGAAAGGCCCATGCCACCCATCAATGGACGATATCTCAAGAAATACTACACATGAATGCTCCAAGTCGCAGGCGAATTGAGCACATCAGCCCTACGGTCTGGATCATACATCCTGCAAAACCGTATACAATCCACGGGCGTAAATGACCCCTATCTCTCCCAAATCTTGCCGGTGAGACTACTTTTAAAAGTCCCACCAGCGGTAAAAAAAAAAGAGAAGAAAAAAAATAAATAAAAAATAAAAGAAATAAAAAAATAAAAATAAACGGTATGTCCACAAGCAAAACGGGCACGGATGAAAACCCGAAAGGGTTCCGTGAGTAAAAACAGTAGGACTACCGGCGAGTCTGCGAAAACCCGAAAGGGCGCAAACTTGTGAAAAGAGATGAAATACACTCGCAAAGTCCTCTCGACCTTGTGAGGAGAAAACCCCTGCGTGAGATCCTTACGACTCACAAAGGAGCAACACACTTAGGAATCCTCACGATTCCTAAGGAGAAAATACACCTGCGGGATCCTTACGACTCGTAGGGAGAAAATGCTTTATGGGACCCTCACGGCCCATAAAATTGAAAAGCCTTAGGTGGTAGGGACCCAAACCTATCTCCTAAGCCATCGTTCCCCAACGGGCAACGGCAAATGATGATCCGCTCCTGGCATTTCGCTTCAGTGTTAGCGGTGCTGATGCCGACCAAAAACCCAAATCCCAAGTCCTCCCGAGGCAAATGATGAGTTGCTCCTGGCATTATTCCAGTGCAGCAATACTGATGCCAAACAAGATCCAAATTTCAAGTCCCCAAACGGCGAATGATGAGTCGCTCCTGGTACCATATTCCAGTGTAGCGATGCAGACGCCAACCAAAATCCAATTTCTCAAAATTCTCCAGCCCTACGGCCAGTCCCCAAATTGACTACCGTATACAATCCACGGGCTCAAATAATTCTCATCATACTCATGCCCCACCGTAATCCCCAGTTACGCGGCTGGTCTCCGCCTTTGGAATTATGCTCCATTAAGAAGACCCACTCATGTGTCCTCACGATACATGAGGAGAACAAACCTTTGTGGGATCCTTACGACTCATAAAGGAAAAACACACTTAGGAGTCCTCACGACTCTTAAGGAGAAAATACACCTGCGGGATCCTTACGACTCGTAGGGAGGAAATGCTTTTATGGGACCCTCACGGCCCATAAAATTGAAAAGCCTTAGGCGATAGGGATCTAAACCTGTCTCCTAAGCCATCGCTCCCCAATCCCCAAATGGCGAATGATGAGTCGCTCCTGGTACCATATTCCAGTGCAGCGATGCAGACGCCAATCAAATTCCAAATCCCATACCCCAACGGTGAATGATGAGTCGCTCCTGGTACCATATTCCAGTGCAGCGATGCAGACACCGACAAAGTCCCAAAATTTTTCCGACCCTACGGTCTGGATCATACATCCTGCAAAACCGTATACAATCCACGGGCGTAAAACAATCCCAATTTCTCCCAAAATCCTCTCAATGACAGATGATGATTCGCTCCTGGTACCATATTCCAGTATAGCGATGCTAATGTCAACCCAAATCAAAATCAACAAGTCAACTTCCACTCCGACACCGCGGAAAGCGGGGCGAGTCAGAATCCAATCTCGACACCGCAAGAAGCGGAGCAAGTCAAGTGTACCCCTGACACTGCAAGAAGCAGAGCAAGTCAAATCAAGCACCGACCGTCCATGTCGCTAAAAGGGCAGCATCGACCGTCCACGTCGCTAAAAGGGTAGCACCGACCGTCCACGTCGCTAAAAAGGGCAGTAACGACCGTCCACGTCACAAAAATGGCAGAACTGACCGTCCACGTCGCTAAAAGGGCAGTAACGACCGTCCACGTCGCAAAAATGGCAGAACCGACCGTCCACGTCGCTAAAAGGGCAGCACCGACCGTCCACGTCGCTAAAATGGCAGCATCGACCGTCCAAGTCGCAAAAAGGGCAGCATCGACCGTCCACGTCGCTAAAAGGGCAGCACCGACCGTCCACGTCGCTAAAAAGGGCAGTAACGACCGTCCACGTCGCAAAAATGGCAGAACTGACCGTCCACGTCGCTAAAAGGGCAGTAACGACCGTCCACGTCGCAAAAATGGCAGAATCGACCGTCCACGTCGCTAAAAGGGCAGCACCGACCGTCCACGTCGCTAAAAAGGGCAGTAACGACCGTCCACGTCGCAAAAATGGCAGAACCGACCGTCCACGTCGCTAAAAGGGCAGTAACGACCGTCCACGTCGCAAAAATGGCAGAACCGACCGTCCACGTCGCTAAAAGGGCAGCACCGACCGTCCACGTCGCTAAAATGGCAGCATCGACCGTCCAAGTCGC
Organism: Agapanthus africanus; assembly: GCA_030015575.1. Taxonomy (NCBI): domain Eukaryota; kingdom Viridiplantae; phylum Streptophyta; class Magnoliopsida; order Asparagales; family Amaryllidaceae; genus Agapanthus; species Agapanthus africanus. The sequence continues at coordinate 496,696,621 of CM057347.1, read as the reverse complement.
AAAAAGGGCAGCATCGACCATCCACGTCGCTAAAAGGGCAGCACCGACCGTCCACGTCGCTAAAAGGGCAGTAACGACCGTCCACGTCGCAAAAATGGCAGAACCGACCGTCCACGTCGCTAAAAGGGCAGCACCGACCGTCCACGTCGCTAAAAGGGCAGCGTCGACCGTCCATGTCGTAAAAAGGGCAGTGCATCCCAAAAAGTGGGAACCAAAGCAAGTTGCCTCCACGTGAAAGAAGATCCATCAATTTCATGCACACAACCCACATATGCTATGTGCATTTATTGATGGGGGGCACTTTGTTGGGGTAAAAATTTACACCCCCGTTGACCGAGTCAAAGTCAAGGTCAACCCCAAGTCAGGTGGGCCCAAGCCCAGGTCAAGCGGGCCCATGCCCAAGCCGAGCCCGCGGCCAGCCTCCTCCATGCTAAAATATAAATCATGTAATAAATAATTTTTATGAAATTTTTTATACATGAATGTATGCAAAATGGGCATAAAACCAATATTTTGTAAGCTCATGGCTTATGTGCAAAAAATGAAATGGCACATGAGCCATGGGATGGCAAAATGCCATTTTGTAAAGCCCAAGGGGCTATATGCAAATATGTAAGCCTATAAAAGGCAAAATGATGATGAATAAAATAATATACCTTTCATTCTCTCCACAAAAAAAAAAATTAGAGCTGAGCTCTTTCTTCCTTCTTCAAGGTTCCAAAACCTTCTTCTTTCTCTTGAATTAAATCAAGAGTTTTACTCTTCCTTTTTCAAAACTAAATAGTTTTCCACCACAAAACCCACAAAGGGGAACTTGGATCTGCCATCAGATCTTAAAAAGGAGAGATTTTGAGATTTTACATCTCTTGATCTTCAAGACCCAGCAAGCAACAGGAGGAAGAAGAAGAACCCTTCCATTAACCAAACAGAAAAAAAAAAAACAAAACAAAAAAACACACTCAGGAGTCTAACTCCTCTTTGATTTCTCTTCAGAGAAATCTTTTTAGGCTAAAAGCCTGTTGTGTGCGCAAGTCGCCCGCGTGCCGACACGTGGCGCGCGCGCTTGCGCAACTGCGCAAGTGCGCAAGTCGCCCGCGTGCCGACACGTGGCGCGCGCACTTGCGCACCTGCACAGTTGCGCAAGGCGCCCGCGCAGTTGCGCAAGACGCCCGCGTGCCGACACGTGGCGCGCGCGCTTGCGCAACGGCGCAAGTGCGCAAGTCGCCCGCGTGCCGACACGTGGCGCGCGCGCTTACGCAAGTGCGCAAGTCGCCCGCGTGCCGACACGTGGCGCGCGCGGTTGCGCAACTGCGCAAGTTGCCCGCGTGCCGACACGTGGCGCGCGCTTGCGCACCTGCGCATCCCTTGGATGCCTTTTCCCCCTCTTTTTGTGTACATAAATATATATATATACATTTGTCTACAAATGTACACATACACATACTCCGCAACATTCTCCCCCTCCAAAAAATTTTCGGGCCGGGGCGCTGCCCCGCACCCCGCAAGGGGGCTGCTAGCCCCCTTGACCCCCAGCCCGCTATCCGGGTAGCGGGACCCCCGTAAAAACTCTGCGTGGCTCCCGATATATCCAAAACCCCCCTTTCAAAACACAACACACGTACACTGCACATTGAGTTCGCATGACCAGTTTAACCCGTCAATCGGAGGTTCCCTCGCCCCAAAGACGAGGGGTAATTAACGGCAGCTTAGTCCACGGCTGCCGGAGATTCGGATCCCCACAATCATTAAACCCCGGCCTACCCTAGGCCGGGGGAATCTGTAGTGCGCCTGACAAGCGTGCGCGTATTCCCATCTCAATGTGGTGACGAAAAACACCCTACAGACCCGAGATCGTCATAGAGTCTGTGTGATTCCCACTGTGCTTTGATTTCCATCTCACCACGTCCAAGAGGGCGTGCAAAAAGGTGGTTTTTGGGTACAGTCCCGAATCACATGGAGGCAATGAGCGATAGGAGGGGATTCGTCTCTCCCGGTAAGGGAGTTGATGTTGTGCTGTGTTCGATTGGCTATAACCGGAAATCCCTGGCCAGGGTTGCTGAGATTTACTGGTAAGTGTTATCAGTAGTTTCTCGAACTGTTATAGACCTCATATCGACACGACTTATCGAGCTACTGGGGTCTGACGTTTACCACCCCTAGGCAAGATATGCAACATATCAGACGACGAGACCGGACTGTACGGGAGTGTTACTGTTTGAATTCACAGGAGAATGTACAGGCTTGCTTGTTGATCTTATGAGCGCTCAATATCTGGGTAGCTGTTACGTTTAGCTGACCGCTTGCAGCTTGTGGGTGTTTGATATGATCATCACCTACTGCCGGTGTTTTGACGATTCTTTAGAGTCCTACATAGAGGTTTCTTGGCTCAGGAAAAATGGAGTAGGAGCACATATGTGACATGTGCGGGACCGAGGATAATGCGGTATGTGATATCGTATTGTATTCTCGCGATATTTGATATCAGCCGGGTCATCGGATCAAGTGTTGATTCGATGAATCGGTACGGATAAATATTAGTCGGTTATATGCGATATAGCCAGATTGTCGGATCAAGTGTTGATTCGATAATTTAATGTATAATAATATATTTGATTTATTAAATTGCATTAACTAATATTAGCTCACTAAAAGATTCTTTTTCTCACTCGGATAATACATTGATATATATGCGATATATGTTAATTGTATTATTTTTTTTGTTACGATAAATATTATATATGTGATATATAATATTGTAACATGATATGATTACTAATGAAACATGTTTAGTAGAGATTAAACATGGTTAGTGTTTGATTAGGATTAAACCTTTCTAGATGATTCTAGAAGGTTTTGGTTTTGTTTTGTGAAAGATATTTTCAAGTGACTCATTCTTAACCTAACCCAAACCCTAGCCTTGGTTAATTCTCTACAAAGGTTTAGTTCACCATGGTTGCATGATTGATCATATTAACTCTTTTTCTATTCATCACAAAAGGATTCTATCATAATTCTTTATCTTCTTCCTTCATTCTTTTCATGGAAAAAGCTTACTAGCTTTTTTCCAAGTGATGAATAATTATGAGAAAAATATAAATAAAGAGAGCAAAAATCCTACTTCATCATCTTCATCTTCTCTTGCCCTCTAGATGAGAGTGTTCACTCAATTCTAGTGAGTGTTAGGTTGTGTTAACGAAACTTCAAAGTAGATCATCTTTGTATCGAAGATCGGAAGCAAGACTGCACCTTTCTCTTCGTAGAGCCTCTCGAGAGTCCGGAGCATGATGATCGCAGCGAAGGGACTTCATCACGGAGCTTATGAAGTGAAGGACCGGATCTACAAAGGTTGTAATCCCTCTCACTTAGTGTTAAAGTGTTTAACATGTTAGTTTTCTCCTAAACCCTAGTTTAAAGATCCGTATTCGGGTTGTTCGGCACGGCTAAAATTTTAATCGGGCATGGTTGATACCTCGTAGACCCTTGTGCGCGTGCCTAGCAACCCTACAGTGGTATCAGAGCCAAGCTAGAGCTTTAGGCGAAGTCTAGACGAAGTTTAAAGTCCGATCGAACGCCGAAACCCCGACACGGAACCCTCTCTGTACATTTTCCAAAAGTTGATTTTTTCTGAATTAAAAATTCTCAGAAAAACAAGCAGGAAAAACTAAGAATTACTGTGAAGTACGGTCTCCTAAGTCGACTATTTGACCGTGGAACCGCGGTGAAACCATGGATTTTGCGGCGGTTCCGCGGCCAAAATTTGGACTTAGTCCCTGAAATTTCACTTAATTATTCTTAGGTCCTTTCTTTTTAATTTTTTCAGTGAATATTTTAATTCCACTCAAGTGTTGAGTTTTCAAGAGTTGTATTGGGGAATCGTTGATTCGATCGAATAATTTAACTTTGTTTAGTTTGTCCGGATAATTTTTGAAACTGTTAAAAAGTTCGGGCGGATATCGATAACTCACTTTTTCCCCTGTCGGAAATTTTTTCAAAAGTTGGATTTTTCCTTGTGTTTAAGAACGTTCTAAGTCGTGCAAGTAACGCGGTGGACCCTCTAGAAGACAACAAACCTTAACTCGATTATGTGACCGTCTTGAACTGCCTTTTGAACCTTACGGTTTGGGGCAGTACGGCGTGCCACATGTGAGGCGTTGGCTTGACCCTTCTACGGCTGGACCATTGGTACTGTGGCATGTGATGGATGTTTTTAAACTAATTTCAAGTGTTGAGATACATTGGGGAAATCTTGGGTGTTTGATTATTCGATCGGAATGTTTAACATTGTCTATTTATCTGGATTGTGATACAATAATTGGAATCCACAAGTAGTTATGAGATAACTAATTTGAATGTTATAAATCTAGCATTTTAGTCTCAAATGATCGGTTGCCATGAAATTTTGATGTGATCAAAAGTTCGTCGCAATCACGTAGCGTACGCGGATACTCGCCGGGTAAACTTAATAGACAGCTACACCCCTTAGCCCCGACCAAGTGACTGTAGGAGAACCCCGTCACCGAAAGCATCCGTTCGGGTGCTAGCGGCAGCGGTGTTCCGCCTTGGTGCACTTCGTCGACGGTATCAGGGGTGCGGCCGTCTACTAAAGTTTGCAACGAGCATTCGATCAGAATGTCGGGAATCCTGTTGAATTGCCCGACTTGATATTGAAAAGTGTTTTCGATAATGAGACTAAAATGAGGGGTTTATTATTGTTAGGCATGCGATGTCTAAGGAATTCATTTGATTAGGCATGCGATGTCTAAAGAGGTTGCGGATTCCAACTGTTGTAGTTTTACACTTTCTTTTCTGTGACCGTAAATGTAGTATGTAGTGGTATTGCCGATTGTCGTTGCTATACGTCGATGACAATCGGTGTATGCATACTTACTTACATTGATGATATGAGATATTATGTGTTGCTGTGATATATTATATTGGATCGTCGTGTCTGAATAGCCGGGGGTTTTATGTGAGATGAGAGTTTTTTCTTTTTCATTCATGTAAAATTCTTTTGTATGTAATATTCTTTTATTGGGGCACTTCCAGGTTGCGGAAGATGTCACCGTTGTATATTATTTACTTTTCTGCATTAGGTAGACCCAAGGCGGGGAGCACAAGTAACCGGGTTCTAGGGTCCAGTGGGAGACCATCTCGAGGAGTCGAGACCGGGTTTCCTAACCCTAGAATTGGCAGTGTTACTTGCCACTCTCATAGGGGTCTAGGGATGTGGGTTTGGCTATTCATCGCGACCGTGGAATCCGTGTTTTATACAGGCTCGTATTGAAAACACGGACGTCCTAGTATATCCAATATTTTATATATGTTTTTCTGCTGCAATGTTCTGTGATGAGATCATATTACTGCCTGTGACGAATGTTTATATTATATATATGAGATATATGTTATATTGCAGATTTCGTTTCAAATGAGATGCTTGTGAAGCATATTAAAATGGGACTTCATTAATGAGATTAATGAAATAAAAGAAACCTAAGATGTTGTAGAAACTTTTTTAAAAACAGGTAGCTACAGTTCTTGCTTTGCATCACGGTGTTCCTTGTAGAACATCCTGCACCTTATTCGATAAGGAAAGGACCGAGATCCCTTCACCGGGAGTGACTCCTTTAGCAATAACTGGCAGATGCTACAAGTCTCGGATTGTCTTTTGATTGCTTCTATAGTTTCTGCTTTGCACAGTGATATATATGATATATCCCGCACTTCATTCGACGAGGAAAGGGCCGACGATCCCTTCACCGGGAGTGACCCCTTTAGCAAAACTAGAAAAGCCTCAAAAGCACTCCATTTGAAATCACTCGATTCTACAACGATATCAAGTTCATTACGCAAAGGGTTTTCTGAAAAACCCGTCGTAACCCTCCGTCATTTTAGGAAGTAGAGTACTTAGTATTCGTGCTGCGTATGTCGACTTTAGTTGAGGCGTAGTGTACGGTAGCTAAGTGATGTCTTCCTACACTGCATATGATGTGATTAGTTAGGACATTCATGTGATTATGTCGACCATAGTTGAGGGTCATGTAGGATGGGTCCGATTAATCATGAAATGACGGGTAGAACTTGACTAGTGCTTATGATATGTTGACCTTAGTTAAGGTCATAAGTGCTAGGGGTAAAATAATATTGGGAATTTCAAGTGTTGAAATTTGCAATAAGATTGCATACCTTCTATGAGATAGTTGGATCCCGATACCCGCTGCGAGTAAGAGTTACTCCTGGGAGAGTTTTACACATTACAATTAGCCGATCAAGTAGGTGTCTAGAAAGGTGTCAATGGGGTTACGCCTCTAGGAAAACGAGGTTTACATTAATTAGGTTCTTGCGAAAGCACGGGGGACCTCCTTCAAAGTACCGACACTGGCCTGGCTGAAAAATTGGCGAACTTGTAGCGTGTAATTAATCCCGGCTAGTCTTTCCTTTTAGGGTTTGAAGGAAGATTTGATTAAAACAGTGGGAGACATCCTGATTAGATATATTAGATAACCAATCTAATCTTGCAAGAGCATACGCTGAGTGTTTTCTTCTCTCTCTCTCTCCAGGTAGCGACCATATCACGCCTTAATTAAGATAATAATACGGATGTATTGACCGAACCCGCTTGTTATACTGAGCTGGTGAACGTTGGTCCCGCTCCAACTTATAATTGTTATAAGACAGAGCAGGAAATTGGGGAATACCAGATTTCCCATGCCGCCCAAACAAAGAAAGTGCATGTTGATGCATCATCTTCGGGTGTGTTCATTACAAAGAACTGTTTCTCAGTATTCATTACGTCCTGGGTATATGATACCGGATCAGGATCCCGCATATGTAATCTGTTACATGGGCTACAGATAGGTAGAGAACTGAGAACGGGTGATAAGTTTTATGAGATAGAAAACGGTGCAAGTGTTGCAGCCAAGTCTGTTGGTCACTATCACCCTGTATTACCAGAATACATTGATTCTGAACGAATGTTATTAGATACCGAACCTGATATACAACATCATATCATTCTCTTTATTAGTAAAGAAAGGATATAATTTTGTATTGTTGGATAATATTTTGAACATTTCCTATATCAAGAGTTGATCGGTTCAGGTACGTTATCTAAAAGCATTGACGTTCTAAATCAAACTACAATTCTTAGTATACAGAACACACAAGAGGAAGAGTTCAGAAATGAATGAAGTCTTTTTGAGGCATTGTAGACTAGGTCATATCAATGCGACCCGACTAGCTAAAGTTTCATTTAGATGTATATTTAAATTAGTTTGAATTTACAACTTGTGAAACTTGCCAGTCATATCACAGAGATTAGATGACCGTAGCTCTGTTTGATGGAAATAGAGAAAGAGTTAGTAAACTCTTGGGATGATACAAGTTGATGTATGTAAGGTCCCCTGTCTACACATGCCAAGACCGGTTCTTATTACTTCATTACATTCTCTGATGATCTCTCGAGATTTAGACATATGTTCCTGTTGAAACACAAGTCCGAACCTTTTGAGATATTCACAGAATATAAATTAGAAGTAGAGAACCAAAATACGGGTAGAAGTATTATGTCATTTGATGAGATCAAGGAGGAGAATACTTGAGCACGGAAATCCTGGACTAATTCTAAAGGAGAATGAGATTCTCTCTCAGCATTACTCCTCCGTATACACCATAGCACGATGGTATATCGGGGCGGAGCAATAGCACCCTATATGATATGGTGTGCTCTATGATGAGTACTACTAAGTTTCCTATTTCCTTTTGGGAATTATGCACTTGTGAAGCTGCATGCCTATTGAATGTGGATTCAATAGTTTTCCAACGAACCTCAGCTTCTCCGCCGATCTAGTAGGGTTCCTCATCCACCTGAGAGATACTTCGGTTTCTCTATGACAGTGGGAGCGAAGATTGCATCATGAGATGATGACCCAACTAGTTTCGAGATGGCCATCAGGAGTGGGACTCTGTAAGAATGGCTGGATGCTTAGTGATCTAAGATGGAATCCTTATACGCCAACAAAGTATGGACTTAGGTTGCTTTATCTGAAGGGTTAAATCCCCATCAGGAGCAAGTATATCTTGAGAAGATTACTTGGTGTACATGGAAAAGTTGAGACTTTCAAAACTAGACTTGTTAAAGGTTTGCATCATTGACCAGGTATGGATCAAGATGAAACCTTTTCTAAAGATCTATGCTTAAGTCCATCCAGATCTTACTTGCCACGGCTACATACCATGACTACGATATCTGGTGGTTGGGTGTCATGACTGCTTTTCTAAATGATGTTTTGGAAGAGAGCGTCTATAAGTACACAGCCAGAGGGCTTCATAGACAGTGGGAGCAGCGGAAACGTGCGCAAGATGTTTTATGTGATAAAACAGGCATCGCGGAGTTAGAACATCTGTTTTGATGTGGTAGTCAAAGAGTTTGACATCATCAAAATGGTAGATGAACCTAGTATATACAAAAAGGTAGTAGGAGAGTATGGTGGTGATCCTCGTAGAGTACGTGGATGACATACTCTTGATAGGGAAGGAATTTCCTATGCTACGCTCGGTCAATCTCCGCTTATCACAAGGATTCTCTATATAGAATCAAAATGATACCTCCTAAATCCTGGGTTTTGGATCTATGAGATATATCTAATTGGATGTTAGGATACTCACTAGTTGTAGTAAGATGGTATAAATCGATCCTGAAGAGAATCACTGGAAAGGTTCCATGGTGATAAGGACGACAGAATGTCAGTCGCAGGCATTGTCTTTACCCTCAGTGAAGGGACGGTATGTTGGAAGAGTTCCAAGCTAGATACCGTGACTTACTAGATGATTAAAGGCAAGATACATCGTTACCAAGGATGCTACCAAAGAGGCAGTCTGGATATATATAAGTTCATGAGATGAACTTCGTTTCTACCATTGTGTGACAATGGAGTTGTGGCTTTAGCCAAGGAACTACCGTCCCATCAGAAATCCAGATATAATTCTTAGGCAGTATCACCTGATCATGGAGATGGATGATCTCCAGGGAGATCGAGGTTAGGAGAGTAGACACAGAGGACGACAGCGCGGATCCATTCACAAAGGCCTTTTTCCCAGTAGAGAATTTTATGGGATGGTTGAGTATGAGATACTTCAACCACAGCTAATTGTTGGGTATGTGATACCACAACAGATGACCCTAGTGCAAGTGGGAGATTGTTAGTTATATGTATGCCCTAGAGGCCATTACTATACATACGATGTATATTGTAATGGATGCTTGGACATATATAGGGAGGACATTCTTGCTCGACATGATAGTATGCTATCTGGTTGTACTTTATCTTAACATGTACTCTGATTGTCTCTATATTACATGTTGATAAAGCCCTTAGGATATGTACTCGACTACTGGGACTATGATGAGATCATACTAGTGGGGCCACGGTAGTCTACGAGTACATCCTATAACTGTTCTTAGTCGAGGGTGTATCGAGATAGGGCATCGATGCACCAGAGTAGACTAGCGTATACGCATCTTGACCCATATGATGGGCGATGGATGATCCCATATCCATCGGTGTTTGACATCAAGGATGGTGTATGGGTGCTCAGTGGAGACTGGGTACACTGGACGGACTCGCCGAGAACTCCCAGATGGTATTATACCTCACGTCAGATGGCAGTTCTCCGGTGACACTGGTACAGAGTAGTCTGTTGACCCGAGATCGTCATAGAGTCTTGTGTGATTCCCACTGTGCTTTGATTTCCATCTCACCACGTCCAAGAGGGAGTGCAAAAAGGTGGCTTTTTGGTACAGTCCCGAATCACATGGAGGCAATGAGCGATAGGAGGGGATTCGTCTCTCCCGGTATAGAGAGTTGATGTTGTGCTGTGTTTGATTGGCTATAACCGGAAATCCCTGGCCAGGGTTGCTAAGATTTACTGGTAAGTGTTATCAGTAGTTTCTCGAACTGTTATAGACCTCATATCGACACGAATTATCGAGCTACTGGGGTCTGACGTTTACCACCCCTAAGCAAGATATGCTACATATCAGACGACGAGACCGGACTGTACGGGAGTGTTACTGTTTGGATTCATAGAAGAATGTACAGGCTTGCTTGTTGATCTTATGAGCGCTCAATATCTGGGTAGCTGTTACGTTTAGCTGACCGCTTGCAGCTTGTGGGTGTTTGATATGATCATCACCTACTGCCGGCGTATTGACGATTCTTTAGAGTCCTACACAGAGGTTTCTTGGCACAGGAAAAACGGAGTAGGAGCACATATGTGACATGTGCGGGACCGAGGATAATACGGTATGTGACATCGTATTGTATTCTCGCGATATTTGATATCAGCCGGGTCATCGGATCAAGTGTTAATTTGATGAATCGGTACGGATAAATATTAGTCGGTTATATGCGATATAGCCGGATTGTCGGATCAAGTGTTGATTCGATAATTTAATGTATAATAATATATTTGATTTATTAAATTGCATTAACTAATATTAGCTCACTAAAAGATTCTTTTTCTCACTCGGGTAATACATTGATATATATGCGATATATGTTAATTGTATTATTTTATTTTGTTACGATAAATATTATATATGTGATATATAATATTGTAACATGATATGATTACTAATGAAACATGTTTAGTAGAGATTAAACATGGTTAGGGTTTGATTAGGATTAAACCTTTCTAGATGATTCTAGAAGGTTTTGGTTTTGTTTTATGAAAGATATTTTCAAGTGACTCATTCTTAACCTAACCCAAACCCTAGCCTTGGTTAATTCTCTACAAAGGTTTAGTTCACCATGGTTGCATGATTGATCATATTAACTCTTTTTCTATTCATCACAAAAGGATTCTATCATAATTCTTCATCTTCTTCCTTCATTCTTTTCATGGAAAAAGCTTACTAGCTTTTTTCCAAGTGATGAATAATTGTGAGAAAAATATAAATAAAGAGAGCAAAAATCCTACTTCATCATCTTCATCTTCCCTTGCCCTCTAGATGAGAGTGTTCACTCAATTCTAGTGAGTGTTAGCTTGTGTTAACGAAACTTCAAGGTAGATCATCTTTGTATCGAAGATCGGAAGTAAGACTGCACTTTTCTCTTCGTAGGGCCTCTCGAGAGTCCGGAGCATAATGATCGCAGCGAAGGGACTTCATCACGGAGCTTATGAAGTGAAGGACCGGATCTACAAAGGTTGTAATCCCTCTCACTTAGTGTTAAAGTGTTTAACATGTTAGTTTTCGCCTAAACCCTAGTTTAAAGATCCGTATTCGGGTTGTTCGGCACGGCTAAAATTTTAATCGGGCATGGTTGATGCCTCGTAGACCCTTGTGCGCGTGCCTAGCAACCCTACAGCTCATAACTACTTATTACTAGTTCGTATAAGAAAACTTCTAATTTTCTTGGTTTTCTTAAATTTTTCCAATCTCATGGATGTAATCTTTTATTATCTTATATATGTACAAAAATGTTTAAATATTAAATATTTTTATATTTTGAAATTATTTAAATTTTTATGGGTTTTGAAAAGTTTTAAATTTTTATAGGTTTAAATTTTTTTAAATTTTTATAATTTTTTAAAGAAATGTTTTGTGCTTATGCAAATGATATGCAAGTGATGCAAAAATAAGCACAAACCTCCCCTAAACTTGTTTTCAACAGTGTCCTCACTGTTGCCAACCGCTATATTTACAAAACCTGTAAGCCTTGGAGGAATTTTTCAGTGGGGGCAAGATATATAAGTGAAGATCCTCCCCCAAACTTATTCTTTTCACTCACCTCCATTCAAAAAGATGATGCAGTAATATACAGGACATGGAAGTAAGACGGAGGAATTTTAATCAAGGTAAAATGGCTCCTGTAAGAACAGGAGCTCCTTTGTGGGGTCAGTGGAAAAATACGGCTTTTGTCTATGTCCATTCACTTTGAAAAATGTGCCGTTTTTAACATTTTCTATCTCTACTGCCCCGTGCGGGTATATAGACCGCACAACAAAAGGTCCCTTCCACCGAGATCGAAGCTTACCCGCGTGAAGGTGTAGTCGTGAATCATAAAGAAGGACTTGTTGACCAGGTGTAAATGTTTTCCTCAAAATGTTCTTATCGTGAAAAACCTTAGTCCTATTCTTTAAAATTACAACGTTATCATAAGCTTCATCGCGAAGTTCACTTAGCTCATTTAATTGCAGCTTCCGAAAGTTGCAGGATTGGTTTAAGTCAAAGTTGATTTCCTTAATAGCCCACAATGCTTTATGCTCAATCTCGACTGGCAAGTGACAAGCCTTCCCAAACACTAACCTATATGGAGACATCCCTAGATCGGTTTTAAATGTAGTTCGGAATGCCCAAAGAGCATCCGTCAGTTTGGTCGACCAATCTTTTCTATTCTTCGCAACAGTTTTCTCCAGGATTTGTTTGATCTGTCTATTCGAAATCTCAGCCTGCCCGCTCGTTTGGGGATGATATGGTGTAGAAAGTCTGTGGTTGATTGCGTATTTCCGCATCAGAGTCTCGAAAGACCTATTGCAGAAATGTGTCCCGTTATCGCTAATGATAGCGCATGGATGTCCAAATCGCGAAAAGATGTTTTCTTTTAAGAACTTAATGACAACCTTTTTGTCATTAGTGCGACATGGAATGTCTTCAACCCACTTTGAGACATAATCAACCGCAAGCAGTATGTACAAATTCCCAAAGGAGTTGGGAAAGGGACCCATAAAGTCAATGCCCCAAACATCGAAAATTTCAACCACTAGGATGGGTTGCTGTGGCATTTCATTTCTCCTGGAAATCCTACCCGTGTGTTGACACTGTGTATAGGTTTTGTAATAATCAAATGCGTCTTTGAACAAAGTCGGCCAATAAAATCCGCATTGCAAAACCTTCTCCGCCGTCTTTTTAGGACCGAAGTGACCCCCACAGGCTTGATCATGACTAAAAGATAGAACACTCTTGAACTCTTCATTCGGGACACACCGGCGAATGATCCGATCAGGACAATACTTAAACAGATAGGGTTCATCCCAGTAAAAGTGTTTTACTTGGGATGGAAAACGATATTTGTCCTGTTTTGACCAATCACTGGGTATCAGTCCCGTGGCAAGATAGTTCACAATATCCCTGAACCAACATTCCTCGGATACGTTCAAGAGTTGTTCGTCTGGGAAAGAATCATTGATCGGCAGGGTCACAGGGGAAGAAGAGATGCGTGAAAGATGGTCGGCTACAACGTTTTATCAAATCTTGTAATAGAAGGATCCAACGTATTAGCCTACCTTTTGCATCTTTCTTCGCCAAAGGATGTTTCAAGGCGGAATGGTCAGTGTACACAACTATTGATGAGCCAATCAAGTAAGGCCTGAATTTTTCTAATACAAATACAACAGCCAAAAGTTCTTTCTCGGTAGTTGTATAGTTAATTTGAGCATCATTCAGGGTCTTACTTGCGTAATAGATCATGTGTGGCATCTTTTCAATGTGCTGTCCTAAGACTGCACCAACCGCAAAATCTGATGCATCATACATAAGCTCAAAATGGTAGTCCCAATCTGGAGACGATAGAACGGGGGCTGTAGTGAGGGAGTGTTTAAGTGAGTCGAATGCTGCCTCACAATCCGAGTCAAAGTGGAAGGTCGTATCCTTGGCCAAGAGAAGAGTTAAGGGTCTAGCAATTTTGCTAAAATCCTTAATGAATCTCCTATAAAAGCCTGCATGGCCAAGAAATGATCGGATATCCTTGACACTTTTGGGATGAGGAAGGTTTTGAATGACATCTATCTTAGCTCTGTCAACCTCAATGCCTTTCCGTGAAATAACATGTCCAAGCACAATTCTCTCTTGGACCATGAAATGACATTTTTCCCAATTCAAGGTTAAGTTCTTCTCTTTGGAACGAGTAAGAACTGCGTCAAGATTCGTTAGGCAGTCAGAAAAAGAGTCTCTAAAAATCGAGAAATCGTCCATGAAAATCTCCAAAAAATTCTCGACCATGTCAGAGAATATCCTCATCATACACCGCTGAAAGGTAGCGGAAGCATTGCATAACCCAAAAGGCATGCGTCTATAAGCAAAGGTACCAAAAGGACAAGTAAATGTGGTTTTATCTTGATCCTTTTTGGCAATAGGGACCTGATTATAGTCAGAGTATCCGTCCATAAAGCAATAATACTCACGTCCAGCTAAGCGTTCCAGCATCTGATCAATGAAAGGTAGAGGAAAGTGGTCTTTCCTCGTAGCGGCATTGAGTTTTCTGTAATCAATACATACACGCCACCCAGTTTGGGCGCGTTTCTGAATCAACTCGTTTGCCTCATTGGTAATAACAGTGATGTAAGATTTCTTAGGGACAACATGTATTGGAATCACCCATTGGCTATCGAAGATTGGGTATATAATGCCATTATCAAGGCATTTGACGATCTCTTTCATCACCGCTTCCTTCATGACGGGGTTCAACCGTCTCTGTGGTTCTCGGGTTGGTCTGGCATCATCCATCACATGTATATGATGTTCTACAATCAAGGGACTAATCCCTTTGATGTCCACCATGGTCTAACCAAACGCCTCCCTATTAGATTTTAATACCGATAAAAATGCATTCTCTTGCTCTGATACTAGAGAAGCGGATATGATGACCGGTAATAACTCATTCTCACATAAATATGCATATTTAAGATGAGAAGGTAAGAGTTTGAGATCTAATGCTGGCGGAGAAATAGAAGGTGGGATCATCGACTGATTTTCGGAGTCACAAAGAAGCTCACAGCCTGTAAAAAATACAAACTCGGATGGTGATGAGTCAGGAGTGTCGGACTCAAGCGTGGAAATGGTGTCCTCACTAAGATAGTGTTCAAGATAAAACAGTGATGTGGTAGTGTCGTCGAGATCTTCAAAGCAAAGTTCCTCAACTCCGCAACTTTCGGGAGCAATCTCGTGGACAGAGCACACATCAAGGATATGAGCAGAGGGTTCTGATGGCTGACTTCCAATTTTGTAGATGTTTAGTTCAATGGTCATATTTCCAAATGATAAGTTCATTGAACCATTTCTACAGTTAATGACAGCATTGGAAGTGGCAAGGAATGGTCGACCCAAAATCACCGGAATTTGGCTCCGGGGGTTCGCTACAGGTTGTGTATCGAGAACAATGAAGTCCACAGGGAATACAAATTCCCCGACCTTAATCAACATATCCTCTAGTTCACCTCTAGGTTTGGTGATCGAACGGTCTGCCATTTGGAGAGTGCAGTGAGCTGGTTTTAACTCTCCAATCCCTAGCTGCTCATAGACAGAATATGGAAGTAGGTTAACACTTGCGCCAAGGTCTAAAAGAGCACGGTTGATGTTTTTACCCCCAATAGAAATCGATATCGTAGGACATCCTGGGTCCTTACGTTTCTTTGGTAGCTGTGGGATAAAAACAGTGCTAATGTTATTAGACATGAAGACCTTCTTCGGCACTTGA
Organism: Agapanthus africanus; assembly: GCA_030015575.1. Classification (NCBI taxonomy): domain Eukaryota; kingdom Viridiplantae; phylum Streptophyta; class Magnoliopsida; order Asparagales; family Amaryllidaceae; genus Agapanthus; species Agapanthus africanus. The sequence goes on along the minus strand of CM057347.1, from coordinate 496,681,148 downwards.
GTCTTCCTCTTCTTAGTGCACAAGTCCTTAAGAATTTTCGCATAAGCGGGGACTTGTTGAATAGCATCTAGGAGAGGGATGTTGATATTAACCTGTTTGAATATTTCCATAATTTTCTCCATATGTGGACTCGATTTGTTACCCCTTAACCGATTCGGGTAAGGAGCTTTAGCAATAAGCGCTGGGTCCATCATAGGAGAAGGAAGTGGGGGTAGACGTGATCCCAAAAGAGGAGTGAGGATCGTCTGTGGAGAACTAGAAGAGCTGTGCTGAGGTGTCGAGCCTAGTGGGAAACGGAGAATAGGCTCGTGAGAAGGCGGTGGGGTAGAAGAACAAGGATCAGAAGTAGAAGTGTGTGTGTGAGGAAAGGTCTCAGCCAGGGTGTTATTGATAGGATTTTCAATATCATCAATTTCTTTCCCAACATGGTTATTCAGCACTCTTCCTGATCTCAACGTTGTGACGGCATTTACATTGTAATGCCCAGGATTCGGTAGGGGTTGAGACGGAAGTTTCCCTTTTTCTCTCGCACTCATTTCGGCTTTAAGTCGTGCAATTTCAGCTTCCATCGATATGATACTCTTAGCTTGGGACGCTGAGTTTTTCTTTATTTCACTGATGGAAGACCTAACCTCAGCCAACACCTCTATGAAATTTGACAAGAGTGATTTCATGGTTTGAGTGAATTGAGAGAACTCGTCAGAACAGGTCGACTGCATAGGATTAGACGGTGCAGGAGTGTTGACCTGGTTTTGAAAATTTTGTGACTGGTAGGGGTGCTGAGTGAGTTGAAGTGGTTGCTGTTGTGGTGGAAGAACCCTTTGGAAATTATTTTGGCTTGGAACCGTGTTTTGATATTGTTGTTGTTGGTTCCAAGCAAAATTCGGGTGATTCCTCCAACCCTGATTGTACGTGGAAGAATATGGATCGTTTCTAGGTCTTTGAAATGCGGCATTGGTATGCTCGTGACCTTGAAACGGAGAGTTTAATGGACATTCTTCCGTCAAATGAGAAGGATCAGAACAACACCCACATACAGTTTTGGGGAGCGACATCGGATTTAGGGAGGCTGCTAAAAATTTGTGTTCCATAGCTTCGAGCTTCTTTTGCATTGCTGCCATCTCGGCTCGAACACCTATGGACACATCTATTTGGTGTACGCCACCCCTAGACGATGGCTGGGTTCCACTCTCCCACTATAAGGATTTTTCAGCGAACTCTTCTAAAAATTTCCAAGCTTCCCCATCATCCTTGGTCATAAAGGTGCCTTGACACATGTTTTCAAGGTTTTGTTTAGCGGTAGGGTTAATGCCCTCATATATGATTCGGCAAAGATCCCATCTCGGGATGCCGTGATGTGGACATTGAACCAAAAGATCCTTGAAGCATTCAAAGCATTTCGAGAATGGTTCAGTCGGAAGCTGGGTGAATTGATTTAGTTCGCTACGGATTCGAGCTGTCTTTTGCATAGGGTAGAATTTCTTAAGGAATGCCGCAATGAATTCTTCCCAATTCGTAATGGAATGTGCGGTAGTGTTATACAGCCACTTCTCGGCTATATCGCACAAGGTAAATGGAAGAAGGCGTGGACGCATAGCATCCACTGAAAGTTGTGACGTACCCATCATTGCACATACATTTTCAGACGTATGCGTCTTCAGTCTCGAGACCGTGGAATTTGGGTAGAAGGTTGATGTATTGGAGTTTAATCTCAAAATTATCCCCGTTGGCTGGTGGAATGGATAAGCAGATTGAAAGAGGACCTCGCAAAGGATAGCACCTCTCTTGGAGAGAGATGCGGGGTGGATTATGCGCACCAACGGACGGCGGCAGAGTAGTGGTAAAGAGGTTTTATGGAGACGGATCCATCGGTGTGGGTGTGGTGGTGGGTAAAGAAGAAGTAAATGTAGAAATACCGACTTCGGAGTCGATCGGGGAACGCGGACTAAACAGGCACTAGAATCCCGTGTCCAGCCTATCTTGCACTAAAAAGGGTTAGTACAAGTGGCAGCGTGACTTATAATTAGGGGAAATGAATGGATGCGGTGTTTGTTTTGAAAAATGAGACGGATTTTTGAAAATATGATGCGATCACAACAAATACAACAAGCAACCCTGAAATCTATTGGTCACCTAGGTCAAAGCTCTAGATCGCTCCTAACTGCCAAAAGACAAATCGCAGGATAAATCCTCCACTGCCTCTTTGTCTCTCCTGTGGCCAGGTAAGTGGGAGGTTCTCCACTACGTAAGTAGTGGGCCTAATTAAGTAACCATTAGCCTTCGACACACTTGCCTTAGACACCACAAAAGAAACGCGGATAAGCAATGAATTACCCACGGCCTTCTTCTGTCCTAAGTGAGCGCGATGGTTCTTAGAGTCATCTCTAGATATTTTTTAGTTAATGAGGGTAATGCGGATGCAAGTTTGTGATTTTTGGGGCTTAGGAAGGGTAATGAACTCCCCACCTAATCTGGATTTGGCCGTGCCCTTTAAATTCCATATTAATATGCAAACAACCACAAAAATAAAAAATACGTACAATTTATTTTGCTTTTTGCGGCGCTGCGATTTTTGCAAAGAAGCATGCAGCAAATTGTTAATTGGAGCAGATGAGAAAGGAGATAAGAAAGTTTTAGAGGACCTGAGAGAAATTTGGTACAGAGATGCTCCCACCAAGCCGCGGTTCTGCCGCACGAGTCACCTTATGCCGCGGTTCCGCTGCACTTCAAGCTCTTCTCTGCACAAAAATTTAACAGAGCGCTCCTGATCACTTCCTTAGCTCTTTGGAATGTTCCAAATAATTTTCCAATTGCACAGCAAGCTCCAGATTTCCTTGCAATTAACCGCAACAAATCGTTTAGTGTTTTGCGTGAATTTTGATCTCAAAATTATGATGGAATAAACTTTTCAACTCAAATTTCCAAAAAAATAAAAAATTAGCACACGATCCCCGGCAACGGCGCCATTTGATTGAAACGATTTCGGATTGTGTAGTATGAAAATGTATAGAAATCACAACCAAAAATATTTTGACCGCAATCAATAACGGTGTCGGATGTAGCGCTTTAGTAAGTGTGGATCGTCCACAGGGAAAGTGAGACCCGTTCAATTTCCGAATTAGATGAGTCGAAAATTTAAAAAAAAGAAAAGAAACAATTCATGATTTATAAAATTGAACATCAAGAATTAGAAAAATCTAGATCTAAGAAAACATTTAAATCAAGAATTGAGATGTGTGATGATTTCCAACCAACAATCAAGATTCAAAGTGTGGCTCGTAGGAGTAGATCGGATCTATAGATGTGATGAGATCTAATGATTACATATTCTTATCCATTAACGAATTGATACTAGATCGATGTCGATTTATCGAGGGTTAAGGATCTTGTAAAGAATTTAGAGATTCCTTATCTCATCTTTTGTCCTTTCGATGAATCTCATTCAAATTCTAGCTTCAAGCTAATCAAATGATCAATCGTTGATCCCTAGTTTCGAGTGAACACAGTCAAGAAAGCATCATCTCGAAACTAGGTCATCGATCATTTGATTCACAAGAATTTACAAACATTATAAGATTTAAGAATTGTAAAAGAGTCTAAATCATCATCATCTATTGATCTTCACAACTCCTACACGAGCGGAGTTTTACTCAAACATCATAATAACAAACACAATCACAAATTGAGATCGAATCATAATGCTTGAATTAAAAGATAAGCAAGATATAGAAATTTCACCTTTATTTATCGACAAATTTCTAACTCTCTTGAATTTACAAAAGGAAGGAACTAGATCGTCGATTTCGGCTTCGCTCGGCTCCTTGAGTCGCGGATCTCCTTTGATCTCTTGCTCCGATAAAGTCCGGCGTCGCTTTCTAAAGGATCGAAGGCATCTCGCTTGAATGGTACTCGGGATCATGATCTTGATTTTGGAATAGGAATTAGGGTTAGAGTTTTGAGGCACAAGTCGTGTCACTCAACTTGTGGGTGGAAGATGATGGAGAATTTCTTGAACAACCTCAACCCTAGATCTAGGCTCCTTTTTATAGACCTCAAAACCCTAGATCTAGAATTTCAAATTTCAAATTTCCCTCCAAAAGTTTGTTAAAGAGAGCCTTCTAGAAATAGTTTGTTAGGCCGAGCCTTCTAGATGAAACCACGTGGAGAATCGGGAGTCTTCTGGAAGCTTGTACCATTACAAATAGGCACGTGGGAAAATTGGGAGCATTGGCACCATCAAGCCACCGCGGATCCGCGGCGCAAGCCGGCTCCGGCCGCGGATCGGCGGCTCCTGTGAAGCCATGGGGCTTGGTCTCTCTGGTACTTGTTTGGGCTGACATTTGGGCCTTTTTCTGATATATTGAATTTTATATTTCCCTCTAGATTGCTACCAGATCTCAAATCTTGGAGTTGGCGTAATTTTTGTCAGCACATTAACAATTCTGGCTCGGTTCCTGGAATTCCCTGCACAGACTTCGAAACAAGTGTTGCGCAATACAAGGATGATGCGATGCCATGAAAAACAGTCAATTTCCCTAAAAATGCTGGTTTTAATATACAGTACAGGTAATTCAGTATTATACAGGTGTTTTGCTAATATGTGCAATATGAATACTGAACATCTCTAGATGAATGCAAAAGATAGGGAAATTGTCGTGTTAAAAATGCAGTATTTTCGACTGATCAGCCATGAATCTATATGTAACACCCGAGCCCAAGGCTACTAATTTCAGTTACTGTTTGAGCGTAATGTGGTACTCTTTTCATTTATGTTGCTTGATTGTTACTTACTGTACAATTTTGCCCGGCAAATTCATTTCTGCATATAACAAATTTTAGCATCTAAAATAAAATTAAAAATATTCATCTTGGCCTACTCGACACCCCTAGCCTTGTGGTAGCGTCCGTGCATCGTGTTCTCGTCCCGTTCAGTGAAACGGGCGAGTTTGGACGGCTACACGCACGTACGTGTGTCCGTTTTGGGGGTATGCCTTTTGATCATAAAACACTTCATTTTAAAATTTGGATCCCGCTTAAAATCCTATTATTCAATTTCAAATTTTTGGACCCGACCCGGGCGCGATTTGGAAATGTTTTATTTTTGCGCCAAAATCCCAATTTTATTAACGTCGCATATTTCCTTAACTATTCAAATCTTACTGTTTAATTTAAATCTTTAAATCTTTTTTAATTTTTTTCTAAACGTCTAAATCTTTCATCAGCCAATCCCCTCTTCTTTATTTCTCCCCACGGGCCCCACACTTCTTTTTCTCTCTCCCTCTCTCTCCCTCACCGTCTCTCTCTCTTTCTCTCTCTCTCTAACTTTATTCCTCTCTCTCTCTTTATTTAAACTTTTCCCTCCTCCATATTTTTCTCACGAACCCATCGCGCAGCCTCCGTTCCCTTCACCACCGCAGCCCCACGCCGGCACCAGCACCGCCGGGCGAGTCGTCCCGTCGCCCTCATCACAGCCAAGCCCTCTCTTCCTCCTTTCTCCCTTCTTCCTAGCACCTACAGGTGGCCACCCGCACACCCTCGCACTCGTCCACGCCACCTCGTCGGCGTTCCTCTATCGCCGGTGACCCTAGCCTCACCCCACCATCTTCACCATCTCGTTTTCTCCATCACCTCTCCTTCACCATTCCCGTACACCCCTGCACCTTTACTGCAGCCACTGCAAACCCCTGCACACCTGTCGCACCGCCAGATCTGTCGCCGCTGGCGATCTCGATCTGCCTCCCCGGCCTTCGTACGACCCATTGTAAGCCTTCTACTTCTTTTTCTCCTTCCTTTCTTCTCTGGTTCCTTGTATTCTTGATTGCACATATTGATGGTTTACTGTTCACGTTTTTGCTGGAATCTGACAATGCCGACGACATGACCCGACGTTCCAGCGAGGTACCCCATCTTGCGTGGTTCCAATGTTCGTTGTTTGGGTTCAATCCGTGAACCGTGCGCCCGTCGTGAGTTTCCCCGCCGACATTTTACGTTCCGTTTTTCCCGGTTCGCGACCCGTCGAGGCAAGTACCCCTTGCTACATGCTATACAATATTTACATATATATATTATGACACCCTAAACCTGTAAATTTAACTTGGTACGATTATTTCTCATTTTCGGGTACAATATTGCATTATATCATTTTACCGTTAAACTTGGAACCTACAATTGCAAATTGAACCAAATAACCATATTTACCTGTTTAATCACATTTTTAATGTTAACGTAGCTTATGGCATTTATCCCTGTAGTTCTGTTCAATTCGGACACTAGTATGCATTTAACCTGAAATAGCTGTACTGAACCGTTACATAAATCATTGCACCTCTAAGGGTTCTTGAACCTGTTAACATGACTAAACGGCTATACTTGTCTTACTGCACTCTTGTAATCATCTCTGTGACAAATTTGATAATTGTATCGCAAATTGAATGAAACTGCCTATTACTTAATTCATTGCTCATCTCATGTTATTGATACCTATGCTAGATTATATAACTGATTGTGAGCACACCCACGATATTGTTTACATCTTGACCTGACTTGCTACATATATATATTGATAAACCTGACATGGTACCGTATACTGTTGACTTGACCTGATGTACCATGACCTAACCCGTTACCTGATCTTGTGTCTAATTCCAACAAACCTGACATGTAGTCCTCATGGACCGTTCCTGTTGTCTATCCAGACAAACCTGCTTTTACCTGATCCTGTGTTGGCATTAGTTCTTGATTACTGAATACCTGGCTTGACATACATAACTTGGGGGTATGGGGAAATCAAAGGTGAAACCTGACTTGTAACTCAACAGTTCGATACTTGTTCTGATCAGTTTTACAGGCTAGGCCAGCCCCGGAGTGATGATGCTGACATCACTCGCCCATCCTGCTACCTGTTACTGCCTAGCGGCACGTCTCGGTTTCAGCCCGAGAGTCCTTGACCGTGGTCCCGGACATGCACGGGATACTATTGAGTTACATCGACGATTCATCAATTGATTTCAAAGACTTTAGAGTAGAAAACCTGATAGAATAGTTTAGTTTACCCACTGCACACTACCCTGTACTGATCGGATTCATATTACTGTTACCCCTATTTTCCATTCATGTTTATTTTGCATTGTCTGTTACACTGTTCATATTATATTACTTGATAACATGACGCGCTGACGTCTGGGTTTTGCATGGCCCAGATTCTGTACCGCTGTCGCAGTCCGAGCAGGAGTACTTCAGCCAGCAGGCTGAGCTGTGAGTTCAGTAGTAGTTAGTTTTATTTCCTGCATTTACTTCCAGATGTGAGCCCGCATTATGGGACATACATTTCAGCTATTTGTATTGGATCATTTCTTCCGCATTTATTTATTATTGACTCCTGTTATTTTGGATTATGGACATGTTTTAGATAGTGTTATTTTGTTCTTGATATCTCTACAGCCGTAATGTGACTGTGGATGGATACTTCCTACCCACAGGTAGCATGGTTGGCTATGTCACGTGTCCAATCTAGCGTACTCTGGGAAGCAGGGCGTGACATGGTTCTTTTGGTATCAGAGACATATGATAGTCGGGTTGATTCTTTTGTAGTTGGGTATTGTACCCAATACACGAATCAGAATACCCGTGTATAGGAAACATGTCCTGCCACCTTGCCGTTTACCATTCTTGAATCAAATTCTTCCTGATTATGTCTTTTACGATATGCAAACTTCCTTTGCAAATCGACTCGAAAATTGATTCCTTGATATCTTTAGGACTTAGGCGACTTGGGTGAAGTTATGTAATTGTGGCTATGATACCGCGGCATAGTTACAATACGGTACTCTATTTAAGTATCTTGGAGTTCTAGTCTTGATCTATATATTGAATCTATCATCATGCTAATGTTGGGTGTTTTGATTTCAGGAATATGGCAGATAAGAATTTAAAGACGTACCAGAGGCGTGTGGACGAAGCCGCCATGCTTGGAGTGATAAGGGGAATGCTAGAGAATCAAAAGTGGCAGACCGAGCTGATCCAGCAGCAAGCAGACTCGTTTCAGGAAGGTTTGCAGATCGTTCAGCAGTCTGTAAACAATGTTGGAGCTAAACCAGTTGACCGAGTAGGGACCGTAGCAGATTTCAGACGTTTGGGTCCGTCTACATTTACTGGTTTGGAGGAGCCGTTGCCACCAGAGCAGTGGCTAGTTAACATGGAGAATTTGCTTATTGCGGCACAGATTCCAGATGACAAAAGAGTTGATATGGTACGCTTTCAGCTAGTGGACTACGCCCGAGAATGGTGGCTTGTGGAGGAGACCCGCTTGCCCAAGCCGATCAAGTGGGCGGATTTTTCTAAGAGTTTCCTGGAGAAGTTCTTCCCGCAGACTGCACGGGAGGAAATGGAAGAGAAGTTTATTGGGCTAAGGCAGAATGGAGCACCCGTGGATGTGCATGCAGCAGAATGGACGAGACTCAATAGATTCGTTGGACCATTAGTTACCAACGATGCAGACAGGGCACGGAGGTTCATGCGCAGCTTGGATGTGGACACCCAGAGGCAGATTGTCTCCCTGGGTTTGACCACTTTCTCACAGGTTCTTACGGCAGCTCGGGAACAGCAGAGTTTATCTAAGATGAAAGGGAGCTTGCAGCAGACAACAATTGCGGCAAGTAAGCCCGCATTTGTACCTAACCGAGCTCATGGTCGCAGAGGTATTCCAGTGGACCGTTGAGGTGTAGCACCCATGAAGAAGCCTGTGATCCTTGATCGAAGAAAGAGTGTGATTTGTGACTACTGCCGTTTACCTGGGCACGTGTAGAAGGAGTGTCGAAGGAGGCCGGGACTTTGTTTGGTTTGTGTAGCGGCTGATCACGCCGTTGGGGCTTGTCCGTCGAAGCTTCGTACGAGGGATGATATTCAGAAGCCTCCGCAGAAACCGTTCCAAGGGTAGAGGCAGCTGACTCAAGGACCTAATCAGGCTCGAGCTTTTACCTTGACAGCTGAGGAAGCTAAGACATCAAGAGAAGTCGTTTCAGGTACTTTACTCGTTCATGGTTTTCCCGCATTGGAATTATTTGATTCTGGTGCATCCCACTGTTTTATGTCATCCAAGTTTGTGGCTACACACTTGATTACCTGCATGACCCTGTCTAGTTTCTGGGACATACACACTGGAAATGGGAAAATCATATCTAGTATGGAATGTAAAGATTGTTCAGTTGTTGTGTGCGGACGGGAGCTTTTTGCAGATTTCTTGGTGATTGGTACGGGCAGCTATGAAGTCGTCTTGGGAATGGATTTTCTTGGCACTTTCCATGCTCACATTGACTGTAGGGCAAAGAAAGTAATTTTCCAGATTCCCGGACATCCCGAGTTTACCTTCACTGGAGGAAGCAGTTCTGTCGGGCCAGTCGAGTTTAGGGCTAGGCCGACAAACAATAATCTTGCAGCAATGGAAGTTGATAATAGTGAAGAGTCGGCGGTTGTTCGTGATTTTATGGATGTGTTTGCAGATATATCGGGTTTACCAGCGTAGCGAGATGTGGAATTCGCAATTGATCTTATTCCTGGTGCAACGCCAGTATCCAAAGCATATTATCTAATGGCACGAGTAGAGTTGGAAGAAGTTAAGAAACAGGTTGCTGAATTGCTTGAAAATGGTTGGATTCAAAGCAGTAACTCGCCTTGGGGAGCTCCAGTTCTTCTAGTAAAGAAGAAGGATGGCACGAGAAGGATGTGCATCGACTATCGAGAATTAAACCGGGTGACTATTAAGAACAAGTACCCGATCCCTCGCATTGGAGAACTTTTTGAGCAGCTTAGTGGCGCGAGGGTATTCTCGAAGCTGGATTTGCAATCCGGATATCCTCAGGTTCGAGTGAAAGCAGAAGATATTTGCAAGACGGCGTTTCGAACTCGGTATGGACATTACGAGTACTTAGTGATGCCCTTCGGAGTAACGAATGCGCCGGCAGTATTCATGGACTTGATGAACCGAATCTTTTCACCGTTCTTGGATCAGTTCATTGTGGTATTCATTAACGATATTCTGGTTTACTCGAAGAGTTTTGAGGAGCATGTTGAGCATTTGAAGATCGCACTGCAGACGTTGAGACAGGAGAAGATTTATGCGAAGATGAGTAAGTGCGAGTTTTGGCTGGAAGAAGTAAATTTTTTGGGGCATGTTGTGTCGGGCGATGGAATTGCCGTCGATCCCGAAAAGATTGCAGCAGTTCGTGATTGGCCTATTCCAAAGAATGTTGCTGAGATAAGGAGTTTCCTTGGATTGGCCGGATACTACAGAAGATTTTTGGAGAACTTTGCTCGTCTGGCGGAGCCGCTAACCAAGCATACACGCAAGGAGGTACCTTTTGTATGGACGGATAAATGTGTGTTAGCTTTTGAGACGTTGAAGCAGAAGTTGATAACCGCCCCTATTCTGACCGTGCCAGACAATTCTGGAGGATTGGTGATTATGAGCGACGCATCTGGGAAAGGATTGGGATGTGTTCTGATGCAGCACGGTAAGGTTGTAGCGTACGCATCGAGACAGTTGAAGACCCATGAGAAGAATTATCCAACTCATGACTTGGAGCTTGCGGCTGTGATCTTCGCTTTGAAGATTTGGAGACACTACCTTTTAGGCGAAAGGGTCGAAGTTTTTACAGATCATAAGCGCTTGAAGTATGTATTCACACAGAAGGAGCTTAACATGAGGCAGCGTAGATGGTTGGAGCTGATGGCTGACTACGATCTTGATCTTAAGTACCATCCGGGGAAGGTTAATGTTGTGCCGGATGCGCTTAGTTGGTTACCAGCAATTCAGGTGTTAACTACGCAGAAGGAGATCGTTGCAGATTTTCGAAGATTTGACTTGGAGCTTGTACTACTGCATTCTACGGGACAGGTGATGCAGCTGCAAGTGCATTCGTCATTGATTGAGAATATTAAAGCAGCACAATCGCAGGATCCTAGACTGCAAAAGTTTCGAGAGCAGGTTGAAGCCGGACTACGAACAGATTTATTGATCCACGAAGATGGTTCGTTGAGGTACGGTAGCCGTTTGTGTGTGCCAAAGGGAGATATTCGTGAAGAGCTTATGAAGGAGGCACACGGTTCAGCTTATTCTGTACATCCAGGAGGCACAAAGATGTACCGAGATATTTGACAGCATTTCTGGTGGGAAGGCATGAAATGGGATATTGCTCGCTTTATGGCAAAGTGCTTGGTGTGTCAGCAGGTTAAGGCTGAACATCAAAGGGTTGCTGGTTTATTGCAACCACTTCCGATTTCTCAGTGGAAGTGGGAACATATAACCATGGATTTCGTGACGGCTTTACCGCGGAGTCCAAAAGGCAACAATGCTGTATGGGTGATTGTTGATCGGTTGACCAAGACAGCTCACTTTATTCCTTTCTGGGTTGGTCAATTAACAGAGACTTTGGCAGAGCGGTACATGCAGGAGATTGTAAGATTGCATGGAGTACCGGTGAGCATCGTGTCCGATCGGGACACTTGGTTCTTATCACACTTTTGGCGGGGTTTACAAGAAAGTTTGGGGACTCGATTGAAGTTTAGCACAGCTTATCATCCTCAAACTGATGGTCAGTCGGAGAGAACGATCCAAACTCTTGAGGATATGTTGAGAGCATGCATATTGAACTTCAAGGGTTCGTGGGAGGATCATCTACATTTGGTGGAGTTTTCTTACAACAACAGTTTTCAGGCGACTATCCAGATGGCTCCATTTGAACCTTTGTATGGTCGTAAATGCCGTTCACCTGTGTGTTGGGATGATGTCGGTGAACGAAAATTATTGGGACCAGATTTGGTTGTGCAGACAGTTGAGAAGGTTAACACTATCAGAAATCATATGAAGGCAGCACAAGACCGACAGAAGAGTTGGGCTGATACGTCAAGAAGACCTCTAGAGTTCGCTATGGGTGATTTGGTATTCTTGAAGATATCACCGACTAGAGGGGTGATTCGTTTTGGGAGTTGAGGAAAGCTTAGTTCTCGATTCGTTGGACCCTTTGAGATCCTGGAGCGTGTTGGTGAGGTAGCGTACCGTTTGGCGTTACCGCAGTCCTTGGAAAATATGCACGATGTGTTTCACGTATCTCAACTACGAAGGTATGTTCGAGATGAAATGTACGTATTGGATCATTCGGAGCTAACAGTACGGAAAGACTTGACTTTTGAGGAGCGACCGGTTGAAATTGTGGATTGAAGGGAAAAGGTTCTTAAGAACAAGGTTATCCCCCTTGTGCTTGTTTCTTGGGGTAATCGCTCGCATGGAGAGTCCACTTGGGAATGAGAAGATGAAATCCGGCAGAAGTTTCCTCACCTTTTCTTGTAGTCCCTATCTTTGTATTCTTGGAATTTCGAGGACGAAATTCTTTTTGTAGTTGGGTATGATGTGACACCCGAGCCCAAGGCTACTAATTTCAGTTACTGTTTGAGCGTAATGTGGTACTCTTTTCATTTATCTTGCTTGATTGTTACTTACTGTACAATTTTGCCCGGCAAATTCATTTCTGCATATAAAAAATTTTAGCATCTAAAATAAAATTAAAAATATTCATCTTGGCCTACTCGACACCCCTAGCCTTGTGGTAGCGTCCGTGCATCGTGTTCTCATCCCGTTCAGTGAAACGGGCGAGTTTGGACGGCTACACGCACGTACGTGTGTCCGTTTTGGGGGTATGCCTTTTGATCATAAAACACTTCATTTTAAAATTTGGATCCCGCTTAAAATCCTATTATTCAATTTCAAATTTTTGGACCCGACCCGGACGCAATTTGAAATTGTTTTATTTTTGCGCCAAAATCCTAAATTTTATTAACGTCGCATATTTCCTTAACTGTTCAAATCTTACTGTTCAATTTAAATCTTTAAATCTTTTTAAATTTTTTTCTAAACGTCTAAATCTTTCATCAGCCAATCATCTTTTCTTTATTTCTCCCCGCGGGCCCCACACTTCTTTTTCTCTCTCTCTCTCCCCCTCATATCTCTCTCTCTCCCTCACCGTCTCTCTCTTTCTCTCTCTCTCACTAACTTTATTCCTCTCTCTCTCTCTTTATTTAAACTTTTCCCTCCTCCATATTTTTCTCACGAACCCATCACGTAGCCTCCGTTCCCTTCACCACCGCAGCCCCACGCCGGCACCAGCACCGCCGGGCGAGTCGTCCCGTCGCCCTCATCGCAACCAAGCCCTCTCTTCCTCCTTTCTCCCTTCTTCCCAGCACCTGCAGGTGGCCACCCGCACACCCTCGCACTCACCCGCACCACCTCATCGGCGTTCCTCCATCGCCGGCGACCCTAGCCTCACCCCACCATCTTTACCATCTCGTTTTCTCCATCATCTCTCCTTCACCGTTCCCATGAACCCCTGCACCTTCGCCGCAGCCACTGCAAACCCCTGCACACCCGTCGCACCGCCGGATTTGTCACCGCCGGCAATCTCGATCTGCCTCCCCGGCCTTCGTACGACCCACTGTAAGCCTTCTACTTCTTTTTCTCCTTCCTTTCTTCTCTGGTTCCTTGTATTCTTGATTGCACATCTTGATGGTTTACTGTTCATGTTTTTTCCGGAATCCGACGATGCCGACGACGTGACCCGACGTTCCAGCGAGGTACCCTGTCTCGCGTGGTTCCATTGTTCGTTTTTTGGGTTCAATCCGTGAACCGTGCGCCCGTCGCGAGTTTCCCCGCCGACATTTTACGTTCCGTTTTTCCCAGTTCGCGACCCGTCGAGGCAAGTACCCCTTACTACATGCTATACAATATTTACATATATATATTATGACACCCTAAACCTGTAAATTTAACTTGGTACGATTATTTCTCATTTTCGGGTACAATATTGCATTATATCATTTTACCGTTAAACTTGGAACCTACAATTGCAAATTGAACCTAATAACCATATTTACCTATTTAATCATATTTTTAATGTTAACGTAGCTTATGGCATTTATCCCTGTAGTTCTGTTCAATTCAGACACTAGTATGCATTTAACCTGAAATAGCTGTACTGACACCCCTAAGGGTTCTTGAACCTGTTAACATGACTAAAAGGCTATACTTGTCTTACTGCACTCTTGTAATCATCTCTGTGACAAATTTGATAACCGTATCGCAAATTGAATGAAACTGCCTATTACTTAATTCATTGCTCATCTCATGTTGTTGATACCCATGCTAGATTATATAACTGATTGTAAGCACACCCACGATATTGTTTACATCTTGACCTGACTTGCTACATATATATATTGATATACCTGACATGGTACCGTATACTGTTGACTTGACCTGATGTACCATGACCTGACCCGTTACCCGATCTTGTGTCTAATGCCAACAAACCTGACATGTAGTCCTCATGGACCGTTCCTGTTGTCTATCCAGACAAACCTGCTTTTACCTGATCCTGTGTGGGCATTAGTTCTTAATTACTGAATACCTGACTTGACATACATAACTTAGGGGTATGGGGAAATCAAAGGTGAAACCTGACTTGTAACTCAACAGTTCGATACCTGTTCTGATCAGTTTTATGAGCTAGGCCAGCCCCGGAGTGATGATGCTGACATCACTCGCCCATCCTGCTACCTGTTACTGTCTAGCGGCACGTCTCGGTTTCAGCCCGAGAGTCCTTGACCGTGGTCCCGGGCATGCACGGGATACTATTGAGTTACATCGACGATTCATTAATTGATTTCAAAGACTTTAGAGTAGAAAAACTGATAGAATAGTTTAGTTTACCCACTGCACACTACCCTGTACTGATCGGATTCATATTACTGTTACCCCTGTTTTCCATTCATGTTAATTTTGCATTATCTGTTACACTGTTCATATTATATTACTTGATGACATGACGCGCTGACGTCTGGGTTTTGCATGGCCCAGATTCTGTACCGCTGTCGCAGTCCGAACAGGAGTACTTCAGCCAGCAGGCTGAGCTGTGAGTTCAGTAGTAGTTAGTTTTATTTCCTGCATTTACTTCCAGATGTGAGCCCGCATTTTGGGACATACATTTCAGTTATTTGTATTGGATCATTTGCTTCCGCATTTATTTATTATTGACTCCTGTTATTTTGGATTATGGACATGTTTTAAATAGTGTTATTTTGTTCTTGATATCTCTACAGCCGTAATGTGACTGTGGATGGATACTTCCTACCCATAGGTAGCATGGTTGGTTATGTCACGTGCCCAATCTAGCGTACTCTAGGAAGCGGGGCGTGACACTACACTTAAACCCCGGTGAGCATACCTTCTCAGGAAGGAACGTTGGCTTGAAAAAGCCATACTAGAGGCATCTTGGCGTATCGGTATGCATGTTTTCTGTATTTTTCCTTCAGCAAGTAATTTGTTTCGCTTTTTATGTCTTCTTATCTTCGTAAAACTTTGCAGGAACTTCGGCAATGGCAGAGAATTTGAGCTCAAGTCGTGTCCTGACCGTGGACTCTGTAAATATCCCCGATAAGACACCAGTAGGTGTGGAGGGGATCGATACAGCTGCTATTCCTGCTGCAGAGCTTCCATTGGTAGCTTTTGTTCTCCCGGTGCTTGCTCTCCTAGAAGAGGCATCTTTATTGGCCGCAGATTTAATGGATCTTTCTGGTGACGGCCCAGAGATTGTGGAACAGGTAGTCAAGACCGTCGTCCCTTCATTAGAGCCTGAAGCGGTGGCCGCTACCCCTCAGCTAGAAGCTGTTACACCAGTCCACATCCCCGGTGATGTGCCGGGGGTATGGAGGAGGCTGCCGAAGCTGCTATCCCTCCCGTTCAAAGCGGGAGGAGCATCGAAGGTATTCTTCTATATTTTGTTTTAATGATCTCTTTATTATTTGAATCTTTATGTGTTTTGAGAACTACGAGGATTGGCGGCGTCCATTGCGGATATATCCCCCCAAAAAGTCTTTTCAGTGTCTGCTCGAGATGGCTGCTCCGCAGGCAATATCCCCACAACGCATCGTCCTCTCTTCTGGGCAAGGTCAGTGTTATTTGACCCCCTCATTGCATTATCATAATTTCGTATAACGATGCTAATGCCTTTTGTAGTTCTGAAAGCTGGCGACGAAGTTGAGATCCTCGACGGGCCTGGGGATCTTTTAAACCCTCCTTGCATGACTGTGGGTAAGTAAAGTTTTAACGTCGTTCCATCTATTCTTTATTTGTAAATCTCGCTGATTGTTTATGCATCTTGACAGTTTTGCCCGTTCTTGTCCCGCTGGAATCTCGCATCACTATGCCATCCGGCCCTTATGCCTGGCGTGTATCTGAACAGATGGCGAAGCAAAGCCTTCACTCCTTGTCGGCTCTTATCGAAGATCTTCGTGCTGGTAGTTCGATCACAGCTGAAGAATTTGCTGCCGAAGACAACATTTCTTTGCCCTTTCTTGCCACTTACCATGATGAAACATTGGTGCATGTCTGGGTTGATTTTTTTCATCAAGTGGAGGCTTGCTTACACGGTCTCGAGTGCACTCGCCTTCCCTCAGAAGTCGTGGCTGCAAAGATGAGCTTGCGGGGGCTGATTGAACGGTGCGCCGCAAATCTGCAGTCATGTGAGAAGATGCTTAACCGAAATTTTTGGAGAGGGAGCTAGCTTCAAATGCTCTGGGGGAACTTCAAGCTGCACTCACGGCTAAGACTACTCGTGCGTATGAACTTTGGCGGGTGCTACAAGAAACTATCAGGGAGGTGGTAGCAATTGATAAAGCCATTGTTTTTACTCGCGAGATGGTTGAAGCTCACAAAGTTGCTGAAAAGGAGCTTGAGAGTCGGCTCGCCTCGTATCAGGCTCAACAGTCTCAGACGGAGACTTGTCGCATAGCAATAACAAAACATGAAGCCGAGACCCAGCAGAAGAAGGATGAATTGACGAATTTATTATATCGTCCGCCGGCTTAAAGATTTTTCTTGTATACTCTCTTTTTTGTATTTACTATTGAACGAGAGAATACTTTGTATTCTTTTATGACATGTATCTTGTATTTTCAATTCATGAATAAAGGACATATTTCTTTTCTATCTTGCACTATCGCCTTCTTTTCTTTGCTGTGTTGTTATCATATCACTGTAGTAAGTGTGGCCTATAGACTATAGAAAACAGTTCATCTTGAACTTCTTTGTAGGGCAGTGATGGCTTAGGAAACAGGTTTAGGTCTGATGCCTAAGACTTTTCAACTTTGTGAGCCGTGGGGGTCTCATAAAGACTTTTCTTCCTACGAGTCGAGAGGATCTCATAGGTGTATTTACTTCTTAGGAATCGTGAGGATTCCTAAGTGCGTGTTTTCCCTCGAGAGTCGTAAGGATCTCACAAGAGAATTTTCTCCCTTATAAGTCGAGAGGACTCGTAAGTTGTTGATGAGTTGACTTGTTCCCGAGTCGAAGCGTTGCTTTGACGGGGAGGTTGAGGGTCGACTTTCTTCGTTTTCTACGGTGTCAAGATTGACTTTCTCCGTCTTCTACGGTGTCGGGGGTGACTTTCGCCGTTACGGTGTCAGGGTTGACTTTCGCCGTTTCGGTGTCAGGGTTGACTTGGGTTGACTTTCGCTGTTACGGTGTCAGGGTTGACTTTCGCTGTTACGGTGTCAGGGTTGACTTTCGATGTTACTTGTGAACCGCAAAGTCTCGGAACTGGGGACTTTGCCGTGGCTCCGATTGGTAGTGCCGCGTCTGTATCCTGCTGGAATGAGGAGGAACACCGTTGTTGATCTCGGGCTGTAGATATTGCCGTCGAGATTTGGAACAAGGGACTTTGCCATAGCTCCGCTTCGTTGTGACTCTGAGGTCGGTTGTTGAAATCACGTCTGTATTCGGTTGGAGTGAGAGGAAACGTTGTTGTTGATCTTTAGGCTGTAGATGTTGCCTTCGAGATCTGACTTTCCCTTTAACAGAGTCCGGTGGGGAAATGTGGTTCCCTTTCATTTATGCCTATGGATTGTATACAGGGGTCAGTATGGACTCACCTGTAGGGCAAAAGTTTCATTTTATACGTATTTTGTTTTCTTTCCACGATGCACTATCATTTCAGCATTTTGTATCGCGAAAGTCGCGATTGCCCAATCATTTCAGCTATTTGTCGTGGTGCCCAATCATTTCGGCTATTTTTCTTTTTTACTCGCTGCTTTTTATTGCGAGTTGCCCAATCATTTCGGCTATTTTGTATGCATATATTTTACTTGCTGATTTCGTTGCAAGTTTCCCCATCATTTCGGCTATTTCATATGCATTTTTGGCTCGCTGATTTTTTATCGCGAGTATGGGACTTATGATCTGATACCGATTTAGGCATCAGTATCGCTACAACTGGGATATTGCCAGGAGCGAATCATCATTTGCCTTTGTCGATGTCGAATAAAGGTGGCTTAGCAAACAGGGTTAAGATCCTGCCAACTAAGGCTTTTGACTTCATGAGCCGTAAGGGTTTCATAAAGGTATTTCTCCCTACAAATCGTGAGGATCTTGTAGGTGCGTTTTCTCCTTAGGGGTCATGAGGACTCCCAAGTGTGTTTTCTCTTATAAGTCGTAAGGATCTTATAAGAGTGTTTTCTCCTTATAAGTCGAGAGGACTTATAAGTGTTTGTTCACCGAATAGGGGAATTTCACGATATTGGTGGAACTTGGTAGGGGAGACGTTTATTTGTGCCCGTGGATTGTATACAGGGGCTAGTATTAAACCGCTTGTAGGGCAATATTGGGGTGTATGAAGGCTTAAAAACAGGTTTAGATCCCTGTAGCTTAAGGCTTTTGAATCCTATGAGCCGTGAGGGTCTCACAGGGGAATTCTCCTTACGAGTCGTGAGGATCTCGTAAGTGTAACTTCTCCTTAAAAATCGTGGGGATCCCTAAGTGTGTTGCTCCATTGTAAGTCGTAAGGATCTCACGCGGGTATTTTCTCCTTACAAGGTCGAGAGGACCTTGCAAGTGTCTTTTAACGGGATTGCGCCCTTTCGGGTTTTCACAAACTCGCCGGTAGCCCTGCTATTCTTACTCACGGAGCCCTTTCGGGTTTTCATCCGTGCCCGTTTTGCTTATGGACGTACTTTTTTTATTTTTTTTGCGTCATCCCTAGGATGCTGCGGTTTGTAGTAATTTACAGACGTTTCGGTCAGGCGTAGTATTTTTTTAAGAACCGACCGTTTATTGGCTTAAAGGGACTTTCGCTATGCATATTCATGAGCAAGTAAGCCCCACCTTGGTAAACCTTGTCTATGATATACGGGCCCTCATAGTTTGGCTCGAATTTCCCCCGTTTGGCACGATTAGGGATCATAGGTCTTTTTACGACTAGTACGAGTTCGCCTTGGCGGAATGTTCTCTGCCTAGTCAATCTTTCGTACGAGCGTATCATCCTTGCTTTGTAAGCCTCCAGGTTTTGCTGCGCCATGAGCTGGGTTTCGTCAAGGGCGTCGATTCCTCGAACCGAAGATGAGCATTCTCTTCGTCCGTTAGCTCATAATGAACCGCCACTCGTAGAAAGGGTAGCTCTATCTCCAAGGGGATTACTGCTTCAGCGCCGAATACCAATGCATACGGCGTTGTGTTTGTGGTCGTTTTGAACGTAGTCCGATACACCCAGAGAGTTTCATGTTGTCTCTCGTGCTAATCTTTTCTGTTTCTGGACACCGTCTTCTTTATGATCTTCGTCAATGTTTTATTGAAAGCCTCAGCTAGATCGTTAGCTCGGGGATTATAGACCGAAGAGTATTTCCAGTCTATATTATGCTGCTGTGCGAAGCGGCTGTTTCTATGACTTCTGTAGGCTGGCCCGTTATCAGAGATAATCAGTCGCGGAGTGCCGAACCGATAGATGACGTGTGTCTTGAAGAAATGGAGAATATTCTCCGTCTTCACTTCTCTTAGCGGTACTGCTTCTGCCCACTTAGAGAAGTAATCGGTTGTTGCCAATATGAACCGATGTTCTCTGGATGATGCTGGTTCGATGGGCCCGATTATGTCAGTTCCCCACATTTCGAACAGCTAGCTAGCTACCGTTGGGTGTAGCGGATTCAGATGCTGGTGGATGAAGTCTCCGTGAATTTGGCACGAGTGGCACTGCTTTGCGTACTCGAGGCAGTCTTGAATCATCGTGGGCCAATAGTAGCCCATCCTTTTGATCTTCAGCTTCATCTTTGGCCCGGCTTGGTAAGAACCGCAGAGTCCGTCGTAAGTTTCTTGGACGACTCTCCTTGCTTCTTCAGGTCCCAGGCATCTCAGCCATAGAGAGTTGAACGATCTCTTATACAGCGTGTCATTGACGAAGGCGAAGGACAGAGCTCGTTTCATAAGCTGATGTCTTAAGGACGCATCTTCAGGTGTTCGATGGGATTTGAAGTAGTCTATAAAGACTTCCCTCCAATCCTTAGCTTTTTCCTGGTCTTTTATTTGTAAGGACGTTTGCTTGGTCGCTTCCTTTTCTTCAGACGATTCCGGAGAGATTTCTGCTGGTGCAAGAACTCGACGGCTTTGTACTACGATCCTTACGTCATCGAAGTCTTCGTCAGCCAGTTCTTTAGCGAGTTTGGCTAACGCATCCGCTTTGTTATTTTCCGCACGCGGTATGCTTTCCAGGGCGTAGGCGGGAATTTGAGCCAGCAATCTCTCACCGTACTTTACCAACTCTGGTTTGCACGTTTGATAGTCGTCGTTTACTTGACTAACGACCAGTTGGGAGTCCCCGTATATGAGGAGGTTTTCGATTCCTATGTCGACAGTGATCTCAAGACCTGCTACCAAAGCTTATATTCGGCTTCATTGTTTGTCTTTGGCTCTGTTAAGGAAAAGGAAAAGCGTATTATCCCTCCTTGTGGAGTCACGAAGATTAGGCCTACCCCAGATTTGATTATGAGGGAGTTATGCTTTCTCTTTTTCATGGAAGATGCCCCATCGAAGTAGAGTTCGCATCGGGTATCACTCCCTCTTCTCTCCCTTTCGATCGTGTCAAACGCGTGCTTGTCTGGCAATTCGTAATTTAGGGGTGAATCGGCAGGTATCGGATGCTCAGCGAGAAAGTCGGCGATGGCCTGGCCGTTCACTGCCTTGAGGGGACGATAAGTTATCGAGAACTCCATCAAGTGCATGGCCCATTTAGTGAGTCGTCCTGTTAGTATGGCTCTTGATATCAAATACTTGAGAGGATCCACTTTTGATATGAGATGGACCTCATGCGCCAAAGCATAATGCCGGAGCTTCGTTATCGCGAAGATTAACACCAGGCAGTGTTTTTCGATGGGGGAGTAGTTGTTCTCTGCCCCCAGGAGAACTCGACTCAAATAGTAAAAGGCTCTCTCCTTCCCTTGGTCGTTCTCCTGTGCCCATAGCGCGCCTAAAGGACCTTCAAAGGCTGTTGTGTACAAGATGAGAGGCTTTCCCTTGACCGGAGCTGTTAGCACCGACGGATTCTGCAAGTATTGCTTAATTTCGTCGAGTGCACTCTGGCATTTACGATCGTAGACGAACGGGTTCCCTTTCTTCATTAGATGACTGTAGGGTCGTCATTTTCCGGAGAGGTTAGCTATGAACCGCCGGATATATGCGAGCTTTCCTTGGAGGGGCCGCAGTTGCTTGAGAGTTATTGGCGGAGGCATTTCCATAATCGCCTTGATCTTTGATGGGTCTATTTCGATGCCCCGGTGTCATACGATGAATCCTAGGAATTTGCCCGAGGAAACTCCGAACGCGCATTTCAGAGGGTTCATCTTCAGATTGTATTTCCGAAGACGTTCGGAAACTATCTTCAGATGCTCCCAATGCTCCTCGTGCGATTTTCTTTTTACCATAAGGTCGTCAATATAGCACTCGACGATTTCGTATATGAGGTTATCGAAAATCTTCGTCATGGCCCTCTGATAGGTGGCGCCAGCGTTCTTCAGACCGAAGAGCATCACTTTGTAGCAGAATATGCCCAAAGGGGTCCGTAAAGCGGTATGCTTCTGGTCTTCGGGGTGCATCGTTATTTGATTGTACCTTGATGACCCGTCCATGAAGGAGAAGATTTCATGAGTGGACGTGTTGTCTATCATCAGCTCGGTAACCGGTACAGGAATATCATCTTTCGGGCAGGCTTTATTGAGGTCCCGAAAGTCCACAAAGATGCACATTGTCCCATTTTTCTTCAACACTGGGACAATGTTGGTGATCCAGTCAGGGTACTGAACCTCTTAGATGAAACTAGAGTCGATTAGCTTCTTTACTTCGGCGTTGATGCTCATCTCAAGCTCGAGCCGCATCCTTCTTTGTGCTTGTTTGATTGGCTTGACGTTCGGAGATATCGCCGACTTGTGGACGGATATTTCTGGATCTAATCCTGGCATATCGGAAGAGTTCCATGCGAAACAGCTTTTATACTGCATGAGCTCGTCTTTGAACATAGCCACCTTTTCTTCAGACAACGGCTCAATGACGAACGTCAGCCGTCGGTCGTTTCCGTCCCCAAGTCGATTTTTCTCAGGTTATCTGCAGTAGTATGTATTCCATCTTCCAGCTCTTTTGGCGCTGGTGGAAACTCTGAGATCAACTCATCTTCATCCTTATTTTCGAAGCACCAGGGGAGGTCATCCATGTCCTCGTGTACTCCTTCTCCTGACAGCGTTATCGTGTGACAGGTACGAGATCGCTTCCAAGACCGATGTTGATCCGGCTCTACTCTCGCTGCATACGTGGCTTTCGGTTCTTGCTTCTGTGGCGGGGTTACCTTCCAACTGCTGGATAAAGCGAACCTGCCTTGCTGATATTGGTCTTCTACCCAATCTTTGAATGTGAAGCAGTCTTCGAGAGGATGTCCTATCGCTCGGTGATAGGAGCAATAATCTGGATGAGAGACCTCGTCTGCTTGCTCGGGGTGTTTGGATTCCGGGAGCGTAATCATTTGATATTTCATGACAAGACCGAATATCTTCCTTTTCTTGTCTTGGGAAAAAGAATATGCTCGACCCATCTTCTTTATAAGAGACGAATCCCAGCCACCCAATTCTTGACGGCGTGGATTCTTGGACCCGCTTTGCCGCTGTCGAACGTCTTTTTTGTTCTTTAGCTGTTTTTTGCCTCCACGTCGGATCTTCCATACGACGGGCTGGCGACGAAGGGTATTGTCATTCTCCGTAGCCTGCTAAAGGAGGCGCTGCGTTCTGGCTTTCTTGTAAATGGCCATTTCACGGTTGTGGTCATCCCGGACCTTTTGACCCGCTTCCCTTAGTAGCTTGTCCATTTGTTCTTCAAACGACAGACTCGGCATTTTTGTGGCAGGATCTTGTTTTGGTTCAACTGCAGCGTCTTCTAACAGAGCGTCCCCTTCTTCATCGAAGTCATGTATAACGTAGCAGCCATAGAATCTTTCCCGTTTCTTGGATTGAACATATCCAAGCCCGATCGTTTCCATCCTCCTGTTGGGCAATTTTCACTGAGTTCTAGGGATGTTCCAGATCCTGTTGTAGAACTGAGCTTGTCGAGCAGTCTGTTTGAAGGATACGCCTTGGCGCCTCAACAACCTTTTTAATCCTTTTGTGTAGTATCTGGGCAGACGGATGGGCTGGAGCCTTTCAAGTGTAGAATCGACACCATGCCAGATTTCTTTCTCCACTTTGGTTTCCGTGGATTGATAAAAGAGGAACGCCTTTTTATCTTTTCGCCTGGGAGGAACGTAGAGCGTCTGTAGTTCTTGCACATTATAGGTATCAAGTGCATCGAGCTCTTTGTAGTGCTGCCGCGGAACCATAGCGATTTGCAAACTCCGTTCATCACCTGACACGGCTTGTATGGATGGTCGAACAGATAATATTGCATTGACCTCACCTTCAGAGTCGCTGCCGAAGATCAACATAGGGTTAGACGGTCTGGACTTGTTGTATTGGAACGACCCTGAATAAACTATCTCTTCTTCCTCCTCGGTATCTCTCCAAAGACCGGAATAGTGGTAATAGCCTTCTACTTTTTCTCCGGCTTATGGCATCTTTCCGTGTCTTCGAAGTCTAGTAAGAAGTACTTTGCATCTTCATACTTTTGGACTTCATTCACGGAGAATGGGTTCAGCTCCTTTGTCACGGTATATTCGAGACCATCCTTGAAATACTTCATACACTGATGTTGTGCAGAATGGATAATGTTGTACTCGTGTAACCAAGGCCTGCTGAGCAAAGCGTTGTAGCAAGTCTTGGCGTCAATGACGTGAAACTTGATGTCGGTGACGAGCATCCCAAAGCGTATTGTCAAAATTACAGACCCGAGCGTCCGTGATGACTAGGAGTCGAAATCGGAGATGGTGATTTTATCCCGAGCGAGGTGCTGCACGCTCATGCAAATTTCCTTAAGCACTCTCACATTTAGGAGGTTGACATAGGATCCGTTGTCGACTAGAATCTTCTCTATCTTGATGTCATGGTAGTATCCAGTGACATACAAGGGACGGTTGTGCCCGCACGTCCCGAGGAGGAGGTCTTCATCACCGAAAGTGACGTCAGCAGTGTGCACTTCTTCCAGCTTGTCCTTCATCTTTTCTGCGACAAGGAAAGCTTGGAACTGCTCGGGCTCTTATAGTGCCTTGATCAAAGAATCTCTCGCCTCTTTAGATAGCAGAAGGGCATCGAGAATGCTTAGCTGCGAGGTATCTTCCCCAGGTGTGCCATAACGTTGTAATCCACCTTGTTTTTCTTGGGCGGGTCCTTGGCTGCCAGCTCTTCGACGACTCGGTCATTGAGGGCGATATCCTCAGGGACTTTTTCTTTCCCCTTATCTTTTTTGTTCGATCCCTTATTTGTGGGTCCGAGATTCTTTTCGGGTAACGTGCGATTACGCAGCTGAATGTTCTCGCAGGTCTTCATCTCTTCTGTTTTGGAGATGGATTCCTTGAAGAGAGGACCGAGGGCTATTTCTTCATCAGAATCGCTCCCGAAGGTGGGAACTTGCGATCCCCCGGAATCAACCATGTGATAATTGCCGGCAGTTCTTTTGCACTCATCTGTCGCGCTCTTCTGCTCTCGACGCGTTTTGCGCTTCATCCGCTTGAAATGCTGCCGATGAGCAACGTATCCCTGCCACCAATTCTTGAAGGCCATGCATTTCTCGGTAGGGTGTATGATCCTCCGATGGTATAAGCAGTAGTTTAGATGTGCATCTAGTTCGCCGGGGAACGTATTTTCTGAAGTGTCTTCTTTGAAAGGTGGCAACTTTATTCCCATCGATAGGGCTTTAGCGAACTGCTTCCTTGTCTTAAACCTGCTTTTTTTGGCGGCCGGATTGCTCTGATCCGGTTGGGATACTCTATGACTTTTCAATACCGGAGCTTCTTCAACGTGACACCGACGCTTAGCCCTTTCGTATATGGACGTTTCACGCTCTCGGTCAGCTTTGCTTTTCTGAAGAGATTCGTTCAATAGTCTGTCAATCAATTCGTCCGATGGCTCCAGGGATTTTGATTCCGGTTCTGGACCTGCCCCCAGTTTCTCTGCATCAGGAGCTTCTTTGCCATTTATTGATGAGTGAGAGATCATGCGACAACTTGCCACATAATCCTCGGGCTCTTCTGAAGAATTGTCTCCTTCATCAGCGTCATCGGCTTCATTTTCAAGAACATGTTTAAATAATTCATCCAACATGATTGGGGTCCGTGCCTTCTGGTTATATTCTTTCAGTGCATCGATATATTTCTGCAGACCTGTACGGCTATCATCGGGTTGGACGGGCTTCTTGGCCTTCTTCTTTTTCTTTAAAGACCTTGGAGGTTTGGCCTGAATATTTTGTCCACCTTCACCAACTTTCGGCGTTAGGCGTGGCTTCAGCATCCCCTCAATAATCTCGGGCTCCAGCGGGCTCTTCCATCTAATCGCCGGACATGCTTGGAGATCTTTCAATATTCTTTTAGTTTTTATTGAAAGAACAACTTCCCATGGAGCTTCCTCTATGAATGAGCATGATGCCCCCGGCGTGTCCATCTTTTTCGGAGCGTTGCTTGTGGAGAGTTTACCCTCCAGTTTTCAGACAAAACGAATTTGCCTTGCTGGTACTGGTCCTCAATCCAGTTTTTGAAGACAAAGCAATCTTCGATTGGATGGCCCATTATTCGATGGTAGGGGCAGTAGTTAGGACTGTTGGAGTCACCGGCTACAGTGGGTGTTTCGGATCCGGTAGGGTGATGAGCCTGTTGCGCACCGCCAACTCGAACAGTCTTCCCGTTTTATCCTGAGTAAACGAATAAGGGCGTTTTAGCCTTTCGTTGAAGAGTCGCTATCTATCACTTTGGCGATCAGTTGGTTTTGGACCACTGAGCTGCTGCTGAGCATTGGCGACGAAGGTTGCTTTCCTTTTTCCCTTTACGTTTCGAGGCTCCATCTTCGAGGAAGATGGTTGTTCCCTGATTAAAAATCAGGAGAAAACTTCAGAAGAGGTATCACGTGCTCACACGTGACCAATGGTCATGTGTTGGCACGTGATGGTCAAAGCAGCGGCTCAAAACAGAGCACAGAAGAGGAGTTCATTCAGGGGGTCACGTGCTTATACGTCACCGGGGGTCACGTGCTTACATGTGACCGGGGGTCACGTGCTCACACGTGACCAAAGGTCACATGGCCACACGTGACTGGATTTAAAAGCCTTACTGTTCAACAGAATTAAATTCTAAAAAGATCATTTAAAACTTTCCAAAATGGAAAAGAATTATGGAGAACCGTTGGATTAAGAATCCGAGGGTGATTAAATATCATCAATTTATGGAAAAATCTTGGACAAGGAAAGATTTCCCATAAATCTCACCGACATAAGAAAAAGAATATTTTTGGATTTAAAATCCAACGGTGAATAAAATTCACCTAATAATCTAAAGGCCCGGATTAATGATGAAAACAAATCAAATCTTTCAATAAAAGATTTACTAAACAAATCGATTCTTTTCCTTCTCCTATAAATAAGAGCCAAGAGAAGGGAGGAATATATAGAGCTTTGGAATCTTGAAAATTCAGAGAAAAAAGAGAGGAGAATTTAATTCTCTACAAAAAAACCCTAGGTAAGAAAAGAAAGGGGATCAAAACTTCAATAAAAAGAGAATTTAATTCTCAATCTAAGAGTTTAACTCTTCTATAAAAAAAAAAGAACTTAGTTCTTTCTCTGGTTGAAGATCTGCAAAGTGCACATCTCCCCATAAGTTGAGAATTTAATTCTCATCGGGTCGAGATTCTGCCATGCAGATCTAAAGTATAGAGGAGGAATTGAGTTTTGAGAATTTAATTCTTCCAAAATTATTGGAATTTAATTCCTCTGAGATAAAATTAGGGTTTAACCCTATATGAGAATTCAATTCTCCGAAACTATAGGAATTTAATTCCTTCAAGATGGACAGAACTAGGGTTTAACCCTAATTGAGAATTTGATTCTCTCAAGCTCACGGGAATTTAATTCCTCTTAAAATGAAATTAGGGTTTTACCCTATGCCAGAACTTGAGTCTTTACATATATGGGAATCTAATTCCTACAGAAGGAAAGTTAGGATTTAACCCTACCCAAGAATATAAATCTTCAAAAGAAAATAGGAATTGAATTCCTCTAAAGTTATTGCTAGGGTTTAACCCTATGAAGAATTTAATTCTTAAAAAGGATAAACAGATCCTCAAACAGGCAAAAGAACCAGGGTCACGTGCCCCATGTGACCCCTGTAAAGACCCACGGAAGTAAGGAGGAAAAAGCTCAGAGGCAATGCATAACGTGCTCCACATGACCTCCGAAACACAGATAGAAAAAGTAAAAGAAATAAAGTCTTGGGCGCTCTCACGTATTCCCACGTAACCCCCTGGCTGACGCTCTAACAATCAACGCACTAATCCTCCTCACGTGTCAGCACGTGATGCCCCAAAGAAGATATAAAAAGTGTTTAACACTTACTTGCAGAAAAAAGAAAAGGATATCTGGTCCTACCTCTGGGGCGCCCTCACGTGTCCCCACGTGACTTTTCTGTTTTAGTATTTTAAACACTAATTCAAGAGCTTTGTTCCCAGTGTTTAACATTGATCATCTTTTAGTGTTTAACACTAATTTGAGAGTCTTATTTCCAGTGATCATCTTCTAGTATTTAACACTAATTCGAGAATCCTATTCCCAGTGTTCACCACTGATCACCTTTTGGTGTTCAACACTAATTTGAGAGTTTTACTTCCAGTGTTAAACATTATTATTCGCTAGTGTTTAACACTAATCTGAGAGCTTTATTTCCAGTGTTTAACACCGCTGTTCCCTATTGTCTAAACACTATTTTTGGCAAATTTGGCTAATTTTCCAGAGGCAAAGCCTCCCCCTCGATTGAATCTCAAAATTGAGGAAATCAAAGATGAAAATGTTTAGCATTGCTAAATAATGTGGACTAAAACCAGACAAATGTCAAATGGTCCAACAAAGGATCAAACTCAGTTGGACTTAGCCCAAGTTGGCCATAAGTCCTCAATCCAGACTTAATTGAGCCAATGGGCTCACAATATAATTAATTGGTCTTGGTTCTAAATGGGGCTACAGACCATTTAATCTACCTTGGTTCAAGGGTACATCTCTTCACTCCTTTGATATTTGTCGTTGTAATTCCTCAAAATCTTCAAAGAGGTGACGGGTCCCAACAACCATACATTTCACGGACTGTGGGGTACTTAAACTCATGGACTATGATGTCCTTAAGCTTGACCGTGATGTCTTAAAACTAACAACGGACTATGATGTCCTTAACCTTGACTGTGATGTCTTAAAACTAACACCGGACTGTGGAGTCCTTAAATCCATGGACTATGATGTCCTTAACCTTCACTGCAACGTCTTAAAACTAACATTGGATCACAATGTCCTTAAACTACCTATCGACCGCAACGTTACTAAACTAAACAATAGAGCCCCCCAATTGCTCTTCTGTCGGATCTAAACAATCCCGTTAAGTCGATCTTAGTCTAAAATGAGACTAACGTATCCTTAACAAACGTTTAAGTTGATCTTAGTTCCAAATGAGGCTAATGTATCCTTAAACCTAAACCCCCAAACCCAAATCTAAGAAAATACGGATTTGGACTAGTCCACGCCCTACGGGCGACAATATAACTTAGTCTCTGTATACAATCCACGGGCAACCACAAACAAAACAAACACCCACGACACGAAGTGACCAGCTGGAGAAGGAGAAAGTTGTTACCGCGATACGGTAGCGTAATTAACTGCAGGGGCTTGCGCCTACATGGAAGAGCATCCCCACAATCAAAAACCCTCAAGCGAGGGGGAATCTGACGAAGTCTGCTACATCGGACGCATCCGTTTAAACCTTCGATACACGGTGCCATAAATCAACTTGGCATCTTCGGAGAGGTGGACGGATAGCACCAATTAGCATCTACCCCGAATCTCAGGCAAGACGTCCCTGTCGCACCATCTTTCGGAGGGGAACAGATTCTGGCACGCTCGGTGTGACCTTTTCCTCTTTTCACTCCACACTTCGTGTGTCGTGTTCGCGAACGAATCGCGGTTTTCTATGGTTGCCTGTGGATTCGGGGTACTTAGATTTGGTGTCTTGCTCCGTGCAGAAAACAAAAGATTAATGGCTTCAAACTGCACTAACTGCAACTGCAACTCTCGCTCCGTCCCATCTGGAGGAGTGACTTACGGGCCCCGAGCGGCCTCCATCTTCGCTATGCCGGTGGACCAGGTGACTCAGGCCACTACCGGACTGTTCTTTGGGACCATGCTCCCACTAATGAGCTTCAGCACCCCTGTACCAACACTAGAAGCTCCCAAGGAGTCGATCTTTGATCGGCTTACAACTACCGCGTCCCCTCTCAACGGGTCACCCAAGTCTAACGCATCAGTTTTCAGCAAACTGGTCCAAAGCTCAAGCGAGCCCATGAAAAAGCCCGCGATACCTGAAGCGGCCATCCCGAAGCGGATAGTCATTCCTTCTCCTAAAGTCCTCAAAGCTACTTCCCCCGCCCAGTGGTCTGTCTTTGACAGGTTAGATGCTGCTACTCAAAGGACATCAGTCTTCAACAGGCTGACGCCAGCAACGGCCCCTCATCTGAATAGGGGGCAAGACAAGGCCATCCCCATCACCGAGCCAACTCCATCAGCTCGACATGCTCGACGTCTCTACTGACGCCGAGTTAGGAAGGCTGGGGGCAAATCCCCCTCTGGGCTAACTCCACCAGCCCCAACGGTGGAAGTTAATATTGCTGTTTCAATCGGGAACAGCTTTAAGCTACTGAACAAGGTGCGCAGGAACTTGCCTATCGTCGTACTGAAAAGATCTCCGCCACTGGTGGAGACTGTCACAGAAATAAAGGCGGAGCAACCCCCTCAATGGCTGTCCTCCAAAGTTTACAAAGTCTGGCGACAGGTCCAGAACTCAGTGATAGATCAAGACTATCCTCGCCGATAGAAAAAGCTGAAGGTCCAGCAGGAAGAGAACCGTCCTGTCAAACCACAGAAAATGTCATCCGTCTGGGTGCCCACTGCAATGGCTCTCTCAACGTCAACCACTCAAAAGAAAAGGAGGCCAAGGAAAGCCCTTATGAATACGGCAGAACGTAAAGACGCCGAGACCAAACGCCCCAAGTCTAGGGGCATAACGGTCCATACTGTTTACGTAGTGTCCAGGAAAAAGGATAGCCTCGCTTCGACGGGTCACCGACCGCTCATCCGATCCGTGACAAAAGCCCAGGAGCAACAACAGAAGCTTCAAGAGATGCTAACTACAATGGCTGCACTTATCGGGCCAAAAGAAAGCTCGTATCATCAGAACAGCGTCACGAACAAGAAGCTGACGTTGACTTCTTACGCAGAGTCCTCGAAAAGAAGGACAGAGAAGCAGCAGAATAAGCTGCCAACATAAAACGAATAGCCCTTCTGTTCCAGGACATGGTGGGTTTGATGATCCAGCCAGATCCCCCAGTCGAAGACCCTCCGATTACCCTTGAAGATGACAGAGGAGAAAAGTCAAATCCACCTCCGGCTCTTTCAACAGCTAAAGAAGAAACGATCTCTAAAGCTGCCCTGGATGACTACATAGCCCAGCAGATACGAGTTCATCAGGCAATTGAGGCAGCCAGCCATGTTGTCAAAATGGGGCGACCATATCCGAGCTGGTATGATCAGATCAAATACCCGCCGGGCTACACGATCCCAAAGTTCCATGTCTACAAGGGGGCAGGCAATCCCCATCAACATGTCTCCTAGTTCAAGGCTCTTTGTGGTAACACCGGCGGCGATGATAAGCTCTTAATCCGTCAAATCGTCGGCAGCTTATCGGAGACAGCATTTGAGTGGTACTCTGAGCTTCCGAACGACTCCGTCAAAACTTTCACAGAGATGGAGTTTCTATTGACTCAGCGTTTCGCAAGCGCTAGCGAACGCACCCCGATAACAGCTTTGATTAATGCAAGGGTAAAGCCGGGTGAAACTTGGGTTCAATACGCAATCCGATGGCGAAATCTGTGGTCAAAGTGCGAACAGCGCATCGAAGAAGCACCAGCGGTGGGCATGTTTGTGGGCATTCTAGATCCTCATGCAACTATTTCACAGTTCATGATCTTCAAACCGACCATGTTCCAGGCTTTAATCGACAAGCTGGCCCAGATGGACCAGATGGGTCATAAACCGTCTCCCCCGAAGCCGGAGCCTCGGAACGACAAGGGTAAAGGGAAGGCAACTATCTTCGTGAACACCTAACAGCAGCCCAGTGCCCCAAAGCTAGCAGACCAACTGGAAGAGAGACGACGCTATTACAATGAGAAGATGAAGCGTCCTTACTCATTCCCAGGGGACAAAACAAGGAGGCTATTCGAGCTGGCAGTGCGCAACAGGCTTATCAACTTACCGAATCCAAGGCGACCGCCGCAACCCAGTGAGGTGAATAATCCCAACTACCGCCCTTACCATCAAAAGGTAAGCCATCCGATTGAGTATTGCTTCGTCTTTAAGGGATGGATTGAGGATCGGTACCTACAAGGCAAGTTTGCTCTGTCTGAGAAGTGGAAGGTAAACCCACCACAACCGCACACTCCTAAGAAGACGGACACACCGGGGGCAACGTGTTCTTTTGTTAAAGAAGCTCCATGGGAGGTCGTGCTGTCACCCAAAACCAAAAGGATGTTGAATGATCTTCATACATGCCCGGCGGTCAGATGGAAGAACGTGCTTGAACCTCAAATCATTGAAGGGATGCTTAAGCCGCGCCCAACTCCAAAGATCGGTGGTGATATCCCAACCACTCACACCCAGCCGTCAGAATCTTCAAAGAAGAAGAAGAAGAGATCCAAAAAGCCCGTGAGGCCTGGCGACAAGCGCACGGACTTACAAAAACAGATCGACACGCTGGAGGAGTATAATCAGAAAGCACGGACTCCCATCACGCTCCAAGAGTTCCTCAGCCACGTCTTTCAGGAGGAAGATGATGAAGAAAGCTCGTCGGATGAATCTGAGAGATACATAGAAAGTTGTCATATGATCTCCCACTCGTTTACAGACGATGAGAAAACTCCTTGCACTGAGAAGCTAGGGACAGACCCTGAACTAGAACTTTTATGGCCGTCAGACGAGATGATCGACGCCTTCCTGAATAAGATTCGGCTAAAAAGTAAAGCCGATCGGGAGAGTGAGATGGCCATATTGGAAGGAGCCAAATGCCGGCGACTAGAAGAAAGAGTCAAGGCACTCCCGCCAAAGACATCAGTTGCAGATAAAAACAAATTCATGACGAGGAAAAGGCTTGCTAAAGCCATATCAATGGGAATGAAGCTACCACCCTCTGAAGAAAACACTCGCGGTGAAGCAGAGATGCATCCTAATTACTGCTCATATCATCGAAAGATTTTGCACCCCACCGAGGAATGCGACGCTTTTGAAACATGGCGGAAAGGATATGTTGCTCACCGACAACATTTTAAACGGATGAAATGCAAAACTCGGCGGGAGCAGAGAAGTACGATCGAGGAGCATAAAAGAACTACCGGTAACTGTCGCACGGTCAACGCCGGAAGATGACAGGTTCTCACCTTTGGGAGCGACTCTGACGAGGAAATGGCTCTAGGCCCTCTCTTTAAAGAATCCATCTTAGGGAAAGAGGAAGAACCAAAGGCCTGCGAAAACATTCAGCTACGCAATCGCACGCTTCCAGAAAAGAATCTCGGACCCGCAACTAGAAAAGATAAGGGAAAGGAAACGGTCGCTGAGGATATCGCCTTAGATGACCAAGTCATGAAAGAGCTGACTGCCAAGGACCCGCCCAAGAAGAGTAAGGTGACTTCAACATCCTAGCGCACCTGAGGAAGCTACCCTCGCAGCTCAGCATTCTCGACGCCCTCTTATTATCAAAAGAAGCGAGAGATTCATTAATCAAGGCACTACAACAGCCCGAGCAATTCCAAGCCTTCCTCGCCGAAGAAAGGATGAAGGATGAACTGGATGCGTGACCACAACCGTCCCCTATATGTCTCCGGATACTGCCACGATGTCAAGATAGGCAGAATCCTGGTTAATAACGGATCCTCCGTCAATCTCCTTAATGTACGGGTGTTGAAAGAAATCTGCATGAGCGTTCAGCACCTCGCTCGTGATAAAATTACCATCTTCGGTTTCGATTCCCAGTCATCACGGACTCTCGGATCTGTAATACTAACATTATGCTTCGGACTACTTGTCACGGATATTAAGTTTCACGTTATTGATGTTGGATATATGTATGCCTTAGAGGCCATTATATGATAGTGGATGTATCTATACATGTATATATATTCAGTATGCATTCTTGCTCGACATGATAGTATGCTATCTGGTTCTACTTTATCTGACATGTTGATTTGATCATGCTTTTATTCATTCATACATGCGGATAAAGCCCTGAGGATATCGGCTTGACTACTCTGATTATGATGGAGATCATACTAGTGGGACATCTGTAGTCTATAAGCATATCCTGGAATGTCCCTAGTCGTAGGTATATCGAGACGGGGCATTGATATACCAGAGTAGACTAGCGTATATGATATTAGACCCATACGATGGGCGATGAATGTTCCCACATTCATCGATGTTTGACATCAGGATCATATACGGGTGCTCAGTGGTGACTGGGTACACTGGACGGACTCACTGAGAACTCCTATATGGAATTATATCTATCGTCGGATAGCAGTTCTCAGATGACACTGGTACATGTTAGTCTGTAGACCCAAGATCGTCATAGAATCTTGTGTGTTCTCCCACTGTACTTTGATTGCCACCCTACCACGGCTCTACTGAGTCGTGCAAACAGGTGGCCGTTGGGTACAGTCCTGAGACACACGAAGACGATGAGCGATAGGAGGGGTTCGTCTCTCCCGGTATTGGGAGTTGATGCTGTGCTGTGCCCGACTGGTTATATCAGTAAGTCCATGGCCAGGCCTGCTGAGATTTGCTGATAAGTGTTATCAGTAGTTTCTTGATCTGTTATAGACCATTCACCGGCACGACTTATTGAGTTATTGGGGTCGACGTGACCATCCCTAGGCTTGATATGCAGCATATCTGACAAAGAGACCGGACTGTACGGTAGTGTTGCCTGTTGGCTCGACGGGAGTTGTAGCAGGTTCGCTTGTTTTCTTCTGATCGCTCAATACCCGGGTGGCCGTTATGTTTAGCTGACCGCTTGCGGCTTGAGGGTGCTTGATATGATCATCACCCACTGCCGGCGTATTGACGAGTCTTAGAGTCCCACAAAGGAGTTACCTAGTCCAGGCGAAACGTTGTGGTGTGCTTATGCGATATGCGCATGGACCCGATTAAAATGCGCATATAGGATACCGTATATTGATCGGGCGGCTTGCTTTTGGTGGGGTCATATGTGATATGGCCGGATTGATAAATCAAGTGTTGATTTATCATTTAACCATTAGTTTTCTCACTTAAAACCTTTTCTTGAATAATGGATGTATGCATGCATGTATGTTTTTCTTTCTTTCTTTTATTTCATGCACATATAGATGTGCATACACACATACATACATGCATCATCCTTCATGGTTGGTTACACATGGAAATGGTGGCAATATAAGACTCACACCATGGATATATATATATGGATTATTATTTGATTTTATGTTTAAAATAAAATGGTAAAGAAAAGGATAATTCTTGCTTAGCTTCTACACTTTTCTTTAAACCTAACCATGCTCACCTACTTCTAACCATGAGTTATCCTTCTCTTTATGTTTTAAACTCAAGTTAAATAATGTCTCCATCATCTAACCATGGTTTGAGATGGGGATTAGAAAATATATATACATATATTTTCTCTTTACTTGCTATGGTTATCATTTTTACTCTTGTTAAAAGAAAGCCACCATCTTCTTCCTCCTTCACCATTTGCTCTCTAGTTTATTCTAGTGAGTAAAACACACATAAATGAAAGGTTTTTAAAGTGAGAATCATAACCACAACCTCATTCTATACAAGTTTAGCTAACTTATTTAGAGTGTTCTCTTCATTTCTCATCTTGAAAAGTGAAGTTGCGAGCTTGGACGAGGAACTTCGGGTGGATCATCGTGGACGCGAGAAAACTTCAAGAGGACCTTCTTCCAACAACCAAGAGGCCAAAGAGTCTAGCTAACGGAGCTACAAAGGTTGTAGTCTCGAAACCCTAGTCTTTATTGCCTTTTACTATTGAAACCCTAATTTTCTAGGATCGATTCCTTTGTATGCTTGCTTAGCACCATAAAAATTTAAACTTTGTGACATGTGATGCTCCCAAACTCTACATAGGGTGCTAGGCAAACCTTTCATTGGTATCAGAGCCGACCTAGAATATTAGGTGACACTTTTACGAAGTAAAAATCCCGATCGGACAAAAATACGACTTTTTGAGACCCTCTCTGGACAAATTTTAAAATCTGACATTTTTCAGAATTAAAAATACTTAAAAAATACAGCAGGAAAAACTAAGAAACATGGTGAAATTCGTTGCCATGAACAGTACAAATGGCCGCGGAACCGCAGCAATTCCTTGCTTAGGCCGCGGCTCCACGGCCGTACAGAGGTATCATTGCATCGAATTTACACTGTAATTCTTATTACTGCTTGTACTGTGTTTTAGGTATGTTTAATCTGAATATAGTACTGTATTTTCTGGAAATGGTTTTGGACTCGTAGATTCGATCGGAATTTTCATTTCGTTGCTTTTCCGGGTAAATTAGAAAGTATTGAAGTGTTTGAACGAGTATCATTTGCTCAATATTCACAGGGTTTAAATACTTTGGAGATACTTTCAAGTCTTTTTATGGTGGACCCTCTAGAAGACAACAAACCTTAACTCGATTATGTGACCGTCTCGAACTGCCTTTTGAACCTTAGGGTTT
The DNA here is from genome assembly GCA_030015575.1 of Agapanthus africanus. Taxonomy (NCBI): domain Eukaryota; kingdom Viridiplantae; phylum Streptophyta; class Magnoliopsida; order Asparagales; family Amaryllidaceae; genus Agapanthus; species Agapanthus africanus. Next base: position 496,644,812 of record CM057347.1, on the reverse strand, counting down.
GGGGCAGTACTGATGAAGACCGGAGGACTTGGATCAGTCGATACAACCTTTCTACACTCTTTACTGTTTGTTAGTTTAGCAATAATGGCAGATCCGGGTTAAAGTATACGATAGCGCCAAGTTAAAAAGTTTTATTCCGCATTTGGCGTCTGTAGACTGCCGGGACGCTAACGTAGACTTACAGTGGTATCAGAGCCTCACCATTTTGCTATGCTAACTTGTGCTAACGCGTTTAAAACTTCGATCCGACCGGAAATCGAAAACTGCAAAAATCCAAGCCGACAGTTTCTGTTGTTTTTAAACGGTCTCAAAAATTATTTCTGGATGTCTTAAAAATCAGAGCAGGAACTTTTAAGAGTCACGACAAAATTTGGGGTCGTGATCCCTCCAAGCTGCCGCGGAAGCGCGGCCAAACCCATGGTTTGGCCGCGCAACCGCGGCCACGTGGGGAGCACGTGCTCCCAAATTTTGTCAGTTGGTTCTCAGTGGGATTTTGGGGTTTTTGATATATATCGTTTTTGCCCAGATTTTGTTACTGTTCACCAGTAAGTCGTGGGGCCCACTTCTTGATATTTTGTCGATCGAAATTTAAACACGTTAGTTTACAGTGCTTACATTATATCTCCGACCGGGAATGTCATTTGATCGGTAAACCGCGTCTGATTGCTATAGTTCTTTTAGACGGGTTTGCGAACGTGACATTCGCGTTGATGTTCTGTGTTGTGCTGTGATGTTGCGGATTTGTCGTGGTGGATAGCAGTGTGCAATGGTAGTACAGTTTGAGTTTATTTGTACATTTGATATTGCGGGGCGAGCGTCCGACATGTGGACTGCCGTCACTGCCTGTTTGTATTATTCTTTTGGGGCACGACCTGGTTGCGGTCGATGTACCCGTTGAATGTATATTTTACTTTCTGTACTAGGGTTACCCCGCGGAGGGGTGCACGGATAGCCGGGTTCTAGAGGGCAACGGGCCCACATCTCAGGGCATTGAGACGGAGGGGCTTCAGTCTGGAATTGGCGGGCTATTCGCCGCACTCGTAGGGGGTACAGGTTGACCCAGGAGGGGTGCCCAAGTTACCGGATTCCGTGGAGTGTTGGGTGGTCCATTCACGGCGCTGGAGGGGGCTGCCTCGCTTCAGGTTTTGGCGGGTGACTTGACGCGCCCGTAGGGGTCTAGGATTTCATTGCACAGGCTATCCACACGACCAGGGGAACGTCGGGTTTCAGTAGTGGCTCTGTGAAACCCGGGGATCCCAGATATCTGTATTGTTCTGTGATGCTGTACATTTCTGTGATGTTGCATTTTATTCACGCCTTGAGCGAAATACTATATATTGGTATATATATTAGTAGATATTGTATATGTTTTTCATCCGTGCTAGTCCAGTCCCCGCTCTGCCGTTAGTTAGCTAACCTAACGGGTGATGACGGGACCCAGTGGCGAATGCGGATGGCATATACGTACGTCAGTATATTTTCGTTCTTTATGGTGTGATCAATTGATGGGACTGCGTTGATTCGGATCAATGCAAGTTAAACAAACCTATTCTGATGTTGTTGGAACACTTTTCAAAAAGCTGTTATTGCAAGGACGTTCACTTTTGTTTTGCATCGTGGTATTCATTTGGAATATCCTGCTCCTCAGTCGACGAGGCAAGGGCCGAGATCCCTTCACCGGGAGTGACCCCTTGGACAAAAGTTTGCGTCAGGGCATTAACTTCACTATAGCCGATTACTTTTGCTTTGCACCGTGGTATTCAGTTGGAATATCCTGCACCTCATTCTACGGGGAAAGAGCCGAGATCCCTTCACCGGGAGTGACCTCTTTAGTAAAGGTTTTCGTCACTATATTTTCTAAAAAGCTATCCGTTCCTTCAACGATATCAAGTTCATTACGTTAAAGGTTTTCGCCAGAAACCATTCGTAGCCCTCCGTCGTTTCATATGGATAGTCAATAGTATTCAAGCTGTGTATGTTGGCCAAAGTCAAGGCACAGTGTTTGGTAGCTGTTGGGTATTCATATGCAGCATAGATAGATGCGTTGGTTTGGGACAGTCGTACTGCCATTTTGGCCAAAGTCAAGGGTATGTACGGGTGGACTCAAATTAACCTGAAGAATTACGGGTTGAACTTGACATGTGACTTATGATATGTTGGCCAAAGTCAAGGTCATAAGAGCATGGGGTAGAAATCCACATCGGGAGTTTCAAAAGAACTGAAACTTGCCAGATATGCGCATACCTTCTGGAGTGTGATACCGTGAGCGGATTCCGTCACGTTATCATGCGATGATAGTTGGATCCCGATTCCCACTGATGAGTTGGTTTACTCCTCGGGTGACCCCGACTAATTCTTCTTTCAGGTTTGGAGGAGAATTTGAGGTACAGTGGGAGGTTTCCAGATTAGATAAATTGGTAACCATTCTTATCTTGGTTAGAGTGCACGCTGAGTGTTTCTTTTCTCTCTCTCTGGTAGCGACCATTGACCCAACCCTAAGACTATGACTCAGTGACCAAGTTGACCGAACATTCTTAACACTGGCTTTTGGATTGTCAGAGTTGCAGACCTCATTGCCACTCCTACTTTTACCCTTTTCTCCAGGACACCCCGTATTACTACGAACGTCCACTTCCATTGGACAAAACCATCGTATGGTTATATACGAACTCGAAGGAATTTATTCGAGGATGGTTTCCGGTTCTGGAGAAAACGGATAGGATTATTCAGTTGTCTTTTCCCTTTTACCTTCTCTCAAGTTGTGAGTACTCCTTGGTTTAGGAGATAGTACACCTATTATGCAAATTGGATAGTCTTCTTCCAAATCTTAGGCTGGTGCCGACCGGTAGGGAATGAAGAAAACCAATTAGCCTAACGATGGTGTACAGAAAGTATTAAGATTAAGACAAAGCAAGGGATTAGTAAAAGGGCAAAGTAAAATGCGACTGATATTCACGACCAAACCAAGTATTTCTTCGCCAATCCTAAATCACCTTTGTATTTCTCCAGGACACTCCGTATCACTACGAAGATCCACAGTTTATTGGATACTCCATCGTATGGTTATATACGAACTCGAAAGGAACTTGTTCCAGTTCGGGGATGGATTCTGGTCCAGGAGAAATAGGAATAAGGTTTATTCGGTTGTCTTTTATCTTCACCTTCTCTCGCATTGCGAGTGCTCCTAGGATTAGGACAGTACACCCATTATGCTTACTGGATAGTCTTCTTCCAAACCATAGGCTGGTGCCGAACGGTAAGGAAGGAAGAAAACCATTTGGCTTAAAGGGGTGTACAGAAGGTAACGACTAAAGACATATAAAGGGATTTGGAGAGGTGGCAAAGAATTATGCGGTTATAGTTGTGAATCTGAATAATGGTAGAGGCGTTACTAGGAATACCAGGATACCCCATCGAAACATTTCAATGTTTCGGTTCACTGTGTACTGTTAAAAGAAAACTGATTTCCCGATTAGATACTTACTCCAGGGTATGTATTTACAAGGTATGATTCTTACATCTGTATGGTTTTACAGATGATGAGTGGGAGTAAGTTATTGGGAATTGGGTGATCATCCTCATTATATCGGGATTCGTTGTAATCGGTGATATTTGAGGAGATCACCTGGGCTGTTTGCCGGTCGGCAAATATTTGGTTTTGAATATCCGCTTTTATGCACCAATTTCAAATTGATATATCTGTACGTCTATTTTCATAGAGTGAGATATACCTTTTGATATCATGTCGATGACATTTACCTATATCAGTGGATGGTTAGGTAAGGAGTATTAAACAGCGGTGTAATTCTTCTTAACCATAAGTACAGTTTTTAACCTACGACACACAGTGAAAGAGTTGTCAGACTCAGCGGACTTATACAGAGTATTGTATGTTGTCCAGTGTCCATTAGGACAGAGGGGTTGGTCCTCATACTATATTCTGTTTACTTTTAACTTCTCTAGTTCTTAGACATGTGTTTCGTAGAAACACAGGGTCTAAGTTTTGAGGAGTTATAGGTATTTGAATAGAGTAGAGAACCAGGTGTAGCAAGTATCGGGATTCTTCATAGTGATCGAAGATGTAGATACTTGTGTATGGTATTCAGTTGATAGTAATGATTAAGAGAACTTGCTTCTCTTTCGGGTTACTCATAATTGGAAGCATTCCTAAGTTGAGTAACGCTGATCGGCCTCTCTCCATTTAGTTGACATGCACTGGAGACAGTTGCATGATTTGAATCTGGTTCAATTAAATCAGTGCCTCTGGTTCTATATTGGATATAGAACAGTTCATATCTTAACGCTGTTAAGGTACGGGGAGTTGTCTGGCTTATGATTAAAACCAGACTCTGGATAACTCAAGGCACGTTTCTGTAATGGCTGTTTGTGGGTTGACCCAGGCTATGACGAGGGTTGACTTTCTACCATCTGGAAGAACAACAGCGATATTGTTCTAGACTCACCACAGTTTTAATAAAAATGGTTATTTTTCAGAAAACAGTAGTGGGAGTATGGTAGAACTGGATGCGATTCCAGAACCACAAACGATTACTGAAGATTTGATAAGGAACCTAAAGATTCAATCTGGATTGACATTCCATTGGCCACTCCGCAGATAAGGTGGGTAACTTCAGGCACCCGAGAGGTATTCCGGTAGCCTCAAGGACGGTGACAGGGAAGTTCTTGTTTACCCACACTTGCCATTGTTGTTGTTCCAGGCTGCGAGACCCGGCAGGAGGATGAGTATAGCGTCGTTCTGAACTAGTTTCAGAAGTGTACGTGTATATGACTCTGCCAGAGGGTTGTCGTAGTCAGTGGGAGCAGCGGAAGCATTGGTGGACATCAGGCTTATTTCTATTTATAGACCAAAGCAGATGTAGCGGAGATAGATCATCTATTTCTAATGTGACAGTCATGGGTTTGACGTCATCAGAATAGGGGATAGATCTGTTGAGAAGGTAGTAGGAAGTGATATTCCTATGCTACGATCGGTTATACTTTGGTCGTCACACAGTGGTTTCTCCACAAAGGAAATGGACACAATATCAAACATACTGATTACTAGATCTATGGTTTTAGATCTAGATTTGGGTGGTTTCCCAATCAGGGTACTTTCACAGCATTCTAAGAATATTTAGAATGGACGACTCCTGGCACGGTAATGTACCTGCAGGTGATGGAGTCACCCTCTCCAAAGGTGTCTTACAGACTAAAGGGGAGAGGGATGTGCATGATTGGCAGATCACTTGCTTAGGCAATTGAGTCAATCATGAGATGTCAAGTACCACACCAGATGTTGTTCTTGCACTAGATGCAACAAGTTGATATTGATCCAATACTGGAGAAGCAATCGGAAGCAGTTTTTAGAACATAAGTGGATGTTCTAAGGATATGATAACGACAGCCTCATTCGGTAGGCAGTTATCATTCCAGGCTTCCAAGGTGACATGGACGACAAGGAGGTTGTCAGAGTTATAGTTTTCCTTCTGACGAGGGGCAGTATTTTGGACAGGTGGTCCAAGGCAATACTGAGAGTGGCATGGCGCAGGATACTGATTAAGTTCAGTTGACGATACAGTCTAAGAAGTTTGGATTTGGAGTTCATTTATGAGCTCGGTCCCATCAGACATCCAGACACTCTAAGACAGGTATTGCTCATTTCGGGAGATGGCTTTCTCCGCGAACTTGAGATATAGAGAGACATAGAAAGAAACATCAGAGCGGATCCACTCGCTGAGGCTATTCCTCGAACGCAATAGTCTCGCAAACGAGCTTTGTGAGACTGACTAGTAGAGGAGTTGGGTGTTCGGTATCACACGGGCTGTGAGTATGCGACATCGCAATAATTAGCCCTGAGTGCAAGTGGGAGATTGTTGGAGATAGTGCCCTCAGAGTCAATTATTGGATCACAGGCACGTGATTGCAATGATTGAGGGAGGACCTATCCCGGGACGACAGTCTTACTTGAGATGATAGTTTGCTATCTGGTTTACTTTTATCATCATGTACTGCTTTAGGTGACATGACATGTCGCTATTGCACCTTGATAGAGCCCCTAGGATTCTTGCTTGACTACCGGCAGTATGAGGGCGATCATATACGTGAGAGCTGGAGTCTATAAGCACATCCTTAAAAGGTCCCTAGTCGTAGGAGTTTCGAGACAGGGCATCGATACTCCAGAGTAGACTAGTGTATACAGTCGAGACCCCGACGAGGGGCGGTGGCCGGTCTCACAAGCCACTGGTGTCAGTTGGTTCACCTAAGATGTATACAGGTGCTCATTGGGTTATGAGTACACCGGACAAGACTCGCCGGGAACATGCTAGTTGGTCTTATACCTGACGTCAGATAGCAGTTCCCAGGTGACATGTGTACAGGTTAGTTCATCGACCTGGGGATCGTCATTTGTCTCGTGTGAGTTCCCACTGTGCTTTGATTACTACCCTACCACGGCTCAAAGGAGTCGTGCAAACAGGTTTTAGTTGGGTACAGTCCCGAGCCACATGGAGGCAGTGAGCGGATCTTCGGGGGTTCGTCTCTCCCGGTATTGGGGGTGAGGTCGCGCTGTGTCTAGGAGAGCCATTACACGAAGTCCTTGGCCAAGGCAGGAGATTTACTGGTAGGTATTCCAGTAGTATCTCAGGGTGTTCTGGGCTACACTCCGACACGACTTGTACCGCTTTTGGGGGTCTGACTTTTACCCACCCCCTAGGCCCGACATGCGATGCTCATAGACGAACGGACCGGACTGTACGGATATTGTCACTGACAGGCTCAGTAGGGTGTCAGGATGAGTTCGCTCATCGACGTCCCTTTTAGTCAATAGCTGGTGGCCCGTTACGTATTGGCTTATACCTCTGACGTGCTAGTGGTTAAATCCACAGCCATAGTATTGACGAGTCTTTAGAGTCTACCACACTTTCAGTTACTCAAGTTTCGGGCGAAACGCTGTAGAGGCCGTATAGAGATATGGCAGGGTCCGATCAGATACGTGCGGTATTGCACGGATCAGGATCGGACGGTTTGTACTGGTAGCCGTATGGTTATATGGCAGGGTTCGATCAGATACGTGCGGTATTGCACGGATCAGGATCGGACGGATATTACTAGCCGGCTTTGGTTTAAGCCGGTCCTAGTTTAGTACAGTGTAGATTTTGTCTTTTTGCATTTGTATCCGGACGGAATACAGATGCGGGTGTGTATGCACAGTATCGGGGTTTTCCTGTAATTTATTACGGGACCAGTTTTCTGGAGTTGCCAGTTTGCATTCCGTTCCGGCCGGTTTTCCTTTGCTTTTTCCCGGCCGGACTTTTCCGATGGAGGGGGTTATTTGCAATTGTGCAAATAACATTTGTGGAGGGGGTTTCTTGTAAAAGATTGATTATGATAGCATCATTGTCTTTTCCACCATGCTTTTGTTTTTATTGTGACATGAAAGGGTATGGTTTGAAAAAGGCGAAGCATGGTGTATGTTTGTATGTGGTCACCCCTTTTGTATCTCCTACAATAACCTCCCTCCTTGATAATGATTCATTCCTCCACCATTCTCATATTGATTGGGCCGGCCACAATTTGGTGAGGGGAGAAAAATGAGAGGTTCATTTTTGTGTATCATTGGTTCATCTCTTTTTTTCTTTGCAAAAATTGATAGCATCATTTGCCTCCAAAGTTTCATTCTTCCCTCCATCTAAAGGCAACTCCAAAACCCCAAATGAGACACATAGATCTACACTACAGTTCCTACAGCAAATCTTGGACGCGTCGATTCGCCAGCTTCGCTCCCGAGTTGCCTCGGTATTGAGGTGGGAGCCCGTAAAAGCTGCAGGCGATGTGGTGCCCTTTCCGATGAGGAGGAGACGGACGGAGATCCCGCGAGGAGATCGGAGTGGAGATGAAGACCGGAGGACTTGGATCAGTCGGTACAACCTTTCTACACTCTTTACTGTTTGTTAGTTTAGCAATAATGGCAGATCCGGGTTAAAGTATACGATAGCGCCAAGTTAAAAAGTTTTATTCCGCATTTGGCATCTGTAGACTGCCGGGGCGCTAACGTAGACTTACAAGTACGGCGTACCACATGTGAGGCGTTGGCTTGACCCTTCTACGGCTGGACCGCTACTACTGTGTCACACTCCGGTTTTTTGAACTCTGCTCAAGTGTTGAGCTTTAGGGAATCTTGGGTATTTGATCGTTCGTTCGAAAACTTTAATACTGTCTGTTTATCTGGAATGTGATACAATATGTGGAATTCATATAGTTTAGGCATGAAATACGAAGTATGTGATATTTCACATTTATGATGTCTAAAGAGAATGTGGATTCCAAATATTGTAGTTTTACACTTTCTTTTCTATGACCGTAAGCGTAGTATGTTCGATATCGCCGGTTTCGTTGCTATACATCACGACAATCGGGGTACGCATACTTACTTACGTTGATGATATGAGATATTATGTGTTGCTGAGATATGATGTGCAGGATTGTCGCGATTGAATAGCCGGGGGTTTTATGTGAGATGAGAGTTTTATATTTTCATTCATGTAAATTCAAATGTAATGTAATATTCTTTTATTTGGGGCACTTCCGGGTTGAGGTTGTGTCACCAGTGTTGTATATTATTTACTTTTCCGCATTAGGATGGACCCAAGGAGGGGAGCACAAGGGACCGGGTTCTGGGGTTAAGTGAGAGGCCATCTCGAGTAGTCGAGACCAGGTCTCCTAAACTCCAAAATTGGTAGGTTCGCTTGCCGCTCTTGTAGGGGTCCAGGGTGTGGCTTGGCTATTCATCACGACTGTGGAATCCGTATTTTCTATTCTGGCTAAATACTAAATACGGACGTCCTAGTATATCCCACGTTATATCTATGTTTCTGCTGCCTGTGTTCTGTGATATCTGAGACGAATGACATATTATATATATGATATATAGTAGACGTTGCTTATGTTTTACACCCACGCTAGTCCCGTCCCGGTATGCCATTAGTTAAGTAACCTAACGGTGCATAACGGAACATTGCGGCGAATGCGGATGGCATAAGCGTACGTGTTATTTTCGTTTCTTTTCTGTGATTGGCTTAAGAACTTAAATGATGGGATTACATTAATGTGATTAATGTAAAGAAAATAAACCTAAAAAAAGATGTTGTAGAATCGGATTTGAAAACCACTCGGCTATTTATGAAAAATCTATATTTCAAAACTGCGGAGCTTAAGCCACTCCTTTTGAAAACCATTTGATTCTACAACGATATCAAGTTCAAAGCGTTAAAGATTTTCTTAAAAATCATCTGCAACCCTCCGTCATTTTAGGAAGTAGAGTACTTAGTATTCGTGCTATGTTTGTTGACTATAGTTAAGGCATAGTGTACGGTAGCTAAGTGATGTCTTCCTATATTGCATATGATGCAGATTAATTAGGACATTTTTATGACTTTGTTGACCTTAGTTAAGGGTCATATGAGTGGGTCTAATTGATCAAGAAATGACGGGTAGAACTTGACCGGTACTTATGATTTTTTGACCTTAGTTAAGGTCATAAGTGCTAGGGGTAAAAACCACATCGGGAATTTCAATAGTTGAAATTTGCAATGAGATTGCATACCTTCCATGTGATGGTTGGATCCCGATCCCACTGTGGGCAATAGTTGCTCCTAGGAGAGTTTTACAGTTTACAATTAGCTAACTCATTAGGTGTCTAGAAAGGTGTTAACGGGGCTCCGCCTCTGGGAAAATGATGTTTACTCTAATTAGGCCCGTGCGAAAGCACGGGGAACCTCCCTCAAGTACCGACACTGGCCTGGCTGAACGGTTAGCGAAGTTGTAGACTGTAATTAATCCTGGCTAGTTTTTCTTTTTAAGGTTTGAAAGAAAAACTCGATAAAAGCAGTGGGAAACATCGATTAGACAAGATAATAACCAATCTGATCTATGCAAGAGCTTTCGCTGAGTGTATTTTTCTCTCTCTCTTAATGGCAGATACCCATGACTGGACTCAAGCTTCTACTAGATAAAAACAAACTGAATGGGACCAATTATAAAGACTGGCTGAGGAATCTGAAAATAGCCTTGACTTATGATAAAGTATCATATGTCCTCACGGCTTCAGCCCCGCCCATCCCAGGTCCAAAATCCTCAGTTGCGGACATTGAAGTCCGCAAGACATGGGGCGCTGACTGTGCCACGGACAAATGCCTCACGCTTGCATCGATGGACAACACACATTAAAAGCAGCACTAAGACATGGACATTCACGGTATATTGCTCCATACAAAGGAGTTGTATGGAGAGCAATCCCACGTATTACGATACGAAGCATCAAAGAAATTGTTTCAGATGCGAATGGCTCCTGGCACACCAGTAGGAGACCATGTTCTGAAGATGATAGCTCTTATAGAAGAGCTTGAGGACCTTGGATGGACGATGGACAATAAACAATATATAGATATTATTCTGCAGTCCCTCCCCTCCACCTTTGCTCAGTTCATAGTGAACTTCAACATGCATGGCATGGAGAAGGAACTCCCTGAACTCCTTAACATGTTAAGGAGTGCAGAGAGCACTATGAAGTCAGCAAAAACTCCCGTTATGACTATTGGACAGTCTTCCTCTTCTCGCCCGAAAGCTAAGACCAAGGGAAAGAAAAAGAAGAAACCCACTAATCCTAAGGGTGGAGTTAAAAAGGTGAAGGGAAAGGAAAAGTCCAAGGCTGGAGACTCTGGGAAAGGCGAATGTTTTCATTGCCACAAGACATGACATTGGAAGCGCAACTGCACGGAGTACTTAAGTCTCAAGAAGAAGCATGGTGATGCTTCTGCTTCAGGTGCGTTTGTAACAGAAAACTATTTTTCAATAAACTCTGCTTCCTGGGTATTGGATACCGGTTCAGGTTCTCACATTTGCAATTCTATGCAGGGGCTGAGAAATAGCAAAGTTTTGAAGACAGGTGACCATACTCTCCGTGTTGGAAATGGTTCCAATGTACATACAGTCGCAGTGGGAGAGTATCACTTGGGGTTGCCATCTGGATGTATTTTGGTTTTGAATCCATGTTATTTTGTACCAAGTATGCTTTGTAATATAATATCCGTTTCTTTGTTAGACAATGAAGGATATAATTTTGTATTGCAGAACAATGTTATGAACATTCACCTGAATCAAATGTTGGTTGGGTATGGTACGCTTAATAATGGAATATATGTCCTAAATCAACACACAGTTTTCAGTATACAACACATTAACAAAAGAAAACTTTCAGAATTTAATGAAGCTTTTCTTTGGCACTGTAGACTTGGTCATATTAACGAAACAAGATTAAACAAGTTACACAAAGATGAATATTTAAACTCTTTTGAATATAAATCTTATGCAACTTGCCAGTCTTGTATCAAGGGTAAAATGACCAAAACTCCGTTTACTGGACACGGAGAAAGAGCTACTCAGCTCCTAGGCCTCATACATAGTGATGTATGTGGGCCAATATCTACACAGGCTAGAGGCGGTTTTTCATACTTCATTACATTCACTGACGATTTCTCAAGATTCGGTCATGTATTTTTTTTAAAGCACAAGTCCGAAACTTTCGAGAAATTCATTGAATATAAACAAGAAGTAGAAAAACAAACCGGCTTGAGTATCAAGATGTTTCGATCAGATCGAGGTGGTGAGTATCTCGGTACAGAATTTGCAAACTTCCTAAAAGAGAATGGGATTCTCTCTCAGCTCACTCCTCCTTACACACCACAGCACAACGGTGTGTCAGAACGACGGAATAGGACCCTATTAGATATGGTTCGGTCCATGATGAGTGACGCTGAGTTACCCATTTCGTTTTGGGGGCATGCATTGGAGACTGCAGCGTTTCTACTAAACAGGGTTCCAACCAAAGCCGTGTCTACCACGCCATATGAGATATGGCATGGGAAGAGACCATCTCTTAAGAGAATTAAGATTTGGGGTTGCCCGGCCCATGTTAAAAAGCAGAATCCGGACAAACTCGAGACACGGTCAGTCATGTGTAACTTTGTAGGATATCCAAAGAATTCTTATGGATATCTATTCTAGCACAAAGAGGAACAAAAAGTGTTTGTTTCTCAGTATGTCACATTCTTAGAAAAAGAGTTTTTCACAGATAAAGATGATGGCAAGGTGGTGGATCTAGAAGAGGTTCTAGAAACACAAACTACAAATGACGATTTGATTGAACCGACTGTTGCAATAGAAACTGAGGAACTTCGGCCACTCCGTAGGTCTGGTAGGACTTCTCGCCCACCGGAGAGGTACTACGGTTTCCTCATTGATGGTGACAGAGAAGATTGTATCATGGATGATGATGATCCTACCAGTTTTCAGCAGGCTATCACGAGTAAAGACTCTGTGAAGTGGCTGGATGCCATGAGATCCGAAATGGAGTCTATGTATGCCAACAAAGTATGTACTTTGGACGTTGTACCCCCTGGGGTAAAACCTATGGGGTGCAAATGGATCTTTAAAAGAAAGATTGGTGTAGATGGGCAGGTGGAGACCTATAAGGCAAGACTTGTGGCGAAGGGTTTTTGTCAAAGACCGGGTTTAGACTATGACGAAACTTTTTCTCCCGTAGCCATGCTTAAATCCATTCGGATCCTACTTGCTATTGCTGCTCACTAAGACTATGAAATCTGGTAGATGGACGTTAAAACCATATTTCTAAATGGAAATTTAGAAGAATGCGTTTATATGGATCAGCCAGAGGGCTTCATTGACAGTGGGAGCAGCGGGAAAGCATGTAAATTGCTTAAATCCATATATGGGTTAAAGCAGGCATCACGGAGTTAGAACATCTTTTTCGATGATGTCATCAAAGAGTTTGATTTCATCAAGAATCCATATGAACGTTGTGTTTATAAGAAGGCTGTTGGGAGAGCTGTCACATTCCTCGTATTGTACGTGGACGACATTCTTCTGATAGGAAATGATATTCCTATGCTACAGTCGGTCAAATCTTTCTTATCACTGAGGTTCTCCATGAAGGACATGGGTGATGCCACATACATTCTGGGCATAAGGATCTATAGGGATAGATCCAAAAGGTTATTGGGATTGTCCCAAACCAGGTACATTGACACCGTCCTAAAAAGGTTTAGTATGGAAGACTCCAAGCGGGGTGCCTTACCCGCTTGCCATGGGTCACTCTCGCCAAGGATTCTTGTCCAAAGACCGATGAAGAGAGAGCTCGCATGAGTGTTATACCCTATGCTTCGGCAGTAGGATCTATAATGTATGCGATGTTATGTACACGCCCAGATGTAGCTTACGCACTTAGTGTTGTAAGAAGGTATCAATCTAACCCAGGGGAGAATCACTGGACAGCTGTGAAGAACATTCTTAAGTACTTATGAAGGACTAAAGAATTGTTCTTGGTGTATGGTAATGGAGATCTCCAAATGGAGGCCTTTACCGATTCGAGCTTCCAGAGCGATAAGGACGACAACAAATCTATCTCTGGGTTTGTATTTACCCTCAATGGAGGGGCGGTGAGTTGGAAGAGTTCCAAACAAAATACCGTTGCAGACTCTACGATGGAAGCTGAGTATATTGCTGCAAATGATGCCGCTAAGGAAGCCGTCTGGATGAAGAAGTTCGTCTCGGAGCTAGGAGTAGTTCCAACCATTATTGATCCAATACCTTTGTATTGTGATAATAATGGGGCTATGGCGTTAGCCAAGGAGCCCAGATTCCATCAGCGGTCCAGACACATCCTGAGGCGTTTTCATTTGATCCGGGAGATTGTAGATCGCCGCGAGATCGAGATTTGGAGAGTAGACACAAAGAATAACGCCGCGGATCCATTCACCAAGGCCCTCCCTCAGCCGCAGCATGAGCGACTTTTTGAGATGTTGGGTATGAGATACGCCAATAACTGGCTTTAGTGCAAGTGGGAGATTGTTGGATCTATGTATGCCCTAGAGGCCATTATATGATAGTGGATGTATCTATACATGTATATATATTCAGTATGCATTCTTGCTCGACATGATAGTATGCTATCTGGTTCTACTTTATCTGACATGTTGATTTGATCATGCTTTTATTCATTCATACATGCTGAAAAAGCCCTGAGGATATCGGCTTGACTACTCTGATTATGATGGAGATCATACTAGTGGGACATCTGTAGTCTATAAGCATATCCTGGAATGTCTCTAGTCGTAGGTATATCAAGACGGGCATTGATATACCAGAGTAGACTAGCGTATATGATACTAGACCCATACGATGGGCGATGAATGTTCCCATATTCATCGATATTTGACATCAAGATCATATACGGGTGCTCAGTGGTGACTGGGTACAATGGACGGACTCACCGAGAACTCCTATATGGAATTATATCTATCGTCGGATAGCAGTTCTCAGGTGACACTGGTACAGGTTAGTCTGTAGACCTGAGATCTTAATAGAGTCTTGTGTGTTCTCCCACTGTACTTTGATTGCCACCCTACCACGGTTCTACTGAGTCGTGCAAAGTACAGTCCCGAGACACACGAAGACGATGAGCGATAGGAGGGGTTTCGTCTCTCCCGGTATTGGGAGTTGATGCTGTGCTGTGCCCGACTGGTTATATCAGTAAGTCCCTGGCCAGGACTGCTGAGATTTGCTGATAAGTGTTATCAGTAGTTTCTCGATCTGTTATAGACCATTCATCGGCACGACTTATTGAGTTATTGGGTTCGACGTGACCATCCCTAGGCTCGATATGCAGCATATCTGACGAAGAGACCGGACTGTACGGTAGTGTTGCCGGTTGGCTCGACGGGAGTTGTAGCAGGTTCGCTTGTTTTCTTCTGATCGCTCAATACCCGGGTGGCCATTACGTTTAGCTGAGCGCTTGCGGCTTGGGGGTGCTTGATATGATCATCACCCACTGCCGGCGTATTGACGAGTCTTAGAGTCCCACAAAGGAGTTACCTAGTCCAGGTGAAACATTGTGGTGTGCGTATGCGATATGCGCATGGACCCGATTAAAATGCGCGTATAGGATACCGTATATTGATCGGGCGGCTTGCTTTTGGTGGGGTCATATGTGATATGTCCGGATTGATAAATCAAGTGTTGATTTATCATTTAACCATTAGTTTTCTCACTTAAAACCTTTTCTTGAATGATGGATGTATGCATGCATGTATGTTTTTCTTCCTTTCTTTTAGTTTCATGCACATATGGATGTGCATACACACAAACATACATGCATCATCTTTCATGGTTGTTTACACATGGAAATGGTGGCAATATAAGACTCACACCATGGATATATATATGGATTATTATTTGATTTTATGTTTAAAACAAAATGGTAAAGAAAAGGATAATTCTTGCTTAGCTTCTACACTCTTCTTTAAACCTAACCATACTCACCTACTTCTAACCATGAGTTATTCTTCTCTTTGTGTTTTAAACTCAAGTTAAATAATGTCTCCATCATCTAACCATGGTTTGAGATGAGGATTAGAAAATATATATACATATATTTTCTTTTTACTTGCTATGGTTATCATTTTTACTCTTGTTAAAAGAAAGCCACCATCTTCTTCCTCCTTCACCATTTTCTCTCTAGTTTATTCTAGTGAGTAAAACACACATAAATGAAAGGTTTTTGAAGTGAGAATCATAACCACAATCTCATTCTACACAAGTTTAGCCAACTTGTTTAGAGTGTTCTCTTCATTTTTCATCTTGAAAAGTGAAGTTGCGAGCTTGGACGAGGAACTTCGGGTGGATCGTCGTGGACGTGAGAAGACTTCAAGAGGACCTTCTTCCAACACCCAAGAGGCCAAAGAGTCTAGCGAAGGGAGCTACAAAGGTTGTAGTCTCGAAACCCTAGTCTTTATTGCTTTTTACTATTGAAACCCTAATTTTCTAGGATCAATTCCTTTGTATGCTTGCTTAGCACCATAAAAATTTAAACTTTGTGACATGTGATGCTCCCAAACTCTACATAGGGTGCTAGGCAAACCTTTCAATTGACGCCAAGACCTGCTACAATGCGCTGCTCGGTCGTCCCTGGTTACACGAGTACAATATCATCCCTTCTACACAACATCAGTGTATGAAGTATTTCAAGGTTGGTCTTGAGTATACCGTAACAGGTGAGCTAAACCCATTTTCCGTGAACGAAGTCCGCAAGTACGAAGATGCAAAGTACTTTTTGCCAGATTTCGAGGACACGGAGAGGTGTCGCAAACTGGAGAACAAAGCCGCCGCCGCCATTCCTATTTTCGAGAGTGATACCAAAGAAGAAGAAGAGATAGTTTACTCTGGGCCGTCTCGACGCAACTGCAGGGTGTTTTTCGTCACCCCATTGAGATGGGAATACGCGCGCGCTGGTCAGGCGCAGTACAGATTCCCTCTGCCTAGGGTAGGCTGGGGTTTATTGATTGTGGAGATCCGAATCTCCGGTAGCCGCGAACTAAGCTGCCGTTAATTACCCCTCGCATTTGGAGCGAAGGAACCTCCGATTGACGGGTTAAACTGGTCATGCGAACTCAATATGCAGTGCGTTGGTGCGTGTGTATTTTTTTGTTTTGTTCCAGTTGTAAAAAAAGAGATATATACATATATATATTTTCTATATATAAAAACAAAAATAAATAAGTAAATAAATATTTGGAGAAAATTTTTTTAATTTATTATTATTTTTTTAATTTTAAAATATTATTTATAATTTTATTTTATTTATTTATTTTTATTTTAAATAAATAAAAAAAGGAGGAAGAAAGAAGAAAAGAAGAAAAGAGAATTTTGTTTTTTTTTTTAAAAGTGGGGTCACATGTTAGCATGTGACCTCTCGTATGAGGGGGGTCACATGCTAGCATGTGACATGGAGGGTCATATGTTAGCATGTGACCCCTCATGTGGGGGGGGTCACATGCTAGCATGTGACCCTTCATATGCTAGGGGGGTCACATGCTCAGCATATGAGAAGGCCATCACATGTTTAGCATGTGACCCGTCACATGCTGAGCATGTGAGAGAGCCATCACATGCTTAGCATGTGACGCCCGTCACATGCTTTGCATGTGACCAACATGTGATAGGGCTACATGTGACCCCGTCACATGCTTAGCATGTGACCCCATCTTTTTTTTTAAAATAACGTGGAGTTCAACTCCAAAAGAATTTTATATGGAAAAAAAAATATAATGTGGAGTTAAACTCCCCAAAAAAAGGGATTTTACTGTGGAGTTAAACTCCAAAAGAATTTCTGTAGTGGAGTTAAACTCCAAAAGAATTTTATTTGTGGAGTCGGATTCCAAAAGAATTTTATTTGTGGAGTTGAACTCCAAAAGATTTTCTCCTTTCTCCTTTGAGAAGAAACCCAAAATGGGTTCTCTTGAAACTCCAAGATCTAGATCTTGGATGATTAAAAAAAAGACCCATTTTCTTCTTTTGATGGAGTTTTGGGAGATGGGTTTATGGTAAAACTTTATTTAGTTTTTAAAAAAAAGAGAGCTAAGCTCTTGATTTATTTTGAAAATGAAAAGAAAGAGAAAGAACTTGAAGAAGAGAGAGTGAAGGCACAAACCCTAGGTTTTTGAGAAAATGAAAAAGTGTATTTTTATTCATCATCATGTTGCCTTATATAGGCTCACACATTTACATATAGCGCCTTGGGCTTTTCAAAATGGCTTTTTGCCTATCCCATGGCTCATGTGTCATTTGTTTTTACACATAAGCCATGAGCTTACAAAAATTTGGCTTTATGCCCATTTTGCATACATTCATGCACAAAAATTACATAAAAAATTTTTATTACATGATTTTTGTTGTTGGCATTGGGGAGGCCGGCCGCTGCATCGACTTGGGCATGGGCCCGCTTGACCTTGGCTTGGGCCCACCTAGCTTGGGGGTTGACCTTGACTTTGACTCGGTCAACCGGGGTGTAAATTTTTACCCCAACAAATTGCCCCCCATCAATAAATGCACACAGCATATGTGGGTCGTGTGCATGAAATTGATGGATCTTCTTTCACGTGGAGGCGACTTGTTTTGGTTCCCACTTTTTGGGATGCACTGCCCTTTTTACGACATGGACGGTCGACGCTTGACGTGTCTCCGAGACGGAGTGTCCATGGTAGACGTTTCCCTGGCCCGGAGCGATCTGGTTCCCACATTATAGGAAGCATGCACTGCACCGCCCTTTTTGCGACATGGACGGTCGACGCTCTGATCCGGAGCGATTTGGGTTCCCAATTTGCGGGAGCCTGCACCGCCCTTTTTGCGACATAGACGGTCGACGCTCTGATCCGGAGCGATTTGGGTTCCCAATTTGCGGGAGCCTGCACCGCCCTTTTTGCGACATAGACGGCGCCCTTTTTGCGACATAGACGGTCGACGCTCTGATCCGGAGCGATTTAGGTTCCCAATTTGCGGGAGCCTGCACCGCCCTTTTTGCGACATAGACGGTCGACGCTCTGATCCGGAGCGATTTGGGTTCCCAATTACGAGAGCCTGCACCGCCCTTTTTGCGACATAGACGGTCGACGCTCTGATCCGGAGCGATTTGGGTTACCGCCTTTTTGCGACATAGACGGTCGACACTCTGATCCGGAGCGATTTGGGTTCCCAATTTGCGGGAGCCTGCACCGCCCTTTTTGCGACATAGACGGTCGACGCTCTGTTACGCAACGATTTTGGTTCCCAATTTGCGGGAGCCTGCACTGCCCTTTTTGCGACATAGACGTTCGACGCTCTGTTACGAAGCGATTTGGGTTCCCAATTTGTAGGAGCCTGCACTGTCCTTTTTGCGACATAGACGGTCGACGCTCTGATACGAAGAGATTTGGGTTCCCAATTTGCGGGAGCCTGCACTGCCCTTTTTACGACATAGACGGTCGACGCTCTGATCCGGAGCGATTTGGGTTCCCAATTTGCGGGAGCCTGCACTGCCCTTTTTGCGACATAGACGGTCGACGCTTTGTTACGAAGCGATTTGGTAGACGTGCACCCGGCACGGAGTGTCGCTGGTCGACGTTTCCCCGAGGCGGAGTGTCTGCTGTCGATGTGCCCCCGGCACGGAGTGTCTGCTTGACGTTTCGCCGAAGCGGAGTGTCGCTGTTTGACGCAAAGGTCGATGTTGGAATTGGTTAGTTTGATTTTTTTGACTTGAGTTGACATCAGCATCGCTATACTGGAATATGGTACCAGGAGCGAATCATCGTCTGCCATGAGAGGATTTGGGATTGGTTTTTTGTCGGCATCTGTATTGCTGCACTGGAGTAATGCCAGGTGCAACTCATCATTTGCCCTGGGAGTATTTGGGAATTGGTGGCTTAGGAGACAGGTTCATATCCCTGTCACCTAAGGTTTTTCAATTTTATGGGCCCTGAGGGTCCCATAAAAGCATTTTCTCCCTACGAGTCGAAAGGATCTCGTAGGTGTATTTTCTCCTTAGGAGTCGTGGGGACTCCTAAGTGTATTGCTCTTTTGTGAGTCGTAAAGATCTCTTGCGGGAATTTTCTCCTCACAAAGTCGAGAGGACTTTACGAGTGCATTTCATCTCCTTTTTATGAGTTTGCGCCCTTTCGGATTTTCACAAACTCGTCGGCAGTCCTGCTGTTTTTACTCACGGAGCCCTTTCGGGTTTTTATCCGTGCCTATTTTGCTTGTGGACATACCATTTTATTTATATTTTTATTATTATTATATTTTTATTTTTTTTATTTTTTTGGACTTTGAATGCGGTCTCACCAGTAGGACTTGGAAGAGATTGGGATCGTTTTACGCCCGTGGATTGTATACGGTTTTGCAGGATGTATGATCCAGACCGTAGGGCCGAGAAAATTTCGGGACTTTGTTGGCGTCTGCATCGCTGCACTGGAATATGGTACCAGGAGCGACTCATCATTCGCCGTTGGGGTATGGGATTTGGAATTTGGTTGGCGTCTGCATCGCTACACTGGAATATGGTACCAGGAGCGACTCATCATTTGCCATTGGGGTATAGGATTTGGAATTTGGTTGGCGTATGCATTGTTGCACTGGAATATGGTACCAGGAGCGACTCATCATTCGCCATTGGGGTATGGGATTTGGAATGAATTTGGTTGGCGTCTGCATCGCTGCACTGGAATATGGTACCACGAGCGACTCATCATTCGCCACTTGGGGATTGGGATTTGGAATTTGGTTGGCGTCTGCATCGCTGGACTGGAATATGGTACCAGGAGCGACTCATCATTCGCCACTTGGGGATTGGGGAGCGATGGCTTAGGAGACAGGTTTGGATCCCTATCACCTAAGACTTTTCAATTTTATGGGCCGTGAGGGTCCCATAAAAGAATTTTCTCCCTACGGGTCGTAAGGATCCCGTAGGTATATTTTCTCCTTAGGAGTCGTGAGGACTCCTAAGTGTGTCTTTCCTTCGTGAGTCGTAAGGATCCCAAAATGTTTGTTCTCCTCATGTATCTGAGGACACATGAGTGGGTCTTCTCAATGGAGCATAATTCCACAGGCGGAGACCAGCCGCGTAACTGGTGATTGCGGTGGGGCATGGGTATGAAGAGAATTATTTGAGCCCATGGATTGTATACTGTAGTCAATTTGGGGACTAACCGTAGGGCCGGAAGAATTTTGAAAAATTGGATTTTGGTTGGCGACTGCATCGCTGCACTGGAATATGGTACCAGGAGCGACTCATCATTCGCCGCTGTATTGTTTTTTTATTTTTGTTTTGTTTTACCACGATTGCTCTATCATTTCAGCTTTTCTTATCGCGAAGGTCGCGATTGCCCCATCATTTCGGCTTTTATTCGCGGTTGCCACATCATTTCGGCTTTATTTCATCTTTATTTTACTCGCTGATTTTGTTGCGAGTTGCCCTATCATTTCGGCTGTTCTCTATTTTTCTTTTATTTACATATTTTTTTTACATTCCCAGTTTAACGACTTAGAGGTCGATTGTTTCCCAGTTTAACGACGTGGTGGTCCTCTTTGCTTATCCCAGCTCCTTGAACATTGATCTTGGCGGAGCTGTGTTGATGACCTAGCTCTGTGGCTTGCCGATACATCCGAGGATTGAGAGGTTTTTCCAAGCTTATATTGGTCCTCTGCCCAATCTTTGAAAACACAGCAGTCTTCAATGGTATGACTCAGCACTCTATGGTATGGGCAGTATATGGGATTGCCAGTCATATTCATTTCATGTGGCCTCTTCGGAATAGGCAGTTGCAGGCCATTGTTCAGGGCTTCCTCGAATATATCGCGGACCTCATCCCTCCTAAAGAAGTACACCTTCTTCCTTCTCTCCATCAGAGTAGGTGCCCTCACTGACGCCGGTCCCTGAGGCCGATCAATCTTTGGTTCGCCCTGCACATGTCTGGGAGGGTTAGGTTCCCAAAAGTTTTCAGTCTCCATTTGCATGAAATCGGCGGTCGTTGCTTGACTGTTTGCTAACATGCCTTTAAACAGTTCTATCTCTCCCGTCTTGTATTGCCTTTCGACCCAATCTTTGAAGAAGAAGAAGTCCTCAATGGAATGAGCTATCACCCTATGATAGGGGCAATATTTTAGGTCATCGGTCATATTCTCTTCTTGCGGTCTCTTTGATTCTGGCAGTTGTAGACCGTTTCTTAGGGCGTCCCTGAATATCTTGTGGACCTTTTCCCTCTTGAAGGAATAGACCTTTTCCAGCTTCTCTTTCAGAGGCGATTCCCCCCGGGCATATGTATCGGAGGGACTGGAGGCTGATTGCGGCCTTTTTTCGCGAAGGGCTCCGCTTTTAGGTTTAAAGGGATATCAGTTGGCTGCTTCCGGGTACCAATCCCTGGCTCATGAGCCAAAATTTGATTCTGCTGTAATTGCAATCGAGCGACTTGGGTCGCGAGATCTGCCACGACGTTTGCCAGCTCGTCAACTTTGGAATAGACCTCGGCCATCTTCTCATCCCTGTCCTGAAATTTCCTTTGAAGCCATTGGAATAATGCTTGTTCTATAGTTTCGGCTATGACAACCGGGTAATCTTTATTGCCTGAGCTCCATTCCGTAGGAACCACGGGCTCCTCTGGCTTATCGGCCTGAGCGGGCTCTTCATCATTTAGATTGAGCCGATGCTGGGTAGCGTCAACCGTATCATCACCATGGCTGTGAAGAAGAAGAGGGTTCGTTTCTTCATGTCCGGCCATGTAGACAGTGTGGATAACACATTCAGCCATTCTTTCACTACTGGCAGCTGGTTTCGCGGAGCGGTCCGGGCTTTGGAAATTCATAAATTTTAACATGGCCAGAGCCCTAGCCCTTTTGTTGGCTCTATATCTGAGCCGCTTCTGCCTTAGCTTCTCTGCCTTAAGCGCTTGGCATGCTTCTGCTCTTTGGGAAGCCGCCATGGGCCGAGTGATGGGGATGCTTGAGAAGACATCTGCCCGCGTGTCCGTCGAAGGTATCTCCTGGGCTTGCCCACGACGTCTGGCAACTTCTTTTGTTCCGATGGCTTTACCCCCAGTTGGGGCGATGGAAAGCCGTCCAGACACCGATTTGCGTTTGGGTTGGGGCGCCCTCGAGACCACCACATTTGGCTTCTTGCCTTTTGAGGCCGGTTTGTCTGCCACCGGGGCTCGAGGAGCTGGGATGGCGCCAACTGGTATGAACACAATAGAGCCGAATGGTAGCAGCGGCTCCTCTCATTGTCGCCCGAGACTGGCCGGAAGAACCGTCCTAGAGTCTATCCTCATCGTGTAGGTGACGGGAGCTGAGTTCATCATCGAAGACATCGTCAGAAGGTGATTGCTTGAAAATCTGCATGAAAAAGCATTATTTTAGTATAAATACAGGTATGTATATTTATTGGGTTCGTATGAACGTTTAACCCGAAATATGGGAGGAGAGATTTGTCCCACCGGGCGTGCCAGAATCTGTAGGGTGTTTTTCGTCACCCCATTGAGATGGGAATACGCGCGCGCTGGTCGGGCGCAGTACAGATTCCCCCTGCCTAGGGTAGGCTGGGGTTTATTGATTGTGGAGATCCGAATCTCCGGCAGCCGCGAACTAAACTGCCGTTAATTACCCCTCGCATTTGGAGCGAAGGAACCTCCGATTGACAGGTTAAACTGGTCATGCGAACTCAATATGCAGTGCGTTGGTGCGTGTGTATTTTTTTTGTTTTGTTCCAGTTGTAAAAAAAGAGATATATACATATATATATATATATATATATATATATATATATATATATATATATTTTCTATATATAAAAACAAAAATAAATAAGTAAATAAATATTTGGAGAATTTTTTTAATTTATTATTATTTTTTTAATTTTAAAATATTATTTATAATTTTGTTTTATTTATTTAATATTTATTTATTTTTATTTTAAATAAATAAAAAAAAAGGAGGAAGAAAGAAGAAAAGAAGAAAAGAGAATTTTGTTTTTTTTTTTAAAAAGTGGGGTCACATGTTAGCATGTGACCCCTCATATGAGGGGCCCTTCATATGAGGGGGGTCACATGCTAGCATGTGACCCCTCACAAGCTAAGGGGAAACATGTGACCCCTCATATGAGGGGCCCTTCATATGAGGGGGTCACATGCTAGCATGTGACCCCTCACAAGCTAAGGGGGAGTCACATGCTCAGCATGTGACCCGTCACATGCTCAGCATGTGACCCGTCACATGCTCAGCATGTGACCCGTCACATGCTCAGCATGTGAAAAGGCCATCACATGCTTAGCATGTGACCCGTCACATGCTTAGCATGTGAGAGGGCCGTCATATGCTTAGCATGTGACCCAACACATGCTTTGCATGTGACACCCGTCACATGTTAAACATGTGATGGGGCTGCTTAGCATGTGACCCCGTCACATGCTTAGCATGTGACCACTACCTTTTTTTTAATAACGTGGAGTTCAACTCCAAAAGAATTTTATATGGCTAAAAAAAATATATAATGTGGAGTTAAACTCCCAAAAAAAGGGATTTTTACTGTGGAGTTAAACTCCAAAAGAATTTCTGTAGTGGAGTTAAACTCCAAAAGAATTTTATTTGTGGAGTTGGACTCCAAAAGAATTTTATTTGTGGAGTTGAACTCCAAAAGATTTTCTCCTTTCTCCTTTGAGAAGAAACCCAAAATGGGTTCTCTTGAAACTCCAAGATCTAGATCTTGGATGATAAAAAAAGAGACCCCTTTTCTTCTTTTGATGGAGTTTTGGGAGATGGGTTTATAGTAAAACTTTATTTAGTTTTAAAAAAAAAGAGAGCTAAGCTCTTGATTTATTTTGAAAATGAAAAGGAAGAGAAAGAACTTGAAGAAGAGAGAGTGAAGGCACAAACCCTAGTTTTTTGAGGAAATGAAAAAGTGTATTTTTATTCATCATCATGTTGCCTTATATAGGCTCGCACATTTACATATAGCCTCTTGGGCTTTTCAAAATGGGTTTTTGCCTATCCCATGGCTCATGTGTCATTTGTTTTTGCACATAAGCCATGAGCTTACAAAAATTTGGCTTTATGCCCATTTTGCATACATTAATGCACAAAAATTACATAAAAATTATTTGTTACGTGATTTTTGTTGTTGGCATGGGGGAGGCCGGCCGCTGCATCGACTTGGGCATGGGCCCGCTTGACCTGGGCTTGGGCCCACCTAGCTTGGGGGTTGACCTTGACTTTGACTCGGTCAACCGGGGTGTAAATTTTTACCCCAACAGCAACAACCCGGGACCGTCCACCCCCATATTGATCTTCGGAAGCGACTCCGAAGATGAGGTTAATGCTGTGTTCTCCAGTCGGCCGTCAATACAAGCATTCCCTGGTGATAATCAGAGTCCGCAAATTACCATGATTCCGCGGGAGCACTACAAAGACCTCGACGCACTTGAAGCTTACAGTGTGCAAGACCTACAGACATTTTACGTCCCTCCCAGGCGAAAAGGTGAAAAGACGATCCTATTCTACCGGTCCACGGAAACAAGAGTGGAGAAAAAAATCTGGCACGGCGCGGATTCTACACTTGACAGGCTCCAACCTATCCATTTGCCCAGATATTACACAAACGGACTAAAAAGGTTATTGAAATGCCAAGGGGTGCCTTTCAAACAGACTATTCGATAAGCTCGGTTCTACAACAGGATTTGGGATGTCCCTGGGACTCAGCATAAGTTGCCCAATGGGAGAATAGAAACGCTTGTGCTTGGATATGTGAGACCCGAGAAACAGGAACGAGTCCATGGTAGCTATGCCATATATAACTTCGATGAAGAAGAGGACGCCCTGCCAGAAAATGCCGACCCCGTACCAAAACTAGATCCTGCAATCAAAATGCCGAGTCTGTCATTTGAAGAACGAATTGACAAGCTTATCAGGAAAGTGGGTCAAAAAGCTCGAGACGACCATAATCGCGAAATGATCATCTATGAGAAAGCCAGGATGCAACGCCTTCTTCAACAGGCTGTAAAAAATGAAAATGCTCCTCCCTGTCAACCTGTTGTGCGAAGGGCCCGACGCAGAGGCAGAAACAAGTCAAAAAGAGGAAAAGACGCTCGGCGGCAACAAAGCGGGACTAAGAAGTCACGCTGTCGGGAATCAAGCGGCCCGGATTTGTCCTTTATGAAGAAGATGAGTCGAGCATACTCTTTTCCTCAAGACAAGACAATGAAGATACTTGATCTCGCTATAAAACATCAAATAATTACGCTTCCGTAGTCCAAACACCCTGAACAAGCTAACGAGGTCTCTCATCCGGGCTATTGGTCTTATCACCGAGCAATAGGACACCCTCTCGAAGACTGCTTCACCTTCAAGAATTGGGTCGAAGACCAATATCAGCAAGGCAGGTTCGCTCTATCCAGTAGCTGGAGGATAAGTCCGCCACAGAAGCACGAACCAAAAGCCGCGCATACAGCAAGAGTAGAACCAGATCAACGCCGGTCTTGGAAGCGAGCTCGTACTTGTCATATGATAACGCTATAAAAAAAAAGAGCATGAGAATATGGATGACCTCCCTTGGTGCTTTGAAAACAACAATGACGAGGTGATCTCAGAGTTTCCACCGGCGCCAAAAGAGGTGGAAGATAGAATACACACCACTGCAGATAACCTCAAGATGATTGAGTTCGGGACGGCAAATGACCCGCGACCGACATTCGTTAGTGAGCTGCTATCCGAAGAAAGGTGGCTGCACTGAAAGACGTGCTCATGCAGCATAAAGATTGCTTCGCATGGAACTACTCCGAGATGCCAGGATTAGACCCAGAGATTGCTGTTCACAAACTGGCCATATCCCCGGACGTCAAGCCAATCAAACAGGCGCCGAGAAGAATGCGGCTCGAGTTTGAGATGAGCATCAACGCCGAGGTCAAGAAACTAATCGATTCTGGCTTCAACAAAGAGGTTCAGTACCCCGATTGGATCGCCAACATCATTCCGGTAATGAAGAAAAATAGGACAGTGCGCGTATGCGTGGACTTTCGGGATCTAAATAAAGCTTGTCCGAAGGATGACTTCCCAGTACCGGTCACCGAGATGATGATAGATAATACGTCCACTCATGAGGTTTTGTCCTTCATGGACGGCTCATCAGAATATAATCAGATAAAGATGCATCCCGAAGACCAGAAACACACTGCTTTCCGAACTCCTTTAGGTATATTCTGTTATAAGGTAATGCCTTTCGGTCTAAAGAACGCCGGTGCCACCTATCAGAGAGCCATGACAAAGGTCTTCGATGACCTCATACATGAAATCGTCGAATGTTATATCGATGACCTCGTGGTGAAAAGCAAATCATACGAGGAACATCTCGAACATCTGAAGATAGTATTTCAATGCCTTCGGCAATACAACTTGAAGATGAACCCTCTCAAATGCCCATTCGGAGTTTCTTCAGGCAAATTCCTAGGATTCATTGTCCGGCACCGAGGTATCAAGATAGATCCGTCGAAGATCAAGGCGATCATGGAAATGCCCCCGCCAAGGACTCTCAAACAGTTGCGGTCTCTCCAAGGAAAGCTCGCGTACATCCGGCGATTTATAGCCAATCTCTCTGGCAAATGCCGCCCCTACAGTCAGTTGATGAAAAAAGGGACCCCGTTCGTCTGGGATCACAAATGCCAAGGCACGCTGGTCGAAATCAAGCAGTATCTGCAGAATCCGCCAGTGCTGGCTGCTCCGGTCAAAGGAAAGCCCCTCATTCTTTATACAACCGCCCTCGAAGGATCTTTAGGCGCGCTGTGGGCACAAGAGAATGACCAAGGGAAAGAAAGAGCTCTCTATTACTTGAGTAGAGTTCTCCTGGGGGCAGAAAGCAATTGTTCTCCTATCGAAAAACACCACCTGGAGTTGATCTTCGCGATAACGAAACTCCGGCACTATGCGTTGGCGCATGAAGTCCGTCTCATATCGAAGGCGGACCCCCTCCAATACTTGATGTCAAAAGCCATATTGACGGGGCGACTCGCTAAATGGGCCCTGCTCTTGATGGAGTTCTCAATAACTTATCAGCCTCTTAAGGCAGTGAAAGGCCAGGCCATCGCCGACTTCCTCGCTGAGCATCCAATACCTGCCGATTCTCCTTTGAATTGCGAGCTGCCAGACGAATATGCGTTTGATGCGATCGACGGTGTTAACGCCCGATGGGAACTTTACTTTGATAGAGCATCCTCCATGAAGAAGCGCAAACAGAACACCACTGTAATCAAATCACGGGTAGGCTTTATCTTCGTGACCCCAGAAGGAGGGATAATGTGCTTTGCTTTCTCCTTAACAGAGCCGAGGACGAACAATGAAGCTGAATACGAAGCTCTGATAGCAGGCCTCGAGATCTCCATCAACATGGGAATTGAAAACCTCCTCATATACGGAGACTCCCAACTGGTCGTTAGTCAAGTAAACGGCGACTACCAGACATGCAAACAAGAACTGGTAAAGTACGGCGAGAGAGTACAGCGACTGCTGACTCAAATTCCCTCCTACATGCTGGAAAGCATACCATGGGCTGAAAATAGCAAGGCGGACACGTTAGCCAAGCTCGCTAAAGAACTGGCTGATGAGAACCTCGATGACGTCAGAATCGTGGTACAAAACCGTCGAGTTCTTGCACCGGCAGAAATATCTCCAAAATCATTTGAGGAAAAGGAAGCGATTGAACAGACGACCCTACAAGCAAAAGACCAAGAGAAAGTTGAAGATTGGAGAGAAGCCTTTATAGACTACTTCAAATCCCGTCGAACGCCCGAAGACGCGTCCTCAAAACATCAGCCCATGAAGCGAGCCTAATCGTTCTCCTTCATCAATGATACTTTGTACAAGAGGTCGTTTGATTCTCTGTGGTTGAGAGGCCTGGGACCTGAAGAAGCGAAAAGAGTCGTCCAAGAAGTTCACGACGGACTCTGCGGTTCTCACCAAGCAGGCCCGAAGATGAAACTGAAGATCAAACGAATGGGTTATTACTGGCCCACGATGATCCAGGACTGTCTCGAGTATGTGAAGCAATGCCATTCGTGCCAAATCCATGGGGACTTTATCCACCAGCACCCAAATCCTCTACATCCAATAGTGGCTAGCTGGCCATTCGAAATGTGGGGAACTGACATAGTCGGCCCCATCGAACCGGCATCGTCCAGGGGACATCGTTTCATCTTGGAGACGACTGATTACTTATCTAAATGGGCAGAAGCGGTACTGCTGAGGGAAGTGAAGACGGAGAATATTCTCCATTTCTTCAAGACGCACATCATTTATCGGTTTGGGACTCCGCGGCGGATCATATCTGATAACGGTCCAGCCTACGGAAGCCACAAGATTAGTCGCTTCGCGTAGCAACACAACATAGACTAGAGGTATTCCTCAGTTTATAATCCCCGAGCTAACGGTCTAGCTAAGGCTTTCAACAAAACCTTGACGAAGATCGTAAAGAAGACGGTGTCCCGAAATAAGAAGGACTGGCACGAGTGACTACAAAAAGCTCTCTGGGCGTATCGAACTACGTTCAAGACAGCCACGAACACAAGGCCGTACGCATTGGTATTTGGTACAGAAGCGGTACTCCCCCTCAAGATAGAGTTACCCTCTCTACGAGTAGCAGTCCATTATGAGCTAACGGATGAAGAGAACGCTCACCTTCGGCTGGAGGAGCTCGATGCCCTTGATGAAACCCGGCTCATAGCGCAACAAAATCTTGAAGCTTATAAAGCAAAGATGACGCGCTCATATGAAAGATTGACCAGGCCGAGGACATTCCGCCAAGGCGAACTCG
Organism: Agapanthus africanus; assembly: GCA_030015575.1. Lineage (NCBI taxonomy): Eukaryota > Viridiplantae > Streptophyta > Magnoliopsida > Asparagales > Amaryllidaceae > Agapanthus > Agapanthus africanus. The sequence continues at coordinate 496,615,588 of CM057347.1, read as the reverse complement.
TGCTAGTGGTCAAAAGACCTATGATCCCCAATCGCGCCAAGCGGGGAAAATTCGAGCCGAACTATGAAGGCCCATACATTATAGACAAGGTCTACCAGGGTGGAGCCTATCTACTCATGGACATACATGGCGAAAGACTTTTCAGGCCAATAAATGGTCACTTCTTGAAAAAATACTACGCCTAATGAGTTACGGCCCAGGTCAATGATAGATGACGACGACCATGTCCGCTCGCTATCTTCCTAAGCCCGAACTCCATAAGTAGTAACGGCCTTCTTCAACAACGGACCGAAACGTCCTTAAACTAACTGCGGACCGAAACGTCCTTAAACTAATGACGGACCACTACGTCCTAAAACTAGCTGTTGACCGGGATGTCGATAAACTACGGTGGATTGCAACATCCCAAAGCTGATACAAAAAAAGAGAAAAAAATATATAAAATAATAAAAACGGTATGTCCATAAGAAAATGGGCACGGATGAAAACCCGAAAGGGCTCCGTGAGTAAAAACAGCAGGGCTGACGGCGAGTGCTTATGAAAACCCTAAAGGGCGCGACCTCGTTATATAAAAAAAAAGAAAAGAAAAAACGGTATGTCCATAAGCGAAATGGGCACGAATGAAAACCCGAAAGGGATCCGTGAGTAAAAACAGCAGGGCTACCGGCGAGAGTTTGTGAAAACCCGAAAGGGCGCAACTTCGTTAAAAGACACTTACAGGGTCCTCTCGACCTTGCAAGTAGAAACCACCCGCGTGGGATCCTTACGACTCACAAGGGAGCAACACACGTAGGAATTCTCACGATTCTTAAGGAGAAAGCACACTTGCGAGATCCTCACGACTCGTAAGGAGAACTCTCTTATGGGACCCTCACGGCTCATAAGATTTAAAAGTCTTAAGTTATAGAGACCTGAACCTGTTCTTAAGCAACCCCCCACAACCTTCGATATTGCCCTACAAGCGGCTCAATACTGACCCTTGTATACAATCTACGGGCGCGAATAAACATTTCCCTAGCCAAGTCCCACCCGTGACTAGGGATATGTTCACACGATGAACAACTCTTGTAAGTCCTCTCGACTTATAAGGAGAAAACCCTTTTGTAAGATCCTTATGACTTACAGGAGAATATGCACTTAGGAATCCTCACGATTCCTAAGGAGAAAACACACCTACGAGATCCTCACGACTCGCAAGGAGAAACACCTTTGTGAGACCCTTACGGCTCATGATGTCAAAAGCCTTGGTCGATAGGACCCTAACCCTATTCGCTAAGCCACCTTTGTTCGATGTCGACAGAGGCAAATGATGATTCTCTCTTGGCAATATCCCAGTTGTAGTGGTGCTGATGCCGAAATCGGTGTCTAATTCCGAGCTTGCAGCAAAAAGCCAGCAAGCTACACATGCATACGAAATAACCGAAATGATGGGGCAACTTAAGATAAAATCAGCAAGTAAAAATGTATGCATGCGAAATAGCCGAAATGATTGGGCAACTCGCAATAAAAAACAGCGAGTAAAAATAAAACAAATAGCCGAAATGATTGGGCACCGCGAAAAATAGCCGAAATGATTGGGCACCGCGAAAAATAGCCGAAATGATTGAGTATCGCGGAAAGAAATAAAATAAAAATAAAAATGAAATTTACGCCCTACAGGTGATATTACATCAATCCCTGTATACAATTCAGGGGCACAAACAAAGAAGAAATCGCACTCCTCCTCTCCCAGGTTTCATCAGAAGAAGAAACCAAATCTCGATGAGTCACAGATAGCCTGGAAATTATCTCAACATTCGTCTCAACAGACACAACATTAAGCAAAGCGGAACAGCGGCAACTCCCAGTTGCATGACTCGGCGGTATGCAGACGACCGAGAGTGAAATTCTGACTCCGTGAAATACGGATAAAGTCAACCCTTCCTGGCTACTTGAAACGCGGATTATGTCACTTCTGACCCGTGGAAAACATCCAGAGCGGATCCTGGTCCTCGCAGAGCACGGCAGTGAACCCGTGTGAAGCATCCAGGGCGGAGCCTGGTCCTCGCCGAACACGGCAGTGAACCCATGGGAAGCATCCAGAGCAAATTCCTGGTCACGTGGAACGCGGATAACGTCACTCTTTGACCCCATGGAAAACGTCCAGAGCGAAGCCTGGTCCTCGCCGAACACGGCAGCAAACCCATGGGAAGCATCCAGAGCAAAAATTCCTGGTCACGTGGGACGCAGATAACGTCACTCTTTGACCCCGTGGAAAACGTCCAGAGCGGATCCTGGTCCTCGCAGAGCACGGCAGTGAACCCGTGTGAAGCATCCAGAGCGGAGCCTGGTCCTCGCCGAACACGGCAGTGAACTCGTGGGAAGCATCTAGTGCAAAATTCCTGGTCACGTGGAACGCGGATAACGTCACTCTTTGACCCCATGGAAAATATCCAGAGCGGAGCCTAGTCCTCGCCGAACATGGCAGTGAACCCGTGTGAAGCATCTAGTGCAAAATTCCTGGTCACGTGGAACGCGGATAACGTCACTCTTTGACCCCATAGAAAATGTCCAGAGCGGAGCCTGGTCCTCGCCGAACAAGGCAGTGAACCCGTGGAAAGCATCCAGAGCAAAATTCCTGGTCAAGAGGAACGCGGATAACGTCACTCTTTGACCCCGTGAAAAACGTCCAGAGCGGATCCTGGTCCTCGTAGAGCACGGCAGTGAACCCGTGTGAAGCATCCAGAGCGGAGCCTAGTCCTCACCGAACACGGCAGTGAACCCGTGTGAAGCATCTAGTGCAAAATTCCTGGTCACGTGGAACGTGGATAATGTCACTCTTTGACCCCGCGGAAAACGTCCAGAGCGGAGCCCGGTCCTCGTAGAGCACGACAGTGAACCCGTGTGAAGCATCCAGAGCAAACATCGGACTGTTGAGTCCTTAAAATCCATGGACTATGATGTCCTTAACCTCGATCTCAATGTCTTAAAACTAACGATCAACCATGATGATTCTAGACTGATTTTACCTTGGTTCGAGGGTACATCTCTTCACTCTTTTGATATTTGTCATTGTAATTCCTCAACGTCTTCAAAGAGGTGACAGTTCCCAGTAACCACACGCTTCGTGGATTGTGGATTCCTTAAATCCACGGACTATGATGTCCTTAACCATGACCATGATGTCTTAAAACTAATATCAGACTGTGAGGTCCTTAAGCTCACGGACTATGATGTCCTTAACCTTGACCGTAATGTCTGAAAACTAACATTGGACTGTAGGGTCCTTAAATCCACGGACTATGATGTCCTTAACCTTGACCGTAATGTCTTAAAACTAACATTGGACTGTGGAGTCCTTAAATCCATGGACTATGATGTCCTTAACCTTGACCGTGATGTCTTAAACTAACATTGGACTGTGGAGTCCTTAAACCCATGGACTATGAGGTCCTTAACCTCGACTGCGATGTCTTTGAACTATGGTACCCTCGAAAACATCCAAAGCAACCCCTGACCCCGTGAAATACGGATAAGGGCAACTGTACCCAGCACTTGCGGGTCCTCACGACCTGTAGGGAAGAAAACTCTCTTGTGAGATCCTTACGACTCTCAAGGGAAAACCCGCTTAAGAATCCTCACGATTCTTAAGGAGAACTTACACCTATGGGATCCTCTCGACCTGTTGGGAGAAAAACTCTTTATGAGACCCTCACGGCTCATAAAGCTCAAAAGTTTTAGGAGGCAGATCTTAACCCTGAATCCTAAGCCATCGCTGCCCTGCAAAGAGACCAAGATAAACTGTCCGCAGAACACGTTCAATAAAAAGAGACACACCATTGAGAAGAAAAAATATGTCTTTTATTCATAAACCAAAATGGATACAAAGCACAATTCATGAAAAAACAAAAAATATATACTCTCATTCAGGAGTATGTACAAAAAAAAATGTACAAGTCTTCAGGCCGACGGGCGATTTAGCAACTTCACTAGCTCATCCTTCTTTTGCTGGGTCACGGCTTCGTGATTCAGTATCGCCAGAAGATGGGCCTCCGCCTGAGTCTGCTGGGCCTGATACGAGGCAATCCGGCCTTCGAGCTCTTTCTCGGTAGCCTTGTGAGTCTCAACCTTTTCGCGAGTGAACACGGCAGCTTTATCAAGGGCCACCACCTCTTTGATAGACTCTTGAAGCACTCGCCAGAGTTCATACGCTTTATTGGCTTTGGCTGTAAGGCTGGTTTGGAGCTCGTTCAGCGCCTTAGAGGCCAGCTCCCTCTCCGAGAATTTACGGCCGAACCTCTTCTCGCACGACACCATGTTCGCCGCGCACTGCTCTATCAGCCCCTGCAAGCCCGCCTTTGCAGCCACAGCCTCCGAAGAAAGGCGGGGACACTCAAGTGCGTGCAAGCAAGCCTCCACCTGCTGACAGAACTCCAGCCAGACTCGCACCACCGCCTCGCTATGGTAGGTGGCAAGAAAAGGAAGAGAACCGTTAGCTTCAGCTGTGATTGCGCTGCCAGCACGGAGCTCCTCGATCAAAGATGATAGGGAGACAAGGCTTAATTGGGCTAAGCATTCTAAAGCTCGTAAAGCATAAGGGTCGGACGGCATGGCGATACGCAATTCCAGCGCTGTGGGAGCTAGCAGGGCTGTTCAGATAAAAAATGTCAATGAAACTCTTAAGCAAAGGAACAAGTGGAACCATATTGAGATGTCACTTACCCACAGTCATGCAAGAAGGGGCTAAAGGCTCCCCTGGCCCTTCGAGAACCTCAACCTCGTCATCAGCCTCCAGAACTGTACAGGACATCAATGTCATTCCACAAAATAACAACAAGGCTATGAAAAGACGGTGAGCAGAACTAACCTTGCCCAGACGAGAGGACGATGCGTTGAGGAGATATCCCCTACGGAGCGGCCATCTCCAGCAGACGCTGGAAAGATTGCCGGGGAGACAGATCGGCAATAGAGGCCGCCATCTCATGAAATTCTGAAAAGACAAAAGAGTTCAGGCAACAGAAAGATTACTAGTTTAAAGTGTAGAGGGTTACCTTCGACACTCCTCCCATCCTGAGCTGGGGGGATAGCAGCTTCAACGGCCTCCGCCATGACCTCGGGCTCCAACAAAGGGAAAGTATTCCCGACTACCTCCATCCCAGCCTCTTGGCTGCCTTTAGGAAGAGTTGTTAGGACGGCGACACCAAGGGTGCCTCTCCCAAGGGAGCGAGTGCTCCAGGATCAAGAATCGTCGCAGGAAGCTCTATCGTGAGAGGCACAGCATCGTCAACCCCCTCCACATCGAGCAATGCTTCATTGATGGTGTCAACATGCTTTATCTTCAATAAGCCCGTAGGAACCTCCCCCATCGCCGAAGTCTCTGCACAATTTACGAAAAGATAAGGACACATACAAGCGTAAGCAATATAGAGTGCTACATATACGAACATACCAATGCGTAAGGAAGCCTCCAATATGGCTTCTTCAAGCCGATGCTCCTTCTCAAGGAGGCGTGCTCGTCGGGGTTCGAGGGTAGACTCGTGGCCGCCGGTCCACAAGGAAAGAGCGTCCGCAGTATCCTCCGAAACGGCCTGCTTCAGGGCCCTTTCACCCCACTTCTCCAAAGGGCCAATAAACTGCCGCCGGATCCATGAGGGGTCTTCATAGAAGATTACGGCAGGATAGGGTTTCTTCGGAACCCTTACGTTATGAGATTCATCCTTAGAACGTCTTATAGCCTCAGCCAATTATGCGGCTTCCTCGGCAGCCGAACCCGAAAAAAGAAGACCAGCATCCGACTCTTGCACGGCCAACGGTTCATCTGGAAGTATGGGCTCAGACTCTGCTAAAGAATCAAGTAAGTTGGTGGCCACCCTCCTCCGCCGCTTAGGTCCAGAACCGACCGCTGAAGACGACCGTTTATTCCCCCGTGGAGCCTTAGTACGGCGTCGGCCCACGTCACCTTCAACACCCTCATTCTTATCACCCTCGCTTGGCGCCACAACTGAGGATGACACGACCATTGACGACGCCACGGGTGGTGGTGCTGCCACCGAAGCCCGATTAGCCCGCGACCGGGTGCCCAAGGGCATACCAATAGTGGGAGTGAAGTCTACTCCCGACTCTCCCGGAATAAGCGCAACACCGGTATCCCTCAGGGGAAAGCGGACCGGGGCACGCGGTCGCAGCATAGCTCCTGTGCACGGAACATGAGTAGGAGCACCATGGCCAAGGAGTACCCTTCTCTCCTCAACAATAATCGGGTTGACCCGATGAATGTACCAACCGTGAACGATCCCACGCACCGGGGAAGATGGTCAGCTTTAGGGATCATGAAATGGGAGCCGGTGTTCAACCTCACGAAATGGTGAGCCGCATCGCAAACGGCTTCGAGTGAGGGGACCGGCGCAACCACGAAAGCCTCGAAAGGGACGCCCTGGTCATATCCAAGCTGCCGAGCGAAGCGATGCGGGTTGTACTGCATGAAAAGGGCCGCACTATCCTGGGGAACCAGGTCTGATGCGGGTTGGGTATCTTCGACCGGCTGTTCACAGAATCTGAGGAGCAAGGCGTCACTTTTAAGAGCTTCATCGATTGCTTCCTTCGTGAGGACGTCCTGTCGAAGACGGCTCCGAAGTTCGCGAATATTAATGACCCTTTCGGGTTTGGTCCGAAGAAGCTGCCAACCAAGGAATCGGATCTACCACAGTACTACATTCCCATTATGTCGCCGGTGTCTTTCGAATCCATTGCAGCTCCTGGCATGGATGAGGAGACGTTCTTCGTGGGCTTTGTCAGCGTCTGGCTCAGTTGGTTTTTCATCCCCATGCATCGCCGCTTCATGAGAGTTTCGGTCATCTATCCGGCTCATCGTATAGCTAAGGGGACACGGCTGGCCGTTGGCATCCCGGCACTGGCGCATCTCTATCACAGGTTGGGCGCTGCAGCTAATACCTCTACCCCTGGCATAGATGTGGTAAACTTTTCGTTTCATTAATTCACGTCTTGGATCGAAATGCACATATTGGGTGCTTTCACTATGCATCAGAGGCCGCATTCTACGACGTCTACACCTTCCCGCGACTTATGCGATTGGTGAATGCTTCTGCCTTCGACCCAACTCAATTTGGGGCCATTCGGACGTTGATTTCCCCTTATGCTACTGCCGGCGGATCCTGGCGAAATGCCGTGCGCCACAAGCGTCCAAGTCATATCCAATTTGATTCTCTCAAGCTCATGGGAATTTAATTCCTCTTAAAATGAAATTAGGGTTTTACCCTATGGCAGAACTTGAGTCTTTACATATATGGGAATCTAATTCCTACAGAAGGAAAGTTATGGTTTAACCCTATCCAAGAATATAATTCTTTAAAAGAAAATAGGAATTGAATTCCTCTAAAGTTATTGCTAGGGTTTAGCCCCATGAAGAATTTAATTCTTAAAAAGGATAAATAGATCCTCAAACAAGCAAAGAACCAGGGTCACGTGCCCCACGTGACCCATGTAAAGACCAACAGAAGTAAGGAGGAAAAAGCTTAGAGGCAATGCCTCACGTGCTCCACATGACCTCCGGAACACAGATAGAAAAAGTAAAAGAAATAAAGTCTTGGGCACTCTCACGTGTTCCCACGTGACCCCTTAGCTGACGCTCTAACAATCAACGCACTAATCCTCCTCACGTGTCAGCACGTGATGCTCCAAAGAAGATATAAAAAGTGTTTAACACTTACTTGCAGAAAAAAGAAAAGGATATCTGGTCCCACCTTTGGGGCACCCTCACGTGTCTCCACGTGACATTTCTTTTTTAGTATTTTAAACACTAATTCGAGAGCTTTGTTCCCAGTGTTTAACACTGGTCATCTTTTAGTGTTTAACACTAATTTGAGAGTTTTATTTCCAGTGATCATCTTCTAGTGTTTAACACTAATTCGAGAATCCTATTCCCAGTGTTCAACACTAATCATCTTTTCGTGTTCAACACTAATTTGAGAGTTTTACTTTCAGTGTTTAACACTATTATTCGCTAGTGTTTAACACTAATCTGAGAGCTTTATTTACTGTGTTTAACACTGTTGTTCCCTATTGTCTAAACACTATTTTTTGGCCAATTTGGTTAATTTTCCAGAGGCAAAGCCTCCCCCTCAATTGAATCTCAAAATTGAGGAAATCAAAGATGAAAATGTTTAGTATTGCTAAATAATGTTGACTAAAACCAGACAAATGTCAAATGGTCCAACAAAGGATCAAACTCAGTTGGACTTAGCCCAAGTTGGCCATAAGTTCTCAATCCAGACTTAACTGGGTCAATGGGCTCACAATATAATTAATTGGTCTTGGTTCCAAATGGGGCTACATACCATTTAATCTACCTTGGTTCAAGGGTACATCTCTTCACTCCTTTGATATTTGTCGTTGTAATTCCTCAGCGTCTTCAAAGAGGTGACGGGTCCCAACAACCATACATTTCACGGACTGTGGGGTCCTTAAACTCATGGACTATGATGTCCTTAATCTTGACCGTGATGTTTTAAAACTAACAACGGAATATGATGTCCTTAACCTTGACCGTGATGTCTTAAAACTAACACCGGACTGTGGAGTCCTTAAATCCATGGACTATGACGTCCTTAACCTTCACCGCAACGTCTTAAAACTAACATTGGACCGCAATGTCCTTAAACTACCTATCGACCACAATGTCACTAAACTAAACAATAGAGCCCACAATTGCTCTTCTGTCGGATCTAAACGATCCCGTTAAGTCAATCTTAGTTTAAAATGAGACTAACGTATCCTTAACAAATGTTTAAGTTGATCTTAGTCCCAAATGAAGCTAATGTATCCTTAAATCCAAACCCCCCAAACCCAAATCTAAGAAAATATGGATTTGGACTAGTCTATGCCCTACGGGCGACAACATAACTTAGTCTCCGTATACAATCCACGGACAACCACAAACAAAACAAACACCCATGACACGAAGTGACCAGCTGGAGAAGGAGAAAGTTGTTGCCGCGATGCGGTAGCGTAATTAACTGCAGGGGCTTGCGCCTGCAGGGAAGAGCATCCCCACAATAAAAAAAACCATCAAGCGAGGGGGAATCTGATGAAGTCTGCTACATCGGACGCATCCGTTTAAACCTTCGATACACGGTGCCATAAATCAACTTGGCATCTTTGGAGAGGTGGACGGATAGCACCAATTATCATCTGCCCCGAATCTCAGGCAAAACGTCCTTGTCGCGCCGTCTTTCGGAGGGGAACAATGGTCTATGACCCATCTGATCAATTTGGGTCAGCTTGTCAATCAAGGTCTGAAAGGTAGTCGGCTTGAAAAACATCATGAACTGGGATATGGTCGCCTGTGGATCGAGGGTACCCATGAACATGCCTACTGCAGGAGCTTCTTCGATGCGTTGTTCGCATTTCGACTATAAGTTCCGCCACCGTATCGCATACTGAACCTATGTTTCGCCTGGCTTCACCCTGGAATTGATCAATGTTGTGATTGGAGTGCGTTCGCTAGCGCTTGCGAAACGTTGGGTGAACAGCAATTCCATCTCCGTAAAAGTTTTGACGGAGTCATTGGGAAGCTCTGAGTACCATTCGAACGCCGTCTCCGCCAAGCTGCCGACGAATTGGCGAAGCAATAGCTTATCATCCCCTCCAGTGTTGCCGCAGAGAGCCCTGGACTGAGCGACATGTTGATGGTGATTGCCTGTCCCCTTGTAAACATGGAATTTAGGAATCGTGTATTCTGGCAGGGACTTTATTCGATTGTACCAACCCTGATAGGGTAGCCCAGTTCTGACGACTTGGACGGTTTCTTCATTCACTTGATGAGCTCGTATTTGTTGAGCTATATAATCATCGAGTGTGGCTTGGAGATGGTCTCCTCCTTGGCTGCTGACAGATACGGAAGAGGATTTGATGTCTCTCCTCTATCATCTTCAATTATTACTGGAAGATTTTCGGCTGGAGGGTTTGGCTGGATCATCATGCCCACCATATCTTGGAATAGAAGGGCCATTTATTTTATTTTGGCCGCTTGTTCTGCGGCATCTTTGTCCTTCTTAAGCATTCTCCGAAAAAATTCGGCATCAGTTTCCTGCTCATGACGCAGCTCCAAGGATGTCTCCGGGCTTGCTTATGGTCCAGTGAGTGCGACCATGGCTGTCAGTATCTCTTGGAGCTTCTGTTATTGTTGCTCCTAAGCCTTACTCATAGACCGTGTAAGTGGTCGATGACCCGTGGAGATACGGCTATCCTCTTTTCCGGAAGCCATATAAACAGTATGTACCACCATGCCTCCAGACTTGGGGTGTTTAGGTTCGGTGTCCTTAAAATTCGCCGAGGACACGGGGATTTTCTCCGGCCTTCTCCTCTTGTGAGCGGTCGAAGTTGAGGGGGCCGTTGCAGCGGGCATCCAAGTAGATGATGCCTTTTGTGGTACGAAAGGGTAGTCCTTCTCTTGCCGAACTTTCATCTTTTTCTTTCAGCGGGAGTGGTCTTGGTTAACCATAGAGTCTTGGACCTGTCGCCAAACCTTATGAATTTTGGAGGACAGCCGCTGAGGGGGCTGCTCCAGCTTTGCCTTTGTAGTGCTCTCTAGAGGTGGAGGGGATCTTTTCAACACAGCAGTTGGAGAGTTTGTGCGCACCCTGTTAAGTGGTTCAAACCTGTTCCCAGTTGGAACAACAACATCAAATTCCACCGTTGGAGATGGCGGAGTAAATCCAGAAGGAGAGCTGCCCCCAGCTTTCCTCACTCGGTGCCAGTGGTGACGGTGAGCATGCCTTGCAGTCGGGATTATCTCAGTTACGAGGGTGGCTTCATCATGCTCCCTCTCTTGGTGAAGGGTTACTGTTGCTGCCAGCGAATTGAAAACTGACGTCCGTTGAGTGAGGATGGCCAACCTGTCGAAGGCAGACTTCCGAGCAGGGGAAGAAACCATAGCGATTTCGCTTGGAGTGGGAATCGGAACGACCAGTCTTGTGAAGACCGACCCCTTAACAGGAGAAGCCGCTTTGAGGGCTTCAGGAGCAGGAATGGCTATCCGCTTCGGGATAACCCCTTCTGGTATTGCAGGATTTTTCATGGGCCCACCTGAGCTTTGGCCCAGTCTGTCAAAGACTGAGGCGCTGAATTTGGGCGACCCGTTGAGAGGGGCCGCAGTAGTTGTGAGCCGATCAAAGAATGACTTTTTCTGAGCTTCTTACGATGGTACAGGGGCGTTGAAGCTCATTGGTTGGAGCATGGTCCCAAAGAACAGCCCAGTGGTGGCTTGCGTCACCTGTTCCACTGGCATCGCGAAAACGGAGGCCGCTTGAGGCCCATAGGTCACTCCTCCTGCAAGGACGGAGTGGGAGTTGTTGCAGTTTGTGCAGTCGAAAGCCATTGATCTTCTGTTTTCTGTAAGGTGCAAGACACCCAATCTCAGTACCTCGAATCCAGAGGCAACTATAGCAAACCGCGATTCGTTCGCGAAACACGACACACGAAGTATGGAGTGGAAAGAGGAAAAGGTCCCACCGGGCGTGCCAGAATCTGTTCTCCACCGAAAACCGGGAAGACAAACGTCTTGCCTGAATTTTGGGGCAGATGCTATTTGGTTATATCCGTCCACCTCTCCGAAGATGCCAAGTTTATTTATGGCACCGTGCATCGGAGGTTTGGACGGATGCGGTCGATGTAGCAGACTTCGTCAGATTCCCCCTCATTGTAAAGGTTTTTTGATTGTGGGGACGCTCTTCCCTGCAGGCGCAAGCCCCTACTGTTAATTACACTACAGCATCGCGGTAACCACTTTCTCTTGCTCCAGAAGGTCACTTTGTGTCGTGTGTATTTGTTTTATTTTTGGTTGCCCGTGAATTGTATACGGAGACTAATTTATGTTGTCGCCCGTAGGGCGGGGATTAGTCCAAATCCGTATTTTCTTAGATTTGGGTTTGGGTTGGGTTTAAGGATCGTCAATCTCATTTGATACTAAGATCAACTTAAACGTTTGTTAAGGATACGTTGGTCTAATTTTAGACTAAGATCTACTTAACAGGATTATTTAGATCCAACAATAGAGCATTTGGGCTCTATTATTTTAGTTTAGGGACATTGCAGTCCATAAGTTTAAGGACATCATATTCCATGGAGTTTAAGGACATCGTAGTCCAGTTTAGAGACATCATAGTCTGTAGGAGTTTAGTTTTAGGGACGTTACGGTCCATAAGTTTAAGGACATCATAGTCCATGAGTTTAAGGACCTCATAATCCATAGAGTTTAGTTTAAGGACATTAAGGTCCAAAGTTAGTTTAAAGACATTACGATCCAAAGTTTAGATGCAAACATTGGTTTGGAGATGCACCAGATAGTTATTGGTCATCGGGACCCACCATCTCTCTGAAGACGTTAAAGAATTACAACGACATGTATCAGAGGTGTGAAGAGATATGCCCTTGAACCAAATGCCAGATTGAGAAGCAATGGGATGGACATTATTGTAAATGCCATCTGAGATGATTAATTTTGGAAGACCTGGACATAATTAGGGCTTGGTTAAAAACAAGGTTTTGGCTTTGGGAGACTTAGCTAATTTGGGTTAAGATTGGCCTATCATAATGTTAAACATTAGCATATGTTCGGTGCTCACGTGCTCCCACGTGATGTCTTAAACTATTATTTAAGCACTGAAGATTTGAAGCGCTCACGTGGGGTCACGTGAGGCGCTTGAAGTAGTATTAAACACTAAAGATTTGAAGCGCTCACGTGGGGTCACGTGAGGCGTTTGAAGTAGTGTTAAACACTGAAGATTTGAAGCGCTCACGTGGGGTCATGTGAGGCGTTTGAAGTAGTGTTAAACACTGAAAGTCTGAGGCGTTCATGTTAGGTCACGTGAGGCGCCTGAGATTTGGCAAAGCTTCTTTGAATTTGTTCCCTTTTTCTTTTCTAAGTGCTGAGCACTATTGGGTCACGTGGGATCATGTGAGGCGTCTCCAAATACTGAAATCTGCCTCGGGTTTATTCCCCCTTTTTCTTCTGAAGGGCTTCTTCAGGGGTCACGTGGGAGCACGTGACCTGATCTCATTTGTTTTCTCTCGTTCAACACGGGTGCTCACGTGGGAACACGTGATCATGTTTGGGTGATAATCTTTTTTTTTACGTGCATGGAGATCTTGAGTTAAGTCCCATGCTTGATAAGAATTAAATTCTTATATAGGGTTGAACCCTAATTTTATTTAGAGGAATTAAATTCCTATATGTTGTAAGATGTAAATTCTTTGAACTCAATTCTCCCCCTAGGTTTTGAATCTGCATAACAAATCTCCCCGATAAGAATTAAATTCTCAACTTATGGGAAGATCTGCTTCTGCAGATCTTCAACCACAGGAAGAACTAAGTTCTTTTTAGAAGAGTTAAACTCTTATGAAGGTGAAGAAGAGATAAAATATTCTCTGTGTTTTTCTTCTTTCCCTTACCTAGAGTTTCTTTTTCTTTAAGGGGATCTTCCTCTCTCTGGAGAATTCAATTCTTTTCTTTTGGCTTCCGAAGGGTTTTTTTTGTATCTAAAACTTGGCTCCTATTTATAGGTGAAAGAAAAGAATCAGTTTGTTCAGCCAATCTCTCATTGAGAGATTTTGATTGATTTTTTAACCAACATGATCTTTTACATAACTCGGTGAATTTTATTCACCGTTGGATTTTTAATCCAAAGACTTCTATTTTACATAAGATATTTCATTTTTTGTTCCCGGCAAATTTTAGGAAAATATTTCTTTACACAGAATCTTCTTATAAATTGGTGATTTTTAATCACTATTGGATTTTTAATGCAACAGTGCTCTACTTTACAGAGTGCAATCTTTCTTGTTTGGAAAGATCTAGGGAAATATTTTTCCAATTAGGGCTTTTGATTCCTTTTAATTAGAATTTAATTCTATTAATTCAGAGGGCTCAGGAACCCATCACGTGTTGGCACGTGACCTCACCAATTAAGCATAAAGCTTCTAATTAGAATTTAATTCTATTGGTTCAGAGGGCTCAGGAACCCATCACGTGTTGGCACGTGACCCCACCAATTAATAATCTCCAATTGTTTATTTCATTCAGTGTCTATAGACTCTGCCTATAAAAAGCCGCGTGTCTGCACGTAAGGTCCGATCACGTGTGGGCACGTGATGCTCCCCCTGAGGGGCTTTCCTCGTTGCTTTATTCATATGTTTTATTCAGTTCCCATGAGGGAACAGTAATGAATGTATATTATAACGCGAGAGTCCACTAAAAATCACTTAATCTGAATCTCTCGTGCCATTGTTCCATGGGTTTGATGGAGCTTAACTCTACGTGTTGTTGTTCCGTGCGTTTGACGGACTACTCTCATATACACGCATACCTTCTCTATAACACTATAACAAAAACGTAATCGTAGAATTGCCATGCTTATATAGAATTGCTATGCTTATATAGAATTTCAATGCTTATATAGTTTTCCATGTTTACTTGATATATTATGCATGTTCATCTCAGTATGTTATTTTTTATATATCTGCTTATGTGCTTGTCACTATATCACTTTATTTATAATCACGCTTTTATTGAGTACTTACCGAGCCCAAGATCACTGACGGACATTCCTTTGTTTTTCCTCTTCTTTGGAATTGTTCGTCAGGTGGCTTAGTGATAGGGATGATTGAGCCGACATAGGAGAATTACTCTCAGCTGTCATCTCAAGAAGATTTCTAGTCGTTCACCAGTCCTTATTTCTTTTAAGATGCCTATTGTTCAAGCTTTACTTAGTTTTATTTTCTTTGTATTTGAATTCCAGACTTATTGTCTTTTTTTTTTAACTTTGTGACTTGGAATTGAATGTAATAATTGATAGTTATATGTATACCCTAAAGGCCATTATTGTACATGATTGTATATTATAATGGATGCTTGGACATATATAGGGAGGACTTTCTTGCTCGACATGATAGTATGCTATCTGCTTACTCTTTATCTTAAAATGTAGACTAGTATTTTGATACTGTCTTCCTCTCACATGTTGGTAAAGCCCTTAGGATGTACTTGACTACCAGGATTATGATGCAGATCATACTAGTAGAGCTAGGGTAGTCCAAAAGTTCATCCTTTAATTGTTCCTAGTCGTGGGTGTATCGAGACATGGAATCGATATTCTAGAGTAGACTAGCGTATACGTTTCTTGACCCATTTGACGGGCGATGGACGATCCCATATCCATTGGTATTTGACATCAAAGATTGTATATGGGTGCTCAGTGGAGACTGGGTACACTGAACAGGACTCGCCGAGAACTCCTAGATGGTATTATACCTAACGTCAGATAGCAGTTCTCTGGTGACACTGGTACATGTTAGTCTGTAGACCCGAGATCGTCATAGAGTCTTATGTGATTCCCACTGTGCTTTGATTTCCACCTTACCACATTCAAGAGAGCGTGCAAAATGGTGGTTTTTGGGTACAGTCCCAAGTCACATGGAGGTAATGAACGATAGGAGGGGATTTGTCTCTCCCGGTATTGGCGGTTGATATTGCGCTATGCTCGATTGGCCATAACAGGAAGTCCCTGGCCAGGGCTGATACTGAGATTTACTGGTAAGTGTTATCAGTAGTTTCTCGACCCGTTATGAGCCTCACATCGGCATGATTTATCAAGTTATTGGGGCCTGACGTTTACCACCCCCAGACTCGATATGCGACATATCAGACGAAGAGACCGGACTGTACGATAGTGTTACTTATTGGATTCACGGGAGTGAACAAGCTTGCTTGTTAATCTTTTGATCGCTCAATACCCGAGTAGCCGTTAAGTCCAGCTAGTACCGCTGACGGCTTGTGGGTAACTGATATGATCATTACCTACTGTCGGCATATTGACGAGTCTTTAGAGTCCTACAAAGAGGTTTCCTAGCTCATGCGAAATGAAGTAGGGCACATATGTGATATGTGCGGGACCGAGATTGATACTTGTATGTGATACAGTATTCTAATCTCGCGATATAAGTTATATGTGATATAACCGAATTATTGAATCAAGTGTTGATTCAATAATTTGTTATATGATATTAGTCGGTTGTATGCGATACAGCCGGATTATTAAATCAAGTGTTGATTTAATAATTTAATGTATGATTATATATTTGATATATTAATGTACATTAACTGTTGGGTTACGGCAGCGACCCGGTCATCAAAACGTGGCCAAATGCGGAACAAAAATTTAGTAAACCGGCGCTACCATTACCCGATGCTCGGATCTACCCTAAACCCTAAACTAGCAAGCATGTAAAGAAGTTGAATTGTTTTACCGAGTTGATCCGTGTCCTTCGGTCTTCATTCTAAGCTCTTAGTGGTCGTCTGGATCTAGTTTGGTTGCCGGTCTTCCTCTATTTACGACGATCCACCTGAGGGAAACGGCACAAGCTTCAGCCTCGCTAAACGAGGCAACTGACGCTCCAAGGTTGCTAGCAATGGAGAGTGGAGGTGTAGAATTATCTAACTAATGTTTTTCTCTCATCAAAGTGCTCCAAGAGCAACCAAAGAAAATGAAGAGGAGGTGAAGAAACCATGGCATGAGCAATTAAAGAGAAATAGGCTAAGTGTTTTGTGAGTGAGAGTGAGAGAGTGATGAAGCAAGTGAAGAGAATAAGCAAGCCCCAAGCCAAGAAGTGGCTGCCCTCTCTCTCTCTCTCATACACAAAATACACACACAAAAAATATCTTTTCCCATTTTGCAAATAAACAAAGCCAAGCTCATACCTCTCTACATGCCTCAAGCCATGCTCATGCCACCTCACCCCCTCCACCTCATTTCCCTAAATGATTTTATAAAAAGGAAAATCAAATAATGAGGTGTCACATCTTCTAGAAACAATTCCGTATAAATACGGAATGCAACCCGGTATACGTATCGAAATACATATACGTGTATTCGTACAAAAATACGAATAGCCAAGAGAGAAAAAGTATAGTGAACAATAATACTAGAATATAAATACATATATAAATTATTAAATCAAAACTTGATTTAATAATCCGGCTTAATCCTAAGCCGCTAGTATTATCAACCGTCCGATTAAAGTATGTGCAGCCTGTTCACATATTTAATCGGACACCTGTATGTACCAACATACTTCATCTACACCGTATCACCTGAACCGTGAAAACTCTCTGTGTGGGACTCTAAAGACTCGTCAATACGCTGGCAGTGGGTTTAACCACAAGCACGTCAGCGGTACTATCTGTACGTAACGGCTGCCCAGGTATTGAACGAAAGGGAGGCCGATGAGCAAACTCATCCTGAACCCCTACTGAGCCTGACAGTGACAATATCCGTACAGTCCGGTCCGTTCGTCTAAGAGTATCGCATATCGAGTCTAGGAGGGTGGATAAAGTCAGACCCCTAATAACGCGACAATCCGTACAGTCCGGTCTGTTCGTCTAAAAGTATCGCATTATCGATCTTGGATCGGTAATTCTCATATACCCCGGCCGAGGATTTCTGGTGATGGCCACCCGTGCACTGCGTGACATCAACCCCCAATACCGGGAGAGACGAATCCCCGACGATCCGCTCACTGCCTCCTTGTGGCTGGGGACTGTACCCAACTAAAACCTGTTTGCATGACTCCTTTGAGCCGTGGTAAGGTAGTAATCAAAGCACAGTAGGAACTCACACGAGACAAATGACGATCTCAGGTCGATAAACTATCTTGGACACATGTCACCAAGGAACTGCTATCTGACAATAGGTATAATACCAACTAGCATGTTCCCGTCGAGTCCGTCCAGTGTACTCATAACCCAATGAGCACATGTATATTATCTTGGGTGAACAACTGACACCAATAGCTTGTAAGACCGGCCACCTCCCCTCGTCAGGGTCTAAATAAGTATACACCAGTCTACACTGGAGTATCGATGCCCAGTCTCGATACTCCCACGACTAGGGACATTTAAGGATGTGCTTATAGACCCTCAGCTCCCACGTATATGATCGCTATCATAATACTGGTAGTCAAGCAAGATTCCTATGGGCTCTATCACCACGTACATGATGATAAAGACAAAATAGATAGCATACTATCATCTCGAGTAAGACTGTTCTACCGGTATAGGTCCTTACTCAATCATCATAATCACCTCCCTGCGACTACGATAATTGCCTTGAGGGCACTATAGCCAATATTAACTAATATTAGCTCACTTAAGAAAATGTTTTTCTACAAATACATTTAAATATATATATGATATATATTAATGTATTTAATATGTGTCATGCTAGATGATACAATGGACTTGGGTGTATGAGACTCATACCTAACTAAAGATAAATTGGGTGATTAATTATTAAGGGATAAAACAAAATTAGGTGGAAAATGCCATCGTTTAAGATGCTTGTGGAAGCATGTAGAAACATTGACTTAGTTCATTAATTTTGTTTTACTCTAGATATTTATTAACCTAACCATTATTTTTAGTTATGGTTAAGTCTCTACAAGTGAGATTATATGAGATATTTTCTTACTCATGGTTCATACTTGATCACTAGAGTTTTACTTCTTCATCTCCTTCCTAGCTCTCTAGCTATCAAGTGAGAAGAAAAAGAAAAAGAGAATTAATTCTAAAGTGAGTAAAATTCCTACTTCATCAATTTATACCAAACTAGTCATTTAGTATAGGTTGTTTCATTCACTAATTCTCAATTAGTGAAGAGGTAGTTTGAGTTAGAGATTTTTCGACGTAGATTATCTTCAACCTCGAAGATCTGTGAGCAAGCTCGTTCCTTTCGCCTAGTGGAGCCTAAGGAGAGTCCGAGAGACCATTACTTAGAGCGAAAGGACTACTACACGGAGCTTTAGAAGTGAAGGACTGGTCTACAAAGGTTGTATTCCTATATCACTTAGTGTAAAGTTTGTTTACATGCTATAAAAACCCTAATTCTCTAGTTAGATCTTTTGTTCGGGCTCGCTTGGCATCCTAAATTTTTAAAGTTGCATACTTGATGCTTGTCGAAACCGAGTTGGGGTGCTAAGCGAACACAACAGTGGTATCAGAGCCAAGCTAGAGCATTAGGAGTCATCCAAGCAAAATTAAAGTGTTCGATCAGCTTTTCAAAACCCGTTTTTCCCACTCTCTGGAAATTTTTTCAAAAGTTTGAATTTTTCTACTTAAAAATATTCAGAAAATTGTGCAAGGTTTTCTATGGACCCACAGGAAAAACGACGGCCCAACTCAACCAAACGACCACAGAAGCGCGGCCAAAGCATGCCTTTGGCGGCGGTTCCGCGACGCCGTTGGTGAGGTAGAGAGCGTGCCTTCTTGTATAGGTCCGTAGGTACTTGGGACACTGTCTGGGTATTTTTAACTGTGACCGAAGTGTTGAGGTCTCTGGGAATTTTGGGTGTTTGATAAATCGATCGAAATGTTTAACATCGTCTAGATATCTGTGGTTTGTGATACAATATTTGGAATCCACGATAATTAGTTTTGTGAAAACTAATTAGTATTTTGTAAATCTAGCAATTTAGACTCATTTGATCGGTTACCGCGGGGTTTTGATTCGGATCAAAACTCTGTTGCAATCTCGTATAGTACGCGAACGCCCGCCGGATAACACTACTAGATAGCCACGCCCCATGGCCCTGACCAAGTGACTGTAGGAGAACCCTTAGCCAAAAGCATCCGTTCGGGTGCTCGCGGACTCGGTGTTCCGCCTAAGTTCACTTCGTCAATGGTATCGGGGGTGCGGCCATCCACTAATGTTTCCGACGAGCATTCGATCAACTGTTGGGAATCTTGTTGAATTGCCCGACTGTATATTGAAAAGTGTTTTCAATTTGAGACTAAAATGCCGGGTTTATTATGTTAGGCATGAAATTCGGAATATGTGATATTCCGGGTTTATGATGTCTAAGGAATTTATACGGTTAGGCATGAAATCTGAAGTATGTAATATTTCGGGTTTATAATGTCTAAGGATGTTACGGATTCCAATTGTTGTAGTTTCCATTTCTTTTCTGCGACCATAAGTGTAATGTGTGGTGTATCACCGGTTTCGTTGCTATATGTCAACGACAATTGGGATACACATATTTACTTACGTTGATGACATGTGATGTTATGTGTTGCTGGGATATGTTATATTGGATCGTCGTGTTTGAATAGCCGGGAGGTTTTTGCGTGAGATGAGAGTTTTTCATTTTCATTCATGTAAAAACTTGTATGTTATATTCTTTTATTGGGATACTTCCGGGTTGAGGATGATGTCACCATTGATGTATATTATTTTCTTTTCCGCATTAGGATAGACCCAAGGCAGGGAGCACAAGTAACCGGGTTCTAGAGTCCAGTGGGAGACTATCTCGATGAGTCGAGTCCGGGTCTCCTAACTCTAGAATTGGTAGGGTTTCTTGCCGCTTTCGTAGGGGTCTAGGGATGTGGGTTTGGCTATTCATCGCGACCGTGGAATCCATATTTTTTACTGGCTTGATTTAAAACACATACCTCCTAGTATATCCAATATTTCATATATTGACTTCTGCTGCAATGTTCTGTAATGAGATCATATTATTGCCTGAGACGAATGCTTTATATTATATATATGATATATAATAAACGTTGCTTATGTTTTGCATCCGCGCTAGTCCTGCCCCCGTTCTGCCGTTAGTTAACTAACGGTGCATGACGGGACCCCGTGGCGAATGCAGATGGCATTAGCGTATGTTGTATTTTCATTTCTTTATCTGTGATGCTTAAGAAGCATAAATGATGGGACTCATTAATGAGATTAATGAAAAGGAAAGAAACCTAATGATGTTTTGGAATCAAAATTTCAAAACTGGTAGCTCTAGTTCTTACTTTGCATAGTGGTATTCCTTTATGAATATCCAGCATCTCATTCGATGAGGAAAGAGCCGAGATCCCTTCACCGAGAATGACCTCTTTAGCAAAAGCTAGCAGATTCTACACCCACTCCGTTTATTTTGAAAAACTCGATTTTAAAAAGCGGAGCTTAAACCACTCCTTTTCAAAATCACTCGATTCTACAACGATATCAAGTTCATTACGCAAAAGGTTTATTTAAAAACCTGTCGTAGCCCTCTGTCATTTCAGATAAGGACTATTTAGTATTCGTGTTGCGTTTGTTGACCTTATCAAGGCGTAGTGTGCGGTAGCTGATTAGTGCTTATCTGCAACACATATGATGTGATTGGATTAGGGTAGTCGTACGGCCTTATTGACCTTGTCAAGGGTCGTGCGGGTGGGTTTAATTCAATCACGAAATGAACGGGTTGAACTTGACTTGCGGTTTATGTTTTGTTGACCTTGTCAAGGTCATAAATCGCTTAGGGCAAAATATTATTGGGAATTTCAAGTGTTGAAATTTGCAATGAGATTGCATACCTTCTATGAGATAGTTGGATCCCGATATCCACTGCGAGTAAGAGTTACTCCTGGGAGAGTTTTGCACTTTATAATTAGCCGATCAAGTAGGTGTCTAGAAAGGTGTTAATAGGGTTACGCCCCTGGGAAAACAAGGTTTATTTTAATTAGGTCCGTGCGAAAGCACGGGGAACCTCCCTCAAAGTACCGACACTGGCCTGCCCGAAAGATTGACGAACTTGTAGGGTGTAATTAATTCAGGCTAGTCTTATCTTTTAGGATTTGAAGGAAGATTTGATAAAATCAGTGGGAGCCATCCTGATTAGATAAAATAATAACCAATCTAATCTTGTAAGAGTATACGCTAAGTGTTTTCTTCTTTCTCTCTCCAGGTAGCGACCATGTCATGCCTTAATCAAGATAATAATATTGATGTTGACCGAACCCGCTTATTATACTGAGCTGGGAAACGTTAGTTCCGCTCCATCTTATAATTGTTATAAGTCTGAGCAGAAAATAGGGGTATACCAGGATTTCCACGCGACCCGAACGAGGAATGAGCATGTTGATGCATCTTCTTCGGGTGTGTTTGTCACTGAGAACTGTTTCTCAGCACACTCTATGTCCTGGGTATTAGATATCGGATCGGGATTCCACATATGTAATATATTACATGG
Source organism: Agapanthus africanus (assembly GCA_030015575.1). Lineage (NCBI taxonomy): Eukaryota > Viridiplantae > Streptophyta > Magnoliopsida > Asparagales > Amaryllidaceae > Agapanthus > Agapanthus africanus. Next base: position 496,593,535 of record CM057347.1, on the reverse strand, counting down.
GCTAAGAAAGGTAGGGAACTGGGAAAAGGTGATCATTCTCTAAAAGTAGGGAATGGTGCAAGTGTTGCAGCCAAAGCAGTTAGCGAATATCACCTTGTATTACCAAATGGGAATACATTGATTCTGAACGAATGTTATTACATACCGAACCTGAAATGCAATATTATATCAGTTTCTTTATTAAGTAAAGAAGGATATAATTTTGTATTGCAGGATAATGTTATGAACATTTTCCTAAATCAAAAGTTGATTGGATCAGGCACGTTATGTAATGGCATATACGTTCTAAATCAAACTACAGTTCTTAACGTACAGAACACACACAAGAGGAAAAGTTCAGAAATGAATGAATTCTTCTTGTGGCATTGTACACTAGGTCATATCAATGCGACACGACTAGCTAAGTTACATAATGATGGATATTTGAATCCGTTCGAATTTTCATCTTATGAAACTTGCTACTCATGTCACAAAGGCAAGATGACCAAAACTCCGTTTACTGGACACGGAGAAAGAGCTACTGAACTCTTGGGATTGATACATAGTGATGTATGCGGTCCCATGTCTACACATGCCAGGAATGTTTCCTCGTACTTCATTACATTCACCGATGATCTCTCAAGATTCGGGCTTGTGTTCCTGTTGAAACACAAGTCTGAAACTTTTGAGAAATTCAAGGAATATAAATGCGAAGTAGAGAACCTAACGGGTAGAAGTATTAAAAATCCTTCGATCTGATAAGGGAGGAGAATACTTGAGCACATAATTCCTGGATTATCTAAAAGAGAATGGGATTCTCTCTCAGCGTACTCCTCCGTATACACCACAGCACAACGGTGTATTGGAGTGGAGGAATCGCACCGTATTAGATATGGTGCGCTCTATGATGAGTACCCTGCTAAGTTGTCTGTTTCCTTTTGGGGTTATGCGCTTGAGACAACAACATACCTATTGAATAGAGTTCTGACCAAATCAGTTCCGACCAAATCCTGGCTAGTCTTACCTTCTGCTGCAATTTTATTAAGATGTGGGGTTGTCAGGCCTATGTTAAAACACAAAATCCGGACAAGCTCGAGGAAATGTCAGTTCTGTGTAAGTTTATTGGATATCTTAAACATTCGCAAGGGTATATCTTCTACCACACCGAGGAGCAAAAGGTGTTTGTTTCTCGGCATGCCACCTTTTTAGAAAAGGAATTTATTGAAAAATAAATTAGTGGCAAAGAGGTAGAACTGGAAAAAGTTCTAACTACATAAACTACAACAGAAGATTTGGTGGAACCGGAGGATTCAATAGTCCCCGACGAACCTCAGTCTCTCCGCCGATCTAGTAGGGTTCCTCATTCCCCTGAAAGATACTACGGTTTTCTCAATGACAGTGGGAGCGAGGATTGCATCATGGAAGATGATGACCCAACTAGTTTCGAGCAGGCCATCACAAGTGGGGACTCAGTGAAATGGCTGGATTCAATGCGATCTGAGATGGAATCCATATATACCAACAAAGTATGGACTTTGGTAGTTGCACCTGAAGGGGTAAAACCCATCAGGAGCAAGTTGATCTTGAGAAGATAACTTGGTGTAGATGGAAAAGTTGAGACTTTCAAAGCTAGACTTGTAGCAAAAGGTTTTCGTCAACGACCAGGTGTGGACTATGATGAGAACTTTTCTCCAGTGGCTATGCTTAAGTCCATCCAGATCCTACTTGCCATTGCTACATATCATGACTATGAAATCTGGCAGTTGGACGTTAAGACCGCTTTTCTAAATGGTGATTTAGAAAAGAGCGTGTGCATGACACTGCCAGAGGGCTTCGTAGACAGTGGGAGAAGCTGAAAGGTGTGCATGTTGCTTAAATCAATATATGGATTAAAGCAAGCATCGTGGAGTTGGAACATCTGTTTTGGTATGGCAATCAAAGAGTTTGACTTCATCAAAAAGGTAGATGAACCTTGTATATACAAGAAGGTTGTAGAGAGTAAGGTTGTCATCCTTGTATTGTACGTGAATAACATACTCTTGATAGGAAATGATGTTCCTATACTACACTCGATCAAGCTCTACTTATCACTAAGTTTCTCCATAAAGGATTTGGGTGATGCCTCTTACATCCTAGGGAGAAATACTGGACAGTTGTGAAGAACATTCTAAAGTACTTGAGAAGAACTAAAGAAATGTTTTTAGTGTATGGTAACGGTGAACTCCAAGTGGAGTCTTTTACCGGTTCGAGCTTCCAGAGTGATAAGGACGAATGTAAAACAGTCTCGGGTTTTGTCTTTACCCTCAGTAGAGGGACGGTGTGTTAGAAGAGTTCTAAGCTAGATACCGTAGCAGACTCGACGATAAAGGCTGAACACATCGCTGCCAACGATGCTACCAAAGAGGCTGTCTGGATGAAGATGTTCATGAGATGAACTTGGTGAGATTCCTACCAATATGATGACAATGAAGCTGTAGCTATGGTCTAGGAACCCCGATCTCATCAGTGATCCAGACATATACTTAAGCAGTATCACCTGATCAGGAAGATGGTTGATCTCCGGGAGATCGAGGTCAGGAGAGTTGATAGGTAGAATAACACGGAGGATCCGCTCACCTAGGCCAAACCCCAGATACAATTTAAGAGTTTTTGGGATATTGGGTATGAGATACTACAACAACTGGCCATAGTACAAGTGAGAGATTATTAGTTATATGTATTCCCTAGAGGCCATTATTGTACATGATTGTATATTATAATGGATGCTTGGACATATATAGGGAGAACTTTCTTGCTCGACATGATAGTATGCTATCTGGTTACTCTTTATCTTAACATGTAGACTAGTATTGTGATACTGTCTTGCTCTCACATGTTGGTAAAGCCCTTAGAATGTACTTGACTACCAGTGTTATGATGCAGATCATACTAGTGGGGCCAGGGTAGTCCACAAGTTCATCCTTTAATTTTTCCTAGTCGTGGGTGTATCGAGACGGGGTATCGATATTCCAGAGTAGACTAGCGTATACGTTTTTTGACCCATTTGATGGGCGATGGATGATCCTATATCCATTGGTGTTTGACATCAAAGATTGTATACGGGTGCTCAGTGGAGACTGGGTACATTGAACAAGACTCACCGAGAACTCCTAGATGGTATTTTACCTAACGTCAGATAGCAGTTCTCTGGTGACACTGGTACATGTTAGTCTGTAGACCCAAGATCGTCATAGAGTCTTATGTGATTCCCACTGTGCTTTGATTTCCACCTTATTATGTTCAAGAGAGAGTGCAAAACGGTGGTTTTTGGGTACAGTCCCGAGTCACATGGAGGCAATGAGTAATAAGAGGGGATTCATCTCTTCTGGTATTGGGGGTTGATATTGTGCTATGCTCGATTAGCTATAATAGGAAGTCCCTAGCCAGGGCTGATACAGAGATTTGCTGGTAAGTGTTATCAGTAGTTTCTCGACCCGTTATGAGCCTCACATCGGCATGACTTATCAGTTTATTAGGTTTGACGTTTACCACCCCCAGACTCGATATGCGATATATCAAACGAAGAGACCAAACTGTATAGTAGTGTTACTTATTGGATTCACGGGAGTATGAACAAACTTGCTTGTTAATCTTCTGATCGCTCAATACCCGGGTAGCCGTTACGTCCAGCTAGTACCGCTGACGGTTTGTGGGTAACTGATATGATCATTACCTATTGCCGGCGTATTGACGAGTCTTTAGAGTCCTACAAAGAGTTTTCTTAGCTCATGTGAAACGAAGTAGGGCACATATGTGATATGTGCGGGACCGAGATTGATACTTGTATATGATATAGTACTCTAATCTCGCGATATAAGTTATATGTGATATAACTGGATTATTGAATCAAGTGTTGATTCAATAATTTGTTATATGGTATTAGCCGGTTGTATGCGATACAGCCGGGTTATTAAATCATGTGTTGATTTAATAATTTAATGTATGATTATATATTTGATATATTAATATACATTAACTAATACTAGCTCACTTAAGAAAATGTTTTTCTCCAAATGCATTTAAATATATATGTGATATATATTAATGTATTTAATATGTGTCATGCTAGATGATACAATGGACTTAGGTGTATGAGAGTCATACCTAATTAAAGATAAATTGGGTGATTAATTATTAAGGGATAAAACAAAATTAGGTGGAAATGCCATGGTTTGAGATACCTGTGGAAGCATATAGGAACCTTGACTTAGTCCACTAATTTTGTTTTACTCTAGATATTTATTAACCTAACCATTATTTTTAGCCATGGTTAAGTCTCTACAAGTGAGATTATATGAGATATTTTCTCACCCATGGTTCATACTTGATCACTAGAGTTTTACTTCTTCATGTCCTTCCTAGCTCTCTAGCTATCAAGTGAGAAGAAAAAGAAAAAATTAATTCTAAAGTGAGCAAAATTCCTACTTCATCAATCTATACCAAACTAGTCATTTAGTATAGGTTATTTCATTCACTAATTCTCAATTGGTGAAGTGGTAGCTTGAGTTAGAGATTTTTCGACGTAGATCATCTTCGGTCTCAAAGATCTTTGAGCAAGCTCGTTCCGTTCTCTTAGTGGAGCCTAAGGAGAGTCCGAGTGACCACTACTTGGAACAAAGGAACTACTACAAGGAGCTCTAGAAGTGAAGGACCGGTCTACAAAGTTTTTATTCCTATATCACTTAGTGTAAATTTTGTTTACATGCTATAAAAGCCCTAATTCTCTAATTAGATCCTTGGTTTGGGCTCGCTCGGCACCCTAAATTTTTAAAGTTGCATACTTGATGCTTTCCGAAATCGTGTCGGGGTGATAAGCGAACCCAGCAATAATGTGATTGGATTTATGCTCTCGTTTAATTCTTATTTATTATATATTGATTATGACATGCTTAACATATTTATTTCGAGAAGGATCCTTCTCGGTATAAATCGTCGCGGACCTTGTCACGTGGCCACTACTGTCTTTTGGAAAGCAGGGCGTGACAGGTTGCTAAAGCAGGTCCCATCGTGATCTCCATGTGGGTCGGTCCTAGGGGATGAGTACGCAATGTTTTGCATTTATTTTTATTTTCTTTAGAATAATTTTACTACACGCCTTTTAATACATTTTTACTTTGCCTTTGTTTTGTAGGATATTTTTATCGGAAGGATGCCCTTATTTTGGCGTGGCGCCTTAGAAAGGAGTGGCAGACCATATTCTCTCTCGGTACCTGATCAAATTTCAAAGATGGCTAGCGGCCTTTTAGACGTAGTGGCGATCGTGATCAAATTCCTCATAGTGCATCGAACCGGGCGGAACAGAAATGGTAACCATCGAACACGTCTTCTATCCCTACCTATTCATCATGTTTTATTGCATTTAATACTATCGGCCTATTCTATATCGAAATATGAATAAATAAGTGCTATCAACCTGCTGTCTGTTTATAAGTACAACTTTTTCAAGAGAAAGATCACAATCAAAGGAAAACATGCACATCCTATACAAATTCAGGTGCAAACTGCCGACAGACGGACAAACGATCAAAATACAGATTTCGACCACTCAAATTCATCACGTGCAACACATGGGTGTAGGGGACAAGCTAAACGTGATGGTCATTCCATGTTTTGGACAGAAACCGTAACGACCGTGTATATTAGATACGTAATAAAAACATTTTATAATTTTTTTCGAGATCAAAACAATTATTTTACTGCTTCTATTGGTAGAAAACACTTTTAAAATATTTTTTTTCCATGATTAAAATGAATTAATATGATTTTTAGGAATTTTTATGAATTTTTTGGGATTTTTTTATCGAAGGGAAAAGTTTTTAAAACCAACAAGGGAAGCTATTTTGGACCAAATTTGGTTGCAAATGATAGAAAACATAAAAATACATTTTCTATAATTTTCCCAGATTTTTATAATATTTTTAACTATTTTAAAATAATTTTTAGAAGTCAAAAACAAATTTTAAAACATTTTTAAATATTAAAAACAAATTTTATTAATTTTTTAAGAGCGGGAATGAATCTGGACCGTCGGATTTAAAAACCAATGGCCCAGATTTTGCCGACAGTTTTTTAAAAGAAAAAAAAGAATATATATAGACGCTTTTGATCTGGATCATTGGATCAACGATCCAACGGTCAAGGATCGCTAGCGCCAATCCGAGCTGGACCCATGCCAGCTCACGCACGATGAGATATAGCTCATTAGATCTGGTCGAGCGACAGTCCGGATCTTGTCGGCTCGTGGAGCCGGCTCCTATAGCGGCTGGGCAAAAATAGGATTTTTTAATCCCAGAAAATCCCTATAAATAGCCTTGATTTTCTAAAATCCCTCCAAAAATATCTGTTCGACAACAAAATCTCAAAAATATTCCACAGTTTTATCTCTAAGTCATCTACACTCTGGACCAAGTTCTAAAAGCAAAAAAATTCTCAAATTCAAGATATACCTTTTCTCGTACAACCCGACGCTCACCGACTTTCATTTTCCTAGCTCATTTCAGGTAGGATCTCTCAACACTTGACCCCCTGTTATCTTCATTATGAAAATATCTATCTGTGAAAAAATTTTAGAACCTAATTATTATGTTTAACTGCATTATCTATCTTACGGGTTTTGACGATTAAAAACGATATTAAACCCTAATAATATAACGAACTTTTAGCAGTTATCCTTCACGATAAAATTACGGGGTAACGGACAACCCCAGATTCATTCTTGGACATATGGAACTAAGTCGTAAAGCGACTATCATGACCGGAACAACTTTTGCATGAATAAATGTAATTATTCTACGGTATTAAATAAAAGTTATCGATAATTTGTTCCTTAATTATTAAAACATGAAAAAAAAATTATAGTAAATTTTTATATATTTCTTTTTTTAAAACAAAATTGATGGAAAACATGTCAAACCATATTTTCATTAAAATGGTTATTTCACAAAATTACCATCAACTCCTAAGAATTTATATTTATATTATAATACAAAGAACTTTGGAAAAATAGTATTTTCCTTAAAATACCTTAAACCTTTCGAAATGATATTTTTATTAAAATACCATGATCTTTTCTGAATCATAATTTTTACGAAAATACCATGAACTTGGTAGAGCAATTAGTTTTATTAAAATACCCCGAACTTTTAAAAGCTAGGGTTTTCTTGAAAAAATCAATAATAAACCTAAAATTAGATTTTTACTAAACACCTTTAAGAAGTGAAACCTTACCAAAAATACCCCTAATTTCGAAAGTTAAGTTTTTAGAATTTCACTAAAATACTCTTACGTTTTTATAAAGGAGTTCTTTTATTAAAATACCACGACCTCTATAATAAAAGATAATTTATGTTAATATACCATATAAATACTATCGTTTTTATATAAACAATAATTACGATAGAATACCATAGTCTATTATAAACTAAGGTTTCTATAAAATACCATGTTTACCTTGCAACTTTAATGGAATGAGATATAACCCACGACCGTGGAAGTCCATATCGACTAAGATATCATCTACTTAAATCCAACTTTTGATACATCACATGACATGACCTAAGATACGGTTAGAGTTAGATTGCGCGGACCTAGGTATGCAATACTATTATATATGAGGATCCCTGCAGGCAGGGTGAATAGTCCCAACATGGACGACTACTACGAATGAATTAAACAGTCCCAACATGAACGACTGCTACGAATGAATTGAACAGTCCCAACGTGGATATATGGCATTCCATGCCTAGATATACGCACTAACTCTAATTCGCAAAACCTTCACACTGAATAAAACGTGGCTGGGTAGTTTGATTTGACAAGGTAGTATACGGACTCGGATTCCCCTGTTACTCGATCAGATCCGGAAAAGTGGAACAGTACATTTCACCTTCCCTAACTGTGTTCTGTGGTTAGAACGGAATAATATCGAGAACCCGCTACCCTTGTCTAACAAACTAAATTAACATATTACCTATTGTTGCCGCACGCAGTATACCTTAATTTACAAATATTTACAATACATCCATCTTACCTCTACATATATATGACATCATATATTACACACACTTGTTCTCTTTACCGTACTTTCTGTTGAGAAAATACTACCCGAGTGTAACTCGCTGACGGACTTCCTTTCCCTTTTTTTCTATCCTTGAAATGTCCGTTAGATGAGGACGAGCTTAATGAAGAAGGAAACGATGGAATGGAGCCCACTAATGAAGACTATGCGGAGTTGACGCAAGAGTATTAGGATAGCTCTTCTATTGCCCACATGTTTAGGACTTGCTTTCTTTTAATCAATATAATCAAACTATTTAGTTTGCTTTCAGTACTTTGGGATGTAATAATTTTCGTTAATGGAAATAAATGCTTCTGCTTTTATTATCAGTTTTGGTACATTACCTGCATGATTTATACGCTTAACGTAACTGTATCAAGAAAAGACCACCCTCGACACAGTTAGGTTGCGGACCTTGGCACGTCACTGTTTTCATACTTTCGGGAAGCGGGACGTGACAGAAACGGCCAGCACAAAGCACTAGAGTGCACAAAGCTCAAAATGGTGTAAAGATGGATGTGATGTTAAGAAAACATCGGATAAAGTCATAACAATTGACTTTTTGACCCGAGAACAACTAGAGATGAAATTGAAAATTCTATACATGTGAAAAATAGCGAAATATTCACAGAAAACCGGTCAAGAAAAATGGAGTTCAAACTCCTTACTATGGCCGCAAATTTGGGGCCATAAAGCAGGAAATGGCCGCAAATTTGCGGCTATAATATCTTCAAATGCGCACGGGCTTGGAAGGTGTACTTCCTATCTTGCATGATATCATGATACTTGTCTGAGAATTTATTTATACATAGTAGATCATTTGGAAAGCTTGAGAGTTAGAATATAGCATTAGTGTTAGCTTTAGCTTGTAATAGTTTAGGATATTTTAGTGCAAGTTCAGTTTTAAAGAGCCATTAATATTGATCTTCATCTTCAAGTTCAGAATAGCATTACTACAATAATGGTGTTCCTGGAGTTTCTAAAAGGAGAATGTGATTCTCTCTCAGCTCACTCCTTCGAGTACACCACAGCACAATGGTGTATCGGGGCGGAGAATTCGCACGCTATGAGATATGGCGCGCTCTATGATGAGTACTGCTGAGTTGCTTGTTTCCTTTTGGGGTTTATGCACTTGAGAAGCTGCATACGTATTGAATAGGGTTCCGACCAAATCAATGCCTACCACTCCATATGTGATATGGTATGGGAGGAGACCATGTCTTAAACGAGTTAAGATATGGGGTTGTCCGGCCTATGTTGAAAGGCAAAAACTGGACAAGCTCGAGGCAAGGTTAGTTCTGTAAGTTTGTTGGATATCCAAAACGTTTGCGAGGGAATATCTTCTACCAAACCGAGGAACAAAAGATTTTTTGTTTCTCAACATGCCACCTGTAACAACCCTAAACTTTCTGTACAAATTTTTTTTCAAAATACGGAAAGGGACACTTAAGCCTGAATACGAGTTATAAGTTTGTTTTGCTTTAGAACAGCAAGAAAGGAGCTTGTAGCTCATTGGTAAGACCTTGCACTGCTGAACCAAAACACCAGATTTCAAATCCCAACAGCTACACATTCTTTTTATTTAAAATTCTTTTAATCCTTTAGAAGCCCAAGAGTCTTCACATGCACTACACGTAAACTGAAAAGACACTAAATAAACAAACACGTGCACTAGAGTATACCAAACAACCCCGACCCATCGCACCAAAACCAACCCTCCTCCGTCGGTGCTGGCCCGGCGACAAGCGCAAAAAGCCCGGCGCCGCCGGTCCAGACTGTCGGTGAAGCCCCCAACTTTTTTCCCTGCAACCCTTAGACTCCCCCTGTTAACCCCCGACTGTTTGTTTTCCTGCATTTTCCAGAGAATTAAAACTTTGCATTACTCCATGTTTTAATGCATTTTAATTCTCAAATTTATCATACCCTAACCCTAATTTTCCCTATAAATACCCACTCTATTTTTACACCCCTTCATACTGAAATTTCCTACAAAAATTCTACAAAAAAATTCCAAGTTCTATTTGTGTGAAAGTGGAGTTAACAAAGGGTGAAGCTCCGACAAACTTCTGAGGAGATTCCGGTGACGAAACAACGCCCCGAAGCTCTCTTTAGGAGCCCCTCTCTCTCCTCTAGTCCAACAAATCAGTAAGTCCCCCTTCTCTCTCTTTTTTGCTATTCCCAAACTCTTCATTCTTAAAACGTGTCGGAAGCGGAGTTATCCGGCTTCCGATTCTCTTTTCGTTTAAAAATACAACTTTTTCCTAATAACAAACCTACAAATTTTGATATATTATTTAGTAATCATTAACAAAGTTAATAGAACAAGTTTGACATCAAAATGATAACCGTAGCAAGTTGTATTTCAATTTTACATTAAAATACCTTCAAGTTTCATATCGACATGTTTATACCTTTTAACCGTGTTATCTTTAGAAAACTCACGAGGCAATGACCCACCTCCTCACAACACATATATCTAACATAGCACGATGGAATTTGGAAACATAGATTCGGGAAAATACGACTTTGCATATAACAACCTTCAATTTATAAAACCCTTTTCTATAAGAAGTGTATTTAACAAATGTTTGCAATTATGCCTCTACAACCCACTATTTGGGACCCCTGTTCGGTATGGTGCGGATTATCGCACATCCTCGGGCCTAGTAGAGCGAGATGCAGAGCTCCTCATGGAGCATACGATCTCGAAAGATTTTTAATACATTTTCTTTAGAAAATGTGATTTCTAGTATAAATAAAACTTATATTTTTAATAAATAAATATATATGTAATAAATATCAAAATATCTATTTTTAATATTCATAATACTCCACATTTCCAAAATTCAAGAAAAAACCAGAGCTGTAGGCTGCTCCAATCAATGAGAAGACGGTTTTGCTTGAGACGATCCGTAGCCTCCTGGAGGGACAGCAGCAGCAGACTGCTATCTTGATTAACTGATCAGAGGCAGAAGCAACCGCGGTGAAGCAATTCAAGGCCTTGCACCCCAAGCGGTTCGCAGGAAAATAGAGCCCTCTAGAAGCTGAGGAATGGGCTTAGAGCATTGAAGATGACCTGGCAGCGGCATAAGTGCCAGAGATAGCTTGGGTTCGTGTTGCGAAACTGCAGCTCACGGACAATGCACGGGTTTGATGGAAGGCGGAAGAAAGCCGTCTCACCCAACCGATCGAATGGAGAACTTTCCGCGATATGTTCGGCGCAAAGTACTTCTATAAGACTGCCCGCTTTGATAAGGAGTAGCAGTTCATCCATCTGCAACAAGGTTCAATGTGGACCAAATCAGTAGATAAGTTTGATGCTGAGTTTACCATGCTTAGTAGGTAAGATATGTCTCAATGTTCGATTTTATATCACATACTACACAGCTAACACAAGACTGTAATAGGTTTGCGGCCCATCTCATACCGACTTCTGAGATCAGGGCTAGAAGATTTCAGCAAGGGTTGGACCCGGAAATCCAAGCTGCATTAGCTAAAGGGAATTTCCCAACCAATGATATGGCTTTGAAAGCTACCCGAAGATATGAGGCAGTGGTGAAGAAGAAGGGCGGACCTCAATCTGCCGGAGTGAAGCGCTATGCCACTCAGATGGCAGGAGGAGCCTCTTCAAGGCTAACTGTTGAACCCAGGAGACCGGAAGAAACCAATAACCAGTCAAGTCCCGATTTTTGATTCGATTGCAAGAGGGAAGGACATTTGTGGAAGGACTGTAAGTGCGCAAAAGGCCTGTGCTTAGTTTGTGGCGCATCCAATCACGGAATTGGAAATTGTCCTTATAGACGCAACTCAGATCCCACACCCACCAACTACCCGCAGCGGCCAGCTTTCCAGGCTCCTGCACCTCGTCTAGCACTCCCAGCTCTACCTCCTGCACAGCCTAATTGCCAATTCCATCAGACTCTGAGGAACATGCCTCGAGGGCAGAGAAACATGCCTCAAAGAAAGAGCAATGTCCCCCGGCGTCAGGCTTTTCTTTTAGCGGCTGAAGAAGCAGAGGCTGTAGACCAAGGTAACACTGGTAATTCACTTCAACCTTTTCAAACTCTTGTACCACTTTGTTATTTTTCATTCACGAGCAGTACTTCTATCATCAAACTTTCCTTAAATCTGTCACACTTTCCTTTTAAAAATTTCGAGGATGAAATTTTTATAAGGAGATTAGAATATAGCAACCCTAAAATTTCTGTACGAATTTTTTTCAAAATACAGAAAGTGACACCTAAGCCTGAACACGAGTTATAAGTTTGTTTTTCTTTAGAACAACAAGAAAGGAGCTTGTAGCTCATTGTTAAGACCTTGTAGCAAGAACCAAAACACCAGAGTTCAAATCCCATCAGCCATACATTCTTTTTATTTAAAATTCTTTTAATCCTTTAGAAGCCCAAGATTCTTCACGTGCACTACATGTAAACTGAAAAGATATTGAATAAACAAACACGTGCACTAGAGTATACCAAACGACCCCGACCCATCGCACCAAAACCAACCCACCTCCGTCGGTGTTGGCCCAGCGACAAGCGCAAAATGCCCGGCGCCGCCGGTCCAAACCGTAGGTGAAGCCCCCAAAATTTTTCCCTGCAACCCTTAGACTCCCACTGTTAACCCCTGAGTGTTTGTTTTCCTGCATTTTCCAGAGAATTAAAACTTCACATTACTCCATGTTTTAATGCATTTTAATTATTAAATTTATCACACCCCAGCCCTAATTTTCCGTATAAATACCCACTCTATTTTTACACCCCTTCACACTGAAATTTCCTACAAAAACTCTACAAAAAAATTCCAAGTTCTATTTGTCTGCAAGTGGAGTTAACAAAGGGCGAACCTCCGACGAACTTCCGAGGAGATTACAACGACGAAACGACGCCCCGAAACTCTCTTTAGGACCCCCTCTCTCTCCTCTAGTCCAACAAATCAGTAAGTCCCCCTTCTCTCTCTCTTTTGCTATTCCCAAACTCTTCATTCTTAAAACGTGTCGGAAGCGGAGTTATCCGGCTTCCAATTCTCTTTTCTTTTAAAATACAACATTTTCTTAATAACAAATCTACAACTTTTGATATACTGTTTAGTAATCATTAACAAAGATAATAGAACAAGTTTGACATCAAAATGATAACCGTAGCAAGTTTTATTTCAATTTTACATTAAAACACCTTTATGTTTCATATCGACATGTTTATACCTTTTAACCGGGTTATCTTTAGAAAACTCACGAGGTAATGACCTACCTCCTCACAACATACATATCTAATATAGCACGATGGAATTTAGGAACATAGATTCAGGAAAATACGACTTTACATATAACTACCTTCAACTTATAAAACATTTTTCTATAAGAAGTGTATTTAACAAATCTTTGCAATTGCGCCTCTACAACCCACTATTGGGGACCCCCGTTCGGTATGGTGCGGATTATCACACATCCTCAGGCCTAGAGAGCGAGATGCAGACCTCCTCACGAAGAATACGATCTCGAAAGATTTTTAATACATTTTTCTTTAGAAAATGTGATTTCTAGTATAAATAAAACTTATATTTTTAATAAATAAATATATATGTAGTTAATATCAAAAAATCTATTTTTAATATTCATAATATTCCACATTTCCAAAATTCAAGAAAAAATATCCCATTTACAAGAAAATACCATACAGTTCCAATATTTCAAATAAATACCTTATACTTTAAAAAGCAGGTCATATTCACTAGAAATTTCACATTGAATAAAAAAAACATCTATGAATACTCTAAAGATGATAATTAAATGCTTGAGGTGTATTTTGAAATTATACCAAGCTACAAACAATATCGTTAACAATATAATACAACTTTAAAACTTACCTTCTTCGTCTGTCTATTCTGTCTCTCCTTATTCTTTGGGATTTACCGAGCGATTGTTCGCTGACGAAATTCATATTTCTCTTCTTCTTTGGAAAGTTGTCAGGAGGGCCCGACGCTGAGAAGTACGAGACCAGTCAGGAGCATTTGGAGCAGGCCCCTGAGCAGTACACTAAAGACCCAGAGCTGTAGCCACTTGTACTTATTCCATTTTCAAAGATGGAATCCATGTACACTAACAAAGTGTGACTTTGTATGTTGCACCTGAAGGGTTAAAACCCATCGGAAGCAAGTGGATCTTGAGAAGATTCTTGGTGTAGATGGAAAAGTTGAGACTTTCAAAGCTAGACTTGTAGTAAAAGTTTTTCTTCCATAACCAGGTGTGGATTATGATGAAACCTTTTCTCAGGTGGATATGCTTAAGTCCATCAGGATTAAAGCAGGCATCACGAAGTTGGAACGTCTGTTTTGATGTGGCAGTCAAAGAGTTTGACTTCATCAAAAAGGTAGATGAATCTTGTATATACAAGAAGGTTGTAGAGAGTAAGGTTGTCTTCCATGAATTGTACATAGATGGCATACTCTTGATAGGAAAGTGTTTCCTATGCTACAATCGGTCAAGCTCCTCTTATCACGAGGATTCTCCATAGAAGATCTAGATGATACCTATTACATCTTGTGGATTATGATCTGTGGTGATAGTTCTAAGTGGATGTTGGGAGTGTCCCAAATCCAGGTACATTAACACCATACTAAAGGGGTTTAGTATGGAAGATTCTAAGCATGGTGGTTCGCCCACTTACTCAGGAATCACTCTCTCCAAAAGGAAGTCTCCCAAGACTAATTTGGAGAGAGCTCGTGTACAAGGGATACCCTATGCTTCGGCAGTAGGCTCTATCATGTATGCGATATTATGTACCAGACTAGATGTAGATAACTTACTAGGTGTAGTGATCAGGAATCAATCGGATCTTGGGAGAATTACCGGACAGCTGTGGAGGACATTCTTAAGTACTTGAGAATCACTAAAAGAATGTTCTTGGTTCGAGCTTCCAGAGTGATAAGGTCGACTGGAAGTCAGTAACAGGCATTGTCTTTACCCTCAGTGGAGGGACGGTATGTTGGAAGAGTTCCAACCTAGATACCGTAGCAGACTAAACCAAAAAGGCTGAATACATCGCTACCAACGATGCTACCAAAGTGGATGTCTGGATATTTTTTGTTCATGAGATGAACATGGTTCCTACCATTGAGCGTCTAATAATTGTTATTGTGACAACAATGAAGTTGTGGCTTTGGCCTAGGAACCCCGGTCCCATCAGCGATCCAGATATATTCTGAGGCAATATCATCTAACCAGGGAGATGGTTGATCTTCAGGGGATCGGGGTTAGGAGAGTTGACGCGAAGGATAACACGGCGGATCTACTCACAAAAGTCTTTCCCTAGAGAGGCTTTTATAGGACGTTGGGTATGAGATACTACAACAACTGGCCCTGGTGCAAGTGGGAGATTATTAGTTATATGTATGCCCTAGAGGCATTATTGTACATGTAATGTATATTATAGTAGATGCTGGGACATATATAGGGAGGACTTTTTTGCTCGACATGATAGTATGCTATCTGGTTGCTCTTTATCTTAACATGTACACTAATTGTCTCTCTGTTACATGTTGATAAAGCCTTTAGGATGAGTATTTGACTACCAGATCATATTAGTGGGGCAAGGGTAGTCGGTAAGTACATCTTTCAAATGTTCCTAGCCGCGGGAGTATCGAGACGGGGCATCGATATACCATAGTAGACTAGCGTATAGCTTCTCGACCCATATGATGGGCGATAGATGATCACATATCCATTGGTGTTTGACATCAGAGATGGTATATGGGTGTTAGGTCCACGTTACCCACCCCGGTTCTTTCGGGGAGGCGGAATAGGTAAAACGAAAAATTTTCCCTAGCTAGGTAACATGGACCGTTTCATGAAGGATCGTTGCTAAACAAAACTAACAAAAATCTACAAGTTATAACTACTATGTAGAATGGTTATACCTAGTCTTGAACTCCTTCTCTTCTTGTTGTTCTCTTGAACTTCTTCTCTTCTTGTTGTTCTCCTTCTTGCTTGCTCCTTGTAGTAGTTTGAACGGCTCCTCCTTCTCGTCTCCTCTTTGCCGAAGATAGATCCACCCAAGGGCCTCAAACTTGAGCTCCTACCTCAACTTAGAGGTAACTAAGGTATTTGGTTTGCTAAACCTAGTACCCTAGAATGAGTAGAGATGTGTTATGGTGGCTTTGTCTCAAAAACTTATGATTTCCAACACATGGAATACTTAAGCTTTGAGAGAGGAAGAAGAAGAGCTTTTGCAAAGAGACAGAAAAGATATGATAGAATGAGAGCTCTCTTTTGCAACCATGCTCATATGAGAATAATAGATTAACAATAATAATCAAAAAGGAAAATGTGACGGTGAGTATGGAATGACTATTATCATTTCATAATAAATGCAATTTGCAAAGATCAAGAAGCATCTTTGATATGAAATGATTATGGTCAAAATGTCAACAATGGTCAAAATGTCCACCATGGTCAAATGGTCAACCTAACCAACACACAACAATCCTTAATTATCATTATTAATCATATTTATCATTCTCATTAGGGTTTGAAAAAAGTCAACGGTCAACAAGTCAACCAAAGTCAAACGGTCAACAACCCTAATGAGAATTCTCTGCCTCTGCCTCTATCAACTGTGCATACACACCCGCATCCGCGTTCCGAGGAACACGAATACAATGAGACAAAACTAATCCCAAAACCAATACCAGTATCTGGCTTAAACCAAAGCCCACTAGTAATAACTGCCCGGTCACCAAATGTGCACAAGTGCGCGAGTGTGAACGAACCCTGTCGCAAAACCATGCGACCTCTACTCAGTTTTGCCCAAAGGCGAGTAACCCTCTGTGTGGGACTCTAAAGACTCGACACTATGCTGGCAGTGGGGTTAACCACAGACCGCAAGCGGCACTAGCTGTACGTAACGGTCCCCAGGTAGATCCCGATAAGAAGACTAATGAGGTGAATCCATCCGAACTCCTACTGAGTATGTATGTGACAATCTCCGTACAGTCCGGTCTGTTCGTCTAAGAACATCGCATGGCGGGCCTAGGGGGCGGTAAACGTCAGTACCCTACTAGCGGTACAAGTCGTGCCGGAGTGTAGCCCAGAACACCTAAGATAACACTGGAAACCTACCAGTCTATCTCGCTTGCCCTGGCCATGGACTTTGTGTAATGGCTCTCCTAGACGCAGCGCGATATCAACCCCCAATACCGGAAGAGATGAATCCTGTCTAACTGTCACTGCCTCCAAGTGCTTCGGGACTGCACCCAACTACTACCTGTTTGCACGACTCAGTAGAGCCGTGGTAGGGTAGTAATCTAAGAACGGTGGAAACACACTCGAGGCGAAATGACAGTGTCAAGTCAGCGGACTAAGCTGTACTCATGTCACCTGGGAACTGTTAACTGACGATAGGTATAATACCAACCAACAGTTCCCAACGAGTCCTGTCCAGTGTACTCGTAACCTAACGAGCACCTGCATACTATCTCCAGTATGACGTACTGATGGCTGTGGGACAGACCATCTCCCCCGCTGGGAAGAGAAGCGTATGCACTAGTCTACTCTGGAGTATCGATGCCCTATCTCGATAATCCTACGACTACGGACCAAAATAAGGATGTGCTTATAGACTACCCAGCCCCCACTAGTGTGATCGCCATCACAATGCCGGCAGTCAAGCAAAGATCCTAAGGGCTCTACCAATATGTTTTTAGCGATATGTTAAAAGAAACATATACACATATTAAGATAGAAACAAACCAAGTAGTATACTAATATATCGAGCAAGACAATCGTAAAACCATATATATATCCCAAGCCTCCAAAATGTATTATACAAACCAGTATTATACAATAATGGCCTCTAGGGCATACATATCTAACAATCTCCCACTTGAACTAAAGGCCGGTAACTGGTGTACCGCATACCCAACGTCTGCACTAAGGTCAGCTGCTGTTCATACCAGAATATTGCATTTTATACCGCCCATTCTTACGCTCGAGTGTTTATAGGTAGGTGCTTTTAATCCGTGTTTGTTACATATTTACAGAGTACAGGTTTCCAGTCCAAATATTGCAAATCAAGACAAAATCTCCACAGTTACGCCAAAAGCAGAACATCTGTTGACAGCAGATAAAAGCCGGGTTCCGGTCATCCATATCCGTCCAGTGCCGAGTACCAGTTCCTGAGACAAGACATATGACAGTGGTCATTCGTGTCTGGGACAAGCACAGAGCACGAGGGGGGCAGCACAAGAATCAATGGGTGCGTGGAGCTCAAGAGAGATAGAAGTCAAAAGTTAAGAAAAGATAGCAATCTTGGACTAAGAATTCTGCTGATATTCTGGAAGACTTTTGTGCAGTATGAAGTTTTCAGACACAAGGAAAAATGGAACCAGGGAAGCACACAAATTTCGAGGACCCAACTCACCTATACGGCCGCGGATCCGCGGCCAACAAGGGGTATTGGCCGCGGATCCGCGGCCAAGTGGGCTCCTCTCATTGTCGTTTTTTTAGGGTAGTTTGGGTACTTCATTTTATGCCAGCTTCTTGCCCTAGGGTTTCTGTAAACTGCCTATAAATACTCCAGAATTGAGCTAAGCCAAGGGGTCATTCTTTGTTCTTCTTTCTTTTTAGGATTTAGTCTTTTCTTCTTCTTCTTCATTCTTTTTCCATGAAAATTGTAGTGAGAGCTTTTTGAGTGGGAGATCAATGAAGATGAGGGCTTTTTGTATCATTCTCTCTTGTTTCTTCTTCCCCTTGAGATTCTTGCTTTCTCTTGATCATTCAACCTTTTCATTGAGCTTGAATGGTTAAGGATTAGTTATTGATCTCAAGGGTCGTATTTTCTTATAGAATTAGCGCTTCATTTCACATGCGTTCTCTACCCTTCCCTTGATCTTACAACCTCTTAATTGAGCTTGCAAGTTTAAGGGTTGGCTATTGATCACATGCTTGTCTTGAGTTCTAGTTTCTTGTTCTTTTTATCGCTTTTTATTACTTACTTATTATTATCTTGCTTTACTTTCTTGCAATTTATATTCATGCACTTAATTACTTGTAATCTTTTCTTTTCTTTGTTCTTTTCTTTTGCTCTTTGTTGTTCATTTTGTGAATGTTGTAATTATCATTGTTAAGAATAAATATGGTATTGTAAGTTAAGACTTTCTTTTCTCATTTCCTTTTCCCGTTATTTTCCATTGAACTCCGCCCAAACCATACGCAAGCGCTCCGTTAGGCACCCTACCCTGACAAGGTAACGGTGATTCCTAACCGCGACCGGTTGCGTTCGGTTTGGCCGGAGGCGAAAGCAAGAGACAAGAACGGAAGGACAAGGGTAAATAAGCCGTATTCCACGAATAACGCGCTTAAATCCCCTAATCCACGTTGTTGCCGATTGCTCTAGCTTCAATTGGTCAAGACTCGGCTCAAAGGTTTTGAGTACGGATTTCTTTAGCTTACAATTTCGTATCTTTTTCTTAACAACTTTATACTTGTAAATTATACACTTAGGATAGAATCGAACAAACATACGCAAATTCTTTATTGACTCATCTAAGACAAGAACGGAAATACAACCATCTCCTTGTGGATCGACCCGTGCTCAACCGGCTAGCTGCATAGCGACACCATCCTGATCGCGGTAAACTTTAGAACTTTGAACATCCGACACGCTCCCGGCGTGCGATCAAATGGCGCCGTTGCCGGGGAGACGGTAGCGTATTTTCTTTCTTGTTATTCGAGTTAATATTCTTTTTGTATATATTTATATATAAAAAAAAACTCTTTTTGTTATTTTTGATCATTTTTGTGGGCAAGAGTGCAGATTTTTGCGTATTTGCAAACTGCAATTGTGGGGAGCAAAGTGCACATTCAAAGTTAAGGTGATTGCAAAGTACAGTGCCAAAGATCCGGGTAGTTTGACCCGCGCAAGCGAACTTTTCAAGCTTACCGGATTTGATTCAACGGGGGTTTCCTAACCCAAAAACTTAACGGTACGTACTTTCCTAACACCTTCTTCTCAAATCCGACGCTTCCAATATACTATTCTTTGCAGGATTCTTTGCAAGTTCGCTAGCAAACGCCAAAATTGACTAACCTGTATTTGTTGCAGTGCCGTGCTAAAATAAAAAAAAACAATTTTTTGATTCTTTATAGAATTTTTATTGAATTGTGCATTGCATACATTAATACGGACTTAAGGGCAAGCGAACCCCACAAGATACGGTAAAGGATTTCATCACCTTTTCCGTGGCCCACAAATCACGAACTTGCGCATAACGTTTACCCGCACAAATTTAAAAGAAACTAGACTTTAAGCCTTAAGGACTTCGCGCTCACTAGGAGAACTTAATTGTGTTTAGAACCTCGCTTAACGGTATATTGTTTACGGGGTGTCTAGGAAAGTGTTAACGGCGAAACCGCCAAAAGAGAAAGGGTTATTTAATTAAGGAACTTCGCGAAAGCGTTGGACAACCTCCCCTTATCTCTGCACTTACCTGGCCTCGTGATTAGTGTATCTTGAGCCTGTTTCTCGACACGGTTTTACTTCGACAATTAAGTTCTGGAGCAGGTCTAGTTGACCTAGGTGAACCCTAGAACGATTAGGTGTGTGGTATTTTTGTGTCGTGATTGTTTTTTGTCCATATTCTTTTTTGTGTATACTTCATTATTTTGTTAATATTTTAAAAAAAAATTTAAAAAAATATCACATTCTTTTTTCCCTCCTTTTCTCTACCTTTTTCTCTCTCTCTTCATATCATGGGTACTCCACCTCGCAAAACTCTTGCCGAACTTTGGTACCCACAACCAGACATTACTTCCTACGGTTCTTGTTTTGGTCGAACTTCGAACGATCCATCCATGCCAAAAATTTCTTTGAAAGATCGGATAGACGCGTCTAGGACGAACAACTGGACCCCGCAATCCACTTTGTATCAACCGTTTCAAACATTCACACCTTCTTGCGTTGATACCCCTTTTGAAAAATCCAGTTGTAACCTCGAGACCTATGTCTATTGCTGAACGTATTGAACAATCTCGTAGCCGATCTTTCACTCCTTTCACCACTACAAATTCTTGGGATCAACAATTCCATTCACCTTCTTATCCCAATGTTGATCCCACTCCTGTCCAGCCATTCAATTCCTACCAGTCCTACCCAACTTTTACACCTTCCCTAGACATTGCTTCTACACAGCCTTTTGGGAGTTTTCAGTATCCAAACAACTTTGAATCTTTTACTGAAACCCCTTCACAACCTATGTCTAGTCTTGAGCGAACTTTGGAAGAATTTCGGGTAGCTTCACAGCAGATGATGGATTTGAATGCGTCCATGGCCGCTCTCATACAACCTACTGACCCGATAGCTAGTTTCCAACTAGCTCCAACTTTTTCAATGTATGATGAGGCGGCAGGACAGGCTGTGAATTTGAGTGGAGAGAGTGAGATATACCCCCTTCCAAATCAAACCTACCCATCTCAAATTGAATCCCACAACTCCTGTGTTGAAAGTCTATCAAGTGTCCCAAATGAATTATCAGTTGAAGATAGAATGTTTAATGAGTTGTGCGACTTTGTAGTGTTTGATTTGCCCGATTGTGAAGGGACCTTGCCAAGTGAAACCACACCCAATCCTTTTGACCTCTACACCTCCATCTTAGAACCTGAATTGATTAATATCCATGCTTTGGTTGAGGTGTCAGAGAATTTTGATTTTCACTCGATTAAAGATATTGACGCTGGGAATATTTTGGATGATGAACCCGTAGATTTGGCTGAGTTTGTCTCTTCAAATCATCATCCCGAGTCATTAAATGTTTTTCCCGAACCCCATATGCGTCTGGACTTTGATGAAATATTCATGGATGAGCTTAACTTTGAGGAGAATTTTGAGGATATTTTTGAGGATGAAACAGTTCTTGTTGATGAGTCGGATTTTCCAATTCATCCTGTCACTATCATTGACTGTGTACACCCTCCTGAACCTTTAACCGATACCCCTCCTCGATCACTTCCCTCCATCGTTCCGACCTTGCAAGAAACCGTATCACTTCCATTTTATATGTCTAGTTTACCGAGTTCGGCGTACCCATGGTTTCTTACGAATCTTGAGGGATTTGACCCAATCTCTCGACGGGTTAATAGATTAGCACAATCGCTTTTCACACATCGGTCATCACATATTGTGCTAACCTATTCACTCCATTTTCTCCCTCAAGTTCGTATTCCACTTCTTTCTCCCTTCCGCCATTCTTCTTCTTATATACCGAGACCGTATACCACTTCTATCTCCATACGGTCTCGCGTATTCTCCATTTCTTTCCTCTTCACCTTCTTTCACCAGCCATTGCTTTATCACGATAAGATCTTTGAATGGTTGGTGCTCACTTTTGGCCTGTGTAAGGCCTTGTATAGCTTGATACTGTTCTTTCCCCCCTAATCCTGAACTTCAACGCTTAACAGTGGAAACACTGTTTTACTTAAGTTTGGGGGGGACTCTTTTTTTTGTATATATTTTTTGTTTTTTTTTTGTTGTATATAATTTCTTTTGGAGAGCGCCGACAATTTTGACCCTCTTGGTATAGCCTGACAGTGAGGGCACTGTCAAGTTTAAGTTTGGGGGTGTGCTCGGTAAGCCTTCTTCCTTCGCATTCATTTGTATATTTTGCATTTGCATACCATATTAAAAACCCACAAAAATCGAAAATTTTCCAAAAATATAAAAACTTTGTCGTCAAGTTAGCTAATAGGGTAACTTAGATCTTTATTCCGAAAGATTAGTTGATATGATAGAAATAACTAAATTCTAGGCTTAGGAATTGAAAACCCTAAAAATAACCCTCATTCTGTTTAAACTTGGTAAGTATACGTCCTTACAGTTTTTTTTGAGAAATAAGTAATCTTGAGTTCAGTTCTTTAGTTAAGTCAAGATGAAGGGAAAGTATTGATGCTTTACTGGAGGATAAGTCTGAAAAATAGTTTCTTTTCTTGAGTTCAAATTTAGAAAGTATATACCCTACAACTGCACCTACACGTACCTTGAAACTTGGGATAGTAGAGGATACCTAGAAATACTCTTGCCTGAAAGCCTAGTATGAAAGAAAAAACGGTATTTAAAGCTAAACACCAAAAGAGCATATTGAAAAATATATTCCGGTCTTGAAAAAGAAAAAGAAAACGAAAAAGAAAAAGAAAAAAATAGAATAAAGTCAAGACCTAGAAACTACTATTTACGCTTTAAGGTTCACACATTCAGTAATCGGTCGTTAGTGCCTCAAGAAGCATTAATAGTCGCATGAAAGATGTGTGAGCAAATCCGTCCATCCTTAATGAAAAGAAGTAGTATTAGGTATTAGGGCAAGGGTATTATAGCTTGAATTGAATTCTTAAGTGTAGGGGTGCAAATATACACACACGTAGGGGTATACAATCGATGTTTGAATAAAAGATAGAAATAAAGAATCAGACTTGTGTTTTCTGTAAAATTGATAAAAATCCCTGATTTGAGGCCGCACTTTAGAAGGAAAACTTAGGAGAACCAACATCTTTCTTAAAAAAAAATTTTTTGGAACGTATAGGATCTAAGGTTAAATAGATAGGAGGTGTGAAACATAAGGGTTGGATATTTCTAACTTAGGATGATAGAATTTCTAACGTAAATACTAAACTGTAGGAGTAGAATCAACGTTAACTTATGACACTAGCTTGACAGGATTTTGTGGGTAGTATCCGCTGAAAACCCTCAGGAGACAACACTCCTCCTACTAGGGACACCTAGAGGTTTAACGGCTTGTTGCACATGCTCAGTGCAATCGCGTTCCCTGCGAAAGTGCGGTTAGGCTTTTATTTTTGTGAATAATTGGTTTTGCTCGGGACGAGCAAAGGTTAAGTTTGGGGGTATTTGTTCATACCAGAATATTGCATTTTATACCGCCCATTCTTACGCTCGAGTGTTTATAGGTAGGTGCTTTTAATCTGTGTTTGTTACATATTTACAGAGTACAGGTTTCCAGTCCAAATATTGCAAATCAAGACAAAATCTCCACAGTTACGCCAAAAGCAGAACATCTGTTGACAGCAGATAAAAGCCGGGTTCCGGTCATCCATATCCGTCCAGTGCCGAGTACCAGTTCCTGAGACAAGACATATGACAGTGGTCATTCGTGTCTGGGACAAGCACAGAGCACGAGGGGGGCAGCACAAGAATCAATGGGTGCGCGGAGCTCAAGAGAGATAGAAGTCAAAAGTTAAGAAAAGATAGCAATCTTGGACTAAGAATTCTGCTGATATTCTGGAAGACTTTTGTGCAGTATGAAGTTTTCAGACACAAGGAAAAATGGAACCAGGGAAGCACACAAATTTCGAGGACCCAACTCACCTATACGGCCGCGGATCCGCGGCCAATAGGGAGTATTGGCCGCGGATTCGCGGCCAAGTGGGCTCCTCTCATTGTCGTTTTTTTAGGGTAGTTTGGGTACTTCATTTTATGCCAGCTTCTTGCCCTAGGGTTTCTATAAACTGCCTATAAATACTCCAGAATTGAGCTAAGCCAAGGGGTCATTCTTTGTTCTTCTTTCTTTTTAGGATTTAGTCTTTTTCTTCTTCTTCTTCATTCTTTTTCCATGAAAATTGTAGTGAGAGCTTTTTGAGTGGGAGATCAATGAAGATGAGGGCTTTTTGTATCATTCTCTTTTGTTTCTTCTTCCCCTTGAGATTCTTGCTTTCTCTTGATCATTCAACCTCTTCATTGAGCTTGAATGGTTAAGAGTTAGTTATTGATCTCAAGGGTCGTATTTTCTTATGGAATTAGCGCTTCATTTCACATGCGTTCTCTACCCTTCCCTTGATCTTACAACCTCTTGATTGAGCTTGCAAGTTTAAGGGTTGGCTATTGATCACATGCTTGTCTTGAGTTCTAGTTTCTTGTTCTTTTTATCGCTTTTTATTACTTTCTTATTATTATCTTGCTTTACTTTCTTGCAATTTATATTCATGCACTTAATTACTTGTAATCTTTTCTTTTCTTTGTTCTTTTCTTTTGCTCTTTGTTGTTCATTTTGTGAATGTTGTAATTATCATTGTTAAGAATAAATACGGTATTGTAAGTTAAGACTTTCTTTTCTCATTTCCTTTTCCCGTTATTTTCCATTGAACTCCGCCCAAACCATACGCAAGCGCTCCGTTAGGCACCATACCCTGACAAGGTAACGGTGATTCCTAACCGCGACCGGTTGCGTTCGGTTTGGCCGGAGGCGAAAGCAAGAGACAAGAACGGAAGGACGAGGGTAAATAAGTCGTATTCCACGAATAACGCGCTTAAATCCCCTAATCCACGTTGTTGCCGATTGCTCTAGCTTCAATTGGTCAAGACTCGGCTCAAAGGTTTTGAGTACGGATTTCTTTAGCTTACAATTTCGTATCTTTTTCTTAACAACTTTATACTTGCAAATAATACACTTAGGATAGAATCGAACAAACATACGCAAATTCTTTATTGACTCGTCTAAGACAAGAACGGAAATACAACCATCTCCTTGTGGATCGACCCGTGCTCAACCGGCTAGATGAATAGCGACACCGTCCTGATCGCGGTAAACTTTAGAACTTTGAACATCCGACACGCTCCCGGCGTGCGATCAGCTGCCGGCATACCGCATACCCAATAGCTCAAAAAGTCGCTCGAACTGTGTTTGAGGGAGGGCCTTCGTGAATGGATCCGCTGTGTTGTCTTTTGTGTCCACTCTCCGTACCTCGATCTCCTAACGATCAATGATCTCCCTGATCAGGTGATACCGCCTTAAGATTTGTCTGATTTCTGATGGGACCTTGGTTCCTTCGCGAAAGCTATAGCCCCATTGTTATCGCAATACAAAGGTATTGGGTCAACAATGGACGGAACCACCTGAAGTTCACTAATGAACTTCTTTATCCAAACCGCCTCTTTTACAGCATCGCTTGCAGCAATGTATTCAGCCTCCATCGTCGAGTCTGCGACGGTATCCTGTTTGGAACTCCTCCAACATACCGTCCCTCCGTTGAGGGTAAACACAAAACCCGAGACAGACTTGCTGTCATCTTTGTCACTCTGGAAGCTTGAATCGGTAAAGGACTCGACCCTGAGGTCCCCATTACCGTAAACCAGGAACATCTCCCTAGTCCTTCTCAGGTACTTGAGAATGTTCTTCACTGCTGTCCAGTGGTCCTCACCTGGGTCTGACTGATACCGTCTCACCACGCTCAGAGCGTAAGCTACATCTGGTCTTGTACATAGCATCGCATACATTATAGATCCTACCGCTGAAGCGTAGGGTATAATGTTCATGCGAACCCTCTTCTCGTCAGTCTTAGGTGACATCTTCTTGAAGAGGGTAATTCCGTGCAATGCGGGTATGTTACCGCGCTTGGAATCCTCCATACTAAATCTCTTTAGTACGGTCTCTATGTACCTGAACTGCGAAAGTCCCAGTAGTCTCTTGGATCTATCTCTGTAGACCTTGATCCCCAGAATGTACGAGGCATCACCCAGGTCCTTCATGGAGAACCGTTGTGAAAAGAATAGATGAACCGATTGTAGCATAGGAATGTCATTTCCTATCAAAAGAATGTCGTCCACGTATAATACTAGGAACACGACAGTTCGTCCTACAATTTTCTTATTGACACAAGGTTCATCTTCGTTCTTGATGAAATCAAATTCCTTGATTGCCTCATCAAAACAGATGTTCCAGCTCCGCGATGCCTGTTTCAATCCATAAATGGATTTAAGTAACTTGCACACCTTCCCAATTCTCCCACTGTCTACGAAACCTTCTGGCTGATCCATGAAAACGCACTCTTCTAAACAGCCGTTTAGAAAAGCCGTTTTAACGTCCGTTTGCCAGATTTCATAGTCATGGAAGGCAGCAATGGCAAGTAGGATCCGAATGGATTTGAGCATAGCCACTGGAGAAAAAGTTTCATCATAGTCCAAACCAGGTCTTTGACGAAAACCTTTTGCAATGAGTCTAGCCTTATAGGTTTCCACCTGCCCATCCACACCAAGTTTCCTTTTGTAGATCCATTTGTATCCAACGGGTTTTACCCCAGGTGGAGCAATATCCAAGGTCCACACTTTATTGGTGTACATGGACTCCATTTCGGATTGCATTGCATCCAGCCACTTATCAGAGTCCCTACTGATAATGGCCTGCCTGAAACTGGTAGGGTCATCTTCTTCCAAGATGCAATCCTCTCAATCCCCGTCTATGAGAAAACCGTAGTATGTCTCGGGCGGATGAGAAATCCTACCAGATCTGCGGAGTGGATGAGGTTTGTCTGGGGTTATTGAATCCAGTGGTTCCTCCAAATTTTCAGTTACATTTTTTGGTCGCTGAATTTCTTCCAGTTCTACCGAACTCCCACTAGTTTCTTTTGCAAGAAACTCCCTTTCTAAAAAGGTAGCGTGGCGAGATACAAACACCTTCTGTTCCTCAGTGTGGTAGAACAGATATCCTAGTGAGTCTTTAGGATATCCCACAAATTTACATAGAACTGACCGTGTCTCTAACTTGTCCGGTTTCTGTGTTTTCACATAGGCCGGACAACCCCATATCTTAATAAATTTAAGACATGGTTTCTTACTGCTCCATATTTCATACAGAGTTCTAGGCACAGATTTGGACGGAACTTGATTCAAAAGGTATGCCGCTGTCTGAAGTGCATGTCCCTAAAATGAAAGAGGCAACTCGGCATTACTCATTATGGAGCGAACCATATCCAGTAGGGTACGATTCCTCCGCTCCGATACACCGTTGTGCTGTAGTGTATAAAGAGGAGTAAGCTGAGTGAGAATACCATTCTCTTTTAAGTAATCTAGGAATTCCGTGCTTAAGTACTCCCCTCCTCTATCAGACCGGAGGATCTTGATACTCTCACCAGTCTGGTTCTCTACTTCGTTTCTGAATTCCTTGAATTTCTCAAAAACTTCAGATTTGTGTTTCATCAGATACACATATCCGAACCTAGAGAGATCGTCAGTGAATGTGATGAAGTACGAGAACCCACCCCTTGCATGTATAAACATCGGACCATATACATCACTGTGTATGAGTTCCAAGAGCTCTGCTGCACTTTCTCCATATCCGGTGAACGGAGATTTGGTCATCTTTCCTTTGAGACAAGACTGACAAGTTTCATAAGATGAAAACTCAAACATATCCAAGAGTCCATCTTTATGCAACTTACTTAGTCTTTTCTCTCCGATATGACCAAGTCTACAATGCCACAAGTAGGATTCGTTCGTATCTGAACTCTTCCTCTTGCGTGTGTTTTGTACATTGAGAACTGTATTCTGATTTAGAATGTAGATACCATTATACAGTATACCTTCTGCAACCAGTACCTTATGAAGGTAGATGTTCATGATATTTCTATCAAGAACAAAGTTATATCAATCTTTATCGAGTAAAGAAACTGATATGATGTTGCAAACCATGGAAGGTACATAGTAGCAATCGTTCAAAATCATAGTATTACCATTTGGCAACACTAGGTGATATTCACCGACGGCTGCAGCATTAACTTATGCTCCGTTCGCTACTCTGAGCAACATATCACCAGGTACAACTTTCCTACTTTTTCTCAGTCCCTGCAATAAATTACAGATATGAGATCCTAATCCGGTATCAAGTACCCAGGAGGTAGGGCTGACCATAAAGCAGTTCTCAATTACAAGAACACCTGAAGTAGATGCAAAACCATGCTTCTTCTTCAACTGGGTATCCTTGGAATCCATACAATCATCTTTCCCTTGCTCATACTTATGACTGTTGTCGTAAGTTAGAGCTGAACCAACGTTCCCCAGCCCTGAATAAGAATTCGGATCGGTCAAGCGATACATTTTATTATCTTGATTAAGGCGTGAAATGGCTGCTACCTGGAGAGAGAGAAAAGAAACACTCAGCGTGCGCTCTTTCAAGATTAGATTGGTTTATTGATTTATCTAATCAGGATGGCTCCCACTGTTTCCTCAAATTCTTCTTCAAACCCTAAAAGAAGAACTAGTCAGGATAAATCTCACGTCACAATACTTGCTTAACCTTTCAGCCAGGCTAGTGTTGGTACTTCGAGGGAGGTTTTCCAACGCTTTCGCGAAGTTCCTTAATTAAATAACCTCTTTTCCCTGGAGGCGTAGCCCCGCTAACACCGTTCTAGACACCTACTTGGTTTATAGCATTGATTGTTAAGTGAAAAAATCTCCCGAGAGTAATCCAACTCATCAGTGGGATCGGGATCCAACTATCATTGTGCGATGACCTAGATGGAATCCACTCTAGTCACCACACTCCAGAAGGTATGCTAAATCTACAAGTTTCAATTTCTTTAGAAACTCCCGATGTGGATTTTTGCCCCTAGGACCCAAGTGACCTTGACAAATAATCAACAAATCAAAAGGTCCTAGTCAAGTTCAACCCGTCGTTATCCAGGATTGCATTAGACCCGCTCGCATGATCCTTGACGAATAATCAACAAAATCATGTGACCGTCCTAACCAATCGCATCTATCAGTGCAACAGATAATTATTACTTAGCTACCGTTCACTGTGCCTTGACGAATAATCAACAAACGCAGCACGAATACTAAGTATTAATTTTCTGAAACGACGGAGGGCTACGGCTGGGTTTTTGGCGAAAAAACCCGTTAACGTAATGAACTTGATATCGTTGAAGGAACCTGATAACCTTTTTTGAAAATATAGTGGCGAAGATTTTTGCTAAAGAGGTCATTCCCTGTGAAGGGATCTCGACTCTTTCCCCGTCGAATGAGGTGCAGGATATTCCAAACTGAATACCTCGATGCAAAGCAAGAATAATCAACTATAGTGAAGTTATTATCCTGACGCAAACTTTTTGTCCAAGGGGTCACTCCCGATGAAGGGATCTCGGCCCTTGCCTCGTCGACTGAGGTGTTGGGCATTCATAACCGAATACCTCTATGCAAAACAAAAGAGAACGTCCTTGCAATAATAGCTTTTTAAAAATTGTTCCAACAACGTCTTTTTGGTTTATTTTTCTTTGCATTAATTTAATGTGTCCCATCAGTTAATCCTACCATTGCAGAAAATAACGAAAATATGACGTACGCTTATGCCATCCGCATTCGCCACGGGGTCCCGTCATCACCCGTTAGGTTACTTAACTAACGGCAGAGCGGGGGCTGGACTAGCACGGATGCAAAACATAAGCAACGCCTAAATAGATATCATATATAGATATATATTCACATTCGTCAGATGCAATGATAGCCATTCCAGATCACAGATGAATACTTTGGATTTACTAGGAATCTGCATTCCGTTCGAGCCTGCAACGAAAAACAAATTACACGGTCGCGATGAATAGCCAAATACCCCACCCTAGACCCCTACGGGTGAGGCAAACTACCCTCCAAATACCCGAAGTGAAGCAACCTCCCTCAACAAAGTGAGTAGTCCACTCGGCACTTTGAGGTACCCGGTAGTTTGTGCACCCCACCTTCGGTCTATCCTAGGAGAAAAAACAGTAAAAGAAATTATACAATGACGGATACAACCTCATCCCGGATGTGCGGCCAAACAAATAATATTACATCAATTTACATATTACATAAATTGAAAGATAAAGAAAACTCTCATCTCACAACCCCCGGCTATTCATCCGCGACAATCCAACGAATTCATATACACAAACCATCAACATTACATATCACAGATATGTATAACCCCCACTAATCGACGTATAGCGATTAGCAGACGTTCAATACATATATCACATTACAGATATAACCCATTAGCCAAAGTCTACAGAGCTTCAATCAAAATACGGATTTGTAACCACCCCAAACACAAATTTGTTCTCTGGAAAATCTGGGCAGAAACAACATATACTAAAAATCCCAAAACATCCAAATAAGAACACTGCACAAAATCCGGTCCACGTCCGAGTCAACTCGGCCGCGGTTCCGCGGCAGGAAGCATGTTCTTGCCGTGGATCCGCGGCGCTTTGACCGAGTCACTGGATCGTTTTTGTTCTGTGTTTTTACAAAACCCTGAGCCGATTTTTCATGTATGTTAAATCATTTTTAGAGCTGTATAAAAAAAAT
Source organism: Agapanthus africanus (assembly GCA_030015575.1). Taxonomy (NCBI): domain Eukaryota; kingdom Viridiplantae; phylum Streptophyta; class Magnoliopsida; order Asparagales; family Amaryllidaceae; genus Agapanthus; species Agapanthus africanus. The sequence goes on along the minus strand of CM057347.1, from coordinate 496,562,356 downwards.
AAATAGAAACATGGTTTTTGCGGACGTGTTTTGCGATTTTTGTCCGATCGAAATTCTAGATACTTTGTTAACATGCTAGTTTGTGTTTAGCTAGGCTCTGATACCACTGTTAGGTCCACGTTACCCACCCCGGTTCTTTCGGGGAGGCGGAATAGGTAAAACGAAAAATTTTCCCTAGGTAGGTAACATGGACCGTTTCATGAAGGATCATTGCTAAATAAAACTAACAAAAATCTACAAGTTATAACTACTATGTAGAATGGTTATACCTAGTCTTGAACTCCTTCTCTTCTTGTTGTTCTCTTGAACTCCTTCTCTTCTTATTGTTCTCCTCCTTGCTTGCTCCTTGTAGTAGTTTGAACGGCTCCTCCTTCTCGTCTCCTCTTTGCCGAAGATAGATCCACCCGTGGGCCTCGAACTTGAGCTCCTACCTCAACCTAGAGGTAACTAAGGTATTTGGTTTGCTAAACCTAGTACCCTAGAATGAGTAGAGATGTGTTATGGTGGCTTTGTCTCAAAAACTTATGATTTCCAACACATGGAACACTTAAGCTTTGAGAGAGGAAGAAGAAGAGCTTTTGCAAAGAGAGAGAAAAGATATGATAGAATGAAAGCTCTCTTTTGCAACCATGCACATATGAGAATAATAGATTAACAATAATAATCAAAAAGGAAAATGTGAAGGTGAGTATGGAATGACCATTATCATTTCATAATAAATACAATTTGCAAAGATCAAGAAGCATCTTTGATATGAAATGATTATGGTCAAAATGTCAACAATGGTCAAAATGTCCACCATGGTCAAATGGTCAACCTAACCAACACACAACAATCCTTGATTATCATTATTAATCATATTTATCATTCTCATTAGGGTTTGGAAAAAGTCAACGGTCAACAAGTCAACCAAAGTCAAACGGTCAACAACCCTAATGAGAATCCTCTGCCTCTGCCTCTATCAACTGTGCATACACACCCGCATCCGCGTTCCGAGGAACACGAATACAATGAGACAAAACTAATCCCAAAACCAATACTAGTATCTGGCTTAAACTAAAGCTCACTAGTAATAACTTCCCGGTCACCAAACGTGCACAAGTGCGCGAGTGTGAACGAACCCTGTCGCAAAACCATGCGACCTCTACTCAGTTTTGCCCAAAGGCGAGTAACTCTCTGTGTGGGACTCTAAAGACTCAACACTACGCTGGAAGTGGGGTTAACCACAGACCGCAAGCGGCACTAGCTGTACGTAACGGTCCCCAGGTAGATGCCGATAAGAAGACTGATGAGGTGAATCCATCCGAACTCCTACTGAGCCTGTATGTGACAATCTCCGTACAGTCCGGTCTGTTCGTCTAAGAACATCACATGGCGGGCCTAGGGGGCGGTAAACTTCAGTCCCCTACTAGCGGTACAAGTCGTACCGGAGTGTAACCCAGAACACCTGAGATAACACTGAAAACCTACCAGTCTATCTCGCTTGCCCTGGCCAGGGACTTTGTGTAATGGCTCTCCTAGACACAGCGCGATATCAACCCCCAATACCGGGAGAGACGAATCCTGTCTAACCGTCACTGCCTCCAAGTGTTTCGGGACTACACCCAACTACTACCTGTTTGCACGACTCAGTAGAGCCGTGGTAGGGTAGTAATCTAAGAACAGTGGGAACACACTCGAGGTGAAATGACAGTGTCAAGTCAGCGGACTAAGCTATACTCATGTCACCTGTGAACTGTTAACTGACGATAGGTATAATACCAACCAACAGTTCCCAACGAGTCCTGACCAGTGTACTCGTAACCTAACGAGCACCTGCATACTATCTCCAGTACGACGTACTGATGGCTGTGGGACAGACCATCTCCCCCGCTGGGAAGAGAAGCGTATGCACTAGTCTACTCTGGAGTATCGATGCCCTGTCTCGATAATCCTACGACTAGGGACCAAAATAAGGATGTGCTTATAGACTACCCAGCCCCCACTAGTGTGATCGCCATCACAACGCCGATAGTCAAGCAAAGATCCTAAGGGCTCTACCAATATGTTTTTAGCGATATGTTAAAAGAAACATATATACATATTAAGATAGAAACAAACCAAGTAGTATACTACTATATCGAGCAAGACTGTCCTAAAACCATATATATATCCCAAGCCTCCAAAATGTATTATACAAACCAGTACTATACAATAATGGCCTCTAGGGCATACATATCTAACAACGGGTGCTCAGTGGAGACTTGGTACACTGGACGAACTCGCCGAGAACTCCTAGATGGTATTATACCTACCGTCAGATAGCAGTTCTCTGGTGACCTCGGTACAGGTTAGCCTGTAGACCCGTGATCGTCATAGAGTCTTGTGTGATTCCCACTATGCTTTGATTTTCACCTTACCACGTTCAAGAGATCGTGCAAAACGGTGGTTTTTGGGTACAGTCCCGAGTCACATGGAAGCAATGAGCGATAGGAGGGGATTTCATCTCTCCCGGTATTGGGGGTTGATGTTGCGCTATGCTCGATTGGCCATAATAGGAAATCGCTGGCCAGGATTGCCGAGATCTACTGGTAAGTGTTATTAGTAGTTTCTCAAACCGTTATGGACCTTGCATCGGCATGACTTATCAGGCTATTGGGGTCTGACGTTTAGCACCCCCAGGCTGTGATATGCGACATATCAGACGAAGAGACCGGACTATATAGTAATGTTACTGATTGGATTTGCAGGAGTATAAGCATGCTTGCTTGTTGATCTTCTGATCACTCAATATCCGGGTGGCCGTTACATTTAGCAGACCTCCTGCGGCTTGTGGGTAACTGATATGATCACCACTTACTGTCGGCATATTGACGAGTCTTTAAAGTCCTACACAGAGGTTTCCTGGATCAAGCAAAACGAAGTAGGAGCACATATGCGATATGTGCGGGACCGAGATTAATACGATATGTGATACCGTATTCTATTCTCGCGATATATGATATCAGTCGGTTTTATGTGATATAGCCGGGTTATCGAATCAAGTGTTGATTCGATAAGTTGATTCATATGATATTTGTCGGTTGTATGTGATATAGTCGGATTATTAAATCAAGTGTTGATTCGATAAGTTGATTCATATGATATTTGTCGGTTGCATGTGATATAGTCGGATTATTAAATCAAGTGTTGATTTGATAATTTAATGTATAATTATATATTTGATATATTAACTTACATTAACTAATATTTGCTCACTAAGTATTTCTTTTACTCGCTTTGTGCTTTAGTATATATGTGATATATATTAATGTATATTTTTTTGTCATGCTAGATGATACATGCTTCATCGGTGTATGAGACTTACACCATGCTTATGATAATCTAGGGTTTTTATTTATTTAAGAAATTCAAAATTGGTTGGAATTTTGTCATGGCTAGAAGCTTGGAGAAGCTTGTTGAGCCCATTGACTTAGTCCACTAGTTTTGTTTTGCTTAAGATATTTATTAACCCAACCATTATGATTAGCCATGGTTTAATTTCTACATGAGTTAGTAAATGATATTAACCCACCCATGGTTGCCATTCTTACTCTTATGAGATGAGATTCATTCACCATTCTTCTTCTTCTTCATCTCAAGAAAGCTCACTAGCTTTTCTTGAGGTGAAGAGATATTGTGAGAAAAATATTTCTAAAGTGAGCAAAATTCATACTTCATCATCCTATACTAGACTAGCCATTTAGCTTAGGATGTTTGCTTCACTAATCTATCATTAGTGAAGAGGTAGCATGATCTTGAGTCTCCTCGACGTAGATCATCTTCGGTCTCGAAGATTTCGAGCAAGCTTGTTCATTTCTTCATGTGAACTATTACTAGAGTTCGGGTGTTCACTACTTGGAGCGAAGGGACTACTACACGGAACTTTAGAATGAAGGACCGGTCTACAATGGTTTTATTCCTCATTCACTTAGATGTAAAGTTGTTTACATTCTCGTATCGCTCTCTAGTTAAGATTCTAGGGTAATTTAACACGGCAATTTTTGAAAAACGGCATGGTCGATGACTCCCGAAACCTTGATGTCGTGGTAGGTAACCCTGCAGTGGTATCAAAGCCAAGCTAGAGAATTAGACGATATTTGTTAGATTATGAAACCGAAACTACTCCGAAACTTGAAACAAAAAATCTAGTTTCTGTTGAATTTTAAAAGGCTTCTAAAAATTTTTTAAGCAACTGCAGAATGTTATATGTGATATAACATGAACACCAGAGAAAATTTAGAGCATTTTGTCGGTTTTGACCCGGCGAAATTCACTAAAATCCCAATGTGGCCGGTTTTTTAGTGGGTATTTGGCCTCAAATTTTTTGGTGTTCCAGCCTCTAGATTTTGGTGTTTCAGGTGTTTCTTGTTTTTGCTAAGATTGCATATGATGTGGTCTTACTATTTAGGCAATTCGGAGTGTTTCGTATTCATAATTTTAACATTGTTTCAGGTATTCACATGTTGTCTAGGCGAAGTTAAAAAGTTCGAACGAATATCAAAAACCTATCTTTCCATGTTTAGGGTATTCGGAAAATCATGCAAGTAATTCTATGGACACTCTAGAAGAATGAAACCCCAAGTCGACTTAATGACCATGGAACTGCTTTCAAACCCTAAGGTTTGCGGCGGTTCTGCAGCGCCATTAGTGAGGCTTGGGTCTACACTTCTACGGTTGGTCCATAGGTGTTGTGGCATGTTCTGGGTACTTATTAAACTGTGCTCAAGTGTTGAGCTCTCTGAGAATTATGGGACTTTGATGAATCGATCGAAAAGTGTAACGTCGTCCGGATATCTGTAATGGGATACAATATTTGGAATCCACAACAATTAGTTATGTGATAACTAGTTTGAATTTTATAAATCTAGCAATTCAGTCTCATTTGATCGGTTGCCACGGAATTTTGATGTGGATCAAAAGTCCGTCGCAATCACGTAGCGTACGCGGATACTCGCCGGGTAACCTTACTAGATAGCCACGCCCCATAGCCCTGACCAAGTGGCTGTAGGAGAACCCCGTCACCAAATGCATCTATTCGGGTGCTCACGGCCGCGGTGTTCCGCCTAAGTGCACTTCGTCGACGGCATCGGGGGTGCGGCCGTCTACTAAAGTTTTCGACGAGCATTCGATCAGGTTGTCGGGAATCTTGTTGAATTACCCGACTGGTTATTGGAAAGTGTTTTCAATATCGAGACTAAAATGCGTGGTTTATAATTGTTAGGCATATGATGTCTAAGGAATTCAGGTGGTTAGGCATGAAATCCGAAGTATGTGATACATTGGGTTTATGATGTCTAAGGTGGTTGTAAATTCCAATTGTTGTAGTTTTCACTTTCTTTTCTGCCATCGTAAGTGTAATATGTGGTGTATCGCCGGTTTCGTTGCTATATGTCAACGACAATTGGGATACGCATATTTACTTACGTTGATGATATGTGATATTATATGTTGCTGTGATATGTTATATTGGATCGTCGTGTTTGAATAGCCGGGGGTTTTTATGTGAGATGAGAGTTTTTCATTTTCATTCATGTAAAAACTTGTATGTAATATTCTTTTATTGGGGCACTTCCGGGTTGAGGATGATATCACCATTGATGTATATTATTTACTTTTCCGCATTAGGATAGACCTGAGGCGGGGAGCACAAGTAACCGGGTTCTAGGGTCCAGTGGGAGACCATCTCAAGGAGTTGAGACCGGATCTCCTAACTCTAGAATTGGTAGGGTTGCTTGCCGCTCTCGTAGGGGTCTAAGAATGTGGGTTTGGCTATTCATCACGACCGTGGAATCCGAATTTTTTACTGGCTTAATTTAAAACACGGAATTCCTAATACATCCAATATTTCATAGGTGATCTTCTGCTACTGATATTCTGTGATGTGATCACTTGATATTCTGAGACGAATGCTTATATTATATATATGATATATAATAATTATTGAAGTTTTCGTTTCTTCTGTGATGCTTAGGAAGCATAAATGATGGGACTTCATTAATGAGATTAATGAAAGAAAATAAACCTAAAGATGTTGTGGAATCTTGTTTTAAAAATTGGTAGCTCTAGTTCTTGTTTTGCATAGCGGTATTCCTTGTAGAATATCCAGCACCTTATTCGATAAGGAAAGAGCCGAGATCTCTTCACCGGGAGTGATCTCTTTAACAAAACTGGAAGATGGTACAACCTACTCAGTTTTGTTTTTGATTGCTTTTTTAGTTCTTGCTTTGCATAGTGGTATTTGTGAAATACCCAGCACCTCATTCGATAAGGAAAGAGCCGAGATCCCTTCACCAGGAGTGACCTCTTTAGCGAAACTAGCAAAAGCCTAAAAAATACTCCTTTTCAAAATCACTCGATTCTACAACGATATCAAATTCATTACGCTCATGATTTTCTTAAAAACCTGCGTAGCCCTCCGTTATTTCAGATAAGTGCTATTTTAGTATTCGTGCTACGGTAGTTTGGCCTCCGTCAAGGCGTAGTGTACGGTAGCTAATTAGTACTTATCTGTACAATAAGATGTGATTGGATTAGGGTATTCGTACGGCGTTGTTTGGCCTATGTCAAGGGTCGTGCGGGTGGGTCTAATTCAATCAAGAAATGAACGGGTTGAACTTGACTAGCGCCCTATGGGTAGTTTGGCCTCTGTCAAGGTCATAGGACGCTAGGGATAAAAACCATTATCGAGGATTTCAAGTGTTGAAATTTTTAATGAGATTGCATACCTTCTATGAGATAGTTGGATCCCGATACCCACTGCGAGTAAGAGTTACTCTTGGGAGAATTTTGCACATTACAAGTAGCCGATCAAGTAGGTGTCTAGAAAGGTGTTAACGGGATTACGCCCCTGGGAAAACGAGATTTATTTTAATTAGGACCGTGCGAAATCATGGGGAACCTCCCTCAAAGTACCGACACTAGTCTGGCCGAAAGATTGGCGAAGTTGTAGCGTGTAATTAATCCCGGCTAATCTTACCTTTTAGGATTTGAAGAAAGATTTGATAAAAACAGTGAGAGCCATCCTGATTAGATAAAATAATAACCAATCTGATCTTTCAAGAGCGCACGCAGAGTGTTTTCTTCTCTCTCTCTCTCTCCAGGTAGCGACCATGTCACGCCTTAATCAAGATAATAATATGGATATTTTGACCGAACCCGCTTATTATACTGTCCTGGGGAACGTTGGTTCCGCTCCAACTTATAATTGTTATAAGTTCGAGCAGGAAATAGGGGAATACCAGGATTTCTTTGCCACCCAATTGAAGAAAAAGCATGTTGATGCATATTCTTCGGATGTGTTCGTTACCGAGAACTGTTTCTCAGTATCCTCTACGTCCTGGATATGAGATACCGGATCAGGATCCCGCATATGTAATATGTTACATGGGCTACAGAAAGGTAGAGAACTGGGATAGGGTGATATGTCTCTAAGTGTAGAAAATTGTGCAATTGTTGCAGCCAAATCAGTTGGCAAATGTCACCTTGTATTACCTAATACATTGATTATGAACGAATGTTATTACATACCGAACCTGATATACAACATTGCATCAGTTTCTTTATTAAGTTAAAGAAGGATATAATTTTGTATTATTGGATAATTTTGTGAACATTTTTCTTAATCAAGAGTTGATTGGATCAAGCACGTTATGAAATGGCATATATGTTCTAAATCAAACCACAGTTCAAAGTATATAGAACACACACAAGAGGAGCAGTTCAGAAATGAACGAATCCTTCTTGTGGTATTATAGACTAGGTCATATCAATGCGACACGACTAGCTAAGTTACATAAGGATGAATATTTGAATTTGTTCAAATTTTTCATCTTATGATACTTGCCAGTCTCGTCTCAAAGGTAAAATAACCAATACTCCGTTTACTATAAACAGAGTTAAAGTTACTAAACTCTTGGGACTGATACATACTGATGTATACGGTCCTATGTCTACAAATGCCAGGGTTGGTTCTTACTACTTCATTACATTCATTGATGATCTTTCAAGATTCGGACATGTGTTCCTGTTGAAACAGGAGTCTGAAGCTTTTGAGAAATTCAAGAAATATATGTTTGAAGTTGATAACCAGACGGGTAGAAGTATTAAATTACTTCGATGTGATCGAGGAGGAAAATACTTGGGCATGGTGTTCATGGAGTTTCTAAAAGGAGAATGTGATTCTCTCTCAGCTCACTCCTTCGAGTACACCACAACACAATGGTGTATCGGGGCGGAAGATTCGCACCCTATGATATATGGCGTGCTCTATGATGAGTATTGTTGAGTTGCTTGTTTCTTTTTGGGGGTTATACACTTGAGAAGTTGCATACCTATTGAATAGGGTTCCGACCAAATCAGTGCCTACCACTCCATATGTGATATGGTATGAGAAGAGACCATGTTTTAAACGAGTTAAGATATGGGGTTGTCCGGCCTATGTTGAAAGGCAAAAACCAAAAAAACTCGAGGCAAGGTTAGTTCTGTAAGTTTGTTGGATATCCCAAACGTTTGCGAGGGAATATGTTCTACCAAACCGAGGAACAAAAGGTGTTTTGTTTCTCAACATGCCACCTGAAACAACTCTAAACTTTCTGTACGAATTTTTTTCAAAATACAGAAAGGGACACCTAAGTCTGAACACGAGTTATAAGTTTGTTTTGCTTTAGAACAACAAGAAAGGAGCTTGTAGCTCATTGGTAAGACCTTGCACTGCTGAACCAAAACACCAGAGTTCAAATTCCATCAGCCACACATTATTTTTATTTAAAATTCTTTTAATCCTTTAGAAGCCCAAGAGTCTTCACGTGAATTACACGTAAACTGAAAAGACACTGAAAAAACAAACACGTGCACTAGAGTATACCAAACGACCCCAACCCATCGCACCAAAACCAACCTACTTCAGTCGGTGTTGGCCCGGTGACAAGCGCAAAAATCCCGGCACCGCCGGTCCAAACAGTCGGTGAAGCCCCCAAAATTTTTCCCTGCAACCTTTGGACTCCCCCTATTAACCCCTGACTGTTTGTTTTCCTGCATTTTCAGAGAATTAAAACTTTGCATTACTCCATGTTTTAATGCATTTTAATTCTCAAATTTATCACCCTAACCCTAATTTTTCCTATAAATACCCACTCTATTTTTACACCCCTTCATACTGAAATTTCCTACAAAATCTCTACAAAAAAATTCCAAGTTCTATTTGTGTGCAAGTGGAGTTAACAAAGGGCGAAGCTCCGACGAACTTCCAAGGAGATTCCGGCGACGAAACGACGCCCCAAAGCTCTCTTTAGGACCCCCTCTCTCTCCTCTAGTCCAACAAATCAGTAAGTCCTCCTTCTCTCTCTCTCTTTCTATTCCCAAACTCTTCATTCTTAAAACGTGTCGGAAGCGGAGTTATCCGGCTTCCGATTCTCTTTTCTTTTAAAAATACAACTTTTTCTTAATAACAAACCTACAACTTTTGATATATTATTTAGTAATCATTAACAAAGATAATAGAACAAGTTTGACATCAAAATGATAACCGTAGCAAGTTGTATTTCAATTTTACATTAAAATACTTTTAAGTTTCATATCGACATATTTATACCTTTTAACCGTGTTATCTTTAGAAAACTCACGAGGTAATGACATACCTCCTCACAACACATATATCTAACATAGCACAATGGAATTTGGGAATATAGATTCGGGAAAATACGACTTTACATATAACTACCTTCAACTTATAAATTTTTTTCTATAAGAAGTGTATTTAACAAATCTTTGCAATTGCGCCTCTACAACCCACTATTGGGGACCCCCGTTCGGTATGGTGCGGATTATCGCACATCCCCGGGCCTAGTAGAGCGAGATGCAGACCTCCTCACGGAGTATACGATCTCCAAAGATTTTTAATACATTTTTCTTTAGAAAATGTGATTTCTAGTATAGATAAAACTTATATTTTTAATAAATATATATATATGTAATTAATATCAAAATATCTATTTTTAATATTCATAATATTCCACATTTCCAAAATTCAAGAAAAAACATCTCATTTACAAGAAAATACCATACAATTCCAATATTTCAAATAAATACCTTATACTTTAAAAACCATGTCATATTCACTAGAAATTTCACATTGAATAAAAGAAACATCAATGAAAACTCTAAAGACGATAATTAAATACTTGAGGTGTATTTTGAAATTATACTAAACTACAAACAACAGCGTTAACAATATAATACAACTTTAAAAGTTACCTTCTTCTTCTGTCTATTCTGTCTCTACTTATTTTTTGGGACTTCCCGAGCGATTGTTCACTGACGACATTCCTATTTCTCTTCTTCTTTAGAATGTTGTCAGGAGGACCAGACGCTGAGGAGCACGAGACCGGTCAGGAGCATTTGGAGCAAGCCCCTGAGCAGTACACTGAAGACCCAGAGCTGTAGCCACTTGTACTTATTCCATTTTCTTTTCTGTTATGCCACCGTTTAGGCATTGCTTTCATTCCATGTATCTACTTTTCATTGTATTGTAAAAAGAATGTTTAATAAATAAAGTTGTTGTTCATTTACATCTTGTCTCTTGTGTATTTTACTTTATATTGCTTAGATATGCTTAACGTGTTTACTTCTGAGTAAATACGTCGCATGACCCGTCGCGTCCTCTGCCCGTACATTGGAAAGCGGGGCATGACAGGTTTTTTTGGTGGCCCATGCAGGTCAGAGCTGTATAGAACCCTACCATGCAGTTCAGCTTTGCATAGACAGCCTAAGCAATATAACACAAAAACCAGCAACTGAAAACATTCTTTACAATTCACATTCCTTAAATCTTTCAATTTCATATATTTTGAATCTGTCCTAACCCAAATTTTTCTTTCAAGGTTATGGATTCTCCAAACAACACCAGCACCAACTTCAAAAACACTCCACCACCCCTACCGATTACACCTGCCGTAGCTGCTCCGATCAATGAGAAGACGGTTTTGCTTGAGACGATCCGTAGACTCCTGGAGGGACAGCAGCAGCAGACTGCTATCTTGATGAACTGACCAGAGGCAGAAGCACCAGGGGTGAAGCAATTCAGGGCCTTGCACCCCAAGCGGTTCGCAGGAAAATAGAGCCCTCTAGAAGCTGAGGAATGGGCTCAGAGCATTGAAGATGACCTGGCAGTGGCATAAGTGCCAGAGATAGCTTGGGTTCGTGTTGCGAAACTACAGCTCACGGACAATACACGAGTTTGGTGGAATGCGGAAGAAAGCCGTCTCACCCAACCAATCGAATGGAGGACTTTCCGCGATATGTTCGACGCAAAGTACTTCCTTGAGACTGCCCGCTTTGATATGGAGCAGCAGTTCATCCATCTGCAACAAGGTTCAATGTGGACCAAATCAGTAAATAAGTATGATGCTGAGTTTACTAGGCTCAGCAGGTAAGATATGTCTCAATGTTCGATTTTATATCACATACTACACAGCTAACATAAGACTGTAACAGGTTTGCGGCCCATCTCATACCGACTGCTGAGATCAGGACTAGAAGATTTCAGAAAGGGTTGGACCCGGAAATCCAAGTTACGTTAGCTACAGGGAATTTCCCAACCCATGATACGGCTTTGAAAGCTGTCCGAAGATATGAGGCAGTGGTGAAGAAGAAGGGCGGACCTCAATCTGCCGGAATGAAGCGCCATGCCACTCAGATGGCAGGAGGAGCCTCTTCAAGGCTTACTATTGAACCCAGGAGACCGGAAGAAACTAATAACCATTCGATTCCCGATTTTTTCTTCTATTGCAAGAGAGAGGGACATTTGTGGAAGGACTGTACGTGCGCAAAAGGCCTGTACTTAGTTTGTGGCGCATCCAATCACGGACTTAAAAACTGTCCTTATAGACACAACTCAGCTCCCACACCCACCAACTACCCGTAGCGGACAGCTATCTAGGCTCCTGCACCTCATCTAGCACTCCCAGCTCTACCTCCTGCATGGCCTAATCGCCAATTCCATCAGGCTCTGAAGAACATGCCTCGAGGGCAGAGAAACATTCCTCAAAGACAGAGCAATGTCCCCCGGCGTCAGGCTTTTCTTTTAGCGGCCAAAGAAGCAGAGGCTGTAAACCAAGGTAACACTGGTAATTCGCTTCAAACTTTTCAAACTCGTGTACCACTTTGTTATTTTTCATACACTAGCAGTACTACTATCACCAAAATTTTCTTAAATCTGTTACACTTTCCTTTTACAAATTTCGAGGACGAAATTTTTATAAGGAGGGTAGAATGTAACAACCCTAAACTTTCTGTACGAATTTTTTTCAAAACACAGAAAGGGACACATAAGCCTGAACACGAGTTATAAGTTTGTTTTGCTTTTGAACAGCAAGAAAGGAGCTTGTAACTTATTGGTAAGACCTTGCACTGCTGAACCAAAACATCAGAGTTCAAATCCCATCAGCCACACATTCTTTTTATTTAAAATTCTTTTAATCCTTTAGAAGCCCAAGATTCTTCACGTGCACTACACGTAAACTGAAAATACACTGAATAAACAAACACGTGCACTAGAGTTGTTACGACCCAAAATATTAGCTCGCGACCAGCACTTAAATCACGCGACGTCTACAAGCGTAACGTAATTCAAGTAAGCTGAAACCCAAAAATCTAAACCTTTTTAAGAAATAAAGATACAATAAATCATGTTTTGTCTTTTGAAAAAAATTAGGCAGCACCTCCTTTGTAAAAACTAACCCCGAAAACGGGTACAACGCAGAATATAATAAAGTATCCCCAAACGGGAGCAAATCACGCCCAACGGCGGAAACAACCACCACAAGTATAAAAACAAGTATACAACGCTCAACGGCGAAGATCCACACAAGGAAAAGTAAAGCAAGACATCAACCCCAAAAGCGAACATAAAACCCATCGCTCAAGTCTCGCAACTACAAGTCTTCTAAGTCTGCAACATATACAATTACTAGTTTCTGAATTGATAGAGTGACTAGATACAATATGAATAATGAATACAAGAGGGGCACGATCCAACATGTACCACCTACCACAAGCAAATCGCCCGAAAACAGCTGTGTGTTAGTGATGCCGCAACTGATCCATGCGGTCAACCTGCAAGAACTGTGACACGACGGGGGTGAGTTACCAACTCGCGAGTAGAAAACATCATCAGGTAGAAATCAAAATAAACAACGATTCCCAGGTCAACTATATCATAAAGGTAATACTATAATATCTAGGATGACTGTATCTGCATAAGTGCCAACACATAATAAATACCTATCAGCAAGTGGATATCATCCAACAATATAATCAAAGTATGTATGCAGTGGATCTCGTCCACAATATAATCAATGCATGTATGCAGGTGGATCTCATCCAAGAATATAATCAATGTATGTATGCAGGTGGATCTTGTCCAACAATATAATCAATGCATGTATGCAGTGGATCTCGTCCACGTGCCAACCACTGACACAACAACTCCTGCATGTAAATATCATAAAAGCATATGCAGGTAAATATGAGGATATGAAACGGGTGTCCCTCGTGACACAACAAAATAGTAGAACCAGAGTGTCCACATCGACACTCGAAACATCATGAAACCCGTGTCTAGCATCGACACATAAATCCTCATCTGTCAGGCGTCGTCACCATGACCGGCCCTGATGTCAGTACATCTCATGGAACCTGAGTGTCCACATCGACACCCGCAATCCACGTAGCATGTCTGAACATGACTCCAGTCGGTATCCCCCAGATATCCGCCGAGTCCAAATAATATCACCGGTAGGTAGTGATCCCTCTTCCAGGCTCATCGTCTACACCACGAAAACATCTCTCGCCCGGGGGTACCATACCGGGTGCACCATGTACCTGCAGACGGTGTCTCCCGCTCCTTGAATCGGGTTTCACATGCCAATCTCAGAACCGAGAAAACACATGGTGGACGCACTGAAATATCATATCAAGAGAAACCGGGTTTTCAAACAATACATAAATGTCTTGAAACACCCCCACAGTTCTCAAATCCATAAATCATATGAAATCATATCTCAATGCGAAAATCCATGAAAGACTGATATATGCAACATAAAACAGCAGTATGAGCATATTAAGGGAAAACCGCTCTTTTAAATGAATCCAGTTTTAAAATATATCATGCGGTTCCCAAATCCTCCGAAATCAAGTGCAGCATCATATAGGTATACATGTAACTATAGTAAGGTAAGTGTATCTACATGTAAGCAGGTATGTATGATGCATCTCATAAGCACAATAGCACAATAAGCAACGTCTCAATATCACATGTCAAAATAATACCACTTAGGAGTATATGCAGCTATAGCAAGATATGTGGGTGTACATGTCAGTATGTATGCATGATGTGCATATAGCTGTAGCAAGGTATGCAACATATAACAGGGTGTAAGCATTTCCGTATATCTCATGCAACGTGGAATAGTGATATGAACATAGCAAGTATATCATAGCATTATGTAGCAATTCTACTGTGTAGTGACATATCAATTATCGATGATGAAGTGTGTGAACCAGCAAATCTGTGCAAGTGTAACATACGCATTATCGTTAATGGTGTAGGTGTACTAGCACAGGTATATTTAATGCAATGAGAATAACATGATCGTATCATAAAGTACATCATCAGCTAAAAGCTATAAGGTATACGTGTCTACAATATATCCGAGTCGGTGAATCCATCAATCGGCATCCAGCCTCACAACATCACGTACGGTACAAACCATCGTACGACATCCTCTCAACAAGGGTATAGATAAATCAACAGGTAAAACTCATCGCGTACGGTAATCCACGTACGACAGTATTAAACAAATAAGGATTCTATCAACCTATACAACAACGGGGGTACGGATCTAAGTCTCATGCGGCATATCACTCAATATGCAAAACATTATCCATATAAATATACCTATCTCTCAGGCCACATCCATTTCAAACTCGTATCAGGGGACCTACAAAGGTATCAACAATCTCATATCGACTCAAATCCATAAAGTTACATATCACACTAAGTCATCATATCACAACATATACTCGTTCATCACATTAATAAACGTCGCTCTTGTTCTCTTTCAATTTTTATCTATCATGATTCACTTATCATTCCATATTCTCATATGTCAATATGTCCATTAGCATCAACATCTATCATATTATCGTTCGTAAATCCTACAATCATGTCCATCGCATATCATTTATCAAAATAAAATAATCAAACGATATTCCATATCAATGTTTGCGGGGGTGCTATACGCCATCCACCCGACTTCCCCCGTAGATATAAATCTACTCACCTGCTAAACTCCTCGCTTAGCCGTAGTCGATGTACTTCGTCGTCTCGAAATCCACGCGAAGGTACCTACAATCGATATGAATTCGCAAAGCTATTAACATCAAATTCCGAAATCCAAATACGGCACGCGGTACGCTCATAGTTTAGAACCTATAGCCCACGCATGCAAAACAACCAAACGACCCTCGTCGTTGACGTAAAAACGTCCAACGCCCAAATACAATATCCAGTCGCAAAACCAAGAAATCCAAATACCGGAAAATATAGCCAAAACCCTCACTAGGGTCGCTATACATGAAAACTGCCACGCCAAAAATCCAATCGCACCAATACTCATTCTCAACACAATAATTATCGCAGATTAAAAATATATACATCATCACCATGTCCATTTAAACCCACGTATAATTTTTACCAAAAACCTAGTAAGCAGTTTATATCATTTTAGCTCATTTTAACACGAAGCTGGATGTTTTAGACAATCTAGTGATCACAATCATCACAAAGTGGCTTAATTAAGTTATTCCCCTCCGAAAGACGGCCGCGATGCGAGGGCGTCTAAGCCTGGGGTTCGGGGCAGACGCTATATTGTTTTATCCGTCCACCTCTCCGAAGATGCCAAGTTGATTTATGGCACCGTGTATCGGAAGATTAGATAGATGCGGCCGATGTAGCAGACTTCATCAGATTCCCCCTCAATCGAGGGGTTTTTGATTGTGGGGACGCTCATCCCTGCAGGCGCAAGCCCCTGCAGTTAATTAGCTACCGCATCGCGGTAACCATTTTCTCCTTCTCCAGAATTTCACTTCGTGTCGTGTATGTTTGTTTTGTTTGTAGTTGCCCGTGGATTGTATACGAAGACTGAGTAATGCCGTCGCCCGTTGGACGTGGATTAGTCCAAATCCGTATTTACATAGATTTGGGTTTGGTGTTTTTAGTTTAAGGATACATTAGCCGTGTTGAGGCTAAGATCGACTTAAACGTTCGTTAAGGATACGTTAGTCTTATTTGAGACTAAGATCAACTTAACGTAGTGATTCATTTAGTATATGGCCATCAGGACTCGTCACCTCTCTGACGTCGTTGAAGGATTACAACGACAGGTGTCAGAGGAGCTCGGAGATGTACCCTCGAACCAGAGTTGATTTGGAATTTTATAGTCCATTTGAATGTTTAAGGATACGTTAGCCGTGTTTGGGGCTAAGATCGACTTAAACGGGATCATTTAGATCCGGTAAAAGAGCATTTGGAGGCTCTATTGTTCCAGTTTAGGGACGTGGTGGTCCATGTTCCAGTTTAAGGACGTGGCGGTCTATATTCCAGTTTAAAGACATGGGGGTCCGTATTCCAGTTTAGGGACATGGTGGTCCATCTTCCAGTTTAGAGACGTGGTGGTCCGACATTAGTTTACAGACGTTTCGGTCCGACATTAGTTTAAGGTCGTTTTGGTCCGATATTAGTTTTAAGGACGTTTCGGTCCGATATTAGTTTAAGGATGTTTCGGTCCACGAGTTTAAGGACCCCGCAGTCCATATTGATGTGTGGTCGTCGGGACCCGTCACCTCTATGATGTCGTTGAAGGATTACAACGACAGTTGTCAGAGAAGTTCGGAGATGTACCCTCGAACCGGATATAAATTGATTTAAGAGAGCAATCTTGCTCAGTCAATTTAATTTAAGGACTTACGGCCAAAATTGGACTAAGTCCAGTTGAAAATGTTCAAAATTTTATTTGCTTTTGCATTGCATTTCTTTTTATTTTTATTTGGGCTTTGCCCAGAAAGGATGCAGAGCATCAATTTGTTTTGGGCTCTGCCCTTTATAAATGATGCAGAGCATCAATTTTATTTGGGCTCTGCCCTTTTATTGCTTTGCAATTTATTTTGGTCTGCTTGGTCTTTTTGATTTGGGCCTGACCCTTTTAGGCGATGCATTGCATTTATCAGGCGCTTTGCGCCAATCAGAGAGCGCAAGCGCTTGTGATGATGACATGTGTCATGCAGCGCAGTGCGCTGCGCTGGTGCGCTACACTTGCGCTGCTGACACGTGGCACGCTCTGGTAAGTTGCGCCAATTTCAGAGAGCAAAGCTCTATTTCAAAAGCGCGTAGCGCAACTGGTTCAGATGCTGACACGTGGCGCTCTCTGATGGCTTGCGCCAGTCCAAGAGCGCAACAGTGCAGATTTATAAGTGCAAGGTACTATTAATTTGAGAATCTTTTAGATTCAAGAACCAAAGGTTCATAAAGTAAGTGCAGAGCACTATTTGATTTCTTGATCTAATTTAGATCAAAGAAAAATAAACTTTTTCTTATTTCAGGAACCAGAGGTTCATAAAAAGTGCAAAGCACTATTTTTATTTTGTTTTTTATTAAAGATCATTGATCTTGTTTTTAGATCAATGATATGTTCATAAGAGAATTTTCTCTTTTTCTAAAGGCTTTTTACCTTTTTTGTTCTTGAGGATTTCTCTCTAATTTTTCAGAGTTCTCTCTGTCTAATTTCTCAGAAAATGTTTTATGCCTTTGAATTGAGGTCTAGGGTCCTTTTTATAGTGCCCATAAATTAGTTAAATTTGTTAAAGAGATCTTTCTCTGAGTGATTTGAGGAATTTTCCCCACCGTTGGATCTTTGATCCAAGGGCTTCTGTTTTACAAAAGAAAATCTTCTTGTTTTAACAAGAACAGAAAGATTTCTTAGAATTTTAATTCTGTTTGGCGCAAATGCTCCAGAGCGTGACACTTGTCGCCCAGCGCAGCGCAGCTGCGTTTGCGCATCTGCGCTGACACGTGTCGCGCAGCTGCGCTAGCGCATCAGCGCTGACACGTGTCGCGCAGCGCATCTGCGCTGACACGTGTCGCGCAGCGCATCTGCGCTGACACGTGTCACGCAGCGCAATGCTTGCGCAACTGAAGCGTTGCTTCCTTTGATTTTAGTTTAAATAGAGCTTTGCTCTGATTGGGCGCGCCTTCTTGGACGCTGCGCTGATGCATCTGCGCCTGACACGTGGCGCGTTGCGCGCAGCGTAAAGAATCTGAAGCGTTGCTTCATTTATTAAAGTTTAAATTTTCCAAGCAGAGCTTTGCTCTGATTGGGGGAAGATGAAGCGTTGCTTCATCTCCCGTCTCGGAATTTGAACAGAGCTTTACTCTGATTGGGGTAAACAAATGCCCCCCCACCGTTGCGCTTACGTGGCCCTAAACGTGAGCACAACGGTGGCGGAATTCCAACCGCCGTG
Organism: Agapanthus africanus; assembly: GCA_030015575.1. NCBI lineage: Eukaryota > Viridiplantae > Streptophyta > Magnoliopsida > Asparagales > Amaryllidaceae > Agapanthus > Agapanthus africanus. The sequence goes on along the minus strand of CM057347.1, from coordinate 496,543,762 downwards.
GCAACTTTTGGAACTTGAAGAGGTACTTGATGCCTATAAATAGGACCTTTGGTCCCCTACAGATGCTTATCATCTTTCAGATTTTTATTTTCAAAAAACTTCAGAGCTTTGCTCTTGCCTTCAAGAACTCCAGAGCTTTGCTCTCCTTTCCAAAGTTTTTAGAAAAAATTTAGGTAAAATTGATTCTTAGATTAAATTAATTTTAATTAATCTTAACCAACAGAGCTTTGCTCTCATAGATCTTCTGATCTAAAGAAAATCCCTTCGGGGATTCACAAGCAGAGCTTTGCTCATTTTCAAAGTTAGAAACTTTAAGTAAAATTAATGTAAATCAAATTAATTTAAATTAATCTCAACCAAAGAGCTTTGCTCTCACAGATCTTTTGATCTTAAGAGATCCCCATTGGGGTTTCATAAACAGAGCTTCGCTTTCAAAAAAACTTATAGATCTGCAGAGCTTTTGTTCATGGGTTCTAATCCCTGAACAGAGCTTTGCTCTCGAGGAATTTAGTCCTCTGTGTATATTATTTTTCTTCTATCGCTAATCTTCCTGTAGTATTTCCTCCAGGCATAATGGCGGTGCATCTATACAGTTTGCACGAGTTCATCACCTATGACGATATCCGCGCACAAGGTCGTCAGCAAAACCAGGAGTTTACAGACGCTCAATATGCAGAGGTCATGGGTCGTCTGAACGCAAGCGGTGGTTGGCTGCTTCCTCGTCATTCGGCTCTCTTGAAAGTCGTGCTGGGAGCAATATGGAGAGCACTTCCGGGTCTTCACGAGGCCCTACCGCTCAATGCGCTGGATGATGCGGAAGACAAAGTGCATTCAGTGTACCTGACGGGGATGATCTTGAAGAAACGGCGGGACAGCCTCATTGACATCCTACATCAAATCTTCCAGCAGACGACGATAGTTGCTGCTTATCGAAGGCCGGGAGGGCTTGCCGAGGATCTTGACACACAGGAGCGCGAGAGGTTGCGCATAAGAATAATTAGAAAGGCCAGAAGAACTCTTGATGGCCTTACTTTTGAATTCCTCAATCCGTACCCCGGATCTGAGGTTATACCGTTGTAATAGTTTGAATAATGTTTCTTATTCATTGCTTTTATGATTGTAAGAATTTTTAGCAATATGAATGGAAACCCCTTTTTTTTTATTTCAGCTTGTCTTATTTCTCGTCCTGAGTCTTCTGCCTATGCATAAATGAGTGCGTCTCGAACGCTTGATCAAATGTAAATCAGATGTTCTTTCTGTCATTTTCTTCTTTCTTTTATTGTTAGCAGGCTGTCTTAATAACCATGGTTGACGGATGATTAGAGCGAGTATCCCGACCCTCTCACGAAACAGCGATGGCTTAGGCCGCAGGTTCAGATCTGCTGCCTAAGACTTTTCAACTCTATGAGCCGTGAGGGTCTCATAGAGACTTTTCTCCCTACGGATCGAGAGGATCTCGTAGGTGGGTTTTTCTCCTTAGGAGTCGTGAGGATTTCTAAGTGTGTTTTCGCTTATAGGTCGTAAGGATCCTGTAAGAAAAATTTTCCCTCTTACGAGTCGAGAGGACTCGTAAGCGGTTGTTTCTCTCCTTGTCGAAACTCGACTTCGGAGAGTGAGACCCATGAATAGTATGCAAGAGACCGTTTAGATCGACTTGCAGGGTCCCATTGTTCAGGAAGCAAGTTTTTTAGTCTCTGCTGCCTGAGGCTTCATCTTGCAAGTTGAGACAAATCGGGAATTTCCCGCGGAGACACTGATTTCTCTACGAGCCGACGCGAATCAGGAGGCTCTCATCAAGGATTGTTTGTTTCCCTGAGTTGAAGGATTTTCTAGGGATTATTTGTTTTCCTAGCGCCAAGGATTATTTGTTTCCTTGGGGTTGAAACGAGTCGAGAATTTGCCACGGAGGCACTGGTTGCTCTGCGAGTCGACGCGGATCAGGAGGCTCTCGTCAAGGAGTGTTTGTATCCGTGAGTTGAGGTGTTTGCTAAGGGTTATTTATTTCCCTAGCGCCAAGTATTATTTGTTTCCTTGGGGTTTGAAACGAGTCGAGAATTTCCCACGGAGGCACTGGTGGCTCCGCGAGTCGACACGGATCAGGAGCCTCTCGTCAAGGAGTGTTTGTATCCGTGAGTCGAGGAATTTGCTAATGATTATTTGTTTCCCTAGCGCCAAGGATTATTTGTTTCCTCGGGGTTTGAAACGAGTCGAGAATTTCCCACGGAGGCACTGGTAGCTCTGCGAGTCGACGCGGATCAGGAGGCTCTCGTCAAGGAGTGTTTGTATCCGTGAGTTGAGGTGTTTGCCAGGGATTATTTATTTCCCTAGCGCCAAGGATTATTTGTTTCCTTGGGGTTTGAAACGAGTCGAGAATTTCCCACGGAGGCACTGGTGGCTCTGCGAGTCGACGCAGATCAGGAGGCTCTCGTCAAGGAGTGTTTGTATCCGTGAGTTGAGGTGTTTGCCGGGGATTATTTTTTTCCCTAGCGCCAAGGATTATTTGTCTCCTTGGGGTTTGAAACGAGTCGAGAATTTCCCACGGAGGCACTGGTGGCTCTGCGAGTCCACGCGGATCGGGAGGCTCTCGTCAAGGAGTGTTTGCATCCATGAGTTGAGGTGTTTGCCAGGGATTATTTGTTTCCTTGGGGTTTGAAACGAGTCGAGAATTTCCCACGGAGGCACTGGTGGCTCTGCGAGTCAACGCGGATCAGGAGGCTCTCGTCAAGGAGTGTTTGTATCCGTGAATCGAGGAATTTGCTAAGGATTATTTGTTTCCCTAGAGCCAAGGATTATTTGTTTCCTTGGGGTTTGAAACGAGTCAAGAATTTCCCACGGAGGCACTGGTGGCTCTGTGAGTCGACGCGAATCAGAAGGCTCTCGTCAAGGAGTGTTTGTATCCGTGAGTCGAGGAATTTGCTAAGGATTATTTGTTTCCCTAGCGCCAAGGATTATTTGTTTCCTTGGGATTTGAAATGAGTCGATAATTTCCCACGGAGGCACTGGTGGCTCTGCGAGTTGACGCGGATCAGGAGGCTCTCGTCAAGGAGTGTTTGTATCCGTGAGTCGAGGAATTTGCTAAGGATTATTTGTTTCCCTAGCACCAAGGATTATTTGTTTCCTTGGGGTTTGAAACGAGTCGAGAATTTCCCACGGAGGCACTGGTGGCTCTGCGAGTCGACACGGATCAGGAGGCTCTCGTCAAGGAGTGTTTGTATCCGTGAGTCGAGGAATTTGTTGAGGACACTGGTTTCTTCGGAGTTGGACTGAACCGTCGAGATTTGGCTTCGTCTTCTGCCAGAGCCTGTTGGGAAAGTATGGTTCCCTCTTTGTTTACGCCCTTGGATTGTATACAGGGATCGATGTAATCTTAACTGTAGGGCCAAAGTTTTATCATCATTTTTTTGTTTTATCTCCGCGATGCTCTATCATTTTAGCTTTTATATCGCGAAGGTCGCGATTGCCCAATCATTTCGGTTATTTTTCGTGGTGCCCAATCATTTCGGATATTTGTTTTATTTTTACTCGCTGCTTTTTATTGCGATTTGCCAAATCATTTCGGCTATTTTCCATGCATACATTTTTACTTGCTGCTTTTTATTGCAAGTTGCCCTATCATTTCGACTATTTCGTATGTATGTGCGGCCTATTGGCTTTTCGCTATAAACCAATTTCGGCATCAGCACCGCTACAACTGGGATATTACCAGGAGCGAATCATCATCTGCCTTTGTCGATGTCGAACAAAGGTGGCTTAGCGACCAGGGTTAAGGTCCTGTCGGCTAAGGCTTTTGACTTCATGAGCCATAAGGGTTTCACGAAGTTATTTCTCCCTACAAGTCGTGAGGATCTTGTAGGTGTATTTTCTCCTTAGGACTCGTGAGGATTCCTAAGTGTTCGTTTCCTCTGTAAGTCGTAAGGATCCTACAGGAGGGTCCTCCTCATAAATCGAGAGGATTTACAAGGGTTGTTTACCATGCGAACATATCCCCAGTCACGGATGACACTTGGTTAGGGTAATGTTTATTCACGCCCGTGGATTGTATACAAGGGTCAGTATTGAGCCACTTGTAGGGCAATATCGGAAGTTGTGGGGGTTGCTTAAGCACAGGTTTAGGTCTCTGTAACTTAAGACTTTCAACTTTTTTGAGCCGTGAGGGTCCCATAAGAGAGTTCTCCTTACGAGTCGTGAGGATCTCCCAAGTGTATTTTCTCCTTAGGAATCGTGGGGATCCCTAAGTGTGTTACTTCCTTGTGAGTCATAAGGATCTCACGCGGGTGGTTTCTCCTTACAAGGTCGAGAGGACCCTATAAGTGTCCTTTAACGAGGTTGCACCCTTTCAGGTTTTCACAAACGCTCGCCGGTAGCCCTACTGTTTTTACTCACGGAGCCCTTTCGGGTTTTCATCCGTGCCCATTTTGCTTATGGACATACCGTTTTTTTATTCTTTTTATTTTTATATATTTTTTTACGAGGTCGTGCACTTTCGGGTTTTCACGAACACTCGCCGGTAGCCCTGCTGTTTTTACTCACGGAGCCCTTTCGGGTTTTCATCCGTGCCCTTTTTGCTTATGGACATACCGTTTATTTTATTTTATTTTTATATGTTTTTTTATATCTCGTCAGCCTAAGGATGCTGCGGTAGTAGTTTAAAGACGTTTCGGTCTGCTATTAGTTTAAGGACATTTCGGTCCGATATAGAGAAGGCCGGCTGCTGCTTATAAAGCTTGAGCTTAGGAAGATAGCGAGCGGACATAATCGTCGTCATCTATCATTGACTTAGGTCGTGGCTCATTAAGCGTAGTATCTCTTTAGGAAGCGACCGTTTATTGGCCTGAAAGGCCTTTCACTGTGCATATCCATGAGTAGATAGGCCCCACCCTGGTAGACCTTATCTATGATGTACGTGCCTTCATAGTTTGGCTCGAATTTTCCCCGCTTGGCGCGATTGGGGATCATAGGCCTTTTGAACACTAACACGAGTTCGCCTTGGCGGAATGTCCTCGGTCGGGTCAATCTTTCATATGAGCGCGTCATCTTTGCTTTATAAGCTTCCAGATTTTGTTGCGCTATGAGTCGGGTTTCATCAAGGGCGTCGAGCTCCTCAAGCCAAAGGTGAGTATTTTCTTCTTCCGTTAGCTCGTAGTGGACTACCACTCATAGAGAGGGTAATTCTATCTCGAGAGGGGGTAACGCTTCTGTCCCAAATACCAACGCGTACGGCGTTGTGCTCGTGGCCGTCTTGAACGTAGTTCGATACGCCCAAAGAGCCTCTTGCAGTCTCTCGTGCCAGTCTTTCTTATTTCGTGACACCGTTTTCTTCATGATCTTCGTCAAGGTCTTGTTGAAGGCCTCAGCTAGACCGTTAGCTCGCGGATTATATCTCCAGTCTATATTGTGCTGTTGCGCAAAGCGACTGATCTTGTAGCTTCTGTAAGCTGGCCCGTTATCGGAGATGATCCGTCACGAAGTTCCAAACCGATATATGACATGCGTCTTGAAGAAATGGAGGATATTCTCCGTCTTAACTTCTCTTAACGGTACTGCTTCTGCCCATTTAGAGAAGTAGTCAGTCGTCGCCAGGATGAAACGATGTCCCCTAGACGATGCTGGCTCGATAGGGCCGACTATGTCAGTTCCCCACATCTCGAATGGCCAGCTAGCCACCGTTGGATGTAATGGATTTGGATGCTGATGGATGAAATCCCCATGAATTTGACATGAGTGGCACTGCTTCGCATATTCGAGGCAGTCCTGAATCATCATGGACCAGTAGTAGCCCATCCGTTTTATCTTAAACTTCATCTTTGGGCCCGCTTGGTGAGAACCGCAGAGTCCGTCGTGAACTTCCTGAACGACTCTTTTCGCTTCGTCAGGTCCCAGGCATCTCAACCACAGAGAATCAAACGATCTCTTGTACAGAGTATAGTTGACGAAGACGAAAGATAGAGCCTGCTTCATGAGCTGATGTCTTGTGGACGCTTCTTCAGGCATTCGGTGGGATTTAAAGTAGTCTATGAAGACTTCTCTCCAATCCTCGGTATTTTTCCAATCTTTTACTTGCAAGGTCGTCCGCTCGCTCGCTCCCTTTTCTTCGGATGATTCCGGAGATATTTCTGCTGGGGCAAGCACTCGACGGCTTTGTACCACGATTCTAACGTCATCGAGGTTCTCGTCAGCCTGTTCTTTAGCAAGTTTGGCCAACGCGTATGCTTTGCTGTTTTCCGCGCGTGGTATGCTCTCCAAAGTATAAGTGGGAATTTGGGTCAACAATTGTTGCACCTTTTCGCCGTACTTTACCAATTCTGGCTTGCACGCCTGGTAGTCGCCGTTTACTTGACTAACGACCAGCTAGGAGTCTCCGTATATGAGGAGGTTTTCAATTCCCATGTCGATGGCGATCTCGAGGCCTGCTATCAAAGCTTCATATTCGGCTTCGTTGTTTGTCCTCGGCTCCGTCAGGGAGAAAGCAAAGCGCATTATCCCTCCTTGTGGAGTTACAAAGATGAGTCCTACACCCGATTTGATTATAGGGGTACTTTGTTTGTGCTTCTTCACGGAAGATGCTCCGTCGAAATAAAGCTCCCATCGGGTATTATCACCGTCGATCGCATCAAACGCATGTTCTTCTGGAAGATCGCAATTTAAAGGAGAGTCGGCCGGTATCGGATGCTCAGCGAGGAAGTCGGCGATGGCCTGGCCTTTCACTGCCTTGAGAGGTTGATATGTTATCGAGAACTCCATCAAGAGCAGGGCCCATTTAATGAGTTGTCCCGTCAATATGGCCTTTGACATCAAGTATTTAAGGGGGTCCACCTTTGAAATAAGACGGACTTCATGCACCAACGCATAGTGTCTAAGCTTTGTTATCGCAAAAATCAACGCCAGGCAATATTTTTCAATGGGGGAGTAATTGCTTTCTGCCCCCAGCAGGACTCGACTTAAGTAGTAGAGTGCTCTTTCCTTCCCTTGATCGTTCTCTTGTGCCCATAATGCGCCTAAGGAGCCTTCGAGGGCGGATGTATAAAGAATGAGGGGCTTTCCCTTGACCGGAGCAGCCAACACCGGCGGGTTCTGCAGGTATTGCTTGATCTCGTCTAGCGCGCTTTGGCATTTTTGGTCCCAGACGAACGGGGTTCCCTTCTTCATCAGGTGGATGTAAGGACGGCACTTGACTGAAACGTTGGCTATAAATCGTTGTATATACTCAAGCTTTCCTTGGAGAGACCGCAGCTGTTTGAGAGTCCTTGGCGGAGGCATTTCCATGATCGCCTTGATCTTTGACGGATCTATCTCGATACCCCGGTATCGGACGATGAATCCCAAGAATTTGCCTGAGGAAACTCCGAATGCACACTTGAGAGGGTCCATCTTCAAGTTGTATTGCCGAAGGCGTTGAAATACGGTCTTCAAATGCTTGAGATGTTCCTCGTATGATTTTCTTTTAACCACGAGGTCGTCGATATAGCATTCGACGATTTCGTATATAAGGTCATCGAAAATCTTCGTCATGGCCCTTTGGTAGGTGGCACCGGCATTCTTTAAACCGAAGGGCATTACCTTGTAGCAGAATATACCCAAAGGAGTCCTGAAGGAGGTGTGCTTCTGGTCTTCGGGATGCATTTTTATCTAATTATATCCTGACGAGCCATCCATGAAGGAGAAAACCTCATGAGTGGACGTATTGTCTATCATCAGTTCGGTGACTAGCACTGGGAAATCGTCCTTCGGGCAAGCTTTATTAAGATCCCGGAAGTCTACGCATATGCGCACTGTCCCATTTTTCTTCATCACCGAGACGATGTTGGCGATCCATTCAGGGTATTGAACTTCCTGGATGAAGCCAGAGTCGATCAGCTTCTTGACCTCAGTATTGATGCTCATCTCAAGCTCGAGCCGCATTCTCCTCGGCGCCTGTTTGACTGACTTGATGTCCGGGGATATCGCCAGTCTGTGCACAGCAATTTCTGGATCTAGTCCCGGCATTTCGGAATAGTTCCATGCGAAGCAATCTTTGTGCTGCATAAGCAGGTCTTTTAACGCAGCCACCCTTTCTTCAGATAGCAGCTCACTGACGAACGTCGGCCGTGGATCGTTTGCCGTCCCCAACTCAATTTTCTTGAGGTTATCTGCAGCGGTATAGATTCCATCTTCCAGCTCTTTTGGCACAGGTGGGAATTCTGAGATTATCTCGTCGTTCCTGTTTTCGACGTAGATCATCTTCGGTCTCGAAGATTTCGAGCAAGCTTGTTCATTTCTTCATGTGAACCTTTACTAGAGTTCGGGTGTTCACTACTTGGAGCGAAGGGACTACTACACGGAGCTTTAGAATGAAGGACCGGTCTACAAAGGTTTTATTCCTCATTCACGTAGATGTAAAGTTGTTTACATTCTCGTCTCGCTCTCTAGTTAAGATTCTAGGGTTAGGGTTATTTAATACGGCAATTTTTGAAAAACGGCATGGTCGATGACTCCCGAAACCTTGATGTCGTGGTAGGTAACCCTGCAGTGGTATCAAAGCCAAGCTAGAGAATTAGATGATATTTGTTAGATTATGAAACCGAAACTACTCCGAAACTTCAAACAAAAAATCTAGTTTCTGTTGAATTTTAAAAAGCTTCTAAAAATATTTTAAGCAACTGCAGAATGTTATATGTGATATAATATGAACACCAGAGAAAATTTAGAGAATTTGGTCGGTTTTGACCCAGCGACATTCACTAAAATCCCAATGTGGCCGGTTTTTTAGTGGGTATTTGGCCTCAAATTTTTTTGGTGTTCCAGCCTCTAGGTTTTGGTGTTTCAGGTGTTTCTTGTTTTTGCTAAGATTGCATATGATGTGATCTTACTATTTAGGCAATTCGGAGTGTTTCGTATTCGTAATTTTAACATTGTTTCAGGTATTCACATATTGTCTAGGCAAAGTTAAAAAGTTCGAACGAATATCAAAAACCTATCTTTCCATGTTTAGGGTATTCGGAAAATCATGCAAGTAATTCTATGGACACTCTAGAAGAATGAAACCCCAAGTCGAATTAATGACCATGGAACTGCTTTCAAACCCTAAGGTTTGCGGCGGTTCTGCTGTAGGGTTCCTAGGCACGCTAGTGAGGTCTCCCAAGCCATCAACCATGGCAATTTCAAAAATTATGGTGCCGAGAAACCCTAAACTACGGATCGTTTGCTAGAAAACTAGGCGAACAATGAACTAGTTAACACTTAACTAATGAGAAAACGGAAATACAACCTTTGTAGATCCGGTGCTCCACCTCCACAGCTCCGCAACGAAGTCCTCTCCGCTGTCCAAAACAAATCCGGGTTCTAGAGTCGGCTTCGTCGGAGAAAAAGTGAGCTAGGTCGTCGATGTCCATGCCGAAGATGATCTACGTCGAGGCATCGCTAAATCAAGCTCCACCTTCACCAAGCCCTAAAACTTGTGAAGGAAACACACTCTACTACTTGGCAAGAGGTAGAGGATGAAGAAATAGGAAGTGGGTAGACTTTAGAATTGGATTTCTCACTTGTTTGCTCAATTCACCATTGTTGAAGAAAGCTTTTTCTTCTTGAGTTCAAGGAAGAAGAAGAAGAAAATGATAAGATAAGATAATTCAAAAAGAAAAGAATTATTCATTCTTATCATAACAAACCATAGTTAGGTGTAGAGAATTAACAAGGGTTAGTGAATGGTTGGATTAAGACATGAAGACAAAATGGTTGCTTAGGTCAAACCTTCATGAAGATTCATAAACAAACAAAGAAAGCCACCATTATCTCTTCATTATTATCTTTTGCTAAAATAAACAAAAAGGATAAATAAATGAATAAATGAAGCAAAAGAAACCCTAACCATTGACCAACCATGGTTTAATTCATACACCAAACTATCATGTATCATCAAACATGATACAATCAAATGTACAAATGTATATCACATATACAATGTGCACAATCCAAGTGAGAAAATCCATCTAAAGTGAACCGATACTAATTAATGCAAAGTAATATATCAAATATATAATTATGCATTAAATCATTAAATCCACACTTGATTCAATGATCCGGTCATGTCATACATAACCGACTGGTATCATCTGTAACATCTTATCGAATCAACACTCGATCCGATAACCCGGCTATATCGCATTTAACCGATCAATGTCACATCGCGAGAATCGAATACAGTATCACATACTCGTATTATTCTCGGTCCCGCACATATCTCATATGCGCTCCTATTTCGTTTCGCTTGAGCCAGGAAACCTCTGTGTAGGACTCTAAAGACTCGTCAATACGCCGGCAGCAGGTGATGATCATATCAAACACCCACAAGCCGCAAGCGGTCTACCAAACGTAACGGCCACCCGGGTATTGAGCGATCTGAAGATCGACGAGCAAGCCCGCTCACACTCCAGTGAATCCGACCAGTAACACTACCGTACAGTCCGGTCTGATCGTCTGATATGTCGCATATCTCGCCTAGGGGTGGTAAACGTCAGACCCCAATAGCTCGATAAGTCGTGTAGGTCTATAACTGTTCGAGAAACTACTGGTAACACTTACCAGTAAATCTCAGCAACCCTGGCCAGGGATTTCCTGTTATAGCCAATCGAACACAGCGCAACATCAACCCCCTATACCGGGAGAGACGAATCCCCTCCTATCGCTCATTGCCTCCATGTGACTCGGGACTGTACCCAAAAACCACCGTTTTGCACGCCCTCTTGGACGTGGTAAGATGGAAATCAAAGCACAGTGGGAACCACACAAGACTCTATGACAATCTCGGGTCAACAGACTACTCTGTACCAGTGTTACCAGAGAACTGCCATCTGACGTGAGGTATAATACCATCTGGGAGTTCTCGGCGAGTCCGTCCAGTGTACCCAGTCTCTACTGAGCACCCGTATATCATCTCTGATGTCAAACACCAATGGATATGGGATCATCCATCGCCCATCTGTATGGGTCAAGAAGGTATACGCTAGTCTACTCTGGTATATCGATGCCCCGTCTCGATACACCCACGACTAGGGACTTTGAAGGATGTACTTATGGACTACCATGTCCCCACTAGTATGATCCGCATCATAGTCCAGGTAGTCAAGTACAGATCCTAAGGGCTTTACCAACATGTAACAGAGAGACAATCAGTATACACGTTAAGGTAAAGATCAACCAGATAGCATACTATCATGTCGAGCAAGAAAGTTCTCCCTATATATGTCCCAGCATCCACTACAATATACATCCTATGTATAGTAATGGCCTCTAGGGCATACATATAACTAACAATCTCCCACTTGCACTAGGGCCATCTGTAGCAGTGGTTGCAGTATCTCATACTCAACCATCCCATGAAAGTCTCTCTCTGGGAACAGGCCTTTGTGAGTGGATCCGCTGTGTTGTCCTCTGAATCTACTCTCCTAACCTCGATCTCCCTGGAGATCAACCATCTCCATGATCAAGTGGTACTGCCTTAGAGTATGTCTGGATCACTGATGGGACCTGCGTTCCTTGGCATAAGCCACAACTCCATTGTCTCACAATGGTAGGAACAAAGTTCATCTCATGAACCATTATACACCCAAACATCCTCTTTGGTAGCATCTTAAGTAGCGATGTATCCTGCCTTTATCGTCTAGTATGCCACGGTATCTAGCTTGGAACTCTTCCAACATACCGTCCCTTTACTGAGGGTAAAGACAATGCCTGTGACTGACATTCAGTCGTCTTTATCACCCTGGAACACTTCCAGTGATTCTCCCCAGGATCGATTGATACCATCTCACTACAACTAGTGAGAGTCCTAACATCCAATTAAATCTATCTCATAGATCAAAAATCCAGGATTTAGTAGGTATCACTTTGATCCTATATGGAGAATTCTAGTGATAAGCGGAGATTGACCGAGCGTAGCATAAGAAACTCTTTTCTTATCAAGAGTATGTCATCCACGTACTCTACGAGGATCGTCACCATACTCCCTACTACCTTTTTGTTTATACAAGGTTCATCTACCATTTTGATGATGTCAACTTCTTTGACTAATTCATCAAAACAGATGTTCCAACTCCGCGATGCCTGCTTTATCATATAAAACATCTTGCACACGTTTCCGCTGCTCCCACTGTCTACGAGGCCCTCTGGCTGTGTACTTATAGACGCTCTCTTCTAAATCATCATTTAGAAAAGCAGTCAAGACACCCAACCACCAGATATCGCAGTCATGGTATATAGCCGTGACAAGTAGGATCTGGATGGACTTAAGCATAGATATTGGAAAAGGTTTCATCATTATCCACGCCTGGTCGATGACGAAAACCTTTAACAAGTCTAGCTTTGAAAGTCTCAACTTTTCCATGTACACCAAGTAATCTTCTCAAGATGTACTTGCTCCTGATGGGGATTTAACCCTTCAGATACAGCAACCAAAGTCCATACTTTGTTGGTGTATAAGGATTCCATCTCAGATCGCTAAACATCCAGCCATTCATACAGAGTCTTACTCCTGATGGCCAGCTCGAAGCTAGTTGGGTCATCATCTCATGATGCAACCTCGCTCCCACTGTCATGGAGAAACCGAAGTATCTCTCAGGTGGGTGAGGAACCCTACTAGATCGGCGGAGAGGCTGAGGTTCGTTGGAATCTACTGAATCCTTCGGTTCTGTCAAATCATTAGCTGCAGTTTGTATGGCTGGAACCTTTCCAGTTCTGCATAACTAACCTTGCCTCGAGTTTGTCCGGATTTTGCTTTCAGACATAGGCCGGACAACCCCAAATCTTAACTAGCTTAAGACACGGGCTCTTCCCTTTTCCATATCACATATGAAATGGTAGGCAACTAATTTGATTCGAACCCTATTCAATAGGTATGCAGCTTCTCAGGTGCATAATTCCCTAAAGGAAATAGGTGACTCAGTAATACTCATCATAGAGCACACCATATCATATAGGGTGTGATTGCTCCGCCCCGATATACCATCGTGCCATGGTGTATAAAGAGGAGTAATGCTGAGAGAGAATCTCATTCTCCTTTAGAAAAGTCCAGAAATACCGTGCTCAAGTATTCTCCTCCTTGATCACATCAAAGGACATAATACTTATACCCTTATTGGTTCTCTACTTCTAACTTATATTCTGTGAATATCTCAAAAGGTTCGGACTTATGTTTCAACAGGAACATATGTCTGAATCTCGAAAGATCATCAGAGAATGTAATGAAGTATAAAGAACCGATCTTGGCATCTGTAGACAGGGGAGCTTACATACATCAACATGTATCATATCCCAAGAGTTTACTAACTCTTTCTCTGTTTCCAATAAACGGAGCTATGGTCATCTTATCTTTGTGACATGACTGGCGAGTTTCACAAGATGTAAGTTCAAACTGATTTAAATATGCATCTATATGTAACTCTAGCTAGTCGGGTCACATTGATCTGACCTAGTCTACAATGCCTCAAGAAGAATTCGTTCAGTTCTGAACTTTTCCTCTTGTGTGTGTTCTGTATACTTAGAACTGCAGTTTGATTTAGAACAGTAATGCTTTTAGATAACGTGCCTGAACCGATCAACTTTTGGTATAGGAAATGTTCAAAACATTATCCAACAATACAAAATTTTATCATTTCTTTACTAATAAAGAGATAGATACGATTTTGTATATCAGGTTCGGTATCTAATAACATTCGTTCAGAATCAATGTATCGGTAATACAGGGTGACAGTGACCAACAGACTTGGCTGCAACTCTTGCCCCGTTTTCTGCCTCATGAAACTTATCACCCGTTCTCAGTTTTTCTACCCTTTTGTAGCCCTATGTAACAGATTACATATCTGGGATCCTGATCCGGTATCATATACCAAGGATGCGGAGGATACTGAGAAACAGTTCTGTATAATGAACACACCCGAAGATGATGCATCAGCATGCACTCTCTTCGTTTGGGCGGCACGGGAATTCTGGTAATCCCCAATTTCCTGCTCTGTCTTATAACAATTATAAGTTGGAGCGGGACCAACGTTCCCCAGCTCAGTATAACAAGCGGGTTCGGTCAATAATCCGTATTATTATCTTGATTAAGGCGTGATATGGTCGCTACCAGGAGAGAGAGAGAAGAAAACACTCAGCATGCGCTCTTGCAAGAATAGATTGGTTATTATTTTATCTAATCAGGATGGCTCCCACTGCTTTTTATCAAATCTTCCTTCAAACCCTAAAAGGAAAGACTAGCCGGGATTAATTACACACTACAAGTTCGCCAATCTTTCAGCCAGGCCAGTGTCGGTACTTTGAGGGAGGTCCCCCGTGCTTTCGCACGAACCTAATTAATGTAAACCTCGTTTTCCCAGAGGCGTAACCCCATTGACACATTTCTAGACACCTACTTGATCGGCTAATTGTAATGTATAAAACTCTCCCAGGAGTAACTCTTACTCGCAGCGGGTATCGGGATCCAACTATCTCATAGAAGGTATGCAATCTCATTGCAAATTTTAACACTTGAAATTCCCGATAATATTTTGCCCCTAGCTCGCTATGACCTTGACGCATGCCAAACAACCCATAGTCTGCTAGTCAAGTTCAACCCGTACATTTCTTGATTGAATTAAACCCACCCGTACGACCCTTGACGCATGCCAAATAACGCCGTACGAATACCCTAATCCAATCGCATCATATGCTAGCAGATAAGCACTAGTTAGCTACCGTACACTACGCCTTGACGCATGCCAAACAACCGCAGCACGAATACTAACTAGTACTTATCTGAAATGACGGAGGGCTACGACAGGTTTTTCTGAAAACCTATTACGTAATGAACTTGATATCGTTGTAGAATCAAATGATTTTAAAATGGAGTGTTTTTGAGGCTTTTCTAGTTTTGCTAAAGGAGTCACTCCCGGTGAAGGGATCGTCGGTCCTTTCCTCGTCGAATGAGGTGCGGGATATATCATATATATTACTGTGCAAAGCAAAAACACTTAAAAGCAATCAAAAGACAAACCGAGGGGTGTAGCATCTGCCAGTCATTGCTAAAGGAGTCACTCCCGGTGAAGGGATCTCGGTCCTTTCCTCATCGAATAAAGTGCAGGATATATCACATATACCGCTGTGCAAAGCAAGAACTGTAGCTACCTGTTTTAATTTTGAAATTCGATTCTACAACATCTTAGGTTTCTTTTATTTCATTAATCACATTAATGAAGTCCCATCATTTAAGTACCTAAACATCACAGATAAATACGACGTACACTTATGCCATCCGCATTCGCCTCGATGTCCCCTCGTGCACCGTTAGGTTAGGTAACTAACGGCAGAGCGGGGCAGGGCTAGCACGGGTGTAAAACATAAGTAACGTCTATATAATATATCATATATACTATATACTGTATCTATCACAGAACATCACATGATCACATCACAGATATCGCAGCAGAAGAAACATATGAAATATTGGATATACTAGGACGTCCGTGTTTTCAATACGAGCCAGTATAAAACACGGATTCCACGGTCGTGATGAATAGCCAAACCCACACCCCTAGACCCCTACGAGAGCGGCAAGCAACCCTACCAATTCTGGAGTTAGGAGACCCGGACTCGACTCCTCGAGTTGGTCTCCCACTGGACTCCAGAACCCGGTTACTTGTACCCTCCTCCTTGGGTCTATCCTAGTGCGGAAAAGTAAATAATATACAACGGGTGACAACTTCCGCAACCTGAAAGCGCCCCAATAAAAGAATATTACATACAAGTTTTTACATGAATGAAAATGAAAAACACTCATCTCACATAAAAACCCCCGGCTATTCAATCACGACGATCCAATATAACATATCCAACAACACATAACATCTCATGTCATCAACGTAAGTAAATATGTCCATCCCAATTGTCGTTGACATATAGCAACGAAACCGGCGATATCACATATTACACTTACGGTCACAGAAAAGAAAGTGTAAAACTATAACAGTTGGAATCCGCAACAACCTCAGACATCACATGCCTGACCAAATGAATTACTTAGACATCGCATGCCTAACAATTATAAACCCCACATTTTAGTCTCATTATCGAAAACACTTTTCAATATTAGGTCGGGCAATTCAACAAGATTCCCGAAAAACTGATCGAATGCTCGTCGCAAACTTTAGTAGGCGGCCGCACCCCCGATACCGTCGACGAAGTGCACCAAGGCGGAACACCGCTACCGCGAGCACCCGGACGGATGCTTTCGGCGACGGGGTTCTCCTACAGTCACTTGGTCGGGGCTATGGAGTGAGGCTGTCTATTAAGTTTACCCGGCGAGTATCCGCGTACGCTACGTGATTGCGACGGACTTTTGATCACATCAAAATTCCGTGGCAACCGATCAAGTGAGACTAAACTGCTACGTTTATAACATTCATTTAGTTATCACATAACTACTTGTGAATTCCAATTATTGTATCCCATTCCGGATAAATAGAAAATGTCAAACTTTCCGATCGAACAATCGAACACCCAACTTTTCCCGATACAGATCAACACATGAAATAAGTATAACAACATTCAGTTCGTGCCTCAGTACCGACGGTCCAGCCGTAGAAGGGTCAAGCCAACGCCTCACATGTGGCACGCCGTACTGCCCCAAACCCGAAGGTTCAAAGGGCAGTTCAAGACGGTCACATAATCGAGTTAAGGTTTGTTGTCTTCTAGAGGGACCATCGAGTTACTTGCACTACTTAGAACGTCGTTAAACTACGGAAAAATCCAACACTTGGAAATTTCCCGACAGGGGAAAAATTGGGTATTTATATCCGGTCGAATTTTTTTAACATATTCTAAAATTTATCCGGAAAGCCACAAAGACGAAATTTGATACCCCGATCGAAACACCGAATCCCCAAAACAACTGCAGAAAATTCAACTCTTGAAACAGTATTAAAAATTCCCAGAAAATCCATCATAAAATAATAAGAGTTACTGTGCAGATCTTGGAGGATGACGTCATCAATATGACGCGGATCCGCCGCCTAATGTACAAATCTGCCGCGTTTCCGCGCCATAGTCAACTGTTCATGACCCCAATTTTGCGCCGTAATTCTTATATTTTCCTGCTGGGTTTTCTGCATATTTTTAATTTTGAAAAATCCACGTTTTTGAAAAAAGGACAGAGAGCATTTTCCGGTTGGGGTTTCGGGTCGTTCGGACTTCAAATCGCGTCTAAACTTCGCCTAAGGCTCTAGCTAGGCTCTGATACCACTGTAGGGTTCCTAGGCACGCTAGTGAGGTCTTCCAAGCCATCAACCATGGCAATTTCAAAAATTATGGTGCCGAGAAACCCTAAACTACGGATCGTTTGCTAGAAAACTAGGCGAACAATGAACTAGTTAACACTTAACTAATGAGAAAACGGAAATACAAGCTTTGTAGATCCGGTGCTCCACCTCCACAGCTCCGCAATGAAGTCCTCTCCGCTGTCCAAAAAAAATCCGGGCTCTAGAGTCGGCTTCGTCGGAGAAAAAGTGAGCTAGGTCGTCGATGTCCATGCCGAAGATGATCTACGTCGAGGCATCGCTAAATCAAGCTCCACCTTCACCAAGCCCTAAAACTTGTGAAGGAAACACACTCTACTACTTGGCAAGAGGTAGAGGATGAAGAAATAGGAAGTGGGTAGACTTTAGAATTGGATTTCTCACTTGTTTGCTCAATTCACCATTGTTGAAGAAAGCTTTTTCTTCTTGAGTTCAAGGAAGAAGAAGAAGAAAATGATAAGATAAGATAATTCAAAAAGAAAAGAATTATCCATTCTTATCATAACAAACCATAGTTAGGTGTAGAGAATTAACAAGGGTTAGTGAATGGTTGGGTTAAGACATGAAGACAAAATGTTGCTTAGGTCAAACCTTCATGAAGATTCATAAACAAACAAAGAAAGCCGCCATTATCTCTTCATTACTATCTTTTGCTAAAATAAACAAAATGGATAAATAAATGAATAAATGAAGCAAAAGAAACCCTAACCATTGACCAACCATGGTTTAATTCATACACCAAACTATCATGTATCATCAAACATGATACAATCAAATGTACAAATGTATATCACATATACAATGTGCACAATCCAAGTGAGAAAATCCATCTAAAGTGAACCGATACTAGTTAATGCAAAGTAATATATCAAATATATAATTATGCATTAAATCATTAAATCCACACTTGATTCAATGATCCGGTCATGTCATACATAACCGACTGGTATCATCTGTAACATCTTATCGAATCAACACTCGATCCGATAACCCGGCTATATCGCATATAACCGATCAATGTCACATCGCGAGAATCGAATACAGTATCACATACTCGTATTATTCTCGGTCCCGCACATATCTCATATGCGCTCGTATTTCGTTTCGCTTGAGCCAGGAAACCTCTGTGTAGGACTTTAAAGACTCGTCAATACGCCGGCAGCAGGTGATGATCATATCAAACACCCACAAGCCGCAAGCGGTCTGCCAAACGTAACGGCCACCCGGGTATTGAGCGATCTGAAGATCGACGAGCAAGCCCGCTCACACTCCAGTGAATCCGACCAGTAACACTACCGTACAGTCCGGTCTGATCGTCTGATATGTCGCATATCTCGCCTAGGGGTGGTAAACGTCAGACCCCAATAGCTCGATAAGTCGTGTCGATATGAGGTCTATAACTGTTCGAGAAACTACTGGTAACACTTACCAGTAAATCTCAGCAATCCTGGCCAGGGATTTCCTGTTATAGCCAATCGAACACAGCGCAACATCAACCCCCTATACCGGGAGAGAAGAATCCCCTCCTATCGCTCATTGCCTCCATGTGACTCGGGACTGTACCCAAAAACCACCGTTTTGCACGCCCTCTTGGACGTGGTAAGATGGAAATCAAAGCACAGTGGGAACCACACAAGACTCTATGACAATCTCGGGTCAACAGACTACTCTGTACCAGTGTCACCAGAGAACTGCCATCTGACGTGAGGTATAATACCATATGGGAGTTCTCGGCGAGTCCGTCCAGTGTACCCAGTCTCTACTGAGCACCCGTATATCATCTCTGATGTCAAACACCAATGGATATGGGATCATCCATCGCCCATCTGTATGGGTCGAGAAAGTATACGCTAGTCTACTCTGGTATATCGATGCCCCGTCTCGATACACCCACGACTAGGGACTTTGAAGGATGTACTTATGGACTACCATGTCCCCACTAGTATGATCCGCATCATAGTCCAGGTAGTCAAGTACAGATCCTAAGGGCTTTACCAACATGTAACAGAGAGACAATCAGTATACACGTTAAGGTAAAGATCAACCAGATAGCATACTATCATGTCGAGCAAGAAAGTCCTCCCTATATATGTCCCAGCATCCACTACAATATACATCCGATGTATAGTAATGGCCTCTAGGGCATACATATAACTAACATCTGCAGCGCCATTAGTAAGGCTTGGGTCTACACTTCTACGGTTGGTCCATAGGTGTTGTGGCATGTTCTGGGTACTTATTAAACTGTGCTCAAGTGTTGAGCTCTCTGAGAATTATGGGACTTTGATGAATCGATCGAAAAGTGTAACGTCGTCCGGATATCTGTAATGGGATACAATATTTGGAATCCACAACAAGTAGTTATGTGATAACTAGTTTGAATTTTATAAATCTAGCAATTCAGTCTCATTTGATCGGTTGCCACGGAATTTTGATGTGGATCAAAAGTCCGTCGCAATCACGTAGCGTACGCGGATACTCGCCGGGTAACCTTACTAGATAGCCACGCCCCATAACCCTGACCAAGTGGCTTTAGGAGAACCCCGTCACCAAATGCATCTATTCGGGTGCTCACGGCCGCGGTGTTCCGCCTAAGTGCACTTCGTCGACGGCATCGGGGGTGCGGCCGTCTACTAAAGTTTTCGACGAGCATTCGATCAGGTTGTCGGGAATCTTGTTGAATTACCCGACTGGTTATTGGAAAGTGTTTTCAATATCGAGACTAAAATGCGTGGTTTATAATTGTTAGGCATATGATGTCTAAGGAATTCAGGTGGTTAGGCATGAAATCCGAAGTATGTGATACATTGGGTTTATGATGTGTAAGGTGGTTGTGAATTCCAATTGTTGTAGTTTTCACTTTTTTTCTGCCATCGTAAGTGTAATATGTGGTATATCGCCGGTTTCGTTGCTATATGTCAACGACAATTGGGATACGCATATTTACTTACGTTGATGACATGTGATGTTATATGTTGCTGTGATATGTTATATTGGATCGTCGTGTTTGAATAGCCGGGGGGTTTTATGTAAGATGAGAGTTTTTCATTTTCATTCATGTAAAAACTTGTATGTAATATTCTTTTATTGGGGCACTTCCGGGTTGAGGATGATATCACCATTGATATATATTATTTATTTTTCCGCATTAGGATAAACCTGAGGCGGGGAGCACAAGTAATCGGGTTTTAGGGTCCAGTGGGAGACCATCTCAAGGAGTTGAGACCGGGTATCCTAACTCTAGAATTGGTAGGGTTGCTTGCCGCTCTCGTAGGGGTCTAAGGATGTGGGTTTGGCTATTCATCACGACCGTGGAATCCGTATTTTTTACTGGCTTAATTTAAAACACGGAATTTCTAGTACATCCAATATTTCATATGTGATCTTCTGCTGCTGATATTCTGTGATGTGATCACTTGATATTCTGAGACGAATGCTTATATTATATATATGATATATAATAATTATTGAAGTTTTCGTTTCTTCTGTGATGCTTAGGAAGCATAAATGATGGGACTTCATTAATGAGATTAATGAAAGAAAATAAACCTAAAAATGTTGTGGAATCTTGTTTTAAAAGTTGGTAGCTCTAGTTCTTGCTTTGCATAGCGGTATTCCTTGTAGAATATCCAGCACCTTATTCGATAAGGAAAGAGCCAAGATCTCTTCACCGGGAGTGATCTCTTTAGCAAAACTGGCAGATGGTACAACCCACTCAGATTTGTTTTTGATTGCTTTTTTACTTCATGCTTTGCATAGTGGTATTTGTGAAATATCCAGCACCTCATTCGATAAGGAAAGAGCCGAGATCCCTTCACCTGGAGTGACCTCTTTAGCGAAACTAGCAAAAGCCTAAAAAATACTCCTTTTCAAAATCACTCGATTCTACAACGATATCAAATTCATTACGCTCATGGTTTTCTTAAAAACCTGCGTAGCCCTCCGTCATTTCAGATAAGTGCTATTTTAGTATTCGTGCTACGGTAGTTTGGCCTCCGTCAAGGCGTAGTGTACGGTAGCTAATTAGTACTTATCTGCACAATAAGATGTGATTGGATTAGGGTATTCGTACGGCGTTGTTTGACCTCTGTCAAGGGTCGTGCGGGTGGGTCTAATTCAATCAAGATATGAATGGGTTGAACTTCACTAGCGCCCTATGGGTAGTTTGGCCTCCGTCAAGGTTATAGGACGCTAGGGGTAAAAACCATTATCGGGGATTTCAAGTGTTGAAATTTTTAATGAGATTGCATACTTTCTATGAGATAGTTGGATCCCAATACCCACTGCGAGTAAGAGTTACTCTTGGGAGAGTTTTGCACATTACAAATAGCCGATCAAGTAGGTGTCTAGAAAGGTGTTAACGGGGTTACGCCCCTAGGAAAACGAGATTTATTTTAATTAGGTCCGTGCGAAATCATGGGAAACCTCCCTCAAAGTACCGACACTAGTCTGGCCGAAAGATTGGCGAACTTGTAGCGTGTAATTAATCCCGGCTAATCTTACCTTTTAGGATTTGAAGGAAGATTTGATAAAAACAGTGGGAGCCATCCTGATTAGATAAAATAATAACCAATCTGATCTTTCAAGAGCGCACGCAGAGTGTTTTCTTCTCTCTCTCTCCAGGTAGCGACCATGTCACGCCTTAATTAAGATAATAATATGGATATTTTGACCGAACCCGCTTATTCTACTGTCCTGGGGAACGTTGGTTCCGCTCCAACTTATAATTGTTATAAGTCCGAGCAGGAAATAGGGGAATACCAGGATTTCTTTGCCACCCAATTGAAGAAAAAGCATGTTGATGCATATTCTTCAGATGTGTTCGTTACCGAGAACTGTTTCTCAGTATCCTCTACGTCCTGGATATGAGATACCGGATCAGGATCCCGCATATGTAATATGTTACATGGGCTACAGAAAGGTAGAGAACTGGGATAGGGTGATATGTCTCTAAGTGTAGAAAATGGTGCAATTGTTGCAGCCAAATCAGTTGGCAAATGTCACCTTGTATTACCTAATACATTGATTATGAACGAATGTTATTACATACCAAACCTGATATACAACATTGCATAAGTTTCTTTATTAAGTTAAAGAAGGATATAATTTTGTATTATTGGATAATTTTGTGAACATTTTCCTTAATCAAGAGTTGATTGGATCAGGTACGTTATGAAATGGCATATATGTTCTAAATCAAACCACAGTTCAAAGTATATAGAACACACACAAGAGGAGTAGATCAGAAATGAACGAATCCTTCTTGTGGCATTATAGACTAGGTCATATCAATGCGACACGACTAGCTAAGTTACATAAGGATGAATATTTGAATTTGTTCGAATTTTTCATCTTATGATACTTGCCAGTCTTGTCTCAAAGGTAAAATGACCAATACTCCGTTTAATATAAACAGAGTTAAAGTTACTAAACTCTTGGGACTGATACATACTGATGTATACGGTCCTATGTCTACAAATGCCAGGGTTGGTTCTTACTACTTCATTACATTCATTGATGATCTCTCAATATTCGGACATGTGTTCTTGTTGAAACACGAGTCTGAAGCTTTTGAGAAATTCAAGAAATATATGTTTGAAGTTGAGAACCAGACGGGTAGAAGTATTAATTACTTCGATGTGATCGAGGAGGAAAATACTTGGGCATGGTGTTCATGGAGTTTCTAAAAGGAGAATGTGATTCTCTCTCAGCTCACTCCTTTGAGTACACCACGACACAATGGTGTATCGGGGCGGAGGATTCGCACCCTATGATATATGGCACGCTCTATGATGAGTATTGTTGAGTTGCTTGTTTCCTTTTGGGGGTTATGCACTTGAGAAGTTGCATACATATTGAATAGGGTTCCGACCAAATCAGTGCCTACCACTCCATATGTGATATGGTATAAGAAGAGACCATGTCTTAAACGAGTTAAGATATGGGGTTGTCCGGCCTATGTTGAAAGGCATAAACCAGAAAAACTCGAGGCAAGGTTAGTTCTGTAAGTTTGTTGGATATCCCAAACGTTTGCGAGGGAATATGTTCTACCAAACCGAGGAACAAAAGGTGTTTTGTTTCTCAACATGCCACCTGTAACAACCCTAAACTTTCTGTACGAATTTTTTTCAAAATACAGAAAGGGACACCTAAGTCTGAACACGAGTTATAAGTTAGTTTTGCTTTAGAACAGCAAGAAAGGAGCTTGTAGCTCATTGGTAAGACCTTGCACTGCTGAACCAAAACACCAGAGTTCAAATTCCATCAGCCACACATTATTTTTATTTAAAATTCTTTTAATCCTTTAGAAGCCCAAGAGTCTTCACGTGAACTACACGTAAACTAAAAAGACACTGAATAAACAAACACGTGCACTAGAGTATACCAAACGACCCCAACCCATCGCACCAAAACCAACCCACTTCAGTCGGTGTTGGCCCGGTGACAAGCGCAAAAATCCCGGCACCGCCGGTCCAAACAGTCGGTGAAACCCCCAAAATTTTTCCTGCAACCCTTGGACTTCTCTTGTTAACTCCTGACTGTTTGTTTTCCTGCATTTTCAGAGAATTAAAACTTTGCATTACTCCATGTTTTAATGCATTTTAATTCTCAAATTTATCACCCTAACCCTAATTTATCCTATAAATACCCACACTATTTTTACACCCCTTCATACTGATATTTCCTACAAAAACTCTACAAAAAAATTCCAACTTCTATTTGTGTGCAAGTGGAGTTAACAAAGGGCGAAGCTCCGACGAACTTCCAAGGAGATTCCGGCGACGAAACGACGCCCCGAAGCTCTCTTTAGGACCCCCTCTCTCTCCTCTAGTCCAACAAATCAGTAAGTCCCCCTTCTCTCTCTCTTTCTATTCCCAAACTCTTCATTCTTAAAACGTATCGGAAGCGGAGTTATCCGGCTTCCGATTCTCTTTTCTTTTAAAAATACAACTTTTTCTTAATAACAAACCAACAACTTTTGATATATTATTTAGTAATCATTAACAAAGATAATAGAACAAGTTTGACATCAAAATGATAACCGTAGCAAGTTGTATTTCAATTTTACATTAAAATACCTTTAAGTTTCATATCGACATATTTATACCTTTTAACCGTGTTATCTTTAGAAAACTCACGAGGTAATGACCTACCTTCTCACAACACATATATCTAACATAGCACAATGAAATTTGGGAATATAGATTCGGAAAAATACGACTTTACATATAACTACCTTCAACTTATAAATTTTTTTCTATAAGAAGTGTATTTAACAAATCTTTGCAATTGCGCCTCTACAACCCACTATTGGAGACCCCCGTTCGATATGGTGCGGATTATCGCACATCTCCGGGCCTAGTAGAGCGAGATGCAGACCTCCTCACGGAGTATACGATCTCCAATGATTTTTAATACATTTTTCTTTAGAAAATGTGATTTCTAGTATAAATAAAACTTATATTTTTAATAAAGAAATATATATGTAATTAATATCAAAATTTCTATTTTTAATATTCATAATATTCCATATTTCCAAAATTCAAGAAAAAACATCTCATTTACAAGAAAATACCATACAATTCCAATATTTCAAATAAATACCTTATACTTTAAAAACCATGTCATATTCACTAGAAATTTCACATTGAATAAAAGAAACATCCATGAAAACTCTAAAGACGATAATTAAATGCTTGAGGTGTATTTTGAAATTATACTAAGCTACAAACAACAGCGTTAACAATATAATACAACTTTAAAAATTATCTTCTTCTTCTGTCTATTCTGTCTCTACTTATTCTTTGGGACTTACCGAGCGATTGTTCACTGACGACATTCCTATTTCTCTTCTTCTTTAGAATGTTGTCAGGAGGACCAGACGCTGAGGAGCACGAGACCGGTCAGGAGCATTTGGAGCAAGCCCCTGAGCAGTACACTCAAGACCCAGAGCTGTAGCCACTTGTACTTATTCCATTTTCATTTCTGTTATGTCACCGTTTAGGCATTGCTTTCATTCCATGTATCTAATTTTCATTGTATTGTAAAAAGAATGTTTAATAAATAAAGTTGTTGTTCATTTACATCTTGTCTCTTATGTATTTTACTTTATATTGCTTAGATACGCTTAGCGTGTTTACTTCTGAGTAAATACATCGTATGACCCGTCGCGCCCTCTGCCCGTACATTGGGAAGCGGGGCATGACAGGTTTTTTTGGTGGCCCATGCAGGTCAGAGCTGTATAGAACCCTACCATGCAGTTCAGCTCTGCATGGACAACCTCAGCAATATAACACAAGAACCAGCAACTGAAAACATTCTTTACAATTCACATTCCTTAAATCTTTCAATTTCATATATTTTGAATCTGTCCTAACCCAAATTTTTCTTTCAAGGTTATGGATTACCCAAACAACACCAGCACCAACTTCAAAAACACTCCACCACCCCTACCGATTACACCTGCCGTAGCTGCTCCGATCAATGAGAAGACGGTTTTTCTTGAGGCGATCCGTAGCCTCCTGGAGGGACAGCAGTAGCAGACTGCTATCTTGATGAACTGACCAGAGGCAGAAGCACCCGGGGTGAAGCAATTCAGGGCCTTGCACCCCAAGCGGTTCACAGGAAAATAGAGCCCTCTAGAAGCTGAGGAATAGGCTCAGAGCATTGAAGATGACATGGCAGCGGCATAAGTGCCAGAGATAGCTTGGGTTCGTGTTGCGAAACTACAACTCACGGACAATGCACGGGTTTGGTGGAATACGGAAGAAAGCCGTCTAACCCAACCGATCGAATGGAGGACTTTCCGCGATTTGTTCGATGCAAAGTACTTCCTTGAGACTGCCCGCTTTGATATGGAGCAGCAATTCATCCATCTGCAACAAGGTTCAATGTGGACCAAATCAGTAAATAAGTATGATGCTGAGTTTACCATGCTCAGCAGGTAAGATATGTCTCAATTTTCGATTTTATATCACATACTACACAGCTAACATAAGACTGTAACAGGTTTCCGGCCCATCTCATACCGACTGCTGAGATCAGGGCTAGAAGATTTCAGCAAGGGTTGGACCCGGAAATCCAAGCTGCGTTAGCTACAGGGAATTTCCCAACCCATGATATGGCTTTGAAAGCTGCCCGAAGATATGGGGCAGTGGTGAAGAAGAAGGGCGGACCTCAATCTGCCGGAATGAAACGCCATGCTAGTCAGATGGCAGGAGGAGCCTCTTCAAGGCTAACTATTGAACCCAGGAGACCGGAAGAAACCAATAACCATTCGAGTCCCGATTTTTTCTTCTATTGCAAGAGAGAAGGACATTTTTTGAAGGACTGTAGGTGCGCAAAAGGCCTGTACTTAGTTTGTGGCGCATCCAATCACGGAATTAAAAACTGTCCTTATAGACGCAACTCAGCTCCCACACCCACCAACTACCCGTAGCGGACAGCTATCTAGGCTCCTGCACCTCGTCTAGCACTCCCAGCTCTACCTCCTGCATGGCCTAATCGCCAATTCCATCAGGCTCTGAAGAACATGCCTCGAGGGCAGAGAAACATTCCTCAAAGACAGAGCAATGTCCCCCGGCGTCAGGCTTTTCTTTTAGCGGCCGAAGAAGCAGAGGCTGTAAACCAAGGTAACACTGGTAATTCGCTTCAAACTTTTCAAACTCGTGTACCACTTTGTTATTTTTCATACACTAGCAGTACTTCTATCACCAAAGTTTTCTTAAATCTGTTACACGTTCCTTTTACAAATTTCGAGGACGAAATTTTTATAAGGAAGGTAGAATGTAACAACCCTAAACTTTCTGTACGAATTTTTTTCAAAATACAGAAAGGGACACATAAGCCTGAACACGAGTTATAAGTTTGTTTTGCTTTTGAACAGCAAGAAATGAGCTTGTAGCTCATTGGTAAGACCTTGCACTGCTGAACCAAAACATCAGAGTTCAAATCCCATCAGCCACACATTCTTTTTATTTAAAATTCTTTTAATCCTTTAGAAGCCCAAGATTCTTCACGTGCACTACACGTAAACTGAAAATACACTGAATAAACAAACACGTGCACTAGAGTTGTTACGACCCAAAATATTAGCTCGCGACCAGCACTTAAATCACACGTCTACAGGCGTAACGTAATTCAAGTAAGCTAAAACCCAGAAATCTAAACCTTTTTAAGAAATAAAGATACAATAAATCATGTTTTGTCTTTTGAAAAAAATTGGGTAGCACCTCCTTTGTAAAAACTAACCCCGAAAACGGGTACAACACAAAATATAAAAAAGCATCCCCAAACGGGAGCAAATCACGCCCAACGGTTGAAACAACCACAACAAGTATAAGAACAAGTATACAACGCCCAATGGCGAAGATCCATACAAGGAAAAGTAAAGCAAGACATCAACCCCAAAAGCGAACATAAAACCCATCGCTCAAGTCTCGCAACTACAAGTCTTCTAAGTCTGCAACATATACAATTACTAGTTTCTGAATTGATGGAGTGACTAGATACAATATAAATAATGAATACAAGAGGGGCACGATCCAACATGTACCACCTACCACAAGCAAATCACCCGAAAACAGCTGTGTGCTAGCGATGCCGCAACTGATCCATACGGTCAACCTGCAAGAACTGTGGCACGACGGGGGTGAGTTACCAACTCGCGAGTAGAAAACATCATCAGGTAGAAATCAAAATAAACAATGATTCCCAGGTCAACTATATCATAAAGGTAATACTATAATATCTAGGGTGACTGTATCTGCATAAGTGCCAACACATAATAAATACCTATCAGCAAGTGGATATCATCCAACAATATAATCAAAGTATGTATGTAGTGGATCTCGTCCACAATATAATCAATGCATGTATGCAGGTGGAACTCGTCCAATAATATAATCAATGTATGTATGCAGGTGGATCTCGTCCAACAATATAATCAATGCATGTATGCAGTGGATCTCGTCCACGTGCCAACCACTGACACAACAACTCCTGCATGTAAATATCATAAAAGCATATGTAGGTAAATATGAGGATATGAAACGGGTGTCCCTCGTGACACAACAAAATCGTAGAACCGGAGTGTCCACATCGACACTCGAAACATCATGAAACCCGTGTCTAGCATCGACACGTAAATCCTCATCTGTCAGGTGCTGTCACCATGACCGGCCCTGATGTCAGTACATCTCATGGAACCGGTGTGTCCACATCGACACCCGCAATCCACGTAGCATGTCTGAATATGACTCCGGTCGGTATCTCCCAGATATCCGCCGAGTCCAAATAATATCACCGGTAGGTAGTGATCCCTCTGCCAGGCTCATCGTCTACACCACGAAAACATCTCTCGCCCCAGGGTACCATACTGGGTCCACCATGTACCCGCAGATGGTGTCTCCCGCTCCTTGAATCGGGTTTCACATGCCAATCTCAGAACCGAGAAAACACATGGTGGACGCACTGAAATATCATATCAAGAGAAACCGGGTTTTCAAACAATACATAAATGTCTTGAAACACCCCCACAGTTCTCAAATCCATAAATCATATGAAATCATATCTCAATGCGAAAATCCATGAAAGACTGATATATGCAAAATAAAACAGCAGTATGAGCATATTAAGAGAAAACCGCTCTTTTAAATGAATCTAGTTTTAAAATATATCATGCGGTTCCCAAATCCTCTGAAATCAAGTGCAGCATCATATAAGGTGTACATGTAACTATAGCAAGGTAAGTGTATCTACATGTAAGCAGGTATGTATGATGCATCTCATAAGCACAATAGCACAATAAGCAACGTCTCAATATCACATGTCAAAATAATACCACTTAGGAGTATATGCAGCTATAGCAAGATATGTGGGTGTACATGTCAGTATGTATACATGATGTACATATAGCTGTAGCAAGGTATGCAACATATAACAGGGTGTAAGCATTTCCGTATATCTCATGCAACGTGGAATAGTGATATGAACATAGCAAGTATATCATAGCATTATGTAGCAATTCTACTGTGTAGTGACATATCAATTATCGATGATGAAGTGTGTGAACCAGCAAATCTGTGCAAGTGTAACATACGCATCATCGATAATGGTGTAGGTGTACTAGCACAGGTATATTTAATGCAATGAGAATAACATGATCGTAGCATAAAGTACATCATCAGCTAAAAGGTATAAGGTATACGTGTCTACAATATATCCGAGTTGGTGAATCCATCAATCGGCATCCAGCCTCACAACATCACGTACGGTACAAACCATCGTACGACATCCTCTCAACGAGGGTATGGATAAATCAACAGGTAAAACTCATCGCGTACGGTAATCCACGTACGACAGTATTAAACAAATAAGGATTCTATCAACCTATACAACAACGGGGATACGGATCTAAGTCTCGTGCGGCATATCACTCAATATGCAAAACATTATCCATATAAATATACCTATCTCTCAGGCCACATCCATGTCAAACTCGTATCAGGGGACCTACAAAGGTATCAACAATCTCATATCGACTCGAATCCATAAAATTACATATCACACTAAGTCATCATATCACAACATATACTCGTTCATCACATTAATAAACGTCGCTCTTGTTCTCTTTCAATTTTTATCCATCATGATTCACTTATCATTCCATATTCTCATATGTCAATATGTCCATTAGCATCAACTTCTATCATATTATCGTTCGTAAATCCTACAATCATGTACATCGCATATCATTTATCAAAATAAAATAATCAAACGATATTCCATATCAATGTTTGCGGGGATGCTATACGCCATCCACCCAACTTCCCCTATAGATATAAATCTACTCACCTGTTAAACTCCTCGCTTAGCCGTAGTCGATGCGCTTCGTCGTCACGAAATCCACGCGAAGATACCTACAATCGATATGAATTCGCAAAGCTATTAACATCAAATTCCGAAATCCAAATACGGTACGCGGTACGCTCATAGTTTAGAACCTATAGCCCACGCATGCAAAACAACCAAACGACCCTCGTCGTTGACGTAAAAACGTCCAACGCCCAAATACAATATCCAGTCGCAAAACCAAGAAATCCAAATACCAAAAAATATAGCCAAAACCCTCACTAGGGTCGCTATACATGAAAACTGCCACGCCAAAAATCTAATCGCACCAATACTCATTCTCAACACAATAATTATCGCAGATTAAAAATATATACATCATCACCATGTCCATTTAAACCAACGTCTAATTTTTACCAAAAACCTAGTAAGCAGTTTATATCATTTTAGCTCATTTTAACACGAAGCTAGATGTTATAGACAATCTAGTGATCACAATCATCATAAAGTAGCTTAATTAAGTTGTTCCCCTCCGAAAGACGTCCGCGACGCGAGGGCGTCTAAGCCTGGGGTTCAGGGCAGAAGCTATATGGTTTTATCCGCCCACCTCTCCGAAGATGCCAAGTTGATTTGTGGCACCGTGTATCGGAAGTTTAGACGGATACGGCCGATGTAGCAGACTTCGTCAGATTCCCCCTCAATCGAGGGGTTTTTGATTATGGGGACGCTCTTCCCTGCAGGCGCAAGCCTCTGCAGTTAATTAGCTACTGCATCGCGGTAACCACTTTCTCCTTCTCCAGAATTTCACTTCGTGTCGTGTATGTTTGTTTTGTTTGTGATTGCCCGTGGATTGTATACGGAGACTGAGTAATGCCATCGCCCGTAAGACGTGGATTAGTCCAAATCCGTATTTACATAGATTTGGGTTTAGTGTTTTTAGTTTAAGGATACATTAGCCGTGTTGAGGCTAAGATCGACTTAAACGTTCGTTAAGGATACGTTAGTCTTGTTTGAGACTAAGATCAACTTAACGTAGTGATTCATTTAGTATATGGCCGTCAGGACTCGTCACCTCTCTGATGTCGTTGAAGGATTACAACGACAGGTGTCAGAGGAGCTCGGAGATGTACCCTCGAACCAGAGTTGATTTGGAATTTTATAGTCCATTTGAATGTTTAAGGATACATTAGCCGTGTTTGGGGCTAAGATCGACTTTAACGGGATCGTTTAGATCCGGTAAAAGAGCATTTGGAGGCTCTATTGTTCCAGTTTAGGGACGTGGTGGTCCATGTTCCAGTTTAAGGACATGGCGGTCGATATTCCAGTTTAAAGACATGGTGGTCCGTATTCCAGTTTAGGGACATGGTGGTCCATGTTCCAGTTTAGAGACGTGGTGGTCCGACATTAGTTTAAGGACGTTTCGGTCCAACATTAGTTTAAGGACGTTTCGGTCCGATATTAGTTTTAAGAACGTTTTGGTCCGATATTAGTTTAAGGACGTTTCTGTCCAATATTAGTTTAAGGACGTTTCGGTCCACGAGTTTAAGGACCCCGCAGTCCATATTGATGTGTGGTCGTCGGGACCCGTCACCTCTATAACGTCGTTGAAGGATTACAACGACAGTTGTCAGAGGAGTTCGGAGATGTACCCTCGAACCGGATATAAATTGATTTAAGAGAGCAATCTTGCTCAGTCAATTTAATTTAAGGACTTACGGCCAAAATTAGGCTAAGTCCAGTTGAAAATGTTCAACATTTTATTTGCTTTTACATTGCATTTCTTTTTATTTTTATTTGGGCTTTGCCCAGAAAGGATGCAGAGCATCAATTTGTTTTGGGCTCTGCCCTTTATAAATGATGCAGAGCATCTCTGCCCTTTTATTGCTTTGCAATTTATTTTGGCCTGCTTGGTCTTTTTGATTTGGACCTGGCCCTTTTAGGAGATGCATTGCATTTATCAGGCGCTTTGCGCCAATCAGAGAGCGCAAGCGCTTATGATAATGACATGTGTCATGCAGCGCAGTGCGCTGCGCTAGTGCGCTACACTTGCGCTGCTGACACGTGGCGCACTCTGGTAAGTTGCGCCAATTTCAGAGAGTAAAGCTCTATTTCAAAAGCGCGTAGCGCAACTGGTTCAGATGCTGACACGTGGCGCTCTCTGGTGGCTTGCGCCAGCCCAAGAGCGCAACAGTGCAGATTTATAAGTGCAAGGCTCTATTAATTTGAGAATCTTTTAGATTCAAGAACCAAAGGTTCATAAAGTAAGTGCAGAGCACTATTTGATTTCTTGATCTAATTTAGATCAAAGAAAAACAAACTTTTTCTTATTTCAGGAACCAGAGGTTCATAAAAAGTGCAAAGCACTATTTTTAATTTGTTTTTTATTAAAGATCATTGATCTTGTTTTTAGATCAATGATCTGTTCATAAGAGGATTTTCTCTTTTTCTAAAGGTTTTTTACCTTTTTTATTCTTGAGGATTTCTTTCTAATTTTTCAGAGTTCTCTCTGTTTAATTTCTCACAAAATGTTTTATGCCTTTGAATTGAGGTCTAGGGTCCATTTTATATTGCCCATAAATTAGTTAAATTTGTTAAAGAGATCTTTCTCTGAGTGATTTGGGGAATTTTCCCCACCGTTGGATCTTTGATCTAAGAGCTTCTGTTTTACAGAAGAAAATCTTTTTGTTTTAACAAGAACAGAAAGATTTCTTAGAATTTTAATTCTGTTTGGCGCAAATGCTCCAGAGCGTGACACGTATCGCGCAGCGTACAACGCAGCGCAGCTGCGCTAGCTCATCTGCGCCGACACGTGTCGCGCAGCGCACAGCGCAGCGCGTCTGCGCCGACACGTATCGCGCAGCGCACAGTGCAGCGCAACTGCGCTAGCGCATCTGCGCTGACACGTGTCGCGCAGCGCAGTGGTTGCGCAGCTGAAGCGTTACTTCCTTTGATTTTAGTTTAAATAGAGCTTTGCTCTGATTGGGCGCGCCTTCTTGGGCGCTGCACTGATGCATCTGCGCCTGACACGTGGCGCGTTGCACGCAGCGCAAAGAATCTGAAGCGTTGTTTCATTTATTAAAGTTTAAATTTTCCAAGCAGAGCTTTGCTCTGATTGGGGGAAGATGAAGTGTTGATTCATCTCCCGCCTCGGAATTTTAACAGAGCTTTGCTCTGATTAGGTAAACAAATGCCCCCCACCGTTGCGCTTACATGGCCCCAAACGTGAGCGCAACGGTGGCGGAATTCCAACCGCCGTGGCAACTTTTGGAAGTTGAAGAGGCACTTGATGCCTATAAATAGGACCTTTGGTCCCCTACAGATGCTTATCATCTTTCAGATTTTTATTTTCAAAAAACTTCAGAGCTTTGCTCTTGCCTTCAAGAACTCCAGAGCTTTGCTCTCCTTTCCAAAGTTTTTAGAAAAACTTTAGGTAAAATTGATTCTTAGATTAAATTAATTTTAATTAATCTTAACCAACAGAGCTTTGCTCTCATAGATCTTCTGATCTAAAGAAAATCCCTTCGGGGATTCACCAGCAGAGCTTTGCTCATTTTCAAAGTTACAAACTTTAAGTAAAATTAATGTAAATCAAATTAATTTAAATTAATCTCAACCAAAGAGCTTTGCTCTCACAGATCTTTTGATCTAAAGAGATCCCCATTGGGGTTTCATAAACAGAGCTTCGCTTTCAAAAAAAACTTATAGATCTGCAGAGCGTTTGTTCATGGGTTCTAATCCCCGAACAGAGCTTTGCTCTCGAGGAATTTAGCCCTCTGTGTATATTATTTTTCTTCTATCGCTAATCTTCCTGTAGTATTTCCTCCAGGCATAATAGCGGTGCATCTATACAGTTTGCACGAGTTCATCACCTATGACGATATCCGCGCACAGGGTCGTCAGCAAAACCAGGAGTTTACAGACGCTCAATATGCAGAGGTCATGGGTCATCTGAACGCAAGCGGTGGTTGGCTGCTTCCTCGTCGTTCGGCTCTCTTGAAAGTCGTGCTGGGAGCAATATGGAGAGCACTTCCGGGTCTTCACGAGGCCCTACCGCTCAATGCGCTGGATGATGCGGAAGACAAGGTGCATTCAGTGTACCTGACGGGGATGATCTCGAAGAAACGGCGGGACAGCCTCATTGACATCCTACATCAAATCTTCCAGCAGACGACGATAGTTGCTGCTTATCGAAGGCCGGGAGGGCTTGCCGAGGATCTTGACACACAGGAGCGCGAGCGGTTGTGCATAAGAATAATTAGAAAGGCCAGAAGAACTCTGGATGGCCTTACTTTTGAATTCCTCAATCCGTGCCCCGGATCTGAGGTTATACCGTTGTAATAGTTTGAATAATGTTTCTTATTCATTGCTTTTATGATTGTAAGAATTTTTATCAATATGAATGGAAACCCCTTTTTTTTTATTTCAGCTTGTCTTATTTCTTGTCCTGAGTCTTCTGCCTATGCATAAATGAGTGCGTCTCGAACGCTTGATCAAATGTAAATCAGATGTTCTTTCAGCGTGTCTTATTTCGGCTATTTATTTTATTTTTACTCGCTGCTTTTTATTGCGAGTTGCCCAGTCATTTCGGCTATTTTGCATGCATACATTTTTACTTGCTGCTTTTTATTGCAAGTTGCCCTATCATTTCGGCTATTTCGTATGCATGTGCGGCCTATTGGCTTTTCGCTATAAACCGATTTTGGCATCAGCACCGCTACAACTGGGATATTACCAGGAGCGAATCATCATCTGCCTCTGTCGATGTCGAATAAAGGTGGCTTAGCGACCAGGTTTAAGGTCCTGTCGGCTAAGGCTTTTGACTTCATGAGCCGTAAGGGTTTCACGAAGTTATTTCTCCCTACAAGTCGTGAGGATCTTGTAGGTGTATTTTCTCCTTAGGACTCATGAGGATTCCTAAGTGTTCGTTTTCTCTGTAAGTCGTAAGGATCCTACAGGAGGGTTTTCTCCTCATAAATCGAGAGGATTTACAAGGGTTATTTACCATGCGAACATATCCCCAGTCACGGATGAGACTTGGTTAGGGAAATATTTATTGGCGCTCGTGGATTGTATACAAGGGTCAGTATTGAGCCACTTGTAGGGCAATATCGGAAGTTGTGGGGGTTGCTTAAGCACAGGTTTAGGTCTCTGTAACTTAAGACTTTCAACTTTTATGAGCCGTGAGGGTCCCATAAGAGAGTTCTCCTTACGAGTCGTGAGGATCTTGCAAGTGTATTTTCTTCTTAGGAATCGTGGGGATCCCTAAGTGTGTTACTCCCTTATGAGTCGTAAGGATCTCACGCGGGTGGTTTCTCCTTACAAGGTCGAGAGGACCCTATAAGTGTCCTTTAACGAGGTTGCGCCCTTTAAGGTTTTCACAAACACTCGCCGGTAGCCCTACTGTTTTTACTCACGGAGCCCTTTCGGGTTTTCATCCGTGCCCATTTTGCTTATGGACATACCGTTTTTTTTATTCTTTTTATTTTTATATTTTTTTTACGAGGTCGCGCCCTTTCGGGTTTTCATGAACACTCGCCGGTAGCCCTGCTATTTTTACTCACGGAGCCCTTTCGGGTTTTCATCCTTGCCCTTTTTGCTTATGGACATACCTTTTTTTTATATGTTTTTTTATATCTCGTCAGCCTAAGGATGTTACGGTAGTAGTTTGAAGACGTTTCGGTCTGCTATTAGTTTAAGGACATTTCGGTTCGACATAGAGAAGGCCGGCTACTGCTTATAAAGCTTGAGCTTAGGAAGATAGCGAGCGGACATAATCGTCGTCATCTATCATTGACCTAGCCCGTGGCTCATTAAGCGTAGGATCTCTTTAGGAAACGACCGTTTATTGGCCTGAAAGGCCTTTCACCGTGCATGTCCATGAGTAGATAGGCCCCACCCTGGTAGACCTTATCTATGATGTACGGGCCTTCATAGTTTGGCTCGAATTTTCCCCGCTTGGCGCGATTGGGGATCATAGGCCTTTTGACCACTAACACGAGTTCGCCTTGGCGGAATGTCCTCAGTCGGGTCAATCTTTCATATGAGCGCGTGATCTTTGCTTTATAAGCTTCCAGATTTTATTGCGCTATGAGTCGGGTTTCATCAAGGGCGTCGAGCTCCTCAAGCCGAAGGTGAGCATTTTCTTCGTCCGTCAGCTCGTAGTGGACTACCACTCATAGAGAGGGTAATTCTATCTCGAGAGGGAGTACCGCTTCTGTCCCAAATACCAACGCGTATGGCGTTGTGCTCGTGGCCGTCTTGAACGTAGTTCGATACGCCCAAAGAGCCTCTTGCAGTCTCTCGTGTCAGTCTTTCTTATTTCGTGACACCGTTTTCTTCATGATCGTCGTCAAGGTCTTGTTGAAGGCCTCAGCTAAACCGTTAGCTCGCGGATTATAAACCGAGGAATATCTCCAGTCTATATTGTGCTGTTGCGCAAAGCGACTGATCTTGTGGCTTCTGTAAGCTGGCCCGTTATCGGAGATGATCCGTCGCAGAGTTCCAAACCGATATATGACATGCGTCTTGAAGAAATGAAGAATATTCTCCGTTTTAACTTCTCTTAACGGTACTGCTTCTGCCCATTTAGAGAAGTAGTCAGTCGTCGCCAGGATGAAACGATGTCCCCTAGACGATGCTGGTTCGATAGGGCCGACTATGTCAGTTCCCCAAATCTCGAATGGCCAGTTAGCCACCGTTGGATGTAATGGATTTGGATGCTGATGGATGAAATCCCCATGAATTTGACATGAGTGGCACTGCTTCGCATATTCGAGGTAGTCCTGAATCATCGTGGGCCAGTAGTAGCCCATCCGTTTTATCTTCAACTTCATCTTTGGGCCCGCTTGGTGAGAACCGCAGAGTCCATCGTGAACTTCCTGAACGACTCTTTTCGCTTCGTCAGGTCCCAGGCATCTCAACCACAGAATTTCAAACGATCTCTTGTACAGAGTATCGTTGACGAAGACGAAAGATAGAGCCCGCTTCATGAGCTGATGTCTTGTGGATGTTTCTTCAGGCATTCGGTGGGATTTAAATGAAGAATTCTCTCCAATCCTCGGTATTTTTCCAATCTTTTACTTGCAGGGTCGTCCGCTCGCTCGCTCCCTTTTCTTCGGATGATTCTGGAGATATTTCTGCTGGGGCAAGCACTCGACGTCTTTGTACCACGATTCTAACGTCATCGAGGTTCTCGTCAGCCAGTTCTTTAGCAAGTTTGGCCAACGCGTCTGCTTTGCTGTTTTCCGCGCGTGGTATGCTCTCCAAAGTATAAGAGGGAATTTGGGTCAACAATTGTTGCACCTTTTCGCCGTACTTTACCTATTCTCGCTTGCACGCCTGGTAGTCGCCTTTTACTTGACTAACGACCAGCTGGGAGTCTCCGTATATGAGGAGGTTTTCAATTCCCATGTCGATGGCGATCTCGAGGCCTGCTATCAAAGCTTCATATTCGGCTTCGTTGTTTGTCCTCGACTCCGTCAGGGAGAAAGCAAAGCGCATTATCCCTCTGTTGGAGTTAGTGCCCTCAGAGTCAATTATTGGATCACAGGCACGTGATTGCAATGATTGAGGGAGGACCTATCCCGGTGGGACAGTCTTACTCGAGATGATAGTATGCTATCTGGTCTATCTTTATCATCGTGTACTGCTTTAGGTGACCTGACATGTCGCTATTACACGTTGATAGAGCCCCTAGGATTCTTGCTTGACGACCAGCAGTATGATGGCGATCATATACGTGGGAGCTGGTAGTCTATAAGCACATCCTTAAATGGTCCCTAGTCGTGGGAGTTTCGAGACTGGGCATCGATACTCCATTAGTAGGCTAGTATATACAGTCGAGACCCCGACGAGGGGCGGTGGCCGGTCTCACAAGCCACTGGTGTCAGTTGGTTCACCTAAGATGTATACAGGTGCTCATTGGGTTATGAGTACACTGGACAGGACTTGCCGGGAACCTGCTAGTTGGTCTTATACCAGACGTCAGATAGCAGTTCCCAGGTGACATGTGTACAGGTTAGTTCATCGACCTGAGATCGTCATTTGTCTCGTGTGAGTTCCCACTGTGCTTTGATTATTACCCTACCACGGCTCAAAGGAGTCGTGCAAACAGGTTTTAGTTGGGTACAGTCCCGAGCCACATGGAGGCAGTGAGCGGATCTGCAGGGGTTCGTCTCTCCCGGTATTGGGGGTGAGGTCGCGCTGTGTCTAGGAGAGCCATTACGCAAAGCCCTCGGCCGAGGCAGGAGATTTACTGGTAGGTACTCCAGTAGTATCTCAGGGCGTTCTGGGCTACGCTCCGACACGACTTGTACCGCTTTTGGGGGTCTGACTTTTACCAACCCCCTAGGCCCGCCATGCGATACTCATAGACGAACGGACCGGACTGTACGGATATTGTCACTGACAGGCTCAGTTGGGTGTCGGGGTGAGCTTCCTCATCGACGTCCCTTTGGTCAATAGCTGGTGGCCCGTCATGTATTGGCTTATACCTCTGACGTGCCAGTGGTTAAATCCACAGCCATAGTATTGACGAGTCTTTAGAGTCCACCACACTTTCAGTTACTCAGCTTTCGGGCGAAACGCTGTAGAGGCCGTATGGAGATATGGCAGGGTCCGATCAGATACGTGCGGTATTGCACGGATCAGGATCGGACAGTTTTGTACTAGTCGCCGTATAGTTATATGGCAGGGTTCGATCAGATACGTGCGGTATTGCACGGATCAGGATCGAACGGATTTTTCTAGCCGGCTTTGGCTTAAGCCGGTCCTAGTCTGGTACAGTGTAGATTTTGTCTCATTGCATTTGTATCCGGACGGAATACAGATGCGGGTGTGTATGCACAGTGTAGGGGTTTTCCTGTAATTTATTACGGGACCAGTTTTCTGGAGTTGCCAGTTTGCATTCCGTTCCGGCCGGTTTTCCTTTGTTCTTTCCCGGCCGGACTTTTCCGATGGAGGGGGTTATTTGCAGTTTTGCAAATAACACTTTGTGGAGGGGTTTCTTTGCATAAAGATTGATTATGACACCTTTCATATCTTGCACCATGACTTTATTTAAATGTGATTTGAGTGGGCATGGGTTTGATGTGAGATAAGCATGGTTGATGTTTCTTTGATCTTGGATATGGTCACCTTTCTTTTGCTCCTACACTCACCTCCCTTTGCTTTATGTTTCATTCCTCCACCATTCTCATTCTTACTAGAAGAGAAAGTTATTCATGGTTGAGAAAAAGAAAGAGAGAAAGAAAAGAGAAGAAGAGGGTTTCATCTTCATCCTTGAGAGTGTTTCATTTTCTTGATCTCATTTCATGATAAGAAAAATGCAAGCACCATTTTTCTTGTCTTGTTTCCTCCATCATCCTCAAATGGAAACAAACCCCAAAAGAGACACTACACTACACATTCTACAGCATATCTTGAGCATGTCGAGTTGCCGGCTTCATGCGCGAGTTGCCTCGGTATTGAGGTGGGAGCCCGTAAAAGACGAAGGCGATGTGGTGCCCTTTCCGGCGAGGAGGCGACGATGTGGAGCCAAGACTTTCCGCGGGAGATCGGGACGATGACGAGAAGACCGGAGGACTCGGATCACTCGGTATACTTCTCACTCCATCTCTAGTTAGCTAGTATAGGTTAATGGTTTCGATCCGGGTTATTGTCCGCGGTAGCGCCGGTTTCCGAGTAAGGAAAATTTTTGATTCCGCAATTTGGCCTCGAGTACGCGGCCGGGGCGCTGCCGTGGCGCAACATGGTATCAGAGCCACGCCATTAACCTTACCTAGCTTCGTTTGATGTGTTTGCGTTTCCGATCGACCGAAATTCCAAAAACCGCGTTTTGTGTACATCAGT
Organism: Agapanthus africanus; assembly: GCA_030015575.1. NCBI lineage: Eukaryota > Viridiplantae > Streptophyta > Magnoliopsida > Asparagales > Amaryllidaceae > Agapanthus > Agapanthus africanus. The sequence continues at coordinate 496,503,761 of CM057347.1, read as the reverse complement.
TTTCTGTCGATTTTTTCCGGGCTCGAAAAATTTTTCAGGTGATTGCAGAATGATGTACAGGAAATTATAAGACATCTGGGAAATTTTGGGCATGAGTTACTGTAGATCCGCCGCGGAAGCGCGGCGTAACCCTCCTTGGCGCCGCTCTTCCGCCGCGGTTTAGTTTGGTCTCTGGACCAGATTTTTCCAGTGAGGTTTTTACATGAAAATGGGGTATTTGGAATATTAAAATTGGGCCCAGGTTTTCTGTGAGTGCTACAGTTTTGGTTGGGGGCCCACTTGTTAATTTTTGGTCAATCGGAAAATTTTAAACACATTATTTCACAGTATTTACATTATTTCTGCGACCGTGAATGTCACTCGATCGGTAAATCCGGTCTAACTGCTATAGCCCGGTTAGACGGATTTGCGAACGTGATTTTCACGTTGATGTTCTATGTTTATGCTGTGATGTTGCGGATCGGTCGTGGGGGATAGCCTGGATGCAATGCTAGTACAGTTTTGTTGTATTATGTACATTTGATATTGCGGGGCGAGCGTCCGACATGTGGACTGCCGTCACTGCCAGTTTGTATTATTCTTTTGGGGCACGACCTGGTTGCGGTCGATGTACCCGGTGTATGTATATTTTACTTTCTGTACTAGGATTACCCCGCGGAGGGGTGCACGGATGGCCGGGTTCTAGAGGGCAACGGGCCCGCATCTCAGGGCATTGAGACGGAGGGGGCTTCAGTCCAGGATTGGCGGGCTATTCGCCGCACTCGTAGGGGGTACAGGTTGACCCAGGAGGGGTGCCCAAGTTACCGGATTCCGTGAAGTGCTGGGTGGTCCATTCACGGTACTGAAGGGGGCTGCCTCGCTTCAGGTTTTGGCGGGTGACTTGCCGCGCCCGTAGGGGTCTAGGATTTCATTGCACAGGCTATCCACACGACCAGGGGAACGTCGGGTTTCAGCAGCGGCTCTGTGAAACCCGGGGCTTCCAGATATCTGTATTGTTCTGTGATGCTGTACATTTCTGTGATGTTGCATTTCATTCACGCCTTGAGCGAAATACTATATATTGGTATATATATTAGTAGATGTTGTATATGTTTTACATCCGCGCTAGTCCAGTCCCCGCTCTGCCGTTAGTTAGCTAACCTAACGGGTGATGACGGGACCCAGTGGCGAATGCGGATGGCATATACGTACGTCAGTATATTTTCGTTCTTTGTGGTGTGATCAATTGATGGGACTGCATTGATTCGGATCAATGCAAGATAAACAAACCTATTCTGATGTTGTTGGAACAATTTTTCAAAAAAAGCTGTTATTGCAAGGACGTTCACTTTTGTTTTGCATCGTGGTATTCATTTTGAATATCCTGCTCCTCAGTCGACGAGGCAAGGGCCGAGATCCCTTCACCGGGAGTGACCCCTTGGACAGAAGTTTGCGTCAGGGCAATAGCTTCACTATAGCCGATTACTTTTGCTTTGCATCGTGGTATTCAGTTGGAATATCCTGCACCTCATTCTACGGGGAAAGAGCCGAGATCCCTTCACCGGGAGTGACCTCTTTAGTAAAGATTTTCGTCACTGTATTTTTATAAAAGTTATCCAGTTCCTTCAACGATATCAAGTTCGTTACGTTAAAGGTTTTCGCCAGAAACCATTCGTAGCCCTCCGTCATTTCGGATTAGTATTGCATAGTATTCGCGCTACGTTTGTCGTTGCTATTCGCCGAGGCGTAGTGAGCGGTAGCTCTGTAATGCTTTCTGTTGCATGGATATGTGGATTGGTTAGGACAGTCGTGCGACTTTGTTGATTATTCGTCAAGGGTCGTGCGGGTGGGTTTAACGCAATCAAGATAATGACGGGTTGAACTTGACTAGGACCTTTTGATTTGTTGATTATTCGTCAAGGTCACTTGGGTCCTAGGGGTAAAAATCACATCGGGAGTTTCAAAAGAACTGAAACTTGCCAAGCCTGCGCATACCTTCTGGAGTGTGGTGACTTGAGTGGATTCCGTCAAGTTATCATGCGATGATAGTTGGATCCCGATTCCCACTGATGAGTTGGTTTACTCCTCGGGTGATCCCGACTAATTCTTCTTTCAGGTTTGGAGGAGAATTTGAGGTACAGTGGGAGGTTTCCTGATTAGATAAATTGGTAACCATTCTGATCTAGGTTAGAGTGCACGCTGAGTGTTTCTTTTCTCTCTCTCTGGCAGCGACCATTGACCCGACCCTGGACTATGACTCAGTGACCAAGTTGACCGAACCTTCTTAACACAGGCTTTTGGATTGTCAGAGTTGCAGACCTCATTACCACTCCTACTTTTACCCTTTTCTCCAGGACACCCCGCATTACTGCGAACGTCCACTTCCATTGGACAAAACCATCGTATGGTTATATACGAACTCGAAGGACTTCGAGGATGGTTTCTGGTTCTGGAGAAAACGAATAAGATTATTCAGTTGTCTTTTCTTTTCACCTTCTCTCATTACGAGTACTCCTTGGTTTAGGAGATAGCACACCTGTTGCGCAAATTGGATAGTCTTCTTCCAAACCTTAGGCTGGTGCCGACCGGTAGGGAATGAAGGAAACCAATTAGCATAACGATGGTGTGCAGAAGGTATTAAGTTAAGACAAAGCAAGGGATTAGTAGGAGGGCAAAGTAAATTGCAACTGATATTCACGACCAAACCAAGTATTTCTTCGCCAATCCTAAATCACCTTTGTATTTCTCCAGGACACTCCGTGTCACTACGAAGATCCACAGTTTATTGGATACTCCATCGTATGGTTATATACGAACTCGAAAGGAACTTGTTCCAGTTCGGGGATGGATTCTGGTTCAGGAGAAATAGGAATAAAGTACATTCAGGTGTCTTTTATCTTCACCTTCTCTCGCATTGCGAGTGTTCCTAGGATTAGGACAGTACACCCTTTATGCCTTTTGGATAGTCTTTTTCCAAACCATAGGCTGGTGCCGAACGGTAGGGAAGGAAGAAAACCATTTGGCCTAAAGGGGTGTACAGAAGGTAATGACTAAAGACACAGAAAGGGATTTAGAAAGATGGCAAAGAATTATACGGTTACAGTTGTGAATCTGGATAATGGAAGAGGCATTACAAGGAATACCAGCATACCCCATCGAAACATTTCAATGTTTCAGTTTCACTGTGTACTGCTAAAAGAAAACTGATTTCCCGATTAGACACTTACTCCAGGGTATGTATTTACCAGGTTGGATTCTCACATTTGTATGGTTTTACAGATGATGAGTGGGAGTAAGTTATTGGGAATTGGGTGATCATCCTTATTATATCAGGATTCGTTGTAATCGGTGATATTTAAGGAAGTCACCTGGGTTGTTTGCCGGACGGCAATTATTTGGTTTTGAATATCCGCGGTTATGCACCAATTTCAAATTGATATATCTGTACGTCTATTTTCATAGAGTGAGATATACCTTTTGATATTATGTCGATGACATTTACCTATATCAGTGGATGGTTAGGTAAGGAGCATTAAACAGCGGTGTAATTCTTCTTAACCATAAGTACAGTTTTCAACCTACGACACACAGTGAAAGAGTTGTTAGACTCAGCGGACTTATACAGAGTATTGTATGTTGTCCAGTGTCCATTAGGACAGAGGGGTTGGTCCTCATACTATATTCTGTTTACTTTTAACTTCTCCAGTTCTTAGACATGTGCTTCGTGGAAACACAGGGTCTGAGTTTTGAGGAGTTATTGGTATAAGAATAGAGTAGAGAACCAGGTATTGCAAGTATCGGGATTCTTCAAGGTGATCGAAGATGTAGATACTTGTGTATGGTATTCAGTTGATAGTAATGAGAACTTGCTTCTCTTTCAGGTTACTCATAATTGGAAGCATTCCTAAGTTGAGTAACGCTGATCGGCCTCCTTCCATTTAGTTGACATGCACTGGAGACAGCTGCATGATTTGAATCTGGTTCAATTAAATCAGTGCCTCTGGTTCTATATTGGATATAGAACAGTTCATATCTTAACGATGTTAAGGTACGGGGAGTTGTCCGGCTTATGCTTAAAACCAGACTCCGGATAACTCAAGGCACGTTTCTGTAATGGCTGTTTGTGGGTTGACCCAGGCTATGACGAGGGTTGACTTTCTACCATCTGGCAGATCAATAGAAATATTGTTCTAGACTCGCCACAGTTTTAATTAAAATGGATTTTTCAAAAACAGCAGTGGGAGTATGGTAGAACTGGAAGTGATTCCAGAACCGCAAACGATTACTGAAGATTTGATAAGGAACCTAAAGATTCGATCTGATTTGACATTCCATTGGCCACTCCGCAGATAAGGTGGGTAACTTCAGGCACCCGAGAGGTACTCCGGTAGCCTCAAGGACGGTGACAGGGAAGTTCTTGTTTACCCACACTTGCCATTGTTGTTGTTCCAGGCTGCGAGACCCGGCAGGAGGATGAGTATAGCGTCGTTCTAAACTAGATTTAGAAGTGCACGTCTATATGACTCTGGCAGAGGGTTGTCGTAGTCAGTGGGAGCAGCGGAAGCATTGGTGGACTTCATGCTTATGTCTATTTATAGACTAAAGCAGATATAGCGGAGTTAGATCATCTGTTACTGATGTGACAGTCATGGGTTTGACGTCATCAGAATAGGGGATGGATCAGTTGAGAAGGTAGTAGGAAGTGATATTCCTATACTACGATCGGTTATACTTTGGTCGTCACACAGTGTTTTCTCCACATGGGACTTGGATATTATATCAGACATACTGGTTACTAGACCTATGGTTTTAGATCTAGATTTGGGTGGTTTCCCAATCAGGGTACCTTGACAGCATTCTAAGAGTATTTAGAATGGACGACTCCTGGCATGGTAGTGTACCTGCAGGTAATGGAGTCACCCTCTCTAAAGGTGTCTTATAGACTAAAGGGGAGAGGGATACGCATGATTGACATATCACTTGCTTAGGCAATTGAGTCAATCATGAGATGTCAAGTACCACACCAGATGTTGTTCTTGCAGTAGATGCAATAAGTTGATATTAATCCAATCCTGGAAAAACAGTCGGAAGCAGTTTTAGAACATAAGTGAATGTTCTAGGGATATGATAACGGCTGCCTCCTTTAGGAGACGGTTATCACTCCAGGCTTCCAAGGTGACATGGACGACAAGGAGGTTGTCAGAGTTGTAGTTTTTCCTTCTGACGAGGGACAGTATTTTGGACAGGTGCTCCAAGGCAATACTGAGGGAGGCATGGCGCAGGATACTGATTAAGTTCAGTTGACGATATAGTCTAAGAAGTTTGGATTTGAAGTTCATTTATGAGCTAGGTCCCATCAGACATCCAGACGTTCTAAGACAGGTATTGCTCATTTCGGGAGATGGCTTTCTCCGCGAACTTGAGATATAGAGAGACATAGAAAGAAACATCATAGCGGATCCACTCACTGAGGCTATTCCTCGAACGCAATAGTTTCACAAACGGGTTTTGTGAGACTGACTAGTAGAGGAGTTGGGTGTTCGGTATCACACGGGCTGTGAGTATGCGACATCGCAATAATTAGCCTTGAGTGCAAGTGGGAGATTGTTGGAGTTAGTGCCCTCAGAGTCAATTATTGGATCACAGGCACATGATTGCAATGATTGAGGGAGGACCTATCCCGGTGGGACAGTCTTACTCGAGATGATAGTATGCTATCTGGTCTATCTTTATCATCGTGTACTGCTTTAGGTGACCTGACATGTCGCTATTACACGTTGATAGAGCCCCTAGGATTCTTGCTTGACGACCAGCAGTATGATGGCGATCATATACGTGGGAGCTGGTAGTCTATAAGCACATCCTTAAATGGTCCCTAGTCGTGGGAGTTTCGAGACTGGGCATCGATACTCCATTAGTAGGCTAGTGTATACAGTCGAGACCCCGACGAGGGGCGGTGGCCGGTCTCACAAGCCACTGGTGTCAGTTGGTTCACCTAAGATGTATACAGGTGCTCATTGGGTTATGAGTACACTGGACAGGACTCGCCGGGAACCTGCTAGTTGGTCTTATACCAGACGTCAGATAGCAGTTCCCAGGTGACATGTGTACAGGTTAGTTCATCGACCTGAGATCGTCATTTGTCTCGTGTGAGTTCCCACTGTGCTTTGATTACTACCCTACCACGGCTCAAAGGAGTCGTGCAAACAGGTTTTAGTTGGGTACAGTCCCGAGCCACATGGAGGCAGTGAGCGGATCTGCAGGGGTTCGTCTCTCCCGGTATTGGGGGTGAGGTCGCGCTGTGTCTAGGAGAGCCATTACGCAAAGCCCTCGGCCGAGGCAGGAGATTTACTGGTAGGTACTCCAGTAGTATCTCAGGGCGTTCTGGGCTACGCTCCGACACGACTTGTACCGCTTTTGGAGGTCTGACTTTTACCAACCCCCTAGGCCCGCCATGCGATACTCATAGACGAACGGACCGGACTGTACGGATATTGTCACTGACAGGCTCAGTTGGGTGTCGGGGTGAGCTTCCTCATCGACGTCCCTTTGGTCAATAGCTGGTGGCCCGTCATGTATTGGCTTATACCTCTGACGTGCCAGTGGTTAAATCCACAGCCATAGTATTGACGAGTCTTTAGAGTCCACCACACTTTCAGTTACTCAGCTTTCGGGCGAAACGCTGTAGAGGCCGTATGGAGATATGGCAGGGTCCGATCAGATACGTGCGGTATTGCACGGATCAGGATCGGACAGTTTTGTACTAGTCGCCGTATAGTTATATGGCAGGGTTCGATCAGATACGTGCGGTATTGCACGGATCATGATCGAACGGATTTTTCTAGCCGGCTTTGGCTTAAGCCGGTCCTAGTCTGGTACAGTGTAGATTTTGTCTCATTGCATTTGTATCCGGACGGAATACAGATGCGGGTGTGTATGCACAGTGTAGGGGTTTTCCTGTAATTTATTACGGGACCAGTTTTCTGGAGTTGCCAGTTTGCATTCCGTTCCGGCCGGTTTTCCTTTGTTCTTTCCCGGCCGGACTTTTCCGATGGAGGGGGTTATTTGCAGTTTTGCAAATAACACTTTGTGGAGGGGTTTCTTTGCATAAAGATTGATTATGACACCTTTCATATCTTGCACCATGACTTTATTTAAATGTGATTTGAGTGGGCATGGGTTTGATGTGAGATAAGCATGGTTGATGTTTCTTTGATCTTGGATATGGTCACCTTTCTTTTGCTCCTACACTCACCTCCCTTTGCTTTATGTTTCATTCCTCCACCATTCTCATTCTTACTAGAAGAGAAAGTTATTCATGGTTGAGAAAAAGAAAGAGAGAAAGAAAAGAGAAGAAGAGGGTTTCATCTTCATCCTTGAGAGTGTTTCATTTTCTTGATCTCATTTCATGATAAGAAAAATGCAAGCACCATTTTTCTTGTCTTGTTTCCTCCATCATCCTCAAATGGCAACAAACCCCAAAAGAGACACTACACTACACATTCTACAGCATATCTTGAGCATGTCGAGTTGCCGGCTTCATGTGCGAGTTGCCTCGGTATTGAGGTGGGAGCCCGTAAAAGACGAAGGCGATGTGGTGCCCTTTCCGGCGAGGAGGCGACGATGTGGAGCCAAGACTTTCCGCGGGAGATCGGGACGATGACGAGAAGACCGGAGGACTCGGATCACTCGGTATACTTCTCACTCCATCTCTAGTTAGCTAGTATAGGTTAATGGTTTCGATCCGGGTTATTGTCCGCGGTAGCGCCGGTTTCCGAGTAAGGAAAATTTTTGATTCCGCAATTTGGCCTCGAGTACGCGGCCGGGGCGCTGCCGTGGCGCAACACCCTCCTTGTGGAGTTACAAAGATGAGTCCTACACCCGATTTGATTATAGGGGTACTTTGTTTGCGCTTCTTCACGGAAGATGCTCCATCGAAATAAAGCTCACATCGGGTATTATCACCGTCGATCGCATCAAACGCATGTTCGTCTGGAAGATCGCAGTTTAAAGGAGAGTCGGCCGCTATCGGATGCTCAGCGAGGAAGTCAGCGATGGCCTGGCCTTTCACTGCCTTGAGAGGTTGATATGTTATCGAGAACTCCATCAAGAGCAGGGCCCATTTAGCGAGTCATCCCGTCAATATGGCCTTTGACATCAAATATTTAAGGGGGTCCACCTTTGAAATAAGACGGACTTCATGCGCCAACGCATAGTGTCTAAGCTTTGTTATCGCAAAAATCAATGCCAGGCATTGTTTTCAATGGGGGAGTAATTGGTTTCTGCCCCCAGCAGGACTCGACTTAAGTAGTTGAGTGCTCTTTCCTTCCCTTGATCGTTCTCTTGTGCCCATAATGCGCCTAAGGAGCCTTCGAGGGCGGTTGTATAAAGAATAAGGGGCTTTCCCTTGACCGGAGCAGCCAACACCGGCGGGTTCTGCAGGTATTGCTTGATCTCGTCTAGCGCGCTTTGGCATTTTTGGTCCCAGACGAACGGGGTTCCCTTCTTCATCAGGTGGCTGTAAGGACGGCACTTGCCTGAAAGGTTGGCTATAAATCATCGTATATACGCAAGCTTTCCTTGGAGAGACCGCAGCAGTTTGAGAGTCCTTGGCGGAGGCATTTCCATGATCGCCTTGATCTTTGACGGATCTATCTCGATACCCCGGTGTCGGTCGATGAATCCCAAGAATTTGCCCGAGGAAACTCTGAATGCACACTTGAGAGGGTTCATCTTCAAGTTGTATTGCCGAAGGCGTTGAAATACGGTCTTCAAATGCTCGAGATGTTCCTCGTATGATTTGCTTTTAACCACGAGGTCGTCGATATAGCATTCGACGATTTCGTGTATAAGGTCATCGAAGATCTTCATCATGGCCCTTTGGTAGGTGGCACCGGCATTCTTTAAACCGAAGGGCATCACCTTGTAGCAGAATATACCCAAAGGAGTCCTGAAGGCGGTGTGCTTCTGGTCTTCGGGATGCATTTTTATCTAATTATATCCTGACGAGCCGTCCATGAAGGAGAAAGGCTCATGAGTGGACGTATTGTCTATCATCAGTTCGGTGACTGGCACTGGGAAATCGTCCTTCGGGCAAGCTTTATTAAGATCCCATAAGTCTACGCATATGCGCACTGTCCCATTTTTCTTCATCACCGGGACGATGTTGGCGATCAATTCAGGGTATTGAACTTCCTGGATGAAGCCAGAGTCGATCAGCTTCTTGACCTCAGCATTGATGCTCATCTCAAACTCGAGCCGCATTCTCCTCGGCGCCTGTTTGACTGGCTTGATGTCCGAGGATATCGCTAGTCTGTGCACAGCAATTTCTGGATCTAGTCCCAGCATTTCAGAATAGTTCCATGCGAAGCAATCTTTGTGCTGCATAAGCAGGTCTTTTAACGCAGCCACCCTTTCTTCAGATAGCAACTCACTGACGAACGTCGGCCGTGGATCGTTTGCCTCCCCAACTCAATTTTCTTGAGGTTATCTGCAGCGGTATGGATTCCATCTTCCAGCTATTTTGGCGCTGGTGGGAATTCTGAGATTATCTCGTCATTGCTGTTTTAGAAGCACCAAGGGAGCTCATCTATGTCCTCGGGCTCTTCTTTTAATATTGTAATCATGTGACAGGTGCGAATTTGCTTCCAATCCCAATGTGGAACCGGTTCTTCTTTCGTGGCCTTGGGCTCATGCTTCTGTGGCGGCGCCACCCTCCAACTGTCAGACAGAGTGAATTTGCCAAGTTGATACTGATCTTCAACCCAGTTCTTGAAAGTGAAGCAATCTTCAAGACGATACCCTATTACTCGATGGTAAGAGCAATAGTTCGGGTGTGAGACCTCGCCCGCTTGTTCGGGGTGTTTAGACTCCGACAGTGTAAGCATCTGATGTTTTAGAGCGAGGTCAAGTATCTTCTTCGTCTTGTCCCGAGAAAACGAGTACGGTCGACCCATTTTCTTCACAAGGGATAGATCAATAACGCTCGACTCCCGTTTGCGTGGCTTCTTAGCCCTGCTTTGTTGTTGTTGAGCGCATTTTTGGCCTTTCGACTTATTTCTGCTTTTGCACCGAGCCTTCTTTATAACAGGTTGACAAGGAGCGGCATTTTCATCCTTCACGGCCTGTTGGAGAAGGCGTTGCGTCTTGGCTTTCTCGTAGATGACCATTTCGCGGTTATGGTCGTCTCTGACTTTTTGACCCGCTTCCCTTATAAGCTTGTCCATTTGTTCTTCGAACGACGTACTGGGCTCTTTTGCATCTGGAACTTTTACTGTTTCAGGATTAGCGTCCTCCTATTGAGCGTCCGCTTATTCATCGAAGCATACATGACATAGCAGCTGTTTAGTAGCTCTCGTTCCTTTGACCGGATGTATCCAAGCCCGATTGTCTCCATTTTCCCATTAGGCAGTTTGCGTTGAGTCCCGGGAACGTTCCAGACTTTGTCATAGAACTTGGCTTTTCGAACGGTCTGCTTGAAGGATATCCCCTAGCATTTCAGCATCTTTTTCAAACCTTCCGTATAATATCTGGGAAGACGGATAGGCTGAAGCCTGTCGAGCATAGGATCTGCGCCATGCCAGATTTCTTTTTCCACCTTGGTTTCTTCAGAGTGGTAGAACAGAATTGCTTTCTCGCTTTCTCGCCTGGGAGGGATATAGAACGTCTGCAGCTCTTCTACATTGTAAATATTAAGTGCATCCAGTTCTTTATGGTGTTTAAGCGGCACTATGGCGACTTGTAGACTTTGCTCTTCATCAGCGGACGTTCGTATTGAAGGTCGAGCAGAGAATACAGCATGGATCTCATCTTCCGAGTCGCTACCAAAGACCAATGTAGGAGTGGACGGTCCTGGCTTGTTGTGTTGGGGCAGACCCGAATAAACTATCTCCTCTTCCTCCTCGGTATCACTGCCGAAGACAGGGATGGTGGCATTAGCTTTATCCTCCGGCTTGTGACACTTCTCCGTGTCTTCGAAATCCGGTAAGAAGTATTTGGCATCTTCATATTTACGGACCTCGTTCACAGAGAACGGGTTCAGTTCTCCGGTCACGGTATACTCGAAACCATCCTTAAAGTACTTCATACACTGATGTTGTGTAGAAGGGATGATATTGTACTCGTGTAACCATGGTCGGCCGAGCAAAGCGTTGTAGCATGTCTTGGCGTCTATGACGTGGAACTTAATGTCCGTGACGAGTAGCCCGAAGCGTAGCGTCAGTATCACAGACCCAAGAGTTCTTGATGACTGGGAATCGAACCCGGAGATGGTGATCTTGTCACGAGCAAGGTGCTGGACGCTCATGCAGATTTCTTTTAACACCCGCACGTTGAGGAGATTAACGGAGGATCCATTGTCGATCAAGATGTTGCCTATCTTAATATCGTGGCAGTATTCTGAGACATAGAGGGGGCGATTGTGCTCGCAAGTCCCAAGGAGAAGGTCCTCGTCGCCGAAAGTGACATCAGCCGTGTGCACTTCCTCCAATTCATCCTTCATATTTTCCTCGGCCAGGCATGCTTGGAATTGTTCCGGATCTTGGAGTGCCTTAATCAATGAATCTCTCGCCTCTTTTGATAGTAAAAAGGCGTCAAGAATGCTGAGCTGTGAGGGCAGCTTCCTCAGATGTGCTAGAATGTTGTAATCCACCTTATTTTTCTTTGGCGGGTCCTTGGCGGCTAGCTCTTCCACCACTTGGTCATCTAAGAAGATATCTTCAGAGACCTTTTCCTTCCCTTTATATTTTCTGTTTAAGGGTCCGAGGTTCTTTTCAGGCAGCGTCCGATTCCGCAGCCGGATATTTTCGCAGACCTTCGGCTCTTCTTCTTTTCCCGAAGTGGATTCTTTAAAGAGAGGGGCAAGTTCCAGCTCCTCATCAGAATCGCTCCCGAATGTAGGCACTTGTGACCCGCTGGTGTTAACCATGCGACAATCTCCGGTAGTTCTTTCAAGCCCTTCAGTCGTATTTCTATACTCCCGACGAGTTTTACGCTTTTCCCGTTTAAAGTGTTTTCGATGAGCAACGTATCCTTGCCACCATCTATCGAAAGCTTTGCACTCTTGAGTGGGGTGCGAAACCTTCTGATGATATAAGCAATAGGAGGGGTGCATTTCCAATTCACCGGTGATGTTTCCTTCAGAGGATGGTAGCTTCATGCCCATTGATATGTCCTTAGCAAACCTTTTCTTTATCTTGAATTGGCTTTTGTCAACGGTGGAGGCATTTCGCTCCAGCGGGATCGTCTCAGCTCTTTCATCAAGTCGCTGACGCTTGGCCCTTTCAAATATAGCCGTCTCGCGTTCTCGATCAGCTTTACTTTTCAATGGAGCTTCGTTAAGGAACGCGTCAATCATTTCATCTGATAGCTCCGTAAATTTTGGTTCAAGATCTGCCCCCAGCGTTTCAGTACAAGGAGTTTCCTCATCGTCCATGAACGAATGGGAAATCACATGACAGCTCACCACGCATTCTTCAGATTCATCTGACGAACTTTCTCCCTCACCTTCCTCTTGAAAGACGTGGTTGAGAAACTCTTGGAACATAATGGAAGTCCGCGCCTTCTGGTTGTATTCCTCCAGCGCGTCAATTTGTTTTTGCAAGTCCGTGCGCTTGTCGCCAGGCTTCATGGGATTCTTTGACTTCTTTTTCTTCTTCTTCTTCGAGGATTTTGACGGCTGGTTGCGAGTGCTTGAACCACCACCATCGGTCCTTGGAGTTGGACGTGGCTTCAACATCCCTTCAATGACCTGCGGTTCCAACGGGTTCTTCCACTTGATCGCTGGGCATGTCTGAAAGTCGTTCAGCATCCTCTTTGTCTTGTTTGATAATACAACTTCCCAAGGAGCTTCTTCAACGACGGAGCATGTTGCCCCCGGTGTATTCGTCCCTTTAGAGGTGTGGGGTTGCGGGGGATTCACCTTCCATTTTTCAGATAACGCAAACTTGCCCTGTCGGTACTGGTTTTCAAGCCAATTTTTGAAAACGTAGCAGTCTTCGATCGGATGGCCTAGTACTCGATGATAAGGACAGTAGTTGGGCTCGTTGACGTCACTTGGTTGAAACGGACGTTTTGGATCCGGCAGATTTATGAGTCTGTTGCGCAATGCCAGCTCGAATAACCTTCTCGTTTTATCGCGGGGAAAAGAATAAGGATGCCCTAGCCTCTCCTCAAGGTCTACGTATGGGCGCATATTATTTTGACGCACAACCGGCTTCGAGTTGCTCGATTGTTGTTGAGCATTAGCGACGACAATCGCTTTTCCCTTCCATTTGTCATTTCGGGAGTCCGGCTTTGGAAGAGGAGGTTTATTGCTCATCTGATCCATCAGCGCTAGCTTGTCAATCAAGGCCTGGAAAGTAGTCGGCTTGAAAAACATCATAAATTGCGAGATGGTTGCTTGCGGATCAAGGGTTCCCACAAACATACCCACCGCAGGAGCTTCTTCAATGCGCTGCTCGCACTTCGACCATAAGTTCCGCCACCGTATAGCATACTGAACCCACGTCTCGTCTGGCTTTACCCTGGCGTTAATCAGTGCCGTCATCGGGGTGCGTTCACTGGCGCTTGCAAAACGCTGAGTAAACAATAGCTCCATCTCCGCGAAGGTTTTGATAGAGTCGTTCGGGAGCTCAGAGTACCACTCGAACGCCGTATCCGATAAACTTCCAACAAACTGGCGAAGCAAAAGCTTGTCATCACCGCCGGTGTTGCCACAAAGTGCCCTGAACTGGGCAACATGCTGGTGAGAATTGCCCGTCCCCTTATAGACATGGAACTTGGGAATTGTGTAACTGGGTGGGTACTTGATTTGATCGTACCAACTTGGATATGGCCGCCCCGTTTTTACGACCTGGCCGGCTGCTTCGGTCGCATGATGAACCCGTATTTGTTGGGCGATGTACTCATCCAAATTAGCTTTGGAGATGTATCCTCTTTAGCCGTCGACAGAGCTGGTGGAGGATTTGATGTCTCTCCCCTATCGTCTCCAAGGACGATCGGGGGCTCTTCGGTCGAAGGATCTTGTTGTATCATCATCCCTATCATGTCTTGGAAGAGGAGGCCCATACGCTGTATGTTGGCTGCTTGTTCAGCAGCCTCTTTGTCCTTCTTCTCCAATATCCGACGAAGGAATTCGGCGTCGGTTTCTTCCTCTTGGCGTTCATCCGAGGACGTTTCAGGGTTTTCTTTTTGCCCTGTAAGTGCGGCCATAGCGTTCATCATTTCTTGGAGCTTCTGCTGCTGCTCCTGCGCCTTGGTCACTGATCGCGTAAGTGGTCGATGACCCATAGATATGCGTCTGTCCTCTTTACCAGACGCCACATAGACGGTATGCACTACGATGCCCCCTGACTTAGGGCGTTTGGGTGCACCATCTCTGATATTTGTCATTGGCGCAGGGGTTTTCTTCGGCCTTCTTCTTTTGTAGGCCGTTGAAGTTGAAGGGGCCGTTGAAGTGGGCACCCTAGCGATTGTTGTCCCCTGCTGTTTAATAGGACGGTCTTTTTCTTTTTGCAATTTCGTCTTCTTTTATTGACGAGAGTGATCTGGGTCGATCATGGAGTCTTGAACCCTTCGCCAAACCTTGTATATTTTTTAGGACAGCCGTTGAGGGGGCTGTTCTTGCTTCGTTTCTGGAGCTCTCTCCGCAGGTGGAGGAGATCTTTTCAGTGTAGCGGTTGGAGAGTTCTTCCGTACCCTTCTCAGCAGTTCAAAGCTGTTCCCAGTTGGAACAGCAGCGTTGACTTCCACCACTGAAGCCGGTGGAGTTAGCCCTGAAGGGGAGTTGCCCCCTGTCTGCTTCACTCGTTGCCAATGGCGACGTTGAGTATGACGAGCCGTTGGGACTGGCTCGGAGATTGAGACGTCTTCTTTTTGCCCCCTGTCTGAATGAGGTGCCGCCGGTGTTAACCTCTTAAAGATTGAGGTTGTCTTTTGAGGGGTGATATTCAACCTGTCGAAGATGGATCCTCGAGCAGGGGCAGGAATCGTCAGTCTTGAAAAGACTGACTCTTTGACAGGGGAAGCCACCTTGATGACTTCTGGAGCAGCAGTTATTGCCTTCCTTGGGACAGCCAATTTAGAGTTCTGATCTAGCCTGGTGAAAACAGAGGCTGTCGGTTTGGTAGTGGGCGACCCGTTGACAGGGGTCGTCATAGCAGTGAGCCGGTCGAAGACCGACTTTTTGTTCACTTCCGGTGTAGGTATTGGTGAAGAGAAGCTTGTAGGTGGGATCATGGTCCCGAAGAACAGGCCAATGGTGGCTTGGGTCACCTGGTCTACCGGCAGAGCGAGGAAGGAAGCCGCTTGGGGCCTATATGCTACACCTCCTAGTGAGGTAGAGCGTCCGTTGCAGTGGCACTTCGAGGAGTTGGTGCAGTTAAAGGCCATTGAATCTTGAGTTCTGCGCCAGGAGAAAGACCAAATCTTAGTAACTTGAAATCCGAAGGCAACCATTTAACAAACCGCGATCGGTTCGCGAGGACGACACACAAAGTGTGGAGTGGAAAGAGGAAAAGGTCCCACCGGGCGTGCCAGAATCTGTTCCCCTCCGAAAGACGGCCGCGACGCGAGGGCGTCTAAGCCTGGGGTTCGGGGTAGACGCTATATGGTTTTATCCGTCCACCTCTCCGAAGATGCCAAATTGATTTATGGCACAGTGTATCGGAGGTTTAGACGGATGCGGCCGATGTAGCAGACTTCGTCAGATTCCCCCTCAATCGAGGGGTTTTTGATTGTGGGGACGCTCTTCCCTGCAGGTGCAAGCCCCTGCAGTTAATTACGCTACCGCATCGCGGTAACCACTTTCTCCTTCTCCAGAATTTCACTTCGTGTCATGTATGTTTGTTTTGTTTGTGGTTGCCCGTGGATTGTATACGGAGACTGAGTAATGCCGTCGCCCGTAGGACGTGGATTAGTCCAAATCCGTATTTACTTAGATTTGGGTTTGGTGTTTTTAGTTTAAGGATACATTAGCCGTGTTGAGGCTAAGATCGACTTAAACGTTCGTTAAGGATACGTTAGTCTTGTTTGAGACTAAGATCAACTTAACGTAGTGATTCATTTAGTATATGGCCGTCAGGACTCGTCACCTCTCTGACGTCGTTGAAGGATTACAACGACAGGTGTCAGAGGAGCTCAGAGATGTACTCTCGAACCAGAGTTGATTTGGAATTTTATAGTCCATTTGAATGTTTAAGGATACGTTAGCCGTGTTTGGGGATAAGATCGACTTAAACGGGATCGTTTAGATCCGGTAAAAGAGCATTTGGAGGCTCTATTGTTCTAGTTTAGGGACGTGGTGGTCCATGTTCCAGTTTAAGGACGTGGCGGTCTATATTCCAGTTTAAAGACATGGTGGTCCGTATTCCAGTTTAGGGATATGGTGGTCCATGTTCCAGTTTAGAGATGTGGTGGTCCGACATTAGTTTAAGGACGTTTCGGTCCCACATTAGTTTAAGGACGTTTCGGTCCGATATTAGTTTTAAGGACGTTTCGGTCCGATATTAGTTTAAGAAAGTTTCGGTCCACGAGTTTAAGGACCCCGCAGTCCATATTGATGTGTGGTCGTCGGGACCCGTCACCTCTCTGACGTCGTTGAAGGATTACAACGACAATTGTCAGAGGAGTTCGGAGATTGATTGATGTGAAAAATCGTGTTTTAGTTTAACCGCAATCAATAACGGTGTCGCACGTAGCTAGACCGAGATGAGTACGGGTCGTCCTCTGGGAAACGTGGAACCTTTTAATTTTACTTTAGATGTGTTGAAAAGGAGAAAGAAATAAGAATGGTTGTAGGATGGTTTCTAGATCTACGTTTAATAAGAATGTAAATATAGATCTAGAATAGTTTAAAGATGTGATTAATTATAATAAGAAGGGCTTGTAGGGTTCGTTAGGATTTAGTAGTTATGAATGATTAATTAAAGTTACCCTTTTTATCCATTAATAGATTTAGAACTAGAACGACGGTGATGCGTGTAGATTAGGGTTTCTGGAGGGAAAAGGAATCCCACTCTTAACCCTTATCTCGACACGGAACTCCGTTCATATCTAGCCTTTACCAAAACAATCATTAATCTAATCTCTAATCGCGGTCGGAACTAGTAAAGAATTGCTAGCGCGCCCGATTAGGATGTTAATGATTATTTTGATAAAGTTCCTAAACTTTATAGGACTTAAAAAGGGTTTAGATATTTTTCATCGTTCATTAGCCTACCCTAATCCTACGAACCCTAACAAGCGGAGAATTACTCGCGCATGTTGGGAGAAAAAGAGATGGAAAGAAATTGCATCATTAAACTATAAGAAATAGAATAAGAAAAAGAACTACCTTTATTAATCAACAAGATCAAGTACACTTTGATTCCTTAGAAAATGATTACAAAAACCTAGTTTGCTTCTCGATCTCTTCTAAGGAGGTAGATGAACCGTTGATGATCAGCCTGGATGCGTGAGCCGTCTTGGACTTCGTGATCTCGTCGGCTTGATAGATTTTCCAAGAGGCTCTCGGTGCCTTTATATAGTAAAAACCCAGAATCTTTTTGTTGATAAATTGGTAAAATTCAGCAGTTGTAAATATCCCAAAATCTTGCATTCCAACCTCATAAGATTGCGGCGGATCCGCGGCCCAAGGGTGTGTTTGGCCGCGGATCCGCGCTCATGGGTCGAGATCTCTCTGTCGTTTTTCTTGGGCTCTCTGATGGTGACATTTGGCAATCCTAGGCACCTTTATATCTTTAAAATATTCTCTTGGTTGCTTCCAGACTTGGTCTCCAAGTTTGCTTCTTAATTTGGCAAGTTTTCTTCAACAAATTGATTTGTTTGTTAAATCTTTCATAACAACTTGGAAATAATCTGCACAACAACTCAAATAAGATTTTAGTAGACTTTGTTCTACTAGGATTAGACCAATAATATTATTTGCATACATTTTCCTACCAAATGATAATTAAATATATTAACACATATAAACCCTCATATGTATAATATATTATAATATAGTCCTTTTTTTAATATAAAAATGGTAGGAAAAATGTACTACAAATGTGCAGTTTTATCGACTGAACAAATACCCCCAAACTTATCTTTGATCGTCCCGAGCAAACTAGTTTATTTAAGAGGAGAAAAAGAAAAGAGAAAACTAAGCACACTTTCGTAGGCAGACACGATTGCACTGAGCACGTGCAACAAGCCGTTAAACCTCTAGGTGTCCCTAGTAGGAGGAGTGTTGTCTCCTGAGGGTTTTCAGCGGATTACACCCACAAAATCCTATAACAAAAGAAAGATGGTGAAATTTACATATAAAGATAAGAACCATAATAGAAATACTTTGAAAAGAAGAGTTTCCAACTATACTAGCTTTTCAGTTGTCATGAGCCCTATCTTAATAGTCATGAAAAAATGTTAGAAATCACATCATCCCTCAATAAAACATCGTCTTTATTCTTCATTCCTACCTCAATCCAAACATTGATCATATAACCCCACGTGTGTGTAAAGAACATCCCTACACTCGGAGAATTCAATTCAAGCTATCATACTCTTGTCCATCTATCTCAGTACTTTTTAATTTTATGAATACTTAGGTTTGCTCACACCTTTTCATGCGACCGTTAATACTTCTTGAGGTACTAACCGACCGATTACTCAAGTGCTTGCTGATTTGGTGATAATATTTTCCTCGTCTTGCACCACCTAAGGCTTAGCAGTGACTCCCAGACCAGTTGGCCTTAGGGCACTAGGTGAAGAGGCACCCTCGCTATATTTTTTTATTGCTGCCTTGGCGATACAAAACCAGTGTTCATTTTTTTCTTTTCACCATTTTTATATTTTCTTCATTTTTTTATTTCTTTCATACTTTGGTTTTTAGACAAGAGCATTTCAAGGTATCCTCTACTATCCCGAGTTTCAAGACGTATGTAGGTGCATATTGTAGGGTATCAACATTCAAATGTTTGGCTTCCAGAATAGAAACTATTTTTCAGACTTATTTTTATTCTCAGATTAGTGACTTCCTTCATCTTACTAACCCTTGGGACAACGGCTCATAACTACTTATTACTAGTTCATTTAAGAAAACTTCTAATTTTCTTGGTTTTCTTAAATTATTCCTATCTTTTGGATGTAATTTTTCACTTTCTACTCTTTTGTTATAAAAGAAAATTTTTTTGAAAATATTGTGCTTATGCAAAATATGATGCAAATTGATGTGTAAATAAACACAAACCTCCCCCAAACCTGTTTACAGCAATGTCCTCACTGATGTCATCCGTTAAGCTCAAAAACCTGTAGACTTGGGAGGAAATTATTAATGGGGGCAAGAATATATGAAAGTGAAAATCCTTCCCCAAACTTATTTTAGGCTCACAATTTTGTAAAAATCATTTTCTTTCAAGAGCCAAAATATACCACCCCTCCCCCAAACTTGAGTTAAACAATTTTAATCTTTAAAATCACATGAAGGGGGTCAAGGTTATTGGTCAATACCAAGCTTTGCAAAGACCGAAGGTCAACACCAACCATTCAAAAAATTTATCGATGAAGCACCAAGGTTGGTGGAAGAACATGTCACCTTTTGTCGTGAAGAAGTGGGGAGGTGACAAAAGGTGTAATGGAAAAGGATTGCGTCTCAATTTGGAGAGACAACACAGTGATAGGAATGATGGATTACTCGCATTATCATGATTGTCCAAAAGAAGGGGTGGAGGTTCAATTTCTGCATCTTGGAGTTGATTCATCTCAACACCCGTGTCTTGTAAAAATGCGAGCTCATCAGCGAAAATTTCCTCAAAGCTTTCGTCGATACCCCGAAAAATAATGTCAGCAGAAAAAATGGGGTGATCGTCAGACTCAATATAAGGTTCCTCATTAGATGTTGACCCGGACAACTCGGTGGAAGAGTAAATGGTTGGGTGAAAAGAGTCTGTATCATGAGGTTGATCAAATTCGCTGCTGTCGACATCCATTAATTCGACAGAACACACATGAGCATAGGGTTCGGAGGGTTCACTTCCCAACTTGTAAATGTTAAGCTCAATTGACTTCTTTCCAAAGGATAGGGTCATAGAGCCGTTTCTACAATTGATTACTGCGTTGGAAGTGGCCAAAAAGGGTCGACCGAGTATCACCGGGATTTGATTACGTGGGTTTGCTACAGGTTGTGTATCTATAACGATAAAGTCCACAGGGAATATGAATTCCCCGACTTTGATTAACACATCCTCTAGCTCACCCCTTGGTTGGGTGATAGATCGATCGGCCATCTGAAGAGTGCAATGCGCAGGTTTTAACTCTCCGATCCCTAATTGCTCATAAACCGAATACGGAAGCAAGTTAACACTAGCACCTAGATCGAGTAGAGCACGATTAATTTTTTTACCCCCAATAGAAATTGAAATTGTAGGACTTCCGGGGTCCTTTCGTTTCTTGGGAAGTTGTTGTGTAAAAGCAGTGCTCACATTACTCGCAAGGAAAACTTTTTTAGGTACTTGAACTTTTCTCTTCCTAGTGCACAAGTCCTTTAAGATTTTTGCATATGACGGAACTTGTTGAATAGCATCTAGGAGAGGAATGTTTATGTTAACTTGCTTAAAAATTTCCACAATCTTCTCCATTTGTGGACTTGGTCTGTTGCCCCTTAACCTGTTTGGATAAGGTGCTTGATCAATAAGTTTTGGGTCCAACGTTGGAGAGGATTGTGGGGACGGATTCGATCCCAAAACTGGAGTGGGAATCGACTTAGATAGATTTGGTGAAATGGGCGAAGGGTTCGAGCCTTGGGGAAAACGGAGAATAGGCTCGGGTGAAGGTGGGAGACTAGACGAGTTAGGGGAAGAAGAAGAAGAAGGGGTATCAAATGTGTCACTATCATCAACTTGCTCACCCACTTGGTTGTTCAGCACTCTCCCCGATCTCAACGTAGTGACGGCATTCACATTATGACTTTGTGAATGGCCAGGATTCGGTAGGGGTTGAGATGGGAGTTTCCCTTTCTCTCTCGCACTCATTGCGGCATTTAACTGTGCGATTTGGTTTTCTATTGATTTAATACTCTCACCATGGGAGGAGGAGTTTTTCGTTAGGGCATCAATAGAAGACCTCATATCAGCCGAATTTTGCATGGATTGTTTTATGAACATATCCAAAGTTTGTGCAAGTGAGTTGTCAATACCGGGCACCTGTGGTGTAGAAATGTTGGCCGGATTTTGGAAATTTTGTGACTGAAAGGGGGGCTGATTCTGTGGTTGTGGTTGCTGTGGAGGAGGTCTTTGATAATTGCTTTGTTGGTTTTGATTCCAAGCAAAGTTAGGATGATTCCTCCATCCTTGATTGTACGTAGAAGAATAAGGGTCGTTTCTAGGTCGCTGCTGAAAAGCAGCATTAGCTTGAAACGATGCATTCATAGGACATTCTTCCGTTAAGTGTGAAGGATCCGAACAGCAACCACAGACAGTCTTAGGAAGCGTAACCTGATTTAGGGAGAATGATGAGAATTTATTCTCCATAGCATCGAGTTTCTTCTGCATCGCTGCCATTTCGGCTTTTACTGCGATGGAAACATCGAGTTGGTGAATACCTCCCTTAGTTGAAGGTGGTCTTACGCTTTCCCACTGCAAAGTGCTTTCTGCGAGGTCTTCCAGATATTTCCAAGCTTCACCGTCATCTTTAGACATGAAATTGCATTGACACATTGTTTCAAGCATCTGCTTTGTCGCTGGATTAATGCCCTCATATATAATCCGACATAAATCCCATCTTTGTATTCCGTGATGGGGGCATTGGACAAGCAGATCTTTGAAACGTTCAAAGCACTTCCAAAATGATTCATTGGGAAGCTGGGTGAACTGGTTAATCTCGCTCCTAACATGTGCAGTCTTATGATTTGGGTAAAACTTCTTAAGAAATGCTATGACGAATTCATCCCAATTAGCGATAGAGTGTGCGGCAGTATTATAAAGCCATTTTTCTGCCAAGTCGCACAGTGTGAATGGGAGAAGACGTAAGCGCATAGCATCTAAAGTCAATTGTGAAGTACCCATCATTGAACATACGTTTTCGAATTTGGTGATGAAAACGTACGCGTCTTCCGACTCAAGCCCGTGAAATTTGGGCAGCAGGTTGATGTAGTGGGGTTTAATTTCGAAATTATCCCCGTTAGGTGGTGGAAGAGATAGACAAGTAGGAAGGGGACCACGAATAGGATAGCATCTCTCTTGGAGAGAGATGCGCGGTGGATTCTGCGCACCTGCGGGCGGTGGCAGCGTGGTGTTATACTCTGATGGAGTGCCGTCCATCACGGTTGTGGTGTGTGGTGGTGGAAAAGAAGATGAAGAAGTACTGACTTCGGTGTCGATAGAAGGAACGCGGACAAGACGGGCACTAGGATCCCGTGTCCAGCCGAGCATGCACTAAGCGGGTTTAGTGCAAGTGGCAGCGTGTGTGTGATTTAAAATTGGCTTGTTTTGAAAAAAGTGGAACTCAAGACAAATCTCCCTAAAATGCACAAGCAACCCTAGAACTAAGGTTACCTAGGTCAGTCTCTAGACAGCTCCTAACTAAGGCTAGAAATAGACCTCAAACCGCCTCTTCATGGACAAGTACGGCCAGGTAAGTGGGAAGGAACCACCACTACAGTGGGCCTAATTAAAAACCACTAGCCTAGACACCGCAATGTCAGTTAGGATAAACGGCCGATGCCTATCCTAGTCTTTTTCCTATTGAGCTCGACAGTCCTTAGAGTCTGGTCTAGATATTTTTTAAATTAATGAAGGGTTGATCTGTATGCTCGGTTTGTGATTTGTGGGGCTTAGGAAGGGTGATGAAATCCCCACCTAATCTTGATTTGGTCTTTGCCCCTTAGAGTCCGTATTAAATATGCAAAACAAAACCAATAACAAAACTTTTGCAAAAAGATTTTTGAGCGGCGCAATTTTGCAAAGAATCCTGCAGAAAATAGATTTTATTGGATTTAAGGGGAGAGAGAAAGAGTTGAGAATCTTACCAGAGGAGTTTGAGCCCTTGATCCCCTTGTCAGGCCGCGTTTCAGCCGCAGATGCTCCTTTGTGCCGCGGTTCCGCCGCAAGGTGGATGGTTCAGTTGCTGAAAATTTTTCTGCGTCCCTCTGTGCTCCTCTGGATCTCTAAAAATGTCTCTGTTTCCTGTTTCCCTTAATTCTGTAACTCCAGATCTCCTTGCAAAAATCCACGCACAAATCGTTAAATATGCAATTTGCAGTTTTGTGTTAATAATGATATGGCTCGTCTAAGAATTCAACACAAATAGTAAAAAAAAAATTACGCACGTATCCCCGGCAACGGCGCCATTTGATTGATGTGAAAAATCGTGTTTTAGTTTAACCGCAATCAATAACGGTGTCGCACGTAGCTAGACCGAGATGAGTACGGGTCGTCCTCTGGGAAACGTGGAACCTTTTAATTTTACTTTAGATGTGTTGAAAAGGAGAAAGAAATAAGAATGGTTGTAGGATGGTTTCTAGATCTACGTTTAATAAGAATGTAAATATAGATCTAGAATAGTTTAAAGATGTGATTAATTATAATAAGAAGGGCTTGTAGGGTTCGTTAGGATTTAGTAGTTATGAATGATTAATTAAAGTTACCCTTTTTATCCATTAATAGATTTAGAACTAGAACGACGGTGATGCGTGTAGATTAGGGTTTCTGGAGGGAAAAGGAATCCCACTCTTAACCCTTATCTCGACACGGAACTCCGTTCATATCTAGCCTTTACCAAAACAATCATTAATCTAATCTCTAATCGCGGTCGGAACTAGTAAAGAATTGCTAGCGCGCCCGATTAGGATGTTAATGATTATTTTGATAAAGTTCCTAAACTTTATAGGACTTAAAAAGGGTTTAGATATTTTTCATCGTTCATTAGCCTACCCTAATCCTACGAACCCTAACAAGCGAAGAATTACTCGCGCATGTTGGGAGAAAAAGAGATGGAAAGAAATTGCATCATTAAACTATAAGAAATAGAATAAGAAAAAGAACTACCTTTATTAATCAACAAGATCAAGTACACTTTGATTCCTTAGAAAATGATTACAAAAACCTAGTTTGCTTCTCGATCTCTTCTAAGGAGGTAGATGAACCGTTGATGATCAGCCTGGATGCGTGAGCCGTCTTGGACTTCGTGATCTCGTCGGCTTGATAGATTTTCCAAGAGGCTCTCGGTGCCTTTATATAGTAAAAACCCAGAATCTTTTTGTTGATAAATTGGTAAAATTCAGCAGTTGTAAATATCCCAAAATCTTGCATTCCAACCTCATAAGATTGCGGCGGATCCGCGGCCCAAGGGTGTGTTTGGCCGCGGATCCGCGCTCATGGGTCGAGATCTCTCTGTCGTTTTTCTTGGGCTCTCTGATGGTGACATTTGGCAATCCTAGGCACCTTTATATCTTTAAAATATTCTCTTGGTTGCTTCCAGACTTGGTCTCCAAGTTTGCTTCTTAATTTGGCAAGTTTTCTTCAACAAATTGATTTGTTTGTTAAATCTTTCATAACAACTTGGAAATAATCTGCACAACAACTCAAATAAGATTTTAGTAGACTTTGTTCTACTAGGATTAGACCAATAATATTATTTGCATACATTTTCCTACCAAATGATAATTAAATATATTAACACATATAAACCCTCATATGTATAATATATTATAATATAGTCCTTTTTTTAATATAAAAATGGTAGGAAAAATGTACTACAAATGTGCAGTTTTATCGACTGAACAGAGATGTACCCTCGAACCGGATATAAATTGATTTAAAAGAGCAATCTTGCTCAGTCAATTTAATTTAAGAACTTACGACCAAAATTGGGTTAAGTCCAATTGAAAATGTTCAACATTTTATTTACTTTTGCATTGCATTTCTTTTTATTTTTATTTGGGCTTTGCCCAGAAAGGATGCAGAGCATCAATTTGTTTTGGGCTCTGCCCTTTATAAATGATGCAGAGCATCAATTTTATTTGGGCTCTGCCCTTTTATTGCTTTGCAATTTATTTTGGCCTGCTTGGTCTTTTTGATTTGAGTCTGGCCCTTTTAGGAGATGCATTGCATTTATCAGGCGCTTTGCGCCAATCAGAGAGCGCAAGCGCTTGTGATGATGACACGTGTCATGCAGCGCAGTGTGCTGCGCTAGTGCGCTACGCTTGCGCTGCTGGCACGTGGCACGCTCTGGTGAGTTGTGCCAATTTCAGAGAGCAAAGCTCTATTTCAAAAGCGCGTAGCGCAACTGGTTCAGATGCTAACACGTGGCGCTCTCTGGTGGCTTACGCCAGCCCAAGTGCGCAACAGTGCAGATTTATAAGTGCAAGGCACTATTAATTTGAGAATCTTTTAGATTCAAGAACCAAAGGTTCATAAAAGAAGTGCAGAGCACTATTCGATTTCTTGATCTAATTTGGATCAAAGAAAAACAAACTTTTTCTTATTTCAGGAACCAGAGGTTCATAAAAAGTGCAAAGCACTATTTTTATTTTGTTTTTTATTAAAGATCATTGATCTTGTTTTTAGATCAATGATCTGTTCATAAGAGGATTTTCTCTTTTTCTAAAGGCTTTTTACCTTTTTTGTTCTTGAGGATTTCTCTCCAATTCTTCAGAGTTCTCTCTGTTTAATTTCTCACAAAATATTTTATGCCTTTGAATTGAGCTCTAGGGTCCTTTTTATAGTGCCCATAAATTAGTTAAATTTGGTAAAGAGATTTTTCTCTGAGTGATTTGGGGAATTTTCCCCACCGTTGGATTTTTGATCCAAGGGCTTCTGTTTTACAGAAGAAAATCTTCTTATTTTAACAAGAACAGAAAGATTTCTTAGAATTTTAATTCTGTTTGGCGCAAATGCTCCAGAGTGTGACACGTGTCGCACAGCGCACAGCGCAGCGCAGCTGCGCTAGCGCGTCTGCACTGACACGTGTCGCGCCGCGCACAGCGCAGCGCAGCTGCGCTAGCGCGTCTGCGCTGACACGTGTCGCGCAGCGCAGTGCTTGCGCAACTGAAATGTTGCTTCCTTTCATTTTAGTTTAAATAGAGCTTTACTCTAATTGGGCGCGCCTTCTTGGACGCTGCGCTGATGCATCTGCGCCTGACACGTGGCGCGTTGCGCGCAGCGCAAAGAATCTGAAGCGTTGCTTCATTTATTAAAGTTTAAATTTTCCAAGCAGAGCTTTGCTCTGATTGGGGGAAGATGAGGCGTTGCTTCATCTCCCGCCTCGGAATTTGAACAGAGCTTTGCTCTGATTGGGGTAAACATAAGTCATCCAAACCTTTAGTACCATTTTAATCTCACCCAAAACATGTTTTAGTAAAACCTAGTTTGCTAATTATCTCAATTAGACAAATAGGAATTTAACAAATATCATTCTCACAAAATGATTAGGTTATCCAAGTCTACACTTCAAGATTAACCACTTAAACACATCAAAACCCTAACTTGATTTTCATAATAATTATCATGAATATTCTAAACATGAAATTAAAGCTATATTAAAACACTTAAATAGCTAGCTTAAAGAATTAAGCAACAATAAAGGATTAGGATTAGGATTATACCTCACAAACTAGGTCACAATTTTAGCAACAAAACCCAAACTTTATCATCCAAAATGAAGTCTTTAGTGAAGATCCAAGCTAGTTTAGAGATGAAGAATTGTGGGTATGGATTAATTTATGAGTTTGTGTGAATACTAGATGATTTTTGATGTTTTATTTGAGCAAGAAGAAGATGAAAATGAGCAAGGGAGCAAGTGAGGGCAACATGGGGAAGGACTCGGCCAAGTAGAAAGAGGGGGTTTGTGTAAAATGTGTGGAAATATCTAGCAAAAACAACAATAAATGCTAATAAATGTAATAAATTCTTTTTGCCACCTTTTCTTTTCTTTTAATAATCCAATTTAAATTACAAATATCTAGATATTTCTATGGATAGATTAACTAAAAATCTAGTGATTAGATTAGCATAGATTCATATTAGAAGTAATTAACCCAAGCCAAAATTGTAATTACCACTAATTAAATGCATAATTAACAACT
The DNA here is from genome assembly GCA_030015575.1 of Agapanthus africanus. Lineage (NCBI taxonomy): Eukaryota > Viridiplantae > Streptophyta > Magnoliopsida > Asparagales > Amaryllidaceae > Agapanthus > Agapanthus africanus. The sequence goes on along the minus strand of CM057347.1, from coordinate 496,476,724 downwards.
TAAAATAATACTTTAATTAGGGAAAATATCAAAGTGAACCAAAACTTCCAAGTGACCCACAAAACCCGCAAACTAGCTTCATTCTAGTACAACTAGTTGCAAACAAGTCTATACAGAACTTTGATCACTATCGGGTTAAAACGGAAAATACCGACTATTTTACCCTAAAACGGAAAAATTTGCATAACGATTTCAGAAACTTTACAAGAGTATACCAAAAAACCCCGACCCATCGCACCAAAACCAACCCACCTCTGTCGGTGTTGGCTCGGCGACAAGCGCAAAAAGCCCAGCGCCGCCGATCCAGACCGTCGGTGAAGCCCCCAAAATTTCTCCCTGCAGCCCTTGGACTCCCTCTGTTAACCCCTAACTGTTTGTTTTCTTGCATTTTCCAGAGAATTAAAACTTTGCATTACTCCATGTTTTAATGCATTTTAATTCTCAAATTTATCACACCTTAACCCTAATTTTCCCTATAAATACCCACTCTATTTTTACACCCCTTCATACTGAAATTTCCTACAAAAACTGTACAAAAAAATTCCAAGTTCTATTTGTGTGCAAGTAGAGTTAACAAAGGGCGAAGCTCCGACGAACTTCCGAGGAGATCCCGGTGACGAAACGACGCCCCGAAGCTCTCTTTAGGACCCCCTCTCTCTCCTCTAGTCCAAAAAATCAGTAAGTCCCCCTTCTCTCTCTCTCTTTTGCTATTCCTAAACTCTTCATTCTTAAAACGTGTCGGAAAGGGAGTTATCCGGCTTCCGATTCTCTTTTCTTTTAAAAATACAATTTTTTCTTAATAACAAATCTACAACTTTTGATATATTGTTTAGTAATCATTAACAAAGATAATAGAACAAATTTGACATCAAAATGATAACCGTAGCAATTTTTATTTCAATTTTACATTAAAATACCTTTATGTTTCATATCGACATGTTTATACCTTTTAACCGGATTATCTTTAGAAAACTCACGAGGTAATGACCTACCTTTTTACAACACACATATCTAACATAGCACGATGGAATTTGGGAACATAGATTCGGGAATGTTCCCTCATAAAATACAAGGAAAAACCCCAATGGGGCATCACGTGCACACACGTGATCGGGGGTCACGTGCTGACACGTGATGGCTTCCTGAAGACTCTGAAATGATAAGAATTGAATCTTAATCAAATGGGGCCACGTGCCCACACGTGATGGGCCTTTAAACCCATTGAAAGGAATTAAAAGGTATAATAAAACAGCAAGCAAAAAAACCCAATAGGGCATCACGTGACCAGGGGTCACGTGCCGACACGTGATGAGTTCCCGAGTTCTTTAAAATAACAGAATTAAATTATGGTTAAATGCTTAATCGGTGGGTCACGTGCCACCACGTGATAGGGTCTTAAAACTCTCTGAATTAGTGGAAAGAAAACCCTAAATGGGGCATCATGTGCCCATACGTGACAGGGGGTCACGTGCCAACACGTGATGGGTTCCTAAGATCTCTGAACTAATAGAATTAAATTCTAATTAAATGGTCAATCAGTGGGGTCACGTGCCAACACGTGATAGGCTCTCTTAAACCTTCTGAACTAATAGAATTAAATTCTAATTTAGGGAAATCAAAATCCCTAATATTTCCCTAGATTTTTCCAAACAAAAAAATTGCGCTCTGTAAAGTGGAGCACCGTTGGATTAAAAATCCAATGGTGATTAAAAATCACCAATTTATATAAAGATTATATACAAGGAAAGATTTTCCTAAAATCTGCCAGGAACAACAAACAAAATATCTTTTGGATTAAAAATCCAATGGTGAATAAAATTCACCGAGTGATCTAACAGATCATGTTGGTTATAAAATTAATAAAATCTTTCAATGAAAGATTGAAATAACAAACTGATTCTTTTCTTTCTCCTATAAATAGGAGACAAGAAGAGAGGAGGAAAAAAAAAGAGAGGATAGACAATAACAGAGAGAAAAAGAAGAGAATTTAATTCTCCAGAGAGAAAAGAAGATCTCTTCAAAAAAGAAAGAAACCCTAGGTAAGAGAGGGAAATAGATCATTCTATAAGCTCCCATAAAACAAAAGAGAATTTAATTCTCAAACTAAGAGTTTAACTCTTCTAAATAAAAGCTTAGTTCTTCCTCTGGTTGAAGATCTGCAGAAGCAGATCTCCCCATAAGTTGAGAATTTAATTCTTATCGGGAAGATTCTGTCATGCAGATCTAAAACCTAAGGGAGGACCTAAGTTCAGAGAATTTTATTCTCCCACAAAGCACATAGGATTTTAATTCCTCCAGCAAAGATAAGCTTTAACCCTTAATATAAGGACTTAGTTCTTCTTCATGGTAATAGATCTGCAGAAGCAGATCTCCCCATAAGTTGAGAATTTAATTCTTATCGGGGAGATTCTGCCATGCAGATCCAAAACTTAGAGGGAGAATTGAGTTTAAAGAATTTAATTATTTCGAACATATAGGAATTTAATTCCTCTAAATAAAATTAGGATTTAACCCTATAAAAGAATTTAATTCTCAAAAAAGGGATCTAACTCTCCATGCACGTAAAAGAAATCAGTACCCAACCTGATCACGTGTGCCCACGTGACTCCCCTCCTCAGTGATCAAAAGAGAACGAATAAAATTGGGTCACGTGCTCCCACGTGAACCTTGAACAAACTCCTCAAAATAAGAAGGGAAGAACAGATTTTGGGCGCCCTCACGTGTCCCCACGTGACCCCTAACAAATCCTGTTAATATTCAGTGCATGAGTACCCATCACGTGCCCACACGTGATGGCCATGAAAACTAAAAGTATTTAACACTTATTTGAATATTCTGAGAATAAAATAAGGGAAGTTTGGGCCCAACACTCAAGCGCCTCACGTGACCCCACGTGAGCGCTTCTTTTTTTAGTGTTTGACACTATTTTGTGCGCTGCATCCTTAGTGTTTAATGCTATTTTATGCGCATCACGTAGGAGCACGTGATAGACGAGTGTACTCTAGTATTTAACACTACATTCGAGCCATTCTTAGCTCAAATTAGCTAAGTCTTCCAGAGGCAGTGCCCTTTTTTTTTACTAAACCTCAAACACACTTTTGTCTTCCAAAATTGGTCATCTCATATAACATTCAAAGTAATTCCCAGAGCCCTCTCAGTCAACTTTGGTTCGAGGGTACATCTCTTCACACCTCTAATACATTTCGTTGTAATTCTTCAACGTCTTCAGAGAGGTGGTGGGTCCCGATGGCTAATAACTATCTGGTGCATTTCCAAACCCATGTTTACATCTGAACTTGGACCGCAATGTCCCTAAACTAAACAATAGAGCTCAAATGCTCTTTTGTTGGATCTAAATGATCCTGTTAAGTAGATCTTAGTCTAAAATTAGACTAACGTATCCTTAACAAACATTTAAGTTGATCTTAACTTCAAACGAGATTAACAATCCTTAAATCAATCCAACTACAGATCCCCCAACCAATATTGGTTCGAAGGTACATCTCTTCACTCCTCTGATATTTGTCATTATAATCCTTCAACGTCTTCAGGGAGGTGACGGGTCCCGACAACCAGACATTCCACGGACTGTGGGGTCCTTAAACTCATGGACTATGATGTTCTTAAACTTTACAGACTATGACATCTCTAAACAACCATGGACTGTGAGGTCCTTAAACTCATAGACTATGACAGTCTTTAAACTTTACAGACTATGACGTCTTTAAATTATGGACTATGATGTCCTTAAACTCCATGGACTATGATGTCCTTAAACTTTTGGACCGCAATGTCCCTAAACTCAAACAATAGACCCCAAATGCTCTTTTGTTGGATCTAAATGATCCTGTTAAGTAGATCTTAGTCTAAAATTAGACTAACGTATCCTTAACAAACGTTTAAGTTGATCTTAGTCTCAAATGAGATTAACGACCTTAAACCCAACCCAAACACAAATTTAGGAAAATACGGATTTAGACTAATCCACGCCCTATGGGTGACAACATAAATTAGTCTCCGTATACAATCCACGGGCAACCAAAAATAAAACAAACACACACGACACGAAGTGACCATCTAGAGAAGGAGAAAGTGTTTACCACGATGCGGTAGCATAATTAACTGCAGGGGCTTACGCCTGTAGGGAAGAGCGTCCCCACAATAAAAAACCCCTCAATGAGGAGGAATCTGACGAAGTCTGCTACATCGGCCGCATCCGTTTAAATGTTCGATACATGGTGTCATAAATCAACTTGGAATATTCGGAGAGGTGGACGGATAGCACCAAATAGCATCTGCCCCTAAAATTCAGGCCGGACGTCCCAACGTCCCGGTCACATCTTTCGGTGGAGAACAGATTCCGGCACGCCCGGTGGAAGCTTTTCCTCATTCCACTCCACACTTCGTGTGTAGTGTTTCGCGAACAAATCGCGGTTTGATATGATTGCTCTTGGATTTGAGGTACTAAGATTTGGTTTTGCTCCCGTGCAGAAAAAGAACATCAATGGCTTCAAACTGCACTAACTGCAACTGCAACTCCCGTGCCGCCTCATCTGGAGGAGTAACCTACGGCCCCCAAGCGGACTCCCTTTTCATAATGCCGGTGGAACAAGTGACCCAAGCCACCACTGGGCTATTCTTCGGGACCATGATCCCGCCAACAAGCTTCAGCGCTCCTATACCATCGCCAGAAGCTCTAAAGGAGTCGGTCTTTGCAAGACTGACTGTTTCGGCTCCCGCTCCTAACGAAGTCACCAAGACTTCTCCTCCTGCTCGAAAGTATGCCTTCGACAGGTTGGCTATCCCCGCTCAGCGGATGTCCGTTTTCAATAGGCTGGCGCCAATAACAGCACCTGACCAGAATAAGAGGCACGATCAAGCCACCCCTATAGCTGAGCCAGTACCGTCGGCTGGACACGCTCGACGTCGCTACTGGCAACGAGTAAGGAAGGCTGGGGGCAATTCCCCTTCTGGATTGACTCCGCCGGCTCCAACGGTGGAAATTGATGCTGCTGTTTCAACTGGGAACAGCTTTGAACTAGTTAGGAGGGTACGCAAAAACTCTCCGACTGCTGTATTAAAAAGATCTCCTCCACCAATGGAGAATGCTACAAAGACGAAGCTAGAGCAGCCCCTTCAGCAGCTGTCCTCTAAAATTTATAAAGTTTGGTGACAGGTCGAGGACTCCGTGATAGATCAAGATTACTCCCGTCGACAGAAAAAGATGAACATTCGGCGAGAAGAGGACCATCCTGTCAAGACACAGATGGCGACAGCTACTTGGGTGCCCACTGCAACGGCCTCCTCAACTTCGACCACTCACAAGAGGACAAGGCTGGAGAAAATCCCGGTGTCTGCGACGAATCGCAAGAACACTGAATCTAAACGCCCCAAGTCTGAGAGCATGGTGGTACATACTGTCTATATGGCATCCGGGAAAGAGGATAGCCGTATCTCTACGAGCCATCAACCACTTACCAGATCCGTAACAAAGGCCCAGAAGCAACAACAGAAGTAACAACAAATGTTGACGCAAATGGCCGTACTCACAGGGCCAAAAGAAATCCCGGAAACGTCATCGGAGCAGCATCATGAACAGGAAACCGATGCTGACTTCCTCCGCAGAATCCTCGAAAAGAAGGACTGAGAAGCAGCGGAAAAAGCGGCCAATATAAAATGAATGGAGCTTCTCTTCCAAGACATGGTTGGGATGATGATACAACCGGATCCTCCGGCTAAGACCCTCCGATTGTCTTTGAAGATGACAGAGGGAGGACATCGAACCTTCTTCCGGCTTGTTCAACAGCCAAAGAGGAGACCATCTCCAAAGCAGTCTTGGATGATTACATCGCTCAACAGATACGAGCTCACCAGGTGAATGAAGCGGCCGGTCAGATTGTTAAGACTGGACGACCCTATCTGGGTTGGTACGACCAAATAAAGTACCCGCCAGGATATACGATCCCTAAATTCTATGTATATAAGGGGACGGGAAACCCGCACCAACATGTTGCTCAATTTAGAGCCTTGTGCGGTAATACTGGAGGTGATGATAAACTACTGCTCCGCCTGTTTTTTGGCAGCTTGTCGGAGACAGCGTTTGAATGGTACTCAGAGCTTCCCAACGACTCTGTCAAAACTTTTACAGAAATGGAGCTGCTATTCACCCAATGGTTCGCAAGCGCTAGTGAACGCACCCCAATCACCACATTAATTAACGCCAGAGTAAAGCCAGGAGAAACATGGGTTCAGTATGCAATACGGTGGCGGAATCTATGGTCGAAATGCAAACAACGCATAGAAGAGGCTCCTGCAGTGGGCATGTTTGTAGGAACCCTCGATCCGCAGGCTACCATATCCCAATTCATGGTGTTCTTCAAGCCGAACACCTTCCAGGCATTGATTGACAAGCTGGCCCAAATGGACCAGATGGGCCATAGGCCTTCCTCTTCAAAGACGGAGCTTCGGAATGAAAAGGGCAAAGGGAGAGCGACCTTTGTCGCCAACGCTCAACAACAACCGAATGGCCCGAGACCGGTTGTTCGCCAAAGCAACAAGCGGAAATCTCTCGATGAGAAGTTGAGACGTCCTTACTCGTTTCCCCGGGATAAAACAAGGAGACTGTTCGAACTAGCAGTGCGTAACGGGCTCATCACTCTACCGGAGCCGAAACACCCATTACAACCGAACGATGTCAACGGTCCCAATTACTGCCCCTACCACCGAGTATTGGGCCATCTGATCGAAAACTGCTACGTCTTCAAAAATTGGGTTGAAGACCAGTATCAACATGGCAAGTTCACACTATCCGAAAACTGGAAGGTAAATCCGCCACAACAGCACACCCCTAAAAGGGTGGACACGCCGGGGGAATCATGCTCTTTTATAGAGGAAGCTCCATGGGAAGTCGTTCTTTCGGCAAAATCTAAAAGAATGCTGAAAGATCTTCAAACATGTCCGGCGATCAGGTGGAAAAGCCCGCTAGAGCCGGAGATCATCGAGGGGATGCTGAAACCACGCCCAACATTAGGAGTTAATAGTGATGGTGGACAAAACATTCAGGCTCAGCCGTCAAAGTCTTCGAAGAAAAAGAAGAAGATCAAAAGGCCCGCATAGTTTGATGACAAGCGCACGGATCCGCAAAAGCATATTGACGCACTGGAGGAATATAACCAAAAGGCGCGGACCCCGGTCACACTCCAAGAATTTCTCAACAATATCCTTGAGAGCGGAGATAACGACAATAGCGACGGGGATGACTCGTCAGAAGAATCTGAGGACTATGTGGTAAGTTGCCACATGATCTCTCATTCGGCGTTAACTAACGAAGAAGCTCACTCGGCGACAGAAGACAGCATAAAAGAGCTGGGGGCAGGATCGAAGCCAAAACCCTTGCGAGATGATCGACTTGCTACTGAACGAAGCCCATCAGAAAAGCAAAGCCAATCGAGAGTGCGAACTGGCTATATTCGAAAAAGCCAAACGCCGACGACTGAATGAAAAGGTCGAGGCACCCCAACCGGATCGAAGCATCCCTATCACCAGCAAAAGTAAGCTTAAAGTAAGGAAATGATTCACTAGGGCCCTATCAATAGGAATGAAGTTGCCCTCTTTCAGAGGAAATTCTCCTGGCGGTATACGTCTTGATGAAGCGGACATACATCCTAATTTCTGCTTATACCATCATAGGATTGCACACCCTACCGAGGAGTGCATAGCCTTTAAAACTGATGGCAGGGATATGTTGCCCACCGACAACACGTTCAACGAGTGAAGCGCAAGGCTCTTCGGGAATAGATGAGCGCAAAAGAGCTGCTGGCAACTGTCGTATAGTCGACACCAAGGGATCACAAGTTATCACCTCTGGAAGCGACTCTGATGAAGAAATCGCCCTCAGCCCTCTCTTCAAGGAATCCACCCCCGACACAAAAAATACGAAGATTTGAAAGAAAATCTAGCTGCGTAATCATACGTGGCCCGAAAAATCTTGGACCTATGAACAAATGACCGAAACGTTGTTAAACTACTACAAACCACGGTCCCTAGGCTGACGTGGTAACCAAAAAAAAGGGTATGCCCACAAGCGAAATGGGCACGGATGAAAACCCAAAAGGGCTCCGTGAGTAAAAACAGCAGGGCTACCGGCAAGTTTTTTGAAAACCCGAAATGGCGCAATCTTGTTAAAAGACACTTGCAAGGTCCTCTCGACCTTGTAAGGAGAAACCACCTGCGTGAGATCCTTAAGACTCACAAGGGAGCAACACACTTAGGGATCCCCACAATTCCTAAGGAGAAAACACAGTTACAAGATCCTCACGACTCGTAACGAGAATTCCCCTTTGAGACCCTCACGGCTCACAGGGATCTAAACCTGTTCTAAAGCCATCATAATCTCCAATGCTGCCCTACAATCGGTTCAATGCTGACCCTTGTAAACAATCCACATGCACAAATAAACGTTTCCCCAACAGAGTCCCACCACTGACGAGGCATATCTTCATATGGCGAAGGACACTTGTAAGTACTCTCGACTTATAAGGAGAAAACAATCTTGTAAGATCCTTACGACTTATAAGAGAACACACACTTAGGAATCCTCACGATTCCTTAGGAGAAAATGCACTTACGAGATCCTCACGACTCGTAAGGAGAAATACCTTTATGAGACCCTTACGGCTCGTAAAGTCAAAAAGTATTAGTCAACAGGATCCTAACCCTGTTTGCTAAGCTACCTTTGTTCGACATCGACAGAGGCAAATGATGATTCACACCTGGAAATATCCCAGTTGTAGCGATCCTGATGCCTAAATTGGTATCAAATCCCAAACTCGCAGCGAAAAGTCAGCGAGCCACAAATGCATATTGAATAGCCGAAATGGTTGGGCAACTCACAATAAAAACAAGCGAGTAAAAAAACAAAAAAAAATAGCCGAAATGATTGGGCAATCGCAACTTTCACGATATAAAAGCTGAAATAGTATAACATCGCGGAAAGAAAATATATAAAATGAAACTTTTTGCCCTACAGATGAGATCACATCAATCCATGTATACAATCCAGGGGCACAAACAAAAAGGGAACCATACCTTCCTACCGGGCTCCATCAGAAAGAGAGCCAAATCTCGGCGGTTCACAGACAGCCTAGAGATCACCAACAGTGTTCCTCCTCAATCCAGCATGATTCAGACGCGACAATCAACCTTAGACCCATGGCAAAGTCCATGTTCCAAATCTCGACGGTTCACAGACAGCTTAGAGATCACCAACAGCATTCCTCCTCATTCCAGCAGAATTCAGAGGCGACAATCAATCTTGGAGCCATGGCAAAGTCCCTGTTCCAAATCTCAACGGCCGCATCGACAGCCTAGAGATCACCAATAACGTTCCTCCTCATTCCAGCAGGATTCAGACGCGACAATAAACCTTGGATCCATGGCGAAGTCCCTGTTCCAAATCTCGACGGTTCACAAACAACCGAGAGAGCAAATCCTGGTCCTGTGGAACACGGCTAAAGTCAATCCTGACCCTGTGGGAAACGTCTAGAGCACCTCCTGGCCCCGTAGAACATGGCTAATGTCAATCCTGACCCCGTAGGAAACGTCCAGAGCATATCCTGGTCCCGTAGAACACGGCTAATGTCAATCCTAACCCCGTGGGAAACGTCCAGAGCACATCCTGATCCCGTAGAACACAGCTAATGTCAATCCTGACCCCGTAGGAAACGTCCAGAGCACCTCCTGGTCCCGTAGAACACGGCTAATGTCAATCCTGACCCATAGGAAATGTCCAGAGCAACTCCTGACTCAGTGAAATGCGGATAAAGTCAACCCCTGACTCCGTGAAATGCGGATGAAGTCAACTCCTGACTCCGTGAAATACGGATGAAGTCAACCCTTCCTGGCCCCTAGAACACGGCCAAAGTCAATCCTGACTCCATGGGAAACGGCCAGAGTAAATCATCGAACTCCCTGTCACGCCCCGCTTCTCAGAGTGCGCTAAGATAGGCACGTGACAGAGCCAACCATACTACCTGCGGATAGGAAAAATCCCTCCACGGTCACATTACGGCTGTAGAGATATCAAGAACAGGAAAGTAAATAAACTATCTAGTACATGTCCATGAGCTAGAATAAACGAGTCAAGAATAAAATAATATGTGGAAGCAATAGATCCAATAAACAAGCACCTGGAAAGTAAAACTGAATACCAACTGGATCCTCACTGCTCAGCCTGACGGCGGAAGTACTCCTGATCAGCCTGCGACAAAGGTAGAGAATCTGGGCCATGCAAAACCCAGAAGTCAGTGCGTCATAACATCAAGCAATAATATAATCAAGGGGTAGCAAGGCATGCAGGTACGAGTATGAACGGTAAAACAGGTATAACAGTAATATAAATAGTGATAGTGAAGGGTAAGGCACAGGTGATGTGCAGTGAGTAATCTAAACTGGTCTACTGGGTTAACTACTCTCAAGTCTTTGAAATCAATTTGATGAATCATCGATGTAACTCAATAGTATCCCGTACGTGCCCGGGACCGCGGTGAAGATTCTCGGGCTGAATTTGAGACGTGCCGCAAGGCAGTAAAAGGTAGCAGGTAACGATGAATGATGTCAGCAGCATTATCCCGAGACTGGCCTAGCCCGTAAGACTGATCAGTAAAGGTATCGAACTGTCGAGTTACAAGTCAGGTTTCATCATTGATTTCCCAATACCCCCAGGTTATGTGTTCAAGTCAGGTATTAATAAATCTGGAGTTAATGCTAACACAGGATCAAGCAGTTACAGGTTTGTCTGGATAGACAACAGGAAGTGTCCGTAGGGACAACATGTCAAGGTTGTTGGCATTAGTAACAAGATCAGATAACAGGTCAAGCTATGGTACATCAGGTCAAGTCAGGTAGTGTACATATATCAAGTCATGTCAAGTAGTGGTGTATCAGGTATCAAATCAAACAGTGGTATATCAGCTCATAACAGGTAGTGCACATGTGTCAAGCGGATGTTCATACTAAAACTGTAGCAAGTACGGATGCATGGTAAAGCATGGATGCACAAATATTTATCAGGGATTACATCATGACTATGTAGGATACACAAGATCAAGTATGGGATACTAATGTAACAGTAAAATGAAATAATATGGTCTCGGCGTGCAACTAGATATGTAATAAACCGTACGGATACACACGGATACTATAAAACTGTAAATCGGTAAAATTTGCTGAATATTAAAACACAAGCACTATTATTTATTAAATAGATATTGATATAATAATATTAACATGGATAACATATTCAAACCGATTAATAACTATAAAAATGGTATTGATTAACCATGCACAAGAAAGTTCCGTTCAGAAATTCAGCGTTACCCTGATTTGTAAAATAGCTTAAAAATAACAAACGTTCTCCAAAAGGGACGTGTCTTATACCAAAACAAAGATAATTCAATAAGGTTTTTATTTTTATAAGTATAAGTATCTCAGGTTGTCCCTACAAAAAGCTATGAACATTCGAAGTTGAAAATTTGCTGCTGGAATTTCCCTGAACAGCAGTTTAGAGATATTTTCATTTGCATTTTACGTTATTTAAACAATTTATTTTTCAAATAAATATTTCATAGAGTTATAGTATTCTGAGTTATCTTCGTAACGAACTAAAGAAGTTATACTAATGATTTTTCTATGATTTATAATGAATTTTATAAGGTAAGGTGTACAGTAAATTTCAGATTTGTCGTATCCGCTTTTCAACGACGTTTCATGTGTAAACTATAATATTTTCAAATGTATAATATTATAAAATGCAGATTATACACTAATTAAAGATAAAAATAAGAAATATTACGACGATATATATTTTAAATGATATGGATGCAAACAGGTATCACATAATCGTAAAATGATAAACTAACAAGTGCGGAACATATAACTAAGCAATATGAAATGTAACTATTCAATTTGATGCAGTATATGATAGTATAGTTAGTAACAGGATAAGTTTTCATGACCTAAATCTGAAATGATATGAATGGATGCAAACGGAACATCGAAAAGTTATAAAACTAAACATGGGGTGCATGATTTTAAATACAGGTATTCCATTTATTAAAATATATGCGTCTAAACTAATGTAGCATATAATTAAGATTGGTTTGCATGCCCTAGATCTGAAATGCACTATACAAATGTAAACGGAACGTCGAAAGGCTGTAATATGAAACATGGGATACTTGATTTAAAATACAGGTGTGATATTTATTTAAATAGGTATATAATGAATTATATCGCATGTAGCAAGATTAACTTGCCTAGACGGAACAAGAACGGATGTGTACAGAACGTCCTTCATCGGCGAAATATCGCGACGCGCTTACGGTACACTGAACGGTTCCAAACAACGCATGAGGGTGATCACGCAAGTCAGGCACGTTCACTGAATCATTCGGATCGTCAGCGACGAGCACGGATCCGGCGGTGATCACCGGATTCAAGAAACAAGATCAAGAAAAAGAAAGAAGATAGAATAGGAAGAAGAAGTAAGAAGAAAAGGTTGTGTATTAAATAAGGAAAGAAAAATTAAATAAATAAATATATATATATATATATATATATATATATATATATATATATATATGCAGAGGAGAGAGAGAAAAGGGTTGTTAGTTTGTTAGGAAATTAGATTTAAAATTTTAAAAGATTTTTAGATTTAAAATTTTAGATAAGAGGTTTCAGTTTGTTAAAGAAATCGTATGAAAATGTTTAAACTAAATTTTAAAATTAAATAAATTGAATTTTTGCGGGATACAAAAATATTTCAAAACGCGCCAGGGTCGGGTCTAAAAATTCAGATTTAAAATACGAAAAATATATGCGACTTTCAAAATTCAAAATGAATACTCAGGTAACGAAAATGCATACCCCCAAGAACGGATGCATGTACATACGCGTAGCCATCCAAACACTTCCGTTTCACTGAACGGGACGAGAACAAGATGCACGGATACTACCACGGGGTTAGGGGTATCATGCAGGCTATGAAATGCAATTTTAAATTATTTTACATGACCTAAAATGTTATATGGTAAAAGATGCAATGCCGGGGAAAATTCCAGTATGCAGTATACTTGAGATGCACGTGTCTATGTAACAAGTCAGATTAATCTATAAATATGAATCAAATAGGTTCAAGCAAGCGGGTCGGGTCGAATGCAATGTAAAATGTAAAAATACCATTCGCACCCAAAACCCGTTAAATCAAGAAAATACCACAGATAAGTAAATACGGGAACTGGAATTTGTATAAATGAAATCGGTTGTTACATCATACCCAACTACAAGAAGAATTTCGTCCTCGAAATTCCAAGAACAAGAAAGGATAAACAATCAAGAAACTACAAGAATAGATATGGAAATTTCTGCCAGATTTTATCTTCTCGTTCCCAGGTTGATTCTCCATGCGAGCGATTTCCCCAAGAAACAAGTACAAGAAAGATAATCTTGTTCTTAAGAACCTTTTCCCTTCGATCCACAATCGACATCGGTCGCTCCTCAAAAGTCAAATCTTCTCGTACAGTCAGCTCCGAATGATCCAACGCGTGTGTTTCATCTCGAACATATTTACGGAGTTGAGATACATGAAACACGTCATGAACATTCGCCAAGGATTGCGGTAAAGCCAATCGATACGCCACTTCTCTAACACGCTCCACAATCTCAAAAGGTCCAACCAATCGAGGACTAAGCTTTCCTCGACTTCCGAAACGAATCACCCCTCTAGTCGGTGATATCTTCAAGAATATCAAATCACTAACAGCGAACTCTAGAGGTCTTCTCGATGTATCTGCCCAACTCTTTTGTCGGTCTTGTACTGCTTTCATATGATTCCGGATAGTATTAACTTTCTCCACTATTTGCACGATCAAATCCGGTCCCAACAATTTTCGTTCTCCAACATCGTTCCAACAAACAGGTGAACGACACTTGCGACCATACAATGCTTCGAATGGAGCCATCTGAATAGTCGCCTGAAAACAATTGTTGTACGAAAACTCCACCAAGTGTAGATGATCCTCCCATGATCCTTTGAAGTCTAGCATGCAAGCTCTCAACATGTCTTCATGAGTTTGGATCGTTCTCTCCGACTGGCCATTTGTCTGAGGATGATAAGCAGTGCTAAACTTCAATCGAGTCTCCAAACTTTCCTGTAAGCTCCTCCAGAAGTGTGATAAGAAACGAGTATCACGGTCGGACACGATGCTCACCGGTACTCCATGCAATATTACAATCTCCTGCATGTACCATTCTGCCAAAACTTCTGTTGATTGACCAACTCGAAAAGGGATGAAATGAGCCGCCTTGGTCAATCTATCAACAATCACCCAAATTGCATTGCTGCACTTTGGACTCCGTGGTAAAGCCGTCACGAAATCCATGGTTATATGTTCTCACTTACACTGAGGAATCGGAAGTGATTGCAATAAACCAGCAACCCTTTGATGTTCAGCCTTAACTTGCTGACACACCAAGCACTTTTCTACAAAGCGGGTAATCTCCCATTTCATGCCTTCCCACCAGAAATGCTGTCGTATATCTCGGTACATCTTCGTGTCTCCTGGATGTACGGAACATGCGGAACTGTGCGCCTTCTTCATAACTTCTTCGCGAATATCTCCTTTTGGCACACACAAACGGCTACCATATCGCAACGAACCATCTTCATGAATTAACAAGTCCGTTTGAAGTCCAGCTTCAACCTGTTCTCGAAACCTTTGCAATCTTGGGTTTTTCGACTGCGCTACTTTAATACTCTCGATCAATGACGACTGTACTTGCAGCGACATCAACTGTCTTAAAGAATGCGGTAGCACGATCTCCAACTCAAATCTCCGAAAGTCTTCAATAAGTTCCTTTTTGTGCAGTCAACATCTGAATTGCTGGTAACCGACTAAGCGCATCCGGCACAACATTAACTTCCCCGGATGGTACTTAAGATCAAGATCGTAGTCAGCCATCAACTCCAACCATCTACGCTACCTCATATTAAGCTCCTTCTGTGTGAACACGTACTTTAGGCTTTCGTGATCGGTGAAAACTTCACCCCTTTCGCCCAATAAGTAGTGTCTCCAAATCTTCAAAGCGAAAATCACCGCTGCTAGCTCTAAGTCATGAGTTGGGTAATTCTTCTCATGGGTCTTCAACTGTCTCGATGCGTAAGCTGTAACCTTCCCACGCTGCATCAAAACACATCCCAATCCTTTTCCAGATGTGTCTCTGTGAATCACCAATCCTCCAGAACTGTCTGGCACGATTAAAATAGGAGCGGTTATCAATCTCTGCTTCAATGCCTCAAAAGCTGACGCACACTTATCCGTCCATACAAACGGTACTTCCTTGCGCGTAAGCTTGGTCAAGGCTCAGCCAAACGAGCAAAATTCTCCACGAATCTTCTGTAGTATCCTGCAAGTCCAAGAAAACTTCTGATCTCTACAACGTTCTTCAGAATCGTCCAATCTTGAACTGCTGCAATCTTCCCTGGATAAACGGCGATTCCATCTCCAACTACGATATGCCCCAAAAACTTCACTTCTTCAAGCCAAAACTCGCACTTGCTCATCTTTTCATACAATCTTTCTTGCCTCAATGTCTGCAGTGCGATCTTCAAGTGTTCTGCATGATCTTCAATATTCTTTGAGTAAACCAGAATATCATCAATGAACACCACTATAAACTGGTCCAAGAATGGTGAACAGATTCGGTTCATCAAGTCCATGAATATCGCCGATGCATTCGTTACTCCGAAGGGCATCACTAAGTACTCGTAATGTACATACCGAGTTCTAAACGCCATCTTGCAAAAATCTTCTGATTTAACTCGGAGCTGATGATATCCGGATCGTAAATCCAGCTTCGAGAATACCCTTGCGCCACTAAGCTGCTCCAACAATTCGCCAATGCGAGGGATCGGGTACTTGTTCGTAATAGTCATCCGGTTTAATTCTCGATAATCGATGCACATCCTCCTTGTGACATCATCTTCTTTACTAGAAGAACTGGAGCTCCCAAAGGTGAGTTACTGCTGTGAATCCAACCTTTCTCAAGTAATTCAGTGACCTGCTTCTTGACTTCTTCCAACTCCATTGGTGCCATTAGACAGTACGCCTTTGAGATTGGCGCTGCACCAGTAACAAGATCAATCGCGAACTCCACATCTCGTTTTGGCGGTAAATCCGAGATGTCCTCGAACACGCCCATGAAATCTCGAACTACCACTGGCGCTTCCTCCTTAACAACTTCCATCGACGAAAGAACAATACTTGCCGGCCTAGCCCTAAACTCGACTAGCCCGACAGAACTGCTACCTCCAGCAAAACAAACTCCGGATGTCCGGGAATCTGGAAAATCACTTTCTTTGCCCTACAATCAATGTGAGCGTGGAAAGTGCCGAGAAAATCCATTCCCAAGACAACTTCATAACTGCCGGTATCGGTCACCAAGAAATCTGCTGGTAAGCAATGAAACGGAGAGGACCAAAGTAATAGAACGACCATGAAATAAGGAAATGAAACAAGACCGGGACTCTAAGTTACTTAAATAGAGTACCGCATTGTAACCATGCCGCAGCTCATAGTTACAATCATATAACTCCACTCAAGTCGCCCAAATCCTAGTATCAGAATCCAAGGGACAAGGAGAAATAATAGGGAACCAAAAGGTTTCAAGTTGAGATGCAAAGCAGTTTGCATATCATCAAGACAACGATCAAGAGAAAGATAAGATTCAAGAATCACGAGAACAAGGTGGCTGGACATGTTCCTAATTACGAATTTTCCAATTCGTGTATTGGGTCCAATACCCAACTACAAAAGAATCAAACCCGATTAACCTAAATCCTATGGCTCTGATACCAAACAAACCATGTCACGCCCCGCTTCTCAGAGTGCGCTAAGATAGGCACATGACAGAGCCAACCATACTACCTGTGGATAGGAAAAATCCCTCCACAGTCACATTACGGCTGTAGAGATATCAAGAATAGGAAAATAAATAAACTATCCAGTACATGTCCATGAGCCAGAATAAACGAGTCAAAAATAAAATAATATGCGGAAGCAATAGATCCAATAAACAAGCACCTGGAAAGTAAAAATGAATACCAACTGGATCCTCACTGCTCAGCCTGACGGCGAAAGTACTCCTGATCAGCCTGCGACAAAGGTAGAGAATCTGGGCCATGCAAAACCCAGACGTCAGTACGTCATAACATCAAGCAATAATATAATCAAGGGGTAGTAAGGCATGCAGGTACGAGTATGAACGGTAAAACATGTATAACAGTAATATAAATAGTGACAATGAAGGGTAAGGCACAGGTGATGTGCAGTGAGTAATCTAAACTGGTCTATTGGGTTAACTACTCTCAAGTCTTTGAAATCAATTTGATGAATCATCGATGTAACTCAATAGTATCCCATACGTGCCCGGGACCACGGTGAAGATTCTCGGGCTGAATCCGAGACGTGCCGCAAGGCAGTAAAAGGTAGCAGGTAACGATGAATGATGTCAGCAGCAGCATCCCGGGGCTGGCCTAGCCCATAAGACTGATCAATAAAGGTATCGAACTGTCGAGTTACAAATCAGGTTTCATCATTGATTTCCCAATACCCCCAGGTTATGTGTTCAAGTCAGGTATTAATAAATCTATAGTTAATGCCAACACAGGATTAAGCAGGTACAGGCTTGTCTGGATAGACAACAGGAAGTGTCCGTAGGGACAACATGTCAAGGTTGTTGGCATTAGTAACAAGATCAGGTAACAGGTCAAGGTATGGTACATCAGGTCAAGTCAGGTAGTGTACATATATCAAGTCATGTCAAGTAGTGGTGTATCAGGTATCAAGTTAAGCAGTGGTATATCGGGTCATAACAGATAGTGCACATGTGTCAAGCGGATGCTCATACTAAAACTGTAGCAAGTACGGATGCACGGTAAAGTATGGATGCACAAATATTTATCAGGGATTATATCATGACTATGTAAGATGCACAAGATCAAGTATGTGATACTAATGTAACAGTAAAATGAAATAATATGGTCTCGGCGTGCAACTAAAAATGTAATAAACCGTACGGATACAGACGGATACTATAAAACTGTAAATAGGTAAAATTTGCTGAATATTAAAACACAAGAACTATTATTTATTAAATAGATATTGATATAATAATATTAACATGGATAACATATTCAAACCGATTAATAACTATAAAAGTGGTATTGATTAACCATGCACAAGAAAGTTCCGTTCAGAAATTCAGCGTCACCCTGATTTGTAAAATAGCTTAAAAATAACAAACGTTCTCCAAAAGGGACGTTTCTTATACCAAAACAAAGATAATTCAATAAGGTTTTCATTTTTATAAGTATAAGTATCTCAGGTTGTCCCTACAAAAATATATGAACATTCGAAGTTGAAAGTTTGCTGCTGGAATTTCCCTGAACAGCAGTTTAGAGATATTTTCATTTGCATTTTACGTTATTTAAACAATTTATTTTGCAAATAAATATTTCATAGAGTTATAGTATTCTGAGTTAGCTTCGTAACGAAATAAAGAAGTTATACTAATGATTTTTTTATGATTTATAATGAATTTTATAAGGTAAGGTGTACAGTAAATTTCAGATTTGTCGTATCCGCTTTTCAACGACGTTTCATGTATAAACTATAATATTTTCAAATGTATAATATTATAAAATGCAGATTATACACTAATTAAAGATAACAATAAGAAATATTACGACGATATATATTTTAAATGATATGGATGCAAACAGGTATCACATAATTGTAAAATGATAAACTAACAAGTGCGGAACATATAACTAAGCAATATGAAATGTAACTATTCAATTTGATGCAGTATATGATAGTATAGTGTGTAACAAGATATGTTTTCATGACCTAAATCTGAAATGATATGAATGGATGCAAACAGAACATCGAAAAGTTATAAAACTAAACATGGGGTGCATGATTTTAATACAGGTATTCCATTTATTAAAATAGATGCGTCTAAACTAATGTAGCATGTAATTAAGATTGGTTTGCATGCCCTAGATCTGAGATGCACTATACAAATGTAAACGGAACGTCGAAAGGTTATAATATGAAACATAGGATGCTTGATTTAAAATACAGGTGTGATATTTATTTAAATAGGTATATAATGAGTTATATAGCATGTAGCAAAATTAACTTGCCTAGACGGAACAAGAACGGATGTGTACGGAACGTCCTTCATCGACGAAATATCGCGACGCGCGCACGGTACACGGAACGGTTCCAAACAACGCACGAGGGTGTACGTTCACTGAATCACTCGGATCGTCAGCAACGAGCACGGCTCTGGCGGTGATCACCGGAATCAAGAAACAAGATCAAGAAAAAGAAAGAAGAAAGAATAAGAAGTAAGAAGAAGAGGTTGTGTATTAAATAAGGAAAGAAAAATTAAATAAATAAAATATATATAAATATATATATGCAGAGGCGAGAGAGAGAAAGGGGTTGTTAGTTTCTTAGGAAATTAGATTTAAAATTTTAAAAGATTTTTAGATTTAAAATTTTAGATAAGAGATTTCAGTTTGTTAAAGAAATCGTATGAAAATATTTAAACTAAATTTTAAAATTAAATAAATTGAATTTTGGCGGGATACAAAAATATTTCAAAACGCGCCAGGGTCGGGTCTAAAAATTCAAATTTAAAATACGAAAAATGTGCGACTTTCAAAATTCAAAATGATTGCTCAGGTAACGAAAATGCATGCCCCCAAGAAAGGATGCATGTACATGCGCGTAGCCATCCAAACACGTCCGTTTCACTAAACGGGACAAGAACAAGATGCGCGGATGCTACCACGGGGTTAGGGGTATCATGCAGGCTATGAAATGCAATTTTAAATTATTTTACATGACCTAAAATGTTATATGGTAAAAGATGCAATGCCAGGTAAAATGCCAATATGCAGTATACATGATATGCACGTGTCTATGTAACAAGTCAGGGTAATCTATAAATATGAATAAAATAGGTTCAAGCAAGCGGGTCGGGTCGAATGCAATGTAAAATGTAAAAATACCATTCGCACCCAAAACCCGTTAAATCAAGAAAATAACACAGATAAGTAAATGTGGGAACTAGAATTTGTATAAATGAACTCGGTTGTTACACTCCCCGTCAAAGAAATGATTTGACTCGGGAGTAGGTCAACTCATCAATCACTTACAAGTTCTCTCGACTCGTAAGGAAGAAAATTCTCTTCTGAGATCCTTACGACTCTCAAGAAAAAACACACTTAGGAATCCTCACGATTCATAAGGAGAAATTACGCTTACGAGATCCTCACGGCTCGTAAGGAGAAATACCTTTATGAGACCCTCACGGCTCATAAAGTTGAAAAGTGTTAGGTGGCAGATCTTAACCCTGTCTCCCAAGCCATCATTGCCTCGCAGAGAGGTCAAGGTTGTAGGGTTCCTAGGCACGCTAATGAAGTCTCACAAGGCATCAACCATGCCATTTTCAAATTTTACGGGTGCCGAGAAACCCTAATACGGATCGTTGACTAGAGTTTAGGCGAAATACGAAACTAGTTAACATCTTAACTAAAGGAGAGAGGCTACAACCTTTGTAGATCCGGTTCTCCACTTCCTTAGCTCCACGTAGACGTCCTCTCGCTGTCCTAGTCGGATCTCGGACTCTCGCATCGGTTTCATCGAAGAAATGAGCGGAATAGTCGTCGGCTACGATGCCGAAGATGATCTACGTCGAGGCTTCACAAGAACAAGCTCCGACTTCACCAAGTTGTGAAACTTGTGAAGAAAACACCCAAAACAACTTGGCAAGAGATAGAGGATGAAGAAATAGGAGGTGGGTTCACTTTAGAATTGGATTTCTCACTTGATTTCCTCACTTGCCATTGATGAGGCAAGCTTTCTTTATCTTGATGAAGATGATCAAGAAGTAGAAAGAATATGATAAGTGTTAATTAAAAAAAAACAAATGAAATACTTATCATATACTAACCTTAGTTGAGTGTAGAGAATAGACCATGGTTACTAGGAAGGGTTAGGATTAAGCATGAAGACAAGAATGGTTACAAAAGTCAAAGTTTCATGAAGCTTCAACTAGAAACAAATAAAGCCACCATTCTCATCAAAATCCTTTCCAAATAAATAAATAAATGAATAAGCAAAACCCTAATCATCAACTTAACCATGGTTTAATTCTATACACTTAACCAAATAAGCATGTATCATCAAATATGATACAATCATGTGCATAAAAGTATATCACATATACAACTTACACATCCAAGTAAGAAAATCCATTTGAAGTGAACCAATACTAGTTAATGCAAAGTAATATATCAAATATATAATTATACATTAAATCATTAAATCAACACTTGATTTAACGATCCGGTCATATCGCATATAACCGACTAGTATCCTATGTATCGGCTTATCGAATCAATCCTTGATTCGATATCTAGGTTATATCGCATATAACCAATCGATACATTCATCGCGAGAATGAAATACGGTATCACATACACGCATTATTCTCGGTCCTGCACATATCTCATATGCGCTCCTATTTCGTTTCGCTTGAGCCATGAAACCTCTGTGTAGGACTCTGAAGACTCGTCAATATGCCGGTAGCAGATGATGATCATATCAAGCACCCACAAGCCGCAAGCGGTCTGCTAAACGTAACGGCCATCCGGGTATTGAGCGATCAGAAGATCGACGAGCTAGCCCGCTCACACTCCTGTGAATCCAACCAGTAACACTTACCATACAGTCCGGTCTGTTCGTCTGATATGTCGCATATCAAGTCTAGGGGTGGTAAACGTCAGACCCCAGTAACCGATAAGTCGTGCCGATGTGAGGCTCATAACGGGTCGAGAAACTACTGGTAACACTTACCAGCAAATCTCTGATCAGCCCTGGCCAGGGACTTCCCTGTTACGGCCAATCGAGCACAGCGCAACATCAACCCCCAATACCGGAAGAGACGAAACCCCTCCTATCGCTCATTGCCTCCATGTGACTCGGGACTGTGCCCAAAGACCACCGTTTTGCACGCGCTCATGGACGTGGTAAGGTGGAGATCAAAGCACAGTGGGAATCACACAAGACTCTATGACGATCTCGGGTCTACAGACTAACCTGCACAAGTGTCACCTGAGAACTGCCATCTGACGTAAGGTACAATACCATCTGGGAGTTCTCGGCGAGTCCGTCCAGTGTACCAAGTCTCCACTGAGCACCCGTATACCATCTCTGATGTCAAACACCAATGGATATGGGATCATCCATCGCCCATCTCATGGGTCGAGAAGCGTATACGCTAGTCTACACTGGTATATCGATGCCCCGTCTCGATACACCCACGACTAGGGACCTTGAAGGATGTACTTATGGACTACCATGTCCCTACTAGTATGATCTGCATCATAGTCCAGGTAGTCAAGTACACATCCTAAGGGCTTTACCAACATGTAACTATAAGACAGTTTAAAGAGACAAGTGTACATGTTAAGATAAAGAGTAACCAGATAGAATACTATCATATCGAGCAAGAAAGACATCTCTATATATGTCCAAGCATCCAATATAATATACATCATCTGTACAATACTGGCCTCTAGGGCATACATACAACTAACAATCTCCCACTTGCACTAGGACCAGCTGCTGTAGTATCGCATACCGAGCATCCCGAAGAGTCTCTCAAACTGTATCTGGGGAATGGCCTTCGTGAGTGGATCCTCCGTGTTATTCTTCATGTCAACTCTCCTGACCTCGATCTCCCGGCGATCAACTATCTCCCGGATCAGGTGATACCGCCTCAGAATATGCCTGGATCGCTGATGGGACCTGGGTTCCTTGGCCAAAACCACCGCTCCATTGTTATCGCAATACAAAGGTATTGGATGCTCAATGGATGGAACCACTCCAAGTTCAGTAATGAACTTCTTGATCCAGACAGCCTCTTTAGCAGCATCGTTGGCAGCGATGTATTCAGCGTCCATCGTCGAGTCTGCCACGGTTTCCTGCTTGGAACTCTTCCAGCTAACCGCCCCTCCGTAAAGGGTAAAGACAAAGCCCGACTGCGACTTAGAGTCGTCCTTATCACTCTGGAAGCTCGAATCGGTAAAGGACTCCACTTGGAGTTCTCCGTTACCATACACCAAGAGTATCTCTTTAGTCCTTCGTAAGTACTTGAGAATGCTCTCCACAGCTGTCCAGTGATTCTCTCTAGGATCAGCCTGATACCGGCTCACTACACTTAGTGAGTATGCAACATCGGGTCTGGTACATAACATCACGTACATGATAGAGCCTACTGCCGAAGTATAGGGTATCCCTTGCATGCGGGCTCTCTCCAAATCAGTCTTGGGAGACATCTCTTTGGAGAGAGTGACTCCAGAGATCGTGGGTAAGTTCCCACGCTTGGAATCTTCCATACTAAACCTCTTTAGTATGGTGTCAATGTACCTGAATTGGGACAATCCCAAAATCTGTTTGGATCTATCTCTATAGATCCTGATCCCCAATATGCAAGAGACATCACCAAGATCTTTCATTGAGAATCTTTGTGATAAGAAGAGCTTGACCGATTGCAGCATAGGAATATCATTTCCTATCAAGAGTATGTCATCCACATACAATACGAGGAAGACAACCTTACTCCCTTCTACCTTCTTGTAAATACAAGGTTCATCTGGGTTTTTAACGAAATCAAACTCTTTGATAACGACGTCAAAGCAGATGTTCCAACTCCGCGATGCTTGCTTTAATCCATAAATGGATTTAAGCAGCTTTCACACCTTCCCGCTGCTCCCACTGTCTACGAAGCCCTCTGGCTGAGTCATGTACACGCACTCTTCTAAATCACCATTTAGAAAGGCGGTCTTAACATCCATTTGCCAGATTTCGTAATCATGATATGCAGCGATGGCAAGCATGATCCGGATGGATTTAAGCATAGCCACTGGAGAAAAGGTTTCGTCATAGTCCACACCTGGTCTTTGACGAAAACCCTTTGCAACAAGTCTAGCTTTGAAAGTCTCCACTTTCCCATCTACACCAAGTTTTTTCTTGAAGATCCACTTGCTCCCAATAAGTTTTACCCCTTCAGGAGCAACTTCCAAAGTCCATACTTTCTTGGTGTACATGGATTCCATCTCGGAACACATAGCATCCAGCCATTTTACCGAGTCCCTACTCGTGATGGCCTGCTCGAAGCTAGTTGGGTCATCATCCTCCATGATGCAATCCTCGCTCCCACCATCCATGAGAAAACCGTAGTATCTCTCAGGTTGGCGAGGAACCCTACTAGATCGGCGGAGAGGCTGGGGTTCGTCGGGTACTACTGAATCCTCTAGTTCCACTAAATCTTCAGTTACGGTTTGTGTGTCTAGAACTTCTTCCAGCTCTACCACTTTGCCACTAATTTCTTTTTCAAGGAATTCCTTTTCTAAAAAGGTGGCATGTTGAGCAACAAACACTTTTTGTTCCTCACTGTGGTAGAAAAAATACCCATATGAGTTCTTTGGATATCCCACAAACTTGCAAAGAACTGACCGTGCCTCGAGCTTGTCCGGATTTTGTCTTTTGACATAGGCTGGATAACCCCATATCTTAATTCGTTTAAGATTTGGCCTCTTCCTACTCCATATCTCATATGGTGTGGTAGGTACAGATTTAGATGGAACTTGATTCAATAGGTATGCTGCTGTCTCCAGCGCATATCCCCAGAAAGAAATAGGTAACTCAGCTGTGCTCATCATAGAGCGCACCATATCTAATAGGGTGTGGTTCCTCCGTTCTGATACACCGTTGTGCTGTGGTGTATATGGAGGAGTCAGCTGAGAGAGAATCCCATTCTCTTTTAGGAAGTCCAGGAATTCATTGCTCAAGTATTCACCTCCTCGATCAGATCGAAGGATTTTAATACTTTTTCCGGTTTGGTTCTCGACTTCTTGTTTATATTCTCTAAATTTCTCAAAAGCTTCTGATTTGTGTTTCATCAAGAACACATATCCGAATCTAGAGAGATCGTCAGTGAATGTAATGAAGTACGAAGAACCATCCCTGGCATGTGTAGACATGGGACCGCATACATCACTATGTATTAGTCCCAAGAGTTCGGTAACTCTTTCTCCGTGTCCCGTAAACAGAGTTTTGGTCATCTTGCCTTTGAGACATGACTGGCAAGTGTCATAAGATGAAAATTCAAACGGATTTAAATATTCATCTTTATGCAACTTAGCTAGTCGTGTCGCATTGATGTGACCGAGTCTACAATACCACAAGAAGGATTCGTTCAGTTCAAAACTCTTCCTCTTATGTGTGTTTGTTATACTCAGAACTGTTGATTGATTTAGAACATAAATGCCATTGCACAACGTGCCTGATCCAACCAACTTTTGGTTACGGAAAATGTTCATAACATCATCCTGTAATACAAAATTATATCCCTCTTTACTCAACAAAGAAACCGATATAATGTTGCATATCAGGTTCGGCATGTAATAGCATTCGTTCAGAACCAATGTATTACCAGTTGGTAATACAAAGTGATATTCTCCGACAGTCTTAGCTGCAACAATTGCACCATTTCCAACTCTAATGTCTTTATCACCTTCTCCAAGTTCTCTACCTTTCCTAAGCCCATGTAACTGATTACATATATGGGATCCTGACCCGGTATCCAATACCCAGGACGGAGAACAAATGGAGAAACAGTTCTCAGTAACGAACACACCCGAAGAAAATGCATCATCATGTACTTTCTTCATTCGGGTGGCATGGGAATCCTGGTATTCCCCTATATCCTGTTCAGTCCTATAACTCTTATAGGAAAGAACGGAACCAACGTTCCCCAGCACAGTATAACATGCGGGTTCGGTCAATACATCCATATTATTATCTTGATTAAGGCATGAACTGGTCGCTACCTAGAGAGAGAGAAGAAAACACTTTAGCGTATGCTCGTGCAAGATCAGATTGGTTATTATCTTATCTAATCAGGATGGCTCCCACTGGTTTTTATCAAATCTTCCTTCAAACCCTAAAAGGAAAGACTAGCCGGGATTAATTACACCCTACAACTTCGTCGATCTTTCAGCCAGGCCAGTGTCGGTACTTTGAGGGAGGTTCCCCGTGCTTTCACACGGACCTAATTAAAGTAAACCTCATTTTCCCAGAGGCGTAACCCCGTTGACACTTTTCTAGACACCTACTTGATCGGCTAATTGTAGTGTGCAAAACTCTCCCAGGAGTAACTCTTACTCACAGTGGGTATCGGGATCCAACTATCTCATAGAAGGTATGCAATCTCATTGCAAATTTCAACACTTGAAATTCCCGATAATATTTTGCCCCAAACGATCTATGACCTTGACAAGGTCAACAAACCATAGACCGTAAGTCAAGTTCAACCCGTCATTTCCTGATTGAATTAAACCCACCCGCACGACCCTTGACAAGGTCAACAAGGCCGTACGACTACCCTAATCCAATCTGCATCATATGCAAAAGCAGATAAATACTGGTTAGCTACCGCACACTGCGTCTTGACAAGGTCAACAAACGCAGCACGAATACTAAACAGGACTTATCTGAAATGACGGAGGGCTACGACAGGTTTTTCTGAAAACCTATTGCGTAATGAACTTGATATCGTTGTAGAATCAAATAAAGTTTTAAAATGGAGTGATTTTGAGGCTTTTCTAGTTTTGCTAAAGGGGTCACTCCCGGTGAAGGGATCGTCGGCCCTTTCCTCGTCGAATGAGGTGCGGAATATATCATATATATCACTGTGCAAAGCAGAAACTATAGAAGCAATCAAAAACAAACCGAGTGTGTAGCATCTGCCAGTTATTGCTAAAGGAGTCATTCCCGGTGAAGAGATCTCGGTCCTTTCCTCATCGAATAAGGTGCAGGGTATATCATATATACCGCTATGCAAAGCAAGAACTGTAGCTACCTGTTTTAATTTTAAAATTCGATTCTACAACATCTTAGGTTTCTTTTCTTTCATTAATCACATTAATGAAGTCCCATCATTTAAGTCACCTAAACATCACAGATAAATACGACGTACACTTATGCCATCCGCATTCGCCTGGATGTCCCTTCGTGCACCGTTAGGTTAGGTAACTAACGACAGAGCAGGGCAGGGCTAGTGCGGGTGCAAAACATAAGTAACGTCTATATAATATATCATATATACTATATACTTTATCTATCACAGAACATCACATGATCACATCACAGATATCGCAGCAGAAGAAACATATGAAACATTGGATATACTAGGACGTCCGTGTTTTCAATACGAGCCAGTATAAAACACGGATTCCACGGTCGTGATGAATAGCCAATCTCACACCCCTAGACCCCTACGAGAGCGGCAAGCAACCCTACCAATTCTAGGGTTAGGAGACCCGGACTCGACTCCTCGAGATGGTCTCCCACTGAACCCTAGAACCCGGTTACTTGTGCTCCCCTCCTTGGGTCTATCCTAATGCGGAAAAGTAAATAATATACAAAAGGTGACATCTTCTGCAACCTGGAAGTGCCCCAAATAAAAGAATATATCATACAAGTTTTTACATGAATGAAAATGAAAAACACTCATCTCACATAAAAAACCCCGGCTATTCAAACACGATGATCCAATATAACATATCCAGCAACACATAACATCACATGTCATCAACGTAAGTAAGTATGCATACACCGATTGTCGTCGACGTATAGCAACGACAATCAGCAATACCACTACATACTACACTTACGGTCACAGAAAAGAAAGTGTAAAACTACAACAGTTGGAATCCGCAACTTCTTTAGACATCGCACGCCTAATGAAATGAAATACTTAGACATCACATGCCTAACAGTTATAAACCCCGCATTTTAGTCTCATTATCGAAAACTCTTTTCAATATCAAATGAAACTAAACCGCTAGATTTATAACATTCATTCAGTTATCTCATAACTGTTTGTGAATTCCAATTATTGTATCCCATTCCGGATAAATAGAAAATATTAAACTTTCCGATCGAACATTCGAACACCCAAGTTTTCCCGAAACCGTTCAACACATGAAATAGGTTCAAAGACATTCACTTCATGCCTCAGTACCAACGGTCCAGCCATAGAAGGGTCAAGCCAACGCTTCACATGTGGCACGCCGTACTGCCCCAAATCCGAAGGTTCAAAGGGCAGTTCAAGACGATCACATAATCGAGTTAAGGTTTGTTGTCTTCTAGAGGGACCATCGCGTTACTTGCACTACTCAGAACGTCCTTAAACCACAGAAAAATCCAACACTTGGAAATTTTCCGGCAGGGGAAAAGTGGGTATTTATATCCGGTCGAACTTTTTAACATATTCTAAAGTTATCCGGAAAAACTCATAGACAAAGCTTGATAATCCGATCGAATCCTCGATTCCCAATACAACCCCAGAACACTCAACTCTTGAGTCAAATTAAAAATTCCCAGAAAACTCAGCATAATAAAATAGGAATTACTGTGCAAAAATAGAATGGTGACGTCATTAGATGGCCGCGGAACCGCCGCAGAAGCCAGGCTTCTGCCGCGGTTCCGCCGCGCTATGGACGATTTATGAAGAAAATTTTGCACCGTAATTCTTAGAATTCCCTGCTGAATTTTTTAAGCATTTTTAATATGGAAAAATCCTAGTTTTTAGAAAAAGTCCAGAGAGCATATCGGGGATTAGGGTTTCGGTTCGATCGGGTTTCAAACGTCGTCTAGACTTCGCCTAAGGCTCTAGCTAGACTCTGATACCACTGTAGGGTTCCTAGGCACGCTAATGAAGTCTCACAAGGCATCAACCATGCCATTTTCAAATTTTACGGGTGCCGAGAAACCCTAATACGGATCGTTGACTAGAGTTTAGGCGAAATACGAAACTAGTTAACATCTTAACTAAAGGAGAGAGGCTACAACCTTTGTAGATCCGGTTCTCCACTTCCTTAGCTCCACGTAGACGTCCTCTCGCTGTCCTAGTCGGATCTCGGACTCTCGCATCGGTTTCATCAAAGAAATGAGCGGAATAGTCGTCGGCTACGATGCCGAAGATGATCTACGTCGAGGCTTCATAAGAACAAGCTCCGACTTCACCAAGTTGTGAAACTTGTGAAGAAAACACTCAAAACAACTTGGCAAGAGATAGAGGATGAAGAAATAGGAGGTGGGTTTACTTTAGAATTGGATTTCTCACTTGATTTCCTCACTTGCTATTGATGAGGCAAGCTTTCTTTATCTTGATGAAGATGATCAAGAAGTAGAAAGAATATGATAAGTGTTAATTAAAAAAAAACAAATGAAATACTTATCATATACTAACCTTAGTTGAGTGTCAAGAATAGACCATGGTTACTTGGAAGGGTTAGGGTTAAGCATGAAGACAAGAATGGTTACAAAAGTCAAAGCTTCATGAAGCTTCAACTAGAAACAAATAAAGCCACCATTCTCATCAAAATCCTTTCCAAATAAATAAATAAATAAATAAATGAATAAGCAAAACCCTAATCATCAACTTAACCATGGTTTAATTCTATACACTTAACCAAATAAGCATGTATCATCAAACATGATACAATCATGTGCATAAAAGTATATCACATATACAACTTGCACATCCAAGTGAGAAAATCCATTTGAAGTGAACCAATACTAGTTAATGCAAAGTAATATATCAAATATATAATTATATATTAAATCATTAAATCAACACTTGATTTAACGATCCGGTCATATCGCATATAACCGACTAGTATCCTATGTATCGGCTTATCGAATCAATCCTTGATTCGATATCTAGGTTATATCGCATATAACCAATCGATACATTCATCGCGAGAATGAAATACGGTATCACATACACGCATTATTCTCGGTCCTGCACATATCTCATATGCGCTCCTATTTCGTTTCGCTTGAGTCATGAAACCTCTGTGTAGGACTCTAAAGACTCGTCAATACGCCGGTAGCAGATGATGATCATATCAAGCACCCACAAGCCGCAAGCGGTCTACTAAACGTAACGGCCATCCGGGTATTGAGCGATCAGAAGATCGACGGGCTAGCCCGCTCACATTCCTGTGAATCCAACCAGTAACACTTACCGTACAGTCCGGTCTGTTCGTCTGATATGTTGCATATCAAGTCTAGGGGTGGTAAACGTCAGACCCCAGTAACCGATAAGTCGTGCCGATGTGAGGCTCATAACAGGTCGAGAAACTACTGGTAACACTTACCAGCAAATCTCTGATCAGCCCTGGCCAGGGACTTCCCTGTTACGGCCAATCGAGCACAGCGCAACATCAACCCCCAATACCGGGAGAGACGAAACCCCTCCTATCGCTCATTGCTTCCATGTGACTCGGGACTGTGCCTAAAGACCACCGTTTTGCATGCCCTTATGGACGTGGTAAGGTGGAGATCAAAGCACAGTGGGAATCACACAAGACTCTATGACGATCTCGGGTCTACAGACTAACCTGCACAAGTGTCACCTGAGAACTGCCATCTGACATGAGGTACAATACCATCTGGGAGTTCTCGGCGAGTCCGTCCAGTGTACCCAGTCTCCACTGAGCACCCGTATACCATCTCTGATGTCAAACACCAATGGATATGGGATCATCCATCGCCCATCTCATGGGTCGAGAAGCGTATACGCTAGTCTACACTGGTATATCGATGCCCCGTCTCGATACACCCACGACTAGGGACCTTGAAGGATGTACTTATGGACTACCATGTCCCCACTAGTATGATCTGCATCATAGTCCAGGTAGTCAAGTACACATCCTAAGGGCTTTACCAACATGTAACTATAAGACAGTTTAAAGAGACAAGTGTACATGTTAAGATAAAGAGTAACCAGATAGCATACTATCATATCGAGCAAGAAAGTCATCTCTATATATGTCCAAGCATCCAATATAATATACATCATCTGTACAATACTGGCCTCTAGGGCATACATACAACTAACAAAGGTAGATTTTCTACATGCCACACTCTCCTAAGTCAAACATCGACAAGAAAGGAAACAATCACTTACGAGTCCTCTCGACTCATAAGCAAGAAAAACTCTCTCGTGAGATTCTTACAACTCTCAAGAGAAAATACACTTAGGAATCCTCACGATTCTTAAGGAGAAATTATATTTACGAGATCCTCGCGCCTCGTAAGGAGAAATACCTTTATGAGACCCTCACGGCTCATAAAGTTGGAAATCCTTAGGAGGCAGATCTGAACCTGACTCCTAAGTCATCGTTGTCCTACAAAGAGATCAAAATAGGTTATCCACAAAATGCATTTACTAAAAGGGACACACCACCATGAAGCAAAATATGTCTTCTATTCATGAATCAAAATGAATACAAAGTACAATTTATGAAAGAATCAAAAAATACACTCATTCAGGAGTATGTACAAAAGAAGAACAAAAAAAAACATATACATTGTCTTCAAGACGGCGGACGATTTAATAGAGTCGTCAGTTCATCCTTCTTCCGCCGGGTCTCGGACTCATATTTTGTTATTGCAATAAGACGGGCCTCTGCTTGAGACTGTTGGGCCTGGTACGAGGCGAACCGACTTTCAAGCTCTTTTTCGGTAACTTTGTGAGCTTCAACCATCTCGCGAGTAAAAATGATGGCTTTATCAATAGCTACCACCTCCCTGATAGCTTCTTGAAGCACCCGCCAGATTTTATATGCATGAGTGGTCTTAGTAATTGGCCATGCACCGTTCGATACATCCTCGCAGACTTGATCTCAGAACGCGCTGATTTATAGACGACACAACGAGGATGCTCGCACCTAAAAGAAATTCCCAGGGGTCAAGTATAGCGCTCATGTACTCAGGCGGGATGCACGTGCGAATATATGACGAAAAGAAAAAAAAAATCAGTAGAAAAGCATTCAACAGCCAATGATAAGAGGGATACATTGATTTAAATATACTACGCTACAGGGAAAAGATCACCAAACAAAGGATCGATGATACAAGGGTTAACAAAACAAAAAACAAAATTCTCCAGCTCCCTCTCTGCCTTCTCCAACACATCGAAGCGACGGTTTTCGCGAGGAGTTGCTCCCCACCGATTCGCGCCATGCTCATCGGCGAAAGAGGACATGACAGCCCGCCGAGTTCTTATCTGACCCAATAGATGGATCGAGCAATCCTTCAGAGCTCGAGTAATCAAGCATGCCTCATAGAAACACTCGATCTTGTCCTCCACCGTATCGAGGGTTGCCAGGGTCATCTCTGCCGGATAAGGAGGAATATCGGTAAGTACGGATGAAAAGATCATCCGCGGCCAAATGGAACCCATAAGAAGGGAAGAACCCCTATGAATTAGGAGTTCATACATCACCAATTCGCATTCGGCATCGGTGAGAAGTGGATCCACTAGCCGCGCAGCAAAACGAGGAATCATCTCCTCGATGGGCACCTCCCACGGTTGCCGACGAGCGTGGGGGCGGTTGCAAGCCATAACACTTGATCGGTTTCTCAAAGATGATCACCTTAAGGTCTAAATGGGTTTTTCTTTGAAGAGAGAAAGAAAAGCACGGCTTCAGTTTGTAAAGGGGAGCATTCAATGCTATGCACAGAAAATGTTGTGCATGGTGGAACTATTCCCAAGTATCGGAAAAAGGGGAGAGCGTTGGAAATGAAAGGATGTGACTTGTTGAAATCAGTGTAGGAGACGAAGCGACCCATCAAGCAGTGCCTCACGCGCCAGACACGTGAGCACCAACAACAGTGTGACAGAGCTTAATAAAGAACGCATGTAAACATAAAGAAGGGAGAATATGAAAGAGTGGAGGCACTGCTGAAGAGACCCCTGCATTTATAGGACATGATGGGAAACGGTTCATCTTCCCTGTTCCCTAGGCAGATCCAACGGTCACAAAAGTTACAGCATTGCACTCACATGCAAACATATGAGAACAACGATGTGGGGGCATTTGTTCCCTCATAAAATACAAAGAAAACCCCCAATGGGGCATCACGTGCACACACGTGATCGGGGGTCACGTGCTTACACGTGATGGCTTCCTAAGGACTCAGAAATGATAAGAATTGAATCATAATCAAATGGGGTCACATGCCCACAAGTGATGGGCCTTTAAACCCATTGAAAGGAATTAAAAGGTATAATAAAACAACAAGAAACAAAACCCAATGGGGCATCACGTGCCCACACGTGACCAGGGGTCACGTGCCGACACGTGATAAGTTCCCAAGTTCTTTAAAATAACAGAATAAAATTCTGATTAAATGGTTAATCAGTGGGTCACGTGCCACCACGTAATAGGGTCTTAAAACTCTCTGAATTAGTGGAAAGAAAACCCTAAATGGGGCATCACGTGCCAACATATGACAGGGGGTCACGTGCCAACACATGATGGGTTCCTAAGATCTCTGAACTAATAGAATTAAATTCTAATTAAATAGTCAATCAGTGGGGTCACGTGCCAACACGTGATAGGCTCTTGAACCTTCTGAACTAATAGAATTAAATTCTAATTTAGGGAAATCAAAAACCCTAATGTTTTCCTAGATCTTTCCAAACAAAAAGATTGCGCTCTGTAAAGTGGAGCACCGTTGGATTAAAAATCTAATGGTGATTAAAAATCACCAATTTATAGAAAGATTATATACAAGGAAAGATTTTACTAAAATCTGCCAGGAACAACAACAAAATATCTTTTGGATTAAAAATCCAATGGTGAATAAAATTCACCGAGTGATCTAACAGATCATGTTGGTTATAAAATCAATAAAAATTTTCAATGAAAGATTGAAAAAAAACAAACTGATTCTTTTCTTTCTCCTATAAATAGGAGCCAAGAAGAGAAGAGAAAAAAGAGGATACACAACAACATAAAGAAAAAAGAAGAGAATTTAATTCTCCAGAGAGAAAAGAAGATCTCTTCAAAAAAAAAAGAAACCCTAGGTAAGAAAGGGAAAGAGATCATTCTATAAGCTCCCATAAAATAAAAGAGAATTTAATTCTCAAACTAAGAGTTTAACTCTTCTATATAAGAACTTAGTTTTTCCTCTGGTTGAAGATCTGCAGAAGCAGATCTTCCCATAAGTTGAGAATTTAATTCACATCGGGGAGATTCTGTCATGCAGATCAAAAACCTAAGGGAGGACCTAAGTTCAGAGAATTTTATTCTCCCACAAAGCACATAGGAATTTAATTCTTCCAACAAAGATAGGGTTTAATCCTTAATATAAAAACTTAGTTCTTCTTCATGGTAATAGATCTGCAGAAGCAGATCTTCCCATAAGTTGAGAATTTAATTCTCATCGGGGAGATTCTGCCATGCAGATCCAAAACTTAGAGGGAGAATTGAGTTTAAAGAATTTAATTCTTTCGAACATATAGGAATTTAATTCCTCTAAATAAAATTAGGGTTTAACCCTATAAAAGAATTTAATTCTCAAAAAAAGGATCTAACTCTCCATGCACGTAAAAGAAATCGGTACCCGACCTGAACACGTATGCCCACGTGACTCCCCTCCTCAGTGATCAAAAGAGAACGAATGAAATTGGGTCACGTGCTCCCACGTGACCCTTGAATAAACTCCTCAAAATAAGAAGGGAAGAACAGATTTTGGGCGCCCTCACATGTCCCCATGTGACCCCCATCCTGTTAATATCCAGTGCATGAGTACCCATCACGTGCCCACACGTGATGGCCATGAAGACTAAAAGTGTTTAACACTTATTTGAATATTCAGAGAATAAAATAAGGGAAGTTTGGGCCCAACACTCAAGTGCCTCACGTGACCCCACGTGAGTGCTTCTTTTTTTAGTGTTTAACACTATTTTGTGCGCTGCATCCTAAGTGTTTAACACTATTTTATGCGCATCACGTGGGAGCACGTGATAGCCGAGTGTACTCTAGTATTTAACACTACATTCGAGCCAATCTTAGCTCAAATTAGTTAAGTCTTCCAGAGGCGGTACCCTTTTTTTTTACTAAACCTCAAACACACTTTTGTCTTCCAAAATTGGTCATCTCATATAACATTCAAAGTAATTCCCAGAGCCCTCTCAGTCAACTTTGGTTCGAGGGTATATCTTTTCACATCTCTAATATATGTCGTTGTAATTCTTCAACGTCTTCAGAGAGGTGGTGGGTCCCGATGGCCAATAACTATCTGGTGCATTTCCAAACCCATGTTTACATCTGAACTTGGACCGCAATGTCCCTAAACTAAACAATAGAGCCCAAATGCTCTTTTGTTGGATCTAAATGATCCTGTTAAGTAGATCTTAGTCTAAATTTAGACTAACGTATCCTTAACAAACATTTAAGTTGATCTTAACTTCAAACGAGATTAACGATCCTTAAATCAATCCAACTACAGATCCCCCAACCAATATTGGTTCGAGGGTACATCTCTTCACTCCTCTGATATTTGTCGTTGTAATCTTTCAACGTCTTCAGAGAGGTGACGGGTCCCGACAACCAGACATTCCACGGACTGTGGGGTCCTTAAACTCGTGGACTATGATGTTCTTAAACTTTACAGACTATGACGTCTCTAAACTACCATGGACTGTGAGGTCTTTAAACTCATAGACTATGAAGGTCTTTAAAGTTTACAGACTATGACGTCTTTAAACTATGGACTATGATGTCCTTAAACTTTATAGACTATGATGCCCTTCAACTTTGGACCGCAATGTCCCTAAACTAAAACAATAGAGCCAAAATGCTCTTTTGTTGGATCTAAATGATCCAGTTAAGTAGATCTTAGTCTAAAATTAGACTAACGTAACATTAACAAACGTTTAAGTTGATCTTAGTCTCAAATGAGATTAACGATCCTTAAACCCAACCCAAACACAAATCTAA
Organism: Agapanthus africanus; assembly: GCA_030015575.1. Taxonomy (NCBI): domain Eukaryota; kingdom Viridiplantae; phylum Streptophyta; class Magnoliopsida; order Asparagales; family Amaryllidaceae; genus Agapanthus; species Agapanthus africanus. The sequence continues at coordinate 496,440,720 of CM057347.1, read as the reverse complement.
GAAAATACGGATTTGGACTAATCCACGCCCTACAGGCGACAACATAAATTAATCTCCGTAAACATTCCACGGGGAACCAAAAATAAAATGAACACACACGACACGAAGTAACCATCTGGAGAAGGAGAAAGTGGTTACCGCGATGCGGTAGCGTAATTAACTGTAGGGGATTGCGCCTGCAGAGAAGAGCATCCCCACAATCAAAAACCCTTCAACGAGGGGGAATCTGACGAAGTATGCTACATCAGCCGCATCCGTTTAAACCTTCGATATATGGTGTCATAAATCAACTTGGTATCTTCGAAGAGGTGGACGGATAGCACCAAATAGTATCTGCCCCCAAAATTCAGGCCGGACGTCCCAACGTCCCGGTCGCGTCTTTCGGCGGAGAACAGGGAAAACACAAATTTACATATAACTATCTTCAACTTATAAAACCTTTTTCTATAAGAAGTGTATTTAACAAATCTTTGCAATTGCGCCTCTACAACCCACTTGTTCCCGCCAAAAATTTCTGCACAAAAGAGGCCAAGGTATCAAATGACAACGATACGCTTAAGAAAATGTGAACCAGTATTCTCCTGGCTGTATTTTGACAAACTACCGAATGAGAAACGGCTAAATTCGGATGGTATCGAAAGCGTCTCGAAAAATCCTTCGATTTGATATATTATGGGCCTCATAATTCATCCAGGATCAAAAGTTATGAGGCATCACGTGCCCACACGTGATCGGGCACCACGTGCCCACACGTGACCATTTACAGGCAAAGCCTGTAGACACTGAATAAAAATAAAATAATAATTGGAGGGGTCACATGCCCACACATGACAGGCCTTTAAACCCACTGAAAAGGATTAAAAGATATAATAGAACTGCAAGGAAAGATCCCAATGGGGTATCACGTGTCTACACGTGACCAAGGGTCACGTGCTGACACGTGATGATTCCTGAGCTCTTTAAAAAAAGTAGAATTAAATCCTAGCTAAAAGCTTAAACAGTGGGGTCACGTGCTCACACGTGATAAGTATCTAAACCTTCTGAACTAATAGAATTAAATTCTAAATTAAGGGAAATCAAAAACCCTAATATTTATTTAGATCTTTCCAAACAAAAGAGAACTAAGCTCTGTAAAGTAGAGCACCGTTGGATTAAAAAATCCAATGGTGATTAAAAATCACCAATTTATGGGAAGATTCTATACAAAGAAAGATTTCCCTAAATTTCACCAGAAATAACATACAGAATATCTTTTAGATTAAAAATCCAATGGTGAATAAAATTCACTGTGTGATCTAAAGGAACATATTAGTTATGAAAACAAACAAAATCTTTCAATGAAAGATTTGCTAAACAAATTGATTCTTTTCCCTCTCCTATAAATAGGAGCCAAGAGGAGAAGAAATATAGAATTTTGGGATCTTGCAGTTTTCCAAAGGTAAATAGCAGAGAGAAAAGAAAGGAGAATTTAATTCTCAAGAAAGAAAACCTAGGTGAGAAAGGGATCAAAGCTTCAAAACTTCAAAAAGAGAATTTAATTCTCAATCTAAGAGTTTAACCCTTCTGTAAAAGAACTTAGTTCTTCCTCTAGTTGAAGATCTGTAAAAGTAAATCTCCCCATAAGTTGAGAATTTAATTCTCATCGGGTTGAGATTCTGTAATGCAGATCCAAAACTTAAAGGGGGAATTGAGTTTAGAAAATTTAATTATCCCAAAACAAAACTAGGGTTTAACCCTATATGAGAATTTAATTCTCTCAATTTACAGGAATTTAATTCCTCCAAAATGAAACTAGGGTTTAACCCTATATGATAATTCAATTCTCCTAAAATTACAGGAATTTAATTCCTTCAAGATGGACAAAACTAGGGTTTAACCCTAATTGAGAATTTAATTCTCTCAAATTCACACGAACCTGATTCCTCCTAAAATTAAATTAGGGTTTCATCCTATACAAGAATTTAATTCTTTTACATATATAGGAATTTAATTCCTCTAAAAAAGAAATTAGGGTTTAACCCTACATAAAAATTTAATTCTTTCACAATAGGAATTTAATTCCTCCATAACCATAATTAGGGTTTAACCCTACAGAGAATTTAATTCTTAAAAATAAGGAGACTTAAAAGATCTCCATGCATGCAAAGAACTAAGATCACGTGGCCCCACGTGACCCCTGAAAAGATCCCCAAAATGAGAAGGAAAACGCGTTGAGGCAATGCCTCACGTGCTCCCACATGACCTTTAAAACCAAGAGAATAAAAACAAAAGAAATGTTGGCCCTGGGCGCTCTCACGTATTATCACGTAACCCCTAATAAATGCTTTAACAAATCAGTGCATGAGAGCTTATCACGTGCCCACACGTGACGGCCAAAATTCAAAAAGTGTTTAACACTTATTTGCATAACAAAGTAAAAGGAGATCTGGCCCCACCTTTGGGCGTCCTCACGGTTCCCTTTCTTATCTAGAGTTAAACACTAATTCAAGAGCTTTATTTCCAGTGTTTAACACTAATTATCTTTTAGTGTTTAACACTAATTTGAGAATCCTATTTCCAGTGTTTAACACTGTTGTCTCCTAGTGTTTAAACACTAATTCGAGAGCTTTATTTCTAGTGTTCAACACTACTGTTCTTTAGTGTTTAACACTACTTTTAGCCAAATTGGCTAATTTTCCAGAGGCAAAAGACTCCCCCTCAACTGAATCTCAAAATTGAGTAAAATTCAGAGTTATAATGTTCAATGCTCAGTCAAAGACCAAAAATGTTACCAAAGCCTTCAAACTCTTGTTTAGCATTGCTAAATAATGTGGGCTTGAACCCAGACAAGTGTTAATGGTCCAACAAAGAACCAATATTTTCAATCTAATTGGACTTAGCCCAAACTGGCCATAAGTCCTCAATTCAGATTTAACTGAGCCAATGAGCTCATAATCTAATTAATTGATCTTAGTTCCAAATTGGACTATAGATCGCTTAATCCACTTTGGTTCGAGGGTACATCTCTTCACTCCTCAGATATTTGTCGTTGTAATCCTTCAACGTCTTCAGAGAGGTGACGGGTCCCGACAACCACACATTTCACGGACTATGATGTCCTTAACCTTGACTGTGAGGTCTTTAAACTCACGGACTATGATGTCCTTAACCTTGACTGTAAGGTCTTTAAACTCACGGACTATGATGTCCTTAATCTCGACCGTAATGTATTTAAACTAATATTGGACCAAGATGTCCTTAAACTAACAATGGACCAATATGTCCTTAAACTGGTAATCGACCGCAATGTCCCTAAACTAAACAATAGAGCCCAAACGCTCTATTGTTGGATCTAAACGATCTCGTTAAGTTGATCTTAGTCTAAAATTAGACTAACGTATCCTTACCAAACGTTTAAGTTGATCTTAGTCTCAAATGAGACTAACGTATCCTTAAACCTAACCCCCAAACCCAAATCTAAGAAAATACGGATTTGGACTAATCCACGCCCTATGGGCGACAATATAAATTAGTCTCCGTATACAATCCACGGGCAACCAAAAACAAAACAAACACCCACGACACGCAGTGACCATCTAGAGAAGAAGAAAGTGGTTACCGCGATGTGGTAGCGTAATTAACTGCAGGGGCTTGCGCCTGCAGGGAAGAGCGTCCCCACAATCAAAAACCCCTCACCATGAGGGGGAATCTGATGAAGTCTGCTATATCGGCCACATCCGTTTAAACCTTCGATACACGGTGCCATAAATCAACTTGGCATCTTCGGAGAGGTGGACGGATAGCACCTAATAGCATCTGCCCCGAAATTCAGGTCTCGACGTCCCAACGTCCCGGTCGCGTGTTTTGGCAGAGAACACCACTATTGGGGACCCCCGTTCGGTATGGTGCGGATTATCGCGCATCCTCAGGCCTAGTAGAGCGAGATGCAGACCTCCTCACGGAGAATACGATCTCGAAAGATTTTTAATACATTTTTCTTTAGAAAATGTGATTTCTAGTATAAATAAAACTTATATTTTTAATAAATAAATATATATATAATTAATATCAAAATATCTATTTTTAATATTCATAATATTCCACATTTCTAAAATTCAAGAAAAAACATCCTATTTACAAGAAAATACCATACAGTTCCAATATTTTAAATAAATACCTTATACTTTAAAAACCAGGTCATATTCACTAGAAATTTCACATTGAATAAAAGAAACATCTATGAAAACTCTAAATACGATAATTAAATGCTTGAGATGTATTTTGAAATTATACCAAGCTACAAACAACATCTTTAACAATATAATACAACTTTAAAATTTACCTTCTTCGTCTGTCTATTCTGTCTCTACTTATTCTTTGGGATTTACCGAACGATTGTTCGCTGACGACATTCATATTTCTCTTCTTCTTTGGAATGTTGTCAGGAGGGCCCGACGCTGAGAAGTACTTGACCAGTCAGGAGCATTTGGAGCAGGCCCCTGAGCAGTACACTAAAGACCCAGAGCTGTAGCCACTTGTACTTATTCCATTTTCATTTATGTTATGTCACTGTTTAAGCATTGCTTTCATTCCATGTATCTACTTTTCATTGTATTGTAAAAAGAATGTTTAATAAATAAAGTTGGTATTCATTTACATCTTGTCTCTTGTGTATTTATTTTATATTGCTTAGATACGCTTAGCGTGTTTACTTCTGAGTAAATACGTCGCGTGACCCATCGCGTCCTCTTCCCGTACACTGGGAAGCGGGGCATGACACCACCTTTTTACGAAAAGGGATTTCATGAAAAACAAATCTATGGAAATGAGGTAGAACTGGAAGGAGTTCCAGCTTTACAAACTAGGACTGATGATTCAGTGGAACCAAAGGATTCAATAGTCTCCAACGAACCTCAACCTCTCCATGAATCTGGTAGGGTTCCTCGTCTACCTGAGAGATACAACGGTTTCTCGGTGACAGTGGGAGCGAGGATTGCACCATGGTAGATAATGGCCCAACTGGGTTCAGGCAGGCCATCACGAGTAGAGACTCTATGAAATAGCTGGATACCATGCAATCAAAGATGGAATCCATGTACACCAACAAAGTATGACTTTGTATGTTGCACCTGAAGGGTTAAAACTCATCGGAAGCAAGTGGATCTTGAGAAGATTCTTGGTATAGATGGAAAAGTTGATACTTTCAAAGCTAGACTTGTAATAAAAGTTTTTCATCAATAACCAGGTGTGGATTATGATGAAACCTTTTCTCAGGTGGATATGCTTAAGTCCATCAGGATTAAAGCAGGCATCACGAAGTTGGAACGTCTGTTTTGATATGGCAGTCAAAGAGTTTGACTTCATCAAAAAGGTAGATGAATCTTGTATATACAAGAAGATTGTACAGAGTAAGGTTGTCCTCCACGTATTGTACATAGATGGCATACTCTTGATAGGAAAGTGTTTCCTATGCTACAATCGGTCAAGCTCCTCTTATCACGAGGATTCTATATAGAATATCTGGATGATACCTACTATATCTTGTGGATTATGATCTATGGTGATAGATCTAAGTGGATGTTGGGAGTGTCCCAAATCCAGGTACATTAACACCATACTAAGTATGGAAGATTCTAAGCATGGTGGTTCGCCCACTTACTCAGGATTCACTCTCTCCAAAAGGAAGTCTCCCAAGACTGATTTGGAGAGAGCTCGCGTACAAGGGATACCCTATGCTTCGGCAGTAGACTCTATCATGTATGCGATGTTATGTACCAGACTAGATGTAGATAACTCACTAGGTGTAGTGATCAGGAATCAATCGGATCTTGGGAGAATCACCGGACAGCTGTGGAGGACATTCTTAAGTACTTGAGAAGCACTAAAAGAATGTTCTTAGTTCGAGCTTCCAGAATGATAAAGTCGACTGAAAGTCAGTCACAGGCATTGTCTTTACCCTCAGTGGAGGGACGGTATGTTGGAAGAGTTCCAAGCTAGATACCGTGGCAGACTAGATGATAAAGGCTGAATACATCGCTACCAACGATGCTACCAAAGTGGATGTCTGGATATTTTTTGTTCATGAGATGAACATGGTTCCTATCATTGAGCGTCCAATAATTGCTATTGTGACAACAATAAAGTTGTGGCTTTGGTCTAGGAACCCCGGTCCTATCAGCGATCCAGACATATTCTGAGGCAGTATCATCTAACCAAGAAGATGGTTGATCTTCAGGGGATCGAGGTTAGGAGAGTTGACGCGAAGGATAACACGGCGGATCCACTCACAAAGGTCTTTCCCTAGAGAGGCTTTTATGGGACGTCGGGTATGAGATACTACAACAACTGGCCCTAGTGCAAGTGGGAGATTGTTAGTTATATATATGCCCTAGAGGCCATTATTGTACATGTGATGTATATTATAGTGTATGCTGGGACATATATAAGGAGGAATTTCTTGCTCGACATGATAGTATGCTATCCGGTTGCTCTTTATCTTAACATGTACACTGATTGTCTCTCTGTTACATGTTGATAAAGCCCTTAGGATGAGGACTTGACTACCAGATCATACTAGTGGGGAAAGGGTAGTCGGTAAGTACATCCTTCAAATGTTTCTAGTCGTGGGAGTATCGAGACGGGGTATCGATATACCAGAGTAGACTAGCATATAGCTTCTCGACCCATATGATGGGCGATGGATGATCCTATATCCATTGGTGTTTGACATCGGAGATGGTATACGGGTGCTCAGTGGAGACTGAGTACACTGGACGGACTTGCCGAGAACTCCTAGATGGTATTATACCTATCGTCATATTGCAGTTCTCTGGTGACACCGGTACAGGTTAGTCTGTAGACCCGAGATCGTCATAGAGTCTTGTGTGATTCCCGCTGTGCTTTGATTTCCACCTTACCACATTCAAAAGATCATGCAACACGGTGGTTTTTGGGTACAGTCCCGAGTCAAATGGAAGCAATGAGCGATAGGAGGGGATTACGTCTCTCCCGGTATTGGGGGTTGATGTTGCGCTATGCTCGATTAGCCATAACAGGAAATCCCTGGCGAGGATTGCCGAGATCTACTGGTAAGTGTTATCAGTAGTTTCTCGAACCGTTATGGACCTTGCATCGGCATGACTTATCAGGCTATTGGGGTCTGGCGTTTACTACCCCCAGGCCGTGATATGCGACATATCAGACGAAGAGACCGGACTGTACGGTAGTGTTACTGATTGGATTCGTAGGAGTATGAGCAGGCTTGCTTGTTAATCTTCTGATCGCTCAATACCCGGGTGGCCGTTACGTTTAGAAGACCGCTTGTGGCTTATGGGTGACTGATATGATCACCACCTACTGCCGGCGTATTGACGAGTATTTAGAGTCCTACACAGAGATTTCCTGGCTCAAGCGAAACGAACTAGGAGCACATATGTGATATGTGCGGGACCGAGATTAATACGATATGTGATACCGTATTCTATTCTCGCGATATGTGATATCGGTCGGTTATATGTGATATAGCCGGGTTATCGAATCAAGTGTTGATTCGATAAGTTGATTCATATGATATTTGTCGGTTGTATGTGATATAGCCGGATTATTAAATCAAGTGTTGATTTGATAATTTAATATATAATTATATATTTGATATATTAACTTACATTAATTAATATTTGCTCACTAAGTATTTCTTTTACTCACTTTGTGCTTTAGTATATATGTGATATATATTAATGTACATTTTTTTCTCATGCTAGATAATACATGCTTCATGGATGTATGAGACTTACACCATGCTTATGATAATCTTGGGTTTTTATTTATTTAAGAAATTCAAACTTGGTTGGAATTTTGTCATGTCTAGAAGCTTGGAGAAGCTTGTTGAGCCTATTGACTTAGTCCACTAGTTTTGTTTTGCTTAAAATATTTATTAATACAACTATTATGATTAGCCATGGTTTAGTCTCTACATGAGTTAGTATATGATATTAACTCACTCATGGTTGCCATTCTTACTCTCATGAGATGAGATTCATTCACCATTCTTCTTCTTCTTCATCTCAAGAAAGCTCACTAGCTTTTCTTGAGGTGAAGAAATATTGTGAGAAAAATATTTCTAAAGTGAGCAAAATTCCTACTTCATCATCCTACACTAGACTAGCCATTTAGCTTAGGGTGTTTGCTTCACTAATCTACCATTAGTGAAGAAGTAGCATGAGCTTAAGTCTCCTTGACGTAGATCATCTTCGGCCTCGAAGATTTCGAGCAAGCTTGTTCATTTCTTCATGTGAACCCTTACTAGAGTTCGGGTGTTCACTACTTGGAGCGAAAGGACTACTACACTGAGTTTTAGAAGTGAAGGACCGGTCTACAAAGGTTGTATTCATCATTCACTTAGATGTAAAGTTGTTTACATTCTCGTCTCGCCTAAATCTCTAGTTAAGATTCTAGGGTTAAGGTTATTTAACACGGCAATTTTTGAAAAACGGTATGGTCGATGCCTCCCAAAACCTTGTTGTCGTGGTAGGTAACCCTGCAGTTTGCAAAGTATCAATGAAATAAAATTTTCTAGATTCTCCAACGTCACAACATCCAAGATTTTAGCGCACAATTCTCTAAAAAATCAACAAGGTCATTGATTACTAGACCAACCGATTCGGGAAGGGAAGTTCTGAGGGCTAATGGGAGAAGGTGCTCCATAATAATATGGTGATCATGACTTTTCAGCCCATCGATCTTGCCTTTCATAATTTTTATTTTCTTGCTAAATGATCCTGAGAAACCTGTGGGAACTATTAAATCATGCAACACCTGCAGGAACTTTTTCTTCTACGGTTGTAACATATGATACACGGTATTGGGAATTACAAACTTTCCTGGTTTACCCGCTATCGGTTTAGGATGAAATTTACTTTTAGTTTCCCAGTCCTGAAGATCCATCCGAGCACGGAGGTTGACTTTCGATTTTCCGTCTTTACAAAGAAGCAAGTTGAGTACGTGCTCAGATACCCCCTTCTCTATGTGCATGACGTACAGACAATGACGCACTAAATTTTTTGACCAGTACGGAAACTCATAGAAAATGCTTAACTTATTCCAGTATGGTGGTTTGACCTGTTTTGCCGGATCTATTCCGAAGGTCATATTATTATAACCATCCCACTGAGCAGTCACGTCCTCTTCGGACAATGAAGCTGGAGGCCTAAGAAGCTCCTGATGACTATTAAAGTGAGCAGCGTCTAATCTGTAGAGGTGGTCTAGTGGCAGGAAACGCCGATGACCGCAATAACAAACCTTCCTGCTAAAATTCAACCATTTCGATATTGTATATTGATAGCAATAAGGGTATGCTTTGTGACCATATACGGACCAACCTGATAGCATTCCATACGCAGGAAAGTCATTAATTGTCCACATTAAAGCCGCACGCATTGTGAAGGTTGTGTCTGTGTTTGCATCATAAGTCTCTACACCATCAATGAATAAAGATTTTAACTCATCGATCAGAAGTAGAAGATAGACGTTGATATTGTTTCCTGGTGAGTTTGGTTCGTCAATAAGAAAAGATATCATAAAGTGGGATTGATCCATAACCAACCAAGACGACAAATTATAAACTATCATTACAACGGGCCATATGCTGTGGCTTCCAGCCATATAGTTGAGCGGACAAAAACCATCACTAGCAAGTCCGAGCCTGGCATTGCGTTGATCACTACTTAATATTTCGTGCCTCCTATCGAAATCCTTCCATGCCGGTGAATCTCTTGAATGGCTCATTTTTCCGCCTTCACTTGGAGCAGCACGGTGATACCAAATCATTGCCTTGGCAGTTTTCCTGCACCTGAATAGCCTCTACAGCCTCTGTGTTATGGAAAAGTACCATGCTATCATGACAGGTATATCGGGCTTCTTATCAGATTGTTTCGGCTTATACCTAGCATCTCTGCATGTTGCTCACTCTTTCAAATCTGAATTCTCTTTCAGGTACAACACGCAATTTTTGGGACATGTATGAATCTTCTCACTTCAAACCCAAATAAGACATCATCTTCTGGGTTTCGTACCAGCTATCGGGCATGTTATTTCCCGGGGGTATAGAATCTTTCATGAACTTCATAAACATCATGAATGACTTGTTGCTCCATCCATTTAAACACTTAATCTGGAAAAGTTGGACGAACCATGATAGGGTGGAATACTGAGTATTCTCATAAATCGGTCTTCTAGCATCATTCATGAACTTTTCATACTTATCCGCACGCGGTTCTTGACCGGAAAGAATGCCATCTTTGGTAGGAATACTATCACCGAAGGCAGGCTATACCATATACTCCATTTCTTCTCCTGGAAAGAAGTTACCGTCTTCTACTTATTCTGCTGCATTACCGTCTTCTCCTTCTTCTTCTGCCGCATTACCATTTTCTTCTTGTCCTTCCCCGTGATATAGCCAAGTTGTATATAGTCTAATAAAAACATGTTTAACGATGTGAAGCTCTACAATTTCTACCTTCTGCCAGAACTTATTCCCATATCTATCGCACAGACAAAGAATCTTCTCTAACACAATCTTATTATATGCGCATGCAAATTCAATGAAAGCAGCAACTCCTGCAACGAACTTAGATTGCATGCGTTGTTGCCAATCCATGTACATCCAGTCCTTAATTCTGATGTACCCGTGGGCCATGTTAACCCCCAATTAACCCGGCCCTATAACCCTAACCCTAACCTTATTTTATGTTACAACCTAGTTCATTTATACCAATTCCAGCTCTCATATTTCCTTAATTGTGGTATTGTCTTGATTTATCGGGTTTTGGGTGCGAATGGTATTTTACATTTTACTTTGCATTCGACCCGACCCACTTGCTTGAACTTGTTTGATTCATATTTATAGATTACCTTGACTTGTTACATAGACACGTGCATCTCATGATTAGTCCATACTGGCATTTTATCTGGCATTGCATCTTTTATCATATAACATTTTAAATCACGTAAAATAATTTAAAATTACATAACATGGTCTGCATGGTACCCCTAACTCCGTGGTAGCATCCGCGCATCTTGTTCTCGTCCCGTTCAGTGAAACGGACGTGTTTGGATGGCTACGTGCACGTACGTGCATCCGTTCTTAGGGGTATACATTTTCATTACTTGAGCATTCATTTTGAAATTTGGAAGACGCGAATATTTTTCATATATTAAATCTGAATTTTTGGACCCGACCCGGGCGCGTTTTGGAATACTTTTGTATCCCACCAAAATTCAAATTATATAAATTTTTAAATTTCGTTTAACCTACATTTAACAGTTCCAGAATATATTTTACCTAACTAAAATATTTTTCTAAATTAAAATCTAACCTAATAAATCAAACCTCTCTTTCTTTATTTACCTGGCCCCACCTTTCTCTCCCCGCTCTCTTCTTTCTCTCTTTCTCTTTCTCTCTCCCCACTACAAAACAATTTTATTTCTCCTCCCTGTTCATTTCTCTCTCTCTCACATCTCGATCTCTCTCCATCTCTTTCTCTCTCATCTCGACCTCTCCCTATCTTTGTCTCTCTCATTCTCTCTCTTTCCATGTCTCTTTCTCTTTCTCTCTCCCTATCTCTCTCTCTCTTTCTTTATACATATAATTCTTTTTTTTATTATTAAAACCCAATTCATTTTTCCTACGTCCACTCATCTTCTTTCCTTTCGCTCATCGCCTTCGCCCTCCCGCTCACGAAACCCTAACCTCGCGTGAGTCGCGCCCTCGCCTCGCCGTCGCTACTCCGACCCCGTGGCTTCACCGACGACCTCCGCCACCGTTCGCCCCTTCTTCCTCCCATCCTCTTCTTTCTTATTTTCTCCCCACTCGAACCCATAACTAGCCCCGGCCTCGCCTGCCCTCGTCGCCATCGCCAACCACAGCCGACAACCTCCTTCACCTCTTCCCTCTCCCTGCTCACCTCTCTCTTCACCCAAGCCCATGCAAACCCACAACCTGCATGAGACTCGAACCTTAGAACCGATCCGAGCCCTAAGAACCCGATCTTCACCTTACCTCGCTCCTACACCTCGCCGCCGGTGAAACCTCTTCGTCAACCTATCCTCTGTCAGCTCTCACCACCCCTTCTCCTCTCTCCTGCACCAAGAAACCCAGAAAACATAACCGAGCACCCATCCCAGCAAATCTGCGACCCTCGCTTCCCTCGTCACCGGAACTCCGACCTCGCCGTCGTCTCCATGACCTCGTCTCATCTTCCTTTCCCACATCACCTCTGACCCTCACCTGTGTACCAAAAACCCTACACACCCCGATCCCCGACAATCATGAAAACCCCACTATCATCGCCATGGATCTCACCGTCGACGGCCCATCGTCGTCGTCGTCGCATCCATTGCCTTGCCTCTGGATCCTGAACTCAGCCCCAGCTCTTTTCGAGCCTTCTTCTACTTCTTCTTCTTCTTTCTTCTTTTTCTTTCACTTCTCTTTCTTGATCCATATTTCCCGATGATCGACGGACCCATGCCGCTACCGACGATCCGAGCAACCCTGTAGGCGTTCCTAACCAGCATGGTCACTCTCTTGCATTTCCTGGTCCTGTTCCGTACGCGCGAGCGTGCATCGAGACTTTTACCAACATTGGACATTGTCGTGCGTATCCGTATCGCGATTCATCGAGGCAAGTTAATCTTGCTACATGCTAATTAAATTATTATATACTGATTTAAATACATATCATGCCTGTAGAATAAATCTAGTTCCACATGTTTCATTTTATAACATTTCGATGTTCCGTTTGGACCCGTTTGCATCATTTTAGATCTAGATCATAAAACTAAGCTTGTTACATAATAGATTACATTACAACGCACCTATACCAATATTTATATCACATAGTGCTTATTTGTACATTCCATAGTACCTTTATAGTTATAACCTTTCGGATACCTATTTGCATCAATCCCGTCTAATATACATATAATTGCATCCATAGATCACTTGAATATATAACATTGTAATATTGACACCCCATATTTAATAAATTGCATCATATTTAGTATTGGAACTATAAACGTAACCTTAATCGATAATTGTACATCAATATGTTTGAATCATATCTATTTGCATACCACATCACACTATTCCATTTTATTGTTACATTGGTACCCCATACTTGTTTTGTGTACCCACGCTTATTATAGTTTGATTATGAGCACCCACGTGATACTTGTGCACCCCATGACATGACATGATACACTACTACTTGATACGACTTGATACCGTGCACTTCTTGACATGATTGGATCTATACACACTACCTAACTTGACCTGATGTACCACAGCTTGACCTGTTACCTGATCTTGTTACTAATACCAACAACCTTGACATGTTGTCCCTACGGACATTTCCTGTTGTCTATTCAGACAAACATGTACCTGCTTGATCCTGTGTTGGCATTAGCTCCAGATTTATTAATACCTGACTTGAACACATAACTTGGGGGTATGGGGAAATCAATGATGAAACTGACTTATAACTCGACAGTTCGATACCTTTACTGATCAGTCTTACGGGCTAGGCCAGCCCCGGGGTGATACTGCTGACATCACTCATCATTACATACTACTTTTTATTGCCTAGCGGCACGTCTCGGATTCAGCCCGAGAATCTTCACTGTGGTCCCGGGCACGCACGGGATACTATTGAGTTACATCGATGATTCATCAAATTGATTTCGAAAACTTGAGAGTAGTTAACCCAGTAGACCAGTTTAGAATACTCACTGCACATCACCTGTGCTTTACCCTTCACTGTCACTTTTATATTATTGTTATACCTGTTTTACTGTTCATACTCGTGCCTGCATGTCTCGTTACCCTCTGATTATATTATTATTGATGTTATGACGCACTGACGTCTGAGTTTTGCATCGCCCAGATCCTCTACCTTTATCGCAGGCTGATCAGGAGTACTTCCGTCGTTAGGCCAAGCAATGAGGATCCAGCCAGTATCCTGTTCTACTTTCCAGGTGTTTAGTTTATTGAATCTATTGCTTCCGCATAATATTTTATTCTTGACTCGTTTATTTTGGCTTATGGACATGTGTTAGATAGTTTATTATTGTTCTTGATATCTCTACAGCCGTAATATGGCTGTGGAGGGATATTTCCTATCCATAGGTAGCATGGTTGGCTCTGTCACGTTCTTATCTTAGCGCACTCTGGGAAGCGGGGCGTGACAGGGTTTGTTTGGTATCAGAGACATAGGATCTAGGTTAATCGGGTTTGATTCTTTTGTAGTTGGGTATTGGACCCAATACACGAATCAGAATACTCGTGATTAGGAACATGTCCTGCCACTTTGCCATCTTGCCATTTTTTGAATCTTAACTTCCTCCTGATCCTTATCTTGATGATATGCAAACCTCTTTGCATCTCGGCTTGAAACATTTTGGTTCCTTATTGTTTCCCCCTGTTCCTTTGATTCTGATACTAAGATTTGAGCGACTTGAGTGGAGTTATGTGATTGTAACTATGAACTGCAACATGGTTACAATGCGGTACTCTATTTAAGTAACTTGGAGTCCTGGTCTTGATTCATTTCTTTGTTTCATAGTCGTTCTATTACCTTGGTTCTCTCCGTTTCATTACTTACCAGTTTATGTTTTGCAGATTTCTTGGTAATCGATACCGGCAGTTATGAAGTTGTCTTGGAAATTGATGGTCTCACTTTCCATGCTCACATTGATTGTAGGGCAAAGAAAGTGATTTTCCAGATTCCCGGACATCCGGAGTTTGTTTTTGCTGGAGGTAGCAGTTCTGTCGGGTCAATCGAGTTTAGGGCTAGGCCGACAAATAATGTTCTTTCGTCGATGGAAGTTGATAAGGAAGAAACGCCAGCTGTAGTTTGAGAGTTCATGGACGTGTTCGAGAACATCTCGGGTTTACCACCAAAACGAGATGTAGAGTTCGCGATCGATCTTATTCCTGGTGCAGCACCAATCTCAAAGGCGTACTATCTAATGGCGCCAGTGGAATTGGAAGAAGTCAAGAAGCAGGTTACTGAATTACTTGAGAAGGGTTGAATTCGCAGCAGTAATTCACCTTGGGGAGCTCCAGTTCTTCTAGTCAAGAAGAAAGATGGCACAAGGAGGATGTGCATCGATTATCGAGAATTAAACCGGGTGACTATTAAGAACAAGTACCCGATCCATCGCATTGGCGAATTGTTTGAGCAGCTTAGTGGCGTGAGGGTATTCTCGAAGCTGGATTTACGGTCCAGATATCATCAGGTCCGAGTTAAATCAGAAGATATTTGCAAGACTGCGTTCCGAACTCGGTATGGACATTACGAGTATTTAGTGATGCCATTCGGAGTCACGAATGCACCGGCGATATTTATGGACTTGATGAACCGAATCTTTTCACCATTCTTGGACTAGTTTATAGTGGTGTTCATCGATGATATTCTAGTTTACTCGAGGAGCATAGAAGAGCATGCGGAACACTTGAAGATCGCGCTGCAGACATTGAGGCAATAAAGATTGTATGCTAAGATGAGCAAGTGCGAGTTTTGGCTTGAAGAAATGAAGTTTTTTGGGCATGTTGTATCCTGAGATGGAATCGCCGTTGATCCCGAGAAGATTGCAGCAGTTCAAGATTGACCGATTCCGAAGAACGTAGCCGAGATCAAAAAATTTCTTGGACTTGCCGGATATTACATAAGGTTCGTGGAGAATTTTGCTCGATTGGCTGAGCCTTTGACCAAGCTTACGCGAAAGGAAGTACCGCTCGTATGGACGGATAAGTATGCGTCATCTTTTGAGGCGTTGAAGCAGAGATTGATAACCGCTCTTATTTTGACCATACCAGACAGTTCCGGAGGATTGGTGATTCGCAGCGACACATCTGGGAAAGGATTGGGATGTGTTTTGATGCAGCATGGGAAGGTTATAGCCTACGCATCGAGACAGTTGAAATCCCATGAGAAGAATTACCCAACTCATGATTTGGAACTAGCAGCAGTGATTTTCGTTTTGAAGATTTGGAGACACTACTTATTGGGCGAAAGGATCGAAGTATTCACTGATCACAAAAGCCTGAAGTATGTGTTCACACAGAAGGAGCTTAATATGAGTTAGCGTAGATGGTTGGAGCTGATGGCTGACTACGATCTTGATCTTAAGTACCATCCGGGAAAGTTAATGTCGTGCCGAATGCGCTTAGTCGGTTGCCAGCAATTCAGATGTTGACTGCACAGAAGGAGCTTATGGAAGACTTTCGGATATTCGAGCTGGAGATTGTGCTACCGCATTCTTCGGGACAGTTGATGCAGCTGCAGGTATAGTCGTCGTTTATCGAGAATATTAAAGAAGCGCAGTCGAAGGACCCAAGATTGCAAAGGTTTTGAGAACAAGTTGAAGCTGGACTTCGAACGGACTTGTTAATTCATGAAGATTGTTCGTTGCGATATGGTAGCCGTTTGTATATGCCAAAAGGAGATATTCGCGAAGAAGTTATGAAGGAGGCACACAGTTCCGCGTATTCCGTACATCCAGGAGGCACGAAGATGTACCGTGATCTACGACAGCATTTTTGGTGGGAAGGCATGAAACGGGAGATTGCCCGCTTTGTAGCAAAGTGCTTGGTGTGTCAACAAGTTAAGGCTGAACATCAAAAGGTTGCTGGTTTATTGCAACCACGTCCGACTCCTCAATGGAAGTGGGAACATATAACCATGGATTTCATGACGGCTTTACCGTAGAGTCCAAAAGACAACAATGCAGTTTGGATGATTGTTGATCGATTGACCAAGGCAGCTCATTTCATACCATTTCGAGTTGGTCAATCAACGGAAGCTTTGGCAGAACGATACATGCAGGAAATTGAACTAGGCTAAGGAGTTCACCATCAAGCTAGGAACTAGGAGCTTGTGCATCTTGGAGGGAGATCATCCAGAAATCCTTTGTAGGTAATACCTTTAAGCAATGTAGGAATTAGTTCTGTAACTGGTTTAACGTTGAAATCGAATATCGATAAAATCGTATTTTTGGCAGAACGGTACATGGAGTACCAGTGGGCATCGTGTCCAACTATGACACCCGATTCTTATCGCACTTCTGGAGGAGTTTACAGGAAAGTTTGGGAACTCGATTGAAGTTTAGCACAGCTTATCATCCTCAGACAGATGGCCAGTCGGAGAGAACGATCCAAACTCCTGAAGATATGTTGAGAGCTTGCATGTTAGACTTCAAGGGTTCTTGGGAGGATCATCTACACTTGGTGGAGTTTTCTTACAACAACAGTTTTCAGGCGACCATTCAGATGGCTCCATTCGAAGCATTGTATGGTCGCAAGTGTCGTTCACCTGTTTGTTGGGACGATGTTGGAGAACGAAGATTGTTGGGACCGGATTTGATCGTGCAAACAGTGGAGAAAGTTAATACTATCCGGAATCATATGAAAGCGGCACAAGACCGACAGAAGAGTTGGGCCAATACATCGAGAAGACCTTTAGAGTTCGCTGTTGGTGATCTGGTATTCTTGAAGATATCACCGACTAGAGGAATGATTCGTGTTGGAAGTCGAGGAAAGCTTAGTCCTCGATTCGTTGGACCCTTTGAGATTTTTGAGCGTGTTGGAGAAGTGGTGTATCGATTGGCTTTACCGCAATCCTTGGCAAATGTTCATAACGTGTTTCATGTATCTCAACTCTGTAAATATGTTCAAGATGAAACACACGTGCTGAATCATTCGGAGCAGACTGTACGAGAATATTTGACTTTTGAGGAGCGACCGATGTCGATTGTGGATCGAAGGAAAAAGGTTCTTAAGAACAAGATTATCCCTCTTGTACTTGTTTTTTGGGGAAATCGCTCGCATGGAAAATCAACTTGGGAATGAGAAGATGAAATCTGGCAGAAGTTTCCACATCTATTCTTGTAGTTTCTTGATTGTTTATCCTTTATTGTTCTTGGAATTTCGAGGAAGAAATTCTTTTTGTAGTTGGGTATAATGTAACAACCTAGTTCATTTATACCAATTCCAGCTCTCGTATTTCCTTAATTGTGGTATTGTCTTGATTTATCGGGTTTTGGGTGCGAATGGTATTTTATATTTTACTTTGCATTCGACCCGACCCGCTTGCTTGAACTTGTTTGATTCATATTTATAGATTACATTGAGTTGTTACATAGACACGTGCATCTCATGATTAGTCCATACTAGCATTTTATCTGGCATTGCATCTTTTATCATATAACATTTTAAGTCACGTAAAATAATTTAAAATTACATAACATGGTCTGCATGGTACCCCTAACCACGTGGCAGCCTCCGCGCATCTTGTTCTCGTCCCGTTCAGTGAAACGGACGTGTTTGGATGGCTACGCGCACGTACGTGCATCCGTTCTTGGGGGTATATATTTTCATTACTTGAGCATTCATTTTAAAATTTGGAAGTCGCATATATTTTTCATATTTTAAATATGAATTTTTGGACCCGGCCCGGCGCGTTTTGGAATACTTTTGTATCCCGCCAAAATTCAAATTATTTAAATTTTTAAATTTCGTTTAACCTACATTTAACAGTTCTAGAATATATTTGACCTAACTAAAATATTTTTCTAAATTAAAATCTAACCTAATAAATCAACCCTCTCTTTCTTTACTTACCTGGCCCCACCTTCCTCTCCCCCTCTCTCTTCTTTCTCTCTTTCTCTTTCACTTTCCCCACTACAAAACAATTTTATTTCGCCTCCCTGTTCATTTCTCTCTCACACACATCTCGATCTCTCTCCATCTCTTTCTCTCTCCCTCTCTTTCTCATCTCGATCTCTCCCTATCTCTGTCTCTCTCATTCTCTCTCTCTCCCTTTCACTTTCTCTTTCTCTCTCTCTATCTCTCTCTTTCTTTCTTTATACATATAATTCTTTATTTTTTTAATTATTAAAACCCCATTTATTTTTCCCACGTCCCCTCATCTTCTTTCCTTTCGCTCCTCGCCTTCGCCCTCCCGCTCACGAAACCCTAACCCCGCGTGAGCCGCACCCTCGCCTCGCCGTTGCTACTCTGACCCTTTGGCTTCACCGACGACCTCCGCCACCGTTCTACCCTTCTTCCTCCCTTCCACTTCTTTCTTATTTTCTCCCCGCTCGAACCCATAACTAGCCCCGACCTCTCCTACCCTCGTCGCCATCGCCAACCGCCGACGACGACCTCCCTCACCTTCTCCCTCTCCCTGCTCACCTCTCTCTTCACCCAAGCCCATGCAAACCCACAACCTGCATGAGACTCGAACCCTAGAACCTATCCGAGCCCCAAGAACCCGATCTTCACCTTACCTCGCTCCTGCACCTCGCCGCCGATGAAACCTCATCGTCAACCTATCCTCTGTCAGCTCTCACCACCCCTTCTCCTCTCTCATGCACCAAGAAACCCAGAAAACAGAACCGAGCACCCATCCCTGCACATCTGCGACCTTCGCTTCCCTCGTCGCCGGAACTCCGACCTCGCCGTCGTCTCCATGACCCCGTCTCATCTTCCTTTCCCTCATCACCTCTGACCCTCACCTGTGTACCAAAAACCCTACACACCCCGATCCTCGACAATCATGAAAACCCCACTATCATCGCCGTGGATCTCGTCGTCGACGGCCCATCGTCGTCGTCGCATCCATTGCCTCGCCTCTGGATCCTGAACTCAGCCCCAGCTCTTTTCCAGCCTTCTTCTACTTCTACTTCTTCTTCTTTCTTCTTCTTTTTCTTTCTCTTCTCTTTCTTGATCCGTATTTCCCAATGATCGCCGGACCCGTGCCGCTGCCGACGATCCGAGCAACCCTGTGGGCATTCCTAACTAGCATGGTCACTCTCTTGCATTGCCTGGTCCTGTTCCGTACGCGCGAGCATGCATCGAGACTTTTACCAACATTGGACATTGTCGTGCGTATCCGTATCGCGATTCATCGAGGCAAGTTAATCTTGCTACATGCTAATTAAATTATTATATACTGATTTAAATACATATCATGCCTGTAGAATAAATCTAGTTCAACATGTTTCATTTTATAACATTTCGATGTTCCGTTTGCACCCGTTTGCATCATTTTAGATCTAGATCATAAAACTAATCTTGTTACATAGTAGATTACATTACAATGCACTCATACCAATATTTATATCACATAGTGCTTATTTGTACATTCCATAGTACCTTTTGATAGTTATAACCTTTCGGATACCTATTTGCATCCATCCCGTCTAATATACATATAATTGCATCCATAGATCACTTGAATATATAACATTGTAATATTGACACCCCATGTTTAATAAATTGCATCCTATTTAGTATTGGAACTATAAATGTAATCCTAATCGATAATTGTACATCAATATGTTTGAATCTATACCTATTTGCATACCACATCACACTATTCCATTTTATTGTTACATTGGTACTCCATACTTGTTTTGTGTACCCACGCTTATTGTAGTTTGATTATGAGCACCCACGTGATACTTGTGCACCCTGTGACATGACTTGATACACTACTACTTGATACGACTTGATACCGTGTACTTCTTGACATGATTGGATCTATACACACTACTTAACTTGACCTGATATACCACAGCTTGACATGTTACCTGATCTTGTTACTAATGCCAACAACCTTGACATGTTGTTCCTACGGACATTTCCTGTTGTCTATTCAGACAAACCTGTACCCGCTTGATCCTGTATTGGCATTAGCTCCAGATTTATTAATACCTGACTTGAACACATAACTTTGGGGTATGGGGAAATCAATGATGAAACCTGACTTATAACTCGACAGTTCGATACCTTTACTGATCAATCTTACGGGCTAGACCAGCCCCGGGGTGATGCTGCTGACATCACTCATCATTACATACTACCTTTTACTACCTAGCGGCACGTCTCGGATTCAGCCCGAGAATCTTCACCGTGGTCCCGGGCACGCACGGGATACTATTGAGTTACATCGATGATTCATCAAATTGATTTCGAAGACTTGAGAGTAGTTAACCCAGTAGACCAGTTTAGATTACTCACTGCACATCACCTGTTTCTTACCCTTCACTGTCACTTTTATATTACTGTTATACCTGTTTTACTGTTCATACTCGTGCCTGCATGTCTCGTTACCCCCTGATTATATTATTATTGATGTTATGACGCACTGACGTCTGGGTTTTGCATGGCCCAGATCCTCTATCTTTGTCGCAGGCTGATCAGGAGTACTTCCGTCGTTAGGCCGAGCAGTGAGGATCCAGCTGGTATCCTGTTCTACTTTCCAGGTGTTTAGTTTATTGGATCTATTGCTTCCACATATTATTTTATTCTTGACTCGTTTATTTTGGCTTATGGACATGTGTTAGATAGTTTATTATTGTTCTTGATATCTCTATAGTCGTAATGTGACTGTGGAGGGATATTTTCTATCCACAGGTAGCATGGTTGGCTCTGTCACGTGCCTATCTTAGCGCACTCTGGGTGTAGGGTTCCTAGGCACTCTAGTGAGGTCTCACAAGGCATCGAACATGCCAAATTCAAAAATTCTAGGTGCCGAGAGACCCGACTACGGATCGTTTGCTAGATGTCTAGGCGAAAATGCTAACTAGTTAACGCTTAACTATGAGATACGGAAATACAACCTTTGTAGATCCGGTCCTCCACCTCCATGGCTCCGTAATGAGGTCCTCTCCGCTGTCCAAATCGAAAACCCGGGCTCAAGCATCGGCTTCATCGGAGAAGAAGCGGGCTAGGTCATCGATGACGTGCCGAAGATGATCTACGTCGAAGCATCGCAAGATCAAGCTCTCACTTCACCAAGTCATGAAACTTGTGAAGAAAACACACTCTACTACTTGGCAAGAGGTAGAGGATGAAGAAATAGGAAGTGGGTAGACTTTAGTTTTGGATTTCTCACTCATTTCCAACAATCACCATTGATGGAGCTTAGGTTTTCTTCTTGAGTTCAAGGAGGAAGAAGAAGAAAAAGATATAAGTTATGATAAGAATAATTCTCAAAAGAATAATTAAATCATTCTTATCATAACATAACCCAAGTTAAGTGTAGAGAATTGACCAAGGTTAAAGAATGGTTAGGGTTAAGGAGATGAGACAAAAATGGTGACTTAATGAAAGCTTCATGAAGCTTCATGTTGAAAACAAAACTAGCCACCATTTTTCACTTCTTTTCCTTTTCTCATTTATCTTTTAAATGCAAATGAAAAGATAAATGAATGAATAAAAGAAAACCCTAATCATTTACTTAACCTAGGTTTAATTCATTACACTTAACAAAAAAGACATGTATCATCAAACATGATACAATCAAGTGCACAAAATCATATCGCATATGCAATGCGCACACCCGAGTGAGAAAATCCATCTTAAGTAAACCGATACTAGTTGATGCAAAGTAATATATCAAATATATAAATATGCATTAGATCATTAAATCAACACTTGATTCAATGATCCGGTCATGTCGCACACAACCGACTAGTATACAATGTATCGGCTTATCGAATCAACGCTTGAATCGATAACTAGGTTATATCGCATACAACCATTCGACACATTGATCGCGAGAATGAAATACGGTATCACATACACGCATTATTCTCGGTCCCGCACATATCTCATATGCGCTCCTATTTCGTTTCGCTTGAACCAGGAAACCTCTGTGTAGGACTCTAAAGACTCGTCAATACGCCGGCAGCAGGTGATGATCATATCAAACACCCACAAGCCGCAAGCGGTCTGCTAAACGTAACGGCCACCCGAATATTGAGCGATCAGAAGATCGACGAGTAAGCCCGCTCAAACTCCAGTGAATCCAACCAGTAACACTACCGTACAGTCCGGTCTGATCGTCTGATATGTCGCATATCTCGCCTAGGGGTAGTAAACGTCAGACCCCAATAGCTCGATAAGTCGTGTCGATATGAGATCTATAACAATTCGAGAAGCTACTGGTAACACTTACCAGTATATCTCAGTAACCCTGGCCAGGGATTTCCTGTTATAGCCAATCGAACACAGCGCAACATCAACCCCCTATACCGGGAGAGACGAATCCCCTCCTATCGCTCATTGCCTCCATGTGACTCGGGACTGTACCCAAAAACCACCGTTTTGCACGCCCTCTTGGACGTGGTAAGATGGAAATCAAAGCACAGTGGGAGCCACACAAGACTCTATGACGATCTCGGGTCAACAGAC
The DNA here is from genome assembly GCA_030015575.1 of Agapanthus africanus. Taxonomy (NCBI): domain Eukaryota; kingdom Viridiplantae; phylum Streptophyta; class Magnoliopsida; order Asparagales; family Amaryllidaceae; genus Agapanthus; species Agapanthus africanus. Next base: position 496,417,487 of record CM057347.1, on the reverse strand, counting down.
TACTCTGTACCAGTGTCACCAGAGAACTGCCATCTGACGTGAGGTATAATACCATCTGGGAGTTCTCGGCGAGTCCGTCCAGTGTACCCAGTCTCTACTGAGCACCCGTATATCATCTCTGATGTCAAACACCGATGGATATGTGATCATCCATCGCCCATCTGTATGGGTCGAGAAGGTACACGCTAGTCTACTCTGGTATATCGATGCCCCGTCTCGATACACCCACGACTAGGGACTTTGAAGGATGTACTTATGGACTACCATGTCCCCACTAGTATGATCCGCATCATAGTCCAGGTAGTCAAGTACACATCCTAAGGGCTTTACCAACATGTAACAGAGAGACAATCAGTGTACACGTTAAGGTAAAGAGTAATCAGATAGCATACTATCATGTCGAGCAAGAAAGTCCTCCCTATATATGTCCCAGCATCCACTACAATATACATCCTATGTACAGTAATGGCCTCTAGGGCATACATATAACTAACAATCTCCCACTTGCACTAGGGCCATCTATAGCAGTGGTTGTAATATCTCATACTCAACCATCCCATAAAAGTCTCTCTCTGGGAATAGGCCTTCGTGAGTGGATCCGCTGCGTTATCCTCTAAGTCTGCTCTCCTTGCCTCGATCACCTTAGAGATCAACCATCTCCATGATCAGGTGATACTGCCTTAGAATAAGTCTGGATCACTGATGGGACCGGCGTTCCTCGGCATAAGCCACAACTCCATTGTCTCACAATGGTAGGAACGTAGCTCATCTCATGAACTAATATACACCCAAACATCCTCTTTGGTAGCATCTTAAGTAGCGATGTATCCAGCCTTTATTGTCTAGCATGTCACGGTATCCTGCTCGGAACTCTTCCAACATACCGTCCCTTTACTGAGGGTAAAGACAATGCCTGCGACTGACATTCAGTCGTCTTTATCACCCTGGAACACTTCCAGTGATTCTCCCCAGGATCGATTGATACCATCTCACTACTACTAGTGAGATTCCTAACATCCAATTAGGTCTATCTCATAGATCCAAAATCCAGGATTTAGTAGGTATCACTTTGATCCTACACGGAGAATCTTTGTGATAAACGGAGATTGATCGAGCGTAGCATAAGAAATTCCTTTCTTATCAAGAGTATGTCATCCACGTACTCTACGAGGATCGTCACCATACTCCCTACTACCTTTTTGTTTATACAAGGTTCATCTACCATTTTGATGATGTCAAACTCTTTGACTAATGCATCAAAACAGATGTTCCAAGTCCGCGATGCCTGCTTTATCAGATAAAGCATCTTGCTCACGTTTCCGCTGCTCCCACTGTCTACGAGGCCCTCTGGCTGTGTACTTATAGACACACTCTTCTAAAATATCATTTAGAAAAGGAGTCATGGCACCCAACCGCCAGATATCGTAGTCATGGTATGTAGCCGTGGCAAGTAGGATCTGGATGGACTTAAGCATAGGTACTGGAAATGGTTTCATCATTATCCACGCCTGGTCAATGACGAAAACCTTTAACAAGTCTAGTTTTGAAAGTCTCAACTTTTCCATTTACACCAAGTAATCTTCTCAAGATATACTTGCTCCTGATGGGGATTTAACCCTTCAGATATAGCAACCAAAGTCCATACTTTGTTGGTGTATAAGGATTCCATCTCAGATCGCTAAACATCCAGCCATTCTTACAGAGTCTCACTCCTGATGGCCAGCTCGAAACTAGTTGGGTCATCATCTCATGATGCAATCCTCGCTCCCACTGTCATAGAGAAACAGAAGTATCTCTCAGGTGGGTGAGGAACCCTACTAGATCGGCGGAGAGGCTGAGGTTCGTTGGCATCTACTGAATCCTTTAGTTGTACCAAATCATCTGCTGTAGTTTGTATAGCTGGAACCTTTCCAGTTGTACATTACAGACCTTGCCTCGAGCTTGTCCGGATTTTACTTTTAGACATAGGCCGGACAACCCAAATCTTAACTAGCTTAAGACATGGGCTCTTCCCTTTCCATATCATATATGAAGTGGTAGGCTTTGATTTGATTCGAACCCTAATTCAATAGGTATGCATCTTCATAAGTGCATGACTCCCTAAGGAAAAAGGTAACTCAGTATTACTCATCATAGAGCACACCATATCAAATAGGGTGTATCTGCTCCGTCCCGATATACCATCATGCAATGGTGTATACGGAGGAGTAATGCTGAGAGAGAATCTCATTCTCCTTTAGAATAGTCCAGGAATTTCATGCACAAGTATTCTCCTCCCTGATCTCATCATAGGACATAATACTTATACCCGTATTTTGGTTCTCTACTTCTCGCTTATATTCTGTGAATATCTCAAAAGGTTCGGACTCATGTTTCAACAGGAACATATGACTGAATCTTGAGAGATTATCAGAGAATATAATGAAGTATAAAGAATCAATCTTGGCATGTGTAGACAGGGGACCTACATACATCAACATGTATCATCCCAAAAGTTCAACTAACTCTTTCTCTGTTTCCAATAAACAGAGCTATGGTCATCTTATCTTTGTGACATGACTGGCGAGTTTCACAAGATGTAAATTCAAACTAATTTAAATATGCATCTTTATGTAACTCTAGCTAGTCGGGTCACATTGATCTGACCTAGTCTACAATACCTCAAGAAGAATTCTTTCATTTCTGAACTCTTCCTCTTGTGTGTGTTCCATATACTAAGAACTGTAGTTTGATTTAGAACATTAATGCTTTTAGATAACGTGCCTGAACCGATCAACTTTTGATATAGGAAATGTTCAAAACATTATCCAACAATACAAAATTTTATCATTTCTTTACTAATAAAGAGACTGATATGATTTTGTATATCAGGTTCGGTATCTAATAACATTCATTCAGAATCAATGTATTCTGGTAATACAGGGTGACAGTGACCAACAGACTTGGCTGCAACACTTGACCCGTTTTCTACCTCATGAAACTTATCACCCGTTCTCAGTTTTTCTACCCTTTTGTAGCCCTATGTAACAGATTACATATCTGGGATCCTGATCCGGTATCATATACCAAGGATGCGGAGGATACTGAGAAACAGTTCTGTATAATGAACACACCCGAAGATGATGCATCAGCATGCACTCTCTTCGTTTGGGCGGCACGGGAAATCTGGTATTCCCCAATTTCCTGCTCTGTCTTATAACAATTATAAGTTGGAGCGGGACCAACGTTCCCCAGCTCAGTATAACAAGCGGGTTCGGTCAAATATCCATTTTATTATCTTGATTAAGGCGTGATATGGTCGCTACCAGGAGAGAGAGAGAAGAAAACACTCAGCGTGCGCTCTTGCAAGAATAGATTGGTTATTATTTTATCTAATCAGGATGGCTCCCACTGCTTTTTATCAAATCTTCCTTCAAACCCTAAAAGGAAAGACTAGCCGGGATTAATTACACATTACAAGTTCGCCAATCTTTCAGCCAGACCAGTGTCGGTACTTTGAGGGAGGTCCCCCGTGCTTTCGCACGAACCTAATTAATGTAAACCTCGTTTTCCCAGAAGCGTAACCCCGTTGACACCTTTCTAGACACCTACTTGATCGGCTAATTGTAATGTATAAAACTCTCCCAGGAGTAACTCTTACTCGCAGCGGGTATCGGGATCCAACTATCTCATAGAAGGTATGCAATCTCATTGCAAATTTCAACACTTAAAATTCCCGATAATATTTTGCCCCTAACCTCCTATGACCTTGACAAAGGCCAACAAACCATAGGATGCTAGTCAAGTTCAACCCGTCATTTCCTGATTGAATTAAACCCACCCGCACGGCCCTTGACAAAGGCCAACAAGGTCGCACGACTACCCTAACCCAATCTGCATCATATGCATAAGCAGATAAGCACCAGTTAGCTACCGCACACTGCGCCTTGACAAAGGCCAATAAACGCAGCACGAATACTAACTACTACTTATCTGAAATGACGGAAGGCTACGACAAGTTTTTCTGAAAACCTATTGCGTAATGAACTTGATATCGTTGTAGAATCAAATGATTTTGAAATGGAGTGTTTTTTAGGCTTTTCTAGTTTTGCTAAAGGAGTCACTCCCGGTGAAGGGATCGTCGGTCCTTTCCTCGTCGAATGAGGTGCGGGATATATCATATATATCACTGTGTAAAGCAGAAACACTTAAAAGCAATCAAAAGACAAACCGAGGGTGTAGCATCTGCCAGTTATTGCTAAAGGAGTCACTCCCGGTGAAGGGATCTCGGTCCTTTCCTTATCGAATAAGGTGCAGGATATATCACATATACCGCTGTGCAAAGCAAAAACTGTAGCTACCTGTTTTATTTTGAAATTCGATTCTACAACATCTTAGGTTTCTTTTATTTCATTAATCACATTAATGAAGTCCCATCATTTAAGTACCTAAACATCACAGATAAATACGACGTACACTTATGCCATCCGCATTCGCCTCGATGTCCCCTCGTGCACCGTTAGGTTAGGTAACTAACGACAGAGCGGGGCAGAGCTAGCGCGGGTGTAAAACATAAGTAACGTCTATATAATATATCATATACATTATATACTGTATTTATCACAGAACATCACATGATCACATCACAGATATCGCAGCAGAAGAATCATATGAAATATTGGATATACTAGGACATCCGTGTTTTCAATACGAGCCAGTATAAAACACGGATTCCACGGTCGTGATGAATAGCCAAACCCACACCCCTAGACCCCTACGAGAGCGGCAAGCAACCCTACCAATTCTGGAGTTAGGAGACCCGGGCTCGACTCCTCGAGTTGGTCTCCCACTGGACTCCACAACCCGGTTACTTGTGCCCTCCTCCTTGGGTCTATCCTAGTGCGGAAAAGTAAATAATATACAACGGGTGACAACTTCCGCAACCTGGAAGTGCCCCAATAAAAGAATATTACTGTTGGGGTAAAAATTTACACCCCGGTTGACCGAGTCAAAGTCAAGGTCAAACCCCAAGCTGGGTAGGCCGAAGCCCAGGTCAAGCGGGCCCATGCCCAAGTCAAGCCCACGGCCAGCCTCCCCATAGCAACGACAAAACCATGTAACAAATAATTATTATGTAAATTTTTTTTTTATATACATGAATGTATGTAAAACGGGCATAAAGCCAATATTTTGTAAGCCCATGGCTTATGTGCAAAAAGAAATGGCACATGAGCCATGAAATAGGCAAAATGCCATTTTGTGAAGCCCAAGGGACTATGTGTAAAATGTATGTCCTATAAAGGCAAAGATAATGAAATATCTCAAGAACTTTTTCTCTCTCCAAAAAAGAAAAAAGTCTTCCAGATCTGAGATCTTTCCTTCTTCTTCAAGGTTCCAAAACCTTCTTCTTTCTCTTGAATCAAATCAAGAGTTTTACTCTTCTTTTTATAAAACAAATTAGTTTTCCACCACAAAACCCACAAAGGGGAACTCAGATCTCCCATCAGATCTAAAAAAGGAGTGATTTTTAAAATCTCCTACTTCTTGATCTTCAAGATCCAGCCAAGCAACAGGAGGAAGAAGAAGAACCACTTCCATTAAACCCAAAACACATTCAGAAGCCCGACTCCTCTCTGATTTCTCTTTTGAGAAATCTTTTTTCAGGCTAAAAGCCTCTTGTCCTCTCTGGCGCGCAGCGCAAGTGCGCAAAGCGCCCATGTGCCGACATGTGGCGCGCGCGCTTGCGCTCCAGCGCGCAGCGCAAGTGCGCAAAGCGCCCACGTGGCGCGCGCGCTTGCGCACCTGCGCGCTTGCGCAAGTGCGCAAAGCGCCCGCGTGCCGACACGTGGCGCGCGCGCGCTTGCGCTCCAACGCGCATTGCGCAAAGCGCCCGCGTGCCGACACGTGGCGCGCGCGTGCTTGCGCACCTGCGTGCAGCGCCCATGCGCAAAGCGCCCACATGCCGACACGTGGCGCGCGCGCTTACGCACCTGCGCGCAGCGCTCATGCGCAAAGCGCCCACGTGCAGACACGTGGCGCGCTTGCGCCTGAGCGCACAGCACCTAAGCGCACAGCGCTCAAGGCGCTGGCCCCCATGCATCCCTTGGATGCCTTTTTCCCCCTCTTTTTATGTACATACATATACATATACATGTGTATACAAATTCACACATATACATACTCCGCCACATTCTCCCCCTCCAAAAAATTTTCGGGCCGGGGCGCTGCCCCGAACCCCGCAAGGGGGCTGCTAGCCCCCTTGACCCCCAGCCCGCTATCCGGGTAGCGGAACCCCCGTAAAAACTCTGCGTGGCTCCCGATATATCCAAAAACCCCCTTTCAAAACAAAACACACGCACACTGCACATTGAGTTCGCATGATCAATTTAACCCGTTAATCGGAGGTTCTCTCGCCCCAAAGGCGAGGGGTAATTAACGGCAGTTTAGTCCGCGGCTGCCGGAGATTCGGATCCCCACAATCATTAAACCCCGGCCTACCCTAGGCAGGGGGAATCTGTAGTACGCCTGACAAGCGCGCACGTATTCCCATCTCACTGGGGTGACGAAAAACACCCTACAGATTCTGGCACGCCCGGTGGGACCAGTCTCTCCTCCCATATTTCGGGTTAAGCGTTCATGCGAACTCAATCAATATACATACCTGTATTTATACTAAAATAATGCTTTTTCGTGCAGATTTTCAAGCAATCACCTTCCGACGATGTCCTCGATGATGAACTCAGCTCCCGTCTCCTACACAATGAAGATAGACTCCAGGACGGTCCTTCCGGCCAGTCTCGGGCGACAATGGGAGGAGGAGCCGCTACCATTTGGCTCTATTATGTTCATGCCAGCTAACGCCATTCCAGCTCCTCAAGCTCCAGCAACAGACAAACCGGTCTCGAAAGGCAGGAGGCCAAACGTGGTGATCTCAAGGGCGCCCCAACCCAAACGCAAGTCGGTATCTGAACGACTTTCCCTGGCCACAGCTGGGGGCAAAGCCGTCAACACCAACAAAGCTACAACGCGTCCCGAGCAAGCTCCAGCGGCGCCCCTGACAAATGCTCGATCAGGTGTCTTCTCTAAGCTCCCCGCTGATCAACTTACAATGGCTTCCCGGGTAGCGGATGCCCGCCAAGCCTTCAAAATCGAGAACCTGAGGGAGAAAAGGCTCAGATATAGAGCCAACAAAAGGGCTAGGGCTCCTGCCAGGCTGAACCTCATGAGGTTCGAAGAACAGGGCTACCCCGCCGAAGATGAGGAAATGGCTGGGTATGTGGTCCACACTGTCTACACGGTGGGCACACGCAGCAAGAGCAAGGACGAGGCTACCACATCTCAAACCCAATCTGGCTTGAATGTGGTGGCCGCTTCCCAAGAACAGCCGCCTCTACTGGGTGATGAAAACCCTCTTGATGAGGATGATAGGCGGAAAGACCCTTCGGTCCATGAGGAGTCGGGCTCGGAAAGCGAAGAAGAGCCGACTTTCCGCCACAGGACTGCGGAGCAAGAGCTGCTTCAAGAGCTCCGAAAGCAGCTTAGAAACAAAGACAAGGAGATGGCCAAGCTCTACTCAAAAATTGACGACTTGACAAATGTCGTCCTACAGCTCACGGCCCAACTTGCCTCTCAGCCGCCCAATCAGGCGCAGGGCTCTCATGAACCGGGAAACGGTGTCCCAAAACAGCCAACACCCATTCCCTCAAATCCAAAGGTGGGCGGACCGCATGAAAGTCAATCGCATCCTATCTCAGGAAATGTCTTAGCTACTGATGACAGTAGCCCGCTAACTCAAGATCAAATCATGGATTTGGTTGCCAGCAAAGTCAAAACATTGGTGGCCGAAGCCGAAGCACAAAAAGATATCAGCAGTAGTGGGAGACCATATCCTGCTCAGTATGATCTGGTAGAATTTCCTAGCGGCTATGTCATCCCCAAATTCGGAAGATTCGATGGGACGGGAAATGCGAATCAGCATATCGCCCACTTCAAAGCCTCATGCGGGAATACTGGGGGCAATGATGTGCTTCTCCTCCGCCAGTTCGTTAATAGCTTGACCGATGTTGCTTTCGACTGGTACGCGAGCATACTGGATGGCTCCGTCACAACTTTTGTCCAAATGGAGTCTCTGTTTCGGCAGAGGTTCATGAGCGTCAGCGATAAGATTACCATTGCCGAGCTCGTAAGGACCAAGCCCAAGAGCGACGAAAGCAGCACGGATTTTATAACCCGATGGCGCAATCTCTCCGTCAAATGCGAACCGCCGATAGAGCAGGACCAATCTGTCAGTCTCCTCGTCGGAAATCTCAACAATTAGATGGCCCCGTTTTTATGCACCGCGGGTCTCAAAACATTCCAAGAGCTGACCAGGAAAGTCCAGATGCTGGAGCGCTCAAAACAGGAGTCCTCCTCGGATTCTCAAAATAACAATAGGTCCTGGAGAAACCGGAAGGACGATAATCGCAAAGGCGGAAACTCCGATGATTCTGAATCTTTCAACACTTCGGCTAACCGAAATAAGTAAGGGACGAGCGGACCTAGCGCCAACCAGCCTCGGAAGCCAATGTTCGGAGAGGGAGGAGAATCTCCACTGAAAGAGAAGCTGGATAAGGTCTATTCCTTCAGAAGGGACAAAATCCGTAAAATATTCAAAGACGCCCTGAAGAACGGTCTACAACTGCCAGAGTCAAAAAGACCGCAGGAAGCGAATAGGACCGACGACCCCAAATACTGCCCCTATCACAGAGTGATAGGTCATGCTATTGAGGACTGCTTCGTCTTCAAAGATTGGGTCGAAAAGCAATACAAGGCAGGAGAGATAGAACTGTCCAAAGGCGTGTTAACAAACAGTCAAACTGCAACCGCCAATTTCATACAAATGGAGACCGAAGTTCTTCGTGAAACCGATTCTCTCAGACATCTGCCTTTCTCTGAAAATAATTGACCACCACGTCATTAAACTGGGAACAGTCGACCTCTAAGTCGTTAAACTGGGAATGTAAAAAATGTGTGTATATAAAAAAATGTGTAAATAAAAGAAAAATAAAGAAAAGCCGAAATGATGGGGCAACTCGTAATAAAAACCAGCGAGTAAAAATGAAAATGAAAATAAAACCGAAATGATGGGGCAACCGCGAATAAATAGCCGAAATGATAGGGCAATCGCGACCTTCGCGATAATAAAAGCTGAAATGATAGAGCAATCGCGGTAAAATAAAAAAAAAACAACAACAACAAAAAAAAACAACGGCGAATGATGAGTCGCTCCTGGTACCATATTCCAGTGCAGCGATACAGACGCCAACCAAAATCCAGTTTCCCAAAACTCTTTCGGCCCTACGGCCAGTCCCCAAATTGACTACCGTATACAATCCACGGGCTCAAATAATTCTCATCATACTCATATCCCACCGTAATCACCAGTTACGCGGCTGGTCTCCGCCTTTGGAATTATGCTCCATTAAGAAGACCCACTCATGTGTCCTTACGATGCATGAGGAGAACAAACCTTCGTGGGATCCTTACGACTCACGAAGGAAAAACACACTTGGGAGTTCTCATGACTCCTAAGGAGAAAATACACCTGCGAGATCCAAACCTGTCTCCTAAGCCATCGCTCCCCAATCCCCAAGTGGCGAATGATGAGTCGCTCCTGGTACCATATTCCAGTGCAGCGATGCAGACGCCAACCAAATTCCAAATCCCAATTCCCAAGTGGCGAATGATGAGTCTCTCCTGGTACCATATTCCAGTGCAGCGATGCAGCCGCCAACCAAATTCCAAATCCCAATCCCCAAGCGGCGAATAATGAGTCGCTCCTGGTACCATATTCCAGTGCAGCGATGCAGACGCCAACCAAATTCCAAACTCAAACCCCCAAGCGGCGAATGAGGAGTCGCTCCTGGTACCATATTCCAGTGCAGCGATGCAGACGCCAACCAAATTCCAAACTCAAATTCCCAAGTGGCGAATGATGAGTCGCTCCTGGTACCATATTCCAGTGCAGCGATGCAGACGCCAACCAAATTCCAAATCCCAATTCCCAAGTGGCGAATGATGAGTCGCTCCTGGTACCATATTCCAGTGCAGCGATGCAGACGCCAACCAAATTCCAAATCCCAATCCCCAAGCGGCGAATGATGAGTCGCTCCTGGTACCATATTCCAGTGCAGCGATGCAGACGCCAACCAAATTCCAAACTCAAATTCCCAAGCGGCGAATGAGGAGTCGCTCCTGGTACCATATTCCAGTGCAGCGATGCAGACGCCAACCAAATTCCAACTCCCATACCCCAACGGCGAATGATGAGTCGCTCCTGGTACCATATTCCAGTGCAGCGATGCAGACGCCAACAAAGTCCCGAAATGTTTTCGGCCCTACGGTCTGGATCATACATCCTGCAAAACCGTATACAATCCACGGGCGTAAAACAATTCCCAAATCCTCCCGGGGCAAATGATGAGTTGCTCCTGGCATTATTCCAGTGCAGCAATGCAGATGCCAAACCAAAAAAAAAACCAATTCCCAAATCCTCTCATGACAAGTGATGATTCGCTCTCGGTACCATATTCCAGTGTAGCGATGCTGATGTCAACCCAAATCAAATCAAACCAACAACCTCTACGGCGGAATCATGCTTCGTCCCAGAATTTACCCCGTGTCGAATCATGCTTCGCCTCGGGATATCTACCTTCCTTGCCGGAATTATGCTCCGCCTCGGAATCAAATCAACCAACCAGCTCTGCGTCGGAATCAAGCTTTGTCTCAGAATGTGCACCCCGTATCGAAATGATGCTTCGCCTCGGTGTACCTTCCTTCCCTGTCGAAATTATGCTTCGCCTCGGAATCAAGTCAGCCAACAAGCTCTGCGCCGGAATCATGCTCCGTCTCAAAATATACCCCGTGTCGAAATCAATGCTTCGCCTCGGAATAGTTGCCTCCCTTGTCGGAATTATACTTCGTCTAGGAATCTACCTCTGCATCGAAATCATGCTTCGGTCAGAATGTCTGCCGATCATCGGAATGATGCTCCGATCCTTGGAATTATGCTCCGCTCTTCGGAAAGATGCTCCGAACTCTGGAATCATGCTCCGAACTCCGGAATGATGCTCTGATCCTTGGAATTATGCTCCGCTCTTCGGAAAGATGCTCCGAACTCTGGAATCATGCTCCGCTCATCAGAATGATGCTCCGATCCTTGGAATTATGCTCCGCAAATTGGAATGATGCTCCGCTCATCGGAATGATGCTCCGATCCCTGGAATCATGCTTAGCTCATCGGAATGATGCTCCGATCCTCGGGAATCATGCTCCCCGAGATGATACTTCGCCTCCGGAATGATGTTCCACCTCGAAGTTCAGCTTCAAGATCCATCAATTTCATGCACACAACTCAAATGTGCGGTGTGCATTTATTGATGGGGGGCACTTTGTTGGGGTAAAAATTTACACCCCGGTTGACCGAGTCAAAGTCAAGGTCAACCCCCAAGCTGGGTGGGCCGAAGCCCAGGTCAAGCGGGCCCATGCCCAAGTCAAGCCCACGGCCAGCCTCCCCATGGCAACGAAAAAATCATGTAAAAAATAATTATTATGTAAATTTTTTTTTTATATACATGAATGTATGTAAAACGGGCATAAAGCCAATATTTTGTAAGCCCATGGTTTATGTGCAAAAAGAAATGGCACATGAGCCATGAAATAGGCAAAATGCCATTTTGTGAAGCCCAAGGGGCTATGTGTAAAATGTATGGCCTATAAAGGCAAAGATAATGAAATATCTCAAGAACTTTTTCTCTCTCCAAAAAAGAAAAAAGTCTTCCAGATCTGAGATCTTTCCTTCTTCTTCAAGGCTCCAAAACCTTCTTTTTCTCTTGAATCAAATCAAGAGTTTTACTCTTCGTTTTATAAAACAAATTAGTTTTCCACCACAAAACCCACAAAGGGGAACTCAGATCTCCCATCAGATCTAAAAAAGGAGTGATTTTTAAAATCTCCTACTTCTTGATCTTCAAGATCCAGCCAAGCAACAGGAGGAAAAAGAAGAACCACTTCCATTAAATCCAAAACACATTCAGGAGCCCGACTCCTCTCTGATTTCTCTTTTGAGAAATCTTTTTTCAGGCTAAAAGCCTCTTGTCCTCTCTGGCGCGCAGCGCAAGTGCGCAAAGCGCCCACGTGGCGCGCGCGCTTGCGCACCTGCGCGCTCGCGCAAGGGCACAAAGCGCCCGCATGCCGACACGTGGCGCGCGCGCTTGCGCTCCAACGCGCATTGCGCAAAGCGCCCGCGTGCCGACACGTGGCGCGCGCGCTTGCGCACCTGCGCGCAGCGCCCATACTCAAAGCGCCCACGTGCCGACACGTGGCGCGCTTGCGCTTGAGCGCACAGCACCTAAGCGCACAGCGCTCAAGACGCTGGCCCCCACGCATCCCTTGGATGCCTTTTTCCCCCTCGTTTTATGTACATACATATACATATACATATGTATACAAATTCACACATATACATACTCCGCCATATTCTCCCCCTCCAAAAAATTTTCGGGCCGGGGCGCTGCCCCGAACCCCGCAAGGGGGCTGCTAGCCCCCTTGACCCCCAACCCGCTATCCGGGTAGCGGGACCCCCGTAAAAACTCTGCGTGGCTCCCGATATATTCAAAACCCCCCTTTCAAAACAAAACACACGCACACTGCACATTGAGTTCGCATGACCAATTTAACCCGTTAATCGGAGGTTCCCTCGCCCCAAAGGCGAGGGGTAATTAACGGCAGTTTAGTCCGCGGCTGCCGGAGATTCGGATCCCCACAATCATTAAACCCCGGCCTACCCTAGGCAGGGGGAATCTGTAGTACGCCTGACAAGCGCGCGCGTATTCCCATCTCACTGGGGTGACGAAAAACACCCTACAATTACATACAAGTTTTTACATGAATGAAAATGAAAAAACACTCATCTCACATAAAAAACCCCGGCTATTCAATACGACGATCCAATATAACATATCCAGCAACACATAACATCACATGTCATCAACGTAAGTAAATATGCGCATCCCAATTGTCGTTGACATATAGCAACGAAACCGGCGATATCACATATTACACTTACGGTCACAGAAAAGAAAGTGTAAAACTACAACAGTTGGAATCCGCAACCTCCTCAGACATCGCATGCCTGACCAAATGAATTACTTAGACGTCGCATGCCTAACTATTATAAACCCCGCATTTTAGTCTCATTATCGAAAACACTTTTCAATATCAAGTCGGGCAATTCAACAAGATTCCCGACATCCTGATCGAATGCTCGTCGCAAACTTCAGTAGACGACTGCACCCCCGATACCGTCGACGAAGTGCACCAAGGCGGAACACCGCTACCGCGAGCACCCGGACGGATGCTTTCGGCGACGGGGTTCTCCTACAGTCACTTGGTCGGGGCTATGGGGTGAGGCTGTCTATTAAGTTTATCCGGCGAGTATCCGCGTACGCTACATGATTGCGACGGACTTTTGATCACATCAAAATTCCGTGGCAACCGATCAAGTGAGACTAAATTGCTATGTTTATAACATTCATCCAGTTATCACATAACTTTTGTGAATTCCAATTGTTGTATCCCATTCCAGATAAATAGAAAATGTCAAACTTTCCGATCGAACAATCGAACACCCAAGTTTTCCCGATACAGATCAACACATGAAATAAGTCTAACAGCATTCAGTTCGTGCCTCAGTACCAACGGTCCAGCCGTAGAAGGGTCAAGCCAACGCCTCACATGTGGCACGCCGTACTGCCCCAAACCCGAAGGTTCAAAGGGCAGTTCAAGACGGTCACATAATCGAGTTAAGGTTTGTTGTCTTCTAGAGGGTCCATCGCGTTACTTGCACTACTTAGAACGTCGTTAAACTACGGAAAAATCCAACACTTGGAAATTTCCCGACAGGGGAAAAATTGGGTATTTATATCCGGTCGAACTTTTTAACATATTCTAAAATTATCTGGAAAGCCACATAGACAAAATCGGGTAATCCGATCGAACATTCGAATCCCCAAAACAACCGAGAAAATTCAATTCTTGAATAAATTTTAAAAATTCCCAGAAAACTCAGCATAATTTATCAGGAATTACTGTGCAAACAATGAGGGCTGACGTCACCAGATAGCCACGGTTCCGCCGCAATAAATACTGTTCATCAAAAAAATTTTGCATCGAAATTCTTATTTTTCCCTGCTGAATTTTTTAGCAATTTTTAATTTGAAAAAATCCCAGTTTTTGAAAAAAGGACAGAGAGCAATTTTGAAATGGGTTTTCGGGTTCGTTCGGACTTCAAATTCCGTCTAGACTTCGCCTAAGGCTCTAGCTAGGCTCTGATACCACTGTAGGGTTCCTAGGCACTCTAGTGAGGTCTCACAAGGCATCGAACATGCCAAATTCAAAAATTCTAGGTGCCGAGAGACCCGACTACAGATCGTTTGCTAGATGTCTAGGCGAAAATGCTGACTAGTTAACACTTAACTATGAGATACGGAAATACAACCTTTGTAGATCCGGTCCTCCACCTCCATGGCTCCGTAATGAGGTCATCTCCGCTGTCCAAATCGAAAACCCAGGCTCAAGCGTCGGCTTCATCGGAGAAGAAGCGGGCTAGGCATCGACGACGTGCCGAAGATGATCTACGTCGAAGCATCGGAAGATCAAGCTCTCACTTCACCAAGTCATGAAACTTGTGAAGAAAACACACTCTACTACTTGGCAAGAGGTAGAGGATGAAGAAATAGGAAGTGGGTAGACTTTAGTTTTGGATTTCTCACTCATTTCCAACAATCACCATTGATGGAGCTTAGGTTTTCTTCTTGAGTTCAAGGAAGAAGAAGAAGAAAAAAATATAAGTTATGATAAGAATAATTCTCAAAAGAATAATTAAATCATTCTTATCATAACATAACCCAAGTTAAGTGTAGAGAATTGACCAAGGTTAAAGAATGGTTAGGGTTAAGGAGATGAGACAAAAATGGTGACTTAATGAAAGCTTCATGAAGCTTCATGTTGAAAACAAAACTAGCCACCATTTTTCACTTCTTTTCCTTTTCTCATTTATCTTTTAAATGCAAATGAAAAGATAAATGAATGAATAAAAGAAAACCCTAATCATTTACTTAACCTAGGTTTAATTCATTACACTTAACAAAAAAGACATGTATCATCAAACATGATACAATCAAGTGC
Source organism: Agapanthus africanus (assembly GCA_030015575.1). Classification (NCBI taxonomy): domain Eukaryota; kingdom Viridiplantae; phylum Streptophyta; class Magnoliopsida; order Asparagales; family Amaryllidaceae; genus Agapanthus; species Agapanthus africanus. Next base: position 496,402,283 of record CM057347.1, on the reverse strand, counting down.
ACAAAATCATATCGCATATGCGATGCGTACACCCGAGTGAGAAAATCCATCTTAAGTAAACCGATACTAGTTGATGCAAAGTAATATATCAAATATATAAATATGCATTAAATCATTAAATCAACACTTGATTCAATGATCCGGTCATGTCGCACACAACCGACTAGTATACAATGTATCGGCTTATCGAATCAACGCTTGAATCGATAACTAGGTTATATCGCATACAACCATTCGACACATTGATCGCGAGAATGAAATACGGTATCACATACACGCATTATTCTCGGTCCCGCACATATCTCATATGCGCTCCTATTTCGTTTCGCTTGAACCAGGAAACCTCTGTGTAGGACTCTAAAGACTCGTCAATACGCCGGCAGCAGGTGATGATCATATCAAACACCCACAAGCCGCAAGCGGTCTGCTAAACGTAACGGCCACCCGGGTATTGAGCGATCAGAAGATCGACGAGCAAGCCCGCTCAAACTCCAGTGAATCCAACCAGTAACACTACCGTACAGTCCGGTCTGATCGTCTGATATGTCGCATATCTCGCCTAGGGGTGGTAAACGTCAGACCCCAATAGCTCGATAAGTCGTGTCGATATGAGGTCCATAACAATTCGAGAAGCTACTGGTAACACTTACCAGTATATCTCAGCAACCCTGGCCAGGGATTTCCTGTTATAGCCAATCGAACACAGCGCAACATCAACCCCCTATACCGGGAGAGACGAATCCCCTCCTATCGCTCATTGCCTCCATGTGACTCGGGACTGTACCCAAAAACCACCGTTTTGCACGCCCTCTTGGACGTGGTAAGATGGAAATCAAAGCACAGTGGGAGCCACACAAGACTCTATGACGATCTCGGGTCAACAGACTACTCTGTACCAGTGTCACCAGAGAACTGCCATCTGACGTGAGGTATAATACCATCTGGGAGTTCTCGGCGAGTCCGTCCAGTGTACCCAGTCTCTACTGAGCACCCGTATATCATCTCTGATGTCAAACACCGATGGATATGGGATCATCCATCGCCCATCTGTATGGGTCGAGAAGGTACACGCTAGTCTACTCTGGTATATCGATGCCCCGTCTCGATACACCCACGACTAGGGATTTTGAAGGATGTACTTATGGACTACCATGTCCCTACTAGTATGATCAGCATCATAGTCCAGGTAGTCAAGTACACATCCTAAGGGTTTTACCAACATGTAACAGAGAGACAATCAGTGTACACGTTAAGGTAAAGAGTAACCAGATAGCATACTATCATGTCGAGCAAGAAAGTCCTCCCTATATATGTCCCAGCATCCACTACAATATACATCCTATGTACAGTAATGGCCTCTAGGGCATACATATAACTAACACTGGGAAGCGGGGCATGACATTTTACCTAATTAACTCTAACCCTAACCCTAATCATCACCCAAAAGCTAACCCTGACCCAAATTAACCCCCATTTATCCTGGCCTGGTAACTCTTACCCTAAAATCAACAACAATAACACCAATTTAAAACAACAAAATTATAAATTAAAATCAATGAATACTCACCTCTGCCGACGTGTGAAGTTCCTCGAGGAGGTGGAGAGCAAGGCTTCAACGAGGTGGAGAAGGCCGGGAAGACAGAGCTCGAAGCGGTGGAGGCGGCGACGGTAACGATTGGCGGCTACGAGGTCGGTTGGCGGTGACGAGAAACTCTATGGCGAGCTCGACCGACGGTGATGGAGGAGGAATTCGGCGACGAGAAAGGCGGCGACGAAAGTTGGTTGGCGACGATGGGCGACGATGGGCGAGGGCGTGGGTTGATCGGAAATTCTGGAGACAGTGGAAAAATTCTTAGCTTTATTTTTTTTAAATAACTCTATTTTGCATCTACGGATTGATCCGTAGGGCACTTTTTTGCGACACCATAGGACCAAATAAAGACATTGAATTTTAATATTTTTTAATTTATTTATGCCCCTACGGATTTAGCCGTATGGGCAAACAGATGGCCCTACGGATTAATCCGTCGAGACAATCAAAAGTTACCCCTACGAATTTTTCTATCCACAGGGACAATCCCTCGTTGTAGTAGTGTAGGTGATTATTTGGTATTTTTAATTTAGTATCAATCCACCTCTTGTCTTATTTAGTTATCTTTTTTTTATATTGTTTCTTTTTTATTCTTGATTTTATGATTGCTTTAATTTTCTTTGCTCGTCACGAAATTCAATTCATATATAATATCATATCAAAAAATATTAAAGTGATCTAAACAAATCCATTAAAATACCCCCCTCTCATCCTAGCAAGCAAAAGATTTACTAGCCAGGAATTAAAATAAATAAAGAATACACCAAAGAAAACACGGATCTCTCAATTCCGGACTTGAATATTCGATTATAAGAATAAACCGTGAGTGGTTGTTATGAAGGTTAGTAATAAAATAATGAAATGGATGGACAAGAGAAGCTAAGTGATGATTCTTGCGTCTGGAAGGCTTAGCCAATACTTGCAAGTTATCTAATCAAGGATATAGATTTTTAGATGGAAAGTTTGTCTATACTCGCAATCCGTTTATTTCCTAATCCACTTCTCTTTAGTTTGTTATTTGCACAATTCCAATTAGTAATAAAGTAAAGAAATGAAAGGACAAGAGAACCTAGATGATAATTCTTGCGCCTAAAAGGCCTAACCTATACTCGCAAGTTATCTAACCAAGGATACAGATTTGTGCATGAAAGGCTTATCTATACTCGCAATCCGTTTATCTCTTAATCCATATCTCTTTAAATCATTACTAATACAATTAATTGCTAGTTTTGGTGTGGTTTGACGGATTTTGCTCCACTACCTTAATCAGTAGGTGTTTGATATTCCGCTCACAAATATCCAGTTAGTAGCTAGTTAGGGGCTTTAACTTATTAAGTACTGATTGACAACCCGTATTTTGTAGGATATGGATTACAGGAGAAGTATAGGGATTATATCCATTCTGCATTGATACACCTTAAACTAGTAAACAATGTATCACCTACTCTGCATTTATATACGTTATTGAATATTTCACTGCGTTTATACATCTTAAACTAGCAAACAGTTAATACTTTTCTCCTCCCGTTAACTAGCCATTACAATATTCCTAAAAAGATTCTCACCTGCAACATGATCTCCGTTTTGTATGTGAGTTTTCTTTGGTTTGCTACCATCTTGATTAATTACAGGGGCTGCCAGAATGATTAATTTATTAATCACCCATAGTATGAAATGATATATAGTGTGGACAAAATTCACCTGCCAAGATCAAAACACAAGAGTTCAAAATCTCAGCTTCAAAGAAGCAATAATGCAAGTAAAAAAGAAGAAGACAAATTAGTAATAAGATGATAAGAGCCGTGCGGTTTGCTTTAGCGTGCAACTGAGAAAGAATCATAAGGTACGCCATCATTCTGAACTCAAATTCATCCTATAAATACCAGTCCATGCACCACTTAAAGTCCACAACAAAATCTAACAATAGTACAATCTAAGGAGCAAACTCATTAAGATGGCTAAATCTTCTCAGCTTGCAATTGCTATTGTTCTCATCGCCGCGCTTTCGAGCCAAACCCTTGTAGCCGCTCACCGTTTCATGGTCTCGGCCTGCCAGCCGAGCGGATACTTGCATGGCAGGAATGAAAACTACAACAGAGAAAACAACTCTCACTGCTGCGAAGCAGGTCAAATGTACCCGCAGTACCGCTGTTCTTCTCCTGTTACAGGCAGCACCCGTGCAACGATGACTCTCAACAGCTTCGCCGCGGGAGGTGATGGAGGTGGCCCGTTGAGCTGGTGGCGGCGTTATCGACCGGTTGGTACAGTGGAGGAAGCCGTTGTTTGTCACATAATTCGCGAATTATTCGGCGAATTCGAGAATAATTCGCGAACTGTCACTGCCGATTAAATCTGCGAATTATTCGCTGTCACCAAACGCGGCGAATAATTCACGAATAATTCCCCAATTATTCGTGAATTATTAAAAAAAAGTGAATTATTCAAAAAACAGTGAATAATTCACGAAATCAAAATCTAGCGTCTCATATATTAATTTTTTGCTCGAAATCCTTCCGAACATTTCCCGAACACTTACCGAATCTTTCCTAAATACCTGGCGATTTTTTCCGAATAGTTCACCGAATCCGAATTTTCGACCTCGCCGAATTATTGCCGAATCCCGAATTTGTGACTATGGTTTGGATTACATCAGGATCAATGCCAATGGAAGATCTGTGTTAGCCAAAGTGGTTGATGAGTGTGATTCCGTTAATGGTTGTGATGTTGCATATTCCATTGACTTTGATTGTAGAATTCGGACGACTGAGATAGAATTATGTTATTGTACCCATGTACCGCGGCATGATCACAATACGCTATGCTGTTTGAGTAATTTAGAGTTCTACTCTTAATCGGTTTTTATTGATTTGATTTCGTTGTACGGCTTGCTTCTCTATCCGTTCATGTACTCGCAAATCTATATCTTATTTTAATTGCGAGGACACACATTGTCCATTACCTTTGCCACTACACATCCTATGCCACGGAACTTCGACACGAAACCAGGAAGTATGGCGTTGTCTTAGATGATTTGGTTAGGTACCTTTCTTACACACTTTGATTGTTGGTCCAAGACCGTGACTCATACCCTCATTAGTTTCCTTGATCCTTAATTTTTCATACACATCTATCTTCCTTGATCCTTATATTTAGTTTGTGATCTTGTATTTTTTCGTTCTTCTAATTTCGAGAACTAAATTTCTTATAAGATGAGTAGGATGAGGATGGAACATCCTAACCCGATCGTATGTTTTTTTTCTTTAGTTTTTGTAATACCATTATTATTATTACTATTACAACTACTACTGCTGCTGCTGCTACTATAAATTTGGAGTTTAATATTTTAGATACAATATATTATAATTATCTAGATTAAATAAATGATATTTGTTATTCTAAATTTGGTTTGCTAATATGTTTTATATGCATACAGTATTTTGTCTAATATTAATTTGGTAACTGAAGATGTTTTTTCTAATTTGATGGTTTTAAATCTAGTAATATCTTTTATTATTCACATAATAAATTTTTCAAACACTATATATAATAACGATATATATTATTATTATTATTATTATTATTATTATTATAGTTTTAAAGTAAAGATATGAGATGTTATGGAAATATCTAATTTAAATCTTGTAAAACAATTTTGGGTTGTGGGAATTATTTTCATACACACATATTTTTCTATATCCCAAATAATTCCAACACCTATTTAACTCTAGCTATATATATTTTACTAATCTATATTTAAACTGTTAATTAATCCCATCTTTGTTTTCTCCTTAATTATATATATATATATATATATATATATATACTTTTCTTAAAAAACTATATATATACAATCATATATATTTATCCTCTCTCTTTGTAATTACTATCATTCACCACCACCACCACCCTCTCTTCTCCCGTATACACATATCTCTCTCCACTCTATTTCTTTTAAAAACCTTTAAATATATCTCCCCTCTGAATCTCATCACAATCATCTCTCTCTCCCCTTCTATAACTCATCTCTTTCCCTTTCCCGAGACCCCGGCACCACCGGCCACTCCCCTCTCTCCCCGAGATCTTTCTCGGACGCCATCTATCCCTCTCTCGTCCTCATCTCCTCACCAACCAACCTCAACCCGACCCTAAGCCACACCTCCAACAACCTTAACCCAATACGACCACCACCTTCGAACCCATCCTCTCATCATCGCCACCTACCCATCAACCGCGTCCAACGTTGCGAAGCAACCCCTCACCGGCGACGACTTCTTCAACCCGAGAACCTCCTCCTCGTTGCCATATATAGCCCTCACCATTGACAACATCTTCTTCATCTCATCATTTTTGTCGCCATTAACCAAGCCATTTCCTTCCTCTTCCCGATACTTCATCCCCACCATCTCCTATCACCACTGTCATATCCCCTCAACCACAACTCCAACCCCCACCGTCCACCTATTAGTCATCACCGTGACTTGATCCTAAGCGAGCACAGCCGAGCATTATCGATCCCTTGGCCGCACCAAGCACTAACCCGAGAACCCATTGCCTTCATCCTCGACCGAGCAGTCGTCATCGTCGCCGCAATCATCTCCTTGCAGCACCAGACCCGAGGCCAAGCCTAGCTGAGACCCTTGCAACACCAAACCCGAGCCTTGCTACCTAGCCGAGCTTTCGAGCTTGATCTAGCTTCTGTTGTGTTGCTTCCGTGACTGTCGTCTCCATCATTCCGTTCATCGCATCTGTCTCCGAGACAAGTATTCTTGCTCTTTTAGCCAATGCAATATCGACAGGTAATTCTATATATATTTATACTTTAATTATATTTTATTTAGAAATAATAATAATAATCCTGAAATCTTGATTAAATGATTAAACCTTATGTTTAATGTTGAAAAGTGATGAAAATTAAGACATTGTTAGGTGGTGAGAATATTAGGTGGTGACTTTGTTAAGTACTACTTTTAACATGCATGACATTGTTGGGTGTCACTTTTGACATGCATGACATTATTAGGTGGTGAAAATATTAAGTGATGACATTATTAAGTGCTACTTTTGACATGCATGACATTTTTAGATGATGAGAATATTAGGTAGTGACTTTGTTAGGTGCTATTTTTGACATACATGATATTGTTAGGTGGTGACAATGTTAGATGGTGACTTTTCAGGTGCTGCTTTGGCATGCATGACATTGTTAGGTGCTACTTTTGACATGCATGACATTATTAGATGGTGACATTGTCTTAGGTGCTATAAAAGCACATCTTATGAGTGAAGCATAGTAACAATCACAAGGATCGTCACAAGAGGCAGAGGCCAAAAGAAATTTAGAAAGAGAGATTTAAAAGAAAGCTCATAGGGTTGCTCTTGTTTGCAAACTTGATTCAAGTATAGTAGACGTTTGCAGATTCCGTTCTGCCGGGATTAACCATACGGTGGGTGAACCTCGTTAACAAATCTATCTTGTTTGTGATTGATTACTTTCTTATTCATGCACTTTAATTTATATTGTCTTTCGCCGTTTAATTGCGCGATTTGGGTTTTGTCGCGAGCACTGTTCCGTGGATCGACTCTTCCCCCCAACAACTGGTATCAGAGCAAGGTTAAGTGAACCTATGGTTCTTCGATTCTACAATCTAGGTCAACGGCGGGTAACGATGCTTGTGTCCTCTTCTCTACTTTCTTAGATTGTAGTTTTGAAGGCGTTGGTTCATATCTAGGGGAAGTTGAGTTTGCTGGGATACAGACAAAAGATGGCGGAGGATAAAATAAGAATTGAGAAATTCAATGGTCACAATTTTGGTTGGAGGCACTTGCAGTTGGAAGATTGTCTATACCAAAAGGATCTATATCTTCCGTTGCTAGGAGAAAAGCCGAAGAAGATGACCGATGAGGAGTGGAACCTTTTGGATAGGAAAGCCCTGGCGACGATCAGATTGTCGTTGACTCCGCAGATGGCCTTTAATATCTCAAAGGAGAAAACAACTAAGACAATAATGAAGACGTTAGTGAAGTTGTATGAGAATCCATCGGCATCAAATAAAATTTTTTTGATGAAGAAACTTTTTAACATGAAGATGGTAGAGAACGGTTCGGTGATAAAGCACCTGAATGAGTTTAACAGCGTGACAAGCCAACTTGAGTTGGTTTTAATCATCTTTGAAGATGAGATTCAAGCCCTACTGTTCCTATGTTCGTTGCCAGAGAGTTGGGAGAACCTAGTGATGGCGGTTAGCAACTCTATCTCGGGGATTCTCACATTTGATAATGATGTAAGCTGCATATTAAACGATGAGATGCAGAGAAAGTCCGTGAGTGGGTGTTCTGGAACTTCTGCATTTTCGGTGGAGAATCGCGGCAGAACAATGGAAAGAGGAAAGTGGAAAAAAGGCAAGGCTAAAAGCCGAGGTAAATCTCAAGGAAAAATCCAAGACGCCTGTTGGAATTGTGGAAAGAAGGGCCACAAAAAAAGTGAATGCGGGCTTCCGAAGAAAGGCTCAGATGAGAAGACGAATGAAAAGGAAGCGAATGTGGTGTCTACACAAGAACAAGGGGAACAAGGTTTGTTGGATATAGTGCCCTCAAAGTCAATTATTTGATCGCAGGCACGTGATTGCAATGATTGAAGGAGGACCTATACCGGTAGGACAGTCTTACTCGAGATGATAGTATGCTATCCGGTTTGTCTTTATCATCGTGTACATGCTTTAGGTAACATTACAAATCACTATTACACGTTAATAGAGCCCTTAGGATTCTTGCTTGACTACCAGCAATATGATGGCGATCATATACGTGAGAGTTGGATAGTTTATAAGCACATCCTTAAAGTGTCCCTAGTCGTGGGAGTTTCGAGAATGGGCATCGATACTCCATTAGTAGACTAATGTATACAATCGAGACCCCGACGAGAGGCAGTGGCCGGTCTCACAATCCATTAGTGTCAGTTGGTTCACCTAAGATGTATATAGGTGCTCATTGGGTTATGAGTACACCGGACGGACTCGCCGGGAACATGCTAGTTGGTATTATACCTAGCGTCAGATAGAAGTTCCCTGGTGACATGTGTACAGGTTAGTCCATCAACCTGAGATCGTCATTTTTCTCGTGTGAGTTTCCACTGTACTTTGATTACTACCCTACCACGGCTCAAAAGAGTCGTGCAAACAGGTTTTAGTTGGGTACAGTCCCGAGCCACATGGAGGCAGTGAGCGGATCGACAAGGGATTCGTCTCTCCCGGTATTGGGGATGAGATCGCGCTGTGTTTAGGAGAGTCATTACACGAAGTGAGATTTACTGGTAGGTATTCCAGTAGTTTCTCAGGATATTCTGGGCTACACTCCGACACGACTTATACCGCTATTGGGGGTCTGACGTTTACCAACCCCCTAGGCCCGATATGCGATACTCATAGACGAATGGACCGGACTGTACGGATATTGTCACTGACATGCTCAGTAGAGTTTCAGGATGAGTTCGCTCGTCGGCCTCCCTTTCGCTCAATACCTGGGCAGCCGTTACATACAGCTAGTGTCACTGACGTGCTTGTGGTTAAACCCATTACCAACGTATTGACGAGTCTTTAGAGTCCCACAGAGAGAGTTTCCCAAGTTCGGGCGAAACGTTGTAGAGGTCGTATGGTTTTATGGCAGTATTTGATCATATACGTGCACTTGTGCACGGATCATGATCGGACGGATCATACTAGTGGGTTTTGGTTTAAGCCGGATCCTAGTATTAGATTGTTGGATTATTTTCGTCTCGTAGTATCTATATTCAGTTGGAATACGGATGCAGGTATGTATATACATATGAGGGGTATTCTTGTGATCCGTCACGAGTTTACTTTAGAAGTTGCCATTCTCTTTTTGGATTAAACATTTTGGTTTAAATGTTCAATTGTGTGGAAATTGTGAGTGCAAGTTTTGTCCTAGAGCATTAAATGTGTCATGTGCTAGTTTGGTGACTCATGGTGTGTTTTCTTGTGCCATGACCATTTTCTTGATTGATTTGGGGTGTGAGATATTTTGGGGGGAGAGAGAGGGGGCAGCCACTTATGCTTGGATTTGGTCTTGAGATTTTATTAGAGCTAAAAGATCTCACAAGAGAAAGCGATGCCATTTTTCTTCACTAGAAAAACTTAAGCTCACAACTTCTTCCTCTAATAGCTTCTTCTTCAACCTCTATCCATACCATCTCATGTGTTGAGAATCTATGGATGTCTTGAAACAAAATTATCACACACACTCTCTACTTCATCTTGAGCATCTAAGTTAGCAAACTAATTGTTCGAGTTGTTTCGGTTTGAAGCGGGAGCCCGTAAAAAGAACCCTCGGCGTGAATCTTCTTCGGCGAAGGGAGACCGGAGATCGAGCTTGATCAGAGAAGCCATGAGGAGCTTGGGATGGTGGCTAAAGACCGAAGGACACGGATCGATCGGTATAGCCATTCTAATTTTTTTGTAGTTAGCTAGTATAGGGTTAATGGCACGATCCGGGTAATGGGCTGCGTTAGTGCCAGTTTTTCAAAAAAATTGTTCCGCGTTTGGTCTCGGATTGACGGCCGAGGCACTACCGTAGCCTTACATGGTATCAGAGCCACGTCATTAATCCCTTACTAGCTTGTTCTAACATGTTTAAAATATCGATCGACCGAATTTTCAAAACCGCAATTCCATTCTTGAAGTTTCTATCGAATTTTTAAAGTGGTCGAAAAATCATTTTCAGTGTATCAGAAAATCGTGCAGGCTTTTTTAAGACTACAAAAGAAAATTGAGCAACTGAACCCACTAAAACGCCGCGAAACCACCGCATAACCTACATGTTAGCCGCGGTTCCACCGCCGTTTTGGGGCCAATGTGTGCAATCTTTCTTCTGGGGCTCTTAATTATGGAATTATGGTTTCTGGAATATTTTGTTTTGGCCCAGATTCGTTTGAGTGCTGGATTTGCACTTGGGGCTATTTTGGGAAGTTTAGTCGATCGAAATTTTAAATACGTTAGTTTACAGCACATACATTTCTATCTGCGACCGTGAATGTCATTAGAGCGGTATAACTCGTCTAATTGCTATATGTCCTTTTAGAATAGTTTGCGAACGTGACATTCACGTTGATGTTCTGTGTTGTGCTGTAATGTTGCGGATTTGTCATGGTAGATAGCTTGCGTGAAATGGTAGTGCAGTTTAGATATATTTGCACATTTGATATCGCGAGGCGAGCGTCCGACATGTGGACTGCCGTCACTGCCTGTTTGTATATTATTCTTTTAGGGCATGACCGGGTTGAGGTCGATGTCACCGTTGTACATAATTTCTTTTCTGTACTAGGATTACCCCGCAGTGGAGTGCACGGATTGCCTGGTTCTAGAGGTCAACGGGCCCGTATCTCATGACTTTGAGACGGAGGGGGCCTCACTCTAGAATTGGCGGGCTATTCGCCGCACTCGTAGGTGGTACAGATTGACCCAATGAGGGGTGCTCAAGTTACCGGATTCCGTGAAGTGCTGGGTGGCCCATTCACTTTACTGAAGGAGGCTGCCTCGCTTCAGGTTTTGGCGGTAACTTGCCGCACTCGTAGGGGTCTAGGTTTTCATTGCACAGGTTATCCACACGACTAGAGGAACGTCGGGTTTCACTTGCGGCTCAAAATAAACCCGGGGCTCCCAGATTATCTGTATTGTTATATGATGCTTATTACTTTTCTGTGATGTTGCATTTATCACGCCTGGGGCGATTATTATATATTGTTATATATACTAGTAGATGTTGTATATGTTTTACACCCGCGCTAGTCCTGTCCCCGCTCTGTCGTTAGTTAAATAACTTAACGGGTGATGACGGGACCCAGTGGCGAATGCAAATGGCATATGCGTACATCATATTTTCGTTCTTTTATGGTGTGATTAATTGATGGGACTGCGTTGATTCAAATCAATGCAAGGAAAACAGACCTATTCGATGTTGTTGGAACAGTTTTCAAAAAGCTGTTATTACAAGAACGTTTTCTTTTGTTTTGCACAGTGGTATTCGGTTATGAATATCCAGCACCTCATTCGACGAGGCAAGGGCCGAGATCCCTTCATCGGGAGTGACCCCTTAGACAGAGGTTTGCGTCAGGATAATAACTTCACTATAGTCGATTACTTTTTGCTTTGCATCGTGGTATTCAGTTGGAATATTTTGCACCTCATTCTACGGGGAAAGAGCCGAGATCCCTTCACCGGGAGTGACCTCTTTAGCAAAGATTTTCGCCACTATATATTTATAAAAAGCTATCCGGTTCCTTCAACGATATCAAGTTCATTATGTTAAAGGTTTTTCGCCAAAAACCAATTGTAACCCTCCGTCATTTCAGACAGGTAGCACTTAGTATTTATGCTATGTATGTTGGCCTTCGTCAAGGTCATAAGAGTAAAGGGTAAAAATCACATCGGGGGTTTCTAAAGAAACTGAAACTTTCCAGGCATGCGCATACCTTCTAAAGTGTGATAACGTGAATGGATTCCATCAGGTTATCATGTGATGATAGTTGGATCCCGATTCCCGCTGATGAGTTGGTTTACTCCTCGGATGATCCCGACTAATTCTTCTTTCATGTTTGGAGGAGAATTTGAGGATACAGTGGGAGACATCCTGATTAGATAAAGTGATTAACCATTCTGATCTAGGTTAGAGAGCATGCAGAATTTTTCTTTTCTCTCTCTCTTTGGCAGCGACCATGGCCCGACCCTAGACTATAACTCAGTGACCATGTTAACCGAACTTTCTTAAAACACTGGTTTTTGGATTGTCTGGGTTGCATACATCATTGCCACTCCTTTTACCCTTTGCATTTCTCCAGAACACCCTGTATCACTACGAACATTCACTTCCATTGGATAAATCCATCGTATAGTTACATACGAACTCGAAGGAACTTGTTCCAGATTCGAGGACGGATTCTGGTTCTGGAGAGATTGAATAGGACTATTCAGTTGTCTTTTCCTTTTTCCTTCTCTCAGGTTGTGAGGGCTCGTAGGATTAGGAGATGGTACACCTATTACGCTTATTGGATAGTTTTCTTCCAAACCATAGGCATGTGCCGAAAGGTAGGGAAGGAAGAAAACCAATTAGTCTAAGTGTGGTGTACAGAAGGTAATAAGTAAAAACAAATAAAGGGATCAGAAAGAGGGCAAAGTAAATTGCGACTGCTATCATTCATGACCAAACCACGTATTTCATCGCCACTCCTACTTCACCTTTGTATTTCTCCAGAACACCCTGTATCACTACGAAGATCCACAGTTATTGGATACTCCATCATATGGTTATATACGAACTCGAAGGAACTTGTTCCTGTTCGAGGATGGATTCTGGTTCAGGAGAAATAGAATAAGGTTTATTTAGTTGTCTTTTATCTTTACCTTGTCTCAGGTTGCAGGTACTCCTAGGATTAGGAGAGTACACCTATTATACTTATTGGATAGTCTTCTTCCAAACTATGGGTCGGTGCCGAACGGTAGGGAAGGAAGAAAACCATTTATCCTAAGAGGGTGTACAGAAGGTAATGAGTAAAGACAAATAAAGGGAATTGGAGAGATGACAAGAAAATATACGGTTACAATCATGAATTTGGATAATGGAAGAAGCATTACTAGGAATATCCGGATACCCCTTCGAAACATTTTCATATTTCAGTTTCACTATGCGTTGTTAATAGAAAACTAATTTCCCAATTAGATCCTTACTCCAGGGTATGTATTTACCAGGTATGATTCTCACATCTGTATGGTTTTACAGATGATGAGTAGGAGTAAGTTATTGGAAATTAGGTGATCATCCTCATTATATAGGAATTCGTTGTAATTTGTGATATTTGAGGAAATCGCCTGGGTTTTTACCGGACGGCAAATATTTGGTTTTGAATATCCGTTGTTATGCACCAATTTCAAACTGATATATCTGTACGTTTATTTTATAAAGTGAGATATAACTTTTTGAAATTATATCTATGACATTTACCTATATCTGTAACAACTTCATTTTTAATGTACAAAGAATTGATTTAAATTCAAAGTATACTTGGAGTATTTAATGTTGCTGATATCTCTTTAAGTATTTATTTCACTCCATAATTATAAGAAGGAGCTTGTAGCTTATTGGTAATACCTTGCACTGCTGAACCAAGCCACCAGAGTTCAAATCCCATACCCCATATTATTTTTAATATTATTTTTGTTTTAAATTTTTAGAATACCAACAGTTACACGTGCGTTTCTCACAAATTTCCTACTACACATGAAAATGTAAATGCACCAGTAAGCACCTTAGGAGACCCCCCAGCTACCGACCCTCCAACTCGGCCCGACTCAGGCCTGCGCCGCCGTCCGGACTCGGCCAGTCCCCAACATAGAAGTTGGGTATCTTTTCCTCCTCAACTCCCCTGCATATTTTAAATATTCAGAGTGGTTACAGAGAGCCCATTAACCCCCATTTACTCCATTTTTAATGATTTTTAATACATTTTTACATTTTTTAATTAGAAACCCTACACCTACCCTAGGCCTAACCTAACCCTATAAATACACCCCCTACCCTCTACCCTCTCATCCCAAATTTCTGAGCCCACTCTTTCAAAATTCCAAGAGAACTTGTGTACTTTGAAAACAAGCTCGAGGCGAAACTCCAACGAAATTCCGGCGGAACTTCCGGCGAACGTCCTAGGAACTACCGGCGACGACGCAACATCGGCGACCCCTCTAGTTCCCTCTCACTCTCTAGTGTAATCGAAAACTCGTAAGTCTCATTCTAACATCTCTTTCTTTTTCTTAAAAAAATACGAAATTACAAAACCCGACGGAATCAAAACAAATCCGATTTCCGATTCGGTTTTCTATAAAATTCCACTTCTCGCTAATACAATCATTCTTAAACTTCCTCATGTTGATTATTAAACACCAATTAAACAATTTGAACAAGTTTCATCATATGAAATGATAGCTTTCCCAAATTATCGTATTTTTCACTTAAATACCACAATATTTCAATTTCACATTTAATCCCATTAACTTGCTATACCTTTAAAGTAGATCACGAGGTAACGACCTACCTCCTCACACACTTACATACAACCTAACACGATACCATTGGAAAACTTAGAATACGATAAAACAATATTTTCATTTAAATACCATAATTTTAATAAAACCATTTCTAAAAGTTTTAGCTTTGTTACACTTTTAAAATAAATACCTCTTAATATGAAAATACGATAAGTTGTGGACATCGGTCATTTATCTAAACCTGACTTTGTGGTGTCTAAGCTAGACAAGTGAGAAAGGTAACTTTAAAGAGCTCGTCTCACGATGATTCGTGAGCGGATCCCTCCTTTCTTCACTTGTACTTACCTGGCCATAATTGGCGGTGAAGAGGCGATTTGAGACATCTAATAACTTGTCGTTTAGACCATTTAGAAATAGACTAGTTGGCTTAGAAAACCCTAGAATCTAAAATACGGAAAATTGACTTTTTACAAATAAATACCATTTACTTTATAAAACCGTTTTCTAAAGGATTTAGTAATTTACAATCTTTGCAAAGTGCCGCTACAACCCATTTTTGGGAAACCCATTCGGGATGATGCGGTTTATCGCACATCCTCGAGCTTAGTAGTGCGAGATTCAGACCTCCGCAAGGAGCATTCGATCTCGAAAGATTTAAAATACGACATCTTAAGAAAATGAGATTTTTAGAATATAAAATATTAATTAAAATTATTTTTGTATAAATATATATATATTTATCATTAAAATATCTATTTTGTTATGATATAAATATTCCACCCTTTTTCTAAAAATCACAAGAATAAATTTTACATTAAAATACCATGAATTCCAAAATAAATCAATTTTACAAATAAATACCTTTATTTATGAAATTAAGATATTTTCATTAGAAATATTACAATATAAAATCCACATTCATTACAACCCTAAAGACGAATAATAAATGCTTGGGGTATATTTTGAAAAGTATATAAAAATATTTTTACATAAAACCCCCTCAAGTTTTATAAATTACCCTAAGGACCCTAGTAAATATAGGACTTCGATTTACATTCTAATTGTCTGACTCGGGTTTGAGTCTGATTATATCTGACTTGAATATGATTCAAGTACAATCTACAATCTATAATATTTCAATTCAATATGAACACATGAATCCATGAATCCAGTTATCAATGTATACAACTTGACTGAATCAAACCATGGATATACATCCATTATCCAGTTATTCCATTTACATGATTAAGCAGTTACAATATGTTTACTGATATCATGGTTTTGGTCAGTCATCCAACTATACAATACAATACAACAATATAATCAAAACACTACGGGGTTTAAGGGGTAGATTGGTGCGGAAAGTGTTTGAAGTGGCACGAGACAGTAAGATTAAGACACCTAACATATATTCCGTTTCTGTTGTACCGTGTCTTAACGGTTCCTTGTACATTCCGTTTGCCCTGGTCTCTAGCATACTGAGACCCCTCTCATATACACCGACATCCTTCCGTACCAAGCTACAAACAACAGCGTAAACACAATATTCTACAATATTATACAACTTTAAAAGATACATCTTATTATGTCTTTTCTAATTCTCCCTTATCTTTGGGACTTACCGAGCGACCTGTTCGCTGACGACATTCTATTTCTTCCTTCTTGAATGTCGTCAGGTAATTTGGACACAGCAGAGATCGAGCCCACCAGTGAAGACTTGGATCAGTTCTTCGAAGACCCCGAGCTCTATACATTGTACCTTTTTCTATTCAGTATTTTTCATTTCCTGTTATGCCATTGTTTAGGCATCTCTTTTATTCCAGATGTATTTACTTTTCATGTATTGTACAAAAGAATGTTATTAAATAAAGTTGTTATTTTTATATCGCTTGTCTCTTGCGATTACTTTTATATTGCTTAGATACGTTTAGCGTATTTATTTCACAGTAAATACGTAGCGGACCGGTCCCATCCCCTTCGCCGTATACCGGGAAGCGGGGCATGACAATATCAGTTGATGATTAGGTAAGGATCATTCAACAACGGTGTAATTCTTCATAACCATAGTACAGTTTTTCAACCTACGACGCACAGGATTTGACTTATTTAACTCAGGGGACTTATACAAAGTATTGTATGTTGTCCAGTGTCCATTAGGACAAAGGGGTTGGTCATCGTACTATATTCTGTTTACTTATGACTTCTTTAGTTTTTAGACAAGTGTTTCATAGAAATATAAAGTCCAAGTTTTGAGAAGTTATAGGTACAAGAATAAAGTAGAGAACCACGTATTGCAAGTATCGGGATTCTTCAAGGTGATCGAAGATGTAGATACTTATGTTTGGTTCATTGATAGTAATGGTTTTGAGAACTTGCTTCTCTTTCAGATTACTCATAATTGGATGCACTCTTGAGTTGAGTAATGCTGATCGGGCTCTCTCCATTTTGTTGACATGCATTGGAAACAGCTGTATGATTTGAATCTGGTTCCAATTAAATCAGTGCATCTGTTTCTATATTGTATATAGAATGGATCATATCTTAACGATGTTAAGCTATATGGAGTTGTCCGGCTTATGCTTAAAACCAGACTATGGGTAACTCAAGGCACGTTTCTGTAATGGTTGTTTGTGGGTTAACCCGGGCTATGACGAGGGTTAACTTTCTACCATCTGGAAGATCAATAGTGATATTGTTCTTGACTCGCCACAGTTTTAGTAAAATAGACTTTTTCATAAAACAGTAGTGGGAGTATGGTAGAACTGGAAGTGATTCCAGAACCGCGGACGATTACTGAAAATTTAATAATAACCTAAATATTCAATCGGATTTGACATTCCATTAGCCACTCCGCAGATATGGTGGATAACCTCAGACGCCCGAGAGGTACTTCGGTATCCTCAAAGACGGTAACAGGGAGGTTCTTATTTACCCAGACTTGACACTACTGTTGTTCCAGGCTATGAGACCCGACAGGAGGATGAGTATAACGTCGTTCTAAACTAGCTTTAGAAGTGCACGTGTGTATGACTCTGCCAGAGGGTTGTCGTGGTCAGTGGGAGCAACGGAAGCATAATGGACAAGTAGCTAATGTCTATTTATAGACTAAAGCAGATATAGCGGAGATAGATCGTCTATTTTTGATGTGGCAGTCATACGTTTTGACTTCATCAGAATAGGAGATGGATCTGTTAAGAAGGTAGTAGGGTGTGATGTTCTGATATTTGAATGACATACACATTGTAGGAAGTGAAATTCTTATTTTACGATCGGTTATACTGTGGTTGTCACACAGTGGTTTCTCCACATAGGATATGGATATAATATTAAGCATTCTGGTCACTAGATCTATGGTTTTAGATCTAGATTTGGATAGTGTCTCAATCTGGGTACTTTGACAGTATTCTAAAGGTGTTTTAGAATGGGCGACTCCTGGCATGGTGGTGTACCTGCAGGTGATGGAGTCATCCTCTCTAAAGGTGTCTTACAGACTAAAGGGGAGAGGGATGCGCATGATTGGCATATCACTTGCGTAGGCAATTGAGTCAATCATGGGATGTCAAGTACCACACTAGATGTTGTTTTTGCACTAGCTGCAATAAGTTTATATTAATCTAATCATGGAGAAACATTCGGAAGCAGTTTTAGAACATAAGTGGATGTTCTAGAGATTTGATAATGACAGCCTCCTTCGGGAGACGGTTATCATTCCAGGCTTCCAAGGTGACCTGGATGACAGAGTAACTGTCAGAGTTATAGTTTTCCCTCTAACGAGGGGCATTAGTTTGGACAGGTGGTCCAAGCAGATACTGAGGGAGGCATGGCGCAGGATACTGATTAAATTCAGTTGACAATACAACTAAGAAGTTTGCTGGATTTGGAGTCCATTTATGAACTGAGTCCCATCAGATATCCAGACATATTCTAAGACAGGTATTACTCATTTCGGGAGATGGCTTTCTCCGCGAACTTGAGATAAAGAGAGACATAGAAAGAAACATCAGAGCGGATCCACTCACTGAGGCTATTTCTCGAACGCAATAGTTTCACAAACAAGCTTTGTGAAACTGATCAGTAGAGGAGTTGGGTGTTCGGTATCACATGGGCTGTGAGTATACGACATCGCAATAATTAGCCTTAAGTGCAAGTGGGAGATTGTTGGATATAGTGCCCTCAAAGTCAATTATTGGATCACAAGCACGTGATTGCAATGATTGAGGGAGGACCTATACCGGTAAGACAGTCTTACTCGAGATGATAGTATGCTATCTGGTTTGTCTTTATCATCGTGTACATGCGTTAGATGACATTACATATCACTATTACACGTTGATAGAGAATTTAGGATTCTTGCTTGACTACCAGCAGTATGATGGCGATCATATATGTGAGAGTTGGGTAATCTATAAGCACATGCTTAAAGTGTCCCTAGTCGTGGGAGTTTCGAGAATGGGCATCGATACTCCATTAGTAGACCAGTGTATACAGTCGAGACCCCGACGAGGGGCGGTGGCCGGTCTCACAACCCATTGGTGTCAGGATCACCTAAGATGTATACAGGTGCTTATTGGGTTATGAGTACACCGGACGGACTCGTCGGGAACATGCTAGTTGGTATTATACCTAGCGTCAGATAGCAGTTCCCTGGTGACATGTGAACAGGTTAGTCCATCGACCTGAGATCGTCATTTGTCTCGTGTTTGTTCCCAATGTACTTTGATTACTATCCTACCAAGGCTCAAAAGAGTCGTGCAAACAGGTTTTAGTTGGGTACAGTCCCGAGCTACATGGAGGCAGTGAGCGGATCGGAAGGGGATTCGTCTCTCACGGTATTGGGGGTAAGATCGCGCTGTGTTTAGGAGAGCCATTACACGAAGTCTTTGGCCAAGGCAAGTGAGATTTACTGGTAGGTATTCCAGTAGTTTCTCAGGGTGTTCTGGGCTACACTCCGACAAGACTTATACAGCTATTGGGGGTCTGACGTTTACCAGCCCCTAGGCCCGATATGTGATACCCATAGACGAATGGACCGGACTGTACGGATATTGTCACTGACAGGCTCAGTAGGGTTTCAGGATGAGTTCGCTCGTCGGCCTCCCTTTCGCTCATACCTAGGCAGCCGTTACGTACAGCTAGTGCCACTGACGTGCTTGTGGTTAAACCCACTGCCAACGTATTGACGAGTCTTTAGAGTCTCACACAGAGAGTTTCCCAAGTTCGGGCGAAACGTTGTAGAGGCCGTATGGTTTTAGGGCAGGGTTCGATCATATACGTGCACTTGTGCACGGATCATACTAGTGGGCTTTGGTTTAAGCCGGATCCTAGTATTATATTGTTGAATTATTTTCGTCTCGTAGTATCCGTATTCAGTCGGAATACGGATGCAGGTATGTATATACAGATGAGGAGTATTCTTGTGATCCGTCACGAGTTTACTTTAGAAGTTGTCATTCTCTTTTTGGATAAAACATTTTGGTTGAAATGTTTAATTGTGTGGAAATTGTGAGTGCAAGCTTTGTCCGCATTAAATGTGTCATGTGCTAGTTTGGTGACTCATGGTGTGTTTTCTTGTGCCATGACCATTTTCTTGATTGATTTGGGGCGTGAGATATTTTGTAGAGAGAGAGGGGCAGCCACTTATGCTTAGGTTTGGTCTTGAGATTTTATTAGAGATCTCTCTCTCACAAAAGATCTCACAAGAGAAAGCAATGCCATTTTTCTTCACTAGAAAAACTTAAGCTCACAACTTCTTCCTCCAATGGCTTCTTCTTCAATCTCTATCCATACCATCTCATGTGTTGAGAATCCATGGATGTCTTGAGACAAAATGATCACACACACTCTCTACTTCATCTTGAGCACCTAGGTTAGCAAACTAGTTGTTCGAGTTGCTTCAGTTTAAAGCGGGAGCCCATAAAAAGAACCCTCGACGTAGATCTTCTTCGGCGAAGGGAGACCGGAGATCGAGCTTGATCGGAGAAGCCGCGAGGAGCTTGGGATGGTGGCTAAAGACAGAAGGACACAGATCGATCCGTATAGCCATTCTAATTTCTTTGTAGTTAGCTAGTATAGGGTTAATGGCACGATCCGGGTAATGAGCTACGTTAGCGCTAGTTTTTCAAAAGTTTTTGTTCCGCGTTTGGCCTCGGATTGACGGCCAGGTCGCTACCGTAGCCTTACAAGGTCTTTGTCTATCGTCAAGCGAGAACACAAAGGCTGATACTTGGTTCCTAGATTCAGGGGCATCTTTTCATTGCACTTCAAGCAGACATCACTTTAGCGAGTATGTTTAGGACGACCTTGGACATGTGACGGTGGGAAACGGTCAATCGTGTAAGATCGTTGGAAAGGGGACGATCATCTTGCAACCGTCAGGAGGTGGTCAAATCAAATTGAAGAATGCTCGTCATATTCCGGATTTGAAGAAAAGCTTGATTTCCACAAGTCAGCTAGACAACGAAGGGTTTACTACAACATTTGGGAATTCTCAATGGAAGATTTCCAAAGGTCGTTGGTGGTCGCAAGGGACAAACTGAGCGGTTCGTTGTACTCATTCAATGGAAGCAGCGAAGGCTCGGTTGCAATGACGGCAAGTTCGGAGAAAGATTTGGAGACTTCGTTGTGGCATAAAAGATTGGGCACCTCAGCGAGAAGAACATGAAAATTCTTCAAGATAAGGGGGTTCTTTCGGGGCTGAAAAGGTGGTATTGGAGTTTTGCGAGAGCTACGTTTGTGGGAAGCAAAGCGCGCTCAGATTTCAAATTGGAGGCGTAGCGAAAAAGACCAAGAAACTGGAGATGGTGTATACGGACGTATGGGGTCCGGCCTCGGTGGAGTCTTATGGAGGAAATCGGTACTTTGTGACGTTCATCGATGATACAGGTCGGAAGACATGGGTATACGCGATGAAGAAATAGTCCGATGTATTTGGCATCTTCAAACACTGGATTGCGCAGGTGGAGAACCAAACGGGAATGAAGGTTAAACGCCTAAAGTCCGATAATGGCGGGAATACTGCACCCAAGAGTTCGAGAAGTTTTGCTCGCAAAAGGGTATTCGTTGGTTGAATACGGTACTGGGAACGCCAAAGCAGAATGGCATCGCTGAAACGATGAACAGAACAATCCTAGAGCGAGTGTGAAGCATGACCTTGGATATGAATGTGCCAAAATTCTTATGGGCAGCAACGGTCGATGTTGCTGTGTATCTGATCAATAGAAACCCGGCGAGTGTGCTTGATGGAGACATTCTAGAAGAAATTTGGTCGGGTAAATCGGTCAACTATTCGCACCTTAAAGTATTTGGCTGTATTGCATAGTCTTTGATTGATAAGGCAGAAATGAGTAAGCTTGACTCCAAATCTAAGAAGTGTGTTTTCATCGGGTATGGTGGAGACGAGTTCGGATATCGGCTGTGGGATTACACAAGTAAGAAAGTAATACGAAGCCGAAACGTTGTCTTTGATGAGCATCACTTATATAGAGAAGAAAAGCAAGCCAAAGATGGTGTTGTATCTGAGTTCGTGGAGTTAGACGGAACTCAAGAGAATAATCAGGTGTCTACAAGTGGAGATCAAAACATGGAGGAAGCTGTAGTGCAGGATCAGACTCAAGAACATAATGGTGACCATGTTCATCAACCAGATATACCAGTTCTGAAGATATCTACGAGAGAAAGGAGACTACCTGAAAGACTTGTGACCGACTTCATTTTATACACGGATTCAGGGGAGCCTGAATCTCTTGAAGAGACGACGCAAGACGGTGCTAGTAAGCAGTGGGAGCGGGCTATGGACGAGGAGATGGATTCTTTGAAGAAGAACCGTACGTAGGACCTAGTGAAGCTACCCAAAGGTCGAAAAGCGTTGCTGAATAGGTGGGTGTACAGGATAAAGATGAGGCCAACGGTGTGAAGCGGTACAAGGCTCGCTTGGTAGTCAAAGGATATGCGCAAAATCAAGGAATTGACTATCAAGAGATATTTTCTCCTGTGGTGAAAATGGCATCAATTCAAGTGATCCTTAGTATTGTAGCGGTAAAGGATCTGCACTTGGAGCAGCTTGATGTGAAGACTGCGTTCCTTCATGGAGATTTGGTGGAGAAGATCTATATGATGCAACCACCGGGATACGAGGAGAAGAGGAAAGAAACTATAGTGTGTAGACTGCGAAAGAGCTTGTACGGCCTTAAGCAAGCTCCAAGGCAGTGGTATCTCAAATTCGATCAGTTCATGTTAGAAACGGGATTTGTGCGCGGTGTGTCAGATCACTGTGTTTATGTTCAGACTTTTGAGGATGGAAACTATATCATTCTATCACTCTATGTAGATGATATGTTGGTAGCGGGTCCGAATTTCGAGAAAATTCAAAGTCTAAAAAAGATGTTGGCTGAAAAATTTTCCATGAAAGATTTGAGAGCAACCAAACAAATTTTGGGCGTGAAGATCGTTCGAGATAGGAAGCAGCGGAAGCTGTGGTTATCGCAAAGGGACTAAATCGAGAAGGTTTTGAAGCGGTTCAACATGGACAAGTCAAAACAGGTGAGTACGCCTTTAGCAAAACATCTCTAACTCATGAAGGAGTTTTGCCAACAACTCAAGAGCAGAAAGACGAGATGGCAAGAGTGCCTTATGCATCTGCGGTGGGGATTTTAATGTATGCAATGGTGAGTACGAGACCAGGTATTGCACATGCAGTAGGAGCTGTGAGCCGGTATATGCAAAACCCGGAAAAGGAACATTGGAATGCGGTGAAGTGGATTTTGAGGCATCTTAGAGGTATGTCTAGTCACTGCTTATGTTTCGGGGGTGACTCTCTAAAGGTGCAAGGTTACGTTGATGCGGAATACGCGGGTGATCGAGATAGTAGGAAGAGCACAACGGGATACGTATTTACGGTTGGGGAACAGCGGTGAGTTGGGTATCTCAACTGCAAAAAGTTGTAGCATTGTCAACTACGGAGGCTGGGTACATGGCGATCACGAAAGCCAGCAAAGAGATGATATGGCTACACAAGTTACTCGAAGAGTTGAGTAAGAAGCAAGACTTCAATACCTTGTGGATCGACAGCCAAAGTGCAATACATTTGGCAAAGAATGCAGCATATCATTCTCGGACGAAGCATATCAAAGTGTGGTACCACTTCATACGCATAGCGTTAGAAGATGGTGAGTTGACACTGCAGAAGATCGCGGGAGAAAAGAATCCGGCGGATATGTTCACCAAAATTGTAGACAAAGATAAGCTGAATCTCTGTTGCAGGATGGTGAATCTCTCCATGAAAATTTGATGATGAGAGAGCAGCAGCGGAATCGTGTGAAGTTTACTAGTGTTGAGAATCAAGCCGAAAAAATACTCCAAGTGGGAGAATGTCGAGATTGTGATGAATTTGCATCAAGGTGGAGTTTGTTGAAAAGTGATGCAAATTAAGACATTGTTAGGCGGTGACAATGTTAGGTGGTGACTTTGTTAGGTGCTACTTTTGACATGCATGACATTGTTAGGTGCCACTTTTGACATGCATGACATTGTTAGGTGGTGACAATATTACGTAATGACATTGTTAGGTGCTACTTTTGACATGCATGAGATTGTTAGGTGGTGATAATACTAGGTGGTGACTTTGTTAGGTACTACTTTTGACATGCATGACATTGTTAGGTGGTGATAATGTTACGTGGTGACTTTGTTAGGTGCTACTTTGACATGCATGACATTGTTAGGTGCTACTTTTGACATGCATGACATTGTTAGGTGGTGGCATTGTCCTAGGTGCTATAAAACCACATCATATGAGTGAGGCATAGTAACAATCACAAGGACCATCACAAGAAGCAGAGGCCAAAAGAAATTAAGAAAGAGAGAGATTTAAGAGAAATCTTCTAAGATTGCTCTTATTTGCAAACTTGATTCAAGTATAGTAGACGTTTGCAGATTCCGCGCTGCCGGGAACTAGCTATTCGGTGAGTGAATCGCGTTAACAAATCTATCTTGTTTGTGATTGATTACTTTCTTATTCGTGCACTTTAATTTATACTGTCTTTCGTCGTTTAATTGCGTGATTGTATTTTTGCATGATTTGGGTTTTGTCGCAATCACTGTTCCGTGGATCGACTCTTCCCCCAACATTTAACGTGCATGAAATGAAAACCTCAGGATCCCAGAGAATCCATTAATCAAATTAACTCTTTAAACCATATTTTAGATTATATTCGATTAATTGATAAATCTGGATATTAAATAAAGTTGCTTGCAAATTCATATATATTCTTGTTTACATTATTGACACTATCATATTATATCGATTGTACTTGATATGCTACCTGAGACTATTAATACCACTTGCTTGACATGGCAAGTCTATTCACGATTACTGTTTTCTTACATTGAAGCGAGATCACTAGTTAGAATGCTGAATTGTGTGCCATGACATCATTTATTCATGCTTAAAAGCTTCTATTCCATAATGTTAACATGATATTACATGTTCCAGTCCCGTCGGTATTCTTAATTAGTGATTCAGTTTATTACCATATTAGTTATAGATACGCGGGGTGTTGGGGTGATTTGAGCGTGCGTTTGTTCAACGGGATGTTAGGAGTCTCATTGCCGGCTGCTAGTACCGAGCTATATCGGTCGTTTTTTACTACAGTTCGTACCGGGCTATAGCGGTCGCTTGTTCCTACTGCTCATATCGGGCTATATACAGTCGCTTATTCATTCCACATTTGGACCCGTGTTTCTTTTCCTCAAAAGCCCTACCATTGGGTTGGGAATACTCCTGCAAAGGTTGACGTACCCACTCAAACTCACGATAGGATAGATTACCCTTTTAGTGACCAACTGGGATATAACTTGACTAACTTGACATGTTTATATGTTTGTTTCCTTTTTTTGTCACAACCCTATTTACATATGCGCGCGGGCTTCACTACACTCGCATATTCATGTTATCACACACATCCACACTATTACGATTGAGTACTTGCGGAATGTTCTGTCAATCCTGAGACTTACCATCTTAAGTTTAGAGATTGATTCACAAACAGAGACTATCAAAAATTTACCGAAAATCAGTACTGTTTGTAGGTTTATTTCTATTTTATTTCAGTTGATATTAAAATGTGCGCTCTCGCGGAACATTAGGAATAATACATCTTTCTTTTTGGATCTTGTATTTCGTTTATTTGGAACCCTTTGTTATTTAGATCTTTTATTGACTCTATCTTTATCTCGTGAATTCATCATATTTATGCAGCATGATATTAGTATTATATCTTGGATATTATCGTACAGATTTAACTAGAGTCTTAGGTGCGACTATGGCAAGGCAATTTCTTCTTGTCTAACAGCACTGACGGTTTCAGTCCATATTTCTATATTCCGGAAATGGGGCATTACAACTTTACTTCTAAAATACAAGAGTTCAACTTCATTTAAATTTGCCGGCCTGGTTACTATGATCATAATGAAAAAGTTCCATGTATGCTTGATTGCAATTTCTCAATTCCAATTGAGTGCCTTTAGGTTATCTTACTGGATGCTATGTACCTATAATCACAAAATGCAAATTTTCAGGTTAATACTTCAATGAAATATTTCTAACAATCTATAATTTTAACATAGAAATCTTTATTAATGTTTATATTCCATGTGCAGTGCACATGATAGGAAACTAGCACAACATATTTTAAAGCACACAAAGACCAGGTTACATATTAATACATTACGATCCTCTCTGAACTCGCAGAAAGAATTATTGCACACTTTAGATATATTCACGCATCAGACCACGTGATATCAAAGTCTCCAACACGCGACCCATGGATATTCAATGCATTCCACACGGCCGGAGAAGCATCCACAATGTCATTCGGTCAAGGCGGTTGAAAGTCATGATCGTCATCACAGCCATTTACACTGTCGCACTCATCGACAACCTTAGCAAGAACAGACCTTCCATTGGCATTGATCCTGATATTCTTATGACAACGGCTGCCTCCGTTGTACCATCCGGTCGACAAAGCAACCACCATCTCATTATCGCTGTGAAATCTACCATCACATTCAGAAGGGCCTCCACCATCGCCGCCCTTCTCAAAACTGTTGATGGTCATAGTTGCACGCGTGTTCTCTGTAATAAGGGGCGAGCAGTGGAATTGTGGATACCTTCTGCCAGCCACGCAACAGTCCGAGTCATGCTCCGTGTTGCAATGGCCTTCTTCACCATGCAAATATCCGCTTGGTTCGCAGGCTTCGGTTATGGATTGGTAGAGGGCTAAAAGAGTGACGATCACAAAAAACATGGTGATTGACGGATGAGAAGATTTGACCATGCCGTAATATGATGCAGACAAGATTTAAATCCTAGACCTCTATCTCAAGAGGATTGGGTACTTGAAACTAAGTACTAGCAGCAAAAGTTTTGGTGTGAGAGTCTGATGAGATCAAGGGGATGCTATTTATAGGAAGGAACTGGCAGGGAGTTATGAGAAGCTTATTGGATGCATGGAAGCATGCTCAAGATATTCTCTGAATATGATGTTTTAAAATTCTTTAAAAAATTATACTCTCAGCCAAATTGTTCCCAGATATGTCTAATTAGTTAGCTACGTTTTAAATTGTGTATAGATTCCAATCAGTATCTTTGAAAGTATTTAATAATTGTATGCTTATAATACTATTGATTAGCGATCAAAGAAGCCGTCAACTTGAAGGCTTCTGGAAGCTAACGAGGGTGTAGGTGTCTTCATATTCTTGTCCTTCAGGTTGAGCATTATTTTTTTACCAGTCAATATGATTATATTAAACTTCTTTTTTTTTGAATTGAAATTTTCTTATACTAACAATATCAACATGGTATATGATAATTTTAAGATGAACTTAAAATTTTCATATTAACTTTTGCAATACTTAAAGGGCAATTTTTCAATTTAGGCTACTTTTAAATAATATTTTTAAATTTAGGCCACTTTCCAAAATATTTACAAATTTAGACCACTTTTGGCCACATTAGCGCCAGACGATTACTCTTTTTTCTATAAAAAAAATTATTGGGGACGCACTTGCCAAGTGCGTCCATATAATTCATAAAGGAGCCCTTCCCATCTTCTCCTTCTCATTCTCTTGCCTCAGTGTTGTTGAATGGGACGTGCTTACCAAGTGCGTCTCATAAATTTATGGGACGCACTTGGCAAGTGCGTCCCTCAGAATTTTTTTTAAAAAAAATTTGCGCAGAGCAACAGAGACTGAGCTAGCACTTATGTGGCCAAAAGTGACCTAAATTTGTAAATATTTTTAAAATGGCCTAAATTTAAAAATATTATTTAAAATTACCCTAAATTGAAAAATTGTCCATATTTAAATGGTTCCTTTCTTTTTTATAGGTTGGATCCCCAAATCTTTGGTATTCCAGAAAAGATGCTTAATTCTTCAAATTATTTTAAAACCGGCATTCAAATCTTCTCCGTTAAATAAAAATAAAGAAGCCCTTTAATCTACTTGAAGATTAATTAGTTTAGTGGATTAATTAATTAAGTTTGCCATGTTTAGATTAAAGAGTTAATTATCTTTTACACATCTTTTTCTTCTTCCTTTTCTCCTCAACATTTTCATTCATTGTGTCGTCTCTTTTTATCATCAACCATCAATCAGAAATAGTCAAACGGAAAACCATCTCTTTCTCTTCATTTTCTTCACTCTCCTCCCTTCTTCCCAACATCACTCCAAAATCCAAATCCCCCCATTCCTTTTGCTTCTCTCCCAAACCAAACCCTAAATCTCACAATAACTCTCCTCGTCCATGATATCCTCTCAACTCTCCCCAACTCTCCGCCGCCCCGCGGTCCTCCTCTCCGGCATTAAGAAACCCCAATTTTAACTCTAAGCATAACTAGCTACTAGAGATGTAAATTGTACATTTGACAACTATAATGGCTATAATTAATGATTAAGTTATAACCAAATTTGGATCCAAATTCAATGGATGCTTCACTAGAAGGACTAATTCAGTTTAGTTTGGAAAAATTGAGTGCTCCTTTTAGAAATATGAAGGTTTTGCCGTCTTACTTCAAAATACCAAAGATTTGGTGTCCAAATAAAAATGAACCTATTTAAATATATGGATTCCCCACCTCCCCACGCACCCCCACCCCCAACCTCTAATTGTTAGCACTTACGTGAATGTCCTATTATTGTGTCAGGTGTCCAATAATTATGCTATCAACAATTAGGTATAGCTCATCCGGTATTAGGTTTCTCTTCAAAATGAAAGATTTGATTCCCGAACAGGTCACATCTAAAAAATAATAAGTATATTAATTCTGGCTATTAGTTTCCAATTTATTCTGGGTGTCATTCGGTATACGCTCCATTAGGCTTTGTTGCTTTCTATTTGGTCTGGTAACTTTCTGAAGACAAAATTTATGGCTTCGTTAAAGTTAAACCCATAGTACAATTAACTATTATTATTATAGAATTTTTTTCCTTGCGTCTTTTGTTATGCTATAGCTTTCTTTATGACGAAATCAGATTTTCACCACTTGTTTTTTTCCCTTTCCTGATGTTATTGGCTAGTTCATAAACAGGATAAATATTCTAGATCAAGTAAAAAACTTCACATATCTACCAGCAGTCAAGATCAAGTTAAAAACTTCACATAACTTGGGAGAGAAATACAAGGTTTTACAAACAAAACATTTATTTTAAAGCGAGAATTTTTTTTTGTGTTTATCTATAATTATAAATGAACTGAACATGAGCTATCAATCGTAAATCCATCTATTCTCGACTATCCTCCATAAATTAAAGACGAAGATCATATACCTTGACTCAATGTTGAGAAGTGGCCCCTTCATAAATAAAATGAAGAGAAAGGTAAAGATCAAACTACGGAATCGTCCTCGGTCAACACAAGAATTGTTGAGTGGAAATCAAATTCATTTCCCCTTGCGATGCTTTGGCAACGCAACACAACTCGGGCAATACCATTTCCCTTTAGGTTGTTCTTTAACACCCACACATTGAAAGTGAAACCACTCAATCTTACACTGGAAATATTTAAAAAGTAAGAAGCTATATTTTCACTGTTATGTATTCAAATTCAACAGGAAAAAGTTTCATAACGACAACTTACATCAGGGTTATCACAAGCAACCATCTCACCCCAGCTGACTTGGTTGCATAGGCAATAAGTCGGTTCATTCGGATCCACTGGCAATTCAAAATCTATTTTCGGCTGCTGCTGCTCTGCTGGTGCTATTATCTTAGACCTGTAACAAAAATTTTAAAATAAATAATAATAAAAAAAAGAACATATATATCAGAGAGAAAAACTTTCTGGATATCAATTGAAGGGTTAATTGCAGAAAACACCCTAAATTTACCCCGTGTGGCACTTAAACCCCTCAAGTATTCTAGCACCAAGACCCCCTCAATTAATCAACCAAAACCTTCACAAACACTCAAATTCTACTCTAAACAACATAAACAAGTTCTAGAGTTAAATTAGACAGCAATTTGAGTTGTTTAGAGTTAAATTTGAGTGTTTTTAATGGTTTTGGTTAATGTGCAGCGGGAGTGTTTGTGCTGATAAATTACTTGAAGGGGATATAAGTGAATACATGGCAAACTAGAGGAGATTTTGTGCAATGAACACTATTTTAAATGATGAGAAAGTGAGAAACATACTTCTTACCCCCTCTACCACTTTCAGAAGCTCTTGCAGATCTGGTATTAGAACCATCATTGTTCGAAGTGCTCGTTCCACCACCTGCTGCAAGTTCTCATTCAGTGGAATAGGGCAAAAAACCATATGAAATTTTGAGATGGGTGTTTACCGCCAAAAACAAAGACGAACTGGGATAGAACGTATTGCCTGAGTTTGGGGACAGATACTATTTGAAACATATCCATCCACCCCTCCGAAGCTACCAAGTTGATTTATGGCACTGTATATCGAAGATTTGAATGGATGCAACCGTTGTAGCAGACTTATCAGATTCCCCCTCATATGTGAGTTGATTTTATTGTGGGGATGCTTTTTTCTGCAGGCGCAAGCCCCTGCAGTTAATTACGTTATCTCTACATCATAACAACTTTCTCTTTCCTTATGCCTTATCACTTCGCGTCGTATTATATATATTGTTTTGGGTTTGTTCTTGGATTGTATACGGAGACTAATATATGTCGTTATCCATAAAGCGCGGATCAGTCCAAATCCATACATATCAAATTTAGGTTTGAACTTAAGTAGCATTTCTCATATAAATGAGATTCATCAATTCAAAATATGTCATCTAAGAATCATTAATCGTATTTGACTAAGATCAACTCAAAAATATGGTTAATGATCGTTAATCTTGTTTTAGATTAAAATCAACTTAACAAATATAGACTAAGGATCGTTATTCGTCTTTAAGACTACGATCAACTTAGTTTTATTGATATTTTGATCAACGGATCATATATGAGAAGCAAAATCTTCTATACTTAGTTCATTTCTAACTAAGTGATCAAGCAATAGCTTGTAATCCAAGTGCTCATATGCACATGTGCGCATTTGCATAGGGTGCGCATTTGTCTTACTGTCGGGGGGTTGCGCACGTGTATCTCATGTGATGCGCACCTCATTGTCATTCCAAGTTGTCATCTGCGCATGTATATATGTGTGTATTTCGAAGGACAATATTTCTCACTTGCACACACGTGAGTTTCACGTGATGCGCGCATCAGTATAGAAGTGATTTCGTCATCTTCGCACACATGCATATCACGTGATGCGTACATCTCTAGATACGTTATTTTCCTCATGCACACACGTGATTCGCACCTTTCCAAAGGTGTTATTTTATGTAAGTGCTTATATGCACACTTCTGTATGGGACAAACTTCTTAAGTGCGGCTTAAGGTCAAATATGCATTGTTCACCAGAAAGCTATGGCTTTCAAAGAGACAAGGATTTCTGCTCTTTTATTTTATGAAGTACTTTCGTGATGTATCCCATTTTTATGAAAGTTGTGACCTTTTTTATCGGAGTCAAAACTGTTCAAGAAGTAAAATCTTTTGTTTTTATTATATGCATCAAGATATATGTTGATAAAGTCATAAATTTTAGGATTAATCTCTCATAAAAGTATGGACTTTTATATGAGAGAGATCAGCCTTAAGATCTTTCGATTATTCATATAATGAATCAAAAGATTCAGCAAAAAAGCAAACGCTTTTATATAAAGCAAAATCTTTATCATAATCAAAAAGGCGGGTCTTTTCTCCTTTCTTTTGCTTTTTACCTTTTTGTTGAAGGTAATGAAGATGATATCTCTCGATTGGAGGAAGTGCACACTTTATTTGTGGCTGCTGTCAAAAAGTATAAACGTGATTCGTCTTTTTTATCTTTTTAGATATCTATTTATAGTAGAAGGTCTATTAGGGTTTGTTGCAATTTATTAGAGATTTAATTGATTTTAAATTGATTCATATCAATTTAGAGACGTGTGCACACCATTGGATCAATTTACAGTGCATGCACACCGTTGGATCAGGTGTCATGTCAATCTTTTTTGTTAGGAAATATATTGTCAGATTAACAAAGAAGATTTTTCTTCTTTATCAGAAAAGCATGCTTCATTGGGTATAGTTACACATTGCAAGATAGTAGGCACATGCTTTGCACGTGTCGCAGCTGTCTTATGTTGCAATTTATATACATGCCTATGTATATGGTTGCACATGTCCCATGTGCGCACTTGCTACTTGCGCAAGTGCTTTATATTAGATGCGCACTTGATACTTGCGCAATAAAACATATGCGAACAAATGCCCCCACTGATCATGTGCACGTGTCTCGCACGTGGAGGTAATCGTTGTCAAGCTGCAAACCGTCGTATTTGTCTCAAGATCTACGGGATGCGAACCGACTTTCGGGCCTTATAAATAAGGCCCCACTCCCTTCATCGAAGTGCGCCATTTATCTTCTTTTCTCCCTTGTATTTCTGAGAACCTTTTTGCGCGCTTGTTTCCTTCAGTGCTTACGCACTTCTTGAAACTTTCGCTTCCTGCAGAAGACTTTGCTTCTTCAAATATCAATTGGTAAGTGCGCTTGCACACCTTTGCCCTTTGTGCGAAGTCATTGCTTCTTAATACTTAGTGCACATCTTATGGGTTGCGCATCAATTACTTAAGAAAATCCTTGAATATTTTTATAGGATGCAAGATTCCAACTTTTTTTTAATGGGTGAAACTTGACCCGGTGGGGTTTCTTGGGTTTTGATGATATGGACTCCAATCTTTGAAACTACAGCACTTTTGCTGACATTTTTCTCGTCTTCTTTTCTTCAGGTCTAATGGCCGGTGATATGTTCGACATCAGGGACATCATTTCTCACAACATCATTCGTTATTATGGACCAGACTATACCGACAACCAGTGTGAAGCCGTGCTGCATCGCTTAGAAGTTCACTGCGGATGACTGTTTCTACGCCGCACTTCACTTCTGCAGATGGTGTTTGAAGCAATCCGGAATGCCTTGCTCGGAAATTTTGAAGTGATACTGTTCCAAGCGCTTGATCAGGCCGAAGACAAAGTGCACTCGATTTACCTGATGGGCCTGATCTCTAAACGGCAGAGGAATGATGCAATTACTCTCTTGCATCGCATATAACAGCAAAGAGCAATCATATCTTCATATACTAAGACGGAAAATATCGGTGGCGGCCTCAAAGCCTGTCTCCGCGAACGGAAGCACAAGAAGATGGAAGATTATGCTTGGAAAGCCTTGTTGGGCTTTATTTTTAAATTTATGAACCCATGTACCGATTCTAGTATCTTGCCGCTGTAAACCTCGAACGATGGTGCGCTTTTGTTTGTCTTTCACTTTTCAGTACTTGTTCTCAGTTGGTAGTCTGTAATCCACCTTTTGACGTATGAATAAAAAGCATCTCTTCTTTTATATCCGTGCTTCTTTTTCTTTTTGTGCTGAAATGGCTTAACTTAGTTTATTTACTCGTTTCGAAGCGTTCGATTTACCCTTCTCTTAGGCTTATGGACAAACTTATCCTAACGTTAAACATATATAACCCTTTTTATCATAAGAGTCCGTTAGGTTTGTGATACTGGGTTAAGTCCATCGTACCGTCATGTTGACTGATATCTTCTCGACGTGCAGTCCCTTAGGTTGCAACTCGAGTAGCCACGCGTTTGTCATGTCTCTGATTTCTTCCGAGGCTGGACACGACGTCTTCATGTAATCTTCTTAGGTTGGATTATCCACATTACCGTCGGAAGATTCAGCGTTAGGCATCGCCGTGGCATTTTACCTTAAGATTAGGCTCTATTTGGAGCCCTGGGGAGTCATGACCGCACCCTTCTGAAGTGGGATGACATCCAATGGTCTTTAGGCATGTATTGAGTGCCATCAAGACCTGGAGTTAGGAATGTGCCGTTACTCCACTTTAATTTGCTTGTGAAGTTCCCACTAAATCCTTTGGGGACGAAATAGCTCTCGGTAGTTTTTGGGCTTATATAACACCGCTGAAACCTGAATCTTCGCTGATGCGTTCCTTACTTGGTAGCATTCGACGAAACGCATCACCTATCTTCATTCGTTTACGCCCGTGGATTGTATACGATAGTCTAAGATGACTACTCGTAGGGTACAACGTGTGTGTATATTAATTTTTTAATTTATTATTTTTTTATCCGCGATTACTCTATTACTTCAGTTTTTCTTATCGCGAAAGTCGTGATTGCCCAATCATTTCAGCTATTTTATCGCGGTGCCCAATCATTTCGGCTATTCATTATATTTTTACTCGCTGATTTTTATTGTGGGTTGTCCTATCATTTCGGTTATTTTTTCTTTTCCATACTCATCAGTTTTATTATGAGTTGGAGATTTGAGGTCTGATACCTTATCCGGCATCAGTATTGCTACAACTGGAATATTGCCGGGAGCAACTCATTATATGTCATTGCCTATTTTGACCAATGGTGGCTTAGAAAACAGGTTTAAATCCCTGTAAGCTAAGGCTTACGAATCTTCATAAGCCGTAAGGGTCCTATGAAGTATTTCTTCTTACGAGCCGAGATAATCGCGTAAGTTTATTTTCTCCTTAGGAATCGTGAGAACCCCTAAGTAGGTTTCCCATTGAGTCGCAAGGATCTCACGAGGGTATTTTCTTCCATAAAAGTCGAGAGGACCTACAAGTGCTTTTCACCATATCGGAAGTATCGATCGCCTATGGTAGGACTTTAACATCTTTGCTTCTTTTCTTTTCACGAACTTGCGCCCTTTCGAGTTTTCACAAGTTCACGAATAATCCTGCTGTTTTTACTCACGAAGCCCTTCCGGTTTCCATCCGTGCCCATTTTTCTTGTGGGCGTACCTTTTTTTACGGTAGTTTCGTCATGGGTGATCCAACATTGCTTGCCGGTGGTACTTGAGGAAACAGACGGCCCGTCAGGTAACGCACTGTTTGCATAACGCAGTTGAGATCCATATCATTTGTGCCCACGTATTGTATACAGTGTTCAACTTGGAGGCCGGCCGTAGAGCATCACATCTTTTGGAGAACTGCATTATTGGTAGAGCTTCCTGACCGGTGGGACTTCAGGTGTAGCCTCGCAGGTGGGACTTGGTGGAGGTAGGGATCGTTTATGGCCGTGGATTGTAGACGGTGGTCAATATAGAGATCTATCGTAAGGCAAGATGCCAGTTTAGAGGCATAGCGATTCATAGGAGACATAGTGAACATAAGTTGCCCGTGGATTGTATACGGCTAGTTATATGATCCATACCGTAGGGCAACATGCAAATAGGGACATCAAGGTACATAGGAAATATGGTTTACATATTTTTTATGCCCGTGGATTGTATACGGTTGGTTATATGGTCCATACCGTAAGATAACATGCTAGTTTAAGGACATCACGGTCCATCATCAACATAATAGGGGTGCATATCAATCAGCAGGATTTTTAGAGTTTCGACTCAGGAAAAAAGCGAGCGGACACAAGCGTCGTCATCTATCATTAACCTAAGTCGTAACTCTTCAAGCACAGTACTTCTTAAGGAATCGACCGTTTATTGACCGAAAAGACCTTTCTCCATGCATATCCATGAGTAGGTAAGCTCCACCTTGGTAAACCTTATCTATGACGTACGAGCCCTCATATTTTGGCTCGAACTTCTCCCGTTTTACACGATTAGGAATCATTGGTCTTTTGACAACCAGCACGAATTCGTCTTGACGAAATGTTCTCGGCCTGCTTAGTCTTTCATATGATTGTGGCATCCTTGCCCTGTAAGCTTCTAGATTTTGTTGTGCTATAATACGGGTTTCGTCGAAAGCATCGAGCTCTTCGAGCCGAAAATGAGCATTTTCTTCATCCGTGAGCTCGTATTGAACTGCTATTCGCAGTGAAAGAATTTCTATCTCCAGCGGGAGCATTGCTTCTATATCAAACACCAATACATACGGTGTTGTATTCGTAACTGTCTTGAACGTCGTTCGGTACGTCCAAAGAGGCTTGTGCAGCCTCTCGTGCCAGTCTTTCTTATTTTTGGACATCTTTATAAACTTGATTAAGGTATTGTTGAATGCTTCAGCTAAACCGTTGACTCGAGAATTATAGACCGAGGAGTATCTCCAATCTATCTTGTATTGCTGTGCGAAACGGCTTATCTTGTGGCTTTTGTATGCTGGTCCATTATCCGAGATTATCTATCGTAAAGTTCCGAACCGGTAAATGACATGAGCTTTGAAGAAATGAGGGATATTCTCCGTCTTCTTCTCCCTTAGCGGTACTGCTTCTGCCTACTTAGAGAAGAAATCGGTTGTTTCCAATATAAACCGTCCTCTGGACGACGCTGGCTCAATAGGACCCACGTATCCATTCCCTACATCTCAAACGGCCAACTAGCTACCGCTGGATGCAGCGAATTTGGGTGTTGATGTATGAAATCCCCGTGTATTTGGCACGAATGGCACCGCTTCGCATATTCGATACAGTCTTGAATCATCGTGGGCCAGTAATAACGCATTCTTTTTATCTTTAACTTTATCTTTGGTTCTGCTTGATGGGAGCCGCAAAGCCCATCGTGTACTTCCTGGACGGCTTTCTTTGCTTCTTTCGGCCCTAGGCACTTGATCATACGAAGTCAAAAGATCTCTTCTATAGAGAATTGTTGACAAAGGCGAACGACAGAGTTCGTTTCGCTGATGTCTAGATGGCGTATCTTCATGTGCTTGTTGGGACTTAAAGTAGTCTATGAAGACTTCCCTCATGTCCTCGACTTTTCGTTTTCTATTTGGAGAGCATCTTTTTCGGTCCCTTCTTTTTCTTCGGGTAACTCCATCAGAGCCTCCAAGGCATATCTACTGGATCCTGAAGATCCATCAATCCATAAAAAAGAAGACTTCATGGGTAGAGGTATTGTCGATCATAAGTTCAACAACTGGCACTGATAAGTCATCTTTTGGACACGCCTTGTTGAGATCCCGAAAGTCTACGCATGTCCAAATCATCCTATTTCTTTATCACCGGAATGATATTGGCAATCCAGTCGGGGTATTAGACTTCCTGGATAAAGCTAGAGTTTATGAGCTTCTTGACTTTGACGTTGATACGCATCTCGAGTTCAAGCCGCATCTTTCTTGGCGCTTGCTTAACTGGCTTTATCTCTGACGATATGGCCAGCTTTTGTACTGCTATATCTGGATCAAATCCCGGCATCTCGGAGTAATTCCAAGCGAAGCAATCTTTGTACTTCATAAGCACATCTTTTAAAGTGGCTACTTATTTTTCAGATAGCAGCTCACTGACGAACATTAGTCTAAGATCATCCTCCGTTCTCAAGTCAATTTTCATTAGGTTGTCCGCCGTGATATGTATCACATCTATAAGCTCTTTTAGTGCCAGTAAAAATTCTGAAATCTCCTCGCCATCGTCTTCGTTGGTGAAGTATTTGAGGAGATCGATCATATTCTTATCCCCACCCTCTTTTAAGAGCCTTATCATGTGGCAGGTATAAGTCAGCTTTCGTTTCTTCAGTCGAGCGGGTCCTAACCTGATAGCATAAGTTTTCTTCAACTCATGCTTTTATGGACGGTTTATCCTCCAACTATCGGACAGTATGATCGGGCCTTGTTGATATTGGTATTCCACCCAATTCTTGAATGTGAATCAGTGTTCAAGTGGATGACTTATTACTTGATGGTAGGAACAATAATTAGATGATTGACTTCATTTACTTGCCCGGGGTGCCGAGACACCGGAAGTGTGATCTGGTGCTTCATAACAAGGCTAAATATCTTCTTCGTCTTGTCACGAGAGAATGAATATCCCCGACCCATCTTCTTTATGAGGGACGGGCTCCAACCGAACTTGTCTCGATTGAAAAGCGTCTTGGACGTGCCTTGTTGTCTTTGAATGTCGCTTGCGATCATTGCCATATTCTTATCTCCGGTTCGGGATTCTCCTTCATAGGAGTACAAAAAGGGTTGTGGATGAAGAGTATCATAATCTGCTTCTTTCACTGATTGTTCACTGAGACGCAGTTTCCAGGATTTTTCATATATGGCTGTTTCACGGTTTTAGTTGCCTCGGCTTGCTTGACAAGCTTTCCTTATTATTCTATAAATCCGATCTTCGAGTGATGGATTTAGAGTTCTCTGAACGAGCTTTGCTCCCGTTCGGCAGCATTGTTTCTTGAGGAAGTATCTTCTTCTCCGTTCGAGTTGTTTATAGCGTAGCAGCTATAAATTTGCCCCCGCTTCTTGGACCGAACATATCCTAGCCCGGTTGTATCCATCTTCCCATCGAGCTTCGTCCGTTAAGTCCCGAACACATCCCAAATCTTTTTATAGAATTGGGCTTGTCGGACAATTTTTTCGAAAGGCATACCTTGACGCTTTAATAGGTCATTTAATCCCTTTGCATAATACCTTGGCATGCGGATGGGCTGCAATTTGTCAAGATTTGGATCAGCTCCATGTCAGATTTCTTTTTTATCTTGCTCCTTAGATTTGTAGAAAAGGATCGACTTTTCACCTCTATGCCTTGAAGGCACATAAAAGATTTCCAACTCTTGTACGCTATAAGTGCTGAGCGAGTCAAGTTTCTTATAGTGTCGAGACGGAGCCATCATAATATATAGAATCTGGTCCGCTTCGTCAAGAGTCTACGTCGGTGGACGAGTGGAGAACACCGTATCAGTCTCATCTTCGGAGTCGCTGCCAAAGATTAGGATAAGGGCCGACGGATCGGATTTATTACTTTCCATCTGAGGTTATCCCGAGTACACTACATGTTCATCTTCTTCAGTATCGCTTCTGAAGACCGGGATGGTGGCTACTGATCTTTGTTTATTTTCCGGTTTGCGGCATCTTTCGGTATCTTCAAAACCCGGCTGAAAGTACTTTGCATCTTGATACTTTCATACATCATTTACTAAGAAGGGATTGAGCTCTCCCATAACATTGTACTCTCGGTCATCTTTGAAATACTTTATACACTGATGTTGTGTAGAAGGGATGATATTGTACTCGTATTGCCAAAGCCTGCCGACTATAGCATTGTAACATGTTTTGGCGTCGATGACATAGAACTTGATGTCAGTGACGAGCTGCCCGAAGTGGAGCGTCAATACTACGAACCCAAGCATCTGTGACCATTGCGAGTCGAACCCTGAAATGATGATCTTGTCTCGGGAAAGGTACTGAACATTCATGCATATCTTCTTTAGCACTCACATTGAGAAGGTTGACAGAAAATCCATTGTCGATAAGGATTTTTCCTATCTTGATGTCGCGGCTGTATCCGGTAACATACAGCGGTCGATTATGCTCGTATATTCCGAGATCTTCCTCACTGAAGGTAATATCAGTGGTGTGGACTTCTGCGAGTTCATCCTTCATTTTCTCTTCCGCGAGGAAGGCTTGAAACAGTTCAGGTTTCTTTAAGGCCTTGATTAAGAAATCGCGCGCCTCTTTGGACAAGAGTAGAGCATCCAATATACTCAGCTGTGAGGATATCTTTCTCAAATGTGCAAGGACAATATAGTCCACCTTGATTTTCTTGGATAGGTCCTTTGAGGCAAGCTCTCTGACAACTTCTTTATCGACCTCGATCTCCTCGGGGACTTTCCCTTTCCCTTTAGTTGTTTATTTGAATCCTTGTTTGCGGGTCCAAGGTTCTTTTCAGGCAAGGTACGGTTGCGCGGCCGAATATTCCCGCAATCCGTTTCTTCTTCTTTTTTCCAAGGCAGAGCTTTCAAAGAGAGGGTTAAGAAGAATTCCATCCTCGGAATCGCTCCCGAATGTGAGAATCCGAGAGCTTTCTCCTTTTGGGCCGGTATTGGTCATACGGTAGTTGTTGGTTGTCTTTTTGTCTGCTGCAGTCTTGTCGCTCTCGTATCGACGAGCGCGAGCCTTACGCTTCTCCTTCTTGAAATGTCTTCTGTGGGCAACGTATCCTTATCACCATTTCTTGAAGGCATTGCACTCATCAATAGGATGGGCGACCCTTCGGTGATATAGGCAGTATTTTAGGTGTTCCTCTTCACCATCGAAATACGGAACCCCAGGAGTATACATCATGAGAGACGGTAGCTTCATCCTTATTGATAGGGCCTTGGAAGACCGCTTCTTGGCTTTGGTCCTGCTCTTATTCTTTGCAGGCATGATTTGGTCCGGTTAGAGAGCTTCATAATCCGTCTCTTCTGTAGCTTCTTTGTTCAGGCAGCCTTTTCATATATGGCCATCTCGCGCATTTGATCATCTTTACTCTTTATAAAAGCTTCTTTCAGCAACTTTTCGATAGTATCTTCTTCTGGAAGCTTCAAGATATCTGATGTCGATTCTGCCCCCAACTCGTCCATGTCGCTTTCTGACACTGGGGGAGCCTCTTCATCATGTGTAAAGAAATGGGAGACCATATAGCAACTTTCCACATGTTCTTTCATCCCCTTGATTAAGTCATTTTCTTCTTCGTCGTCACTGTCGTTGTTCTCAAGGATATGCTGGAGGAACTCTTCAAGTGTGACCGGTATTCGCACTTTCTGTTTATATTCTTCCAGCGCATCTATATATTTTTGCAGATCCGTGAGGCTGTCGACATATTCGGCAAGCTGCACGGGCTTCTTAATCTTCTTTTTCTTAGAAACTTAGAAGGCTTGCCTTGGGGGCTTTTCCCTTATCAATGATTTGGCATGGAAAGCGGCTTCAACATCCCTTTTATGATCTCGGACTCAAACGGGCTTTTCCACCTGATTGACGGGCATGTTTGTAGGTCTTTCAGCTTTCTTTTGGTCTTTGCCGAAAGAACCACTTCCTATGGAACTTCTTCCATGAATGAGCAGGATGCCTCCTACGTATCAGCTTTCTTAGGGGCGTGCTTTTATAGTGGATTTACCTTCCAATTATCTGGCAGCACAAGCTTGCCATGCTGAAACTGATCCTCGACTCAATTCTTAAAGACGTAACAGTCTTCAATTGGATTACTTACCACCCGGTGATAAGGACAGTAGCTTGGATTGTTGACATCACCGGCTTGTGCTGGTCGCAGCAGCTCAGGCAGTGTTATCAAATTATTCCTCATAACAAGCTCGAACAATCTTTTCGTCTTATGGCGAGGGAAGGAATACGCGTGTCCTATTCTTTCTTCCAAAGGTAGGAGCAGTGCGGTTGTTTTGGCGAGTGGCGGCTTTCACCGTTCTGCTGTTGTGAATTAACGACAAAGGTCGCCTTTCCTTTGCCTTTATTTTTTCGGGAATCTCCATCTGAAGCGGAAAGGCTATCGCCCATCTGTTCCATCTGGGCTAATTTATCGATGAGCGCCTGAAAGGTGGTAGGCTTGAAGAAGGTCATAAATTGGAACACGGTCGACTGAGTATCGATGGCGCCTATAAACATTCCCACAGCGGGAGCTTCCTTAATGCGTTGTTCGCATTTAGGCCACAGGTTTCGCTACCGGATCACATATTAAACCAATGTCTCGCCTGATTTAACCTTTGTGTTGAACAGCGCGGTGATTGGAGCGCATTCACTTGCGCTGGTGAATCTATGAGTGAACAGTTCCATGTCAGAAAATATCTTAACGGAGTCATTTGTGAGCTCCGAATACCATTCGAAAGCTGTCTCTGACTTCCAACAAATTAGTGAAGCAACAGCTTATCATCACCTCCGGTGTTGCCACACTGGGCTTTAAATTGTGCACCGTGCTAGTGAAGGCTACATGTTCCTATATATATATATATATATATATATATATATACACACACACACACACGAAACTTTGGGATTGTATATCCCGGAGAGCATTTCATCTAGTTGTGCCATATTGAATATGGTCGACCAGTCTTGATCAGCGAATTCACCGCTTCATTTGCCTGGTAAGCTTTGATCTGTTGTGCGATATAATCATCCAAAGTCGCCTTCAAGATCGTTTCTTCTTTAGCCGTTGATAGGGCTTGAGGAGTGTTTGAAGTTTTTCCTTTATCATCATCAACAATTACCGGTGGTTCTTCGGCCGGCGGTTCAGGCTGGATCAGCATTCCAACCATATCCTAAAACAGGAGAGCAATCTGCTTCATATTAGCAGCTTGCTCCGCCGCCTCATTATCCTTCTTTTCCAGCACTCACCTCAGGAAATCAACATAGGTCTCATGTTCTTGTCATTCTTCTAGCTCATTGTCTGGACTTCTTTTAGAGCTAGTGAGCACCGCCACCTTGGCAAACATGTCCTGGAGCTTTTCTTGTTGCTCATGGGTCTTTGTCAATGACCGAGTATGCGGTCTGTGATTGACGGAAGCATGACTCTCGTCTTTGGTGCCAACCATATGGATTGTGTAAACCATCATGCCCCAAGCTTGGGACGCTTGGAACTTTGGCCTTCGGATTTTGCTTCAGACGCTCGAACTTTTCTGGTCTCGCTCTTTTGTGGGAGGCCGTTGTAGGAGGAGCCGTTGTAGGAGGAACCGGCATGATAAAAACCGCCGTGTGGTAGAGTTGTCCTTATCTTGTCGACCTTTGAACTTCTTCGGTCGACAAAATTAATTGTCATCAATAACAGAGCCTTGGACTTCTTTCTACATTCTGTGAATTGTTGAAGAGAGCCGCTTAGATGAATGCTTCGATTTCGAATCATTTGGTGTCTTCGTAGGAGACGGCGATTTCTTCGACACCATGGTAGATGAGTTACGGCAAACCCTTCTGAACGGTTCAATGTTGTTCTCAGTTGGAACAGCAGCATTGATAGTCACCACGGGAATTGGCGGAATCGGTCCAGAAGAATTGCCCCCAGCTTGCTTACTCAACGCCAATGGCGACGTCGAGCGCCTCTCGTAGCAGCAACCTTCTTAGTATCAAAGGCTTCTCCATTATGCCCCTGCGTTGTTTGGGGATTTCGCTAAGTGTCAGCCTGTGAAAGACCAGCGCCTTCAGTTGAGCAGGAGCAGAAGAGGTTAGTCTGTTGAAAACAGACTGCCTTGGGGGTGAAGCGCTCTTAATTGCTTCAAGTAGAGCAGGAGTCGGGATGGCCAATCGCTTAAAGACGGTCCTCTCAGGGATCGTGGGCTTCTTGGTGGGGCCTACTGAGCTTGTCTTCAGCCTGTTGAAGACTGAAACTTTGGAGATGGCAGTCTTATCAGCAGGGCCTGCAGAGATGCTCAGCCGATCAAAGACCGACTTCCTTGGAACTTCTTCCTTTGGCGTTGGGGCGCCAAAGTTTGGAGATGAGAGCATGGTCCCGAAGAACAATCCGTTGGTCGTTTGGATGCCCTGCTCAGCCGGAATGGAGAAGATCGAGGCTGCATTTAGCCGGTAGACGACCCCTTCTGATGGGGTGGAGTTGGCATAAGACTTGTTGTGGCAGTTGGTGCAGCTGAAAGTCGTTGATCTGCACTGAGGTGAAACACCAATTTTTAGTATCCCAAACTCCAAGAGAAACCATAAACATAGCGAACTGCGATTTCGTTCATGAAACACGACACACGGAGTGTGGAGTGGAAAGAGAAAAAGGTCACATGCTATAATCTGTTTACCGCCGAAAACAATGACGAACTGGGATAGAACGTCGTGCTTGAATTTAGGGACGGATACTATTTGGAATATATCCATCCACATTTCCGAAGATACCAAGTTGATTTATGGCGCCGTATATCAGAGGTTTGGATGGATGCGACCGTTGTAGCAGACTTATCAGATTCTCACTCATATGTGAGGGTTTTTTTATTGTGGGAACGTTTTTTCCTGCAGGCGCAAGCCCCTGTAATTAATTATGTTGTCACTACGTGATAACTTTCTCCTTCTCCATGTATATCACTTCGTGTCATGTTATATATTGTTCATTTTGGGTTTGCCCTTGGATTATATACAAAGACTAATATATGTCGGCGGCGGCGGATTAGTCCAAATCCGTACATATCATATTTAGGCTTGAACCAAGATAGCATTTCTCATATAATTGAGGTCCATCGGTTCGATATGTCATCTAAGGATCGTTAGTCGTATCTGACTAAGATCAACTCATTCGTCCATATTTCTAGAAAAAGTATTTCTTGTTTTTCATTTCCATTCCCATAAGAATGAATACTATGATTCGCATTTCGAACATGTATGGATACAGCATCTATAGGATAACTTCTATCTTAAGAGTTCTTTATGGGGGTTCATACGGTATCCGCGATCTCTCTTGATTTGTAATCTAATACGCAAATCAATTGGTTCCGTCAGATTAGCTATATGCTGTGTTGTGTCAAGTATTTCCACGGAAACAATTTTTATTTTGACTTCATTTTTATGAACCTTGGTACTCGAAGAAGTGTAAAAATCTATATTATAGAGAAACTTCCGACCCTTTCTAGTTTATATTTGGTTAATAACTGATTTTGTTCCGGATTTGGAAATCCATTAAAGGTAAAGGACATTCTTTTGAGGTTTAAAATTTATTTATTCTAAAAAAATGGGATCCCTTTCATGATTTACTACGAATGTAATAGGGGCATCCGTTGACAAAAGGATCACCCTAAGATGATCATCTCATGGCTATTGAGAACGAATCAAATCATATGATTCTATTTCTTAATTTTTCTGACTTGCTTCTACGGAACCAAGATCGAAAGAATGAAAAAATCAGTCATTCACAACCACTGATGGAGGATTCCTCGAGAAGTTAAGGATTGGTAATCCAGGAATATGG
This sequence comes from Agapanthus africanus, assembly GCA_030015575.1. Taxonomy (NCBI): domain Eukaryota; kingdom Viridiplantae; phylum Streptophyta; class Magnoliopsida; order Asparagales; family Amaryllidaceae; genus Agapanthus; species Agapanthus africanus. The sequence goes on along the minus strand of CM057347.1, from coordinate 496,357,450 downwards.
TTAACAATCGTTAATCTTATTTTTGATTAAAATCAACTTAACAAATATAGACTAAGGATCGTTAGTCGTCTTTAAGACCAAGATCGACTTAGGTTTATTGATATTTTGATCAATGGATCATGTATGAAAAGCAAAAACTTCTATACTTAGTTCATTTTTAACTAAATGATCAAGAAATAGCTTGTTGTCCAAGTGCCCATATGCACATATATGCATTTGCATAGGGTGCGCATTTGTCGTACTGTCAAAGGGTTGCGCACGTGCATCTCACGTGATGCGCACCTCCTTGTCATTCCAAGTTGTTATCTACGCATGTATACATGCGTGTGTATTTCAGGGACAATATTTCCCACTTGCGCGCACGTGAGTTTCACGTGATTCGCACATCTGTATAGATGTGATTTCGTCATATGCACGCACATGCATATCACGTGATGCGCACATCTCTAAGGACGTTATTTTCCTCATGCGCACACGTGAGTATCACGTGATGCGCATCTCTCCAGAGGTGTTATTTTATTTAAGTGCTTATATGCGCACTTCTGTATGGATCAAACTTCTTCTTAAGTGTGACTTAAGGTCAAGTGCGTACTGTTCAACAGAAAGCTATGGCAATCAAAGAGACAAGGATTTCTGTTCTTTTATTTTATGGAGTACTTTCGTGATGTATCCCATTTTTTGAAAGTTGTGGCCTTTTTTATCTGAGTCAAAATTGTTCAAGAAGCAAAAGCCTCTTTTTTTTATTATATGCATCAAGACATCGATTGATAAAAGTCTTAAATTTTAGGATTAATCTCTTGTAAAAGTATAAACTTATATGAGAGAGATCGGCCTTAAGATCTTTCGATCTTTCATATAATGAATCAAAAGATTCGGTAAAAAAGCAAACGCTTTTATATAAAGCAAAAGCTTTATTATTATCAAAGAGACGGATTTTTTCTCCTTTTTCATTTTACCTTTTTGTTGAAGATAATGAAGATGATGAAATTTTTTTCTCGGTTGGAAGAAGTGCACACTTTATTGGTGGTTGCTATCAAAAAGTATGAACGTGATCCGTCTTTTTTTATCTCCCTCTTTAGTAGAAGGTCCATTAGGGTTTGTTGCTATTTATTAGGGATTTATTTGATTTTAAATGATTTTAAATTGATTCATATCAATTTAGAGACATGTGTGCACCATTGGATCAATTTACAGTGCATGCACACCGTTGGATCAGGCACCATGTCAATCTTTTTTTTTAGGAAATAAATTTTCAGATTAACAAAAAAGATTTTTCTTCTTTGTCAGAAACGCATGCTTCATTGAGTATAGTTGTGCGCTACAAGACAGTGTACACATGCTTTGCACGTGTCGTAGCTATCTTGTGTTGCAATTTATATACATGCGCATGTATATGGTCGTGCATGTTATTGACATGTCCCATGTGCGCACTTGCTACTTGCGCAAGTGCGTTCGGCGGTTTTATATTAGGTGCACAATTGATACTTGCGCAATAAAACAGATGCGAACAATGAGCAATCTCTGGACAAAGCAAAAAAGAATAAATTTCTAAAAAATGGACCGTGCCTTGTCGAAGACCTCCAAGCTTTTTCATGTATTGATCAAGTTGGCAGATTTGCTCATCCACCTACAGAACAAATTCAAGAAAGGCATTTATAGAAAACTTGAGCACACCAGGCCATTTTTCAACATGTGGTGTTAATCTGGTTAACTGCCATAAAAATATACTTTCAATGATTATATTGCAGATAATAAATTTTTGAATCATGAAAACAGTTAGATTACAAATTAAGTGGACAGAAGAACTGCCTAATTAATGCAAAACAACCACACCCATGAGATGTGATATCCCCTGGATTAATCAGTTCAGATTATCATAGTTACAATGAATCTGCCTGTTTTATTCTTCCCTGATCTCTAAAGAGTTTTGCTTGTATAGTTTCAAGAGAAATAGAATGGCTTCAAGAATAAGTGTGACTCTTTATTAGGCATTGACAAATTGGGTACATGTAAACACCGAACATGAGCTAATTAGACTGCGATGGACCGGCGAAATTTTAGATTAACTTTGGAAAGCTACTCCATTAAATTTCAGAATATTTAGAGAAATTTGTTTTTAATATATAAGCATTTGGAGAAACTGAAAACTTAAAATCGGGGGAACACGTTGCACCTCTAACTTTAGCCAAATGCACAGATAAGGATGGCACATGAGACACAGAAATGTGTTTCACTGAGTTGGAAATCCACATTCGCATAAGTAACTAAGGTAAGAATCAGTAAAGGATAACATTTCAAAATTGTTGAGTGGCCATTCGCTTTTTATAATCAGGAACAAATATGGCTCCAGTGAGATGACGGCACTGCACAAAAATGGATAAGGGGTTCGAACACTAGAAGCATATATGATTTTAAGATATGATAACAAGCTCAGAAAATCATATTTATTCAAAATTATCTATATTACTCAGAACTCGGAAGATAACAGGATCAGAACCAAAACAAAATTTTAATGTTATCATTAGAGAAGAGTAAATGTTAAACAGAACATTAAGTGACTTGGTTACATACCGAATCATAGGCAAGACTCGCCAAAGCCACTTTTTCATCAGCTATCCGGACACAATGTTTTTGTTCATCAAGAGCCTCATTTGAAAATTTGATATGCGATCCACCAGCTATGATGTTACCAGATTCAATTCCTCTCCAGATTTCCTCTATTTCTTGTCCACAACGCTGCTCATTTTGCAGTTGAACTCCTGTAATTATTAAGAGATATGAATAGAGAATCTAGCCACAGTCTTGCAAAAGCAGACTTCAACAGTCAGCACAAATTCAAAGCCATTCTATATAGCATATGCTGCGTTAAAATTTCATGGCTGAAATATAAAGAAAATAGAGTCAAGACTGCTACAAATGATCTATAATTAACAATTCATAACCAATTCAAATTAAGACTGCTTTATGCTACAAAAGATCTATAATTAACAATTCATAACCATATTCAAGATTCAGCATGTCCATTTCCAAAATATTAATCTGCATATATTCGATACTGGCCCTGAACAGAGGATATGGTCGAAGCTGAATGGCGAAAAAGGCTTCATGTATCCAACTACAAAAGAATTGAGAAATGACTGCATGTATTCAATACTTGTTTAGAATGTGTAGTTAATTATAAGTCACACAAAGGAAATCATATTAAAAATGAAGCAACCGGATAGGTTTATTTCCTGTGACATCTAATGTGCGTAGATAGCATGCCAAATTCAGGTAATAGCATCCACTATAAAAATTTGACTGTCGTTGTAAACAGTGTCCGAAAGAGTGATGGTAGAATATTATATCATCGTTCATATGATTCAAGCAGAAGAATGAATAGAACATACCCTGTAAACTTTTATCTAAATCTCGCATAGTCGCATAGTGACGCTGCAGAATGGCCGGCAAGGATTCAATACCTGAATAAGAAAACAACACATCACAAACCGCAAGATGCCACTGTACAATATAAGCGAGCAGCGTATTCTGCATGTAAGTAACAGTAAAGCTATTAAACAGATTAATTATGAGCATGGAACTAAATTTTCCATCGGTGTTTTAAAGCGGGAAGTAAAGTGAAGACAACCACTTAAGCAGCAGCAGCTGCCAAGACACCTAGGCAGCAACTTATATTAGTTGCAAACCATTTCTAATTAATAAAAAAGAAGGGGGGCGGGGGGAGGGATTAGATATCAAGTAAGGTTCACGCACGTGCTCTAAAGAACTGAAAGTTGCAATACTTTGCTCCAAAGTGAGCGCCTTTGTGCAAGCATATGATGATATGAGAACGAAATAAAGTGCATATGTAGGCATATAATATATGTATGTTCAAGGCCTGATGCTACAACAAATTAACTTCCGTAGTGGAATGTGGATTATCATAGGGGTTCATAAAAATTGTTGCACCGAACTCGTAATGCATCACAAAACTTCATGTTGTATATTGATTATATCTTCAAAGGGAAATTTGGAGGCATTTCCTCTCCTTAGGACCTTAGGAGGCAAATCTTTTAGGACCATATGAAAGCATTTCCGTTAAGTTCTTCAAATCTTTTAGGACCATATGAAGGCATTGCATAATGAAAAGAATATGTCTGGAAGAGCTGATTCTTCTTTAAAGAAGGATCCATACAAGGTTCAGAGCCAGTAAAAATCCAAACTTTTTAGTCAAGAAGTGGTCGAAAATGATTAAGATTATGGAAATTTTATTTACAAGAATTAAGCTTGCAGCCTCAAAATAGAACCCAAACTTATCCGCTTCCAATTATAGAAACTCCAATGCTAGGGCATAAATAAAAATTTCGTCGCGAAAAAAAAAATCATCAGTGAATGAAGAGATTGAAGAGAGATGAGAAGGTCCTTACTGGCTTGGAAATCTTCGAGAAATCCCATGTCGAAAACAAAGAAAAGTTCTTGATTTTGATTCTTTCCCGCCCTAAATTTTACTGTGATTTGGGGGAAATTGATTTCTGTTTCGATCAAATTGAACCTGCATTTTGTTATAAGATGGGTTTTGGATTGGATAGTTCACGACACCGCATCCGACCCGCTTTGTCGTAGTTGGGCACAGACAGAGCGGGTTAAGAAACAAACCGGGTTTAAATTTCGAACCTGATTCGAGTTGTTTACGAGACATAGATGGATCAGATACATATCTCACATATCAAATCCTAGATGGATTCTAATAATGATACGGATTTTTATTGGAAATGAATGATTATCGAAATTAATATTGAAAAAATATATATGCTCAACACAAGCAAAATTTACTATTTTCGGTATCGGATGTGAATACGGACACATGTACGCATTACTATATCCGTTTCCGGTGGATGTTAGCAGATGGGCCGCGGATTTGAATAGTCATCAAAAATGAAAACAGCTATCCATATTTGATATAAAAAAAAATTGATATGGATTTGGAGTTAGATCCGATGATCCATATCCATTTACATCCCTAGTCTCATATAGGTGTTGCCATATTCGTATCCGGTACCAGCAAACGGATTAGAATACAGATACAAATAGTTGTCGTTAATGAGAATTGCTAACCGTATTTGGTCAAAGTCGGATACGGGTACCAATATATGAAATGAATTTTAGTAATAACATACTTGGTACGGTAAATAGTTACTTTTTGTTATATGGGATATGGATACAACACAGACATAAGTGTCACCGTCCACTCGATTAAAATGGGATACAGATATGAGGCCAGCTTGGATTGTGTCCCTGCATCTGTTATAAGTTTAATGACTTTTAAATGAACAAATACACATTATAGTAGCTTCTAATAGATAATTACTTAAAATAGATTATCTTTGCAGTAATTTTATAGAGAACACACTTCCTTAAGGGCTTAAAATTAAATTCACAGTTTCCAATAAACAATCGAATAAAGATAGTTCGACAACATTATCAATACAAATATATACAGTTCATTGACTTGTTGGCAGTGAAAACCGTTTTGATTAGCATACCGAGTTCATAAAAATGGAAATATATTAATTGCATCAAATAATAGATTAAAATAAAAAGATCACAACCAAAACAAGATGCAAGAAATCTAGTTAAGCATGCTTGGGAAATAGTTGCACCCCCTCTTTTAAAACACCATTATTATAAATAAATAAATAAAAACAGTTGCGAGAAATCTCAATTAACTAAATCATTTATTCTTAGACATTTATGTTTATAAAAAAATCGGCATGAAATGCAACAACAAATCTTTATCCCAAATTTTCAAGGTCCGCATGAAATACTTCATAAACCTGAAACAATTAACATGTGGGGGCACCAAGAACAAGAAGAAAAGAAGAAAAGAACCACAAATCAGGACTTCTTCATCAAAATTTGTAAAAAATGAAAAGAAAATTTGTCATCAAATATTCATGAACTATACTGATGCAGCTCATTGTAGAAAAACTTCACTGGTATCCATGAACTATACACATACAAATCCAGTAATGCTCAAAAACCATACAAATCCTGTACTATTACAACTTTTCTGCTACAATCAAATATCAAAACCTTTTTCAAAAAAAATTGATACCAAATATGGCATGTATAACATCTAAGTTCCAGTTTAATCTCTCTGGCAGCAAGCCGACGACACTCTTTTCCCTGTCCTCAGAAAATTTAAGCCCTAGCGATGAAAGAAAATCAGCCGGTAAATGATTTTTAAGTTCCATTAAGTTCTTCAAATCCTCACAACTACCAACTCTATTTCTAGTAGCAATGCTACCCAATCCACAATCTTCCTCTTCAACAAATTGTCGGTCGGCATAAATCGACCAGCTTTTTCCCCTTTCAAGAGTAATAAGTAAGTTATTCCAGTCCGGTTCACTGCCAAACCTTGGAGTTGAAACAGGACAACTGCTAGGCGAAGAACTGAAGATATTTCTCTTTCGACCAACATCAATAGCAGTCAGACCTTCCCTTCTATCAGGCAATCCCAGAGCATTGCATAATGTTAGCGATAACTCTGGTTCAATTCTCCCATGGTATTCTAGTAAAGGACGAGTGCACTGCTCCTCTTTTGCAAGTTCTGGATACAAGTGGCGACCAGATAGATAGGGCGAAGCGGAATAAGTGTATGGGACAATTGATTGGTCTTCACGAGGAAGTTTGTTTCTGTAACCAATATTTGATTGCATGTGATCCTTAAATCCGGACCCAGTGTTGCATTCAAATTTCATGTCTAATTCAACAGCAGAAGTTAATCTGTTCTCAGTACGGAGATCTGAAATTCCTCCTGGAAACGAAATGAAATGCTTGTTTTCTCTGTGAAGTCCAGCTTCAGTACTACGATTTTTAGTATAATTTCCTTGTTCCTCGAATAATGCATCGGAACACCAACTTCTGCTTTGGAAATCAGCATTAAGATACTCACATGCCGGAAAATACTGGGCCCTAGCACGATCACATGGTAAAGGGACGAAGTCATCCACTTTGGTACTGTATTCTCTGTAAGCTGATTTTTTCTCAAAAGACACGTCATAATCATCTAGTATTGAATTTGAATGCCATGGTAATATGCCTCGACGGCCAACATTATTAGTTGCAAGATCATGAATCCCATGATATTCCTGTGGTGAAGGGATAAGCTCGTGACCCATTGTTTGATACTGTCCTAGATCAGATGTGGAGGCAGCATTATTAGCAGGATGTAGATTTGATTTGCAAATTAAGGCCGGATCCTCAAAATGATCCACTGGCAAAGTAATCAGCTTGTTTGCGTCCCTACGCCTAGGGTTAAGCAAATCAGTTTCCCATTTACTTCCCTTCTTATGTATGGCATCTACCCTAGCAAACTTCTGTGATTCTTTATTTTCGCTGTATGAGTTGAGTGATGCAGATGAGTGGTATTTACCACATGATAACTTTTCACTTGGCTTCGCGAGATCACCAAACTGTAATTGCATTACATTAAAATTTAAGTGATATATGGTTTGAGAACAGACATGTCGAACAGCCTGTAGCTAATCAAAACTCTAGAGAAATGTAAATATACTTCAACCTTGATGAAGTTAAAGAACATACATTGTCTGATTGTTGTCCCATACCCAGCCTTTGCAGGTACTCTAGAATCAGATCTGATCTGAGAACGTGTTCTGTAAGGATAGTACTAATAGAAAGCACAAAGATAAATAAGAGATTCTGATAAATATAACTAACTTGTTTGATAAAATCTCTTCTACTTTACATGACAATGCCTCAACCGCTTTCCGTAGCAGATTATTTCTTGTTTTCGAAAAAAAGCCCTCATACTCATGTTCTGGCCCTAATGTTTTGAGTGAAAATTCAAATTGGTTAAGCAGAATAAAATTTCAGCACAAGCATAAATAGTTCAAAAAGGTAACACTCAAGTGTTAGCATGCTATTGCATTCAAAATGGAAATCTAGCTGCATGTACCTGATACTTTGAAACAAGCTTACAGAGCAAAAAAAGTGAATACCACAGCGCAAAAGAGTTCTTGGGTCAAGTGCGAAAATAAGTCAGTACTAAGGACGATTGTTTCAAGAAATACTATTTCATATAGGCTAAATTTCACTAAACTACCTTAACTAGGAGTGTTTTTCAGTTAACTATCTTAAACTTACAAATTACAGCAAGCTTCCTTAAAGTTGTATTTTTTAAATTAATTTTTTGTGAAATTGCTTATTTCTTGATCAATTTTGTTTACTTTTTCAGTTAATTACTTTAATGCACAGCATAAATTAAGCCTTAATAGAGTTAACTGAAAGCTGCTTGCCATAGTACAGAAACGGTTCACTGAACAATGCTCATAACAGCCTTAAAGATTTTAAGCGTGCATGGATGCAAAGTACCTTAAAGTAGTTACCTGAACAAGCTCATGATAGTTTAGTGAAATTTAGCCAATCATATATATGAAATAGGATATGCTGTTACCAATGCTCACCATGAGATAGAGAGAACCGCCAAGAATCAGCTACATGCTTTTTAATAGGAGAAAGCGAATCGCTCATGTTAAGTTTGCGTTTGTTGTCGCTGTCTAACTCTGCATTATGCAAATCAAAAACAGGACACAGTTAATCGGGTACGGGAATTCTCCATTAAGATTGCACGAGCATGCAAAGGATAATCGTTTTAATGCTCGCCAAAATTATGTGAAATCTTAGCAGAAGGCGGGGACCTGTGGGCAATAGGTGTAACAATTTTTAGAATTGGGGGAAATGACCTCTCTGAGTCATTCTTTTCTGCAAACGACAAGAACACGAGCGTTTCAACAAAGCGATTCAAATCCGAAAAAATAGCACGAGTGTGATTCAAACCCAAGACTTGTTAGAGACATTTAACCCACCTCGTATGCAATCACTCACTTCAAATGTTTTTGAATTTTTTCCATGATTAGTGAATTGATTAAAACAACTTCTACGGTCAGATTCTCCCAACAATCTCTGAAAATATTTGTATCCGGAAGTCTTTGCATCAACAACTGAAGAAAGATAACCGTATCATATGATATAGATATAATAAAACTAAAAACAAATTAAAACAAAAGATGCTAACTTTCTACTTAGTTTTGCAGAAAGTTAAACAAATTGAGGAACGGGGACATACCATTAGGGGAAGATCGACATCTTTGGGTTAGAGGGCTCACAGGATCCAAAAACTCCACCTTTTTCCTTTTGTTCATATCTATTAAGCAAACATACAAAAATAAATGTGAAAAGAAACATGAAACTGAATCGATGTCTATACTTTTTGTTTCATTTACAAGATTGATTGAATTAAGAATCGAGAAAGAGGAACAGGAATGGAGGGAAAATTGTTACCGGACGATTGGGAGAAAACCCTGGATGAAGATTTTCGCTTCTCCATGGCGCTCAGTCACTTTGGTAACCTGAAGGGTGTTGTCGTAATTCTGTCAAAGTGCGCTTACAGGAGCTTTGTGGCAGCGCGGCCTCGACACGGTAGTGACACGACGGCGACAAGGCGGAGACGAAGGCTTCGACGAGGCTTCGAGTTTTTTTAATTATTATTTGTTTTTTGGGAAAAATAGTTTTAAGTCTCTAGATTTGAAAAGTAACAGTTTAAGTCCCTGGCCTAAAAAATGGTTGTGAAAAACTCCATGAACTTAAAGATTCTTGTATTTTAGTCCATATAGTATATTTATTATTCTTTGTGCCAACACAGACCTTTCAGGTAAACTACCCCATTTACCTTTTAAATTACTATAGTTATCTTTTAAAGTACTATATTAATCATCTAAAGTGCTGCATTTATAATGAAATAGGTCAAATGTAATAGATATAATAATTTTACTTTAAAATATATAACAGTTTCGTGTCAAATGTAGTATTTTAACATAAATATAGTACTTTGAAAGATAACTAATACTTTAAAAGATAAATATAGTAACTTGCATAAAAGGACAGTGTTGGCATAAAACAATAGTAAATTTAATATAGGGACTAAAACACAAGAATCTTTAAGTTTAAGGAGTTTTTCACAACTTATTTTAGGCCACACATCTAAACCTATTGCTTTTCAGATCCAGGGATTCAAAACATTTTTCTCTTGTTTTTTTGTCTTTTTAATCGACACGGCAAATTCTTCTATCTTAAGGGCATGTTTGGATGGCTCTAATTACGGGATTTTAGATCAAGATTTCTTTTTTTCCAATAGATTAGGGCAATCTTTCAAAAGTGGTTGTTTGGATGCGGATTTTGAACATTAATCCGGAGCCTTCGAAAACCTCAAATAGGACTATTCCTATGGATAAAAAAATTAACTCTGATTTTTTTTAATCCTCTCCTCTCCAGAGCTATTTTTTTTTAATCCCATCTCCGTCCCTTGTTTTTCCCCCGTTTTGAGAAATTTTTATTTCTATCTTTGTATCTTATTTTACCTTTGGTAAAAAAAATCCTCAACCACTCCTTCCTTGAATATATCTTCTCTTACACCTTTCATTTATGTACTCCTTTTTATTTTCTTAAATTAAAAATGAGATTTTGAGATAGCTTGTATAGGATTTTGAGATGAGTTGTATTGTAAAACAAATAATAAATCGCTTATAAAAAGAAGCATGAGAGAAGGTTTTCGGGTTGGTTTGAAATATAAAAAAAAAGATGAATTATAGAATTAGAAAACAACAATTTTGAAAAAGGATATATTGGGTTGAATTTTTTATTTTTTTTGAATTCAATGGGTTGAAATTAAAAAAATAAACACGACGATAGGCTGTGAAAATTATGAAGAAAATTGAAGAAGATGATTATGTGCGGTAAGAAATTAAGGGATACAACGAAGATAATAATGGGCTGTGAGAATTGAATAAAAATTGAGAAAGAAGACAATAGATTACGGAATTGAAGAAAAATTAAAATGGAAAAAATGAGTTATAAAATTGATAAAAAAACAAAAATGAGTTGGAAGAAAATATGTTTTGGAATTGATAAAATATTGAGCTGGAAGATAATGGGTTAAAAGATCCAAAAAAACGAGTTAGAAGATAATGGGTTAAGAGATCTAAAATATTGAAGGAGATAAAAATATCATCGTCACGCCCCGCTTCCCAAAATACGGAATACAAGGATGACAAGGCCAGCCATGCTCCTACGATCAAGGAAAAATCCTGTCGTAGTCACATTTCGGCTTCTAGCATTATATGGTAATCGGTAAAAATACAATACGGGTAAAGAGAATGCAGTCACCAAAACTATAGGTTATAAAGAGATCTGAGCTCAAAGGAAGTAAACAAGAGAGCAACTAACCAGGAATATCAATGAAGAATTATAACTGGTTCACTGATCTGGATCTTCACGGTCTTCTCAGAGATCAGAAAAATCCACCTCTATCACTGAACATGCATACTCAGGTCGTCAGAGCGACACAATAGCAATATTATAATAACAAAAGGCAAGAAAATAAAAGTAATAATGATGGGGATAAAATGCAGGTAATCAATATGTCACTAACTGATGCAATATATGATTTGTGTCCCTATCGGTCTTTAAATCACTTTTGAAATCGAGTTGTGGAAAGGAGAATCATGTTTAACGAGGGTCTCGTACATACCCGAGACTACGGCCCGCTATCGTCCGGGACATAACTCTGTCAACCGGACCGCTAGGCTAACCTAATATATATAAGAGTCGTTCGAATGATCATCCTCTAAATCACTGTCCTCGCTAAATACAATTCCCTTTCCACTTCGATTTCCCCATTTTTACCAAGGTTTCACTATTCATGAGTATAGGCTAGTTGTGACAAGTACGCATCAATAACACGATTTCTTTCACTATTCACTGTATGGTTTATTGTCACGAATCACTCACTATTCATTGGCGTACTTGACACAACCACACCAATACTACACACGTTCGACAATGCAATATACACTAAGAATTAACACGAATGTTCGCTATCACTAAAGGTCTTGTAGTCTGGTAGAACTATGAATCATGCCGCTAAACAGTTCATGTGCAGTATAAGTCGTTATGCATCTTATGAACATAGAAAATTCGTATTAAATTATGCATTCATAATTAAGCAAAAGATATAAAAGCGGTAATAAGTAAACTCAGTCGGCAGTTCAACAAAATTAATTTCAGGACAATCGGATTTCGGGTTTGCAAGTTACAGTCGTTTCATTTTAAGTGTTCGCTTCTGGAAATCCAGTTCCTGAACTGAATGTCTATTTCGCAACACAGTTTTCACCCTGTTGAGAACAAAATTAGGCGACGCTATAGTTCAACAAAATTTAGGTTTATCAGTTAGGTTTCCAACGCACCAGACGGATCGATAATATCCATAGTGTACTGGAAGTTATGCACTGTACAATAAAGGGGTATAAGTTCTGTCCCTATTTGGGACTGCTATACGTTCTGTTAATTTAAAATACAGTTTAAATAGTAAACGACAGTAGAAATGGATGAAATCACTTTCATTAGTTAGCTAACTATTTAATCATCGCTATGGTATAGGGTTCCGCATTATAACATATTCATACAGCAGAGTGAAAGCATTACAAAACTAGAATCAAAGGCCAGAGCCGCACTCCGAACCAGTTTCCGTCATCTTCTTAGCATATGAACAAATTAAAACTCTTGTGGGGTTCTAGGTCGTCGAGTCGGCTTCGATATGAGCCCTCAAACGCAACATTTCAATTTATAACCAATTAACTGTGATTTTTACAAATTTCAGGTACGGGAAAATTTCAGTTTTAACGGGCTTAAATGGGAATGACCTACGCGTCAGTAACGACTGTATTTTCCAGCCAAATTATAACACAGCGTTCGTTATTAATCGGACCATCCTATGTGATCAGTTTCCGTCAATTTAACGGGGTTTCCCTCCTCGAGTTTTATATCGGACACTTACATATTATTGATTCGCACGAAAAGTATTTACGGAATTTATTGGTATTTAGAATTGTAATAGATAAACTTTAGCATGAAGCAAGCAGTACACTTGCCTGACAACGTGTTGACGACGGTATGGCGGCGCGATCGCGACATACGCGTGGCTAGGGTTCGCAGCCTCGGCTCGAGCTTGGGTTCTTGGCAGCGGAGGCTTGGTTACTGGGGTCCCGACGGCGAGAGTGGTGATGGTCTGTTGTCGGCGGCAGAGGAGGGGCTCGGCGAGTTCGTCGGCGGCAGCAAGGGAGATGGGTTCTGGATAGAGGGCAGTAGGTGTTGATCGGGTGTTGAGGTGGAGGCGAGGGCGCTCGGTGATGGAGGAGAGGAGCGGAGCTTTTGTGGTGCTGGGAGTCGAGGGTCGGCGATGGAGGTTGGTGGAGCTGGGCTCGGCAAAGGGTGTGCAGGGGAGGTGGTGCTGTTGTTGAGGTGATGGAGGTGGAGTTGGTCGGCGATGCTCGCGGTGGGTTGCGGTGTCTCTGAGGTTGTAGGGGTGTGTGTGAGGAGTGGCGATGAGAGGAGGAGGAAGAGAAGGAGGTGAGGCTGTTGGGGAGAGGCGGTCGACGTGCAGGCGAGGGTCGAGGAGGAGGCATGGGTGCAGGGGAAAAAGTAGTGAGGATGAGGCGAGCTCGGTTTTGTTAAGAGAGGGGGGGAGAGAGACGAGGTCGAGGGAGTGAGCGGACGCGCGCGAGATCATGGGCGAGGAGCGGGGAGGTAGGGCGACGAGGCGTGGGGCGACGGCAACGTGGGAGCGCAGAAAAAGAAAAGGGAAAAATATAAGAGAATGGGGAAGAAAGGGAGGTGGGTCGGGTTTGGGCACGGGGCGGGATCGGGCATGGGTAAGGGATTTGAGGTTGGGCTGAGCCGGGTATGCATGGGCATGGGATTGGGCTTTTAGTTTAGGGAAGGGAATTTAAATATATAAAAAGTCTGTGCATCTAATGTTCACAAAATATATATAGAGAAAAACATAAAACATTTACGGGGAAATTTTGTATTTACGGAACTGGGAATTTACAATCATTTTGTCTACAATTTTAATTTCTATATACATAATAATATTTTATTATAAAAACTTATCCTTTACTAGCCAAACAAGTTTTGATATAAAAATCCTCTTAATTTTTCACTGAAAGGAATGCACATGCATTCCAAGACATTTTTTTCCTACATGAAATCCGACGAATTTCTATCCCAAGTATCCAAACATGGCCTAAATGATTTTTTTCTTGTTGCAAAGGTGGCAATTTTTTTTATATTAGTTAAAATAAAAGGAAAATTGTAAACAAAAAAATCCGTAGCACTTTTTCGCGCTGTCAAAAACCCCTGGCCTTGAAACCGTAGCCAAGACTTTCTAGAATTTTTTTTTGCGGCATCCACATTGCAGGCTGCTATTTCTAACTAATTCATACAAATTATTTGATATCGCAGGAAACGGTTTAGATATCACAAGTAACTACTTAGATATCGTTGTCTACTGCTTAGATATCGCATTAAACTAGATATAGCAAGAAACTTTTACATATCACATGTAAGGGTTTTTTTGACAACTAAAAACTTTTTTAGGGGGCATTTGACTATAGTTTCGAGATCATGGGGATTTTGACAACGGAAAAAAGTGCTTGGTTTTTTTTGATAATTTATCCTAAAATAAAACATAAGGTTAAAAAAGAAAATAAAAATACAAACAAAACAAGATTAAGGATATTGCAAAATAATAGCTTAAGATTGAACTTTTAAAAAGATAGGTAATGCATTCCAAATGCGAGCATTGTGGTTTGGTTTTCATTGGAAATTGTGGGACTTCGAATCCTTGTTTTTTCCCTACAATTTAGATTCAACGATACCAAGGAAAATAGTCCGATTCTTTTCTGCATTCTTGTTTATAAGGGGGCCGGGGGGGTCCCGTCCGCATGTGAGTAGAGCCCATCCCCGTTCATCTCTTTTTCCTGAGGATGTGCTGACCGCAAGCACATTTTAATTCATAAGAATTAAATTACGTAAAATTTAATTCATCATTTTAATCACTTCTGTTTTTGATTGTTTAATTTAATCTGTCATTTTAATTCTAAAAACCTGTTGTAATACACTTAATCTAACTTTATGCATAAATTCACCTAACCATGTCTAGATTAGCCACAGCTATGAACAGCAGAAAAATATGAGGCAGAATCGCAGATCTCATGATATCTTTTGATAAAATTGCAACATATTGGAAACAGTAGCATAAAACACGTTAAGCTACATTGTAAATTGTAACAGTCAAGAATAAGTATAAAATCAAAAAAGTCTTATAAAACCAACTCAGCAAATACGATGCAAATTGAAGATTTTCTCTCAATTTAAACCAAAAGAGAGTTCTCCCGCGGAGAAATTAGCACAAGTCAAGGAGGAAATTTTCTATTCTATTTTTAATTACATTAAATTAAGTTCAAATGGATTCTGCTTTCCTCTCTCAATTGAAGCACAAAATTTGGCAGGAGCCCATGATGAGGTCAGATTGAAGTTATATAAGCGCAAATGGAGTTGTGATGTTTTAGAGCCCCAACCCTCTCAGCTTTCTTTAGGTTAATCGGTAACAAGAGCCTCGGTTATCATCATCAGCCAAGAAATGCCGTAGAATGAACAGAGAGATCGTTAAACCAAAAATACTTCATATCACTAGTTGTATAAGGTAAGGTCATATCCCCAGGTAAATTTGAGACTGGATATCTATTTTTTTTTTTATGTTACTGAAGAGTATGAATCCAATTGTATAGCATCAGATGAAGTGAATGAAATAAATTGAATGATAGAATACAATAGTAAACTTCACAAAAGGCTAGTTGAATGGAATAGGGTACCTGGCAGCATCAACCAAAGCAGTTCTAATCTCTTTCAGCGGATCAATGATGCCAGCCTTTACCATGTCTACATATTCACCTGGATACAAGTATATAGATGTCAACACCAAAACAAAAATTTAAAAACAAACCAAATAAAAAGAAAGGAGAAGATAAAAGAGAAGTCCTACCTTTGGCAGCATCATGGCCTAAGTTGATATCATCCTGTTCCAAAAGCCTTTCAACAACCACTGCTCCCGCATTCGAAGCGATTGTGTGCACAGGGGTCTAGAAATTGATAAGGAGCAAAAGCCCATCAATCCTTAAAAAATTTTGAAAGAGAAGAAGATTCATAAAACCAGATGTGAAACCTTCAGAGCGTTCTGAATTATCTGAACTCCAATCTTCTGATCAAAATTAGCAGTTTGCAATTTCTCCAGCTCCCTTGATGAATAAAGGAGCGCGACGCCACCACCTGTTTGCAAGGACCATGATATTTGGAAAGAAGCTAGTAATGAATTAGGCTTAATTACACTAAACTGCCCTTAACTATGAGAGTTTGTCAGTAAACTAGATTAAAGTTTTCTATAACAGTGACCTCTCTTAAACTTTGGTTTTAAGGGGTTGTTATCATAAAATGTAGTAAAATAACAGAGTTTATTGTTATTAAAAATAATTAAAGTGGTTAATCGAAAAAGAAGCATGCTTAAACAGTAATTTAGTGTAATTTAGGCATAAAATGAAGAACTTGTAGATAGCTTAGCTGGAACAAGTCCTTTCTTCAACAGCAGCCTTGGTTGCATTCAGTGCATCAGTCACTCAATCTTTCTTCTCACTACCTTCTGTTTCACTGACCCCGCCAATCTGCAAAAGCCCGAAATTAGACCTTCAATAAATCTACTTCTTATAGTTAAATAAAAATTAGGTAAAATTTTCCGCATCTTCCTCTACCGAGAAGACAACAGTGCGTTAAACAATGTCCCAAGGATCAGAAAACAAATTACTGAAGCATATCATGTGAGATCCTGTGCTATAGGTGCATGCGTAGGCCCCTACCAAATATCACTTGCAGCCCTATATTCTCTTATGCTTTGCGCAGAGATGTTTCTGAAGAACTTATGTAAAGTGGAGCTCCTTTTTATTGACGACAACAAAATAAGACCGTTCCACCTAGTAATTCATACTGACAAATCCATGCTGTGTATTTTGTTTATCACACTAAAGAAAATGATTTTGAAAACACACATAGTGTTGTGGAAATAATTCAAATTTCACACATAAATAACAAAAATGGTGTGATAACAAAACCAGGCCAAATTATCCCACATGTATTCATGTGTTATCTGCATACTACAAGAAAGTTTGAATTGATTCCTTGACCTAGCAAGACACTTAATGAAATAGGCTGCTTGAGATAATATGTTACAGACAGTATCTTGATTTGTTGCAGAATACCCCTGCTTGAATCTATCTACTATGTGAATAATATTTAACACCGTCCAAAACAGCCTACCAAAAAGAAAAATTATACCGATTTCATATTGCATGTTTTGCTGCTGTTAATTTGTGCATGAGAAAAACATGTAACAAAAAGTATATGATGAGCAGAATTGCACAATGCCTTTAGGACAGCAACACCACCAGTAAAGCTTTGCCAATCTTTCTCGAAGCTTCGGTTTATCCTTATCACAAGTGCTCAACTCCATTAATGACCGTATATGTTACATAAATGAATAAGCATCATCTATTAGTGATGGAGGTCCTTTTCGGGTCTCCGTCAGATGCTGTCTTCCGTTGATCTCCCGGTGGATCTTGATGATCATCTTCTGTCACGTGTGGGTCTCAATGGGTTTTAGTAGAAGAGGTGGTATGAGGAGTTTGGTGCCGAGTACCTGCAAAGAAGTTCCGGGATGGTTTGGTACCACCAAGCACCCTCCGACGATCAAGTTAGTGACGAGATCCGAGCAGAGTAACGTCTTAGAAGAGTAAAGAATGGCTTACTTGACCCCTCTGTGATGGGGATTTATATAGCGGTGGTGACACGCAGCAGCAGGCGCGAGAATCTCGCCGGCAGTCACGCCCCCGACGTCACGCCCGCGTAGATTGCGGATCGCCCATTAATGGGGATCGTCATGCCGTGGAACGTGGGATGTTGCTGGCGTAGAATCTGCGCATGGCGAGATTCACGGAGCGGCGGTTACGCCTGTGAGCGGTGGCCTTGGTCAGAGGGCCGAGGAAGACGGCCTCGGCCGGGAGGGCGAGCGAGGAGGCCGAGGAGTCCTAGTCTTGTGGCAGCACGACGCGAGCTACAGAGCCGAGGCCAATTTGCAGGGGGCCTGAGGAGGGTCAGCTTGTGTTTGCAGGTCGGGTACAACGTGGCCTGGTCGACCCCTGTGGGCCCTTTCTTCTGAGTTCAGGGACACATCACCTGCCGCGTGTCCTGATCTTGGAGATCGCCAATATTGAGTATCATCATTAGCCCCCCACTCTTGTCCTGACCAGCTAGCGGGTCGGGTCAGGAGTGGACTGCCGGGCCTCCCGAGGTGAGCTTCTTTCTAGGGCTTTGCCGGGACGAGTCCTCGGGCCGTCGGTTGTCTTTTCCGCTAGCGAATCAAGACGAGATATCTGCATTTAAAGAAGGTGCGCCAATTCGTGCACTCTGCAACTGAAGCGACGGTCCATGTGTCAAGCGTCGATTGGCTGACGCGACGTATGCAGGCCTGCGGCGTCTGATGGGACGCGGTTCAGCGCAGGATCGACACGTGGAGCGATCGGAGCCGCTGGGCTAGAGGAGTCGTTTCGGCGGGAGATGACGGGCGTCGTTGGATGAGGTCGTATGCAGCAATAAACAGGGGTGGGGTCCGCCCTGGGCCCTTACTCCTTCATATTTCCCTCTCTTAAGTCTTGGTTGCTCGGCGCTCGTCTCCTTTCTCCCGCTTTCAGCCCCTGAAAATTCTTTTTTCCAAGGTTAGATGTCTTCCTCGGTAGAATCAGTAGACGTTGTAGGAGTAGGTTCTAGGGTCCCTTTAGCTGTGTCTGAGTCTCCTCGGGGAGCAGGGGTTGGATCCTCTCCTCGGGGAGCAGGGTTGGATCCTCTCCTCAGGATCGTGAGGCGGGGGCCGCCTCCAGGGGGAAGGCGGCAGGTGTGGCCCCTGGCTCCTCTTGCTAGGTGAGGCATGAGGACGAGCTCGCCAATACTCGGGCTCGCTTCCACATCCCCACGCGCTACACGCTCCGCCTGGCCAAGAAGGGAGAGAGGGCGGATCAAGTACGGGATAGGGAAATTGCCCTATATTTGGAAGCTTTTTGGGGTGGAATGCGTCTTCCCTTCTCTCCCGAAGTCGTCGCTCGCTGAATTTCTTCGGTTTGGCCCCCGGCCAGTTAGTGCCGAACTCGTGGAGGATCCTCTTCGGGTTCTTGATCCGCCTGAAGTTACAGGCGGTTCCCTTCAGCCTTTCCTTTCTCGATTCTTCTCTCTCCTTCAAGAGTCACCCCGGTGGTCGAGCGGGCGACCCGAGATGGGTTTATCTCACTTTCAGGAAGCGGCCGGGGTGCGCTGCCGGGACCGGGGTCGTGGCCTTGCCCTCCTCTATTCATGATTGGAAAAAGAAATTTTTCTTCGTTTCCACTCCCGAGGGCGAGGATTGGCCCGTGCCTACCAAGTGGTCGAGGGAGAAATGTCTGCCCGGGAACCAGTCCGATGACCCCGCCGCGGTGAAAGTGGCGTCGTGGGAGCCCATCCCCCGACCTGACGTGCTGCTGTCCGAGAGGGTCTTGAGCTGGGCCGGGCTTAGCCCCGTCGAGTTCATCGATAAGTTAGGCTTGCTTTTTGGGTTTGTGTTTTACTCGTGTCGCTGATTTGTTGGGTATTTGTTTCGTGCAGGATCCATAGACTTCGTCTCGCTCAAAGCCTCCATGCGCCAGCCAAGGAAGCCTACGAAGGCTGGGGGCGCCAGTTCTTCTCGTGTGAAGCCCGCCCCGGCTCCTACCGCTCCGGTGGCGGTGTCCCGCGAGCGCTCGGGGGCAGATCCTGCCCCAGATCCCAGCAGAGTATCGGGCCGGAAGCGGGCCCTGATCCAGAAGGACCCGGCCTCAGAAGAGGGGATCGGCTCTCCCTCGGAGCCGCTCAAGAGAAGCTCCCGGAGGCCCTCCCAGGGTCGGTCCTCGCCGACCATGGTGGAGAAAGGGGGCCTCCGGTTCACGGTGCCATCGGGGTTGTCCGTTGCGGATAGCCTCCTGCATGAAATAGAAACCTCAGTCGGGGGTAAAGTTCCCGGGGGACCTTCAGGGCTCAGCTGGCGTCCATCGCCCAGGAGTCCGTGCAGGTAAGTTTTTTGGTTCATTCTGATATTCAGTGCCTCCTTCATCTTTCTGATCTTTTCCGAGTCTCCCAGGTTCTCCAGCACGTGGCCCTTGCCCTGCGCATGGAAGCCGAGGTGGTAGCCCCGGCGTTGGAGGCTGTGGGTCGACTCGCTTCGCTGCAAGAGAGCTCCAGGCGGGAGCTGGAGACGATGTCGGCGAGGGTCGCCGCCTTGGAAAGCGAGGCCGCGAGGCCGTCGTGATTGCCGAGGTCAAGCTCGAGGATGCACAGGTGCTCGCCGGCAACCTGAAGAGGACGGTGAAGACCCTCCGAAAGGAGCTGGAGGCGAGGACCGAGATGGCTAAGTCGGCTGAATCGAGGGCGGTGGAGGGCTATAAGAAGTCGAAGGACTTCTATGACGACCTGGCCGTGGCCACGACCCGTATTTGGCACGACTCCCCCGATGTCGTTAAGGCCCGGATGGCAGAGTTCGCCGACGCAGATCTCCGGGCCGAGTTCCCCTTCGTGGACGCCGACGAGTAGGGGGAAAAGGTTCCTGGTGAGGAGGTCGCCAAGGACCCCGCGCGTCACATGGTGGAGGTCATACCTGGCCCCGATGTGTAGAGCTCCCGTTTTCCTCCTTTTATTTTGTTTTTTTGAATTTTGTAAGGCTGGGGAGCCCCGAAAAATACCCTCTATAAAGTCTGTCTTTTGGCAATAAAAGAAAATCTTTATTTCATCGGTTTGCATTTCATCTTCTGTATGTGAAGAATGCCCGTAAGATATCTTTGCTTATACCGTTGTGCTTTCATGTCAGGTTGGCCATCTGTCTGGCGATCGTCCGTCGAGTTGACTTCAATCACTGGCCGACGAGCATGTCAAGCGCTGCCGAGGAGGTATCCCCATGGGCCCCATAGTCGAGGGGAGTTCGTTTAGACTTGGATAGACCTGACGCCCCTCACTGGGGTTGTAACACCCGAGCCCAATAATACTATTTATATTACTAGTTGAGGGTTATGTATTGCTCATTCCAATTATCCTGATTATCTGGTGCTTATTGCTAAATTTTAACCGGTTAAGTCATTTTGGCACATAACAAATTTTAACCCCTAAAATGAAATTTAAAATATCCAAGTTGGCCTATTCGTCGCCACTGGTCGCGTGGTAGCGTCCGCGTGTCGAGATTCCGTCCCGTTTGGCTAAACGGGCAAGTTTGGACGACTACGCACGCGTACAAGTGTCCGACTTGGGGGCATGCATTTTAATCATTAAACACCTTTTTTCAAAATTTGGAACCCGCTTAAAATCCTATAATTTGAATTTGGAACATTTGGGCGCAACCCGGGCTCGATTTGAAAATGTTTCATTTCGCGCCAAAATACCCATTTTAATTTAATACGCTAAACTATAATATTTATACTCTCAATCTTAACTGTTGCGTCCTTTTAACCAATTAAATCCCTTAAACCTTTTTCAAAATCTTTCCTGGCCAATCACGAGCCTTTTTCCTTCGTGGGCCCCCCCCGTTTCACTCTATCTCTCTCTATCAAATCTTTCTCTCTCTCTCTCTCCAATCTCTCTCTCTCTCCTCCTATATAATTCCTCATGCAGCCGCCTTCCCTCCCCCTCTCGACCACGAGAAACATCTCGTAACCCTAACCCTAGCCCTCGTACTCGCGCCGCCGACCTCCCCGCGACCTCGCCGTCGCCGTCACCACCTCCTCGACCTTACCGCACCCGCTTCCTCCTTCCTCCGTTCATCTTCCGCGCCTGCACCCAACCCCCGACGCCATCGCTCGGCCGCGGATCCCGCCGTCGACGCCGCCTCCCGTCGTCGACGACGCCCGCGACTCCCTCTCCACCTCCTCGTCGCGACCTCGTCGTCGACTTCCTCCTTCCCTCGCCGGACCACCTTCAGACCCGAGCCCGACCCTGCACCATCCCCGGGTCTCCGGAGAACGCGCCGTCGACCCTCGTCGACGTCACCCGCGCCACCTCCTTTCCCCCTCGATCACCAGGGCCGACCACCACCCTCCTCTACTCGTCGCACCCCCTCTCCAGCGAACCCGAGGCTGTTCAGGCCTTCACAGCTGCCGTCGCTGCCTCGCCGGCGTTCCAGCGCCGTCGAGCCCGCCGGGGTTACCCCTGGTCTCTCCCGGTAAGCCTTCCTCATCGTTCCTTGGTGATAGATCCCTTTCCCCGCTGATCCTTGTTATGTTTATCGCGTTTGCTAACGTTGTTACTTTTGACTTTTGCCGGTTTCCGACCGTG
Organism: Agapanthus africanus; assembly: GCA_030015575.1. Classification (NCBI taxonomy): domain Eukaryota; kingdom Viridiplantae; phylum Streptophyta; class Magnoliopsida; order Asparagales; family Amaryllidaceae; genus Agapanthus; species Agapanthus africanus. Next base: position 496,335,130 of record CM057347.1, on the reverse strand, counting down.
CCGTCTTTTGAACCCGACGCTCCAGCGAAGTACCCTGGTCCGTGTGATCCCGTTGTTCTCTGTTGGGACTCGATCCGTGGCCCGTGCACCCGTCTCGTGTTTTCTGCCGACTTTGCATCCGTGGTTTCCGGTTTGCGAAACCGTCGAGGCAAGTATCCGAATACTTGCTTTAACATGCTAGTACACAAGATCAAGTCTTGCTACAAACTTAATCATCATATTATAACCACACAGCTATTAGTAACATCGATATCTTTTTATAACTTAGAATTGATGGTCACAATTATCCGTAACAGTAAATCAATATAGTAGTTGCTTATAATTAACCGGTCTGCTATTAATTCACACTTTAACCAACTAAACCAAGTAGATCGTCCTCACTTCATTTGTTAAATCACCCATGAGACAATTATTATGTTTTAGTTTAAATTCATGTAGCTTCATTACGTATGTTGTTGATATTGTTTCACTTTGTGACTATTGCACCCCAAGGGTGCTTGAACCTGTTAATAAGAGAATACAAAGCATCACTGTGTTTACATGGAATAATATTGTTATTTGCCGTTCCTGCTGTTGTTCTTATTCGTTACTATACCTGTTATCAGCATACATTTGATTGCATTACATATTGACCGATCTTGATACACCTGACACATGTACTGATACACCGGACATGACACCCTATACATATCGACTCAACCTGTTATAACGTGACCTGACCTGTTACCTGATTTCATGCCTAATGCCGACAAACCTGACCATTCTTGCTGTCTATCCAGACAGACCTACTTTCACCTGATCTTGTGTTGGCATTAGTCCTTGACTACTGAATACCCGACCTGACATACATAGCTTGGGGGTATGGGGAAATCAAAGGTGAAACCGACTTGTAACTCAACAGTTCGATACTTGTTCTGATCAGTCTTACGGGCTTGGCCAGTCCGGGAGTGATGATGCTGACATCACTCATCCATCCTACTACCTTTTGTAACACCCGAGCCCAATAATACTATCTATATTACTAGTTGAGGGTTATATATTGCTCATTTCCAATTATTCTGTTTTTCTGGGGTTTATTGCTAAATTTTAACCGGTTAAGTCATTTTGGCACATAACAAATTTTAACCCCTAAAATGAAATTAAAAGTGTCCATGTTGGCCTACTCGTCGCCACTAGTCGCGTGGTAGCGTCCGCGTGTCGAGATTCCGTCCCGTTCGGCTAAACGGGCAAGTTTGGACGACTACGCGCGCGTGCAAGTGTCCGACTTGGGGGCATGCATTTTAATCATTAAACACCTCTTTTTAAAATTTGGAACTCGCTTAAAATCCTATAATTTGAATTTGGAACATTGGGCGCAACCCGGGCTCGATTTGGAAATGTTTCATTTCGCGCCAAAAAGGCCCATTTCAATTTAATATCTTAAACTATATATTATACGTATATTGTCCTTAACAGTTTTAAATCCTTTCGAAATCTTTTAAAATTTTCTTGTTTTCCTCCAGCCAATCGCAGCGGGGGAATATACCCGCGTGGGCCCCGCCTCCCTTTCCATATCTCTCTTTCTCTTCTCCTTTAAAAAGTTTTCCATGCAGCAGCCCCCATTCGTTTTTCCTCCATCACGAGAACCCAACGAAAACCCTAACCCTAGCCTCGCGACCTCACCGCCGACCTCCTCACGACCTCGCCGTCGACGCCATCTCCCGTCGCCGACGGCTCCCGCGACTCCCTCTCCCCCTCCTCGTTGCAACCTCGTCGTCACTTTCCCTCCTCCCCTCGCCGGACCACCAACCCGAGCCCATAACCCCATCAAGTACCCTCTACTGTTCGCCGGAGAACGCGCCGGCGATCCTCGCCGTCGTCACCAGAGCCACCTCCGTCTCCCCCTCGACCACCAGAGCCGACCACCCTCTCCTCCACTCGTCGCAGCACCCTCTCCCGCGCACCCCCGAGGCCATTCGAGCCTTTGCAGCCGCCGTCGTTGCCTCGCCGGCGTTCCAGCGCCGTCGAGCTCGCCGGGGTCACCCTGGTATATCTCTCTGTAAGCTTCCTCATCCTTCCTTTTGTGCAAATCACCCCCCCCCGCTGATCGCATTAAGTTTATCGTGTGTTGCTAACTCGTTGCCGTGTTTTTGCCGAAATCCGACCGTGCCGTCTTGGCGAACCCGACGCTCCAGCGAAGTACCCTGGTCCGTGTGATCCCGTTGTTCTCTGTTGGGGCTCGATCCGTGGCCCGTGCTATCATATCGCGTTTTCTGCCGACATCGCATCCGTGTTCCGGTTTGCAAAACCGTCGAGGCAAGTATCTGAATACTTGCTTAAACATGCTAGCGTGCGAGATCTAGTCTTGCCACGCAATTGAATTCATACTATATAAGACAACAACTTAATGATGGTAATTGATATTATATTGTAAGTTAGAATTGATAGTTGCAGTTATCTTTAACATGGAATCGTTACAATAATTTCTCGTAATTAATCAACCCACTATCAATCCATATTCTAACTAAATAAGACCATTGGATCATATCCGCTTTAATTGTTAAATCACCCATGAGACAATTATTATATTTTAGTTTAATTTCATGTGGTTTCATTACGTATGGTTAATATTGTTCCACCTTGTGACTATTGCACCCCAGGGTGTTTGAACCCGTTAATAAGAGAATACAAAACATCACTGTCGTTACATGGAATAATATGGTTATTTACTGTTTCCTGCTGCTGTTCATTATTGATTGTATACCTGTTGTGAGCACATACCCGATTGCACTACATATTGGCCTGACCCTGCTACACATGACATATACATACATACCAACTCAGTCTGTTGTACCATGACATTTCATGCCTAATGCCGACAAACCCGACCATCCCTGCTGTCTATCCAGACAGACCTACTCTTACCGGATTTTGTGTTGGCATTAGTCCTTGACTACTGAATACCTGACCTGACATACATAGCTTGGGGGTATGGGGAAATCAAAGATGAACCTGACTTGTAACTCGACAGTTCACTACCGTTCGAGTGTACACATTCCTATTCTGTGCCTAACGGCATGTCTCGGTTTCAGCCGAGAATATTGTGGCCGTGATCCCGGGTATGTACGGGGTAATACCGAGTGTACACTTTCCTATTCTGTGCCTAACGGCATGTCTCGGTTTCAGCCGAGAATATTGTGGCCGTGATCCCGGGTATGTACGGGGTAATACCGAGTGTACACTTTCCTATTCTGTGCCTAACGGCATGTCTCGGCTGCCGCCGAGAATATTGTGGCCGTGGTCCCGGGTATGTACGGGATACTATTGGGTTACATCGACGATTCATCAATTGGTTTCAAAGACTATAGAGTAGAAAACCTGATAGGACAGTTTAGTCACCATTGCACATTACCCTGCTTGTTATTTCTTATTACTGCTTTATTCATGTTCATACTTGCATTGCTTATTACCATGTTTATACTATATACTTGATGTCATGACGCGCTGACGTCTGGGTTTTGCATGGCCCAGATTCCGTACCATTGTCGACGACCGAGCAGGAGTACTTCAGCCAGCAGGCTGAACTGTGAGTCCTTAGGGTTTAGTTTATTTATTTCATTTCATTTCCAGATGTGAGCCCGCATTATGGGACGTACTGTTTATTCATTGTATTGGATCATTAGCTTCCACACTTATTGTTTATTGATTCCTGTTATTATGGATTTGGACATGTAATAGATTAGTTTTTTTTTTTATCTTGTTCTTGATATCCTTACAACCGTAATATGACCGTGGATGGATACTTCCTACCCACAGGTAGCATGGTTGGCTATGTCACGTGCCCAATGTTGCGTACTCTGGGAAGCGGGGCGTGACATGGTTCTTTTGGTATCAGAGCCATAGGTTAATTGGGTTGATTCTTTTGTAGTTGGGTATTGCACCCGATATACGAATCATAATACCCGTGATTAGGAAACATGTCCTGCCACTTTGACCGTTTTACCATCCTTGAATCATTCTTCCGGATCATGTCGACATGCAAACTTACTTTGCATTGTTAACTCGAAAACCTAACTTCTTGTTATCTCTAGGACTTAGGCGACTTGGGTGGAGTTAAGTAATTGCGGCTATGATACCGCGGCATAGCTACAATGCAGCACTCTATTTAAGTATCTTGGAGTTCTAGCCTTGATTTATATATTAAATCGATCATCATGCTAATGTTGTTTGTTTTGATTTCAGGACCATGGCAGATAAGAATTTCAAGACGTATCAGAGGCGTGTGGATGAAGCCGCCATGTTAGGAGTGATACGTGGGATGTTGGAAAATCAGAAGAGGCAAACTGAGCTGATCCAGCAGCAAGAGGATTCATTTCAGGAGGGTTTGCAGGCTATGCAGCAGTCTGTAAACACCGCTGTAGCGAAGCCAGTCGACCGAGTAGGGACCGTGGCAGATTTCAGACGGTTGGGTCCTACTACTTTCACCGGCTTGGAGGAGCCGTTGCCAGCCGAGCAGTGGCTGGTGGACACGGAGAATTTACTGATTGCGGCACAGATCCCTGAAGACAAGAGAGTTGATGTGGTACGCATTCAGCTGGTGGATTACGCCCGAGAGTGGTGGCTTGTGGAGGAGACCCGCTTGTCCAAGCCAATCAGTTGGGCGGATTTCTCTAACTGTTTCTTGGAAAAGTTCTTCCCGCGGACTGCACGGGAGGAAATGGAGGAGAAATTTATTGGGCTGAGACAAAATGGAGCAGCTGTGGATGTACATGCAGCGGAATGGACGAGACTCAGCCGTTTCGCTGGACCCTTAGTCGCCAAGGAGGCAGACAGGGCGCGAAGGTTCTTGCGCAGTTTGGATGTGGACATCCAGAGGCAGATTGTCCCCCTGGGTTTGACCACTTTCTCACAGGTTCTTACGGCAGCCAGAGAGCAACAGAGTTTATCAGGATCGAAAGGGAACTTTCACCAGACAGCAGTTGCGGCCAGGAAGCCTGCATTTGTACCTAACCGAGATCATGGGCGCAGAGGTATTCCAGTGGACCGTCGAGGTGTAGCGCCAATGAAGAAGCCTGTGATCGTCGATCGAAGAAAGAGCATAAGTTGTAACTACTGCAATTTACCGGGCCACATGCAAAAGGATTGTCGGAGGAGACTGGGACTTTGTCTGGTTTGTGGAGCAGCCGATCACGCAGTTGGTGCTTGTCCGTCGAAGCTTCGCACGAGAGATGATATACGGAAGCCTCCGCAGAGACCGTTCCAAGGGCAGAAGCAGCTGACACCAGGACCCAACCAGGGTCGAGCTTTCACGTTGACAGCTGAGGAAGCCAAGGCATCAGGAGAAGTAGTTTCAGGTACTGTACTCGTTCGTGGTTTTCCCGCATTGGCATTATTTGATTTCGGAGCATCCCACTGTTTTATGTCATCCAAATTTATAACTACACACTCGATCACCTGCACGACCCTGTCTAGTTTCTGGGACATACACACTGGGAATGGGAAAATCATAGCTAGTAAGGAATGTAAAGATTGTACGGTAGTTGTTTGCGGACGGGAGCTTTTTGCAGATTTCTTGGTGATTGATACGGGCAGTTATGAAGTAGTCTTGGGAATGGATTTTCTTGGCACTTTCCACGCACACATTGATTGTAGGGCAAGGAAAGTAATTTTCCAGATTCCCGGACACTCTGAGTTTACTTTCATTGGAGGAAGCAGTTCTGTCGGGCCAGTCGAGTTTAGGGCTAGGCCGACGAACAGTGTTCTTGCGGCTATGGTAGTGGATAGTAATGAAGAGCCGGCAGTTGTCCGCGACTTTATGGATGTGTTTGAAGATATTTCGGGCTTACAGCCGAAGCGAGATGTGGAGTTTGCGATTGACCTTATTCCTGGTGCAGCGCCAGTATCAAAATCTTATTATCCGATGGCACCGGTGGAATTGGAAGAAGTTAAGAAACAAGTGGATGAATTACTTGAGAAGGGATGGATTCGAAGCAGCAACTCGCCTTGGGGAGCTCCAGTTCTTTTAGTAAAGAAGAAGGATAGCACGAGAAGGATGTGCATTGATTATCGAGAATTGAACCGGGTGACTATTAAGAACAAGTACCCGATCCCTCGCATTGGAGAACTTTTTGAGCAGCTTAGTGGCGCGAGGGTGTTCTCGAAATTGGACTTGCGATCAGGATATCATCAGGTCCGAGTGAAAGCAGAAAACATTTGCAAGACGACGTTTCGAACTCGATATGGACATTTCGAGTATCTAGTGATGCCCTTCGGAGTGACTAATGCGCCAGCAATATTCATGGATTTGATGAACAGGATCTTTTCACCGTTCTTGGACCAGTTTATTGTGGTATTCATTGACGATATTCTGGTGTACTCGAAGAGTCCGGAGGAGCATGCTGAGCACTTACGGATCGCACTACAGACGCTGAGACAAGAGAAGTTATTTGCGAAGATGAGTAAGTGTGAATTCTGGCTGGAAGAAGTGAAGTTTCTGGGGCATGTTGTGTCGGGCAAAGGAATCGCCGTTGATCCCGAGAAAATTACAGCAGTTCGGGATTGGCTTGTTCCAAAGAATGTTGCGGAGATAAGAAGTTTTCTTGGACTCGCCGGTTACTACAGAAGATTTGTGGAGAACTTCGCTCGTTTAGCTGAGCCGTTAACCAAGCTTACGCATAAGGAGGTACCGTTTGTTTGGACGGATGGATGTGCATTGGCCTTCGAGACGTTGAAGCAGAAGTTGATAACCGCCCCGATCCTGACCGTACCGGATAATTCAGGAGGACTGGTGATTCACAGCGACGCATCTGGAAAAGGATTGGGATGTGTTTTAATGCAGAATGGGAAAGTCGTCGCTTACGCATCGAGACAACTGAAGACTCATGAGAAGAACTATCCGACTCATGACTTAGAGCTTGCAGCCGTGATCTTCGCCCTGAAGATTTGGAGACACTACCTTTTGGGCGAGAGAGTTGAAGTCTTTACAGATCACAAGAGTTTGAAATATGTGTTCACTCAGAAGGAGTTGAACATGAGGCAACGCAGATGGTTGGAGCTGATGGCCGACTATGACCTCGATCTTAAGTACCATCCGGGAAAGGTCAACGTCGTGCCGGATGCGCTGAGCCGGTTACCAGCAATTCAGATATTGACTGCACAGAGAGAGATCATTGAGGATTTTCGGAGATTTGACTTGGAGGTTGTGCTACCACATGCTACAGGACAGTTGATGCAGTTGCAAGTACAGTCGTCCTTAGTTGAGAAGATTAAAGCGACACAATCGCAGGATCCTAGACTGCAAAAGTTTCAAGAATAGGTTGGAACCGGACTATGAACCGATTTACTGATCCATGAAGATGGTTCGTTGAGATATGGTAGCCGTGTGTGTGTGCCAAAAGGAGATGTGCGTGAAGAGCTTATGAAGGAGGCACACAGTTCAGCTTACTCTGTACATCCAGGAGGGACAAAGATGTACCGAGATATTCGACGGCACTTCTGGTGGGAAGGTATGAAACGGGAAATTGCTCGCTTCGTGGCTAAGTGCTTGGTGTGTCAGCAAGTCAAGGCTGAACACCAAAGGGTTGCTGGTTTGTTGCAACCACTTCTGATTCCTCAGTGGAAGTGGGAACATATAACCATGGATTTCGTGACGGCTTTACGCGGAGTCCAAAGGGCAACAATGCTGTATGGGTGGTTGTCGATCGGTTGACCAAGGCAGCTCACTTTATTCCTTTTCGGGTTGGTCAATCGACAGAGACTTTGGCAGAGCGGTACATGCAGGAGATTGTCAGATTGCATGGAGTACCGGTAAGCATCGTGTCCGATCGGGACACTCGGTTCTTGTCGCACTTTTGGAGGAGTTTACAAGAAAGTTTGGGGACTCGATTGAAGTTTAGCACAGCTTATCATCCTCATACTGATGGACAATCGGAGAGAACGATCCAGACCCTTGAAGATATGTTGAGGGCTTGCATGTTGGACTTCAAAGGTTCTTGGGAAGATCATCTACACCTGGTGGAGTTTTCGTACAACAATAGCTTCCAAGCAACTATTCAGATGGCCCCGTTTGAAGCACTGTATGGTCGCAAGTGCCGTTCACCTGTTTGTTGGGATGATGTTGGTGAACGAAGGTTACTAGGACCAGATTTGGTGGTGCAGACAGTCGAGAAGGTGAATACATGTTCCCCTCCGAACGGCGGCCCGGACTCTGGCGTCCGTGCCTGGGGTTCGGGGCAGATGCTATATGATCTTATCCGTCTACCTCTCCAAAGATGCCAAGTTGATTTATGGCACCGTGTATCGGAGGTTTAGACGGATGCGACCGATGTAGCAGACTTCGTCAGATTCCCCCTCAGGATGAGGGGTTTTTGATTGTGGGGACGCTCTTCCCTGCAGGCGCAAGCCCCTGCAGTTAATTACGCTACCGTATCGCGGTAACAACTTTCTCCTTCTCCAGAATTTCACTTCGTGTCGTGTGTGTTTGTTTTGTTTGTGGTTGCCCGTGGATTGTATACGGAGACTGAGTAATGCCGTCGCCCGTAGGACGTGGATTAGTCCAAATCCGTATTTACTTAGATTTGGGTTTGGTGTTTTTAGTTTAAGGATACATTAGTCGCGTTGCGACTAAGATCAACTTAAACATTCGTCAAGGATGCGTTAGTCCTGTTTTGGACTAAGATCAACCTGACGTGGTGATTCATTTAATTTATGGCCATCGGGACTCATCATCTCTCTAACATCGTTGAAGGATTACAACGATAGGTGTCAGAGGAGCTCAGAGATGTACCCTTGAACCAAAGCTGATTGAGGATTTTATAGTCCATTTAAGTGTTTAAGGATACGTTAGCCGTGTTTGGGGCTAAGATCAACTTAAACGGGATCGTTTCGATCCGGCAAAAGAGCAATTGGCTCTATTGTTCCAGTTTAGGGACATAGGGGTCCAATGCCAGTTTAGGGACGCAGTGGTCCATTAACAGTTTAGGGACGTAGTGGTCCATTTCCAGTTTAGGGACGTAGTGGTCCATCATTAGTTTAGGGACGTTTCGGTCCGATGCCAGTTTAGGGACGTAGTGGTCCATCATTAGTTTAGGGACATTTCGGTCCGATGCCAGTTTAGGGACGTAGTGGTCCATCATTAGTTTAGGGACATTTCGGTCCAATATTAGTTTAGGGACGTCTCGGTCCGTCATTAGTTTAAGGACGTCTCGGTCCGTCATTAGTTTAAGGACGTCTCGGTCCGATATTAGTTTAAGGACGTCTCGGTCCAACATTAGTTTAAGGACGTCTCGGTCCAATATTAGTTTAAGGACGTCTCGGTCCAATTTTAGTTTAGGGACGTTTCGGTCCATTTTAGATGAGTGGTCGTTGGGACCCGTCACCTCTTTGACGTCGTTGAGGAATTACAACGATGGATGTCAAAGGAGTTCGGAGATGTACCCTCGAACCGGATGTAGATTGATTTAGGAGAGCCATTTTGCTCAGTCAATTTAATTTAAGGACTTATGGCCACGATTGGGCTAAGTCCATTTCAACATTTTATTTGCATTGCATTTTTTATTTAGGCTCTACTCACAAAAGATACAGAATATCAGTTTAGTTTGGGCTCTGCCCATTTGCAAAAGCATCTACTTCGTTTGGGCTTTGCCCCTTTTTAAAATGCATAGCATTCTGAATATTTTGTTTGGGCTCTGCCCATTTATAAATGATGCAAAGCATCTGTTCTTGTTTGGGCTCTGCCCCTTAAAATAATGTATTTGCGCTTTATTGAGCCTGTTAGGCCTTCTCTTAATTGGGCTTGGCCCTTTTTAATGCATCTGCGCTTTGCGCTAAGTAATGAGCGCAAGTCCATATGGTGATGACACGTGTCGTGCTCTGATGAGCGCAAGCGCACTAGCGCAGTGCAATGCGCTGTCGCGCTACTGACACGTGGCGCGCTCTCAGCGAGTTGCGCCAATTCCAGAGAGCAAAGCTCTATCTTAAGGGCGCTGAGCGCAAGTGGTTTTATGGCCGACACGTGGCGCTCTCTTAAGAGCGCAGCGGCGCAACTTGGAAGTGCAAAGCACTAAGAATCTTTTTAGATTCAAGAAGGGAAATGCAAAGCACTGTTTAAGTTCTTGATCTAAATTAGATCAAAGAAAAATAAATTTCTTCTTTATTCGAAGAACAGAGGTTCATAAAAGTGCAAAGCACTGTTCTTTTATTTTTTATATCGCTTTTAAAGAACCGAAGGTTCACAAGAAGTGCAAAGCACTGTTTTCCTTTTTTTTTTTTTTTATATATATAAAGATCATTGATCTTATATTTTTTTTTTTTGACTAATGGACTTTTAGAAGGAATTTCTTCTAATCCATGAAGGTTCTTTACCTTTTTCTTGAAATCTTCTCGGAGTTCTTTCCATTTAAGGTTCTTGAATTCTCAAGAGAAAACTCGATGCCTTTGAATTGAGGCCTAAGGTCCTTTTTATAGTGCTCACAAATTAGTTAAATTTGTTAAAGAGATCATCCCCTGAGTGATTTGGGGAATTTTCCCCACCGTTGGATCTTTGATCCAAGGGCTTCTGCTTTGCAGAAGGAAATCTTCTTGTTCCAACAAGAACAGAAAAGATTTCTTAAAAATCTTAATTTAGTTTGGCGCAGATTCCCCAGCGCGTGACACGTGTCACGCAGCGCAGAGCGCAGCGCAACTGCGCTAGCGCATCTGCGCTGACACGTGTCGCGCAGCGCAGAGCGCAGAGCGCTAGCGCGAAGGATCTGAAGCGTTGCTTCCTTTAAACAGAGCTTTGCTCTGATTGGGTGCGCTGCGCTAATGTATCTGCGCTGGACACGTGGCGCGTCGCGCGCAGTGCAAAGGATCTGAAGCGTTGCTTCAAAAATTCAAAAATTTTAAATTTTGAATTCAAACAGAGCTTTGCTCTGATTGGGCGAAACAAATGCCCCCCCACCGTTGCGCTCACGTGGCGCACACGTGAGTGCAACGGTGGCAACCCCTCCTGACCGTTGGATCGAGGGGAATTCCAAGAGGCGCAAGCGCCTTATAAATAGGGTCTCTGGCCCTTAGAAAATTCTCCACCATTTTCTAGGTTTAGATTTTCAGAGCTCTGCTCTTGCTTAAGAATTTCAGAGCTTTGCTCTTATTTCCTAAAGTTTAGAAAACTTTAGGTAATAATTAATTCTAAAATTAAGTTAAGTTAATTTTAACCAACAGAGCTTTGCTCTCACAGATCTTTTGATCTAAAGAAATTCCCTTTGGGGTTTTATCAACAGAGCTTTGCTCTCACAGATCTATAGATCTACATAGACATTGTTCGTGGGTTCTAACCCATGAACAGAGCTTTGCTCTTGAATCAAATGTAGATCTTTTAGATCTGAAAAACAAAGAACTCCTTTTTTTTTGTAAGTTTTCATGGATTTTTCGAGATTCCAGAGATTTTAATTTTAAATTTCTTTTCAAAAACTTTCTTTTTGATGGAATATTATGGAGCTAAGCTCTTTCTTAAGGAATTTTAATTCTTTTGAGACCCGAATTTGACAAGTGTCATTCTGTGACAGAGCTTTGCTCTGAAAGAGGAGATTTTCTCCTTGTCTCTAGGGATTCTTTCCCCTTTTTATTATGGGAATGTTCCCCCCAAGGACCAACTGACAATCTCTTCCAATGGTGAGTTTGTCTTCTTAATTGACGTATTGTCACTTAGATTTTGTGGGTCCCTCTTTGGTCCCCTACTCACTGCACTGTGGTGCGGTGTAATTAATTAATTTTGATTTTAATTTAATTAATGCATTTTCTTCTTTCAATGTCAACGTTGGGATTACAACACTGACGGCTACATTGCTCTTTTTGCAGCGATCATGTCTGAAGACACTTCATTCCCGTTTGTCCGCTCGGAGGAGGGATTTCCAGAGGCGCCTTTGGACCGTGAGGTCCTGGCTATGATCAAGGCATATGACCCTGAGCATAAGAGTCTCCACCTCTGGGGGTCGTGGTACAATCAGATCATTATGGGCCGACGGAGCTTTACATGCGCGGTGCCGTCGGAACCCATAACGGCGATTCATTATGCTGTTGGAGATAGTGCCCTCAGAGTCAATTATTGGATCACAGGCACGTGATTGCAATGATTGAGGGAGGACCTATCCCGGTAGGACAGTCTTACTCGAGATGATAGTATGCTATCTGGTTTATCTTTATCATCGTGTACTGCTTTAGGTGACCTGACACGTCGCTATTACACGTTGATAGAGCCCCTAGGATTCTTGCTTGACGACCAGCAGTATGATGGCGATCATATACGTGGGAGCTGGGGTCTATAAGCACATCCTTAAAAGGTCCCTAGTCGTGGGAGTTTCGAGACTGGGCATCGATACTCCATTAGTAGACTAGTGTATACAGTCGAGACCCCGACGAGGGGCGGTGGCCGGTCTCACAAGCCACTGGTGTCAGTTGGTTCACCTAAGATGTATACAGGTGCTCATTGGGTTATGAGTACACCGGACAGGACTCGCCGGGAACCTGCTAGTTGGTCTTATACCAGATGTCAGATAGCAGTTCCCAGGTGACATGTGTACAGGTTAGTTCATCGACCTGAGATCGTCATTTGTCTCGTGTGAGTTCCCACTGTACTTTGATTACTACCCTACCACGGCTCAAAGGAGTCGTGCAAACAGGTTTTAGTTGGGTACAGTCCCGAGCCACATGGAGGCAGTGAGCGGATCTTCAGGGGTTCGTCTCTCCCGGTATTGGGGGTGAGGTCGCGCTGTGTCTAGGAGAGCCATTACGCAAAGCCCTCGGCCGAGGCAGGAGATTTACTGGTAGGTATTCCAGTAGTATCTCAGGGCGTTCTGGGCTACACTCCGACACGACTTGTACCGCTTTTGGGGGTCTGACTTTTACCAACCCCCTAGGCCCGCCATGCGATACTCATAGACGAACGGACCGGACTGTACGGATATTGTCACTGACAGGCTCAGTAGGGTGTCAGGATGAGTTCGCTCATCGACGTCCCTTTTGGTCAATAGCTGGTGGCCCGTTACGTATTGGCTTATACCTCTGACGTGCTAGTGGTTAAATCCACAGCCATTGTATTGACGAGTCTTTAGAGTCCACCACACTTTCAGTTACTCAGCTTTCGGGCGAAACGCTGTAGAGGCCGTATGGAGATATGGCAGGGTCCGATCAGATACGTGCGGTATTGCACGGATCAGGATCGGACAGTTTTGTACTAGTGGCCGTATAGTTATATGGCAGGGTTCGATCAGATACGTGCGGTATTGCACGGATCAGGATCGAACGGTTTTTACTAGCCGGCTTTGGTTTAAGCCGGTCCTAGTTTAGTACAGTGTAGATTTTGTCTCTTTGCATTTGTATTCGGACGGAATACAGATGCGGGTGTGTATGCACAGTATCGGGGTTTTCCTGTAATTTATTACGGGACCAGTTTTCTGGAGTTGCCAGTTTGCATTCCGTTCCGGCCGGTTTTCCTTTGTTCTTTCCCGGCCGGACTTTTCCGATGGAGGGGGTAATTTGCAGTTTTGCAAATTACACTTTGTGGGGGGGTTTCTTGTAAAAGTATTGATTATGATAAGCATCTTTTCTTTCTTCCTTGCTTGCATTTATGTGATTGGAAAGGGTATGGGGGGGTGTATGTAATAAGCATGGTTCATGTTTTGTTATTGTTACCTCCACCTTTTCCTACCATCACCTCCCTCTTGCTTTTGTTCTCACCCCCACCACCATTTCTATTAGATTATGGCCGGCCACTTCATGGTCATGAGAGAGGGGAATTTTCATTTTGGTGTGGCAAGAAATTAAGCATCCATCTCATTTTTAGTTTGCCACCAAAATAATTCCCAAGTTCACTTATTCTTGATTCCTCCATCAAAGGCAACTCCTATACCCCAATGAGACATTGACTCTACACTTCCTACAGCAAATCTTGAGCATGTCGAGTTGCCGGCTTCATGCTCGAGTTGCCTCGGTATTGAGGCGGGAGCCCGTAAAAGACGAAGGCGATGTGGTGCCCTTTCCGGCGAGGAGGCGACGATGTCGAGGCAAGACTTTCCGCGGGAGATCGGGACGATGAAGAGAAGACTGGAGGACTCGGATCACTCGGTATACATCTCTTCCCTATCTCTTGATTGCTAGCATTAGGTTAATGGTAAACGATCCGGGTAATTGTCCGCGGTAGCGCCGGTTTCCAAGTAAGGAAAAATTTTGATTCCGCATTTTGGCCTCGAGTAAGAGGCCGGGGCGTTGCCGTGGCGCAACATGGTATCAGAGCCACGCCAATTAACCTTATCTAGCTTGTTCTAATGCGTTTTACTTATCCGATCGACCAAAATCTCAAAAACCGTATTTTAGTTCACATCAGTTTCTGTTGAAATTTTTTGGTGTCTAAAAATTTTTCAGGTGGTCTCAGAAAGATGTACAGGGAGTTTTAAGAACTCTGGAGAAAAACGATACAGTGATCCCTTAGTGCAAGCGCGGAAGCGCGGCAATATCCTCATTTCTGCCGCGCTTCCACGGCAATATGGTGGGCCCACTTTATCATTTTTCTTCAGTTGCTTTCTAGGCTAGAAATAGGGTTTTTGGGATATTAATATTGGGCCATTTATTTCTGTGAGTGCTACAGTTTTCATTTGGGGCCCGCTTGTTAATTATTTGATCGATCGGATATTTTTAAACACATTATTTCACAGTATTTACATTATATCTGCGACCGTGAATGTCACTCGATCGGTAAATCCGGTCTGACTGCTATAGCCCGGTTAGACGGATTTGCGAACGTGACTTTCACGTTGATGTTCTATGTTTATGCTGTGTTGTTGCGGATCGGTCGTGGGGGATAACCTGGATGCAATGCTAGTACAGTTTTGTTGTATTATGTACATTTGATATTGCGGGGCGAGCGTCCGACATGTGGACTGCCGTCACTGCCTGTTTGTATTATTCTTTTGGGGCACGACCTGGTTGCGGTCGATGTACCCGGTGCATGTATATTTTACTTTCTGTACTAGGGTTGCCCCGCGGTGGGGTGCACGGATAGCCGGGTTCTGGAGGGCAACGGGCCCGCATCTCAGGGCATTGAGACGGAGGGGGCTTCAGTCCAGGATTGGCGGGCTATTCGCCGCACTCGTAGGGGGTACAGGTTGACCCAGGAGGGGTGCCCAAGTTACCGGATTCCGTGAAGTGCTGGGTGGTCCATTCACGGTACTGAAGGGGGCTGCCTCGCTTCAGGTTTTGGCGGGTGACTTGCCGCGCCCGTAGGGGTCTAGGATTTCATTGCACAGGCTATCCACACGACCAGGGGAACGTCGGGTTTCAGCAGCGGCTCTGTGAAACCCGGGGTTTCCAGATATCTGTATTGTTCTGTGATGCCGTACATTTCTGTGATGTTGCATTTTAATCACGCCTTGAGCGAAATACTATATATTGGTATATATATTAGTAGATGTTGTATATGTTTTACATCCGCGCTAGTCCAGTCCCCGCTCTGCCGTTAGTTAGCTAACCTAACGGGTGATGACGGGACCCAGTGGCGAATGCGGAAGGCATATACGTACGTCAGTATATTTTTGTTCTTTGTGGTGTGATCAATTGATGGGACTGCATTGATTCGGATCAATGCAAGTTTAAACAAACCTATTCTGATGTTGTTGGAACATTTTTCAAAAAGCTGTTATTGCAAGGACGTTCACTTTTGTTTTGCATCGTGGTATTCATTTGGAATATCCTGCTCCTCAGTCGACGAGGCAAGGGCCGAGATCCCTTCACCGGGAGTGACCCCTTGGACAGAAGTTTGCGTCAGGGCATTAACTTCACTATAGCCGATTACTTTTGCTTTGCATCGTGGTATTCAGTTGGAATATCCTGCACCTCATTCTACGGGGAAAGAGCCGAGATCCCTTCACCGGGAGTGACCTCTTTAGTAAAGGTTTTCGTCACTATATTTTCTAAAAAGTTATCCAGTTCCTTCAACGATATCAAGTTCATTACGTTAAAGGTTTTCGCCAGAAACCATTCGTAGCCCTCCGTCATTTCGGATTAGTATTGCTTAGTATTTGCGCTACGTTTGTCGTTGCTATTCGCCGAGGCGTAGTGTGCGGTAGCTCTGTAATGCTTTCTGTCGCATGGATATGTGGATTGGTTAGGACAGTCGTGCGACTTTGTTGATTATTCGTCAAGGGTCGTGCGGGTGGGTTTAACGCAATCAAGATAATGACGGGTTGAACTTGACTAGGACCTTTTGATTTGTTGATTATTCGTCAAGGTCACTTGGGTCCTAGGGGTAAAAATCACATCGGGAGTTTCAAAAGAACTGAAACTTGCCAAGCATGCGCATACCTTCTGGAGTGTGGTGACTTGAGTGGATTCCGTCAAGTTATCATGCGATGATAGTTGGATCCCGATTCCCACTGATGAGTTGGTTTACTCCTCGGGTGATCCTGACTAATTCTTCTTTCAGGTTTGGAGGAGAATTTGAGGTACAGTGAGAGGTTTCCAGATTAGATAAAGTGGTAACCATTCTGATCTAGGTTAGAGTGCACGCTGAGTGTTTCTTTTCTCTCTCTCTGGCAGCGACCATTGACCCGACCCTAAGACTATGACTCAGTGACCGAGTTGACCGAACCTTCTTAACACTGGCTTTTGGATTGTCAGAGTTGCAGACCTCATTGCCACTCCTACTTTTACCCTTTTCTCCAGGACACCCCGCATTACTGCGAACGTCCACTTCCATTGGACAAAACCATCGTATGGTTATATACGAACTCGAAGGACTTCGAGGATGGTTTCTGGTTCTGGAGAAAACGGATAGGATTATTCAGTTGTCTTTTCTTTTCACCTTCTCTCAGGTTGCGAGTACTCCTTTGTTTAGGAGTAGTACACCTATTACGCAAATTGGATAGTCTTCTTCCAAACCATAGGCTGGTGCCGACCGGTAGGGAATGAAGAAAACCAATTAGCATAACGATGGTGTGCAGAAGGTATTAAGTTAAGACAAAGCAAGGGATTAGTAGGAGGGCAAAGTAAAATGCGACTGATATTCACGACCAAACCAAGTATTTCTTCGCCAATCCTAAATCACCTTTGTATTTCTCCAGGACACTCCGTATCACTACGAAGATCCCATTTTATTGGATAATCCATCGTATGGTTATATACGAACTCGAAAGGAACTTGTTCCAGTTCGGGGATGGATTCTGGTTCAGGAGAAATAGGAATCAAGTACATTCAGGTGTCTTTCATCTTCACCTTCTCTCGCATTGCGAGTGTCCCTAGGATTGGGACAGTACACCCTTTATGCCTTTTGGATAGTCTTTTTCCAAACCATAGGCTGGTGCCGAACGGTGGGGAAGGAAGAAAACCATTTGGCCTAAAGGGGTGTGCAGACGGTAATGACTAAAGACATATAAAGGGATTTGGACAGATGGCAAAGAGATATACGGTTACAGTTGTGAATCTGGATGATGGAAGAGGCATTACTAAGAATACCAGAATACCCCGACGAAACATTTCAATGTTTCATTTTCACTGTGTACTGTTAATGGAAAACTGATTTCCCAGTTAGACACTTGCTCCAGGGTATGTATTTACCAGGTATGATTCTCACATCTGTATGGTTTTACAGATGATGAGTGGGAGTAAGTTATTGGGAATTGGGTGATCATCCTCATTATATCGGGATTCGTTGTAATCGGTGATATTTGAGGAAGTCACCTGGGTTGTTTGCCGGTCGGCAAATATTTGGTTATGAATATCCGCTGTTGTGCACCAATTTCAAATTGATATATCTGTACGTCTATTTTCATAGAGTGAGATATACCTTTTGATATTATGTCGATGACATTTACCTATATCAGTGGATGGTTAGGTAAGGAGCATTAAACAGCGGTGTAATTCTTCTTAACCATAAGTACAGTTTTCAACCTACGACACACGGTGAAAGAGTTGTTAGACTCAGCGGACTTATACAGAGTATTGTATGTTGTCCAGTGTCCATTAGGACAGAGGGGTTGGTCCTCATACTATATTCTGTTTACTTTTAACTTCTCTAGTTCTTAGACATGTGCTTCGTGGAAACACAGGGTCTGAGTTTTGAGGAGTTATTGGTATAAGAATAGAGTAGAGAACCAGGTATTGCAAGTATCGGGATTCTTCAAGGTGATCGAAGATGTAGATACTTGTGTATGGCATTCAGTTGATAGTAATGAGAACTTGCTTCTCTTTCAGGTTACTCATAATTGGAAGCATTCCTAAGTTGAGTAACGCTGATCGGCCTCCTTCCATTTAGTTGACATGCACTGGAGACAGCTGCATGATTTGAATCTGGTTCAATTAAATCAGTGCCTCTGGTTCTATATTGGATATAGAACAGTTCATATCTTAACGATGTTAAGGTACGGGGAGTTGTCCGGCTTATGCTTAAAACCAGACTCCGGATAACTCAAGGCACGTTTCTGTAATGGCTGTTTGTGGGTTGACCCAGGCTACGTCGAGGGTTGACTTTCTACCATCTGGCAGATCAATAGAAATATTGTTCTTAACTAGCCACAGTTTTAATAAAAATGGATTTTTTCAGAAAAACAGTAGTGGGAGTATGGTAGAACTGGAAGTGATTCCAGAACCGCAAACGATTACTGAAGATTTAATAAGGAACCTAAAGATTCAATCTGTTTTGACATTCCATTGGCCACTCCGCAGATAAGGTGGGTAACTTCAGGCACCCGAGAGGTACTCCGGTAGCCTCAAGGACGGTGACAGGGAAGTTCTTGTTTACCCACACTTGCCATTGTTGTTGTTCCAGGCTGCGAGACCCAGCAGGAGGATGAGTATAGCGTCGTTCTAAACTAGCTTTAGAAGTGCACGTCTATATGACTCTGGCAGAGGGTTGTCGTAGTCAGTGGGAGCAGCGGAAGCATTGGTGGACTTCTTGCTTATGTCTATTTATAGACTAAAGCAGATATAGCGGAGTTAGATCATCTGTTTCTGATGTGACAGTCATGGGTTTGACGTCATCAGAATAGAGGATGGATCTGTTGAGAAGGTAGTAGGAAGTGACATTCCTATACTACGATCGGTTATACTTTGGTCGTCACACAGTGTTTTCTCCACATGGGACTTGGGTATTATATCAGACATACTGGTTACTAGACCTATGGTTTTAGATCTAGATTTGGGTGGTTTCCCAATCAGGGTACCTTGACAGCATTCTATGAGTATTTAGAATGGACGACTCCTGGCATGGTAGTGTACCTGCAGGTAATGGAGTCACCCTCTCTAAAGGTGTCTTACAGACTAAGGGGGAGAGGGATACGCATGATTGACAGATCACTTGCTTAGGCAATTGAGTCAATCATGAGATGTCAAGTACCACACCAGATGTTGTTCTTGCAGTAGGTGCAATAAGTTGATATTAATCCAATCCTGGAAAAACAGTCGGAAGCAGTTTTAGAACATAAGTGAATGTTCTAGGGATATGATAACGGCTGCCTCTTTTAGGAGACGGTTATCACTCCAGGCTTCCAAGGTGACATGGACGACAAGCAGGTTGTCAGAGTTATAGTTCTCCCTCTGACGAGGGACAGTTTTTTGGACAGGTGGTCCAAGGCAATACTGAGGGAGGCATGGCGCAGGATACTGATTAAGTTCAGTTGATGATACAGTCTAAGAAGTTTGGATTTGGAGTTCATTTATGAGCTAGGTCCCATCAGACATCCAGACATTCTAAGACAGGTATTGCTCATTTCGGGAGATGGCTTTCTCCGCGAATTTGAGATATAGAGAGATATAGAAAGAAACATCACAGCGGATCCACTCACTGAGGCTATTCCTCGAACGCAATAGTTTCGCAAACGAGCTTTATGAGACTGACTAGTAGAGGAGTTGGGTGTTCGGTATCACACGGGCTGTGAGTATGCGACATCGCAATAATTAGCCTTGAGTGCAAGTGGGAGATTGTTGGAGATAGTGCCCTCAGAGTCAATTATTGGATCACAGGCACGTGATTGCAATGATTGAGGGAGGACCTATCCCGGTAGGACAGTCTTACTCGAGATGATAGTATGCTATCTGGTTTATCTTTATCATCGTGTACTGCTTTAGGTGACCTGACACGTCGCTATTACACGTTGATAGAGCCCCTAGGATTCTTGCTTGACGACCAGCAGTATGATGGCGATCATATACGTGGGAGCTGGGGTCTATAAGCACATCCTTAAAAGGTCCCTAGTCGTGGGAGTTTCGAGACTGGGCATCGATACTCCATTAGTAGACTAGTGTATACAGTCGAGACCCCGACGAGGGGCGGTGGCCGGTCTCACAAGCCACTGGTGTCAGTTGGTTCACCTAAGATGTATACAGGTGCTCATTGGGTTATGAGTACACCGGACAGGACTCGCCGGGAACCTGCTAGTTGGTCTTATACCAGATGTCAGATAGCAGTTCCCAGGTGACATGTGTACAGGTTAGTTCATCGACCTGAGATCGTCATTTGTCTCGTGTGAGTTCCCACTGTACTTTGATTACTACCCTACCACGGCTCAAAGGAGTCGTGCAAACAGGTTTTAGTTGGGTACAGTCCCGAGCCACATGGAGGCAGTGAGCGGATCTTCAGGGGTTCGTCTCTCCCGGTATTGGGGGTGAGGTCGCGCTGTGTCTAGGAGAGCCATTACGCAAAGCCCTCGGCCGAGGCAGGAGATTTACTGGTAGGTATTCCAGTAGTATCTCAGGGCGTTCTGGGCTACACTCCGACACGACTTGTACCGCTTTTGGGGGTCTGACTTTTACCAACCCCCTAGGCCCGCCATGCGATACTCATAGACGAACGGACCGGACTGTACGGATATTGTCACTGACAGGCTCAGTAGGGTGTCAGGATGAGTTCGCTCATCGACGTCCCTTTTGGTCAATAGCTGGTGGCCCGTTACGTATTGGCTTATACCTCTGACGTGCTAGTGGTTAAATCCACAGCCATTGTATTGACGAGTCTTTAGAGTCCACCACACTTTCAGTTACTCAGCTTTCGGGCGAAACGCTGTAGAGGCCGTATGGAGATATGGCAGGGTCCGATCAGATACGTGCGGTATTGCACAGATCAGGATCGGACAGTTTTGTACTAGTGGCCGTATAGTTATATGGCAGGGTTCGATCAGATACGTGCGGTATTGGACGGATCAGGATCGAACGGTTTTTACTAGCCGGCTTTGGTTTAAGCCGGTCCTAGTTTAGTACAGTGTAGATTTTGTCTCTTTGCATTTGTATTCGGACGGAATACAGATGCGGGTGTGTATGCACAGTATCGGGGTTTTCCTGTAATTTATTACGGGACCAGTTTTCTGGAGTTGCCAGTTTGCATTCCGTTCCGGCCGGTTTTCCTTTGTTCTTTCCCGGCCGGACTTTTCCGATGGAGGGGGTAATTTGCAGTTTTGCAAATTACACTTTGTGGGGGGGTTTCTTGTAAAATTATTGATTATGATAAGCATCTTTTCTTTCTTCCTTGCTTGCATTTATGTGATTGGAAAGGGTATGGGGGGGTGTATGTAATAAGCATGGTTCATGTTTTATTATTGTTACCTCCACCTTTTCCTACCATCACCTCCCTCTTGCTTTTGTTCTCACCCCCACCACCATTTCTATTAGATTATGGCCGGCCACTTCATGGTCATGAGAGAGGGGAATTTTCATTTTGGTGTGGCAAGAAATTAAGCATCCATC
The DNA here is from genome assembly GCA_030015575.1 of Agapanthus africanus. Lineage (NCBI taxonomy): Eukaryota > Viridiplantae > Streptophyta > Magnoliopsida > Asparagales > Amaryllidaceae > Agapanthus > Agapanthus africanus. Next base: position 496,313,446 of record CM057347.1, on the reverse strand, counting down.
TCATTTTTAGTTTGCCACCAAAATAATTCCCAAGTTCACTTATTCTTGATTCCTCCATCAAAGGCAACTCCTATACCCCAATGAGACATTGACTCTACACTTCCTACAGCAAATCTTGAGCATGTCGAGTTGCCGGCTTCATGCTCGAGTTGCCTCGGTATTGAGGCGGGAGCCCGTAAAAGACGAAGGCGATGTGGTGCCCTTTCCGGCGAGGAGGCGACGATGTCGAGGCAAGACTTTCCGCGGGAGATCGGGACGATGAAGGGAAGACCGGAGGACTCGGATCACTCGGTATACATCTCTTCCCTATCTCTTGATTGCTAGCATTAGGTTAATGGTAAACGATCCGGGTAATTGTCCGCGGTAGCGCCGGTTTCCAAGTAAGGAAAAATTTTGATTCCGCATTTTGGCCTCGAGTAAGAGGCCGGGGCGTTGCCGTGGCGCAACATATGCTACCCCACCCTCGGTGCAGTATGCCGTGGAGTTGGCGGACTGGACATCAAAAGGTTTTCTACATCCCGCTATAGATGCGATACCGGTTCAGCGTCCTATGGTTTTGGACATCCTAGGACGTCGTATCTGTCAAGGTGAGGCGCGGCCTTGGGGGCAATCGTATAACCTTGGTTTGATTCCCCGCCACCCGATTGGCTATCTGCCGTGGGCCTGGTATATCCTGTCGACGAAGAAGTCACAGTTGATAAGACTAGGATTGTACACCGCAGTCTATGTCTCTCTCTTCCAATATCCTACGCTCCCCACCTGGTGGCTCAAGGCCTTTTTGGAGCAATGGAATATTCCCACCCACACTTTCCTTGCCATGGATCGGGAAGTGTCAATTTCTCTGGAGGAATTTGCGGAGGTGTCCGGCTTACCGGTGATGGGGGAACATTATGAGGAGCTGCCCCCAACAGACGTGTACGTTTTCGGAGCTAGGCCAATGGTGAGGGGGGTCACCCCAGATACTGCTGTTCAACACCAGTTCCCAAGCTTAATTAAAGTGTTGAACATATATGAGTCTCTCTTCGTTGAACATGGGAGTCGAGGAGTTAACTTTGAGGATTTCATTGCTCGGTTCCTTCACCCTAACGCCCTCTCTGCGGCCACTGCCAAGTCTGCCACCCTCGAGGACCCTTTCGGCTTAGGTTTGGATAACCTGCCGGCGAATGAAATAGGTCAAAAGGATTTCTTTCTTCCTAACTTTCCAACCGTGTCTCTTGCAGAAGTAGCGGCCCCTGGGATGGATGAGGAGGCCTTTTTCTTGGGGTTTCTCGGGTTATGGTTGAGTTGGTTCGCTATCCCAATGCACTCTCATCGAATGCGACCCTCTGTCTTCTATCCAGCACATCGGATGGTCATCGGGGTGAAGGTAGCTGTTGGGATTGCCGGCCTGGCACACTTATACCATGGTCTCAGTCGAGCGGCGGATGCCAGTGAGCCCGGGGTGTTGCATGTGGTCTTCCCGATGCATTACTTCGCATCGTGGCTCGAGTTACACACAGCGGGTGTCTTCGGAATGCATAAGAGGCCTTCGTTCTTTGACAAGAGCGGTTTTCCTCGCATTATACAGCTGATCGGTGCATCAATTGTAAACCCCTCACAACGGAACGCTAGGGGCTTGCTCCTTCGCCCCCATACCGTCGAAGCCGGGATGTCCTTTATCGATAAGGTGTTGACCGTTGGAAATGTGTCTACCACCGTGACGCGGCCATTACAGGATATCTTTAAGGATGGAGCTTCTGTTTTAACGGTCCGGGAGACCCTCCACTTATATTCCATTAGACCGGGCTTTTTAGTTTTTAGGCAGAATGATGTGGCAATTTTTATGAGGTATAACCCACATCGTTTTGCTCAACAACTGGGCTACGATCAGGGGGTCCCCTTGGAAGCCTTTTTGGTGGAACCAGCTGCCACTGAAGAGGGGATGGAGAACGCCTTGCACCATTTCATGCGCGTGAATACGACCTCTCGTTTTTTTATTAATGCGCCGACTTACGCTCCGAGACTCCTCAATGTGTACAAAGACTGGTACAATCATGCGACAGGGGCAGTCATAAAGGAGGAAAGGCGATTGTTGGTTGATCGTAAGGGTGCACCTCCAGGTACCGATCGCACCGCTCCCTTGGTTCCTAGGACCCCAGTAATCGCTCCTTTAAAAGATGCCGGTGGCAGACTCTCACGTGCGCAAAGTCCTCCACGTGAACTATCACTTCCTGATATCGCGGACGTACCTCCTGCACCCTGTGCTCAGGTGGAAGCAGTGGTTGTACCCTCGCCGGAGTCTGGCGTGGGTGCGGACATCGGGACTCGTCGTCCCAGAGTAGCTGCTAAACGGAAATCGATCCCTCGCGGGCCCAGGGTCGGAGGGCAAAAGAAAAAGAAGTCGCTCTTTGCAGCGGACGTTGCATTCGGCCAGGAACCCCACGCTCCCTATTCCGAGGGTCTGCTCGAATATGGGACTAATGCCGGGTTGGTGAGGCCGCCGCCGGACGATACAGACTTGGAGGCTGCTCTTAGAGCTTCGGCATGGCTGGTGAAGCGTGACGCGTGGCTGGCTAAGCTTGCGCAATCAGGTAACTACCAGTCACTTTTTTTTTATTGCAACGTATTTTCTTCATTATTTTTGACCAACGCTTTTCTTTCTTTCCTTTCAACAGTCATCACTGATGAAGAAGCCATTGCTGCTTCTCTGAGGACTTTTCAGGAGGAGGAACGTCTTAGGGCATCTATGGGCCTTAGTAAGTTTCCACTCATCAAGTTTTTCATTTTTCTTGTGTTATGGTCGATCTAACCCTTCCCTTTTAATTACAGGGACTTCAATGCCGTTCCCTCCTAGCGATGCAGATGTTGTACCAGCTGCTGACGTTCCTGTTTCTTCTGGGCCACCGCAGGAGGTTCGTCTTGGAGAGCCGATGAAAGATGCCTTAAAGGCTCTGGAGGCATCCCTGAATAAAGACGATGATGCCTTGAAGGAAGCATCACAGAGGTCCTTTGTGACCGCTCGGGAGGAGAGGAAGCGGTTGAGGCGTGAGGCGAAGGCGCGCAGGGCTGCCCTGGCTATGGGAGCGGGCCCGAGCACTGCTCCTCGAGCTGATATTCCATCCGAAGAGGCCCCTGTCGCCCTATCCACTGCCCGCAGGGAGGTGGCGCGTGCAGTTCGGAGCGCAAACGGTAAATCCGCTTCAGGTAATATTTTTCTCAGAGTTTTTATTATAAAGGATTTTTAATGTTATTGGTCCTTATATCCCTCATCTTGCAGGGCCGAGTCCGATCGAGGGGGAGGCGGAAACCGTTGATCCCAAAGAAGCAGAGGAGGCGGTATCTGCCGAACTCGAGCCGACGGTGGGCAACGTCATTGTGGCTTTGGAGCCTGAGGCGGAGGTCGAGGGGCCTGCCGCCGAGAAGATCATTGATGCTGAACCTGAAGTGGTGGCAGATGATATGATCATTATAAATGAGTCCAGGGTGGCGGCGAATGAAGCACTCGAGGCCGGTGATCCCCCGGTGATGGTGGACGATACAACTGCCACTACCGAACCTGAGATGGTAGTGGGCGAGGTGGCCACGATTCCTGAAGAAGAGCCAACCGCTCCTTCTTTGGAATCTGGCAATACTCCAGTCATAGCCCTTCCCGTCTACGGTCGTCCTCCGTCTCCCGGTCTTGCGAGCACGACGACGGTCCCCATTGAGTCGGGCGATGAGGCCACAGGCGGTGGTCTCATGTCGATAGAGGAGGGAGTCGTCTCTGTTTCCGCCGGGAGCTCCTCAGGTACACCTTAAGTTGTTGTTTTTATTTGCTTTACAATCTTTTCTGACAAGTTCATTTTTCGTAATGCAGGTGCAGCTAGTGTTGATGCCCCAGTACTTGAGGGAGCTCCTTCCACGACTGCCTTGGCGATGGTTACCCCTCAGCCCTCTCTTACACCGTCAAAGATGTTGGAAGGTATGAGTTTGCAATTTACTAAACCCATCTTTCAATCGTATAATCCATATACTATATTCACATTGTTGCGTTTTTCAGGAGTTCTTTTTGACCATTTGTATCAAGTGTTGGTCCCACACTTCTCCTTTTCATCTGAGCTCGCCTCTCCCTCTGGTGGCACCGGTGAGTACTGTTCCTGATTGATATCTTTTTTTTTTTTTTTTTTTAGTGGTAGAATTATTTCTAACTCTCTTTTGTCCTGACTGCAGTGTTACAAATCGAAGGGGGAGAAGAAAGATCGGTTGCGCTACCGGCCCTTCCGTCCTTGCCACCTGCTCCCACCGGTATAGTAATTATCTTGTCAATGATTTTCTCCATATCTATTGGATCATCATCTAATCATATTTTGTCTTTTTCAGCCGTCGTTCCAGTTTCAGTGCCTTTTGAGTCTCATATTACAATACCGGGCGGCTCTTCCCAGCGACGTCCGTCTTCGAAAGGTGCCGCGAATAGTTTGCGCATGCTGAGCGACTACATCGAGGAGCTCGACATCGAGGCTCCAGTGTTTGCTGAGGATTTCGCCACGACGGTTAACCCGATGTTGGCGATATTTGCTACCTTCCATGACGATGGTGCTGTCGCCTCTTGGGTTAACTATTGTCGGGAAATCGAGGCTCGCCTTCATCAGCTGGAGTCAATGCGCCTGTCCCCCGAGACTTTGACCTTGAGCACTCAACGGGGAGCATGGCTCGAGCAAAGCGCTTCTCGTTTCCGTCATCTGGAACAAGAGGTGGCTTTGAGGCTGAAGGAGTGCCAAGATTCTTCGAGCAGAACTGCTCGCTTGCGTGCCGAAGTTGAGACGAACGCTGCTGAGGTGAAGACCATGTTCGAGGGTCTTCTGGAGCGCATGTCGAATGGGCTGAGACTGAAGCGGGCACTCGATATTGCCGAGCGTGACATCGCAGGCCGTGAGGCTGCTCATCAGGCTATGAGGGACCAGCTTGCCTCCGTCGCACAGCAGCGGGCCCAAGTGGAGGCGGAGTTGGCAGTGGTGGCCAATCGGGAAAAGGCATGGAAGGAAGTGTGCGAGCAATTGCTGGATCTGTGCAAGACGCTTCCTTCTCAGTAATTTTCCTTGTATCGTTGGTATTTGTAACATATATGTATATCTTGTATTCTTTAGTACGATGTATCCTAAACTCAATCAAATCTTATGAATGAAGGATGCATATTTTTTGTAATGCCTTGTGTCATTTCTCCGTCTTTTCTTTCTTTTATTATCAGCACATCATCTTAGCGAACATGGTCGACGGATAGTAGGGCACATCTTGACTTTCCTAATAATCGGCGATGGCTTAGGTCGCAGGTTCAGATCTGCTGCCTAAGACTTTTCAACTCCATAAGCCGTGAGGGTCTCATAGAGAATTTTCTCCCTACGGATCGAGAGGATCTCGCAGGTAGGTTTTCTCCTTAGGAATCGTGAGGATTCCTAAGTGTGGTTTTCTCTTATAAGTCGTAAGGATCCTACAAGAGAGTTTTTCCCTCTTACGGGTCGAGAGGACCCACAAGCGGTTGTTTCCCTCCTCATCGAAATTCGACTTTGGAGAGTGAGACCCGTGAATAGTATGCAAGAGACCATTTAGGATTGACTTGCAGGATCCCATTGCCCCTCTTACGAGTCGAGAGGACTCGTAGGCGGTTGTTTCCCTCTTTGTCGAGAATCGACTTCAGAGAGTGAGACCCGTGAATAGTATGCAAGAGACCATTTAGGATTGACTTGCAGGGTCCCATTGTTCAGGAAGTAAGTTTTTTTTTTTGAATCCTTACTGCCCGAGATGTGAGTCAAAGAAGCTCTCGTCACGGAGTGTTTGTATCCATGAGTTGAGTATTTTGCTAGGGGTTATTTGTCTCCCAAGCTTCAAGGATTATTTGTGTCCTTGGGGTTTGAAACGAATCGATGGTTCTTACGGAGGCACTGGTGGCTCTGCGGGTCGACGCGGATCAGAAGGCTCTCGTCAAGGAGTGTTTGTATCCGTGAGTTGAGAAGTTTTGCGAGGGATTATTTGTTTCCCAAGCGCCAAGGATTATTTGTGTCCTTGGGGTTTGAAACGAGTCGAGGGTTCCTACGGAGGCACTGGTGGCTCTGCGGGTCGACGCGGATCAGAAGGCTCTCGTCAAGGAGTGTTTGTATCCGTGAGTTGAGAAGTTTTTGTTGAAGTCATGGGCTTCTTTGGTTGGAATGAACCGTTGAGGTTTGGCTTCGTCGTTTGACGGAATCCGCTGGGGAAGTATGGTTCCTTCTTTGTTTACGCCCTTGGATTGTATACAGGGATCGATGTGATCTCAACTGTAGGGCTAAAGTTTTATCATTTTTTTTATTTTATTTCATTTCCGCGATGCTCTATCATTTCAGCTTTTATATCGCGAAGGTCGCGATTGCCCAAACATTTCGGCAATTTTTCGCGGTGCCCAATCATTTCGGCTATTTTTTTATTTTTACTCGCTGCTTTTTATTGCGAGTTGCCCAATCATTTCGGCTATTTTGCATGCATACATTTTACTTGCTGCTTTTTATTGCAAGTTGCCCTATTATTTCGGCTATTTCGTATGCATGAGCGGCCTGCTGGCTTTTGCCATAAACCTGAAATTGGACACCGATTTCGGCATCAGCACCGCTACAAGTGTGATATTACCAAGAGCGAATCATTATTTGCCTCTGTCGTTGTCGAACAAAGGAGGCTTAGCGACCAGGGTTAGGGTCCTGTCGGCTAAGGCTTTTGACTTCATGAGCCGTAAGGGTCTCGTGAAGGTATTTCTCCCTACAAGTCGTGGGGATCTTGTAGGTGTATTTTTTTTTTAGGAATTGTAAGGGTTCCAAATTGTTTTGTTCCTCTGTAAGTCGTAAGGATCCTACAGGAGGGTTTTCTCCTCGTAAATCGAGAGGATTTACAAGGGTTATGCGAACATATCCCCGGTCACGGATGGACCTTGGTTAGGGAAACGTTTATTTGCGCCCGTGGATTGTATACAAGGGTTAATATTGAACCACTTGTAGGGCAACATTGGAAGTTTGTGGGGGTTTGCTTGAGTACAGGTTTAGGTCTCTGTGACTTAAGACTTTCAAATCCTATGAGCCGTGAGGGTCCCATAAGAGAGTTCTCCTTACGAGTCGTGAGGATCTCGCAAGCGTATTTTCTCCTTAGGAATCGTGGGGATTCCTAAGTGTGTTGTTCCCTTGTGAGTCGTAAGGATCTCACGCAGGTGGTTTCTCCTTACAGGGTCGAGAGGACTCTGTAAGGGTTCTTTAACGAAGTTGCGCCCTTTCGGGTTTTCACAAACATTCGCCGGCAGTCCTGCTGTTTTTTACTCACGGAGCCCTTTCGAGTTTTCATCCGTGCCCATCTTGCTTATGGACATACCGTTTTTTTTTTTTTTACGAGGTCGCGCCCTTTCGGGTTTTCACGAACTCTCGCCGGTAGCCCTGCTGTTTTTACTCACGGAGCCCTTTCGGGTTTTCATCCGTGCCCTTCTTGCTCATGGACATACATTTTTTTTTTTTATCATCTCGTTAGTCTAAAGATGCTGCGGTAGTAGTTTTAAAGACGTTTCGGTCTGATATTAGTTTAAGGACATTTCGGTCCGTCGTTGAGAGGGCTGGTTACTGCTTATAAAGCCTGAGCTTAGGAAGATAGCGGGCGGACATAGTCGTCGTCATCTATCATTGACCTAAACTAAGGCTCGTTAAGCGTAGTATTTCTTTAGGAAGCGACCGTTTATTGGCCTGAAAGGCCTTTCACCGTGCATGTCCATGAGTAGATAGGCCCCGCCCTGGTAGACCTTATCAATGATGTACGGTCCTTCATAGTTTGGCTCAAACTTTCCCCGCTTGGCGCGATTGGGGATCATAGGCCTTTTGACGACTAGCACAAGTTCACCTTGGTGGAATGTCCTCGGGCGGCTCAATCTTTCATATGAGCGCGTCATCTTTGCTTTATAAGCTTCCAGATTTTGTTGTGCTAGAAGTCGGATTTCATCAAGGGCGTCAAGCTCTTCAAACCGAAGGTGGGTATTTTCTTCGTCCGTCAACTCGTAATGGACTACCACTCGTAGAGAGGGTAATTCTATCTCGAGGGGGAGTACTGCTTCCGTCCCAAATACCAACGCGTACGGCGTTGTGTTTGTGGCCGTCTTAAATGTAGTTCGATACGCCCAAAGAGCCTCTTGCTATCTTTCGTGCCAATCTCTCTTATTTCGTGACACCGTTTTCTTCATGATCTTCGTCAAGGTCTTGTTGAAGGCCTCAGCTAGACCGTTAGCTCGGGGGTTATAAACTGAGGAATATCTCCAGTCTATATTGTGCTGCTGTGCGAAGCGGCTAATTTTATGACTTCGGTAGGCTGGCCCATTATCAGAGATGATTCTTCTCGGGGTTCCAAACCGGTATATGACATGCGTTTTGAAGAAATAGAGGATGTTCTCTGTCTTCACTTCCCTCAACGGTATCGCCTCCGCCCATTTGGAGAAGTAGTCAGTCGTCGCTAGGATGAAACGATGTCCTTTAGATGATGCTGGCTCGATGGGGCCGACTATGTCAGTTCCCCACATTTTGAATGGCCAACTAGCTACTGTTGGGTGTAGCGGATTTGGGTGCTGATGGATGAAGTCCCCATGAATCTGGCATGAGTGACATTGCCTCGCATAGGCGAGACAATCCCGCATCATCGTGGGCCAATAGTAGCCCATCCGTTTTATCTTCAACTTCATCATAGGGCCTGCTTGATGGGAACCGCAGAGTCCGTCGTGAACTTCCTGAACGACTCTTTTTGCTTCGTCAGGTCCTAGGCATCTCAACCACAGAGAATCGAATGACCTCTTGTATAGAGTATCATTGACGAAGGCGAAAGACAGAGCTCGTTTCACGAGCTGATGTCTTATGGACGCTTCTTCAGGCATTCGGTGGAACTTGAAGTAATCCATGAAGGCTTCTCTCCAGTCTTCGGCGTTTTCCCAGTCTTTTATTTGCAGGGTTGTCTCCTCTTTCGCTCCTTTTTCTTCAGACGATTCCGGAGATATTTCTGTTGGGGCAAGCACTCGACGGCTTTGTACCACGATTTTAACGTCGTCGAGGTTCTCGTCAGCCAGTTCTTTAGCAAGCTTGGCTAATGCGTCTGCCTTGCTATTTTCCGCGCGCGGTATGTTTTCCAAAGTGTAGGAAGGAATTCGGGTCAGCAGTTGTTGCACCTTTTCGCCGTACTTCACCAACTCTGGCTTGCACGTCTGGTAGTCGCCGTTCACTTGACTGACGACCAGTTGGGAATCCCCATATATGAGGAGGCTTTCAATTCCCATATCAATGGCGATCTCGAGGCCTGCTATCAAAGCTTCGTATTCGGCTTCATTGTTTGTCCTCGACTCTGTTAAGGAGAATGCGAAGCGCATTATCCCTCCTTGTGGAGTTACAAAGATGAGGCCTACCCCCGATTTGATTATAGGGGTGTTTTGATTGCGTTTCTTCATGGAAGATGCACCATCAAAATAGAGTTCCCATCGGGTATCACCACCATCGATTGCATCAAACGCGTGTTCGTCTGGAAGATCGCAATTTAATGGAGAATCGGCGGGTATGGGATGTTCAGCGAGGAAGTCAGCGATGGCCTGGCCTTTCACTGCTTTGAGAGGTTGATACGTGATCGAAAACTCCATCAAGAGTAGGGCCCATTTAGCGAGTCGTCCCGTCAATATGGCCTTTGACATTAAGTATTTAAGGGGGTCCACTTTTGAAATCAGACGGACCTCGTGTGCTAATGCATAGTGCCTAAGCTTTGTTATTGCGAAGATCAACGCCAGGCAATGTTTTTCAATGGGAGAGTAATTGCTTTCTGCCCCCAGCAGAACTCGGCTTAGGTAGTAGAGTGCTCTTTCTTTCCCTTGATCGTTCTCTTGTGCCCATAATGCGCCTAAGGAACCTTCGAGGGCGGTTGTATAAAGAATGAGAGGCTTCCCCTTAACCGGAGCGGCCAGCACGGGTGGGTTCTGCAGGTATTGCTTGATCTCATCTAGTGCGCTTTGGCATTTTTGGTCCCAAATGAATGGGGTTCCCTTCTTCATCAGGTGACTATAAGGTCGGCACTTTCCTGAAAGATTAGCGATAAACCGCCGAATGTATGCGAGCTTTCCTTGGAGAGACCGTAGCTGTTTAAGAGTTCTCGGCAGAGGCATCTCCATGATCGCCTTGATTTTAGACGGATCTATCTCAATACCTCGGTGTCGGACGATGAATCCCAGGAACTTGCCCGAGGAAACCCCGAACGCACATTTAAGAGGATTCATCTTCAAATTGTATTGCCGAAGGCGTTGAAATACAGCCTTCAAATGCTCGAGATGTTCCTCGTATGATTTGCTCTTAACCACAAGATCGTCGATATAACATTCGACGATTTCATGTATAAGGTCGTCGAAGATCTTCGTCATGGCCCTCTGATAAGTAGCACCGGCGTTCTTCAAACCGAAGGGCATCACTTTATAACAAAATATACCAAGAGGAGTCCTGAAGGCTGTATGCTTCTGGTCTTCTGGATGCATTTTTATTTGATTATACCCCGATGAGCCGTCCATGAAGGAGAAAACCTCATGGGTGGATGTGTTGTCTATCATCAGTTCGGTGACTGGCACTGGGAAATCATCTTTTGGGCAGGCTTTGTTAAGATCCCGAAAATCCACGCATATACGCACCGTCCCATTTTTCTTCATCACTGGGACGATGTTGGCAATCCATTCAGGGTATTGAACTTCCTGGATGAAGCCGGAGTCTATCAGCTTTTTGACTTCGGCGTTGATGCTCATCTCAAGCTCGAGTCGCATTCTTCTCGGCGCTTGTTTGACTGGCTTGATGTCCGGGGATATCGCTAATTTGTGTATAGCAATTTCTGGATCTAGTCCCGGCATTTCGGAATAGTTCCATGCGAAGCAATCTTTGTGCTGTAGAAGCACATCCTTCAACGCGGCCACCCTTTCTTCAGATAGCAGCTCGCTGATGAATGTCGGTCGCGGGTCATTTGCCGTCCCCAACTCAATTTTCTTGAGATTATCCGCAGTGGTATGGATTCCATCCTCCAGTTCTTTCGGAGCTGGGGGAAATTCTGAGATCACCTCACCGCTGTCGTTTTCAAAGCACCAAGGGAGGCTGTTCATGTCCTCGGACTCTTCTTTTAATATTGTTATCACATGGCAGGTGCGAGTTTCCTGCCAATCCCAATGCGGAGTTGGTTTTATCCTTGTGTTTTCGGGTTCGTGCTTTTGCGGCGGCTCTACCCTCCACCTGTCAGACAACGCAAATTTGCCAAGCTGATATTGGTCCTCAACCCAATTCTTAAAGGTGAAGCAATCTTTAAGCGGATGCCCTACTACTCGATGGTAAGAACAATAATTTGGGTTGGAGACTTCGCCCGCTTGCTCAGGATGTTTAGACTCTGGTAGAGTAAGCATTTGATGTTTTAGAGCAAGATCAAGTATTTTCCTTGTTTTGTTTCGAGGAAACGAGTGTGCTCGACCCATTTTCTTCATAAGGGCTAGGTCAATAACGCTCGACTCTCGGATGCGTGGCTTCTTAGCTCTGCTTTGTGGTTGTCGAGCACCTTTTCGGCCTTTCGACTTGTTTTTGCTTTCGTGTCGACCCCTTTTTGTAGTAGGCTGACGTGGGCCATCATCTTCGTTCTTTACTGCCTGTCGAAGGAGACACTGTGTCTTGGCTTTCTCATAGATTGCCATTTCACGATCGTGATCATCTCGGGCTTTTTGACTCGCATCCTTTATAAGTTTGCCCACCTGGTCTTTAGACGATGGACTGGGCGGTTTTTTGTCAGGAGTTTTTGCTGATTCAGGATTAGCGTCCTCCCCTTGAGCGTCCGCCTCTTTATCGAAGTCATACATGGCGTAACAGCTGTTTACTAGCTCCCGCTTCTTTGAGCGAACATACCCGAGCCCTTTCGTTTCCGTTCTTCCGTTAGGCAGTTTGCATTGAGTTCCGGGAACGTTCCAGACCTTGTCATAGAATTTGGCTTTTCTGACGGTCTGTGTGAAGGACATCCCTTGGCGTTTCAGCAGTTTCTTCAAACCTTCGGTATAATATCTGGGAAGACGGATAGGCTGAAGCCTGTCGAGCGTGGGATCCGCGCCATGCCAAATTTCTTTTTCCACCTTGTTTTCTTCAGAACGGTAGAATAGGATTGCCTTCTCGCCTTTTCTTCCGGGAGGGATATAGAATGTCTGCAATTCTTCTACGCTGTTGGTGTCGAGTGCATCCAGTTCTTTGTAATGTTCAAGCGGCACCATGGTTACCTGCAGACTTCGCTCTTCATCAGTGGAAATCTGTATTAAGGGCCGAGCGGGGAATACAGCATGAACTTCATCCTCTGAATCACTACCGAAGATCAATGAAGGAACAGATGGTCCTGGCCTGGTGGACTGGGATGGACCTGAATAAATTATATCCTCCTCCTCCTCGGTGTCACTGCCGAAGACAGGGATGGTTGCGTTAGTTTTGTTCTCCGGTTTGTGACACCTTTCCGTGTCTTCGAAACTCGGTAAGAAGTATTTGGCATCTTCATACTTGCGAACTTCGTTCACGGAAAACGGATTCAACTCTCCTGCTACCGTGTACTCGAGGCCGTCCCTAGAATACTTCATGCACTGATGCTGTGTAGAAGGGATGATATTGTATTCGTGTAGCCATGGTCGGCCGAGCAGAGCATTATAGCACGTCTTGGCATCTATAACGTGGAATTTGATGTCTGTGACGAGCACCCCGAAGCGTAGCGTCAATATCACAGATCCAAGAGTCTTCGAGGATTGAGAGTCGAAACCGGAGATGGTGATTTTGTCCCGGGCGAGGTGTTGGACACTCATGCAAATCTCCTTTAACACTCGCATATTGAGTAAATTAACAGACGATCCGTTATCGACCAAGATTTTTCCTATCTTTATGTCATGGCAGTATCCTGAGACATAAAGGGGGCGATTGTGTTCACATGTCCCGAGGAGAAGGTCTTCATCACCAAAAGCTACGTCGGCTGTGTGCACCTCTTCCAATTCATCCTTCATCTTTTGTTCGGCTAGGAAGGCTTGAAACTGGTCCGGATCTTGTAGGGCCTTAATCAAAGAATCCCTCGCTTCTTTTGATAGCAATAGGGCATCGAGAATGCTGAGTTGTGAGGGTAGCTTTCTCAGATGCGCCAAGACATTATAATCTACTTCATTCCTTTTTGGGGGATTCTTGGCTGTTAACTTTTCCGCAACTTGGTCATCCAAAGCGATGTCTTCAGAGACCTTCTCTTTCCCTTTGTTTTTCTTATTCAAGGGTCCGAGGTTCTTTTCGGGTAATGTTCGATTGCGCAGCTGTATATTCTCGCAGGCCTTCGGTTCTTTCTCTTTTCCCGAAGTGGATTCTTCGAAGAGGGGGCCAAGCTCTAGCTCTTCATCGGAGTCGCTCCCAAATGTAGGCACTTGTGATCCGGTAGTGTTAACCGTGTGACAATTGCCGGTAGTTCTTTCAAGTTTTTTAGTCGCATTTCTTTGCTCTCGGCGAATTTTACGTTTTTCCCGTTTAAATCGTTGTCGATCAGCGACGTATCCTTGCCACCATCCATTGAAAGTTTTGCAATCTTGGGTGGAATGCGAGACCTTCTGATGGTATAAGCAATAAGAGGGGTGCATTTCTACCGCGCCAGTAACTTTTTCTTCAGAGGGTGGTAGCTTCATGCCCATCGATATGGACTTAGCAAATTTCTTTTTTATCTTGAATTGGCTTTTGTCAGTGGTGGAGGCACTTTGCTCCAACGGGATCATTTCAGCTCCTTCCTCAAGTCGCTGACGCTTAGCCCTTTCGAATATAGCCATCTCGCGTTCTCGATCAGCCTTGCTTTTCAACCGAGCTTCATTAAGAAACGCACTAATCATTTCAACCGGTAACCCTGGGGTTCCTGATTTGGCATTTGCCCCCAGCGTTTCAGTGCCAGAATTTCCTTCATCGTTCGTGGTCGAATGGGAGATCATATGACAGCTTGCCACATATTCGTCAGATTCATCCGATGAACTTTCTCCTTCATCTTCTTTTTGGAAGACGTGATCAAGGAAATCTTGAAGCGTGATGGGAGTTCGCGCCTTTTGGTTATATTCATCCAGTGCATCGATTTGCTTTTGTAAGTCCGTGCGCTTGTCACCAGGCTTAACTGGCTTCTTAGATTTCTTCTTCTTCTTTTTCGAAGATTTTGGCGGCTGACTATGAGCGCTTGAACTGCTACCATCGGTCTTCGGAATCGGTCGTGGCTTCAACATCCCTTCAATAACCTGCGGTTCCAAGGGGTTCTTCCACTTGACCGCTGGACAGGTCTGAAGATCATTTAGCATTCTCCTCGTTTTGGCTGATAATACAACCTCCCAGGGAGCTTCTTCAATGACGGAGCATGTTGCCCCCGGCGTATTCTTCCCCTTAGAGGTGTGGGGCTGCGGAGGATTCACCTTCCATTTGTCAGATAGCGCAAATTTGCCCTGACGGTACTGGTTCTCAAGCCAATTCTTGAAAACGTAGCAATCCTCAATTGGATGGCCTAGCACTCGATGATAAGGGCAGTAATTGGGCTCGTTGACGTCACTCTGTTGTGACGGACGTTTTGGGTCTGGCAGATTTATGAGCCTGTTGCGCAATGCCAGCTCGAATAACCTTCTTGTTTTATCACGGGGGAAGGAGTAAGCAAGTCCCATCCTATCCTCAAGGGGTACGTATGGACGCGTATTGTTCGGACGAGCAACCGGCTTCGAGTCGTTCGGTTGTTGTTGGGCATTAGCGACGATGATCGCCTTTCCCTTTCCTTTATCGTTTCGGGAGTCCGGCTTCGGGAGAGGGGGTTTATGGCCCATCTGGTCCATCTGCACTAATTTGTCGATCAAAGCCTGGAAGGAAGTCGGCTTGAAGAACATCATGAACTGCGAGATGGTTGCCTGTGGATCAAGCGTTCCAACAAACATTCCCACCGCAGGGGCTTCTTCTATGCGCTGTTCACACTTAGACCATAGATTACGCCACCGTATAGCGTATTGAACCCACGTCTCGCCGGGCTTTACCCTGGCGTTAATCAGCGCCGTCATCGGAGTACGCTCACTGGCACTCGCAAAGCGTTGGGTGAAGAGTAGCTCCATCTCCGCAAAGGTTTTTATAGAGTCGTTGGGAAGCTCAGAATACCATTCAAACGCCGTATCAGATAAACTTCCAACAAACTGGCGAAGCAAAAGCTTGTCGTCTCCGCCGGTATTACCGCAAAGAGCCCTGAATTGGGCCACATGTTGATGGGGATTGCCGGTCCCTTTGTAAACATGAAACTTGGGAATAGTGTAACCCGGCGGGTACTTGATTTGGTCATACCAGCCCGGATATGGTCGCCCTGTTTTCACGACGTGTCCGGCTGCTTCAGTCGCCTGATGCATCCGTATTTGTTGGGCAATATATTCATCCAAATCAGCTTTTGATATGGTATCCTCTTTAGCTGCGGATAGAGCCGGTGGAGGATTCGATGTCTCTCCCCTATCATCTTCAAGGACGATCGGGGGTTCTTCAGTTGGGGGTTCTGGTTGTATCATCATTCCTATCATGTCCTGGAAGAGGAGGCCCATACGCTGTATATTGGCTGCTTGTTCAGCAGCCTCTTTGTCTCTCTTTTCCAGTACTCGGCGGAGGAACTCGGCGTCGGTCTCTTCCTCTCGGCGTTCGTCTAAGGACGTCCCAGGATTCTCCTTTGGCTCCGTGAGTGCAGCCATTGCAGTCATCATCTCCTGGAGCTTCTGTTGTTGCTCCTGGGCCTTGGTTACCGATCGGGTAAGTGGTCGGTGACCCGTAGAAGTACGGCTTTCTTCTTTTCCAGAAGCCATGTAAACCGTATGGACTGTTATGCCCCCTGACTTGGGGCGTTTAGGTTCACCGCTTTTAACTCTTGCTGCTGTTGCGGGAGCTTTCTCTGGCCTCCTTCTTTTGTGGGCCATCGAGGTTAAAGGAGCCGTTGTAGTGGGCATCCTAGCAACCATCGCCCCCTGCTGTTTAATGGGGCAGTTTTTGTTATTTTCCACCTTCGCCCTTTTCTGGTGACGCAAGTGGTCTGGATCGATCACAGAGTCGTGAACCCTACGCCACACTTTATAAACTTTTGAAGATAGCCGTTGAGGGGGCTGTTCCTGCTTCGTCTCCGAAGCTTTTTCCATGGGCGGAGGAGACCTTTTCAATGTAGCAACCGGAGAGTTCTTTCTCACCTTCCTCAGCAATTCGAAGCTGTTCCCAGTTGAAACAGCAGCATTGACCTCCACCACTGGAGCAGGTGGGGTTAGCCCTGAGGGAGAGTTGCCCCCTGCTTTCCTTACTCGCTGCCAATGACGACGTCGCGCACGACGAGCCATTGGGACTGGCTCGGAACTCGGGATAGTTTCTTGTTGCCCCCCGTTTGGATGTGGGGTAACTGCTGATGTCAGCCTATCAAAGACTGATGCTTTTTGGCCAGCTGGAGGAGGAGTAGGAGCCGTCAATCTTGTGAAGACCGACTTTCTGATAGGAGAAGCCGCTTTAACGACTTCCAAAGCAGCGGCCGTTGCCCTCTTTGGGACGGCCACTTTATAGTTCTGACCTAGCCTGGTGAAAACGGAGGCTGTCGGTTTAGTAGCAGGCGACCCGTTGACAGGGGTCGTGGTATCAGTGAGCCGGTCAAATACCGACTTCTTGTTCGCTTCTGTTGCGGATATCGGCATAGAAAAGCTTGCAGGGGGGACCATGGTCCCGAAAAATAGGCCGGTGGTGGCCTGGGTCACCTGCTCTACCGGCAGAGTAAGGAAAGAGGCCGTTTGGGGTCCATATGTTACACCTCTCGGTGAGGTGGAGCGTCCGTTGCAGTGGTGCTTCGCGCATTTGGTGCAGTGGGAATTCATGGATGCTTGAGTTCTTCGCCAGATAAAAGACCAAATCTTAGCAACTTGAAATCCGAAGACAACCATTTAACAAACCGCGATTGATTCGCGAAGACGACACACGAAGTGTGGAGTGGAAAGAGGAAAAGGTCCCACCGGGCGTGCCAGAATCTGTTCCCCTCCGAACGGCGGCCCGGACTCTGGCGTCCGTGCCTGGGGTTCGGGGCAGATGCTATATGATCTTATCCGTCTACCTCTCCAAAGATGCCAAGTTGATTTATGGCACCGTGTATCGGAGGTTTAGACGGATGCGACCGATGTAGCAGACTTCGTCAGATTCCCCCTCAGGATGAGGGTTTTTTGATTGTGGGGACGCTCTTCCCTGCAGGCGCAAGCCCCTGCAGTTAATTACGCTACTGTATCGCGGTAACAACTTTCTCCTTCTCCAGAATTTCACTTCGTGTCGTGTGTGTTTGTTTTGTTTGTGGTTGCCCGTGGATTGTATACGGAGACTGAGTAATGCCGTCGCCCGTAGGACGTGGATTAGTCCAAATCCGTATTTACTTAGATTTGGGTTTGGTGTTTTTAGTTTAAGGATACATTAGTCGCGTTACGACTAAGATCAACTTAAACATTCGTCAAGGATGCGTTAGTCCTGTTTTGGACTAAGATCAACCTGACGTGGTGATTCATTTAATTTATGGCCATCGGGACTCATCATCTCTCTAACATCGTTGAAGGATTACAACGATAGGTGTCAGAGGAGCTCAGAGATGTACCCTTGAACCAAAGCTGATTGAAGATTTTATAGTCCATTTAAGTGTTTAAGGATACGTTAGCCATGTTTGGGGCTAAGATCAACTTAAACGGGATCGTTTCGATCCGGCAAAAGAGCAATTGGCTCTATTGTTCCAGTTTAGGGACATAGGGGTCCAATGTCAGTTTAGGGACGCAGTGGTCCATTAACAGTTTAGGGACGTAGTGGTCCATTTCCAGTTTAGGGACGTAGTGGTCCATCATTAGTTTAGGGACGTTTCGGTCCGATGCCAGTTTAGGGACGTAGTGGTCCATCATTAGTTTAGGGACATTTCGGTCCGATGCAAGTTTAGGGACGTAGTGGTCCATCATTAGTTTAGGGACATTTCGGTCCAATATTAGTTTAGGGACGTCTCGGTCCGTCATTAGTTTAAGGACGTCTCGGTCCGTCATTAGTTTAAGGACGTCTCGGTCCGATATTAGTTTAAGGACGTCTCGGTCCAACATTAGTTTAAGGACGTCTCGGTCCAATTTTAGTTTAGGGACGTTTCGGTCCATTTTAGATGAGTGGTCGTTGGGACCCGTCACCTCTTTGACGTCGTTGAGGAATTACAACGATGGATGTCAAAGGAGTTCGGAGATGTACCCTCGAACCGGATGTAGATTGATTTAGGAGAGCCATTTTGCTTAGTCAATTTAATTTAAGGACTTATGGCCACGATTGGGCTAAGTCCATTTCAACATTTTATTTGCATTGCATTTTTTATTTAGGCTCTACTCACAAAAGATACAGAATATCAGTTTATTTTGGGCTCTGCCCATTTGCAAAAGCATCTACTTCGTTTGGGCTTTGCCCCTTTTTAAAATGCATAGCATTCTGAATATTTTGTTTGGGCTCTGCCCATTTATAAATGATGCAAAGCATCTGTTCTTGTTTGGGCTCTGCCCCTTAAAATAATGTATTTGCGCTTTATTGAGCCTGTTAGGCCTTCTCTTAATTGGGCTTGGCCCTTTTTAATGCATCTGCGCTTTGCGCTAAGTAATGAGCGCAAGTCCATATGGTGATGACACGTGTCGTGCTCTGATGAGCGCAAGCGCACTAGCGCAGTGCAATGCGCTGTCGCGCTACTGACACGTGGCGCGCTCTCAGCGAGTTGCGCCAATTCCAGAGAGCAAAGCTCTATCTTAAGGGCGCTGAGCGCAAGTGGTTTTATGGCCGACACGTGGCGCTCTCTTAAGAGCGCAGCGGCGCAACTTGGAAGTGCAAAGCACTAAGAATCTTTTTAGATTCAAGAAGGGAAATGCAAAGCACTGTTTAAGTTCTTGATCTAAATTAGATCAAAGAAAAATAAATTTCTTCTTTATTCGAAGAACAGAGGTTCATAAAAGTGCAAAGCACTGTTCTTTTATTTTTTATATCGCTTTTAAAGAACCGAAGGTTCACAAGAAGTGCAAAGCACTGTTTTCCTTTTTTTTTTTTTTTATATATAAAGTTCATTGATCTTATATTTTTTTTTTGACTAATGGACTTTTAGAAGGAATTTCTTCTAATCCATGAAGGTTCTTTACCTTTTTCTTGAAATCTTCTCGGAGTTCTTTCCGTTTAAGGTTCTTGAATTCTCAAGAGAAAACTCGATGCCTTTGAATTGAGGCCTAAGGTCCTTTTTATAGTGCTCACAAATTAGTTAAATTTGTTAAAGAGATCATCCCCTGAGTGATTTGGGGAATTTTCCCCACCGTTGGATCTTTGATCCAAGGGCTTCTGCTTTGCAGAAGGAAATCTTCTTGTTCCAACAAGAACAGAAAAGATTTCTTAAAAATCTTAATTTAGTTTGGCGCAGATTCCCCAGCGCGTGACACGTGTCACGCAGCGCAGAGCGCAGCACAACTGCGCTAGCGCATCTGCGCTGACACGTGTCGCGCAGCGCAGAGCGCAGAGCGCAGAGCTCTAACGCGAAGGATCTGAAGCGTTGCTTCCTTTAAACAGAGCTTTGCTCTGATTGGGTGCGCTGTGCTAATGTATCTGCGCTGGACACGTGGCGCGTCGCGCGCAGCGCAAAGGATCTGAAGCGTTGCTTCAAAAATTCAAAAATTTTAAATTTTGAATTCAAACAGAGCTTTGCTCTGATTGGGCGAAACAATACAATCAGGAAGCATATGAAGGCAGCTCAAGACAGACAGAAAAGTTGGGCCGACACGTCAAGAAGACCTCTAGAGTTCGCCGTGGGTGATTTGGTATTCCTGAAGATATCACCGACTAGAGGAGTGATTCGCTTTGGAAGTCGGGGAAAGCTTAGTCCCCGATTCGTTGGACCCTTCGAGATATTGGAGCGTGTTGGAGAGGTATCGTACCGGTTGGCGTTACCACCGTCATTAGCAGGAGTTCACGACGTATTTCATGTGTCTCAACTACGGAGGTATGTTCGTGATGAGACTCATGTCTTGGATCATTCAGAGTTGACTGTGCGAGAGGACCTGACTTTTGAGGAGCGACCAGTTGAAATCAAGGATCGAAGAGAAAAGGTTCTTAATAACAAGGTTATTCCTCTTGTGCTAGTTTCTTGGGGTAACCGATCGCATGGAGAATCCACTTGGGAGCGAGAAGACGAGATCCGACAGAAATTCCCTCACCTTTTCCAGTAGTTAGCTATCTTGTATCCTTGGAATTTCGAGGACGAAATTCTTTTGTAGTTGGGTATGATGTAACACCCGAGCCCAATAATACTATCTATATTACTAGTTGAGGGTTATATATTGCTCATTTCCAATTATTCTGTTTTTCTGGGGTTTATTGCTAAATTTTTACCGGTTAAGTCATTTTGGCACATAACAAATTTTAACCCCTAAAATGAAATTAAAAGTGTCCATGTTGGCCTACTCGTCGCCACTAGTCGCGTGGTAGCGTCCGCGTGTCGAGATTCCGTCCCGTTCGGCTAAACGGGCAAGTTTGGACGACTACGCGCGCGTGCAAGTGTCCGACTTGGGGGCATGCATTTTAATCATTAAACACCTCTTTTTAAAATTTGGAACCCGCTTAAAATCCTATAATTTGAATTTGGAACATTGGGCGCAACCCGGGCGCGATTTGGAAATGTTTCATTTCGCGCCAAAAAGGCCCATTTCAATTTAATATCTTAAACTATATATTATACGTATATTATCCTTAACAGTTTTAAATCCTTTCGAAATCTTTTAAAATTTTCTTGTTTTCCTCCAGCCAATCGCAGCGGGTGAATATACCCGCGTGGGCCCCGCCTCCCTTTCCATATCTCTCTTTCTCTTCTCCTTTAAAAAGTTTTCCATGCAGCAGCCCCCATTCGTTTTTCCTCCATCACGAGAACCCAACGAAAACCCTAACCCTAGCCTCGCGACCTCACCGCCGACCTCCTCATGACCTCGCCGTCGCCATCACCACCTCGTCGACCTCGCCGCACCCACTTACCTCCTTCCTCCGCCGATTCCCGCGCCTGCACCCAACCCCGACGACGCCTCCAACCCCCGCAGACCTCGCCGTTGACGCCATCTCCCGTCGCCGACGGCTCCCGCGACTCCCTCTCCCCCTCCTCGTTGCAACCTCGTCGTCACTTTCCCTCCTCCCCTCGCCGGACCACCAACCCGAGCCCATAACCCCATCAAGTACCCTCTACTGTTCGCCAGAGAACGCGCCGGCGATCCTCGCCGTCGTCACCAGAGCCACCTCCGTCTCCCCCTCGACCACCAGAGCCGACCACCCTCTCCTCTACTCGTCGCAGCACCCTCTCCCGCGCACCCCCGAGGCCATTCAAGCCTTTGCAGCCGCCGTCGTTGCCTCGCCGGCGTTCCAGCGCCGTCGAGCTCGCCGGGGTCACCCTGGTATATCTCTCTGTAAGCTTCCTCATCCTTCCTTTTGTGCAAATCACCCCCCCGCTGATCGCATTAAGTTTATCGTGTGTTGCTAACTCGTTGCCGTGTTTTTGCCGGAATCCGACCGTGCCGTCTTGGCGAACCCGACGCTCCAGCGAAGTACCCTGGTCCGTGTGATCCCGTTGTTCTCTGTTGGGGCTCGATCCGTGGCTCGTGCTATCATATCGCGTTTTCTGCCGACATCGCATCCGTGTTCCGGTTTGCAAAACCGTCGAGGCAAGTATCTGAATACTTGCTTAAACATGCTAGCGTGCGAGATCTAGTCTTGCCACGCAATTGAATTCATACTATATAAGACAACAACTTAATGATGGTAATTGATATTATATTGTAAGTTAGAATTGATAGTTGCAGTTATCTTTAACATGGAATCGTTACAATAATTTCTCGTAATTAATCAACCCACTATCAATCCATATTCCAACTAAATAAGACCATTGGATCATATCCGCTTTAATTGTTAAATCACCCATGAGACAATTATTATATTTTAGTTTAATTTCATGTGGTTTCATTACGTATGGTTAATATTGTTCCACCTTGTGACTATTGCACCCCAGGGTGCTTGAACCCGTTAATAAGAGAATACAAAACATCACCGTCGTTACATGGAATAATATGGTTATTTACTGTTTCCTGCTGCTGTTCATTATTGATTGTATACCTGTTGTGAGCACATACCCGATTGCACTACATATTGGCCTGACCCTGCTACACATGACATATACATACATACCAACTCAGTCTGTTGTACCATGACATTTCATGCCTAATGCCGACAAACCTGACCATCCCTGCTGTCTATCCAGACAGACCTACTCTTACCGGATTTTGTGTTGGCATTAGTCCTTGACTACTGAATACCTGACCTGACATACATAGCTTGGGGGTATGGGGAAATCAAAGATGAACCTGACTTGTAACTCGACAGTTCACTACCGTTCGAGTGTACATATTCCTATTCTGTGCCTAACGGCATGTCTCGGTTTCAGCCGAGAATATTGTGGCCGTGATCCCGGATATGTACGGGGTAATACCGAGTGTACACTTTCCTATTCTGTGCCTAAAGGCATGTCTCGGTTTCAGCCGAGAATATTGTGGCCGTGATCCCGGGTATGTACGGGGTAATACCGAGTGTACACTTTCCTATTCTGTGCCTAACGGCATGTCTCGGCTGCCGCCGAGAATATTGTGGCCGTGGTCCCGGGTATGTACGGGATACTATTGGGTTACATCGACGATTCATCAATTGGTTTCAAAGACTATAGAGTAGAAAACCTGATAGGACAGTTTAGTCACCATTGCACATTACCCTGCTTGTTATTTCTTATTACTGCTTTATTCATGTTCATACTTGCATTGCTTATTACCATGTTTATACTATATACTTGATGTCATGACGCGCTGACGTCTGGGTTTTGCATGGCCCAGATTCCGTACCATTGTCGACGACCGAGCAGGAGTACTTCAGCCAGCAGGCTGAATTGTGAGTCCTTAGGGTTTAGTTTATTTATTTCATTTCATTTCCAGATATGAGCCCGCATTATGGGACGTACTGTTTATTCATTGTATTGGATCATTAGCTTCCGCACTTATTGTTTATTGATTCTTGTTATTATGGATTTGGACATGTATTAGATTAGTTTTTTTTTATCTTGTTCTTGATATCCTTACAACCGTAATATGACTGTGGATGGATACTTCCTACCCACAGGTAGCATGGTTGGCTATGTCACGTGCCCAATCTTGCGTACTCTGGGAAGCGGGGCGTGACAATACGTGACCAGACCTCACGTGCAGACATGTGACCATTTACAGGCAAAGCCTGTAGACACTGAATAAAATAAACAAATTGGAAATGCTGTGTCAGTGGGGTCACGTGTCAACACGTGACCAGGTCTCAGGTGCAGACACATGACCTTTTACAGGCAAGGCCTGTAGACACTGAATTAAATTCTAAATAAAATGCTTAATCAGTGGGGTCACGTGCCAACATGTGATGAGCTCGAATTAAATTCTAATGAAATGTCTAACCGGTGGGATCACGTGCCAACACGTGATGGACTCGTAAGTCCTCCGAGCAAATAGAATTAAATTCTAATTAGTTGCTTAATTAATGGGGCCACGTGCCAATACGTGATAGGCTATTAAATCTTCTGAACTAATAGAATTAAATTCTAATTAAGGGAAATCAAAAACCCTAATTGGAAAAATATTTCCCTGGATCTTTCCAAACAAAAAAAGATTGCGCTCTGTAAAGTGGAGCACCGTTGGATTAAAAATCCAATGGTGATTAAAATCACCAATTTATAGAAAGATTCTATACAAGGAAAGATTTTCCTAAAATCTACCAAGAACAACAAATAAAATATCTTTTGGATTAAAAATATCTTTTGGAGTAAAAATCCAATGGTGAATAAAATTCACCGAGTGATCTAAAAGATCATGTTGCTTACAAAATCAATCAAAATCTTTCAATGAAAGATTGGCTAAACAGATTGATTCTTTTCTTTCTCCTATAAATATGAGCCAAGAAGAAAAGAGGAAAAAAAGGAGATACAACAGAGAGAATACAAAAAAAAAGAGAATTTAATTCTTCAGAGAGAAAAGAAGATCTCTTTAAAAAAGAAAGAAACCCTAGGTAAGAGAGAGAACGAGATCATTGTATAAGCTCCCATAACCCTATAAGAGAATTTAATTCTCAAACTAAGAGTTTAACTCTTCTGAATAAGAACTTAGTTCTTCATTTGGTTGAAAATCTGCAGAAGCAGATCTTCCCATAAGTTAAGAATTTAATTCTTATCAGGGAGATTCTGTCATGCAGATCCAAAACATAGAGGGAGAATTGAGTTTAAAGAATTTAATTCTTTCGAACATATTGGAATTTAATTCCTCTAAATAAAATTAGGGTTTAACCCTATAAAAGAATTTAATTCTTAAACAAGGGATTCATCTCTCCATGCACGTAAAAAAGATCAGTACCCAACCTGATCACATGGCAACACGTGACCCTCCCCTCAATGGTAAAAAAAGAATGAATGAGATGGGGTCACGTGCTCCCACGTGACCCTTGGATAAATTCCTCAAAATAAAGAAAACAAAGCCAAGTCAGGATAGATTTTGGACGCCTCACGTGTCCCCACGTGACCCCTGACAAACACCATTTTAAAAATGGGGTAAAACTGAAGGATTAAATATCCAACGCATGAGCGCCCTCACGTATCCCCACGTGACCCCTAGCAAATACTTTTAATATCCAGTGCATGGATACCCATCACGTACCCACACGTGATGGCCATAAAGGCTAAAGTGTTCAACACTTACTTGCATATTCTGAGAATAAAATAAAGGAAGTTTGGTTCCAACACTCAAGCGCCTCACGTGACCCAACGTGAGCGCTTCTTTTTTTAGGGTTTAACAATATTTTGTGCGTTGCGTCCTTAGTGTTTAACACTATTTTATGTGCATCACGTGGGAGCATGTGATAGCCAAGTGTACTCTAGTATTTGACACTATATTCAAACCAGTCTTAGCCCAAATTAGCTAAGTCTTCCAGAGACAAGACTCCCCTTTGACTGAACTTCAAATACACCATTATCTTCCAAAATTGATCATCTCAAATGGCGTATGAGTGCTCAGCACTTAATAAAAGACAGAAAGGCTGTCAGAACCCAAATCAATGCCTAACATTGTCAAATGTTTAATATTTTAACTGAGTGGGCCGAGCCCAAGTTGGCCATAAACCTCTCATTCAGATTAATTGAGCCCATATGCTCATAAATCTCAGATCTTAGTCCCAATTAGACTACAGATTTCCCAACCAAAATTGGTTCAAGGGTACATCTCTGCACTCCTCTAATATATGTCATTGTAATCCTTCAACATCTTCAGAGAGGTGACGGGTCCCGACAACCAGACACTTCACGGACTGTGGGGTCCTTAAACCCATGGACTATGATGTCCTTAACCTTGGACCGTGGGGTCCTTACATCCATGGACTATGATGTCCTTAATCTCGGACTGTGGGGTCCTTAGACCCATGGATTATGATGTTCTTAACCTCGGACTGTGGGGTCCTTAGACCCATGGACTATGATGTCCTTAACCTCGGACTGTGGGGTCCTTAAGCCCATGGACCGAGATGTCCTTAAACTAATATTGGACCATAATGTCTTTAAACTAATGGACCGCAATATCTCTAAACTAAACAATAGGGCCCAAATGCTCTTTTGTTGGATCTAAATGATCCCTTTAAGTTGATCTTAGTATAAAAATTAGACTAACGTATTCTTAACAAATGTTTAATTTGATCTTAGTCTCAAATGAGACTAATGTATCCTTAAACCTAATCCCAAACCCAAATATAAGAAAATACGGATTTGGACTAATCCACGCCCTACGGGCGACAACATAAATTAGTTTCCGTATACAATCCACGGGCAACCAAAAACAAAACAAACACACACTATACGAAGTGACTATCTAGAGAAGGAGAAAGTGGTTACCGTGATGCAGTAGCGTAATTAACTGCAGGGAAGAGCGTCCCCACATCAAAAACCCCTCAATGAGGGGGAATCTGACGAAGTCTGCTACATCGGCCGTATCCGTTTAAACCTTCGATATATGGTGTCATAAATCAATTTGGCATCTTCGGAGAGGTGGACAGATAGCACCAACGTTCAGGCCGGACGTCCCAACGTCCCGGTCGCATCTTTCGGCGGAGAACAGATTCTGGCACGCTCGGTGGAACCTTTTCCTCTTTCCACTCCACACTTTGTGCGTCGTGTTCGCGAACGAATCGTGGTTTAATATGGTTGCCCTTGGGTTCAAGGCACTAAGATCTGGTTTTGCTCCCGTGCAGAAAAAAGAACATCAATGTCCTCTAACTGCTCCAGCTGCAACATCAACTCTCACTCCATCCTGTCCGGAGGTGTGACTTACGGGCCCCAAGCGGCCTCCCTTTTCACAATGCCGGTGAAACAAGTGACCCAAGCCACTACTGGGCTATTCTTCGGGACCATGATCCCACCAACGAGCTTCAGCGTTCAGTTGCCGTCACAAGAAGCTGTGAAGAAGTCGGTCTTTGATTGGCTTGCAACCACCATAGCCCCTCTCAGCGTGTCATCTAACTCTAATGCCTCAGTTTTCGACAGGTTGGGTCGAAGCTCAAGTGGGCCCATAAAGAGGCTCGTAATACCAGAGAAGGACACTCCAACTCCTGCTACAGTGGAGGTCATCCAAGCTGCTCTCCCTACTCGAAGGTCAGCTTTTGATAGGTTGACCATTCCCTCTCAGCGAGCATCAGTCTTTGACAGGATGGCGCCAACAATAGACTCTCATCAGAACAGGGGGCATGGAAAAGCTGATCCAATAGCGGAGGTGATCCCGACCGCATGACATTCTCGACGTCGCCGCTGGCGCCGAGTGAGGAAAGCTGGGGGCAATTCCCTTTCTGGACCGACTCCGCCAGCTCCAATGGTGGAAATTGATGCTGCTGTTCCAACTGGGAACAACTTTGAACCACTTAAGAGGGTACACAAAAACTCTCCGACTACTGTATTAAAAAGATCTCCTCCACCAATAGAGAACGCTACAAAAGCGAAGCTAGAGTAGCCCCCTCAGCGGCTGTTCTCTAAAATTTATAAAGTTTGGCGACAGGTCCAGGACTCCGTGATAGATCAAGACTATCTCCCCGACAGAAAAAGATGAAGGTTCGGCAAGAAGAGGACCACCCTGTCAAGCTACAGAAGACGACAGCTACTTGGGTGCCCACTGCAACGGCCCCCTCAACTTCGACCGCTCACAAGAGGAGAAGGCTGGAGAAAATCCCGGTGCCTGAGACGAATCGCAAGAACACTGAATCTAAACGCCCCAAGTCTGGGGGCATGGTGGTACATACTGTCTATATGGCATCCGGGAAAGAGGATAGCTGTATCTCTACGGGCCATCGACCACTCACCAGATCCGTAACAAAGGCCCGGGAGCAACAACAGAAGCTCCAGGAAATGTTGATGCAAATGGCCGTACTCACAGGGCCAAAAGAAAGCCCGGAATCGTCATTGGAGTAACGTCAAGAACAAGAAACCGATGCTGAGTTCTTCCACAGAATCCTTGAAAAGAAGGACAAAGAGGCATCGGAACAAGCTGCCAACATAAAATGAATGGCGTTCTTATTCTAAGACATGGTCGGGATGATGTTACAGCCGGATCCTCCAGCTGAAGATCCTCCGATTATCCTCGAAGACGACCGAGCGGAGACGTCAAACCCTCTTCCGACTTGTTCAGCAGCCAAAGAGGAGACCATCTTCAAAGCCACGCTGGATGACTATATCGTTTAGCAGATACGAGTTCATCAGGCGAATGAAGCGGCTGGGCAAATGGTTAAGACTGGACGACCTTATCCGGGTTGGTACGACCAAATAAGCTACCCGCCGGGATACGCGATCCCCAAATTCCACATATATAAGGGGACGAGGAATCCACACCAGCACGTTGCTCAATTTAGGGCCCTATGCGGCAACACTGGAGGGGATGACAAACTATTTCTTCGCCAGTTTGTTGGCAGTTTGCCGGAGACAGCATTCGAGTGGTACTCTGAGCTCTCGAACGACTCCGTCAAGACTTTTGCAGAAATGGAGTTATTGTTCACACAAAGGTTCGCAAGCACCAATGAACGCACCCCGATCACCGCATTAATTAACGCTAGAGTGAAGTCAGGCGAAACATGGGTGCAGTACGCGATACGGTGGCGGAATCTATGGTCGAAGTGCGAGCAGCGCATCGAAGAAGCGCCTGCGGTAGGCATGTTCGTAGGTACTCTTGATCCGCAGGCGACCATTTCGCAATTCATGATGTTTTTCAAGCTGACCACTTTCCAGGCCTTGATTGACAAATTGGCCCAAATGGACCAGATGGGTCATAGACCGTCTTCCTCGAAGCTGGAATCTCGAAACGAAAAAGGGAAAGGTAAAGCGACCTTTGTCGCCAATGCTCAGCAGCAGCCTAGTGGTCCAAAGCCAACTGATCGCCAGGATGAAAGACGACGATTCTTCAATGAGAAACTGAAGCGCCCTTATTCGTTTCCCTGGGATAAAACGAGGAGATTGTTCGAGCGGCGGTGCACAACAGGCTCATTAACTTGCCGGATCCAAAACGCCCATTGCAACCTGGTGAGGCTAATAATCCCAATTATTGCCCCTATCACCAAGCGATAGGCCATCCAATCGAAGTTTGCTTCTTCTTCAAAGGGTGGATTGAGAACCAATACCAACAGGGAAAATTCGCACTGTCCGAGAATTGGAAAGTAAACCCGCCCCAGCCGCACGCTCTCAAAAAGGCGGACACACCGGAGGCATCATGCTCTTTTATAGAAGAAGCTCCATGGGAGGTCGTTCTTTCAGCCAAAACGAAAAGAATGCTAAAAGATCTCCAAACATGCCAGGCGATCAAATGGAAAAGTACGCCGGAACCCGAAGTCATCAAGGGAATGCTGAAGCCGCGCCCAACTCCAAAAATTGGTGGTGATAGTCAAAGCGCCCACACCCAGCCGTCAAAATCTTCGAAGAAGAAGAAAAAGACCAAAAAGCCCGTGAAGCCTGATTACAAGTGCACGGACCTGCGAAAACATATTGATGCGCTGGAGGAATATAACCAGAAAGCGCGGACCCCAGTCACACTTCAAGAATTTCTCAGCCACGTCCTTGAGGAGGGGGATGATAATAATGGAGAAGACTCGTCGGATGAACCTGAGGATTATGTGGCAAGCTGCCATGTGATCTCTCACTCGTCGATAGACGGTGAGGAGGCTCCCGATGTAGAGAAACTGGAGGCAGATCCCGAACCAGAACTCCTGGGACCGTCGGTTGAAATGATTGACGCATTCCTGAATGAAGCTCTTCTGAAAAGAAAAGCTGATCGAAAGCGCGAAATTGCCATATTTGAAAAAGTCAAACGCTGGCGACTGGACGAAGGGTTAAAACACTTCCACCAGATCAAAGCACATCCACCAGCAAAAGCAGGTTCAAGACAAGAAAAAGGTTCGCCAAAGCTATATCGATGGGAATGAAGTCGCCCTCTTTTAGAGGAAATTCTCCCGCCGGTATACATCTTGATGAAGCGGACGTACATCATAACTTCTGCTTATATCATCAGAGGATTGCACACCCTACTGAAGAATGCAACGCCTTTAAAAATTGGTGGCATGGGTACGTTGTTCACCGGCAGCATTTCAAGCGGATGAAGCGCAAAACTCGTCGGGAATAAAGAAGCACGATAGATGAGCGTAAAAGAATTGCCAGCAACTATCATATGGTTGATTCCGGGGGATTGCAAGTTCTCACCTTCGGGAGCGACCCCGACGAAGAAATAAACCTCGGCCTTCTCTTCAAAGAATCTATCTCTGAAACGGAAGAAATGAAGAGCTGCAAGAACATTCAGATGCGCAATCGCACGCTACCCGAAAAAAATCTCGGACCCGCAAATAAGGGATCGAACAAAAAGGATAAGGGGAAGGGAAAAGCGACATTCGTCGCCAACACTTAACAACAACCGAGTGGCCCGAGACCGGTTGTTCGCCAAAGCAACAAGCGGAAATCCCTCGAGGAGAAGTTGAGACGTCCCTATTCGTTTTCCCAGGATAAAATAAGGAGACTGTTCGAACTAGCAGTGCGCAACGGGCTTATCACTCTACCGGAGCCGAAACACCCACTTTAACTGAGCAATGTCAACGATCCTAATTACTGCCCCTACCACCGAGTATTGGGCCATCCGATCGAAGATTTCTACATTTTCAAAAATTGGGTTGAAGACCAGTATCAACAGGGCAAGTTCGCGCTGTCCGAAAACTGGAAGATGAACCCGCTACAACCACATGCTCCGGAAAAGATAGACATGTCGGGGCATCGTGCTCATTCATAGAGAAACCCCAATGGACTGAAATGTCCTAAAACTAACGACGGACCGAAATGTCCTAAAACTAACGACGGACCGAAATGTCCATAAAGTAGCGACGGACCGAAACGTCCTTAAACTAACGATAGACCACTATGTCCTAAAACTAGCTATTGAGCGAGACATCTATAAACTACTCCGGACCGCAGCATCCCAAGGCTGACCAAAAAAAACGGTATGTCCATAAGCGAGATGGGCACGGATGAAAACCCGAAAGGGCTCCGTGAGTAAAAACAGCAGGACTACCGGCGAGTTTTGTGAAAACTCGAAAGGGCGCAATCTCGTTAAATGACACTTGCAAGGTCCTCTCGATCCTGTAAGGAGAAACCACCTGCGTGAGATCCTTACGACTCACAAAGGAGAAACACACTTAGGGATTCCCACGATTGCTAAGGAGAATTACACTTGCGAGATCCTCACGACTCGTAAGAAGAACTTTCTTATGAGACCTTTACGACTCATAAGATTCAAAAGCCTTAAGCTACAGGGATCTAAACCTGTTCTTAAGCCATCACAATCTCCAGATTGCCCTATAAGCGGTTCAATGCTGACCCTTGTATACAATCCACGGGCATGAATAAACATTTCCCTAACAAAATCCCACTAGTGACTACGGATATGCTCGCTCGGTGAACAGCCTTTGTAAGTCCTCTCGAGTTATGAGGAGAAAACACTCTTGTAATATCCTTACGACTTACAAAAGACCATACACTTGGGAATCCTCACGATTCTTAAGGAGAAAACGCACTTACGAGATCCTTACGACTCGTAGGGAGAAATACCTTTATGAGACCCTTACGGCTCATGAAGTTAAAAGCCTTAGTCGACAGGATCTTAACCCTGTTTGCTAAGCCACCTTTGTTCGACATCGACAGAGACAAATGATGATTCGCTTCTGGCAATATCCCAGTCGTAGCGATGTTGATGCCTAAATCGGTATCAAATTCCAAATCTAAACTCGCAATAAATAAACAGCGAGGCAAAAGTGCATATGAGATAGCCGAAATGATAGGGCAACTTGCAACAAAATCAGCAAGTAAAATATATGCATACAAAATAGCTGAAATGGTTGGGTAACTCGCAATAAAAAGCAGCGAGTAAATAAAAAAAATAGCTGAAATGATTGGGCATCGCGAAAAATAGCCGAAATGATTGGGCAATCACAACTTTCGCGATATAAAAGCTGAAATGATAGAGCATCGCGGAAAGAAAAATATATAAAATGAAACTTTTTACCCTACATGTGAGATCACATCGATCCCTATATACAATCCAGGGGCACAAACAAAAAAAGAACCATACCTTCCCACCAGGCTCCATCAGAAAGAGAGCCAAGTCTCGACGGCCACATCTACAGCCTAGAGACCCACAATAGCGTTCCTCTTCATTCCAGCAGGATTCAGACGCGACAATCAACCTTGGAGCCATGGCAAAGTCCTTGTTCCAAACCTCGACGGTTCACAGACAACCGAGAGAGCACCTCCTGGCCCCGTAGAACACGGTTAATGTCAATCCTGACCCCGTGGGAAACGGCTAAAGTAAATCCTGGTCCCGTGGAACACGGTTAAAGTCAATCCTGACTTCGTGGAAAATGGCCAGAGCACCTCCTGGCCCCGTAGATCACGGTTAAAGTCTATCCTGACTCCGTGGGAAACGGCCAAAGCAAATCCTGGTCCCATAGAACATGGCCAATGTCAATCCTGACCCCGTGGGAAACGGTCATAGCACCTCCTGGCCCCGTAGACCACGGCTAATGTCAATTCTGACCCCGTGGGAAACGGCCAGAGCAAATCCTGGTCCCGTAGAACATGGCTAATGTCAATCCTGATCCGTGGGAAACGACCAGAGCAAATCCTGGTCCCGTAGAACACGGCTAAAGTCAATCCTGACCAGTGGGAAATGACCAGAGCAAATTCTGGTCCCGTAGAACACGGCTAAAGTCAATCCTGACCCCGTGGGAAACGGCCAGAGCAAATCCTGGTCCCATAGACCACGGCTAAAGTCAATCCTAACCCCGTGGGAAACGGCCAGAGCAAATCTTGGTCCCGTAGAACACGGCTAAAGTCAATCCTAACCCCGTGGGAAATGACCAGAGCACCTCCTGGCTCCGTAGAACACGGCTGAAGTCAATCCTGACTCCGTGGAAAACAGCCAGAGTAAACCCTCGAACTCCCCGTCAAAGCAATGCTTTGACTCGGGAGCAGGCCAACTCATCAATCACTTACAAGTCCTCTCGACTCGTAAGCAAGAAAAATCCTCTTGTGAGATCCTTACGACTCTCAAGAGAAAACGCACTTAGGAATGCTCATGATTCCTAAGGAGAAACCACACCTGCGAGGTCCTCTTGACTCGTAGGGAGAAAAGTATTTATGAGACCCTCACGACTCATAAATTTGAAAAGTCTTAGGTGGCAGATCCTAACCCTGTCTCCCAAGCCATCATTGCCTCACAGAGAGGTCAAAGTAGATTTTCTACAAGCCACACTCTCCTAAGTCAAACATCGACAAGAAAGGAAACAACCACTTATAAGTCCTCTCGACTCGTAAGCAAGAAAACTCTCTTGTGAGATCCTTACGACTCTCAAGAGAAAACACACTTAGGAATCCTCACGATTCCTAAGGAGAAACCACACCTATGAGATTCTCTTGACTCGTAGGGAGAAAAAGTTTTTATGAGACCCTCACGGCTCATAAAGTTGGAAAGCCTTAGGAGGCAGATTTGAACCTGACTCCTAAGCCATCGCTGTACTACAAGGAGGTCAAAATAGATTATCCAAAAAATGCATTTACTAAAAGGGACACACCACCATGAAGCAAAATATGTCTTTTATTCATGAATCAAAATGAATACAAAGTACAATTTATGAAAGAAAAAAAATACTCTCATTCAGGAATATGTAAAAAAGAAGAATAAAAAGAAACATATACAATTTTTTCAAGCCGGTGAACGATTTAATAGATTTGCCGGTTCATCTTTTTTCCGCTGGGCCTCGGCTTCATAATTTGTTATCGCTATGAGACGGGCCTCCGCTTGAGACTGTTGGGCCTGGTACGAAGCAAGCCGACTTTCAAGCTTTTGTTCAGTGACCTTGTGGGCTTCAACCATCTCGCGGGTAAAAATGACGGCTTTATCAATAGCTACCACCTCCCTGATAGCTTCTTGAATCACCCGCCAGAGTTCATATGCACGAGTGGTCTTGGCCGTAAGTTCAGCTTGAAGTTCCCCCAGCGCATTTGAAGCTAGCTTCCTCTCTGAAAATTTTCGGCTGAGCCTCTTCTCGCATGACAGCATATTTGCGGCGCACCGTTCAATTAGCCCCCGCAAGCTCGCCTTTGCAGCCACAACCTCTGAAGGAAGACGCGTACATTCAAGATTATGCAAACAAGCCTCTACCCGACGACAAAACTCAACCAAGAGTTGCACCAATGTTTCACTATAGTAAGCAACAAGAAACGGGAGAGAACCGTTGGCTTCGGCGGCAAATTCTTCGGCCGTGATCAAGCTACCAGCACGAAGGTCTTCGATCAGAGCTGACAAACAGTGAAGGCTTAGTTTTGCCATCCGTTAAGAGGCACGTAGAGCATAGGGGTCGGGCGGCATGACGATACGAGATTCCAGCATGGTAAGAACTGACAAAGCTGTTAAGATTTATAAACAATCAGCGAGACTTGCAATCAAAGAACAAATGGAACAATGTAGAAACTTTACTTACCCACAGTCATGCAAGAAGGGTCTGAAAGATCCCCAGGCCCGTCAAGAATCTCAACTTTGTCATCAACTTCCAGAACTACAGAAGACATCAGTATCGTTATACAAAATAATAATAATGCCATGAATAAGGAAAATAACACTAACCTTGCCCGAAAGAGAGGACGATGCGTTGAGGGGATATTGCCTGTGGAACAGCCATCTCTAGCAAACGCTGAAAGGATTTTCTAGGAGACAGATCAGCAATAGACGCCGCCAACCCGCGTAATTCTGAAAAGACAGAAAGGTTCAGATATGGAGAGATTATTAGAATAAAATATAAAAAGCTACTTTCGATACTCCTCCCACTCTGAACTTGAGGGATAGCAACTTCGGCAGCCTCCTCCATGCCCCCAGGCACATCATTGGGGACATGGGCCGGTATAACAACTTCCAATTGAGGAGCAACGGACACCACTTCAGGCTCCAATAAAAAGACGGTGGTCTCGACTACCTGTCCCATAGTCCCCGGGCTGTCCCCAAAAAGATCCATTGAATTTGCGGCCAATGAAGATGCCTCTTCAGGGAAAGCAAGCACCGGGAGAACGGAAACCACCAATGGGAGCTCCGTGGTAGGAAGAACAGCTGTATCGACCCCCTCCATACTTACCGATGTCTCATTGGGGATGTTTACAGAGTCCATAGTCCAGGCGCGACTCGAACTCAGCTCCTCTGTCATGGCCGAAGTCCCTGCAAAAATTTTACGAAGATAAGAAGACGTAAAAAGAGAAACAAATTATTTGCCAAAGGAAAAATAAAAATCATGCATACCAATACGCCAGGATGCCTCTTATATAGCATTTTCAAGCCGACGTTCCTTCCTGAGGAGGTATGCTCGCCGGGATTCGAGGGTAGACTCGTGGCCACCAGTCCACAACGACAGCACATCTTCGGCATCGGCCAAGATAGGCCGCTTAAGGGCTATTTCGCCTCCCTCTTCTAAAGGACCTATAAATATTCGCCGTATCGATGGAGGATCTTCGTAGAAGATGACAGCAGGATAAGGCCTCTTCGGGACCATCACATTTTCAGTCTCATCCTGCGAGCGTCTTATAGCCTCAGCCAATTGTGCGGCTTCCTCGGCAGATGAACCTGGAAAAAGAAGACCACCAACCGGCCCTTGCATAGCTATTGGTTCATCTTGAAAGATAGGCTCGGATTCCACTAAAAAGTCGAGCAGATTGGTGACCGTCTTCTTTCGCCTCTTTGAACCAGAACTAACACCAGAAGATGATTGCTTCTTTCCCCTCGGTGCTTTGGTGCGACGTTGACCCACATCTCCTTCAGTATCCTCTCTCGGCGGTGCTACCGATGATGACACTGCCATTGCTGACGCTGCAGCTGATGAAACTGCTACTGGCGCCTTATCAGAAGCCCTTGCCTGAGCTCTAGTGCGCATCAGCATATCAACTGTCGGAGTCAAGTCCACATCCTCCGCCTCAGGAATAAGTATGGTACCAGTATCCTTCAAAGGAGAGCGAACCATTGTCCGCGGTCGCGGCGTGACTCCCTTAGCCTGGAGCGGGGCGAGAGCTCTAAGCCCCAAAAGTATCCTCCTTTCCTTAGCAATGATTGGACTAACCCGGTGGCGATACCAACC